>CM042967.1:11761521-13052355 GCA_023678885.1 Pogostemon cablin | reverse complement strand
TTATGTAGAGATCTCTCCCATGCTCTTTCGTAATTCTATTTTTTTTTTCAAAACTATAATGTGTGCAAATTTTTTACACATAATAATTGCACATATGTAAAAAGGAATTTTCAATATAATTAAAATAATATGTAGTTAATGTCATGATTTGAAAGGGTATAATGATTATTTTTTCTATTACTTGAAATAATAATAAAAAATTATTACGGGTCTTAAAATGAGAAAAAAATAAGAAGTGTAAAAATTGAATTCTTATTTGAAAAAAATAAATAAATTTGAATCTTAAATGTAAATACTTACAAAATCAAGTTTTATATCAAGGCTTAAATTAAAATGTAAGTATTTTATATGAATTAGTAATGTCCATAAATTGTGCACACCTTAAATTCTACTCCAATCCTATCTATAAATATAAATGTGTTAAAAAAGGGGAAAAAATAAGCATGTGAAATTGGTAATGGGTGAGCGTAATATAAAATTTTTAAAGTAAATAAATATATTAAAAGTTGGAAGACAAGAGGAAATCAGAGGGAGTACAAGGTGTACTCACTTCTTAACCTGTCTTTTGCTTAAGAAAAAAAGAAAGAAAAAAAGAGATTTTACTTTTTAGTACACACTTACTATATCTAATTATTATAAGATACATACTTATGGATACAAATTAAAAGGTTATTGTAGGTTGAGAAATGAATACTTTCCTTAATCCATCCACAAAATTTGACTTCAAATTCCATGCGTTTGCATTTTGTGGATTGTAAGACGAATATTATAAAATGTACTCTATCTCTCTCCATAATCATATAACATAACTACAATGTTCATTCCAATAAAAACTAGCGTTTTAACCCGTGCGATGCACGGGGAGACATTATGACAAAAATAATGTATTTGTTTGTAATTTATAAAAAGTTTAAAAGAATAAGCTTTGATTATTGAGAATTATATTAAAGCTATTTAATTGCATTTAAGCTAAGATATTGTGAGTGCAATCACATATATAATTTTTGGCTTAATTTTTAAAGTATTAAGACTAATATGATGAATACCTTATTAATATAATATATAATACTAGCATTTATACAAAAGATGTTTAGGTATACAATAATAAAATTTGAATTTGTAATTTTGTCATATTATGAGAAATGAAAGTGAAGACCTTAAAAAATGATTGGTTAGTCAATTCAAAGTCGAAGCTTCAATTTAACATTGACATAATTTTTATAAAAATAAATAGGTTAAATATAAATATTTACAAATAATATAATTAACACATAATATAATTATGTGCTTAACAAAGAAATTAAATATAAAAAGCTTTAAAAACTTAACTGATTAAACTTCTATAAAAATAAATAATAAATTTTGAAAAAAGTAACAAAAATCCATTTAGCGTTTAACCGTGCAAGACGGTATGATATATATATATATATATATATATATATATATATATATATATATATATATATATATATATATATATATATATATATATGTAAATTTAAACGAATGATTAAATGATTATATTTTATGGAGCATTTTATTTATAAAGCACTGTAAGTATCAAAAACAATTATGGTTATAAACCAATAATTTAATACTCTTTTAATTAATTAACTTTTTTGAGTTGTATCGTGTGAAATTCCTGATTACATGATAAGGTAAATAAAGTTCCTATTAGGGAGTAGGAACGTTAAAGTTAATAAACCTATAATATAAATAATTTAAAGGAAAAATGACTAAGCATGCGTTGGTACATAAGTTGAAGTCGTAGCAATTTGAAGCATCATAACCAATTAATGCACCATATATATTAGTGTTTAAATATAATAAAGATCAAGTCTCAGTTAAAAATCATATGGAGTACTAATTATTACTAAGTTGTATAAGTTAATTGTATATTTATTTTTCAATAGATAATTACTCTTCTAATTTGTGGATCCCTCATTGGAAAAATATTTTTTAATTCTTTATAAAACTTGAAGTAGTTTAAACAGATTAAAGTAGATTAAAACGAAGTTAAGGATAAATAATTTCTGTAATTGAATCTATAATCATAACAAACCCTAAGACTAATAGTAAGTCGTTAAGGATTTATTATTTAGTTGACAACACACAATTTTAGATCTATCATTTTCAATATTTGAAACTTTAATAGGATAGCAAGGGGTAAATGTCTGCATTAAAAAATTGAACTTTCATTACTTTACTTTTATTAATTAATTACTGCTACATAGCTCACACTCACTAATCAATCCTGTTAACTATTTAATATTATCTATTATCATTATCATTGTAAAATTTTAAACCAAGCATTAGCAATAAATAAATTTTTATAATGTTATTCGTATTTTTTTTAATTTTAAAATTCTTCTTGAATCATATTATGTGTGATATATAATATAAACATTAGTTGCTATATAGAATTTGAAAGTTGTGATATGAAATATATTTATTTAATAACAAAAACTTATGTGAACCGAGTTCACATATGTGTTCTGAGTTAAAGATTATTCTTTTGTACATGAAAAATTAAACTTTAGAGAGATGAAACATTACTCTTATAAATGAAAAATAATACTTGTCCAATTCTTACACCCTCATTTATCGATTACTCTATATTCTATACTACATGAAATTTTTCTCTTCAAAGATATGGACTATTACTTTTCTGAATAAAAAATATTACTCCTAAAATTCTATGCAATAAGAATATAAAAAATCACATTGTCCAATAAGAATAAAAAATTCACATTTTACTTCTTACAATATTTTAACTTCTTACACTCATCCTTAATATACAACAATACTACAAAATTGTCATGCACTTCTTACACTAATCCCAACAACATTATGTATCTTTTTTATTAAATTACCTTTTATACATAAGTTGTGTGTAGAAATTAGAAATATATTTTATTCTTTTCATGCACATTTTAAAATTATAGATAAAATAACAAAAATTTGATTATTATCTATATTTAATTATTAAAAATAATAAATGATACCTAATTATGATTATTATTACTTTCAGTTAGTTATTATAAGAACAATTATTAAAACTATATTTTAAGATAAATAAATTACTCCCTGAGCCTCCAAAATCGTTTTAATAATTTAATTTTAACATCAAATCAATATAAATACATAAGTTCATATTTTATTTAAAAATTAAAAATTTTAATAATTAATTTATAGTAATATTAAATAAGTTAAATAATTGAAATTGATAAAATAATAATTTTAAGAATATTATATGAATATCTTTTCATCATATAAATATTGGGGATGATATTCCCCAAATCACCAAGATTTGTTGATTACAATTCATTGGGTTGTCTTATATGAACACTTATTTCATGATGTGCGTAATAGTATGATCTTTTGAGCTGGCATATGTAATATTCTCTATATTTCTTATAGAACGATTCACTTCACAAAATTCTTTTAACACCGCAAAAAAAAAAATTATAACACTTTTTTTACAAATTAAAAAGATATGAACAACAAATATATACTCCCTCCGTCCACTGTCAATCTATCAATTTTACTATTTTAGGCTGTCCACTCTTAATCTATCTATTTTCCTTGACTCATCCGCACACTAATACAATTAAAATATGGAACGCACGAACTCCACTAATATAATTAACCACCATACACAACATAATAATACTCCTTAATCTACATTCAAAAAGTAAACGGATAGATTAATGTTAGACGAAAGGAGTATATAAAAGAAGAAAAAATAAATATATACTAAAAGAAGAAAAAATAAATAAATAGAGTACGTAATGTTTTCTGAATTTTTTAAACAATCTTGCATAGGGTAAATTTTCTAAACTAATCAGCAGTAATTAACATAAAAAGAGAGTAATAGTTAAAAAAAATAGCCCTGAAAGCCATGACCCTTGTTTTAAAAATAAAGAACAAAAGCTAAGAAGTGCATAAAGATACCATGTTGAAACTTGTAATCACAGTTTCTCCCTGTAAAAAATGATGGAATAAATAGAGCAATCATCATAATTTACAAAAATAATTTAACAATTTTCAAGAAAGCATAAAATTGTAGGTGCATCAAAGATTCTTTACCAACGCGCATCCTTTTATATCCACTGATATCAATACTAATATTTGCTTCATAAATTATGCCAACGTCACCATCGCCTAATGCTGATGTAGTTTTCCAAGTTTATTCTTTTACGAACTTCTTCACCTAAGTAAAATAACTTTGTAAATACGTATGTAGAATAACTCAAATCACAGTATATGCAACTGAATGTTAAAACAATTCATCAATGACAAAAAATTTTAAGAGGACAATTAAATATATCTCACCAGAGCTTTCTGCTTCAGTGAGATAGGGTAGCATAGGACATATGCACAAACAACTATATTTAAGAACTTATTCTTTATATCATCCTACAAGGTACAAGTCCTTCAATCCTATATCAAAGCAAATGCAACATGTGGATTCTTTTCAAGCTCGACCATAAAGACAAATAAATTTATCTATATGTACAAATATAGATAATAAATTTAACTTCACAAAGGAATTATGCATCATAGTAAGCAATCTAGCTCACGATGAACTTTATGCTATATAGAAGAAGATGTTATGATCTAAAATATAAGTTCTTAGCTGAGAATTGTCATTTGTAAATATACTAATTAAATTCTACCATATCAAAGATGAGTATAAAAAAAAGTCAAAAATTAAATAATGAGAATCATCAAACGTTGCACAATTATAAAAATTAAAAAAAATACATCTACATTATTGAATAAAAATTAATACACATATGAGTCCACGCGTACACCCGGATCTAAAAATATCAACTCTCATGTTTATTAATTATGTAAGAAAGCCTGCTTATTTCTCGTACCTATATATATTAAAATATCATTTAAATTTAAATATTTTGAAAATTCATTACAATATTTGTATTTGTCCAAAATCTTTTTAAAATACCCACAAATTACTCGTACTCATTTAAACCTGTTTTTCAAGTATTTTTTGTTGATTAAAATTAATATTCTTAGATAATTAAATATAAAATAAATATAATTTTAATAAATAAAAAATATGATAATAGAATAAATTAAATATAAAATAAATATAATTAAATTTTATTAAATATATATGATAATAAAAAAGTTACAAATTTTAATTAAATATATAAAAGTAATATATAAATTATACCTGCAACTTCATACACAATTTTTTCCATACAACATTCTACACGACTATATGTGCGACCATATACATGCTTTATTTAATAAAATATGTGTGATGCTGCAACGAATATTTATGCGACAATGCATTAATTATATAACGAAGAGAGGCAAAAAGTTAAAAAGTTGCATTTTTTTTTTAAAAAAAAAAAATATTGAGTGACATTTTTCAAAATCAACTTATTATTTGGGAAATTTTTCACAAATTCAAAAAAAAAATCATTAATGATGATTTATGATTAATCATCCATTTAAAGTTGATGAACACTTTTAAAATGTCATCTCACGGAAAGACTTCTGTGAAACGAATAAGATGTGATAATATTTTAATAAAATTTAATATTTGAACTAACACAAAATGATGAATTAATTCGTAATATGAATAAAAATGATAATATTTTTAATAAAAAGTGATAATTAATTTTATTTTTTTATAAAAATAATCTCACATGAGAGTGTCCTACATGTTGCATAGTAAAGTATAATTAATTATTTGTAAATTTCTTAAATAAACATTAATAAATGTAATTATTATTAATCATACTTAATGTTGATTAATTAAAATGATTTAAGTTTAAATTATTTATTTTAATTTCTATTCAAATATTTTAAATTCACAATCAATTTGTATGATTCACACCATAAATTAATTATAATTATTAATAATTAAAGTTCATATATTATAAAATCAAAACTTTCTGCTTCAAGTTCTTTACCATTTTTACCACTAAATTTAGTATGATAATTTTAGAGTTGATTTTGTATTTCAATAGTATAAATTTACTATGACAAAAAATTAGATTGTTTGGTGGTTTAAAATTAAGAAGATTAATGACTATATTATAAGTCTTTTTTAATGGAAATTTTCAAAATTAATCATTAAATAATTAAATATAAGTAAGAGGAAGAAAGTGTAAATAAATAATTACAAAAAATCTATAATAATTTTTAATTTTTTACCCATCCGTAGATGCAAGTATTTTTTTTTACCTATCGTACAGTTTTTCTTTTGTGATTTTTAGGCGTATCAAATCACAAACACTTGCATAACCAGGCTTACATACTTTTATGTCTAAATCATGTTACTCTTTAGATATATTAATTGTTACTCTTTTAAATTAAAAAATTACTTTTCAAATTCTTGTAAACTCTAATTTTTTACTACTCTTTAGTACATGAAAAATTACTCTTTAGAGAAATGAATTATTACTCTTCTGTATAAAAATTATTACTCTTCAAACTAAAGAATAATTTAAAAAAATAAGATTTATATATAAACTTGATTAACATGAGACTCACATATCAAATTCCAAGTATACTATTCTAGTTAGGTGGTTCACCTTTTTTTTTTTTAATAAATGTACATTAAAATCAATCTCAGTTTCTTGCCTTTTGAAGATCTTTTATTCTCTTAACATATTTCTCATTTTTTGGGGTAGATTTTCTACCCAGACGCAAGGGCACACTGGTTTTGCGAGATTATAATGTCGAAAACACTGTATTTTAGCAGTAAAGCTATCTTTTGGAAAATAAGAAAAAGGTAAAATGACCAAATTAAGTCCTTACCTAAGCTATGATTACTGAGAGAAGATTAATGTGCTATTAAAACAATTAAGTTTACTGCAGTGGAAGAGCATGGTCAGTCCATCACAGCAGACCCAACAAAGAAACAATAAGGTGATATATCCTTCAATAAGATAAGCATAAAAGAATTTATTGTTCTGGACTGAAGATTATAATTCTCAATTTTATATGTATGACACAATAGTTTTCTTAGATTTCGAGTGCTTATTACAATAATGACCATGAGATTCTAAGTGAATAACACGACAGACAAATTACCTGAGCTAAAACTCTATACAAATTTATGTGATCTCAATGGTTTGCATTGCTGCCACTCAAAACTAATAATTTTTGTCCCTGATGTGCATTTTCTTTGCACGCAAAATTAATCCCTAAGTATTAAGGATACCAGTTACAGCTTAATCAAGCGACCAAGTGAATTATCGAACTCAAAGGACAGCGTATTATGAATTTAATTATTTACTAAATTAATTAAGACTAGGCAATTAATTTTGAGGATTTAATCTAATAACTAAAAGACTTAAATTAACTAATTAAAATAAAGGCACTTAGAAGAATACGAAAGTGAATCAAGTAAGAGAATAGGTAGCTCTAGGGAAATCCAGTTTCACTCATTAATTTCCCTTCCGTGTGTTGATGTCCGACTTTGCCTTGTGGAATATGGACGCATCACTAAACCATGCATATCTACTCTATAGACACAAGTAAATATGCGTGTAACACGTGTGAATAACATCGGAGCAAGAGATATAATTTCACCCCCCTTTCTGGGTACTATCAGTATCAATTATTTCCCACGTCTGGAACCTAATCCGATATGATCTTTCTTTATAGGTACTATAAAATTACCCTCTTTATCCTGCTTACTAACCCGAATTCAATTCAATTAATAAACATTCATATATGACAGTTTTAATGAAGTTTCGGAGTCCCCTCACTTAGAATAATAACACGGAATCCTGTTCTGCGGTAAACGCACTCAATCTACAACCAAGATATATATTCAAACTCTATATACCAATTGAAGAAGCACAACACGACCGTGAATATGGATTAAGAAAGTATAATCCCATATAAAATCAATCCACAAGTAGTGTTGTACGAAGGACAAACAAGAGAGTTTAATTAATTCATAAAACCTTCAAAACCCTAGTTCATCCAAAAAGGCTCTAGCCCATGATATTACAAAGAACAATCATGGGTGTTGGATAGATCTTACCCGGATGTCTAGAAAATTACAAGATAAATTAAGAAGCGAAATAAACCCTAGATGTGGCGTCGTCGCGTCCTTCTCCATCTTGAATTCTCCTCTTAGTTCTCCTCTTGATTCTACAGGCGAATCTTCAAAGTGATAAATGGATGGAAGAAAGGATGTGGATGATGGTTTGGGGGTGATCCCCCCTTGTGGGGTGTAGTATTGTTGTGGCCTCTCTCCTCTCCAATATGACTAATCTCCCATATGATGTGCTCTACATCCCTTTTTATACTTGTAAAGTGCTCCTCACGGACCTTGGATGGGCTTTTACTTGAGACATACACCAAATTTGGTAAAAAAAACCAGAAACTTCCAAAAATAGCATCAACGACATTCCGTTCGACCAAACCTTCCTTGGTCGAGCAAAGCCTCCTGGTCGAGCAAACCTTCTGTAAGAATTTGGTTATTTTGCTCGACCAAACTTCATCCGCTCGACCAAGATGATTCTGGTTGAGCGGACTCCCGTGGTCGAGCAAGATTGTGCCATCTTACTGTTTCGCACATAACTTCCACATCCAACCTCCGATTTGAGTAATTCTTGCACTCACGTGATCCTATTTTCCTTGGATTTCTATCCATATAAAGAACTCATATAAACTCTAACATTTGAAGGTATAACAAATCATGCAAAGTGGCACAACTATTTTGTTCGGCAGCTTGCACGACGTTACCATTTTGAACATAACTTTCTCATTTGGATTCCGATTGAGGTGTTCTTTATGCCAAACCAATTCTCTCTTCTGTGACTTTCCAATCATCTATCAAACTTCAAATTCAGAGCTTTACATGAACACAGAAAAATTAAACAAGTTGGACGTGCGTTTCAAAGCATCCTTGCACAAATTGCATCTTTTCTCTAACTTGGCACTTTTGATAATTTTTTCCACCTAAAACACAATAAAATACCTCACGTGCACCTTTTTCTCACATATATCGAATATAAGGCACTTGTGCTAATATATAACAACAATACTCATCAAAAAGGTGTTAAATTGGATACTCAAACACACTTATTTTCACTCTCAACAGTCCCCATTAACCTAATAGGAAAAATAGAAAACAAAAAACAAAATGACCACTGAGCATTACCCTATCTAGAAAAGCCATTGGATTTCTCACTCCAAGAGATTATCGGCTCCACTTCATCATAAAATGATAATCGAATATGGAATCATAACGCGAAAAATGACATAGACATAATAATTCTATTCAAAATCTAGCCCTAGCTTAAATGACAGATTGCATGGCAAAAGCATAAGAAAGAAATTTGTGATTTATACATATAAAAAAAGATGGACATGCTGAAATTCAAATTTAATTCATCAAAACTAATAAGATTTCCATGTATTTGAAATGAGCTAGTAATATTCACAGCTTTCTCTTTGCCAACCCCTAACTACAATGTCATTAATAGCAATACCCTTAGATAAATGTATTCTAGCATGCAACTCTTTGAACAAATATCATCTGATGCTCCACAATATATGATAAAATTCCCAAGGTAAACTATTTTCTTTAGTTGTAATAGAAAGTATAAAATTTAGAAAAATGGAAGATAATTATGCAACTCCTTATTTCTTTAAATATTTGATTTTCTTAAAAAAAAAGTTGAGTTTAGCTGTAACTCTCCAAGAATATATAATACCTGCATCGAGCCTCCTTTGCTGCTGTTTGCGGTGGCCATCAAACTATTATTGTTGTTTCCTTGGTTCTATTCAAGAGTCTTGCTTGTAAAATATATAAGGTAGATTATCAAAATGTAATAAGTCATGAAAGATCCTTGATTTTTTTTACCTAATCTATAGAATTACACCATCAGGTCTGTGATAAACAAAAATAATATAAAAGAAAATACGAAAATAAACTTATATGGAGTACAAATTTATAAGGATAACATGGAATCACAACTCAAGTAAAATCAATTTTATGAAGCATGTCCACTATTTTGGAAAGCTGAAGTTCTTAATGTCCATAGAGATTCTTGAAAACAAAAACCAAACAATAGCATTTATAGAAAGAGATAAAAACAAGATAGAATCTGACTTTTAGAAGTGTACGGGGATATATTGCAGCTTTATCATCAGTAAACCCACGTTCTAAAATTGCATTTTTATGGCTGAAATCATCAAAGGAGAATTTCCCGTGGTATGATTCTCTTCCACTTTCACCCACACTACCAACTGGCAAGGTGGATATTGTAAGCTGCACCAATAAATTTGTTTTTATAAATGAGAACAATCAAGTATGAATGATTAAACAATAAGAGGCAAATTTGAGCACGTTTCATGCGCTTAATTGAAATATGTTGAAAGCCGACGATTAACTATAACCAATAAAATCTCTCATCAAGAGAATATTTTGTTTGCATGGGCTTGGATCTCATATGACATGTGTACTAAATAACTTCTATAACTGAAGGAGAAAGACTTGTAGCGTTGTTGATAGACATGGTCCCCGATGATATGCATCTCTTAAATTCTTTCTAAGCTTTTTTTCATTCTTAAATAGATATGTAGCAAGCTTAAATAGATATGTAGCAAGAGGCTTTTCTTTACCAAAAAAAAATGCTATATTGTTTCAATTTTGGTAAGTTCGAAAATAAAGAACCCATAAGCCATGCAATAAGTGATGGCGCTCTATAAATGTGGAAACTGTGGTTATGATGGAGGAGACGTCAACCTTTGGAACATATACTAATGGAATATAGAAATAAAATTTTACCAAAATTTTAAAAATTAGATCATATTAAAGTTTGATTATGCAAAGAGAATTAAGTAAAACTTACCAATAATAAACAAAGTCAAATTAGGTGACCCTAAATAAGGATAATAAGACTTTAGCTAAAAATAATGGTTAGATCTACACATATTTTTAAATATCAAATTCTAGAAAAAATTAGATCAATTTTATGTAAGTATCCATACCCAAATGAAGTATGGCTGGGTATAAATATTATACAACAATTTCTCCTTTTACCTCTCAACAAATTGTGGTGATTGCAAGCTCAGTTAGTAACCATGGTGCTATTGATGAGTGATATTTTCACCTAAATTTTAGTATCTTTTTATGTGAGTTTTCGTATATTTTTATCCATATTTGTATGTTATTTGGTTGTGTTTTGTGTTTTTATAAAAATATGTGTGAATGAGTTTAAACCTATAATTTTCATTTGATGCTAGATATGATAAGGAAGACGTAGGAAAAAGCGGATCTCAATTCGGAGTTGAAACGAGGGAGAACGAGCCAAAACAGTGAAGGAATCAGGGCAGCAGCAACACGACTGGCCGTGTCGGTGGCACGAGCCGTGTCGCAGTACGCGACTCGTGTACCTAACACGGGCCTGTCCAGAATGGCCGTGCGGCAACATCTATTCATCCAACACGACCACCACTTGGCCGTGTTGCGGAGCTCGACTCGTGTTGCAGCACACGACCCATGTAGCCAACACGGGCCTGTAAGGAGAGGCCGTGCGGGAGCATCAGTTCACGCAACACGGGCACCTTATGGCCGTGTTGCGTCACACGACTCGTGTCGTGTCTGGGATCAGAAAAAAATCAGAATCCTTCTAGAAGGCCCATAAGGGTATAAATACCCCTCCATTCAGATTTTATAAAAAAAGATCCGAATTCCAACCCTTCCACACACACATCACACACAATTCTCTCCATTCTTCACCTTCACCTTCATCCATTCTTCATCCTTTGGATCTACCTTCATCCAACCATCAAATCCTTCATCCAAGTAGCTAGAGAAGCAAGGAAGAGAGGTGAATTTCAAGGGGTAGAAGAAGATCACCATTGGAGACATCCAAGGGAGTTTTCATCTAAACTTTGTATTGAAACCTATTGTTTATCATGTTTTGTAAGGAATTTAATGTCTATGTTAATTTTCTTATGGATATGAGAGGCTAATCTCCCTTGTGAGATTAGCAATATGAATTGTGTTGGATAATTTTTGGTATTTTGCAATTGAATGATTATGTTGATTGAGTTAATTGATTTTCTATCATTGAGGTTTATGATGATTTGTGTGTTTAATTGTTTTAAGCATGTGATTAGATTGAGAAGTCAATTGCATATTTTGGATAATTAAGTGAATCATTTCATCAAACACTTCATGTGCATTATAGATTGTGAAGAGATTGAGAAGTCCTTCATAGTTTAGAACCCTTTGATAGAACATATCATTTATTAGATTGAGAAGTCAATAGATTATGTAAAGGGACTCTCATTTCAAGCTTAGTACCTAGTTGGAATTGTTTGAGTGAGAACCAATCCATTGAGCTATTTGATATTCATATCATATCCATCTCGAGAGGGAGTTTAGGTGATTTTAGTGTTGGCCCTTAGTCTCTTACCCATGACACATATGAATTCATTGCATGATACCTAGATTTTCCATGCTTTAAGTATTGCTAGTCTCATCTCTATCTACTTGGCTCATTCATCCATCTCCCATTCATCTATCCATTTATTTTATTGTCATTTATTGATTATCTCCCCTTCTCGTTCATCTCTATAATACTATGACAAACATGAGATCGCTTAGACCCTAGTACCTTCCTCCCTGTGGTTCGATAATTTATTTAATTGGTCATGCCCACTATATTATGGCTGATCAAATGGCGCCGTTGCCGGGGAGGCAACGGTTGCTAGTGGTTTAACGAAGGAGTGTTTCGATTGGTATTAATAGAGATATTTTTATTGCTTTTTATTATTTGCTTTGGAAAATTTTTGATCTCACTTGTTCGTTTTGATAGGTACGTGAAAATACCTTGAGAGAAGAGGAAGGGGGATCAAAGCCAAAAATAGCAAGTTTGAGAAGAATTGTAGTAAGCCTTGAGAAGAGCATTTAAATGGATGGTTGGAACCAATTCACAAATGTCTTTGGGGATCAATTTGCAAGGGTTCCACCTCCACAATCAAGAGGCTACATGAATGAGAGCAACTATGGGTAAAACTTCCAAATGAATCAAGATAGCTCTCAATACTACAATCAAAGAAGAAATGAAGAATGGCAACAAGCTTACAATGCAAATACATTCCATCCGTATCAAGCATACACTTATTCTCCACCAAATCTCAACACAAACACTTCTCCTCCGTTCCAAAACTACGCCTTACTTGAATTATATAGAAGAAGTGCTCAAGGAAGTGATGAAGGTCAAGATCCTCAATCAAGTTTTCTTCAAAATGAATCCTCCGAGTTAATTACCCAAGTTACTTTGGAAGTGACAAGACAAATAAGGATGATGAATCAAGGTGCTTATGGTCAAGTCTTGTCTAATTCAAGTTTGGGGGGTGCTCAAAATGTGCAAGGTGTGTCGATTCCTAGTCCTATGGAGTAAGAAGAGTGGAGGATGCCTACGCATCAAGTAGGAGATGTTTCTTTCATGGGAGTGGATGATTTCCAAGGAAATTTTCAACATAACTATGAAGGAAGTTTCCATGGGAATTATCCACCAATTCAAGAATGGAATTGTGACAACCAAGAGGGAGGAGACTTTCAATAAGTCGAAGAAGAAAAATCATCTTTAGAAGTATTGATTGAGAAGTTGATTGAAACAAGGAGAAAGAGTGATGAAGTTAATGAAAGAAGATTCAAGGCTAGTGAGGAACATAATGAAAGAAGATTCAAGGCTAATGAGGAAAATAATGATCAAAGATTCAAAGCCTTGGAGCATCAAGTGAGCCAAATTGTAAGTACTTTGACCAATTTTCAACAAGTTGAAGAACTTGAAGAGGAGAGCAAAGTCGAAGAAGAGTTGGAAAAAGAAGAGAATTTGGGGGATGAAGAATCAAATGAGGTGTTTGAAGAGCCTATTGAGGCAAATGATGTTGATGAAGAGGAAAAAAGTCTAGAAACAAATGATGATGACTTGAAGAGTGAAATGAGCATTTCTAAACCTTTAAACTCTTTAAGTTGCTTTGAATTTGATAATATTGTTTACATTGACTTTGTCTTATCCATTGATTTTTCTCATATCCTTAGAAACAAAAGAGAACTCGAAGAGATGTTGGGGGTCTATTTGGTAAGGAGGAATAAGTGGTTTTCAAGAATGGAGAGGGCAATGGAGTGTAAGCTCAAGAGAGTTGAATTTCTAAAGCCATGCTCGAAAGATGCAACGGAGGTCGTTACTTGCCATAAGTGCCTATTAGAGGAAGAAGTACAACGTTTAAAATTTGATGGCAAGGACGAAAGATATCCGTGGCCATTCAGATGAGTTATCCATATCCCGTCCGGCTTGAAGACGTTAAACTTAGCGCTAGATGGGAGGCAACCCATCATTATCTTTATTGCTTTGTTTATTGCTTTCAATAAGGATGGTGGATTTGTTGTTTCTTGCATTTTAGCCTTGTAGGTGGATCGTGCTTGTGAGAAGAATGAGTTTTCAAGATACGAAGAGAGCTTGAATTGAAGGTGTAAGTTCGTCACACCATTTTTTTTGCAAACTTAACTCGAAACTCTTGTTTCAATTTAAGTTTGGGGGGATATGGCATGGTGTGACATACCTTGTTTTGAAGCCATATACTTTTCGTGTTTTTGGGCTAATTTTGAATTTCTCTCATAAGCATTGGTTTGATTTTGGTATGATTGGTGGTGTTGAAGTGCATGATAGTCCATATTTGTTAAATGCAATTGTTGAGTTAACGGTGTTTGTTGAGTGTTTGAGCATGAATGAAAGGTATTGGAAGCATGAATGGAGCTTGGAGCGAACGCTTTCCTTACCAAATGCCTATTGAGGGAGTACTCTACACCTTATCATTTTTAATTGATTTTGATTTGAATTGAATGGATTAGCATGCTACTTCATGTGTTATGTTTTTGGGATGTTTATTTTCGTATTTTCAATAAGGTTGGGATGATTGTGAGCTTACTTGTCATGGATGATATAGAATGTATGCTTTATTGTTATTGATGGTGATTTTTATTCTTGCATGTTATTGTGTTTTTGTTTCGTTCTTTGTTTGTTGAGTCTTTATTTTGTGTTTCATATTTTCTTATTTTTGTCTTGGTATATTTGGTGGTTTGTTTAGGGAGGTTGTGAGTCATTTTTGAACAATCACAAACATACCAGGTAGTTAATAATTTTTCAGAAGTAAAGAAAAAATACAATTTATTATAAACATAGTAAAAGAAAGTAAAAATTTTGATACTAAGAATGACAAATGCATCCTGTGTCAAATTGTTAAGTCTTCCCAGTGTACACTTAATAAAATTTAAGTTGAGTAACTCCACAATTTAGACCACATCACCATGTATATTTCTTGATATGCGCTACTTTTTTGAACACTTGACATGCTTAGGTTTTGTTAGTTCAAATTTTGAAGAGCAACACATCAACCAATCACAAATTATTTAAAAATCACCAAACTCATTAAATTTTTGTTTATCATACATGTACGACATACTCAACCAAAATTTCTATAAATATTAATTAGTCCATAAGAATCAACCATTTAATCATTCAAAAAATGTATTCAGCAAATAAAGATATCATTTATCCTTCAAACCATCTCATCTGCCACAAGTAAATAGACCTGAGAAGCTAAGATAATCTTGAGATACTGATATATGGAATCTCATCTCTAAAGATTTGAATTCCACATCACTAATTGTTCTACCAATAAAAATCGGTATATTTATATTGATATGATTATATTCTTTGCATAGTAAACAGAAATTAAGTTACAATTGCACAAAAGCCACACATGGAGAGCTTATATGACAAACATATAAGCTCTTTAATTACTGAATAATGGCTTATCTATAAGCCACACACGGGTGATATCTATAACACATATTGTAAGAGACAAAGCATAGCTTTTAAGTTTAAAAAATGCCTATTTTGCTTTATAAATTAAAACTTAATTATTGTTGCTTCATAATCTGAACACATTGCGAAATGAAAATTGCTGCTAATATGTGCACTCATAGTGAACAAATATACATATGCATCAATAACTTGTTAGAAAATATAAGATGATGATTGTGTTAGAAAAATGAATTTTAAATTTGAAACAAATTGATGATAGATACCTCTTAGTTATCTTCCAAGCTTCCTTCCAAATAATGCCCTTCTAGTCCACCAAAATTCTTATTAGCTCGGGGATATATATTATTCGATGAGTATCATTTATCTGAAAAGTATTTAGGCATAGTTAAATTTAGGACAATTATGTAACTTAATATTTTTAGTTTTTTACAAACTTATAATTAAAGCACTTCTTTAAATATTAAATAAACCATTCTTATCGTAACTCTGCCCAGTATCAAATATTCAATTTCTGTCCAATATTCAATATCAAATATAGACGAAACCAATAGTGAAATCTCACAAAGACAAAGTATAATAAGGGGAAGAATATCAAGATACCTCAATAAATCCAATCCCCTTTTTTGCAACGTCTTGCCCAGCAATAAGTCCATGAGTCTTGGAAAAATATAAGAAGAAATTAATTAATTAATTAATTAATTAATAAACTATACAATAACATAGTTGTGATCAAGGAATATTACAAATCACCGTGAAAATTCTATTCACCAACTCACATTCATATTCTCTTAGTTGAAGCAAATTGTTTCTGAAGTCGCACCAAATTAAAAGAGCAAATTTGACCAATTTTTCACAAAAGGTTGCATCAAATTGCATCAAAAGCTACATAATAAACTAAGACTGTAAGACAACAATGGATTAAGCTGATATGAACAACATTTGAATTGATTAAGCCTTTCCAATCAACTCCACATCGAACAAAAGTACTGAATTTGGTGGAATTATGCACGATCTTGCATCACACAATTCATTTTTCACTCATTTTTCTCATGTGTAATGTCAAATAAATTGTTAGACTATACTAAATCAAAATTTTCATACTCATTAATGAAATTATTAGTTAATATAAACAAATTAGGATGTGATGATGTTAATAATTTAGAGGTGAATGGAGAAATGGTTGAGTAATAATATACCTACAGCCTGCACTTCTGGAACCATATCCAAGTGAAAGTGAGATTCCTTTTCCCCTTATGTATATTAACACACAAAATTCACTACTGCATTTAATCCATGCATATCAGTCAATTATTTAATGTGAAACATATGAAAGATTGCCCAAGTATGGTGGGTTTTAGTTTACCCAAGGTTGAAGTCTGAAATATGTGGTAGATGTAAAATTAGATGATATTAATATTTTGTGTGTGTGATGAAGAAAAGCCAAAGAGTTAATTTTTATAGAGCAAATATGACATACCAGCAGGCATGGGTGGAATTCTTTCACCGCCTAGAATTCCCTCATCCCATCCTTTGATCACCTGCATTTATTTAATAATAACTGTCACACCATCATCAATTAAGGGATATAAATACATAATTATTTTAAGATTAATCAAATACCTCTCCAACACCAACACGAAAACTAAAGGCTTTTCCCCTATTGTAACTGCTATCAAACACCTTCCCATCCTCCAAAATTGTTATAGTGGAATACCTCATCACCTATTAGACAATTCAATGATCTTTTCCTCAACAAAATCGAGGTGGAGAAGTCCTTAACAGCTTTTCTTTAAATGAGAAACACAAGTTGAGATTTCAATTAGAAGGTAATCAACATTAGGGCAGATTAAAATATGAATTCAACATACCTAATTCTAGAATTACCTTCACAGAATTCAAAATCACAGATGACCGCGATCGTGTCAGGGGCATATCTACTGTAAAAAAATCGATGAAATAATATCAAATATTTCTGAAATATTACAAAGAAATTGAATTTGATAAACATATTATAATAAGAAACCAAACACAATCACATAACTTGTGCGTCAAATGGTTTAATGGTGGAGAAATGAAAATTAGGGTTTGTGTAATATAATCATGATCTGTACAGAAATGTGAGAAATGTGTGAGATAATTCAATGGTGTTGATTATAATAAATTGGACATTTTTAATCACCAAATGTCCACATTTCGGTTCTACAACTCTGAATCAATCTAGTGCGGCAACGTTGGAGCAATAACAGATCTGAGGGATAATCTGAAATCTAAAAAAAAGTTGAAGATAATCTTACAAAGGTAGAAAAAATGGGAGGAATTGAGATTGAATCAATTGGATATGAGGGATAGTATCGATGAATAGGGTTTTGGGAGCGATAAACATAAAACAAAATAGCGGTGTAGATTTAATTTATAAAATAAATGGTGTAGATTAATGCACACAATTTACCCAAAGATGGTAAAATTGGTTTTAGGGGGAAAGATTTAATCTTTCTACAATGGTAAAGTAGGTGCTATTATATATATAAAGATAAAGATTATAAAAAAACTTCCAAAAGCTTACAACAGAGTTTAACTTTTGAACACTCAGTAAAAGCTCACACAATATGATAACATCTAAATTAAATTATATATTCTTATAAAATATAAGGGTAAGTCAAACATACAAACTACCTTTGAAATGAAAATCACAATTGGGTTGGCGTTTGAGTATCAAACTTAATGTTATTTGACCTTTCCAACAACTAAACCTGAATAACATGACAGTTAATATTGTGCACAAACTGGATTTTGAAAAAGTAAAAAATGTATTAAGAATTATCTTACATTTCTTGCAACTCAATCACAGATATTTGCATTCCTTAACAAATTCCAAGACATGAAACTTTGTTCTCTCTGGCATATTTTGCAGCCAAGATCATTCCATTCACACCACAATCTCCAAAAACCACCAGGAACTAACACATATGAAGCATACAAATAATTCTTTGAAAAAGAGAAGAGCATGAGCATAATAAGGCACCATCTAGATTTAATTTAGAAAATTTTACGTACAACTCTGGTGGGTGAGTGTAAACTTCAACACACTGTCGTAATCCATTTGGAGAACAAATAAGTCCACCCAAAAAAATAACTATTTTCAAAATTTCTTTTGCAAAGTCCCAAAAGCTATCTGGCTCCTAAAAATGTGAAATGAATTGAACAAAAGGATCAACTAATTACCATGTGAAGAACAACCACGGTAACGCCATACTGCAAATTATTACTCTTGAATTCCTTTTACTTCCCAAGCCCAAATAGAATTAATTCTTTCCATAAAAAAAATTATAACACTGCTGGTAAAATAGATGGAGGGATAGAACTATTCATAATCCAGCATTAATAGAGGAAATTGATGCAGGCAAAAATAGAGAATGTAAAGGAAAAAAAAAGTCATACCTGCAAATCAACCAATAAAAACGACTCTCCAAGTAGTTGATTTTGAAAATAAAGGCATGTCTTGCGAACATATATGATATTTGTAACGTAGAACCAATTTTAAACTATTCATGATTAAGCATCGAAAACACTCCTATCATGTGTCATCTAGATATACTGGACATGTTATTCTTTAATATAGCGCCAATAATATATAAGAATATGAGCAAAATATTTATTCAAATAATTATAACATACTTATTCACTAATTAAAATAGGTAAGGAAGAATGCATTAAATAGAAATTACACTTTCACTTATGCCTCACCTATTCTACACCAGTTTCCCTCCCAAATACTAGTTACAACACAATGACTTGTATCTTATGGAATTAATTAAGTAGAATCATAGAGTGTGAAAGAGAGTTACCAAGGCAAGAAGACTAATGTTATCCCGACTATGGACGATTGAGATGGTGGCGAACTGGTGTTACCCAAGGTGGCCAACAAATGATTAGATGCATGATTATAGTCAGAGAAAATATTGAGAGCCGACAACAAATTGAGTAACCGCTATTTTTCATAACTTCTTAAACTCGACCAATGCTTTTGTCCTGAATTAGTGGTAAGAGTTGCACCCTAATTAATTAAAAAATTTTTGATTGAAGTCATTTTTCACACTATAAAATGATTATTCATTTCAACGATGTGCGCAAGTTGAAACAGATGTGATAAAAAAATGTAACCATCCTATAAATGCCGAATAATTTAGTACAGAAAATAATTTCAAAATATGAAAACAAATTAGGACATTACAATATTAGACAGTTCATATTGAAGCAAGTCAAAGAGCTTTCTCTTGCAGCGGTGGAGCGAAGCCACTTCTTCGGCGCCATGGATCTCGGAGCATTGCAATTTTTTTAATTCCGCATATTGTGTAAAAATTCTACATGTATCTAGTTCGTGTTAAAAAGTTTGATTATGAAAATATTGACAAAGAGCAAAGTAAAAAGTGGTGTGGAATATTGAAATATTAAAATGGGACCGATATAAGAGGCATACCTAATGAATCATCCATTGAAACTTGTATATTAACACAAAGCAATAAATAAAATCAACACAATACAATTACAAAAGATGTGAATTCAAACCCAAGAAAGAAGATATAAAAAACAAAATGAAGAATATGAGAGAAAAATCAGATTTCACTGAAACAGATCAACTAAGATCCAAACACCAAATTAAAAAAAAAATCTTTCAATCGAAAAGTCATGCAGCAAACAAACAAACAAACGAACATATTGGTGTTTGGATTTAGATATGTTTGTATTAAATTGGTGTTTCAAATAAACGAAGAACAAATCCGTGCTATAATGACAGAAAAATCACAAATATAAGGACAGAACAACACAAAATAAAATTTGTCTAAGATAAACAATAAGTATTCTCATCAGAAAAAATACAAAGTGCTACATTTACTAATAAAATTAACAAATATAAAATCATTTTGCATGAAATGCAAAGTCAAAATTTTCAATTCATTATTAGATGTTGGTCTATAGAGCATGCTACGTTTACTAATAAAATTATGTCCAAAGTGCTTACTCCAACTTCATAATCTTCAATGCCCATGTCTTTGCAAAAGTTTTTGGCAAATTCCTACGGATTGCTCTCAAAGTTGTTTAAATCCTGAAAATTTTGCATCATATTCGTATCAATGAGTATGCAGAAAAAAATAGATTTTCATATGATATTTCTATTTTTTTGGCAAAAGATTTACAAAAGAACACAAATCTTAGATGATCTTACCCATAAAAAATGATCTAATTTGACAATGTCACTTCCATTTAGTGAATTAATTAAAAAAGAAGTAGATACATCATATCCAAATATTACCTCCACATTAATGGAAGGGCATTACCACACACATAAATATGTTATAACTCTTGAACTATTCTGCCAAAAGTTCAGAAAAAAAAGACAACAAATCAAAGAATAATCCCTTATATACTCACATCATCACTTTACTGTCATCCCCTGAAGTAGCTGCTCCACTTTCTTACAGTAGGTATATTCTTGTACAGATGTTATAGCTCAAACCAATCTCAACTCATTAAAAGAAGAATATTCAGATATGTGCTCTTAAAGCAACAAAAAAATGCACAAATGTGTGCACTTTGCTTGCAACAATTTATGCAGAGAATTAATTTTGTGATAATTTTTTAGCTCTGTTTTATTTTGTCTATTTCACTATATTCCATAACCTAAAACATATATAAGAGGAAGTACTTCACATATTCATTAAAAAAAAAGAATATACTCAAGCATATATTGGAGTAAGCAATTTGGTACATGAGTTTGAAAACAACAATATAATCATTCATATACTCAAACAAATGGGCAACCTATTGAGAAGGAATAATGCTTATTAAATTAAAAAATATGAACAAATCTTACATTTCAAATATCTCTCTTGTCCATGGATAATCATATCTCGTATACTATCTGTGGCTGATCAACAACCTCTCTTTTATGACTGTATGTTTTTATTCTGCAAGTTCCCCTACATAATCATCAATCCTAAGAGATCTATACATTTCTCTACACTTAAATTCCAAAGAAGTTCTTAAATTTTATTTAAATCACCTGGATGGATAATCATACCACGTATATTATCCGTGACTGTTTCAACAACATCTCTAACTTCAGTAGTTAGATCAACCTGCACTTTAAGAAAAACAAAATAAAGAACCAAGAATTTAAAGAGTTCTTGCACAAAATATAATCATCTGTATAACAAAATCAAGTTCAAGAAAAGTTAATAAATTGAAAACCCGAGTTTCTCCATTCACTCCCACCTCAAAGAATAAAAGAAGCAAATAAATTGCATCACTGGTAAAAGGCAGAAATCAGCTTACATAATCGAATTAATAATCAGGCCATTTATCACCTACCAAAAAATGAAGAAAATAGATTCCCAAACTGATAAAAGGCAGAAATCAACAAACATAAAATTTGAACTTTGAACAAAAGTCTTACACCAAAATAGAATGAAACCATGAAAGAGAACTTACATAAATATATTTTGACAGTAAGAAAACCCTAATTGAGGAAGAGGCCAAGAGATTAAAAAAAAATAGGGCGTGTTTGGATATTTTTTAATACTCACGAGCAAGAATACTCGATCGTTGTAGTAGTATATCCCAAGAAATAAAATTATCAATCCACAAGTGAGTTAGGTTTGGACTAGTAAAATACGTGAGCTCATGTTTATGTCACTTTTGTAAGGATGATCGGGGGTTTAGAGATTGATTATGAAATAAACAACTAAAACAAGTAACAAGTAAAGAAAATAGCAAAAACTATAAATGACAAGTAAAGATGAGTAAACTTAAAAGAGAATAGGTGCTAAAGTTCAAGTATGGAAAAACATGGGATTAGAAACATCCAAGCACACTCAATTCATATTATCATGCAAAAGGAATTCAACTCAATTGATGTAGATTAAGGGTGATCACGATGGTATCCTAAGCTCCCTTTCGGGTTACAAAGGTTGTTGATCCACTTGAGACTCCCAAAAGCACTTAAGATCAAAGTCCAACATTAACCTCTTCCATCTAGGTACTAATTAACTCCCAATTCTCTCTTAGAATGTACTAATTAGAATTAACTCTCCCTTTTTGTGTACTAGAGCTAACGAATGGATTGGTTCCCCTCATCGAATTCAAATATCCTTTTGGTCAAACCTAAACTCCAAGCAATATACACAATAACATCATGATAGCATTTAATTATCATAAATCAATCAATTGATCAACAATCCATTAAACCAATAATCAATCATGAATAACAAACCATGTCATCACAATATCAAAACAATTAAAGCCCATGAATAGAAACCAACATCAATTAAATAAAAAACTAATTTAATCCACATGATAATATAAACCTAATGTGATCTTCATTTCCCTAATCCCACAAGAGGTATTAGCCTAACATGATAACGGTAACAAAACACATGAATGGCTCATTACACATACCCATAGTTTTAAATCCAAATGAAAAACAAAAGAGATGTAAATCTTCCCTAGCAATTCCTTGTAGAGAATCTTCAACACTCATTGATCTCCACCTCTAGCTCTTGAATTCTTGAGATCTCTAACACCCAAATGGAAGGGATGAATAATGGATGAAGATGGTGGTGAAAAATAGAAGAAATGGTGTATGATCTAGGTGTAGGAGTGAAACCCTTGTGTGGAATATCCAAATCTCTTCAAATGTTGAACTTGAGGCTATTTATACCCTCTCCAAGTGGGGCCACGAATTAATCATTAACTGGGCTTTTTACACACACTTACACACATTGGTAGGTGAAAATCTGGATTTTTGGCCCAAAAACATGCAACTCGAGTTGGCCTTACCCAACTCGAGTTGCAACTCGAGTCGAGCTACGTTGTGTGTAACTCGAGTAGACATGGCTCGACTCGTGTTGGCAATTCGTGCATCCGCCTGTTCGGTCGTGTACTAAAAATCCCACGGAAGGCAGCTCGACCCAAGCTTACAACTCGAGTTAGCTCACTGTATAATTTTTGTTCATTCCCCTGCTCCTAGCTCGACTCGAGTTGCAAGTTGAGTTGGACCTTGCAACTCGAGTAAGCTCTCTGGATGATTCTTGGACCTCAACTCGACCTTCTCCCAACTCGATTTGCCAGTCGAGTTGGACCATGCAACTCGAGTTGGGTCTCTGGACAATTCTGGATATTTTTCAGACCCAACACTGGTCGTGTTGGCAACTCGAGTTACACCTTGCAACTCAAGTTGGGTCCCGACAGCCCCGTTTCTTACTCTTTTCAGCTCCCGTTCCATTTTTAATCCATTTTCACCTGTTTTAAATACGTTTAAGCTCATTCACACATATTTCCATGAAAACACATAACACAACCAAATAATACATAAACTACGAATAAAATACTATGAAAAGACATACAAAAAAATACTAAAATCTTGGTGAAAATAGCGACAATCAGGGTGCAGTTGAGGGCGGCGGTGCTGGTTCACATTGTTAAAAAACATTATTTTCGCAATGTTGATTATATCTATTTTGGGGCATATATTCTGTTAAGCAAAATGAAAAAACAATATCAGAGATAAATATTGAGAATAGCTTGAATTTATTAAATATCTTATTGTAACAAATCGAATACTAATGTCTCTAAATCTGTGAACCCTATTCACGCAATAGTAAATCATTCTTCAATTGGTAATCAAATAAGGGTTGTGGTTTACCTGAATTGAACTATATTCTTTTGAAAATTGAAGCAAAAAGAACAGAGGTTCCCATCATGGGATTTCTAGTTGAGAGAAGAAAGATTTCACATTGCTCAAGTATTAGAATTTTGAGAGAATTTTGAGAAGAGTGAAAGGTGAGAGAAACGTAAGGTGGGAGAAGAGTGAAAAATGAGACAAAAGTGAGAGAAAAGTAATGTCTAGGCTTTTAATCAATGGTGTTGACTTAATTGAAAGAAATCAATGGTGGAAATCAATGGATATAAGTTACCTTTAGGTAAGTATTAATTAATCAAAAGTGGTGAAATTAGTTTTGTGGAGAAAATTAGTGTAAAAATAGGTGGTAAAATAGGTGCTATTATATATATAAAGATTACAACTTGATACAAGAGACATTAGAACGACATACATGAAGACTTGGGGCTCACTCGGTCACATGACTCACCATATATATATTTCATCGAAAATTACCGATTATGTTGTTGACAAGAAAAGTCATTCGTGAAAAGCTTTAAATATCCAAGTTCAAGCTGCACCCACATCCATCGTTCCTATTTAATTGAAACACAAAAACCCGACAAACCCCGTAAAAATCTTTTGCACAATGTGCAGAAAAATATTATAAAATGAGTTTGAGGGATAAAAGGGAAAAGCACAATTTGCAGAAGAATATTATAAAATATTTGCACAATGTGTAAAAGAATATTATAAAAGGGAAATGAAATAATAAATATAATCGGCGATAAATGGGTTTGCGAGATTTTGGGGAAAAATTCAATTAATTGCGGAATTTGGAGGAGAAATAGAATTTGAGAGAAATCTGTATTTCGTGCATTTGGTAAGGTTAAAATAGGAAATCAACCATGAAATAATGTAGTGAAGAGTAATGATTTAAAGTTTGTGTATCTACTAGTAAATTTGAAATATATAGTGTATCCAAGAGTAACTATCTCAAAAAAAAAATAAAAAAAAAATAATAATAATAATAATAATAATAATAATAATAATAATAATAATAATGTTGGAACATTGAGTCCAAAAATTGTGTGAAAAAGAAGTTGTCCCGGATCTCATCAAGAAGTAAGTTATTAATAGCCAAGCAATCTTCATCTCCCAAGTCAGCAAAAATGACGTGTTCAGAATCTTCTAAAATAGCAACAGGATGAAATTTGAGGCGTTACAGAAGGAAAAGGCATTTCTGTAACGCCAAGAGCTTAGCACTTTTTGTATGGATAATATCGGAAATTTTTTTAGAGAAACCAAAGTTATTGTCTTTTTCAGTAACTAGTATAGTACTTGTGAGATGCATGGTGAAAAAGAAAATTTTTATGAATTAAAAAAATATATTAAAATAAAAAGAATTGTCGAATATTATTGTATATGCATACTTTTTTTACGGATATTAAAAAAAGTATTTATTTATTTTATTAATTTTTGGAGTAATTGAGTATTTTTAGAAAATAAATGAATAATAAAGTAAGTGGTATGAATTGGAAATAAATGATAAAATCAAAATGAAATGTATAAATAATAAAGTAAGTTGTATGAACTGAAGATGAATAATAAAATTAAAATAAAAATATATTGAATGATATTGAATGATACTGTATTTTCTTTTTTAAAGTGTAAATATAAGTATGTGATTAACTAAAAATAAAGTGTAAAATTAGTATATGTTAATAAAAAATATACTCATATATATATATATATATATATATATATATATATATATATATATATATATTCACACTTTTTTTTAAATAGTAAAATATTTTCTCTCTACAAAATGTAGAAGTTAAAAAATAATCATTAAAAAATATAATTCATTCAATATGCTTATATGTTTAATTTTATGAGCTAAATTTTAAATTAAAGCAAAAATTAAGAGTGACAAGAAAATATGGAATGTCAAATTAAGCTCTTGAGAAGACAATTAATCTAATATAATTTTTGTATAAATCCAATTTCTTATATTAAAGTTACAAAATTTTTAAAATCTCGGATGATTTTGAAATTAATAGAAAGAATGAAATATATTTATTGGTTGATTAAGAATGGCTACTAATGTTCATATTCTTGTAAGTTTATTTCACGCACTAAAACAAATTTGACATGTCTTTTTCACTTTTAACTTTTAACGCATTGTTATTTATGGAAAGTCCACCTTTTAAAATGTTATTACATTTTATTTATATATTCATTAGATAGTTACTTCACTATCATCAATTCTAATCGATGCTATCACTTTTGATTTAAATATTTGGTCAAATGAACATCAACTCCTCCAAATAAATCCCGACGAAATATAAATATCAATAAAAATTCAAAAAACTATATATACACTTTTTGTGTATACATGGGTTAGGATTACATATATTAGTGTATAAAAATTAACACTCTATTACTCAATATATAAATTAATATATAAAAATTGTTTAAATTAGCAATATATCATCTAATAATCCATTATTCAATAGTAAATACATATTATGTTTTCATTATTATTAATCATGAGCGAATTTTAAGTCACCATATTTCAATTGTTTTCTCTATCTAAAAACATTTAAAATTTTGTATATACTGTTTTGGATATATATATATATATATATATATATATATATATATATATATATATATATATATTGGTTATGTTACAAACAAATGAAATTTGACCAAAATTTTTTTTATTATTGTTATATTTGTTATTTCATTAACTAATATTTTTTATCTTCCATATGTATAATTTATATATCTTTCGGAATTATATTATTTTAAAATTTTAAACATTCACATTTACATATAAAATACATAAAAGAAATAAATTATTTATTTAAAACCTGAAATAGAGCCTGAATATTACATGTATTGTCTATATAATGTGCAACATTTACTTCATATAGTGCCCAAACATATAGTTCTCTATCTACTATACAACTCTTTGATTCTCAAGATGAGTTCCTCTGGACGTGGTCTTGCCTTTTTACTTGAGGAGGATCTCATCTTAGTGAATTGTTATATCAAGGAAACTCAAAACCATATAACTGGTATAAACCAATCTCAAGACTCCATGTCAGCACGAATTGCATCTAATTATAATAATCAGTTAACCAATCCATTTGATTTAAAAGTTTATCTTATCCCATAATAATTTAAAACTTTAAATTTTATCCCAAAAAAAATATTTGTATCGATTTTGTCCCATAACTATGAGTTTTCTTTTAATTTTGCTCAATTTTTGCCGGAACTCCCAATTTTCACCGGATATTGGTCACGTGCGTTGCACGTGACTGATGAATTTGGGAGTTCCAGCGGAAATCCAGGGTTCCGGCGAAAATTGAGCAAAATTGAAAGAAAACTCATAGTTATGGAACAAAATAGATACAAATATCTTTTTTGGGACAAAATTTAAAGTTTAAAAAGTTATGAGACAAAAAAAACTTTTAATTCTTGGGTTAATTCCTAAAAAATTCACCACCTTATTGGGGGTTTTCAAATCTATCACGACCTTTTATTTTTGTCAATTCAATACACAATCTATTTAATATTTTTAATTCTTTCACGAATTTTTATTTTGTCAATTTAATACGCAATCTATTTATTATTTTCAATTCTATCACAACTTTTATTTTTTGCTATTTGATACACCACTTATTTTATTTGGCAAAAACACCTGTGCACCCGGGTGCACGGACCAGATTCCGTGCGCCTTTAAAATTTTGTGTTAAATTGTATACCCTTTAGTATACAGATGTGTTCCCTTTAATTTCTAAAGAAAATTATCATATGTATCTGGGCGCATGGACAACACTCCATGCGCCTTTAGAATTTCGTGTTAAATTGTATACCTTTAGTATAAAAATGTGTACCCTTTATTTTCTAAAGAAAAAATATTAATGAAAAGTGTATATCCTTTAGAACAAAATGGTGTACCTTTTATTAATTAAAGTGTATACCCTTTAGACCAAAGCAATGTACCCTTACCCATAATACTAAATTTCTAAAGGCGCACGGAATGTGTTCCCGTGCACCCGGGCGCACGCAAGCCTCACTCATTTTATTTTTTCAATTCAATTAAATTTATTATTATTATTATTATTATTATAATGATGATGATGATGATGATGATGATGATGATGATGATGATGATGACGATGATGATGATGGCGGCGATGGCGATGATGATGATGATGAAAGTAGAACTATGTAGTTATTAATTAATGGAATTAATACTCCATCCAATTTTTTTATTTTTGTTTTTAAATTTAAATTAGTTACTAATTAATTTCCTTTGCCATAAAATTAAATTTTCAATAAATAATTTTATTTATATTATATTTTTATTAGAGTTGTGGATTTACTATATAATAATAGTGATAAGTTCAAACAAAAGTAATAATATTCGTTATGGTTAAAAATAATTTTACATAAAGGTCGACCAACTAAGATAATTTTTTAATCGAATGTTAATTTACTATAACAACAATATAGAAAAAGAATCATATGAAATAAATGATTGACTTGAGTGTTTTAATTAATTTTTAAATAATTTTTAATATTAATAATAATAACACTATTATAATAATAATAATAATAATGAATTTAATTGAATTGAAAATATAAAATAAGTGGGGTACGAAATTGCAAAAATAAAAGTTGTGATAGAATTAAAAATATTAAATAGATCACATATTGAATTGACAAAAATAAAAGATCGTGATAAAATTGAAAATATTAAATAGATTGTGTTTTGAATTGAAAAAAATAAAAGGTGGTGATAGATTTGAAAATTTCCAACAAGGTGGTGAATTTTTTAGGAATTAACCCAAGAGTTAAAAGTTTTTTTTGTCCCATAACTTTTTAAACTTTAAATTTTGTCCCCAAAAAGATATTTGTATCGATTTTGTCCTATAACTATGAGTTTTCTTTCAATTTTGCCCAATTTTCGTAGGAACCCTAGATTTTCGTCGGAACCCCTAAATTCATCTATCACATGCAACGTACGTGACCAATATCCGAAGAAAATTGAGGGTTCCGGCGAAAATTGGGCAAAATTGAAAGAAAACTCATATTTATGGGACAAAATCAATACAAATATCTTTTTTGGGACAAAATCTAAAGTTTTAAATAGTTATGAGACAAAATAAACTTTTAACTCTATCCATTTTTAGAACGGCGTTTCATAAAGACTCTTCAATGTCGATGGTCTCTCATGATGAGACTTACTCAAAAGTTTAATGGATGCATTTTTGTTAAGTGGAACGTAGGCGTCCAAGTGGTGATTCAGAAAAGGACATTGTGAGTTATGCTGATAACTCCATATTAATTCATATTTTTCATTGTTAACATGTTATAACTTTATTTTGTAGTTGGATCAAGCAAAAGAATTATACAAGGAATTTGTAGGGCAAGCATGGAGGTAAGAACATGTATTGCCAATCTTAAAGGAAATAGACAAGTATAAGCCATCCAATGTTAACTTGTCTGCTTTTCCGCTAGATGGTGGAAATAATGACTCGTTCACCTACGCAACTAGGGATGTAAACGATCCGATCCATTCGTGAACTATTTGAGTATCGGTTTGATAAAAAATTCGTTCGAATTCGTTTGTTAATTTAAACGAACTGAGCCGAGCTTGATTTTCGAGCTCGATTAATAAATAAGCCAAACTCGAACCCAACAATATTTGGTTCGTGAGCTTGCGAACATGTTTGTTTAGTAGGCTCCCAAACTGTTCGCGAATAGGTTCGTTAAGAGGCTCGCGAATAGGTTTGTTAAGGAGCTCGTGAACAGCTTGTTTTAGGCTCGAGAATCACCATGACAATCACGTGGCGTTTTTTGGCGAAAATATGATGTGTTTGGCCCTATTGTTTCATCGGTGGGACTAAATTAACAAACTTATCTTTTTTGGGATTAAAATAGACCATGAAGAAAGTTATGGGACTGTATTGGTTTTTATCCCGCTGACTTACCTGCCATCAGGGCATCACGTCATCGTCTCAGCTAGAAAATGGCGATTCCGGTTGTCTCACGTAGCATTTTCCGGTGATATCATTTTCCGGTAAAAATAGGATGTGTTTGGCCCTATTTCTTCACCTGTGGGACTAAATTGACAAACTTATCTTTATTGGGACTAAAAAAGACCATGAAAAAAGTTATGGAACTTAATTGGTTTTTATCCTTATTTTAGGCATTCATTTTTCCCTTTCTACTTTCTATCACAAAGGCATTGAATTCTTTGCTCTTACACTCTCTGCTTCCACTTTTTGCACCATAAACCCTTACTAACCCTAAAAATCTCATGCAATATATGTAACAAAAAATTGATTTAGATAAATATAAATCATCCAAGCACATGCAGCTAAAGAAGGAAATGAATCAAGTCACTGAGCCATCAAAATCTTCACCTGCTCTTCCAATATCTTACTTTTGGAATTTCTATTGCTCACAATCATGAACACATGATCTTTATTTGCTTCATGCCACCATAAACAACAAAGTGATAAAAAATAAAAAAAACCAACCATCTCTAGCAGAGCATAGCAAATGAGGCAGGCTCAACCATAAAATTGTATTCTGATAATGAAGACAACCAAGAAGAATAACCAAAAACAGCTTTTACATCACTATCCATGAAAAGGATATTGAAATTATAGAAAAAGTTCAAGATAGTAACCATATATACAAAACAAACAAAAACAAATACCAATTTCAGCTGAGTGAACCTTAATGGAAGCAAAAGAATGCTATATGGGCTATAGTCTAAGAAGTAAAAAACAATTAGGAGGGAGAGGGAGAGACCACTGGAGGATTTTGACCCAAACTGAATGGAGGAAACCCTTTAGACTCGAACTGACTGACGAGCAGAGCGGCGGAGGAAAAGTTTGGAGAGATTTGGGACCTTCAAAATCGTTTGGGAATTAGCCCTGATTTTGAAAAATCTAAATATTTTAGCTTCAAATTTGATTTTGGGAAATTAAGGAGGGGGAGGAGGAGAGGCGGTATTCTTTCCCTCCTAGTTTTTTTTTTAATTTTAAAAAATGCATTTTATTTTTTGTTCTTATAAAATTAATTTAATTCTTATTATTTTAAAAGATAAAGCTAGTTATTTTCTATTAAAATTTAGGGGCTTAGTCGGTTAATTTACCAAATCTTAATAAATAGAGCAAAATTTAATGAGAACATTATTCCTCAAATTATAAAAGAGTGAGGCTTGCGTACGCCAGGGTGCACACCATGCAGGGATTAAAACTTTTTTAGTCTCATAACTCTTCCCATGATCTTTTTTAGTCCCAAGAAAGATAAGTTTGACAAATTAGTCTCACCGGCTAAGAAATAGGGTCAAAAACGTCATATTTTCGCCGAAAAAAGCTGACATTACTAGAAAACAACCACGTCACAACCGGAATTATCGATTTTCGACCGGTATGATGACGTGGCGCCCTGATGGCAGATGAGTCAGCGGGATAAAAAACCTATTCAATCCCATAACTTTCCTCATGTTCTATTTTAGTCCCAATAAAGATAAGTTTGTCAATTTAATACCACCCATGTAGAAATAGGGCCAAACATGTCCTATTTTCACCAAAAAATACTGACATTATTAGAATTGTCGATTTCCAATCGGAACGATGATGTGGCGCCCTGATGGCAGGTGAGTCAACAAATTAAATGTTATTTTAATGCCATAAGACATTTTTATTTAAACAATTCTGACCGCTGTCATGGCCGGTGGCAAAATCGTATTCGGTGGCTAAGTAGGACTTGTTTGTCCTTATTTCTTTACTGGTGGGACTAAATTGACAAACTCATCTTTATTGAGACTAAAACAGACCATGAGGAAAGTTATGGGACTGAATAGGTTTTTATATTGCTGACTTCCATGCCAAAAGGGCGTCACATCATTGTACCAGCAGGAAATCGACGATTCCAGTTGTGACGTGACCATTTTCCGATGATGTCAACTTTTTCGGCAAAAATAGTACGTTTTTGGCTCTATGTCTTCGCTGGTGGGACCAATTTGACAAATTTATCTTTCTTGGGACTAAAAAAGACCATGGGAAAAGTTATGGGATTAAAAAGGTTTTTATCCCTACCGTACGCCTTTAAAATATAGTATTATGGATAAGGGTACATTATTTTATTTTAAAGGATATACACTTTAATTAATAAGACTACATTATTTTGTCGTAAAGGGTATACATTTTTCATTAATATTTTATATTATTCTTAACAAAATAAAGAGTACACATTTTATACTAAAGAGTATACAATTTAACACAAAATTCTAAAGCGCACGGAGTGTGCCCCGCGCGCCCGGGTGTACACAAGTTTTTGTCATTATAAAATATTAAAAAGTACATTTAATAAATGAGTGAGTCTCATTTAAATCGGGTTTACATGTAAACTCTATTTTATTTAAATTAATCTTTAGTATATATAAAAAAATTACTCTTTGAAGAGGAATAATTTTTATATAGAAGTAATAATTCATATCTTTAAAGAGTAATTTTTCATGTACTAAAATTTAATCGATAAATCGAGTTTTACAAGAATTTGAAAAGTAATTTTTTAATTTAAAAGAATAACCATTTATGTGTATAAAGAATAATTTTGAATAACAAATATAAACGTCGTTTGTGTTAATAAATATTCCTTTCATTTTTTTCCTTTACATATTATTTAACAATTAATGATTATAAATATGATCTAACTATATTTTAAATAAGATCTATTAATTAAATTAAATAATAGTTACTTGAAATATTAATGAAAATATTAACGTGAGATTGACACATCAACTTGGTAAGCTACATATACACGAATTTAAAAGTTTGATTTGGACAATTAGTTATAATTAATATTGGGGTTTCTTTAACAGTACTCTAGAAGACTATAAATATTTTAGGTAACAAAGTTGAAATTTTATTCTCACATTTTACATTTCATTCTTATTTTATAACGCTAAAACTTTGTGTGCCCCTAAGACACTGTATGCCCGGATACCCTTTAGTATAAAATAGTATATCTTTGAGTTTGAAGACGTGTATTCTTTTTTTTTTTTTGAAAAATAAATTAATGAAAGTATATATTTCTTAACAAAATGTTGTGTGCTTATTAATTATAGTGTATACCTTTTAAAATAAAATATTGTACCCTTACATACTTTGTGCATATGGGAACATAAGAAACCAACTCATTCTATAATATTAAAAATTATATCCTATAAATAATTATTAAATCCTTAGAACATGTTGCGTTAACTTAAAAAATATAAATGACGCACGTCGATGTCGTTATCTTCCCACCTCTCTCTCTCATATGAATTTAACTCTTGAGGGCTTGATTTTCTGAAATTTGGTATCAATTTGAGGGAAATTTTGCAATGAATTCAAAATTTTGCTGAGTCGTTCAATTTGGGGGGAATTTTGCAATTTGGTTTCCCCATATTTGGATGAATCCCCCTTTGTTTTGAGTTTGCAGTTTGCTATATTTTCTTTTCATTTTTGCAATTAGGGGAGGAATAATGTAAGTCTCTGAAGCTTTGTTGTCCATCTTTCCCTCTCTACACTCTAATTTCAAGTCTGTCTTTCTTTGTCTCTTTTCTCTTTTTCTGCCATCAATTGACTATAGTTGATTGGGTTTGGGTATTTCTGTGTATTTTCTTGTATTTGAATGAAGCTGACGGCGAAATATCCAGCAGCGTGGATAGTGGCTGGGTCATAACCAAGAAGCGAGGATTCGATTTGCAGCGGTGAACCATGGCTTCCGGCTGAGAGGTGGGAGTGTATCTCCCAGAATCGAATTGAAATTTAGCAAGTGGTTGTTGAAGCGGCGAATTCCGAGGCTGCCTGGGAACCGAGTAGCGTCAACTCACGGCAACAGGCGACGATGGTGCGACTGGTTTCTCCGACAAAAATGGTATGCTATGGTGCTGGATTTGTTGATGATAGATCAGATTGATGAGGGATGCTAAATAGTGGGATCTTAAAAAGATTCAAAATTGAGGTTGGGATACATAGTTAGACTTAAGAATGCACATAAGGTGTTTGTTTAAATATCTCACCTTTAAAAATTCTAATTTGCTATGCATTAGCTTGTAAATTGGGTTACTCCTATTAATAAAATGGGTTACTCCTTTTTATTCTAGCGTCTGGGAGAGCTGCCCTCTCGGTGCATTTTAACGTAGAAGAAAACGACAGTGTGTAGGTGGGAGCTGAAGGCTCTGATGAGGGCGTTGTAAGTGAAGGCATTGCGGAGGCGAATGTAGTTGAAGATGGAAAGAGCGTAGGCGGAAGGGAAGGAAGGAAGAGAGAGGCCGTAAAGGAGTAATCTTGTGAGGAGTGCACAATGGTGCGAAAAATGGAGACGATGAGGAGAGAGTGAATTTGGTAGAGCTTGGAGAGCTTCAATGGCATATTATTGCCTCTGAACTTTGTGGAGTTGGGATTTGGGCGAGAAGTAAGCTAGTGCAATGTTTAATCTCTCCAGATTGGGGACCCTATGCATTTACAAAGCAAACAGATGAAACCTAATTTTTGTACTTAAAAACTCTAATCAAAATTTGGAGCATGGGAGTGTTAATAACCTGAAGATTCCCTTCATTTTACTACTTTCAATAAATATTGTAACCACCTCGTTGTATTCGGATCTTATTAAAAATTTGTCAATAGAAAATTATGATGCTCTACTAACTTGGTGAAAATTCTTCATTTTTTGAAGATGAAGTTCTAATATTTCATTTATACTTGCGGGAGAAGTTATCATGACTAAATGATATAATAAATGTCTTTGTTCATATTGTATTTTTTATTATGTTATTATGGAATTTCTAATAGTTTTTTAATGAAAACTAACAATTATAATAAATAAAGAGTAAATTAATTATTTTTATAGAATATTCTAATTAATCCAAAAGAATAATCTAGTTATTTTTATAGAGTAATCTAATTAATCCAAAAGAGTAATCTAGTTACTTTTATAAAGTGATACTCTATATTAACTTTTTTATTTCGTGTGAAATTTATATTGTTATACTTGATCGACATCTTTTAGGTTACTCTTTCTTATTAATTGGGTTATTCTTTACAATAATAGATTTTTTAAAAGATTAGGTTATTATTTAATTTGAGTATTTGGTCAACATCTTTTAAGTTATTCTTTCATATTCATTAGGTTACTCTTTCTTATTAATTTAGTTACTCTTTATAATAATAGATTTTTTTTTGAAAAGATTAATTTACTATTTAATTTGAGTATTTGGTCAATATTTTTAGGTTACTCTTTCATATTAATTAAGTTACTCTTTCTTATTAATTGAGTTACTCTATATAATAGTAATAGATTTTCTTTTTAAAAGATGTGGTTGCTATTTAATTTGAGTATTTGATTGGCATTTTTAAGTTACTCTTTTATATTAATTAGATTATTCTTTCTAATAAATTAGATTACTATTTAATTTAAAATTTTGAAAACAAGTGATGTATGGTAAATAATGAAATTATTACTATACTACAAAGTAAAGATGGAGAAAAGATAACCCTCACACAAAAATTATGACCTAACCTACTCTCTCTCCTGAAGGCACTTTATATATTCTACAATCTCCAAGAAGGAAATGGAAATCAAACAATTAGTCATTAACAACATTTATCAATTGGGCCAATTTGTAATTGAGTGACCTTAATTACCATGAAGTATGTCACGTAGAGTCCCATTTTGAGCAAACTCATAAGCCAAGAATTGCTGACCACCATCCACACAGTAACCTAATAGCGGAGACACATATTCATGCTTTAAGTTAGATGTTATTTTAATCTGAAACATCATATACTCCTATTAGAATAACACCACTGGATCCCTCACCAATCGAACACTTTGAACTAAAATCATGAGTCATGCCTGATAACTCATGCATGGGAATCGCAAGGCAAACTATTGGCGCAACATTATAGGCCACATGGTAATCTGATTTATCTTCTTCGTTAACAGTTGTAGAACTCTGTTCGTCCTTCCGTGAGTCTTCTTGAGTGGCTGGGATGGCTTCTGACAGCATACTAACAACAACCCCATCATGAGAGGAATCTGTAGTAAGGCTGCCTGCAAGTTTTGGCCAGAAAATACTCAATTAATTATTCGTATAAACATTACAGGTGAACCTGTTTTATTCTAATGATGCCGAGAAAATTTGTAGAAATAAATTTCAACTCATATTACCAGATGGTTTAGCACTACTCCAAAATGACAGAAATTTCAATGCAATGAGCGGTTGTGCTTCTCTGTCCTGTTTTTCAAGGGCTAACTTCGGAAGACATTTCCGCCGCCGTCGGCCTACTCCGGAAGTTTGTCTCCTCTTCCTCCAAGCACGTGGCCCTCACCACCCTCTCCCATCTCCTCTCTCATTCCACCTCCCATCCGCGACCCTCCCCTCTCGCTTTCCCCGCAAGTGCCATCTCCTCTCTACACATTGGTGACCTCATCCAAAATTATAAGCCAAATCCAACAGAGAAGACGCCGAAGCCACCCGACTGGTGGCGCTGGAACCGAAATCCGGCCAGCCCACCCGAAATCCAGCTTCTCCACTGGAAACCTTTACCCCTTCGACATCACGACCGCTGCCTCATCACTCTCATCTTAAAATACACCTTCGCCACAATCGACTTCGGTCGCCATAGTTCCACCCAATCTACTATACGCTCAAGTTGACGGCCTCAAAAAATTTATTTCTTTTTAGTATTAAATGTGATACTCTTTACTTTAAAAACTTAAATTCTTTATTATTAATATATGATATAAACAATAATTTTAGATATATTGAAAAGATGAGATAATGATAACTCATACTTTTAAATTTTATATAGCGACAAACGTCACAAGCCTATCATTAATAATCTAATTGTAAAAAAAGTAAAATTTAAAAAGCAATATAATAGACATGTTTATAATTATATAATAAAGTATTTTTAATTTTAGTTATTAGTTTTAGTAGGGTTTGAAAAGCGGGAAAAGCCCAAAAATCTCACAAGACTCACGACTGAAATTACGGTTTCACACTTCAAGTCCCAATCTCTTGAACCTTTCCTTCGAGCCTTCCTCTGATACACTGGTCTACGGTGCTTCTTTGCTCGGCATTCTTATAAGGTAATAGTTCTATCTCAGAGTTTATTATCTGCATTATTGAATTCATCAAAATGAATACATTTTTGTTTCTTAATCAAATATTTCTTATGGTTGTCAACTGTTAAAGGTAAGGTGGGTTTTGTAGACTAGTTGTTGTAGATTCTACTTGTGTTGCTTATGGCTCTTGTAAGTAAAGATTTGGTATGCAATTTTTTATAAATTGCAGTGAATTATGTCAAACCTAAAAACTCCATCTACACAAGATTCATCCACAAATACTATGTTAGGAGGAGGTGGTCTGCAACCAACAGATCCGCTAGAGAGTAATGTAAGTGTTGCGAGTGACATGCATATTGAAAGCAACGAACAATCTGAAGGGGGTGAAGGGGAAGAACCTGAAGGAGAAATCAAACCATTTTCGAAAAGGCAAAGACAATTCACATCCAAAGCATGGGATGATTTTAAAAGACTTCCAGATCAAAAAGGAATTTATAAAACGGCAGAATGCAGGCACTACAAGAAATTGATGACTCTTAATCCGTCATGTTCTACTTCTCATTTGCTTAGACACAGTGAAACTTGTCCAAGGAAAAAAATTTATTGAAAGGACAATAAAATTTAAGCATCACAACAATGAGGTCATCTCTCGCATGATTATTGTTCATGAGCTGCCATTCTCCTTTGTAGAGTATGACCTCTTCAATTTATTAATGAAGACTGCCACTCCACATTATCAAAGCTTTAGTCGTGCCACGGCGAAGAAAGATTGCATGTGTCATATGAAATAGAAAAGAAGAAAGTGATGATGGAAGCATTAAAAGATGTGAAGAGGGTCAGCGTGACTATTGGTTTATGGAAGTCGGATCAGAAAATTTCGTTTATGGTTGTCACTTGCCACTACGTCGACTCAAATTTCAATTTGCAAAAGAGAAATATTAATTTTTGTGATGTTCCACCACCTCATACCGGATGTGATGTATTGCACAAGTGTTTAGTTGAATGGGGCCTTGAGAAAAAGGTGTGGACTATTACAGTTGATAATGCAACGTACAATGATTCAGCTGTTCGGATGTTAAAAGAGAATCTTTCGTACAACAACACACTTCTTCTTGGTGGAAACTTGTTTCATGTTAGATGTTGTGCCTATATATTGAATCTTTTGGTGCAGGATGGATTAGCTGAGATACAAAGTGTAATTCTTAAGGTTCGGGAAAGTGTAAAATGTATAGCAGCTTCGGAGTCACGTGTTAAAACATTCAGTGAAATCGCATGCAAATGCAGTTACCTTCGTAGAAGCTTGTCTTGGATTGTTGTACGAGGTGGAATGCTACATATTACTATATGTTATTTGCTGCATTGGTGTTCAAAGATTTCTTTCCTAGATATAAAGAAAGGGATAATTCTTATAATCATTTGCCAAGTGATGAAGAATGGGAAAAGGTTAAACTGGTTTGCTCATTTCTTGAAACATTTAATGAGGTTACTAAACTCATCTCAGGTATTAACCTTAATTTTGTGTTTCTTTGAGAACTTGTTAATGCATTTAATAATGTTCTAACCGTTTTTTTAGGTACTGAATATCCAACTTCAAACTTGTTCCTCAATGAACTTTGCAAAATTAAAAAAATGTTGACTGAAACTGTGGTGGGTGATGAAAGTTTCATGGCTGATATGATTGGGAGGATGAAAGTTAAGTTTGATAAATATTGGGGTGGTTGTAGCATGATAATCTCGATGACATAATTTTTAGATCCTAGGAATAAGTTGATGTTCATGGAATGGTGTTTTCCCAAGATTTATTCTCTGAGTGATGTAGTTGAGAACATTACTAAGGTTTGTGAGTCATTGCGAATGTTGTTCAATGAATATGTCTAGGCTCATAAAGCTAATAGTGGAATAGATGTCTAAGGTGATACTCAAAGTTCTTCCACACATGTGAGTAGTACCCATGGAAAATGTATGGATAAAATTAGGGCTTATTATACTAAGTTTGTGAAGAATAATGATAATATTGAAATGATTAAGACGGAACTAGATGTGTACTTGGAAGAGGGAGTTGTTGTTTGTGAAGATGATGAAAATTTTGATGCTCTTTCATGGTGGAGGATGAAAGACTTGAAGTTTAAAATCTTATCAAAGATGTCTTGTGATGTGTTAGCAATTCCAATAACAACTGTGGCTTCTGAATCTGCTTTTAGTGTTGGTGGTAGGGTTATCGATCCTTACCGTGCTAATTTGGGTGTGGTTACCGTTCAAGCTTTACTTTGTGGTGAAGAAGGTTGCGTGCTCATTATAATATAAAGAGAAAACAAAAGGTAAGAACATTCACTTATTTTTATTTAGTGGTATATGTAATCAATTCTGTTTTACAATGCTTTATTTGCATGATGTGCTTTAGTGATATCTCTATGTTACTTTAATCCTTAATGTTTTATGTAAAGGCGACTGCAGAGATTCAAGAAGTGGAGCTTATGTTATGAGTGACAGTGGCAATTCATCTTGTCTTATGTCAATGAATCTGGTAACTTTCTCTTCTTGCATGTGTCGTTGATGTATGTTTTGATAAACTAGTAGCCTCATTGATGAATGTTTTGATAACTTAGTGTTTATAAGCTGATCAGATTAAGTATCGTCTCCTCAACATATAAAGCTTGCAAAACATTTGGTAGATTGTTCGTTTGCCACTGGTGTAATTTTCATATGATGTAATCTTGTTTTGCCACTAATCAGATTAAGATTTCTAGATTTATATTTGTGAAGTAATCTTATTTTTTGTGATGCTTATCTTGATATGATGTAATACTTTTAATTTAGTTCTATGAGAAATCAGGTTCTTGATCATGAGCTTTAACAAGAAATTGAATATTTTTTAGCTATGTTCTTATTTTGCTGTCGAATTCGAGCCAAACTTAATCTCGAGTTAATTATTAAATGAACTTTTTCAAGCCGAATACAAATTATTCTCGAACTATTTATTTTCCTAACAAATCAAACTCGAACCTGAATTTTAATATTCGAATCGAACTCGAGACGAGATTGAGCCAATAAAAATGAAATGAGTCGAGCCCAAGCCTGGTACAATTTGGCTTGGCTCAGTTCGTATACATCCCTACACGCAACAACCAAATATGTCAGATTCGCCTCATTTGTATGGATTTTTCTTGAATTTAGATGAAGATAGCCCATCGCCGAAAGTTCTTAAAGACCAATAGGCGCTGGAAAGGCAAAAGGTAAAAGAAAAGAAAGTAAAGAAAGTTCTAAAACTCTTTCCACTATAGTAAATTCCAGTAAGGAAATGATGGCTATGATGCGAGAAGCCATAGTCTCTCGACGAGAGATCATTGCAATTGAAAGAGAAAGAAATTTCGTATGGGCTATGAAGGAAGAAAATAAAGTACAACAACTAAATCCTATGCGTTTGACGAATCACTCTGTCCATGCTTGATTGAGGAGCAATGTAAGATTCTTTAAAAACAAACAGGATATAAAGGTAGACCTGATAGGAGCACTGGTTCGTTTGGCCATTTCTTCGATAGAACTTCTCCCTCTGATCCTGATTTTCCTCCATATGAATTAGTATGCATGTGGTCATAGAACTTATGAATATCGTTATATTTTATGCCAATTAGTTATTAATGTAATGTTTGTATTTTTATTTTTCATCTAAGTTCACTTTATGGAATTTGTAATGCAAATTGTCTTATTTATGTTTCTTTTTCCTTTTTTTTTGTTGAGGTATGTAATATTAATTTATTGTCAATCTTCTTTAATATACTTTTTATATTAAAATCTCAGTTTTTTGTTTAGCATTGTTTGTGGAGTTTATGGTTTATTTTCATAATTTTTATGACTTCACGTATATTGTTGAGATATTGTCGGATTTAAGCATATTTTGGATTGAAATTGATTTAATAGGAGAATGGGATCATTAGCAAGTTCGGAAACACTCCTAGCCATCGCCGAACGCAGTTTGGCCTGAAGGCCGTATGGCAAGTCCATATTGTTTTACCTCATACATATACTTGCTGCTGCCATTTAAATTAATTAGTGGGGCCATGTGGAATTAATTAAGTACATTATCATGTTACCAATTGAGTTAGTTTGAGATACAAGCTTGATTGCCATTTCAGCATTCAATTGCAAAAGAATACATGAGGGGCCCACCATAATATTATGGAACTAATCTTTGGAGGAATTTGTTGCTTGTCCTTCGAGACCAGAGCCCATACCACAGAATAAGCCTAAGATGGACTGCCATCAAGTTCAAAGCCCACACTTCTTGATTCACGCGCCTACATGCTATCATCCATGTTATAAATAATCCTCACGCTCAACTAATAACATAGAGCTGTGACTACATAACAGAACATCACGATAAGCCCCAGTTCACACCTCATACAACGTCCGCCATCCACATCTTACCCTTCACCCGTCTTTCATCCATCATCCCTCACACTCAGTCACTGTGTTTGCTATTTGAGAAGGAGAATGGAGGAGGATCATCAAGACAGAAAGAGAAGACGGAGAATTACACCAAACAATGATTTTTCTTCTTTCTTTTATTTCTTATTGTTGATTCATAGACTCATGGGTAAGAACAATTTTATCGTCATGGTTGTTGCTTGTAACAACATGAGCTAGTTTCCTTTTGATCGTTTTAGGATTTTGAAAGTTTATTATGTTGATTTGAGATTTTAGACATTTTGATGATAATTTTGCAGAATATTTATTTCTTATTGACGTTTTATATTAGACTTCTATGATCATGTTTCATAATTCTCTTTTTAATTATATATTCATGATATTATTATTGATTGACGTATTGATATTTGAATGTGATGCATAATTATATTTTTATTTCATGGCAATTGAAGGGGATTGATCAATATATAACTTTTGATTGTTTGACCATCAATTTAGGATACTTTATTATTTTTGGACGACCATTTTTAAAGAGAAATATGGTAAGGAAGTCATAATCCAACTCCTTTAGTACCTAAAAATGATAGATCTCTTGCACTAGCCTATATGAAATTTTGCATGTAAATCGCCTAGAAGCCAAATAAGGGGTTATAGGTATTTAATTTCATTAATAAGTACCTTAAAGGGAATAGGGAATTATCTTATTAATTCGGTCCTAGGAATTTAAGTTCTTTAAAATTGTTAAATACCATAGTAGTTTAGCATGCTTAAGTGACAATTCCTATAAAATTCTGCATGATTGGATTCACTTGTCTATTTGTCCTACTTCATATGATAAACTGAATTTTCCTAGAACTATTCTTGTCACTTGAAACACTTGTGATTGAGTGTGACTTTTATTTTATTTATTTTATTTTTCTATTTATAAATTTTCTGCATAATTAGTTAATTAATTCCAATTCAGAAAGGTTACTTTGTCTTGATTATTAGTGGTGTGAATTATTTATTGTGTATCTTATTTAACGCTAATCCCGTGGATTCGATAATTTAACTAGGTCACGCGTGTGATATAATTGATCTCATACATTTGAGGGTAATCATTCTTGTGAGTGAACAAAAATATTGAACAAAAATGTAAAGAATGGCATTCTTGTAAATAATGCATTTTCTATTTTCCCTACTTATTTTCTTTCTCTTTCTTCAAAATCGAAAAACCCATACTCCATACTCCAATTACTGTTCATGCAATAAAGAAAGGTTGGAGGTGTGAATTCTCTAAACAAATAGAGTATTCTCCATTTTGGAGAATGGTTGGAAATACCCTAATGAATAATATTGTATTTTGACTGCATGCTTGCTTGGTGGCATTTTTTCTTTTTTTTCCTTAGTGTGTGATGCATGCACTTACTTGCAATCACATATAATAACTTTAATTGTGATTGTGATAATATATTCTTACTTGTTGCTAAAAAAACAAGACATGAGCTAATAAGTTTATAAAATGTATGAAAAAATATTATTAAAGGGTTGGACATGTCATGCTTCTTTGCAGAAGTTACAATCGTGATTATGACAGTACATGATTGCAGACATTATTGTTCCACATCCATACTTTTCTTAAAATGTGTGATAGTAGTGACAATACATGCATGCTTCCAAATAATTTACTCCCTCCGTCCCACGTATTTATTCGCACTTTCAATTTTGGAATGTCCCAATTATTTATTCACATTTCATTAATAGTAAAAATACACTATACATCCCACCTACTTTTTGCACTTTATTCATCAATTTTAACAACTTAATTCACTTTTTTACACTTTATTCATCATCCCAATAACTTCATTTACTTTTTCTCTTTAAATTATCAATTTACCCCTACTTTTTCTTACATTATATATTAAAAAATACACTTTTTGATCTCTGTGCTCGTATAAACGTGAACAAATACGTGGGACGGAGGGAGTAATATACTTTTCTTGAATAATATGATATTTCATCTATTTAAAGAGGTTGCTAGATATAATATTCATCATATTATTCATCTAATCGAAAATGAGTTCTAGTAAGGAAGGTCCTTTAAATTATTTTTATGTATTCTCATCATCAACTGATGAGGAAGAGTCACATTCTAGTCTAAGAAATGAGCTAGAAAGCATTGATCAACACCAACAAATGTTTATTTGCCAACTCAATGCCAATGCCAATGCAGTCTTCAATTATTGTCAACAATTTGAGAATACCAGACATGGAGGCTAATTTCCTGGTCATGTAGTACTCAATCGTGATCGAAAGAGTATGGATCAATGCTTATACAATGACTACTTCTCAAATCTCAACCATTCAATAAGAGCATGTTCAAACGACACTTTTGGATGTCACGTCATTTATTCTCTCGACTACTAGAGGTTCTTCAAGCACACAACAGTTACTTCAGGCAAAAATGTGATGCATGCAGGCAACTTGGATTATCCCCACATCATAAGATAACAGCTGCAATCTGAATTCTTCCATATGGTGTGCTAGCTGATGCGACTGATAGATACATTAAAATTGGAGAGTATACATCAGTTGAATGTGTTAAGAGATTTTGTCGAGTTGTGATAGAAGTCTTTGGTGATTGGTATCTTTGATCTCTGAACGCAGAGGACATTGTAAGGCTTCTTCATACTGGAGAAAAATGTGGCTTTCCAGGGATGCTTGGAAGTCTTGGTTGTATGCATTGGAATTGAAAAAATTATCCAACAGCTGGGCATGACAATATGATGGTCATAGTGGAAGTCTAACAATTATCCTAGAGGCTATGGTTGACTAGGACTAATGGATATGGCATGCATATTTTAGTTTGCTAGGTTCGAATAATGATATGAACGTCTTGGATAAATTTTGTCTCTTTTCTAACTTAGCCAATGGAGTGACTACATCAGCTAATTATGTAAGGAAAAGAGAACACTAAGGGTTACTATTTAGCTAAAGCCATATATCCAAAATGGGCAACACTAGTGCAGACAATGCACAATTCCAAAAGTCCAAAGCAACAATACTTTGCAACACGCTGAGGAGGTTGTACAAAATATGTCGAGCAAGCTTTTGGTGTATTACAATCAAAGTGGGGCATAATCAAAGGTCTAGCAAGAGTTTGGAGCAAACATTTTATGCATGACATCATTATGACGTGCATTATAATGTACAATATGATTAATGATGATGACAGGGATAGGGATGCACATATTGCAAATGACCGCGAAATACTTGCTCCTACGGTTGAAATTGTATATGATGAACGAGTTCAATTTCAACAATTTCTTGCACGGCATCACCAAATTAAAGATAAGATAGCTCACTATGCACTTCGAGATGCACTTGTTAACCATTTGTGGAAAGAGTACTCAAACTCTGAGTAATTGCTTAATCGTTTTCATAGTTGTATTAATTTATTTTCTTTAAAAATATATTGTTTAATATTTTATGTTACTTTTTTGAATAAATAAATTATCTCTAAATAAAATTTTATTCGTTAAATTGAGTTTTGTACTCTAAATTTTATAATTTATAATGTATTAAAAATCTTATCATTAATAAAAGTTATTTATTTAATTGAAAATTAAAATAAAAGTAAAAATATAGAGAATATGATTGGAAAGAATTTTTTAAATGGAATGTCAAATACTCTATTTTTGAGTATATAGTACTCTAAAATGAAGTAGGTGGTTGGAGATGCCCTAAATGCTACAAATTGCATGTGTAAGATCAATCTTTAACAAATACCAACTACTCCATATTTTTATCACTTTTAAAATAGCAATTTTTTGAAAATTATTTCATCTTTTACATTAACAAAAGATAATGACTCATTTTTTCTTCTTTTCTTCTATGTCAATGAAATATTGATTATTACTTGTGCTTGCTTTTCACATTATCAAAATTAATAAGGTGTAGATCTTGATTGTATCACTGAATTTCGTAAGAACAAAATGAAAAAAGAATACCATAAATACATTCTATAGATATAGAGAGAGGGAAAAAACTAATGGATAATCTCTAATTGACCCAATCACTCGCAATTACCACTTCACTTTGTCAAAACTAGTGTACCATTTGTTTCAATTTCTCTCTCCATTGAAAAGAAACAGTTGATTTCTCTCTATTTCTCCCTACTTATCCATTGGTTGCTTGTCTCCCCCATTTGGAATTTGATAGTTTTCTTCCTTCCAGCGCATCTCTTTCTTTCAATTTCTCCCTCCGTGGAGAAGAAATAATTAATTTCTCTCTAATTCCTCCAACCTATCCATTGGATCATTGTCTCTGGATTTGGAATTGGATAGTTTTCTCTCTTAGGTTAATGATTTTCTCCCTTCAATCTTGTTTATATATAATCTAAAATTCCTCTAGGTAAATTTGTCAAACTTCTCGTATACGACTTATTTGATTAAAACACGTATTAAATTTATAATATTATATTGTCAAATAGTAGTTGTAATACTACAAAATTACTTATTACTTATTAATTATAATATTTAATATGCGAAGACACATAGTAAATTAATAATATTTTATTGTCAATTATGTGGAATTGTTGTCTCTTTCTTGAAAGCATAACTTTTAAGTATTGCTCTTTTAAAAATGAAATATATATATATATATATATATATATATATATATATATATATATATATATATCATGTATTGTTATATAAAGAATAAACACACGAAAGAGTTTTTTTTTACCAAATTATAACTCTTATTTTATTTTCATTTTTGATGTTAATAGTGATTCAATCTAATTATTTAAACCATTGATACTCAAAATAATCTGTATAAGACACTTAAATTTAATACTATTAAAAATTAATTAAATAATTATGAATAATTAAATATTCATATTTTAATAAATATTTAAAAAGAATAATAATGATGAGAAAAATAAAATAAAAAGTAAAAGTTGAGTTTTAATCTGAGAAAATAAACTAAATTTAAAATTTAAATTGAAACACTTATTAAATCGGGTCCTGAATTGAGATCACTAAAACAAAAAATTAGGTATTTGTATGAAAATCTTCTGAATAAGAATTTAATTAAAATTTACAGGAATTATTTTTTAATTTTAATTAAATATATGTAATATGGGTATTGAATAAATGATCTTGAAAAATAGGTTAATTTGATATATTATTTATTAAAAAAATTGCAATTTTTTGAAGGAAAATTACAATATCTTATGAATAAATGGCATGTGTTATTTTTATTTTTATTTTTATTACAATTTATAGAAAGCCATTTTTGCAGAGAACTTTCTATTTTGGTAACTTGCTATTACTATTATTATTATTATTATATAGATATAGACCCCACATTCTGCATACAAAAAACGAGTAGAACAAGCCCTATTAAAAAGATAGTGAATACGTTGGTTAGAGAAGACAGCCAAGGAGGTTTAAGAATAGCATGTGGTAGTCTTTCAGGTGATAGATTTGCGGTGTAAAAGATTTCAAGGATAGAGAGGACATTGTGGTTATTTTTAGATAACCCATCAATTTTTTTTTTATTTAAAATTTTATTCAAAATTTTAAATATTTATAACTTTTTTATTTTAAATCGATTTTACATGAAAATGATATTAAATTAATTATCTCTACAATATCTTTAATTTAACATTTATATTAAAAAATATAATATAGTAAAAGTAATAGATTCTCAAATTTAATAACATGTACAAATTCTTTATTTTAAATATTTTTAATCAAATTTTATAATTGAATAAAATATTTATAAAAACAATAACAAAGTTATTTAGGCAAACACTTGTGTAAGTTCCATGAGACAATAAGAAGTTAAAACATATTAACAAAATATGTATGTATTGATGAAAATTTTGATAATATTACAGTGAACTATTTCATAAACAATTTGTATTATAAATGAAAACTGATAATATTTTTAATAATAAGTGACAACATCTTTTGATAACTAATTGAGAAAATGTAAAATGGTCTATCGTGAGACTTTCTCACGCTGGTGTTTCTCAATTATTTAAATTAAAATAGGTTGTTATCTTGTGCACCTCAGTGCACAAAGTATTTAAGTGTATTACATTTTGCTTAATAATAGACTTTTTTTCATGGAAATTATTGATTGAAATATGAAGGGTTTTAATGATTCACTAAGAAAATAAATTTATTTTTCTGATAAGTAAAGGTATAAATTGTTGTATTGAAAAATATAACATTCAATACCTAAGATTATTTATGGAATGGAAATATTATTACACACTCATACTACTTAAACAAGAGGAGAATACTCCTTTAGCTACCTATGGTATCTGAAATAGAAACACTCATACAAAAAAAGAAAGGAAAATACAATGCTTATTGAATGAGAGAAAACAGAGGGGAATGGTTGATGCCTTCTGCTTCCTCATACTCTCTATTTATAGAGTCTTGTGGACTTGAAATCTGGATTCCAAAGCCTCCAAACTTCTTGTGATGTCACTGCTTACGTCATATTTCTTGGATGCATTCCTTAGCTGGCTGCATTGGATGCCCTTCTTTATCAGCTGGCCAGGTCCACCTTTTTTGGCCCCTTTGTTGCAGGACCACATGACTTTGTTTTCTTGCTGGATCACCTGGCTTTTGCTTTTTTAGAGAGTCATTTCTCTCCTGTGGTGTCCGAAGGGTCCTCTAGCTTTTGGATGTCTCGAAGAGGTTTTACCCTCTTCTTTCGTGTATCTTTTGCTGGAGGAGGTTCAGCAATCCTTACTCTCCCTATGCCCAATCTTACTCCTTTTCCAAACTCTAATTCTGTTTGGGTAGAGCAGCTTGTGTATGTTTTATTTTTCTATTGCCCAAAGTGGGCCATGTTACAGTATCTCCGATGAGTTTGTTTACTCACCAGTATCTTGCTTTCCCAAAGAAGCTCTCTCTTGTCTTCGAAAGCCCTTTTAGCAAATACTGTCTTCTTTCTTGTTAAGGTGTTTAACAGAAAAGTCCCATTCATCAACTTGTGTTCAAGCTTGAATGGGTACTTTACCTGATCCATGGCTTGGATGCAAGCATACAAACCTCTCGCTCTTCTTGTTGAGATTTGATCCTCATAGTAAGTAGAAACCAGGACTGGCTCCTTTCCAAAAGACTCCTTGATTTTGTTTGATGCTCCAATATCTAGTCTTCTGAGCTTGATAAAATGAAAGGCCTCATGGTTGCCTTTCCCTACCAATTCTGGAGCTGCACTGGTGAAGTAGAGTTCCAATACGTCTTCTCTAGACAATGTCGCATTATTTTCCCATGACTTTATGACTGCTTTCTCTAGCCAGTCTAGCAGTTTTGATAGTTCCGAGAAACTTGGTGCAACAGTATATATTGAGGCTAAAGCCCCAAAATCATACCATTGTTTCACATCGTTCGGACTTGAGCCCTCTCTCATCCAAACTAGGGGATATTCCCCTGATATATCTATACGGTATTTTTCGGACAGATTCCTTGCCTGGTATTTAATTTTTTCCATCTAGCTTGGTATCCCTACCAATGAGAAAATTCAGATATGTTAATACCAGCCTTAGCGATGCCCGACATCGGCCTAAGGCTGATCTCTTCCTCTTTAACCCCACAGGTGCTGGGTTGACTCGATGACTCTAGATGTGACTCCAGAGCCTCGATTTTTCCTTGGACCAGTTCTTCCTTTCGAAGTTCTGATATGCGTTTTCTTTGCACGCAAAATTAATCCCCAAGTATTAATGATATCAATTGTAGCTTAAGCAAGCGACCAAGTGAATATCGAACCCAAAGGACGGCGTATTATCAATTAAATTATTATCTAAATTAATTATGACGAGTGGCAATAAAATTGAGGTATGGAATTATTAACTACTTAAAAATTAATTAAAATAACAAATAAAATAAAGTAAACACTAGAAGAATTACGAAAGTGACTCAAGAGAGAGAATAGGTAGCTCTAGGATAATTCAGTTTCACTCATTAATTTTCCTTCCGTGTGTTGATGTCCGACTCTGCCTTATGGAATATGGACGCATCACTAAACCATGCATATCTACTCTATAGACACAAGTAAACATGCGTGTAACACGTGTGAATAACCACAGAGCAAGAGATATAATTCCACCTCCATTTCTAGGTATTATCAGTATCAATTATTTCTCTGGCCAATTGGTACTCTAACCTGAATTTAATTCAATTAATAAGTATTCATATATGATAATTCTAATGAAGCTTTGGAGTCCCCTCACTTAGAATCATAACATGGAATCCTATTCAGCGGTGAACGCACTCAATCTACAACCAAGATATATATTCAGACTCCATATACCGATTGAAGATGCACAAAACGACTGTGAATATGGATTAAGAAAGCACAATCATATATAAAATAAATCCATAAGTAGTGTTGTATGGAGTTTACACACGAAAGTTCAATTAATTCATAAAAACCTTAATAACCCTAGTTCTACCAAAAAGGCTCTAGCCCATGATGTTACGTAGAACAATCATGGGTGTTGGATAGATCTTACTCGGATGTCTGGAAAATATAAGATAAATTAGGATACGAAATAAACCCTAGATGCATGAGTCGTCATGTCTTTCTCCGTCTTGAATCCTCCTCTTGGTTCTCCTCTTGAGTCCACGAATGAATCTTTAAAGTGATGGATGGATGGAGGAAAGGATGTGGATGATGGTTGGGGGGTGATCCCCCCTTATGGGGTGTAGTATGATTTGTGGCTCTCTCTAATCCAATATGATCTCTATGATACAATGATTAATGATGTGATCTACATCCCCTTTTATACTAGTAAGCTCTCCTTATAGGCATTGGATGGGCTTTTACTTGAGACATACGCCAAATTTGGTAAAAGAAACCCAAAACTACCAAAAATAACATCAGCGCAGTTCTGTTTGACCAAGCCTTCAGAAGTCGAGCAAGGCCTCCAAGTCGAGCAATGGTCGAGCAAGCTCTCTGTAAGTTTTTGGTTATTTTGCTCGACTTGACCTCTTCTGCTCGACCAAAATGCTGGTCGAGCAAGCTTCCATTGGTCGAGCAAGCTTGCGCAGTTTCACCTTTTCGCGCATAACTTCTATATCCGACCTCCGATTTGAGTAATTCTTATACTCACGTGATCCTCTCTTCCTTGGCTTTCTATCTATATAAAGAACTCTTCGAAAACTCAATATTTGGACGTATAACAAGTCACGCAAAGTGGCACAACCATTCTTTTCAGCACAGCTTGCGCGACGTTACAAAATTGATCATAACTTTCTCGTTTGGAATCCGATTGAAGTATTCTTTATGCCAAAACGATCCTCTCTTCTGTAGCTTTCCATTCATGTATCGCACTTTTAGTTTAGATCTCCACACAAACCCAGAATAATTACACAAGTTGGACGTGCGTTTCAGAGCATCCTTGCACAAATTGCACCTTTTCTCCAACTTGGCACTTTTGATCCCTTTTTCCACCTAAAACACAATAAAACACCTCAAGTGTACCTTTTTCTCACATATATCAAATATAAGATACTTGTGCTAATATAAGACAACAATTCTCATCAAACAGGTGTTAAATTGGATATTAAAACTTGCTTATTTTCACTCTCATCAATCCCCCAAACTTAATCTTTGCTCGTCCCGAGGCAACAAAATAAAAATAAAGATAGTGAGAGTAAGAAAATTAGCGGGAAAACAAGGATTATGACAAATAGCCTATTCTAAATACAATTGTCCTCAACTTAGGTCATGCAACTCTTATTAAATGTAATAATCAATTCATAGCGTACATGTTAAGACAATCACCACCAATTCAAATGCTCCATTCGCATATTTTCACGGGAAGTATATATCACTCGCACTCAAGTGTAAAAGATGTACACTTATGGGTTAAGGTGTTTACGCTCAAATTTGATTCAACTGCATGCATAACCATAAGCTGTCAGATGTCTCAAACTCTCCACCACTAAAAGTATGATTTTACAATGGGATCAAAAAGGACTTTTCTTTTGGATGTAATGTTGGCTCTTTGGTAATGGTAGAAAACATATGGATAAGTGACTCAAAATTTCAGATCAATCAAGTGTGCACTCCATCATGATCTTCCGTTCTTCTTACTCACTACAATTAAGTACACATCCTCCTCAACTCTTTCACTTTTCTTTTTCTTTCTAGCACAATATTTTTTTTCCTTCTATCTTTTTCTCTCTCGAGGTACCAGTTTCGGGCACTACCTCGCGCATCCTCCATAGGGTACTAGATTAAGTACTACCCTAGGGTGTTTGATTCCATGGAGTACTAGATTTAAGTACTACTACATGATTCTCCTTAGATGCATTATCAAGATCCATCACTATTTCAACATCAATTTCATTCATTCCCAAATTGTTATCAAGCTCTATCAACACACTTTAAAAAGCCATTAATTCTCTTCTAGAAGGACAATCAAGGCTCAAAAAATTCAGATGCTCAAAAGTGGTTATTTCTCGTAGGCTGCCAAAGAATAAGGTTTTTAGGCTCAACGGGGGCTAACTACGGATAAACATCATTTGGTAGGGAATAATATAGCTAAGTGAATCATTATTTCAAGGATGGCCCAAAATCATCTCCCATCATCTAACACATATGTAGTTTCAAGTAGGATAATAGGCAAGTTCTAGAATACACACACAAGAATGATACTCACCAGAAAAGAAATATCATGTGATTATGTACATAGATAAGGCTCAAAATCTCACATGGGTTTTTAACAAGTAACAGAGAACTTTTCATGATAAGCTATATCCTACAAATACACATAGAATTTCATACCACAATATAACTCAAGTACACTTTCTTCATCAATTTCAAAAGTATATGAATTTTAAGCACAATTCTAAAAATATAAGCTCATGTGGATCACCAAAAATATAAACTCAATCCTTCCACTCTATGAATTTAAAAACACTCATAAAAATTAGAATAAGGAAACGATGGCACCTGATTTTTATTCAATGTATGCACGAGTTCCTCGAGTTGTTCAACTCGATCAGGTCAAAGCCTCAGTTTACCTGTTTCTATCATCAAAGCTCAAGCACACCTCATCATCACAGATTCATCAATAATAAAATAAGAGAACTATAAGAAAGAATCAATTGACTATATAATCGACTCCACACACTAGAAACACCACAAAACACTAGGCAAATTACAAAAAATTGACACACATCAAAACCAATTAAAGTTTCAATATACCGCAAAAAATCAATTCCCCTAGCAAACATTACAAAGAAAAGATTATACTCTCGGTGCTTCAATGAGGTAATAACATCACATCCCCCCAAACTTAATAAAAACGTAAGTTGAAACTAAGTTTGCAAAGAGATGTAATTGCCGATTAGTAAGCACCTTAAATATAAAAATTTCTTACTCACACGAAAGAAATAAAGCAATAAAACGGAAGGGCAAGCCCCCAACAGGCGCTCATATTTAACGTCAGAGAGTCACGATGGTTTACCGCTTTGTACTATTGGATAATATGGCGATCATCTCGCATCCTCACCTTCAAGTACTTTCTTTTCCGCTTCTTGTCTACACTCAACACCTCACCTTTCTTGGTCAAAAGTATATGATCCTTGGAATTTCCTACCTCCCATGGCTGTCTAGACACCTCCTTGTCAATCTTTCACTTAAATTCAGAATCATCTGTCTTAGAAAAATTAAGATTAAACAAGTTAGAAACCACATCTATGCTCTTGTATGATTGAGTCTCCATGGGCATCTTCATTGCTTGATCAAGAGAGAAAACCACATCTTCATTATCCATTTGCAGTCTAAGCTTCTCGGCTCTTAACCTCTTTACTCTTTCCAACTTTTCTCAACTATAAACTCAGTATTCTGCTCTTGGGATGGCTTTGGAGTACTCTGAACAACAGGTGTAACATTCGGTATCGAATTGGGCACTGAACAAAACTGCTTGACCTCTGCTCGACCAAGTAGGTCTGGTCGAGCAAAGTGCTGGTTGTCGAGCAAAGTATCTGATCACGAAGTGACCTTCTCCAGTTGTTGCTTGACCAGTGCTCGACCAAGATGGTATGGTTGAGCAGAACGTTATTGGTCGAATGGCGGGGCAGAAAACAGGGCGTCAAAATTCTATTTTCCATAAATTGCTCGACCTCAGCTCGACCATCAGATCTGGTCGAGCTGATTAAGGATGGTCGAGCAACTCTCCTGCTTTCTTCGCTCTCACTTGACGGCTTCATCAGACCATCGTACTATGTCCCAGACCTCAATGTGATGGCATTACTCTCCCACGTTTGTGCCAATTAATTCACATTCGTGGCCATTTGCCCCATAATGGAAGTAAGGTCCTTCAACTGTTTAGATAAATCTGCATGATTAGCATTCATAGTATCTTGAAGACGATCAACCCTTGCATCATTCTTAGCCATGTATCGATTGAAGGAATCTTCAACACTCTTTACTTCATGCTGCTGCCTACTAAGCCCCCTTTATGTCAACTCTGTAATCTACCTTTGATGGGACTCTAGTAGCTTGTTGATGTTAGCTAAACTAGAGACGATCTCATCATCCATATTCGGCTTCACTTGATGTTCAACCTGCGCCACCTTGCCAAGTACATATGATCCTCTTTCTCTCTCCGTAAGCCAGTCACGTGAATTCATAGAGATGTCTTCGAACAACTTTTCTGCTTCTATTGCTATTTTAGATAACAACGCTCCACCTGATGATGCATCAATAAAAACACGTGACTCACAATCCAATGCATAGTAGAAGATACTTATGTATTGAGCCTTAGACATCTCATGTTGTGGGCACCTCCCGAGCATGTCTTTATACCTATCCACCTCCCGAGCATGTCTTTATACCTATCCCATGCCTCATGGAATTTCTCACCCTGATTCATAACAAATTGGGTGATCTCTTGCCTCATCCTTAAGATCTTTGAGGGTGGCATGTATCTCTCTAAGAACTTCTACTGCAGCTGGTCCCATGTAGTGCAATCTGCTGCATCAAGAGTCTCATACCAAGCTTCTGCCCTATCAATCAATGAAAACTTGAATAAGGCGATCCGCCAAGCATGATCATTAGCTCCAGTACCCTTTTGAGAGAGTGCATAACCAAGGAATCTTCGGAGACGCTGATATGGATCTTCAAAACAACCTCTAGAAAAGAGATTCTTCTATACCATGTTAATAAGAGCAGGATTTATCTCAAAATCATCATCTTCTCCCTTACTCCTATCAACCCCATGTTTCCAATTCCATTGTACATGAAAATTTCACGTATAGAAACATTATCCAGATTCTACCTTGCTCCGACCATGTTCAGCTCAATGTGTTATTCCTTCCTTTCTTTCCTCTTCTTTTCCTAGTGCACAAGTACCTCAGAAAAATTCAAGGTTAGATAGAAATAAATAATCACAAATATAAGTCTTGATCAACTAGAAATAATAAACTAATAATAACAGCCGCCCAGGAAATGGCTCCAAGAACTTGATGCGTGTTTTCTTTGCACGCAAAATTAATCCCCAAATATTAAGAATATCAATTGTTGCTTAAGCAAGCTTCCAAGTGAATATCGAACCCAAAGGACAGCGTATTATCAATTAAATTATTATATAAATTAATTAAGAAGAGTGGCAATAAAATTGAGGTATGGAATTATTAACTACTTAACAATTAATTAAAATAATAAATAAAATAAAGTAAACACTAGAAGAATTACGAAAGTGACTCGAGAGAGAATAGGTAGCTCTAGGATAATCCAGTTTCACTCATTAATTTCCCTTCCGTGTGTTGATGTCCGACTTTGCCTTGTGGAATATGGACGCATCACTAAACCATGCATATCTACTCTATAGACACAAGTAAACATGAGTGTAACACGTGTGAATAACCTCGGAGCAAGAGATATAATTCCACCCTCCTTTCTAGGTACTATCAGTATCAATTATTTCCCTGGTCAATTGGTACTCTAACCCGATATGATCTCCTTTATAAGTACTATTAAATTATCCTCTTTATCCTATTTAATAACCCGAATTCAATTCAATTAATAAGTAATATATATGATAGTTCTAATGAATCTTCGAAGTCCCCTCACTTAGAATCATAACATGGAATCCTGCTCAGCAGTGAACACACTCAATCAATAACTAAGATATGTATTCTGACTCTACATAACAGTTAATGATGCACAAAACAACTGTGAGTATGGATTAAGAAAGCACAATCATATATAAAATAATTCCACAAGTAGTGTTGTACGGAGTTTACACATGAAAGTTCAATTAATTCATAAAAACCTTCACAACCCTAGTTCTACCAAAAAGGTTCTAGCCCATGAAGTTATGAAGAATAATCATGGGTGTTGGATAGATCTTACCCGAATGTCTGGAAAATTACAAGATAAATTAGGAAATAAAATAAATCCTAGATTTGGGAGTCGTCACGTCCTTCTCCATCTTGAATTCTCCTTTTAATTCTCCTCTTGATTCCACAGACGAATCTTCAAAGTGATAGATGGATGGAGGAAAGGATGTGGATGATGGTTGGGGGGTGATCCCCCCTTGTGGGGTGGTGTAGGATCGATGTGGCTCTCCCCAATCCAATCTGACTAATCTGACAATATTATGTGCTCTACATACCTTTTTATACTTGTAAAGTGCTCCTCACGGACCTTGGATGGACTTTTCCATGAGACATACGCCAAATTTGGTAAAAGAAACCCGAAACTACCAAAAATAGAATGAGCGACATTTTGTTCGAACAATGCCTCCAAGTCGAGCAATGGTCGAGCAAGCTCTCTGTAAGTTTTTGGATATTTTGTTCGACCAAACTTCATTCATTTGACCAAGGTGATTCTTGTCGAACGAATCTCCTTTAGTCGAGCATGCTTGCGCAGTCCCACCGTTTCATGCATAACTTCCACATCCGACCTCTGATTTGAATTATTCTTGCGCTCACGTGATCCTCTCTTCCTCAGATTTCTATAAATATAAGGAACTCACAGAAACTCGAACATTTGTCTATGTAACAAGTTATGCAAAGTGGAACAGTTGTTCTGTTTGGCACAGCTTGTGCGACGTCACCACGTTGATCATAACTTTCTCGTTTGGAATCCGATTGAGGTTTTCTTTACTCCAAAATGACCCTCTCTTCTGTGGCTTTCCAATCATGTATAACACATCTACTTTTGAGCTCCACACAAACACAAAATAATTACACAAGTTGAACGTGTATTTTTCAGCATCATTACACAAATTGTACCTTTACTTCAACTTGGCACTTTTGATCCTTTTTCCACCTAAAATACAACAAAACACCTCAAGTGTATATTTTTCTCACATATAATAAATATAAGACCCTTATGCTAATATATAACAATAATTTTCATCAATAAGGTGTTAAATTGGACAATCAGACACACTTATTTTCACTCTCAACAAACCCCCAAACTTACCCGCTGCGCGTCCCGAGGCAAAAAAATAAAAATAAAGTGAGAGAGAGTATGAAAATTAGCAGGGAAACAAGGACTATGACAAATACCCCCTTCAAAATACAATTATCCTCAACTTACGTCATGCAACTCTTATTAAATGTAATACTCAATTCATAGTATATAAGAGAAGACAATCACCACCAATTCAAATGCTTCATTGATGTGTTCTCACGGGAAGTATATCACTCGCGCTGAAGTATAAATGATGTACACTTATGGGTTAAGGTGTTTACGCTCAAATTCAATTTAAGTGCATGTATAACAATAAGCTTGCCAAAAGTTTCAAACTCTCCACCACTATTATTTTGATTCGATAATGAGATCAAAAAGGACTTTTCTTTTGGATGTAATGTTGGCTCTTTGGTAAGGGTAGGAAACATATGGATAAAGTGACTCAATTAGTAGAGAATTAAAATCGGAGATCTTTCGTACTGCAGATTTTTACACTTCAAGGCTATCCAGCTTCATGCTCTTCTAAATTTTTTTTCTCTCATTTTTCTTCAAGCTCAACATTTTTTCCTTCTTTTCTTTCTTTTTCCTTTCTTGAGGTACCAGTTTCGGGCACTACCTCTAACATTTCAGGGTACCAGTTTCGGGCACTACCCCTAAGCAACTTATTTTCAAGCTCATAATCACTTGTACAGCTCCAAATATTTTATTCCTTCCAAAATCCATCAAAATCAACTCCACACACTTTGACAACATTTAATTCTCTACTAAATATAGAAATTTAAGGCTCAAATATGATATCAAAGTGGCTATCTTCATAGGTTGCCAAAGAAATAAGGCTTTTAGGCTAAAAACGACAAACTACGGATATAAAATTATTTGGTAGGAAATTATTTGGCAAAGTGACTCATAATTATCAAAGATGGCCTAAAATCATCTCCCATTATCTAACATAACGGTCTCAAGTAAGACAAGAGGTAAATTCTAGAATACACACACAAGAACGATACTCACCAGAAAGAAGTATCATGTGATTATGTAACATGATCAACAAGGCTCAAAATCTCACATGGATTTTTAACAAATAACAGAGCGCTTTCATGGTAAGCAATATCGCACAAGTACACATAGAACTCCATATCACAATATAACTCAAGTACATTTCCTTTATCAATTTTAAAAGCATATAAATTTCAGGCACAATTTAAAAATATAAGCTCACATGAATCACAAGCATAAAATAAATCCTTTCGCTCCCATGAATTAAAAGCACACATAAAATTAGAATAAGGAAACGAGGGTACCTGATTTTTCTTCAACGTATGCACGAGCTCCTCGATTAGTTCAACTCGATCAGGTCAAAGCCTCTGTTTTACCTGTTTCTATCATCAAAGCTCAAACACACTCATCATCACAGGATTCATCAATAATTAAATAGGAGAACTATAAGAAAGAATCAATTGACTATCTAATTGACTCCACACATAGACATACCAATACAACACACTAAACATTAGGTAAGTTGCAAAAAATCGACATATCAACACAAGTTAAAATATTAATACGCCGCAAAAAATTAACCCCCTAACAAATAATTAACCAACGGAAGGAAAATTATACCATCGGTGCTCATAAGATGAGGTAAGTACATCACACACCCCCAAACTTAGTAAAAATGTAAGTCAAAACTAAGTTTTAAAAGAGATGTAATTGCCGAAACGTGAGCACTTCAAATATAATAACTCCTCACTCACATAGAAGAAATAATAAAGAAATAAAACGAATGGACAAGCCCCCAATAGGCGCTCATATTTAACGTCGGAGAGTCACGATGGAATACCGCTTTTGAACTACTAGATTAGAGGGCGCTCTACTCGCATCCTCACCTTTAAGTACTTTCTTTCCCTTTTCTTGTCTACACTAAGCACCTCACCTTTCTAGACTCCTCCTTATCAATCTTCTAATCAAATTCAGAATCATCTGCCTTATTAAAATCAATATTAAACAAGTTTGAAATCACATCTATGCTCTTACATGATTGAGTTTCCATTGACATCTTCATTCTTTCCCACTTCTTTTCCACTATAAGCTCAGTATTATACTCTTGGAATGATACTGGAGTACTCCGAACATAAGGTATAGCGTTCTACACAAAAACAGGAGTGGGAAGAGATGGTTCGACCTCGATTCGACCTCTGGTGCTGGTCGAACCAGGTGTGTATTGGTCGAACCCCACTTCTGAAAGTACATTCTTCGCCTTACAGGCCGGTTCGACCATGATTCGACCAACAGGATTGGTCGAATCATGCTGATCGTGGTCAAATCGTCTTTCTAGAAAAAAAGTGCTCGGGACAGGGTAGTTCGATCGGTGTTCGACTAGCCAATTTGGTCGAATCATCTTGATCCTGGTTGAATCACTTAGCTGGGACCTCCGAATGTCGCCCAGGTGCATGGTTCAACCTCCTCTGTTCGGTTCGACCTGATGTGTTGGTAAAATCGAGGTCGAATTGGACTCCTGATGTTTCTAAATTTGATTCTGGCATTATCGGTCCCCCATACTGTGTTCTAAGCCTTAACGTGACGGCATGGCACTGCTTCGGATTCATTATGCCTTGAGACAGGAAAAATTCTTTCTCCAACATTTGTGTCAATTGATTCATGTTCCCGACCATCTGCCCCATCATCAAAGTAAGCTCCTTCATCTTCTTAGACAAATCTGCATGATTAGAGTTCATAGTAGCTTCAAGATGATCAATCCTTGCATCATTCCTAGCCGTGTATCGATTAAAGGTATCTTTAACACTCTTCACTTTGTGTTGCTTTATACTTGGCCCCCCTAGTGTCAACTCTATAATCTGCTTCTGCTGGGACTCTAGTAGCTTGTTGATGTTAGCTAGACTATAGACGATCTCATCATCCCTATTCAGTTTCACTTGATGTTCAAGCTGCGCCACCTTACCTAGTACATATGATCCTCTTATTCCCTCCGTAGGCCATTCACATGAATTCATAGCGATGTCTTCAAAAAAAATTTCTGCTTCAAGTGCTGTCTTAGATAACAGAACTCCTCCTGAGGATGCATCAATAAGAATACGCGACTCACAATCCAATCCATAGTAGAAGATGCTTATGTATTGTGGCTTAGACATTCCATGATGTGGACACCTCCTAAGCATGTCTTTAAACCTGTCCCATGCCTCATAGAACTTCTCATCCTGATTCATCACAAATTGGGTGATTTCTTGCTTCATTCTTAAGATCCTTGAGGGTGGCATGTATCTCTCCAAGAACTTTTGCTGCAGTTGGTCCCATGTAGTGCAATCTGTGACATCAAGAGTCTCATACCAAGCTTCGGCCTTATTAATTAATGAGAACTTGAATAAGGCGATCCGCCTAGCATTATCATTTACTCCAGCACCCTTCTGAGTGTTTGAGTAACCAAGGAATCTTTTGATGTGCTGATATGGATCTTCAAATTGACCTCCAGAAAAGGGATTATTTTCCACCATGCTAATAAGAGCGGGATGTATCTCAAAATCATCATCTTCCCCCTTGCTCTTATCAAGCCCATGTTACCAATTCAATAGTTCGTGAAATTTCACGTATGGCAACATTATCCGGATTCTGCCTTGCTCCGGCCATGTTTAGCTCAATGTGTTATTCCTTTTTTCCTTCCTCTCATTTTCATAGTGCACAAGTACCTCAGAAAAATTTAAGGTTAGATAGAAATAAATAATCACAAATAGAAGTCTTAATCAAACTAGAAATAATAAACTAATAATAACAGCCGTCCCCGGCAATAACGCCTGGAACTTGATGCGTATTTTCTTTGCACGCAAAATTAATCCCCAAGTATTAAGGATATCAGTAGCAGCTAAACAAGCGACCAAGTGAAATATTGAACCCAAAGGACGACGTATTATCAATTTAATTATTTACTAAATTAATTAAGACGAAAAGTAATTAAATTTGAGGATTGAAATTATTAAACTACTAACAACTAATTAAAATAACAAATAAAATATCACTCGAAGAGTACGAAAGTGGATCAAGTAGGAGAATAGGTTCTAGGATAATCAGGTTTCACTCATTAATTTCCCTTCCGTGTGTTGATGTCTGACTCTGCCTTGTGGAATATGGACGCATCACTAAACCATGCCTATCTACTCTTTAGACACAAGTAAACATGCGTGTAACACGTGTAAATAATCTCGGAGCAAGAGATATAATTCCACCCTCCTTTCTAGGTACTATCAATATCAATTATTTTCCTGGCCAATTGGTACTCTAACCCGATATGATTTCCCTTTATAGGTACTATAAAATTATCCTCTTTATCCTACTTAATAACCTGAATTCAATTCTATTAATAAGTATTCATATATGATAGTTCTAATGAAGCTTCGCAGTCCCCTCACTTAGAATCATAACATGGAATTCTGCTCAACAGTGAACGCACTCAATCAATAACCAAGATATGCATTCAAACTCTATATAACAATTAATGATACACAAATAGACTATGAATATTGATTAAGAAAGCACAATCATATATAAAATAAATCCACAAGTAGTGTTGTACGGAGTTTACACAAGAAAGTTAAATTAGTTCATAAAAACCTTCACAACCCTAGTTCTGCCAAAAAGGCTCTAGCCCATGATGTTATGAAGAACAATCATGGGTGTTGGATAGATCTTACCCAGATGTCTAGAAAATTACAAGATAAATTAAGAAATAAAATAAACCCTAGATTTGGGAGTCGTCGAGTCCTTCTCCATCTTGAATTCTCCTTTTAATTCTCATCTTGATTCCACAGATGAATCTTCAAAGTGATGGATGGATGGAGGAAAGGAATTGGATGATGGTTGGGGGTGATCCCCCTTATGGGGAGGTGTAGGATGGATGTGGCTCTCCCCAATCCAATCTGACTAATCTTACAATATTACGTGCTCTACATCCCTTTTTATACTTGTAAAGTGCTCCTCACGGACCTTGGATGGGCTTTTCCTTGAGACATACGCCAAATTTGGTAAAAGAAACCCCGAAACTACCAAAAATAGCATCAGCGATATTTTGTTCGAACAAGGCCTCCATGTCGAGCAATGGTCGAGCAAGCTCTCTGTAAGTTTATGGATATTTTGTTCGACCAAACTTCATCCGTTCGACTAAGGTGATTCTTGTCGAATGGATCTCCTTTGGTCGAGCAAGCTTGCGCAGTCCTACCGTTTCATGCATAACAACCACATCCGTCCTCTGATATGAGTAATTCTTGCGCTCACGTAATCCTCTCTTCCTTAGCTTTCTATAAATATAAGGAACTCACAGAAACTTGAAAATTTGACTATGTAACAAGTCATGCAAAGTGTAACAGTTGTTCTATTCGGCACAGCTTGCCCGACGTCACCACGTTGATCATAACTTTCTCATTTGGAATCCGATTGAGGTTTTCTTTACTAAAACGACCCTCTCTTCTGTGGCTTTCCAACCATATATAACACATCCAATTTTGAGCTCAATACGAATATAGAATAATTACATAAGTTGGACGTGCGTTTTTCAGCATCATTACACAAATTGCACCTTTACTCCAACTTGGCACTTTTGATCTTTTTTCTACCTAAAACACAACAAAACACCTCAAGTGCACATTTTTCTCACATATAATGAATATAAGACCCTTTTGATAATATATAACAACAATTCTCATCAATAAGGTGTTAAATTGAACAATAAGACACGCTTATTTTCACTCTCAACAAATCCCCAAACTTACCTGTTGCTTGTCCCGATGCAACAAAATAAAAATAAAGAGAGAGGGAGTATGAAAATTAGCAGGGAAACAAGGACTATGAAAAATATTCCCTTCAAAATACAATTGTCCTCAACTTAGGTCATGCAACTCTTATTACATGTAATACTCAATTCATAGTATACAAGAGAAGACAATCACCAACAATTCAAATGTTTCATTGACATGTTCTCACGGGAAGTATATATCACTCGCACTCAAGTGTAAAAGATGTACACTTATGGGTTAAGGTTTTTATGCTCAAATTCAATTTAAGTGCATGCGTAACCATAAGCTTGCCAAAAGTCTCAAACTCTCCACCACTATTATTATGATTCGATAATGAGATCAAAAAGGACTTTTCTTTTGAATGTAATGTCGGCTTTTTGGTAAGGGTAGGAAACATATGAATAAAGTGACTCAATTAGTAGAGAATTAAAATCGGAGATCTTTTGTACTGCAGATTTTTACACTTCAAGGCTATCCAGCTTCATGCTCTTCTAATTTTCTTTTCTCTCATTTTTCTTCAAGCTCAACATTTTTTCCTTCTTTTCTTTCTTTTTTCCTTTTTTGGGGTACTAGTTTCGGGCACTACCTCTAACATCTAGGGGTACCAGTTTCGGGCACTACCCCTAAGCAATTTATTTTCAAGCTCATAATCACTTGTACAGCTCCAAATATTTTATTCCTTCCAAATTCCATCAAAATCAACTTCACACACTTTGACAACATTTAATTCTCCACTAAATATAGGAATTTAAGGCTCAAATAGGATATCAAAGTTGCTATCTTCGTAGGTTGCCAAAGAAATAAGGATTTTAGGCTCAAAAGGGATAAATAAGGATATAAAATTATTTGCTAGGAAATTATTTGGCAAAGTGACTCATAATTAACAAAGATGGCCTAAAATCACCTCCCATTATCTAACATAACATACGGTGTCAAGTAAGATAAGAGGCAAGTTCTAGAATACACACACAAGAACGATACTCACCAGAAAGAAGTATCATGTGATTATGTAACATGATCAACAAGGCTCAAAATCTCACATGGATTTTTAACAAATAACAGAGCGGTTTTCATGGTAAGCAATATCCCACATGTACACATAGAACTTCATATCACAATATAACTCAAGTACATTTCCTTTATCAATTTTAAAAGCATATGAATTTCAGGCACAATTTAAAAATATAAGCTCACATGAATCACAAGCATAAAATAAATCCTTTCACTCCCTGAATTAAAAACACACATAAAATTAGAATAAGGAAATGAGGGCACCTGATTTTTCTTCAACGTATGCAAGAGCTCCTCGATTTGTTCAACTCGATCAGGTCAAAGCCTCTGTTTTACCTGTTTCTATCATCAAAACTCAAACACACTCATCATCACAGGATTCATCAATAATAAAATAGGAGAACTATAAGAAAGAATCAATTGACTATCTAATTGTCTCCACACATTAGACACACCAACACAACATACTAAACATTAGGTAAGTTGCAAAAAATCGACATATCAACACCGATTAAAATATTAATACGCCGCAAAAAATCAACCCCCTAACAAATAAACAACCAACGAAAGGAAAAATTATACTATCGGTGCTCATAAGATGAGGTAAGTATATCACACCCCCCAAACTTAGTAAAAACCTAAGTCGAAACTAAGTTTGAAAAGAGATGTAATTGTCGAAACGTGAGCACTTCAAATATAATAACTCCTCACTCGCATGGAAGAAATAATAAAGATCCTCAGAATTTTCTTCATCCCATGGCTGTCTAGACTCCTCCTTATCAATCTTTCAATCAAATTTAGAATCATTTGCCTTATTAAAATCAAGATTAAACAAGTTAGAAATCACATCTATGCACTTGCATGATTAAGTCTTCGGTGACATCTTCATTCTTTCCCACTTCTTTTCCACTATAAGCTCAGTATTATGCTCTTGGAATGGTACTGAAGTACTCCAAACATCAGGTATAGCGTTCTGCACGAAAATGGGAGCGGAAAGAGATGGTTCGTCCTCGATTCGACCTCTGGTGCTGGTCGAACCAGGTGTGTAATGGTCGAACCCCACTTCTCAAAGTGCATTCTTCGCCTTACAGGCCGGTTTGACCATGATTCGACCAACAGGATTGGTCGAATTATGCTGATCGTGGTTGAATCGTCTTTCTAGAAAAATAGGATACTCAGGATAGGGTAGTTTGACCTATGTTCGACCAGTCGATTTGGTCGAACCATCTTGATCTTCGTTGAATAGCTCAGCTGGGACCTCCAGATGTTGCCCAGGTGTCTGATTCGACCTCCTCTGTTCGGTTTGACCTGATGTGTTGGTTAAATTAAGGTCGAATTGGGCTCTTGATGTTTATAAATTTGATTCTGGCATTATCGGTCCTCCATACTGTGTTCCAGGCCTTAACATTATAGCATGGCACTACTTCGGATTCATTATGCCTTGAGATGGGAATATTTCTTTCTCCAATATTTGTGTCAATTGATTCACGTTTCCGGCCATCTGCCCATCATCAAAGTAAGCTCCTTCATCTTCTTAAACAAATCTGCATGATTAGAGTTCATAGTAGCTTCAAGATGATCAACCCTTGCATCATTCCTAGCCATGTATCAATTGAAGGAATCTTCAACACTATTCACTTCGTGCTGCTTCATACTAGGTCCTCTTAGTGTCAACTCTGTAATCTGCTTCTGCTGGGACTGTAGTAGCTTGTTAATGTTAGCTAGACTAGAGAAGATCTCATCATCCCTATTCGACTTCACTTGATATTCAACATGCGGCACCTTACCTAGTACATATGATCCTCTTACTCCCTCCGTAGGCTAGTCATGTGAATTCATATCAATGTCTTCAAACAAATTTTTTGCTTCGAGTGCTATCTTAGATAACAGCGCTCCTCAAGAGGATGCATCAATAAGAATACGCGACTCACAATCCAATCCATAGTAGAAGATGCTTATGTATTGTGGCTTAGATATTCCATGCTGTGGACACCTCCTAAGCATGTCTTTAAATCTGTCCCACGCCTCATAGAACTTCTCATCCTAATTCATCACAAATTGGGTGATTTCTTGCTTTATTCTTAAGATCCTTGAGGGTGGCATGTATCTCTCCAAGAACTTTTGCTGCAGTTGGTCCCATGTAGTGCAATCCGTGGCATCAAGAGTCTCATACCAAGCTTCGACCTTATCAATTAATGAGAACTTGAATAAGGCGATCCGCCTAGCATTATCATTTGCTCCAGCACCCTTCTGAGTGTTTGAGTAACCAAGGAATCTTTTGATGTGCTGATATGGATCTTCAAATTGACCTCCAGAAAAGGGATTATTTTCCACCATGCTAATAAGAGCGGGATGTATCTCAAAATCATCATCTTCCCCCTTGCTCCAGCACTGATGCGCGTTTTCTTTGTATGCAAAATTAATCCCCAAGTATTAAGGATATCAGCTGCAGCTTAAGCAAGCGACCAAGTGAATTATCAAACCCAAAGGATGGCGTATTATCAATTTAATTATTTACTAAATTAATTAAGACTAGGCAATTAAGTTTGATTATTTAATCTAACAACTAAAAGACTTAAATTAAATAACAAATAAAATAAAGGTACTTAGAAGAATACGAAAGTGTATCAAATAAGAGAATAGGTAGCTCTAGGAAAATCCAATTTCACTCATTAATTTCCCTTCTGTGTGTTGATGTCCGACTCTGCCTTGTGTAATATGGACGCATCACTAAACCATACATATCTACTCTATAGACACAATTAAACATGTGTGTCACACGTGTGAATAACCTCGGAGCAAGAGATAATTCCACCCCCCTTTCTAGATACTATCAGTATCAATTATTTCCCTGGCCAATTGGTACTCTAACCCGATATGATCTCCCTTTATAGGTACTATAAAATTATCCTCTTTATCCTACTTAATAACCTGAATTCAATTCAATTAATAAATATTCATATATGATAGTTCTAATGAAGCTTCCAAGTCCCCTCACTTACAATCATAACATGGAATCCTGTTCAGCGGTGAACACACTCAATCTACAACCAAGATATATATTCACACTCTATATACCAATTGAAGATGCACAAGACGACCGTGAATATGGATTAATAAAGCGCAATCATATATAAAATAAATCCACAAGTAGTGTTGTACGGAGTTTACACACAAAAGTTCAATTAATTCGTAAAACCTTCACAACCCTATTTCTACCAAAAAGGCTCTAGCCATGATGTTACGAAGAACAATCATGGGGGTTGGATAGATCATACCCGGATGTCCGTAAAATTACAAGATAAATTAGAAAATGAATAAAACCCTAGATGTGGGAGTCGTCGCGTCCTTCTCTGTCTTGACATCACCATTTTGATCATAACTTTCTCATTTGAATTCTGATTGAGGAGTTCTCTACGCCAAAACAACCCTCTCTTCAGTGGCTTTCCAAAAATGTATCATACTTCCAATTCAAATCTCTACATGAATACATAAAAATTACACAAGTTGGACGTGCGTTTCAGAGCATCCTTGCACAAATTGCACCTTTTCTTCACCTTGGCACGTTTGATCCCTTTTTCCACCTAAAACACAATAAAACAACTCAAGTCCACATTTTTCTCACATATATCAAATATAAGATACTTGTACAAATATATAATAATAATACTCATCAAAAAGGTGTTAGATTGGACACTAAAACATGCTTATTTTCACTCTCAAAAAGCACCCATTTGAGTGTTTGCGTAACCAAGAAATCTTCTGAGGTGCGGATATGGATCTTCAAATTGACCTCCAGAAAAGGGATTCTTTTTCACCATGCTAATAAGAGTGGGATATATCTCAAAATCATCATCTTCCCCCTTGCTCCTATCAAGCCCATGTTAATTCCATAGTTCATGAAAATTTCACGTATGGCAACATTATCCAGATTCTGTCTTTCTCTGACCATGTTTAGCTCAATGTGTTATTCCTTCTTTCCTTCCTCTCCTTTTCCTAGTGCAGAAGTGCCTCAGAAAAATTTAAGGTTAGATAGAAATAAATAATCACAAATAGAAGTCTTAATCAAACTAGAAATAATAAACTAATAATAACAGCCGTCCCCGGCAATGGCGCCAAGAACTTGATGCGCATTTCTTTGCACGCAAAATTAATTCTCAAGTATTAAGGATATCAGTTGCAGCTTAAGTAAGCGACAAAGTGAAATATCGAACCAAAGGACAGCGTATTATCAATTTAATTATTTACTAAATTAATTAAGACGAAAAGCAATTAAATTTGAGGATTGAAATTATTAAACTACCAAAAAATAATTTAAAAACAAATAAAATAAAATATCACTCGAAGAATACGAAAGTGGATCAAGTAGGAGAATAGGTAGCTCTAGAATAATCCAGTTTCACTCATTAATTTCCCTTCCGTGTTGATGTCCGACTCTGTCTTATGGAATATGGACGCATCACTAAACCATGCATATCTACTCTATAGACACAAGTAAACATTCATGTAACACGTGTGAATAACCTCGGAGCAAGAGATATAATTCCACCCCCCTTTCTAGATACTATCAGTATCAATTATTTTCCTGGCATATTGGTATTCTAACTCGATATGATCTCCCTTTATAGGTACTATAAAATTATCCTCTTTATCCTACTTAACAACCCGAATTTAATTCAACTAATAAGTTTTCATATATGATAGTTCTAAAGAAGCTTTGGAGTCCCCTAACTTAGAATCATAACATGAAATCCTGCTTAGTAGTGAACGCACTCAATCAATAACCAAGATATGTATTCAGACTCTATATAACAGTTAATGGTGTACAAAACAAGTATGAGTATAGATTAAGAAAGCACAATAATATATAAAATAAATCCACAAGTAGTGTTTTACGGAGTTTACACGCGAAAGTTCAATTAATTCATAAAAACCTTCATAACTCTAGTTCTACCAAAAAGGCTCTAGCCCATGATGTTAAAAAAACAATCATGGGTGTTGGATAGATCTTACCCGGATATCTGGAAAATTACAGGATAAATTAGGAAACAAAATAATCCCTAAATTTGGGAGTCGTCGCGTCCTTCTCCATCTTGAATTCTCCTCTTAATTCTCCTCTTGTTTTCACAGACGAATCTTCAAAATGATGGATGGATGGAGGAAAGGATGTGGATGATGGTTGGGGGTGATCCCCCCTTGTGGGGTGGTGCAGGATGGCCATTTTTTGAACGCTTTCAGAACTGCAAAGAACTCCTTTTCATTGATGTGCCATCTCTTTGCCTCATTCTCTGCAAAGAGTCCGTTACAATATCTGCATGACACTTCTCCTTCCGGTGTGGACTTAGTTAGAACCGCTGGCCATCAATGGTCACTGTCATCTGTATATAGTACTAGATCATCCTCATCATTAGGAATGGCTAACTTTGGGAGCTTTTTGCAAACCTCCTTTAATTGTTTAACCATCTCTCGGTGCGATTCCTCCTATTTGAATTCAGCATCTTTCTTTAATAGAGGACTAAACACCTTCCTTTATTGAGCTAGATTATTGATGAACATTCCAGCGAAGCTGACAACTCCTAAGAAGCTTTGGAGTTGCTTCTTGTCTTTGAGATCTTCAGGAAATCCCTGAACCTTTTCTACAATGTGTGGTTGTAGAATGATCCCGAACTCATCAATCTCGATTCCAAGAAACACGATCTATCTTCTTGATATTACTGCCTTCTTTTCAGAAAGCACCAAACCTTCCTTGTAGCACACTTCTGAAATTATTTCCAAATGTGTCAAGTGCTCTTTCATGTTCTTTGAGGCTATGAGGATGTCATCCATATAAACAAACATGAATGAGAAATAATCTTTGGAAAGATTATCCATCTTCCTTGGGTATATTTGGGGTGCGTTTGCCAAGCCCATGGGCATGACATTCCAGATATAATGGCCTTGCAGTGTGGAGAAAGCTGTGAACTTCTTTCTTCCTTCTTCCATCATAATCTGTTAGAACCCAGATTTGCAATCGAACTTTGAGATTACCTTGGCATTCTTGATACAGTTGACCAAGTGTTCCCTACCTGGTATGTAGTATCCATCGAATTCTAAGATGTTGTTGATCCCTTTGTAGTTGATCACAAGTCTAGGATTCTCCCGCTTGACTTCTCCATGATTTCGAACCAGAAATCCTGGAATGCTGTATGGATATACTCCTGGTGAAACCAACTTAAGGTCCAAATATTCCTTAAGTATTAGCTGTATATCCTTTCGATCCTCTTGGTTCATCAGGATAGGATTGTATCTCACAAACTCATGCTCCTTTCCCTCTTTTACTTTGAGTGAAGCTTTGAGCTTGTTTTTGCCCCACCAGGCTAGAGGATCCTCGTTGAAGTTCCTTTGTATCTTCTTCTTGACGTCCTCCAAAGATGTTTGTTCTTCGATTGTGATGTCTCTCTGTAGGTTTTCTCCCAAGCTTGCTTTGAGAAGGTAGATTGTAGTTTCATTTAGTTTCTCAATCTTCCATTCTCCTCCAGTCTCGGTTCTCATTTGAAGAACCGCTTTGCCATATCTCCTTCGAACATTCATCTTTGGATGGCTAAGTCTTTTCTTTCATTATCACCACGCTTGCTGCGAAATCTGATTGACATTTTTCCTTGAAATGCATTATGCAGTCTTGGTGCGATGATCTTATATTCACAAAGGGTTGTGAAAATAAGCCTTCTTGTTGCGTTTTCTTGGGCAAAATGCTTGAATGTCTGTAGTAAATTATTTCCTAACAGAATATCTGCTCCGGTATCATGAAAATATATTGGTGGAGTCTTCACCTTGTACCATAGGGTACGATCTGCTCTTTCGATCATGATTTCCGCTTGCTTGATTCCTCTTTTATGGATTAGCAGCCTTTGTGAAAAATCCTTTCCTAGTACAGTTGGTAAATCTTCGCCAGAGTCTTTAGGAAAGACTCCTTCTTTTGCTGTGCTGGTACCGGCTCCTAAATCAATATATGCCATAAAATACTCCTTACGGTGCTCCTTATATATCATGTCGATGGTGATATATATAGAAAATGGACTTGTGGTCATAGATAGATCAGAGACTATAACCCGAGGCTCGTTAGTGAACCTTGTATCTCTTCCCTTTCACCGTGAATTCCATTCTATCTTGTAATCATTCCCAAGGTTTGTGATCCTCGAGAAACTCCAATCCCAGCACTAGTTGTTCTGGGAACCTTCCTGCAACTCCCTCAATTATCAGCTCAAGATCACTAAGTTTGAGCTGTCCTTGGTATCTCCAGCTGTTGGTTGTTGAAGATAATACAAGATATCACAAGGAATAGAGTTTTCCCTTTTAGTGATATCAAATATTACTTCGACTCCTCTCCATCCTTCTGGGCATTTTAGTCCACCTTTTGTTATGAACTTTTTCGGCTCCTGGATTACCCCTACGATAGGTTTCCTTCCCATTTTTCACTGATCATCCTATCTTCTTGGAAAGAAATTCTTCTTTGCTCGAATCTGAGGCTATCTTGCCTGTTCCAGGCCGGCTTGTCCTTTATTCGCAAATCCATGTCGTGGATTGGTGGCAACTCCATTATTTCATGCCTGGTTGCACATGCAACCCTTTCGAATACTTCTGGTATCTCAATATACTCATTCATTTGGAATAAATCCGAATGATGAGTGTTGGATAGAGCATATGAGATACTATAAGTAATAGAGTACAGTCTATTCCCTTCTTTCATTAAATCTTTATTTTTGAAATCTTGATAAAGGGTGAGTGCTCTACTGAAATCTTTGTCCGCCAGATTATAGGCAATCCTTGGGTAGATGTAGGATGCCACCTTGCCTGCGTACAGGTTTTCTGAGATTCCTCACAGGCATGCCTCTCTTGTATTCTTGATTCTCTTATCAAATATTGTAATATCGATTGGTGTATCGATACCTTCTTTGAAAGTTTCATTGATGAGGATCCGAATTGCTCCGATATGGATCCAAGACATGGTCTTAGCCATTCCTTCCTTGAGTTTACTGAGTTCTCTCTTGATTTCATCAATAGGAACTAGTTGCATTTCCATCACATTTCTCGTGAGCTCTATTGGGATGACAATTTCCCCTTCAGTTACCTTATATATGATGTTGTGCTTTTTCTTTTTGAAGCTGAGAAATTTCTCCAATCTTCCTACGGTAAATCTATCATATAGATTGAGTCTTGGATCCTCCTTCATAATTCTCATAAGGGCTTTATGAGAAATGGATGTCTGGGAAAAGAATCCAGACATATTTTCTTGCATCTCCTATCTAAAGTTTTCTTCTTCACTCTAACTCATCTTTAGAGGATTCGTCTTGGCTGAAGAATTCTTCTTCGTAGATGCTTTCGTCTGAGGGTATATCTTCAAATTGATATACCTGTACCAGATCTTAGAAGTAAACAGCTTCCTGCATTTCTGGAGTTGTTTCGAACTGTCGTACTCCGCGCTTCTGGTTCTTTGGAAAATCTGGTGAGATATGCCATTTGGCTTCACATGTATCGCAGTTACAATCCTTAAATCTTTCATTAGCTCGTGTAGCTGCTCTTTGGAACATCTTTCTCGTGGGAGTTCTTCTGGTACTCCCCTGGTTTGATCCGGAGTATGAGGCTTGACTTCTTAAACTCTATCTGGATGGTCCAGACCTTTGTCCTGATTTATAGCTTCGGGCCTTTTGTTTGGATCAAAAGGGTCTTGGTCTTCTGGACCTCCATCCTCCGCTCCTTTGTGTGTAAGGTGATTTTTCTTTATCCTTTTCTGCTTCCGTGGACTTCTTCCAATGATAGTTGGAAGATCATTATTCTTGCGACATAAGGGTACTGTCTTGTTGATTCCCCTTAATCTCTTGTAGTTCTTTTGTAATGATGCTTTGATGACACCACTCAGAATCTTGGCCTTGAGGAAGGACATTCTCCTTGCTATTGAATCCAGCTCGCATGGTTCATATTCTTTGATCAGCATTTCTCTATATGGGCTTGGAATCTTGGCAAAGAACAGGTGGAATACTTCCTCCTCCTTAACCTTTGACTTCTATATATACTCTGTGAAGAGTTTGATGTACTCATCTACATGACAGATGTCAAGTAGTTCCAGGCTGTATAAGGCATTCCTATACTTCTTCTTCTTTTCTTCTTCCGTTCCTTCGAAGTAACCTACTCCGATGAAGTGGATCTTGAAGATCTTAGCCATGCAATCTACAATATTTCCCCAGGTCTTCGCTCTCCATAGCTTTCTTCTTGACTTCATCTGAGTGCTCTTCCCAGGCACACTTTATTGATCCTTCTAGTCTCATAGTTAGAAATCTTATAAACCCTTCTTTATCCAGCTCCATTGCACCTCCTACAATCTTCATTGCATTTATCCACTTGTCGATCAAGGCCTCTCTGTTCTTGAAGTCTAGAGTGTCGAGGTTTAGGATCAACCCGTATGGATTTGTCGGTTCAAGGTGAGACTGACCATATGGGGTGTTGTGTAGGTTAGATTCTCGAACTCGGCTTGCTCTAGTTGACATTCCAATCGCCTCATCTTAAAATTTCCTTGAATTTGGGATGTCTCTTCTTGTCTTGCTTCATGGACTCCGTGTGATCCAGAAGTTCCTTCATGTTGGCTCGAATCCTGTCGGATCTGAGGAGCCTGAGATTGTTGTTTAGAGTTCGAAGTCTCTCCAACATTCATTTTCAGATCTACGATAGTTAGTCCTTCGAAGGACTCGTATAAATCTTGTAGATCCTCAAGATTCGCTCTTTCCATCCTGGGATATGGATTCTTCTCGAAGGATAGCGATCATCTTCTCACTCTCTGTCTTTGGCCTAGTGACCTCCGTCGTCTTTCTCTTTTAGTGTAAAAGGGGTAATATTCCGAAGGTTGGTGGTAACCTTTCTCCTGGCCTTCTCCCTGTCACCTTGGTTTCCAAGGACTCTACTTATTTTATCAACTTCTTGATGAGATCTAGTTACTTGTTCTGCAATATTTCCACCTTATCCATCTTGAGGCTGATCTCAAATATCGTCTTAGACATGTTTTAGCAATATTCTCCGAAAAATTTCACCGCCTTCTGTAATTCTCTAAGATCTTAATTTATCTTAGAGTTATCTACCTTGATCTCTCTCTACTCCGTCATTTTGACCACCATGAAAAGTGATAGGGCTTGCAGATCTCTCTTGGACCTTGATTTGGTCGTTTTCTCCATTGTTCGTGTCTGGGGACACGTCCATGGATCTCGGTGAAACTTTAAAGTTCAACTATGTTTCTTGATACTTCTTTGGTGTATCTTATTTCCAGGGATAAAAACCAATTCAGTCCCACAACTTTGCTCATGGGCTATTTTAGTCCCAAAAAAGATAAAATTGTCAATTTAGTAACACCCATTCAGAAATAGGGCCAAATTTATCCTATTTTGGACGGAAAAACCACGTCACGCCAATTTCTGGTCGAAATAGTGATGTGGCGCTGACATGGAATGGGTCAACATCTTAAATAATATTATAATGCCAACATGGCATTTTTTTAAAAAATTAAAATAATTAAAAACTAAACATATTAAAAAATTACAGCACCATAGCTGCCATGGAGATCTAATCCCTGCAGCTTTTCCAAAATAATCGCTGCACATTTCTACTATCTTGCTTGGAATCGCCACTGCCAACGCCGACACCGACGTTGATGCCGATGCCGACGCCGATGAAGAACCACAGCACTGCTGAAGTCACGTAAACCTGCACTATGTTGCAAACTATTCCTAGTTTTGTCGAAAAATGCCACTATAGTCATCCGAATCTAGTCCTCTATCGTCAAGTCACCACCATTCGCTACTAAATCTGATAGAGGGCGATCAGTCCTTCTGAATCTGTCGCAAGTTCTGCCATCGGAAAGTACTCCACTTTGAATTATGCCAGAGAATGCACCTTCGCTCTCCTTGTCAAAAGTCATCGCAGAGTAACGCTGTTGCCCCTTGCCACAGTCAAGTCTCCACCGCTGCTTTCGCCGAGAGAGCCGCCGCCTATTCCGTTCACTTGTCACGATGCCGAACTCTCTTGAAATTGCGAATGCGAACACCACCGCACATCACCGGAAGCCCAAAACTGCTTCCAGTAGAAGAAGTCCATCCACAACACCGCTGAGATCTGCCTATATCGCTTGCCCCTCATTGGTTTATTGTATCCATTGTAGGAGAAGAGTGTACACCTATGGTGCTGCGGTCGGCGTACTCACAGACTTGTACCTGTTGGTGTACTCGGCTACAGTTGCTCTTTCCACTCCGTAGGCGGCGGCGCCACCCCTTCATCGTCGGCCTTCTTTGTTTTTTAATATGTTTAATAGTTTTAATTATTTTAAATTTAAGAAAAAAGAAAATATGATGAGTTGGCATTAAAGTACTACTTATGTTGACTCACATGCCACGTCAGCGCCACATTATTATTCCAGTCGATGATTTGGTTTTTCTGGCGAAAATGGGACGTGTTTGGCCCTATTTCTGAACCGGTGGTACTAAACTGACAATTTTATCTTTTTTTGGACTAAAATAGCCCATGAGCAAAGTTATGAGATCAAATTGGTATTATCCCTTATTTCCATTTGGCGACTTTCCTCCAGATGCTCTTCTTCGGTGTAATTGGCACAGGGTTCTACCAATTTTCATCTTTGGTCGAGGCCTTCCAAGAAATGGTCAGCGGCCTCTTCCTTCTTTTCTGCTTGTTGTCTATACAAAACATTTTAGTATTGTTGTATAGAGTTGCTCGTTTCATCATATCCAACGGGCCAGTAGGCATTGTTGCTCCAGTTTTGAACAAGGCTAATAGTCCTGTCACTCTCGGATGTCGAACTTTCGTTCGGATCCATATTTCTTTGAAACACTCCTCTTGTTAAGTGATATAAGTTTATAATAATTTTTCTATCCATAAATAAATAAACCTAAGGCTCTGATACCATTTTAAAGCGTGAGGAATATGAGGAAAATTAAGTCAAAATGAGTCTGTCATTTAAAGTATATTTTATTTACCAGCATGATCACTTATATGACTACCAACATGGTTACTGACAAGTATTGACTTGTAAAAATTTTGATCAGTTGGCCCGTTTGATCGGTTGACCAGTCTGACTTTTCAAAATTTTACTTTTATTTTATTTTATTATTATTATTTTTTTTCGAGGCAAAACTGTCCGAAAAGTGGCACTTGGATAGAATTAATAACTTTTTTCAAAGATTGACAAAATTAAAATTTTACATTGTATTTTGGGTATTTTTAGGTATTGACACATAATTTAATTTGTTCAGACTAGTGGTACACTTGAAAGATAATTCATGATTTCATTCTTTTGAGTGGAGGTAAATAACCGGCCCAACAAATTATAGCCCTAAAGTAGCAGCAAAGCGCATGAAACTGATAACTTTGCGCGGTGAAATGAAAACATTCCGCTTCTCCCTGAAATTTGAACCCCTTCCCTTGCCGCCAAAGCCCCATATCACCATGTCTTCCCCAATTTATCAACTCATTTCAGATCTCAATTGGTGTATGCTTTAATTCCGTCCTCTCAGTTCCTGCTAGAGTTGGGATCCACATAATGGATAGCGATGACGATTATCAGTCATTCTCACCGCTAAAGGAGCCGTCGCCTCCACGGCGGCTTAAGCGCTTGAAAAAATCCAGACCGATGTCGTCAATGGAAACGTTTCAAGAATCAATTGATGACCCTCTTTTGTTTCAAGTTGATTTCGCCAAATTGGAAGCTTTGGAGAATGATTCTGAGCCCCAGTACCTTAATGAATCTAAGTCGGCTGAAGACATAAGTTTTTCACAAGAATCACCGTCGCAAGGCATTGAAAACGAAGTTGAAATTGACAGAAAATTAGGTTCGGGGTCCAATGTTGAGGTTTCGAAAGCTAAGAGGGTTCTTGAGTTTGATGCAGAGTTGATTGGTGGAGTTCATGAAATGACGAAGACGAAAGGAGAAGATAGCGAGAGTGTTGAGATGGAAAAGGGCGCCAAGAAAAAAAGTTCTCCTGGGGAGTTGTTTGATGACAAAAAGGACAAGGAGATGAAGAAGAAGAAGAAAAGGAAAAGTGACAAGAGTGATAATGGCGATGAGTTGAATTTGCGGCCTTCTAACAAAAGGCGGGAGGAGAAGGTATTATTATCTGTGGATTTATCATTTTGCATTGATAAAGTATTATGTAGTTGAACTAGTCGATTAATGGTTGGATTCTGATCTTATATTTCGAAAATTACAGGAAAGGAAGATATATCTGCAGGAACTTCACGCTGAATCACAGAGAATATTACGAGGTTTTTCATACAGCTAATGTATTTTGAGTTTTTTTCTGTTAGAATTTATCTATAGCTTATGGGCATATGTGATTTTTCATTAATTATTACTATGATTCGATTGGCTAGAAACGAGAGGTGCATCATTTAGGCCTACACCGGTCGTGCAAAAGCCTATATCCTCGGTTCTTGAGAAGATTCGGAAGCGAAAGCTTGAAGTTACAAAAAAGTGGGTACTTTGGTGTTACTCTATAGTGTTTGTGTATCTCTGAACTTACGTGTTACTTTGTTGGCTGATAGATCTTTACCTGTGAAAGACATATCTCATCGTTGTGAGGGAAATATCAGACCAAGAGATGGAGTGATGAACCTTGATGTCTCTAATGAGGAAAGAGCAGAAGCTGAGGCCATAGTAGTGGAAAAGGACATGGGTGCTCACGTTGTAGATAAACTGAGTAGTTTGGATGCTCCCAACATGGATAAAGATGATAATGAACGGACAACCCTCATTCAAACCCATGAGGTCTGTATTTTGCATATAGTTTTGGTGTTTTTTTAAGCAAATATTCTTTTTCTGAAATTAATTATTTAAGATTGCAAGTTCTCTTGTGATTCTGATATTTCATCAGCACCGAATGATGTAATTCTGTGATGGCAGAGTCTAAGGAGCGAATTTTGAATCATATTGCATTGGTTAAAATATCTGCCAACTAAGTATTGTTTTTTTATGCCACATTGCTGCAGCTAGCAAATGAAGAACCTACACCTGCATTTCGAGCACCAGTAGATGATACACAGGTTAATTTCCAATTTTGTTTAAAGAAGCTTGTGAAATCTGATAGAGTTAAGGTGATTCTAATAACAAAAAAAAAAAAAAACACACACGCTGAAATAATCCCTCAAGGAGGGCCACGGAGAATAGAATTCTCCGCCACAAGCCGTAAGGCTGCAATCCTTCAAAAGAAGGCCACAGAGATGAACCCTGCCACAAACCAAGTAAGGCTGCAAAATATAATACTTTCTTATTGATGATTTTCCTGCGATAACACATGGTACTTAAATAGGCTGAATAGGCCGAAGGCCCACAATCATAACCCTAACCCTAATTATTAAAACAACAGGAATATGAAATAGGAAATAAGGAAACTAAATAATCTAATTAAAGGAGATTATTGACTTCAAATCAAAATACGAAAATATCCAATCTTTCCTTCTCTATCAATTGCCTACCTCTCCGAACAGCCTTGAACCCAAGGCTGCAATCAGCCATAACCCTCTGGTTCAATGGTGTCCTTCGAGAAGGGCACAAAAGTATCCTCTTCCGCTCCATGTCCCTCTGGTTCAATGTTAATGCTGAAGGTGGTCGGTGGCCGCGAGAAATTCCCCGACGGGGAGAATCTGTGCACTATCCCACTTGGTTGGGGGCTCTTGCAACTCGGCGTGCAGCCCGAATAGCCGCAAACACGTCTGACATCTCCACATCTAATATTCGATCACGGATCGATGTTTGCAGCCCTCCCAAAAACATCCCGAGATATTGCTCCGAGGGTAGTGATGGGAGTTGGGCCACCCGTTCCTCAAACAAGGAGATATAATCCTCAATGTGTCCCGTTTGCCTAGTCACATGCATTGCCTCGTAAGCATTAATTGCAGAGCTATCCCCAAACCTATCAATTAGTTCGCGGGAGAATTGGACCCACCACGTAATGGCGGCTGATCGCCCCCAAACCTATCAATTAGTTCGCGGGAGAATTGGACCCACCACGTAATGGCGGCTGATCGCCATAGTACCCATTGCACCCAAAACATCGCCTTTCCCGTCATCACGATCAGTGATAATTGCACTCGGTCATCAACAGGTGTGTGATGTACCAGAAAATATTGCTCTGCCTGCGCAAGCCATGCCACCGTCAAATGGTGGTAGTTCCATATTCGGGTTGTGGGCTGTGCAATCAACAGTCAGAGTAGAAGGCGGAACCACCCTAAAGGAACCAAAACCGCCAATTGATTTGGTTCCAAGGGAAGTACTGGCAGCCAAGTTAGGTGCCAAAGGAGTGGTTAGGTTCACTGCAGCCGTCTCCAGGGCATGGTTTGGTGATCTTGTGGCATCCGTAGGGGCCATGTTCTCCAATTTAGCCATGATGGCTTTAAACATCGCATCATGACGCTCCTGGGTTTTGCGAACGGTCGCAAATCAGAGGAAAAGGTGTCCTCGATGCTGGAAACACGTGACTTAAAGGTCTGCTGCATGTTTTCGATCACCTTCTCTATCGCAGCTCACCTCTCTAGTGCCACTGATTCAGATCTGTCTTTTTCTGTCATTGAGCGGGTGTGGGGCATTAAGGAAGAGAGAAGGGCAGGTCGGACCAATTGATAGAGTTAAGGTGATTCTAATAACAAAAAAAAAAAAACACACGCTGAAATAATCCCTCAAGGAGGGCCACGGAGAATAGAATTCTCCGCCACAAGCCGTAAGGCTGCAATCCTTCAAAAGAAGGCCACAGAGATGAACCCTGCCACAAACCAAGTAAGGCTGCAAAATATAATACTTTCTTATTGATGATTCCCTACGATAACACATGGTACTTAAATAGGCTGAATAGGCCGAAGGCCCACAATCATAACCCTAACCCTAATTATTAAAACAGCAGGAATATGAAATAGGAAATAAGGAAACTAAATAATCTAATTAAAGGAGATTATTGACTTCAAATCAAAATACGAAAATATCCAATCTTTCCTTCTCTATCAGAATCAGCTGCTATCACTGTTTCAATGACTTAAAATTCTTACCTGGTTCAAAATTTACAGGATCTTTTTGAGGACTTAGAGTCAAATGTTGCTACTGTTCTGTTTAATGATGGAAAACAAAATAGTCCTCTGAAAGAAGATTTTCCTCCATCTTTACCTTCTATGAACTTGACGTTTGATTCTGCTCCCGTGGATGATAGGTTAGTGGATTTTAGGTCATCTTTGACTTTGCAAGTTAAGAGTTTTTGTTAATAAGCTTTTTTTTTTTTTTAATTTTTTATCTTGATTGAATTCATGCGTCACTTACAATCTTGTACCCCTCCCCAAATTAAAAGAAGCATATCCTGTATAATTTGTTCTGCAGGTCTCGTTGCTATTTCACAAGCACCTTTTATTTTAAACCCAATGATTGTGACGCTGGAAATAATTCTACTATAACTATTATTGTTTCACGATGTAAAATGACCACAATAAAACCTTCCAGTTCTTCAGAAGAAGAGGACAACAGCAAAGAGAATGTTAATCCTCATCCTCGTGTAATTGCTGGTGGTAGCTCTCCGCCAAAAGGTGATCCTGTAAAAGATTTCATTGATGAGGAAGCTGAGGAAGAAGATTACGGTGATAATGATCTTAGTCGTTTTGAAGAAACTGAAGCAGTGGATGATATTGATGATTTTGAGGAACTAAATGATATGATAGCAACTGAGTATGAAGAAAGAGCCAGCGACAAAGAAGCACGGGATGAACTTCATCAGAAGTGGCTTGAGCTACAAGATGCAGCAGGAACAGATAATCTTGTGCAGAGATTGAAATGCAGCTCGGTACTCAAGGACACATTTTTGTTGTCAGACAATAAATCTGAAACTGATATGGATGAAGAACTTGATGAGGAAACTGGAGAAGAGCCTCTGCAACAGAAACCTAGCCGAGTAAACATTAAAAAGGCTAAGCAGATGATTCTAGAACTGTTCCTTGAGAAAGAGGATACTTATCTATCTGATGATGATGGTGATACACTCGGGAGGCATGCTCAGTGTGTAATCAGAAAAGTGAGTATTTCTTAAAATACTGTTTATTCTGGTGATCGGTAATTATATCGTCTACGCACCTTTAGTAACATAACATAGAGCATTTTGCCTGTGTAATACTTGTATTTTATGATCAGTTGTTCTTTCTCTAATTTTCTTAATTGAGGTTGAATTTTATATTGATTTGAACAGGAACAGCAGGCTACATTAGTATCGCCATATGATGATGAAAATTCCAGGGAAGTCTTTGGTCTTATTAAAAAACTGAATATTGCCTCTGAAATCAAGAGGAAACCGAAATCATTGTGTAAGACATGCTCTTCCCATTCCACATTATCAAAAAGTTATCTGTGTCTTGTTCCTTATTGTTCACTTAAATTTGCAGCTATTTTTGACTCGGTGATCCAAGGTGAAAATAGAAACCACTCTTCCAAGGTAATTTACTCATCAGTAAGGCTGGATACTACTTTTATTCTTTTTGTTACCTCGGTGATACTATAACATAAGTTCTTATCTATGTCTGCCTACTGTTTTATTTTCTTGGACTATAGCTCTGCATGCAATCTTTGTTAGTTTAATAATAGAGTGCAGCTTATATGTAACGTCATTCTATGCACTCTTGAATATACTTGTCAGATTTGTTCTGTCACCAAAGAACATTTGATAAGCTCTTTCTTAAAATCACACTGATGATGTGCGAATCTCTTTTGTTCCATTCAGGAGTTTTTGTTGTAACACCAATTTTATTAAGTTGTGTTTGTTTCTGGCTTATTAATCTGAATTTCATTTTGTAAGTCAATTTTTTATTTTTTTTATTATGGTCAAAATATAAGGTTAGATTTTTAATTCATAAAATTCTCCTCTATAATACTTAAGTACTTACTGATTTTTAACTATTAAAAAAAAATCAACTTCATCTCTTCATATAACTTTTTTTTTTCTTTCATACTATCATTAACATATTACTTTTCATAATATAAATTCATAATATCGTCTATTTTTCAATATCATCAAAATTTACAAATCAAACATACTTTAAGAATTAAGTTACATTTGAATTATAAAATCTAACAGCCAAAAGTCAAGTCAAGTTCTAACCAAACATGTTTTTCTTTTAAATGCCTCTCTTACATTCGAAGACGCTAAAAGTTAAAGATGTTTGTTTCTGAAATGTAAATTGCAGTCATCTTTCCTTGGGCGAGTATCAAGCCATCCACTTCTGTCATCTCATAAGCAAGGGTCAACAACCATCCGACCTTTTATTTTTGGAAGGGATGATAGTAACAGTCGGAGTTCCATGTCAATTTCTGAGGATTATTCCGATATGGTGAGTCCCCTTTCCATGAACAATATTAGATATACCAGAGTTCATAACTTAGTTGTAGGTTCTATATTTATTGATGAGTGCATTATGCTCTTAAGTTTATGAATTTCATTCCTGCCTCCATTTTGGTTGTCACGGGGTGAAATGCTTTGTCATTCCCTTCTCGAATTATATTCCCTCCGTCCCACCAATTTGCGCACTTATTTTTGTGTGCGGGATTTAACAAAAGTTGGTTATTTTTTGGGTGTATAAAATAAGGAAAAAGAGAGATATTTTGTAATATAATGAGAAAAGTATATAAAGTTTAGTGTAAAAAGTGCAATTTTGCAGTATGTGGTATAGCGTGAGAGTGTTAATATAGTACGTATTTTTATTTTTAAAAGTATGCATAAATTTTTGGGAAATACTAAAGCAATGTAAATACTCTATTCGTCCCAACTTCAACTTCATATTACTGTTTGCTAGGGTATTAATTAAATTAATTGTAAAATATGTTATGAGTGTTAAAAAGGATGGTAATTTTGAAATTAAAGTGTGTTGTGGAGTTTTTAGTAAAGTTTAATTTCCTTTATTAATGTACGGAGTTGAAGTTGAGTTGAATCAAAAAGAAAAAGTAAAAGAAAAGTCCTATTTTGATAAAATTGTCAAGGTATTCATTTAATCAAGTGATAAATTAATTTAAAATTATACTTTCTGAAAAAAATAAAATGAAATGACTTGTTTAGGCTGCCTGGGTTTATACTCTGTCTTAATCATTAAGTAATCTTTATATATGTTCTTAGCTACTTGTATTCTGCTTTATTTGTACCAAGGATAGCTTTATATTTTGTTTTTAGAGTTCTAACTCTCAAACATGCAGGTCTCAAAAGAAACTCGATCGACCAGAAATATTAGTGCTAAATATTGCAACACACGGAGCAAAGCAAAAAGTCAAAGCAGAGATGCAGCTGTAGATACATTCTCAAGGACTTCGCTGCTAGAGATTTTGAAGCAATCTTCATCACATACCCGAGTTTGCAATCAAAGTGCTGCACTAGATCTAACAAAGAGCATCTTTTCGTTTAATGTTCCAAAGAAGATTGCAAAGATTGAAGGAAGAAACTGAATTTACTCTATAGTGCTGAGGATGCATTTTGTTCTAGCTTAATTTGTGGTGACTCTCATCACCTAATTATATTTGATGCTATATTGATATACATATACATTTGCATCATCTAGATAATTGATATTGATGGACAACCTTAAAATATTAGGTTGCTTTGTTGCATCAAATTAATATAACTATATTGGTTAAGCTAAATTTCATTGAATGATCCGGCTCTCTGGAACTCTTGGAGCTTTTAATATTTTTTGTATATTATCGCTAGAGGCAAAAGCTCCCGTGCGCCCGGGGACACGGAAAGATGCTCCGTGTCCCCATGTGAACGCAACTCTCCCCTCCAATCCTATTTAAACCTATGTATTGCTAGGGGTTTAAATTGTAAAGGGGCATGAAAATTGTAAAGGCGCACAGAATCTGCTCCGTGCGCCCGGGTGCACAGGAGCCTCACTCATCGCTAGATTGCACAATGTTTATATTATGGGGATTTGTGAATGAAGTAAATTGTAAAGTGTTTTAAAATGGTTTATGATATACTCTCTCAATTCCCCCACACAAAATTGTTCACATTTTTCATTTGTTCGCATGGAGGAAGCATTTAAAGTCTTAAATACTCCTATTGTCCTAAATTTAATTATTAGCTTATTTTTGCACGTAGTGATGATATGTTAATAGATTGTGGGTAGATTTTTGCATGTAGTAAATATTTGTTCGTAGTACATCCATATTGTTTGTCTTAAGTTTGTAATAATTTATATTCATCAGGAATTTCCATATATCCCTGAACATGATAATCTAGTATGCCTCATCAAAAACCTTTAACTAAGAAAAATTCATGAGAAAAACTTAGTTAATGAGAAAAGAGTGTAGTATTAGTTTTCAGGACTCAATCTTCGTGATAGTTATAAAAGTTGTCGTTCTTTCTGAAACAATAATTTAGTCTGCTTCATTAAGAACCTTCAATTAATAAAACCTAATGGGAAAATTTTAGTTAAGGAAAAAGAGTACAAGTCTTATAATTTTAATGTGTTAGCAATAGTTTCCTCGTTAAAAACCTTAAATCTAAGAAAACCCTGTGGGAAATAAACTTAGTTTAGGGAAAAAGAGTACAACTATTGGTATTCAGGACCTAATCTTCTAAATTGTTTGAAATTATCACTCCCCTTGAAAACAACGATATTTTAAAAAATAGCAGCAATATTCAGGATCAAAATTTATGAATTTATTTAAACTTATTACTCCCTAAAGATATTAATCTTATGGGTCTACATGATATAATACTTCGAGTAAAACTTTCAAACATACAAGTTAGGATAGGTAAATAAATGATAAATCATATGGATTGTTATATGAGTAAACTCTTTATGTAGTATTCAATCGCTCTTCTGGAACTCATACAAGTGAAATAAATTTATTATGTCTTTTTTATGTATAAATTACTTATGATCTATGCAACACACATAATTGATTATCTCATAAAAGATTATATGGGAATATATATTATCATTATACATTGTAGGCTAAAAATGCATTATAACATACATCATAACATTAAACCATTATTGAAATTTAATATAATGGGGATCGAAACATAATTAATATTCGATTAATATGCATGTCAACGTCTTGTTGGTTTCTTATAATTTAACCAATATATATTTTTGTATCAAAGTGATACATGAGGATATATTTATTTTAACTAAATGTTTTCTTGTCAGAGAATTATAAAAATTTTGCTAGCATGTTCATCATAAATGCATATCAGACCTTATACAATTATGACGAAAATAACTTTGAAGCTATAAAAGTGAGATTTCTAGTTCAAAATATATACTTCAAGTATGTAAACGATATTTCCACTTCAGGGGATTAAACAATAATTGACTTACAAAATTGAACGAGACTAATAAAATTTATATATAAAACCATGAAATAGTCTTTCATTTATTGTGCAATTAGCGTAGTTAAATATATACTGATCCCTTATTTGGACTTTATTTATTTAAAGAATAGACGAATTTATCACTAAATGTCCATTAAGGTACTTATTGTGGTGATATAATTATAAAATATAAACTGCACAATTTAATCGTTGCAGATGGGAATGCAAAGGCTTCTGGCCTTCATTAAGCACTAGTCATAGGGCGTATTATGTAATAATGATATGCATTAGCCAGATTTGACTTAAACAATTTACGTTCCCCAATTAGCAAAATAATTTTTGAAATTTTATAATAAATAATGACTAAGTGTGAACAAAAAGAATTTGATTTTTCACTATGTATTCCAATGGACTTTAATTGAGTAGTCAAATTTTGAGCTCTTATAATTTCAGTGAAATGATTGTATAAGTTATTCTTAGTCCAATTTGTGGATACATATATAAAAATTTAACTTTGGTCATGACAATTAGAAAATTCGACCAGTTTTTTTTTTAAATCTCTTGAACTTATTAGAAGATTTAATTCCAACTATCTTAAAGAATTTCCTTCAAACAAGTATAACAGATTTATCCATGTGAAATAAAGAGGGAAGAATATCATTTCTAATTTGAAGACTAAAAAGAATAACCCAATTTCTCATGTCATAATTTACATATTTTTAGAGTCTACTAGCTTTAAAATCATCATAGCACTTAAATAATTTAATAAATTACGACCACTTAATTACATGTGGTATTATTTCATTTTTCACATCGTCATGTACTTCAGGCACAACTTTCATAAATCTAACCCTTAAACATTAAACCCAAAAAATGCTCAAATAATGTGAAACAAATAATTAGCAAATATCTAAAGTTCTAATAATAATTAAAATGCATATAAAGGCTAATATTACAGGTTGGTTGACAATTAGAAACATAAATATTCTAAAAACGAACTCAAATTTGATTTCCATAACTTCGAGCTCAACTACCCCAAAAGGTTCAACGTTATCATGGTCAAATTAATCTCTGATTCAAGCAAATTCATATGATGTGATTCAATATTGGTATTTTATTTTTCGTTCTTTTGTACCTTATAATATCAACCAAGTGTTTTGATGTACGAGGTATATGAGACCAATGACAATTATATCCATATTTATAGCAATTCTATTTCTGGAGAATTATTAATTGTTGAATAGAATTTGTATTTTGTGATTGATTATCGCTTAATTCATTCTATAATCTGTTGGATTGTATATTAAAAGCCTAGCTCTAGTATGAATAATATTTTGACAATATTTAAAATGAGAATCATTGATCAAATGATTGTGTCTTATAATTTATTTATATGTCTGATGCATTAGTCTACTTACTTTATACTGTGGATAATATGTTGTGCGACAACACACGGAAGATCATATTATCGGTTTCCTTATAAAGTATAAATAGATGCTCACTACCGACATAGACGGGGACTCTCTATTGGGATGGCTGTAGTGTGATTTGGTATTAGTTTGTCTGGACTATAAAATCACATTAGTGCACTTTGTGTATTGAGCAGGATCGCTTGAGATCTTTCAACTTATATTGACTATATATGAGAACTTGATCTCAGTTATTATGGATGTTTGATGAGTGTGTAAATTCACGTGTTTTCAGCTCTGATTCATGTAATAATGATGTATGATTTGATCTTAAGTCAAGATAATACGTGTGGTATAGTGGAAAGTCATGAATCAGGTGTATTTAAGTCTGTTTGAGTAGATTTTCGATGAAAAATGGGATAGAAGTGATCGGAACCAGAGAAAGGGTGTTGAAGGAGCCTGATTCGACTAGTAGGGAATCTGTTCGACCAGCAGAGAAGTGGTTCGACCAGCATCTCTGGTCGAAGGTCGAACCAAGCATCGGAAAATTGATAGAAGTGTGGTTCGATTACGACAGTGTGGGTTGACCAAGCCATTTGGTCGAACCATGATTGAACCAAAAGCTTAAAGGGAAGCAGTTGTAGTTTGACCTGAAAGCTTTTGATTCGACCTGCCGTTCGACTCAAATCAGAGACCTGCCAGTGTGTTATAGGTCGATTCGACCAGCGATTCGACCAGGGGGTGTGTGATTTGACCAAAGCCCTTGGTCGAAGTGATGCGCTGGACACGTTCGGATCCATATTTTTATACCTTCGTGCATGTTTTCGCTCAAAAAGCCCATCTTAGGTCGATAAGGAGAGCTCACAAGTATAAAAGGAAGACCATACACAAGGGGAGAAGAGTTCACCACCACCTTCATTCTACACAACATCCGAAACCCTACCACCATTCACGGAGCTGTGGAGAGAGATTTGTCTGTCGAATCAAGTGAGAATTAGTGAAGATTCAAGACGGAGAGAGACGCGAAGGCACCCGCATCTAGGGTTTATTTCGCATCTTAATTTATCTTGTAATTTTCAAGACTATGGGTAAAATCTATCCTACCACCATGACTGTTCTTCGATCAATCATGGGCTAGAACTGCTTCGGTAGTTTTAAGATTTATGAAGGTTTTACTAGTTAATTAAACTTCCGTATGTATACTCCGTACAACACTACTTCTGATTTATTTTATATAAGACAATGTGTTTTTAATTCATACTCGGAGTTGTTTTCTGCATCATTAACTGTTATGTAGAGTCTGAATACATATCTAGGTTACTAATTGAGAACGTTCACTGCTGAGCATGATTCTATGTTATGATTCTAAGTGAGAGGACTCCGAAGTTTCATTAGAACTATCTTATATAGATACTTGTTAATTGAATATTATTCGGGTTAATAAGTAGGATAAAGAGTATAATTTCATAGTACCTATAAAGGAAGATCATATCGAGTTAGAGTGCTTAGTGCACGGAAAATAATTTATACTGATAGTATCTAGAAAGGGGGGGTGAATTATATATCTTGCTCCAAGGATATTCACACATGTCATACGCTTATTTACTTGTGTCTATAGAGTAGATTTGCATAGTTTAGTGATGCGTCCATACTCCACAAGGCAGAGTCGGACATTGATACATGGAAGGGAAATTCATAAGTAATACTGGATGGCCCGAAGGACTACCTATCTTTTAACTTATGTACTTTTGTTCAATCTCTACTGCTTATTTATTTTTATTGTTCTTTTAATTATTTGTTATTAGTTACTTAATTATCCCAACCTTATTGCCATATTAGTCTTAGATAATTTAGAATATAATTAAATTGATAATAATCCGTCCTTTGGGTTCGATAATCACTTGGTCGCTTATCAAAGCTACAATAGCATCCTTCACACTTGGGGATTAATATTGTGTGCTGAGAAAACTCTCATCAAGTTCTGGCGCCATTGCCGGGGACTGCATTAATTATTAGTTTATTAATTCTAGTTTAATTGATACTAATTTATTCTTGTCTTGATTTTCTAACGCTGATTTTTCTTAAGTGTGTGCACACTAGATCAAAGCCAGAGCACCTTTTAATTCGAAGATCGGTGCATCGTCGAGGAAGAAAAAGAAGAATAACAACAAGAACAAGAACGTGGAACCAACTAAAACTCTTAATCTAGGAGTCGAAGTTGACGAGCTGAACTCGCAAAAGACTGAAGCTGCAACCGACGTTAACTTGGAAGCAGAAGCAGTCAACATGGCTGCGAATCCTGATAATCTTGCCATTCATGATGTCTTTAAGAACAACGGAGGAGGCAATGCGGGCTGTTAGGAGCAAGGGGGGCTGGAGCTGTTTTTGACTTTCACCCTGCTCTGATCAGCATGGTAGAAAGAAGTCCCTTCTCTGGGGGAACCTTTGAAGATCCTCAACAATATCTGAATAACTTCCTAGGTTCTGCAAGTACACCAAAAGATGCAGGAGCTCATGAGGATGCAAGGAGGATTATACTGTTTAAGTTCTCGCTTACTGAAAGGGCGAGAGATTGGTACGATACTCTTGATGCTGCTGAATGCACCACCTGGGAGCAATTGAAATTGAAATTCTTGGAGTGATACATGCAACCTTCAAAGGTGTTTAAGATGAAACAAGAAATCAATCAATTCACGATCAATGGTAATGAAAAGTTTCATGAGGCTTGGGACAGATTCAAGGACATGCTTCGGAAGTATCCACAATAAATCAGTATTTTCTATACGGATTGGACTGTGTTTCTCGAGTTTTACTTGATGCTTCATCTAATGGAATATTGCTTACAAAGTCATCCGTTGAGGCTGAAAAGCTTTTTGAGGATATTTCAATGAATTCAAGAGATTGGCCGACTAATAGAGTGAGAGGCACGTATGTTCATGAAAAAGTAGAGCAGATTGAGCATACTATGGTGAAGTCGAGTAGAGAAGATGAGATCATTTCTAGTTTAGCTAGCATCAACAAGCTACTTGAGTCTCAGCAAAAGCAGATTACTGACATAGCTTAGCGAGTACCAATCATGTAGGATGTTTGTAATGAAGGAGTTAACCAAGAGGATATGGAAGAGGCGAATTATTCCATGGGTCTAAGATTCAAGGAACGACGTTCCAAAATCAAGGAAACTGGAATTATCAGGGGAACTACAATAATCGTGGTCCCCTGGGTAATTATCAACAACCAAGGAGGCTGGAGTTTTCGTGGAGAGATCCTATTGTAGCAATACAACCTCCTAGTGTTGTTGATCCGCGTGCTAATATCAAAGAAGGAAAACCTAGTTTTGAGGATACAATGAACAGGTACATGGCAAGGAATGATGCAAGAGTGGATCGCCTAGAGGCGAAGCTAGAGGCAAATATTGATGTAAATCATGAGGATATATCTAAGAAAATAAAGGACTTGACATTGTTGATGGGGCAGATGGCTGGGAGTGTTAACCAATTGATGCAAACCGTAGAGAAGGATAAGTTCTCATCTCAAAGTATAGCGAACCCGAAGCAGTGCAACGCCATCATGTTAAGATCAGAAACACTGTATTAAGGATAGATGAAGCCGAAAATGAGTTTTGAAGCTCCAGGGGACCAATTCGATCGTGATTCGACCAATACAGCTGGTCGAACTGCGCAGAGTTGGTCGAACCAGGAACCTGTGCAACCTTCGGAGATCTCCATCGAGCGGTTCGACCATGACTATCATGGTTCGACCAACCCTGTTGGTCGAACTGTAGTCAAACCACCCTGTCCAGAGCATTCTATTTTGTCGTGCTTCAACCACGATCAACATGGTTTGACCAAACTTGTTGGTCAAACCGTGGTCTAACCAGCCTGTCCGAGGGAGAAATTACTTTCTGAAGCTCAGTTCGACCATTACTTGCTTGGTTCGACTGGCATCCCTGGTCGAACCATGGTTGAACCACGTCGTTCGGTACCATTTTCAGCACTGAATGCTTTACATGATGTTGATGCCACTCCCGTACCATCCAAAGAGCAGAATACTGAGCTTATATCAGAAAAGAAATGAGAAATAGCAAAAAGATTGAGAGCCGAGAAGGATAAAACGAATAAGGTAGAACATGATGAATGAGGGATTCAAAAAACGAAGATACCTCCTCCGTTTCCTTTCAAGCTCGTCAAGAAGGGTTTGGAAGAGAAGTTCAAGAAGTTTTCAGATATCATAAATAAGATAAGCTTGAGCATTCATTTCTTTGAAGCACTATTAGAGATGCCATATTATATCCGATTCCTAAAGGATATTATACATTTGAAGAAGAGAAGCTTGAATGGAATAGAAATAGTAAATTTGTCTGAGAACTGCAACTCGATCATACAGAGAAAGCTGCAGTGAAGTTGAAGGATCTGGGAAGCTTCACTATTCTATGTGAAATTGGGAAGGGGCCGTCACGACGAGCCTTTTTCGATCTTGGGGCAAGCATCAATTTGATGCCCTTGTTAATATTTCAAAGGTTTAGTTTGGTAGAGTTAACTCCCACAACGGTTGCTCTACAATTGGCAGATAGGTCTATGACTTTTCCGAAGGGGATGATTGAAGACGTTCTGGTGAAAGTAGAGAAACTGATATTTCCTATGGATTTTCTCGTGCTCAAGATGGAGGATGACAAGGATAATGTTTCCCTTATCTTAGGGAGACCATTCCTTGCTACTGCTGGAGCAATGATTGATGTTCAAAAGGGTGAGTTAAGGCTGCGCATGGATAAAGAAGAGGTTCTGTTTAACCTTGATAAAGCAATGAAGATACCAATGGAGACGCAGTGTCACAACATCGATGTGGTAGAGGAGATCGTGAAGGAAGACATGTCTTTGATCCTTTCAAAGGATCCCTTGGAAACACGCTTGATGGAGTCTCTTACTTTTTCTACCACGGAGCTAGATGAGCTCTCTAGTGAGGTATGTATTGAATTTCTTGAAAATCTACTTGCTTTGGGTGATGACAGGTATGAATCGAAAAGGACCAAGCTTGAAGAGGTGAAGTGGACTAGGAAGTACTTACCGTTGGATAGAGAAAGCAAAATTAAAGAAGAGAAGAAAGAGGAGTTGAAACCGCTGCCTGAACACTTGAAGTATGTCTATCTGGGTGACAATGAAACATATCCGGTAATTGTATCTTCTTCTCTAACTGATGATCAACTCGATGAGTTATTAGATATGCTTAGGAAGTACAAGTCTGCAATTGGTTGGTCTCTTGATGATTTGAAAGGTATTAGTCCATCATATTGCATGCATAGGATAAGATGTTAGATGAGGCAAAGAGTAGCATTCAGAATCAGCGGAAGGTGAATCCCACTATTCAAGAAGTGATTAGGAAGAAAATACTAACATGGCTAGATGCAGGAATTATATATCCAATTAGTGATAGTCCCCATGTGAGTCCATTGCATGTTGTAGCTAAAAAGGGGGGGCATGACTATTGTGAAAGCCGATGATGGCGAGACCTTAACCACTAGGATTCCTACAGGATGGCCTGTGTGTACTGATTATAGGAAACTGAATGAAAATACATGCAAAGACCATTTTTCCTTCCTTTCATGGATCAAATGCTTGATCGTCTTGCAGGGTATGATTTTTATTGTTTCTTGGATGGGTATTCGGGTTATAATCAAATCATGATTGTACCCAAGGACCAGGAAAAGACTACTTTCACTTTCCCTTATGTAACTTTTGCCTTTAGGAAGATATCTTTTGGATTTTGTAATGCACCTGCTACATTTCAGTGCTGCATGATGACCATATTTGATGGGTTGATAGAAAAAATCATGGAGGTGTTTATGGATGATTTTTCTGTGTTTGGTTCCTCTTTTAATATTTGTTTATCTAACTTGTCTACTGTTTTGAAGAGATGCCAAGAAACTAATCTTGTTTTGAATTGGGAGAAGTGCCACTTCGTGGTGAGAGATGGGATTGTTCTTGGGCATCCTATTTTGGCTAAGGGATTACAGGTGGATAGAGCAAAGGTGGTGGTGATTGAGTAGCTCCCACCACCTACTAATGAAAGGGAGTGCGGTCCTTTCTTGGACATGCAGGATTTTATAGGAGATTTATCAAAGACTTCTCAAAATACTCCAAACCGTTGTCTCACTTACTTGAAAATGATGTTCCTTTTGTTTTTAATGATAAATGTCTAACAGCTTTTCAGGTTTTGAAGGAGGCACTGATTACTACACCTATTTTGATCACATCGGATCGGACACAACCGTTTGTACTTCTATGTGATACAAGTGATCAAGCACTTGAAGTGGTCCTTGGGCAGTTGAGAGAGAAGAAGTTTTGCGCCATTTACTATGTGAGTAAGACTTTTGATGCATGACAAAAGAACTACACTGTTACTAAAAAGGAGTTTCTAGTTGTTGTGTATGCATTCAATAAGTTTCGCCAGTATTTGGTTGGCATGAAGACCATGTGTACACGGATCACTCTGCAATCCGGTGCTTGATGCAGAAGAAGGAAGCGAAGCCAAGGATCATTAGATGGATCCTTCTTCTGCAGGAGTTTGATATGGAGATTCGAGATAAGAAAGGTACAGAAAATGTATTGGCGGATCACCTATCATGGTTGGAGACAAGGGAGCATTGTGATGATTCTTTTGATTATATAGAAGAGATGTTCCCTGATGAGAAGATCATGGCAGTGTTTGCTGAAGGAGCGGAAAGAGCTTGTGTATTAGCTGCTCAAGAAGTGGATCCATGGTATGCGGATTATGTCAATTACATTGCAGTAAGAGAAATTCCAAGAGATTTCAATAAGTATCAACTTGTGAAGTTTAAAAGGGATGTTTAGACTTTCATATGGTATGACCCGTTCGTCAACAAGATTTTTACAGATTCTACCATTGATGAGTGTTTTCTCAACACACAATATTAATCCCTAAGTGTGAAGGAAGCTATTGTAGCTTGATGAGCGACCAAGTGATTATCGAGCCCAAAGGACAAATTATTATTAATTCAATTATATTCTAACTTACTAAGACTAATGTGGCAATAAAGTTGTGTAGATTAAGTAATAATAGCAAATAATTAAAAGAACAATTAAAGTAAATAACAGTAGAGATTGAACGAAAGTGAATAAGTGAGAAGATGGTAGCCCTTCGGGCCATCAAGTTTTACTAATTAATCTCCCTTTCGTGTATCGATGTCCGACTCTACCTTGTGGAATATGGATGCTTCACTAAACCATACATGTTTACTCTATAGACACAAGCAAGCATGCGTGTAGCACGTGTGAATCACCTCGGAGCAAGAACATAATTACATTCCCCTTTCTAGGTACTATCGGCATCAATTATTTCCCCCTAGAATTGGTACTCTAACCCGATATGATCTTCCTTTATAGGTACTATATAATTATCCTCTTTATCCTGCTTACTAACCCGAATCAAATTCAATTAATAAATATTTATATAAGATAGTTCTAATGAGACTTCGAAATCCCTTCACTTGGAATCATAACATGTAATTCTGCTCATCAGTGAACACACTCAATCAATGACCAAGATATGTATTCAGACTCTACATAACAGTTAATGATGCACAAAATAACTCGAGTATGAATTGAAAAGCATAGTCTTATATAAAATAAACCACAAGTAGTGTTGTACAGAGTATGCACACGGAAGTTCAATTAACTTGTAAAACCTTCATAAGCCCTAGAACTACCTAAGCGGTTCTAGCCCATGATTGATCAAAGAACAATCATGGTGGTTGGATAGATCTTACCCATAGTCTTGAAAATTACAAGATAAATTAAGATGCGAAGTAAACCTTAGGTGCGGGCGCCGTCACGTCTCTCTCCGTCTTGAATCCTCACTTGATTCGACAGACGAATCTCTCTCCACAGCTTTGTGGATGGTGGTAGGGTTTCGGATGTTGAGTAGAATGAAGGTGGTGGTGGTCGTCCCTTTTTCCTTGCATGAAGTCTTCCTTTAATACTTGTGAGCTCTCTTTAAGGACCTTGTATGAGCTTTTTGAGCGAAAACATGCACTGAAAGTGTAAAATATGGATCCGGACATATCCAGCTCAGAAGTTCAACCAAATGTCCTGATCGAACTGCTTTCTACATGGTCGAATCACAGGTCGAACCAACCTGTAAATCACCTTCAGGTCACCGGTTCGACCCGAACAGCCAGTCGAATCATATGCTTCCCGATCGAACTACAACTGCTTTCATTTAGGTTTTTAGTTCGGCCACGGTTTGACCAAATGGCTTGGTCGAACCATAGTGTCGTGGTCGAACCACACTTCCGACGTTCTTCCAACACCCAGTTTGACCACAGATGCTGAACGAACCAATTTTCTCTTGGTCGAACCAAGCCCCTGCTTGATCGAATCGGGCACCTGAATCCACTTCTTCCACTTCCGATCACTTCTATCATGTTTTCCTTTGAAAATCCACTCAAACTGACTTAAACACACCTGATTCATGACTTTCCACTGTACCACATGATTTATCTTAAATTAAGACCAAATTATACATCATTATCACACATATCAGAGCTCACAACATGCAAATTTACACACTCAATCATCCGAAGGTGTGTGCCCGAGATGGAGATGGAGAGTGTTCTTAATTTTTGCCATGCACAACCTAACGGGGGGCATAAAAGACTGCAACTAAGGTACTCCAATTTGCACTTTATTGGCCCACTTTGTTTAAAGACTGTGAATCCTATGCAGAGACATGCGATAGATGTTAATGGATGGGAAACATAAGTAGAAAAGATGAGATACCTGATGAGTGATATTTTCACCTAGATTTTAGTGACTTTTTATGTCCATTTTTTAGTATTTTATCTGTATTTTATGTGTTATTTGGTTGTGTTATGTGTTTTTATGGAATTGAGAGTGAATGAACTTAATCATATGTAAATTAAGTGAAAAAAGAGCAAAATTGGAGACGGAAGATGAAATGAAGAAGAAAATAGGGTAGCAGTAACATGGCTGCCCGTGTTAGGCGCACGAGTCGTGTTGCAGTACACGGCCCGTGTAGCCAAAACGGGCCTGTAAGAGGAAGCCGAGCGGGAACATCAATTCATCCAACACGGCCACCCATTGGCCGTGCGTCAGCACACGAGTCGTGTGCCTTCTTGAGTGATGGTTGACCAATAAACCCTGACACGACTCGACTCGTGCTGCAGCACACGAGTAGTGTCGGTGCCAAAATAGGAAAATTTTACACTTTTTCTAGAAGGTCTCCAAGGGGTATATATATCAATTTATTCAATATTTTGGTAGATGGAGATTCCGAAATTCAGCTGCTCACACACCTCACATACCAATTCCTTCATTTTACACCATATCCTTCATCAAATTCATCCATCTAATCACTCCATCATCATCTCACCATAAAGTTTCCATCCAAATCAAGTGAAGTAGCAAGGAAGAGTGAGTGATCAACAAAGGAAGAAAGGAGATTCAATTGGATCCAATCCAAGGGAGTTTTCATTCCAATTTTATGTTAATCCTATAGTTTACCATGATTTGTAAGGTTTCTAATGTCTATGTTAAGGATCTTATGAAGATGGTAGGCTAATCTCCCTTGTGATATTAGCAACATAAAAGTTGTTGGATAATTTGTGGATCTATGTAATTAAATTCATATGTTGATTGGGATATTTGATTTTCTATCACTGATGCTTAATATCTTGAGATCTATGATGTTTTGTGTGTTTGATTGTTCTAAATATATGATTAGATTGAGAAATCAATTATATGCTTAGGATAGTTGAGTGAATCATTTCATCAAACACTTCATGTGCATTATAAATTGTAAAGAGATTGAGAAATCCTTTAGAGTTTAGAACCCTTTGATAGAACATGTGATTGGTTTGATCGAGAGGTTGATTAATCATGTGAAGGGACTCTCACCTCAAGCTTAGTACCTAGTTGGAATTGTTTGAGTGAGAACCATTCCATTGAGCTCGATTCCATATCCTATTCATCTCGAGAAGGAGTTTAGGTGAACTTAGTGTTGACCCTTAGTCTAAACCTTTGATACATATGAGTTTAATGCATAAATCCTTGAATTACCACTTCATTAGTGTTGTTAATCTCACTTCTACTCAACTTGGAAAACCACTCATCTTTTACTATTTTATTTGCTACCATTACCTGCTTTAGTATTTGTTATTTACTTGTGTTTTGGAAACCAATTATTGATGTTTAGTCTCTATAAAATTGCGATAAATGTGATCTCGCTTAAGCTCTAGCGCCGACCTCCCTGTGGTTTGATAAATTATTTTAATTTGTCATCCCAACTACAAAATGGTTATTTATTTTGAAAATTTTCTCATGAATTCGTTGTGGTTTTGGTCCATTTTGGTGGTGTGGAAGTTGATAATCCTTTTATTTTTGATACTAATGTTGGGCTAATGATTTTTTTGAGTGGTGAGCATGAATAGGGAGTATTGGAAGCATTTAAACAGGGAAAGACAAGATTTGAAGTTGAAAATTTGAGAAATCAGAATTGCAGAAGCACGAGTCGTGTCGCCAACACGGCCCTGTAACAAGTGGTCGTGTGGCGACATCAATTTGTCCAACACGGCCACCTCTTAGCTGTGTGGCGGCGCATGAGACGTGTCGCAGCACACGGCCCGTGTAGCCAACACGGGCCTATAAGGGAAAGCCGTGCTGAGTCATCAATTTACGCAACACGGCCACCTTATGGCCGTGTTACGTAAAATGACTCGAGTCGTGTCTGAAGCAGAATTTAAAAATCCGACTGTTGGAACATGACCATTCATTCATTCCTTGCACAAACACTTCCCCGTCGTGTGAATCACTTCCAAACTTCCCAAATCATCTACCAAACATCAAAAGAGTGGTATGATTGTGTGATTGAAAGGTGAATCTCAAGGTTTAAACATCAATTTCTTTCCATTTGATCCAAGACCACTCAAGGTATGATCTCTTATGCCCTAGTTTTCATTTGAATGTGTATACTTTGAAATTCATGCATGGATTTTGAATGATAGTATGTTTGGAGCATATTTAGGATATTGAAATATTAATTTATAAGTTTTGTTAGATTGATTGAAATTTTGCAAGAATTAGGGTTTATAAGGAAATTGAATTTGGGGATTTTGAATGATGATTGACCTAGGGCATATGATGTTTCAAATTGATTAGTAAATGATTCTATGTGATGGTATTGTGGTGAAATATCCAGGTGTTGAGGATTTGAGCATGAGGAATGGTGAATTATTGTTGAATTGATTGTGAAATATGTGAATACCAAGTGCTTGATGAAATGCTTAAATGAAGTTTTGAACGGAACTAAAAGCTTGCGCATGAAGCATTGTTGATATAAGTGGTGCCCATTTCCGCCGTCCAATGGTTACCTCTACATATTGCTTGCAGTAGATTATGTATCTAAATGGGTGGATGCAATCCCGACAAGAACAAATGACGCTTTAGTGGTCAAGAGTTTTTTAAAGATGAACATCTTTTCTAGGTTTGGAGTGCCAAAAGCCATAATCAGTGACGGGGGATCGTATTTCATAAATAAGCTTATTGAGAAGTTATTGAATGGCTATAAAGTAAAGCATAAAGTTGTTGGATTGTATACTAAAAGTCTAGCTTTTTGTATGAACAATGTTATAACAATTAATTTGAAATGAGAATCACATGATCAAATGATTGCATTTTATAATTTATTTATATGTTCGATGCAATAGTCCACTTACTTTATACTGTAGATAATATGTTGTGCGACAACACGCGGAAGATCATATTATCAGTTTTCTTATAAAGCATAAACAGATGCTCACAACCGAGATAGACGGGGAGTCTCTATCGGGATGGTTGTAGTGTGGTTTGGTATTAGCTTGTCTTGGCTATAGAATCACATTAGTGCACTTGTGTGTATTGAGCATGACCGCTTGAGATCATTCAACTTATACTGACTTATAGGAGAACTTGATCTCAGTTATTATGGAAGTTCGTGCTCTTAATCCCTATACAATAACCTCGACACGTAGGGCAGTATGTATTTCTTTGATTCATCAATGGGTGAGATTTACATGTAATTAAATCAACAAACTCGATGAGCTGGGAAGTAGTGTTGTCTCTATGGTGTGCTGTTGATTGTAGAAGGAATCCGTGTCCATCATAGGTTGATGATGTCCCCTTGAGGAGCTCATAAGGATTATCATGTAAACCCTGCAGGTGGATTTATTCCGGCATGATAATGAGGTTGAGTGGTACTACTCTTGGATGAGATATTAGTTAATTGAGTTGTTAGTAACTTAAATTAATTAATGGACATTGTATATCTTAAACATGGGGAGACTAACGGGCTCATAATAAGAAGGAGCCCAAAACGTAATTTTGGGATTGGAAAGGCAGTGCAGTAATAATGTTTTAGTGGAATATATTATTATTATTGGACTTAAGTATAAGCTTTGGGCTAAGCTTGGATACTTAAGCCCAATGGAGGCCCAACCCAATTTCTCCTCCTGGTTCCTGCTGTAGCCCATGTATATAAGTCACCTCAACTTATCTGGAACCCTAATCTAATCTAATCTAATTCATTATTCACGTGTGATGAGGGTTGAGAGCAGATTGAGGAGGTCTCTTAGATCGTCGCCCACACGACGTCGAGATCGGACTTGGGACATACAGCAGAAGATCAGAAGGTAGTTTGCTGCTGCTGTCCGCGACCTTGCGAAATTTGTATAAATTCGTACAGTGCTTAGAATTTGATGATAAATATACTGAAGGAAAGCCGTTGAAGAGAGGATCGTCTGAGCACAAAGATCATTCAATTCCGACATCAGACAAGGAAGTTCTGGCTAATCTCGTGGGACTGCGCAGGCTGCCTGCGAGAATCATTCTTCATCAACATACCTTGGTGAACGGTAAACGTTTCTATGATTTATTGCTTCCGCTGTGATGAAACGCATGGTATCCTAATAGGTCACGTTAACCAAACGATCGAGCGCCAACAAAAGTATCCACACCATACCATCCTCAAACAAATGGTTTAGCGGAGGTGTCAAATAGACAAGTAAAGTTTGTTCTTGAAAAGACGGTCATTGGGAATCGAAAAGATTGGTCTTCCAAGCTAGTCGATGCTTTATGGGCATATCAAATGGCTTACAAGACCGCTCTTGGATTTTCCCCGTATAAGCTTGCTCATGGGAAGGCATGCCATTTACCCGTGGAGTTGGAGCATAAAGCACTTTGGGCCCGTAGGAAGTTGAATTTTGAGGAGAAAGAATCCGAAAAGAAAAGGCGTCTCCAATTGGTTGAACTAGAAGAATTTAGAGAAGAAGCTTATTCAAGATCAAGAATTTTGAAAGAGAAGCTCAAAAGATGGCATGATGAACGGATCAAAACAAGGGAGTTTATTCTGGGGGATAAAGTCTTATTGTTCAATTCAAGACTTAAGTTGTTCCCCAGAAAACTTCGTTCAAAATGGACCTGTCCATACCTGATGATTGAAGTAAGAGATGATGGCTCGATAAAGCTTGAGTGAGAACCAATCCATTGAGCTTGATTCCATATCATATTCATCCCGAGAGGGAGTTTAAGTAAACTTAGTGTTGACCCTTAGTCTAAACCCTTGATACATATGAGTTTAATGCATGAATCCTTGAATTACCACTTCATTAGTGTTGTTAATCTCACTTCTACTCAACTTGGAAAACCACTCATCTTTCGCTATTTTATTTGCTACCATTACTTGCTTTAGTATTTGTTATTTACTTGTGTTTCGAAAACCAATCATTGATGTTTAGTCTCTATAAAATTACGATAAATGTGATATCATTTAAGCTCTAGCGCCGACCTCCCTGTGGTTCGATAAATTGTTTTAATTGGTCATCCCAACTACAAAATGGCTAATCAATACCACTTCAGCCGAGCATTATTGTTGAGATCTTTGATGTATGGGGAATCGATTTTTTGGGGTCTTTCCCCCATTTAATGGATCTTTACATCCTTCTAGCAGTAGATTATATTTCTAAATGAGTAGAGGCCATTCATACCCGCATGAATGATTCAAAGGCTGTGTTGTCTTTCTTGAAGAAGAATATCTTTGCCCGCTATGAAGTCCCTAGAGCACTTGTAAGTGATGGAGGTTCCCACTTCATCAACAAGCTTCTTGAGAAAGTGCTCAAGGATTACGGTGTTAAGCGTAGGGTTACTACACCCTATCATCCTCAAACGAATGGGCTAGCATAGGACTCTAACCGAAAAGTTAAGCAAATTTTGGAGAAAGTAGTCGAAACTAATAGAAAGGATTAGGCGATGAAGCTCGATGATGTGTTTTAGGGGTTCCGAACTGCGTATAAGATGGTGCTTGACATGTCACCGTATCAAATAGTCTATGGGAAGCTGTGCCACTTACACGTAGAGATTCAACATAATGCTTTTTGGGCATTAAGAAGTTTGAACTTGTGTCTTAAAGATCAAAAAGAGTTGAGGATGACTCATATCAATCAACTAGACGAGTTCAGAAATCAAGCTTACAAGAATTCGATGATCTACAAGGAAAGAATGAAGAAATGACATGATTTGAAGATCACTTATAAGGAATTCAAGCAAGGTGATGAAGTATTACTCTTTAACTTTCGTTTGAAGCTCTTTGCAGAAAAATTGAAATCGACTGGACGAGACCGTTCATTATCCATAGAGCCTGTGGAAGGGGGAGTTTTGAAATCATGGGCAAAGATGAAAATATCATAGTGGCGAATGGGCATCGATTGAAGCATTATAAATCGTCGGATGATGCTTGAGTCATCTTTGAGGATACCTTGCATTGATTTGGTACCGTCGTGACTCTACGACGTTAAATAAGAGCGCCTGTTGGGGGCTTTCCTTCCTGTTTTAGTGTTTTATTTCTTTAGTCTGAGTAAGAAATTTTTATATTTGACGTGCTTACTTATTGGAAATTACATCTTCTTGTAAACTTAGTTTTGACTATAGTTTCTACTAAGTTTGGGGGGAATGTGATGTGCCTACCTCATCGTAGCATGAAGAGTATAATCTTTTCTTTGTAATGTTTGTTAGGGGAGTTGATTTTTTACGGCATATTTAAACTTTAACCGGTTTGGGTGTGTCGATTTTTTGCAATTTGCCTAATGTTTAGTGGTTTTTATTTATTGAGTCGTATCGGAGTATATGCACATGATTTTTGAGTCTTAATTGTGATTCTCGAGTTTAGTTTTGCTCTGTTTTGGTACCTAATGATCGTTCTTGAGCTTGAAGTTCGAAGGGGATGAAGAAAAGTAAATTTAGAAGGAGCAGGTGCTCATTTTGACCAAGGAGACTGGTCAAACTAAGCTGTGTAAGTTGAATCATGGATCAGAGAATATGTTACAGGTTGATTCGACCAAACATTAAGTGGTTTGACCAGGCTTCGACCAAAGGTGGAGGTCGAATCAATAATCAGAGATTTTATTATAGGTTGATTCGACCAAAGGAGATGTGATTCAACCATGAGTTCGGGTCGAACCAGCCACCTGAAAGTTTATAATAGGCGGGTTTGACTGCGACACCCTGGTTTGACTTACGGTTCGGGTCGAACCAAATGCGGAAAATCATCCAGAAGCACGATTTGACCACGACAAGGTGGTTCGACCACCTGGTTCAGGTCGAATCGCACAGGTAAGTCGCAAATTTAAGTGGATTTTCTACCCCTATTTCGATCACTTTGCACACCACCCGCACTCGAATTCTCTCTGAACCAAAAATCCTCTCTTCCAAACTTTGATTTTACTTGATTTTGCTCCGATTATACCGATTTCCATCCTTCTTATACTCGATTTCTCACAGATTTGGAGTGATTTAGTTGCAAAACTAGGGTTCTTCATCCAATTTGGGTATTTTTCGCACTTAGTTCATATAAGTCATGGCTGGATCTAAAGGTATGTTCTTTTGACCATATTACCCTAGGATTGAAGTTCTATTGCTTGATTTTAAGTGGGTAAGTTGATTGAACTCATTTTTATGAGAATTCATGGTGTAATTTGAATTTTTGTTTGAAGTCTCACATGAACAACTGATGGGTCCAATTTAATTATTGATTAGTTGCTAGACCTTGATGGGTACGTGAAATTGATGAGTAAATTGAGTAGTGAAGTGAAACATGTTGAATTTTGAGTTGAATTATGGACTTTGATAGATGCATGCTTGAGGAAGTAATGTGGTTGATAAAATTGTTGATAGTTCTTGTTGAAGGGTTGAATTAGAAGTGAAATTTAAGAAGCAAGTGTGTGGTTCATTGTGGTTAACCTGTCGACACATAGAGTTTGGAGCATACTTGTTTTGAATTAGTTATACTTGTTTAAACTTGAAGTCTTGAGTAGAGTTTCATGTATAGTTAGTTTGAACGAGATTGGTTTGCTTTTCCTGTATTTGTTTAGTAATGAAATATTATTGATACAAAAGGTGGATCAGGCCACCCCAGCCGCCCCCGCACGCCTGCCCGATAGCATGTGAAGGAGGTAAATCATGGTGACTCAACTAACCAACAAGGATTAGACCATTACCCCACCACATAAGAAGGCCCCTTTATTTGGGGGTTTGCTCCCACGCTGCGGGTGGGGATCGATCCTTGGTCATTGATACAAGTTGTCCCCTTGCTGACCAGTTGAGCTAAGCCCATGCGGGCAGTATTGAAATATTATTCTTGTAGGAAAAGGAAAGAAGGCTGAAGTCCGCTCTAAGAAAAGACAAGATAGGTCGTCTCGTGAAGATGAAGTTACCAAGAAGCTGAGGCCTAAGGAGAGGCTGCCTAGGGACTTCAAGATTTAAATGGAAAATTGGAAAGAGATAAAGGATCGATGGGGTGATATGTCTGACAAGATCGCTAGAATGAGGTACCAAGATGATAGCGCCATGATGACGATGCACATCTGAGATAATATTATGTGGATGTTTGATCAAGTAGGCATACGTCATTTCATGGAGCTTAAGAGGCCGACGTACTTTTATGTGACTACGGAGGTGGTGTGTTCGATTACTATCAAGAAGGGAGCGAAACCTCTTCCTTATGAGTGTTCATTTCAGCTGGGAGGCGAGATGAGAACATGGTCAGCAGAGGATTTCAACGTGCTTTTTGAGACTCCAAGGGGGATTTCCAAGAATGATAATGGGTATTTTAATGCAAACAACTTTTGGAGAGCTATTTCTGGAGAGGCATGCATTTCAAGACCAAGGATGCCCGTGCTTCTTTATTTCACAATCCTGTGATTAAATATATGGATAGAGTTTTGGGTAACACATTGTTTGCCTGGTCTGAGGGGAGTTTCGTGTCTAGGGGAGAGTTGTATGCTCCTTGGTTTATGTTGAATGGAGTGAGGTTCAATGTAGGGTCGTATCTGATTCAGCAGCTCTATAGATTTAGGAGTTCCACATTTCAGAGGGTTAATATCAGAGGATTGCTTACTCCTGTAGCTGAGTTGTACTACATGGATTTCACTGGCATTTCACCTATCTTGGAGGATATGGACCTAGTCATGAGTGCATGTGTTAAATCTGGATTCGTTTATCATCAGGATGTAGATTAGATGTACACTAGGGTATCTATGCCCTTTTCTTTCATGTTTTCGTATGCTGTAAGTGGTTTAACTATGATCCCGAATGAGGACAATAAGTTGATGAATACTCTGGCGCACAAGGCTATATCGATCACATGCTTGAGAAGACAGGACTGGAGGACTGTGGCTCAGATGTACGCTACATGGATGTACCAGGAGTTGCAGAGGATTGTTGATGAAGGGCAGGGTGGGCCACATCCGTAGCATGGAGAGCAGCAGCATGGAGATCACACTCATGAGCATGGTGGGATGCATGGAGAGGACCAGATCCATCCTGAGATGGATGTTCTGTAGCAGCATGGGAAGCCACCACCACCAATTCCGGCAGTGCCACAGCAGCATTATTGGGGCGGTCTTGATGAGTATTTCAGGGAGTAGTTTAGGTTGATGAATAAGCATCTTGCCAACCTAAACAACAATCATCAAGAGATGAATCGCCAGCTGGGCTTGCTTACTACTGGCTATGCCGCTCTCAATATGAGATATAATGAGTTGCATACTAACTATGTGGAGATGGATAGGAGATTCGAAAATATGCAAGCCGATGAGCGTGAGTTAGATAAGAAGCTGAATAATCTCTATAGGGATTTAGATCGTTGGCTCATGGAGATGAGTAATGGTGATGACGATGACGAGGATGATGCTCCGAAGGATTAGAGTGTGTCAGGTTTTTTATCTTTGTCTATTTCATCTCATCTGCCTTCTCTTTTTCCCTTTACAGGATAGATATTTGTGGTGTGAGTGGCAGGTACGTATATTGTTATTCAGATGGATGTGTGATACTCGATACTTGAGGTTGGATTGTTTGGTGATGTTTGATTTGGAGTGATATGTTAGGTTTTTTGCTAAGTAGGTTGCATTCGTATTTTTCATGTGTTAATTTTGTTAATGAGAAGCATGTATAACTTGTTAAGTATGCGGAGTTCGTTGTAAAATTGGTCTTGATTATTTGCTTCAAGGAGTACTTAGGATTCTATTTACCCATGTGAGAATTTGAGCCTTATGAAATCATGCTACATTCATGCATGATAGTTTATTCTTGTGAGAATCGTTCATATGACCGTATTTTAGAACTTGGCTTGGAGTCTTGTGTAAGACTTATGATTGACTAGTTTTTAGGACATGATCTTAGGCCATTATTGTTTATTTGAGTTACTTAGCCAAAATTTTACATTCCCTTATATTGAATGAATCATTGGAAGGCCCGTAGAGCCTTAAAAAGCTTTTTCTTTGGCAAGCCGTGATTAAAAAGCCTGTATTTATTGTTTACTTGAGCCTTGTTGAATACCCTATTCATTAGTAGAGAGTTGAGGTGAATAGGATAGCTTGAATTTGAAGAAAGAAGAAAAGGAAGAAAAAATTGGTTGAGTGGTATGAAAACGAAGAGAAATATGGTTAATTCTTGTTTAGGGGTAGTGCTGAAACTGGTACCCCAACTGTTTAGAAGGGTGGTGCCTGAAATTTGTACCCTTGTACTTTGAAGAAAGATTATGTTGATGCTGAGTAAAGAAGGAAAAAGTTGAATCGTAAGATCATGAGAAGAAGATGGAGAGGAAGAAGCTGTTTGATGAAAATCAAAACTCCAAGGTAATTCTCTACTAGTGAATTAGTCACTTTATCTAAATTTTCCCTACCTTACCAAAGAGCTAACATTACAACCCAAAAGCAAGTCCTATGTGATCCTAGTAACGGAGTGATTATAAGTTGATTTTTGAGACCTTTGCCAAGCTTATGGTTTCGCGGGAATATGAATAGAATATGAGCGTATATAATAACCTGTTTAAGTGAACATTTTCTACACTTGAGAGCAAGAGTAAAAACTTATCCTGTGAGCAAGATGACTATGTACTCCAAATTGTATTATAATTAAGTGATGTTTTGCATGAATGAAAAGTATGATGGGAGGATACTTGTTTTAATTGATAGAATTGCATGTGTGAATATGACTTGTATTTGACTAGATGGACTTGTGGAATTTACACTTACTCTTGTCGTTTTGATTTTGTTGCCTCGGGACAAGCAACATGTAAGTTTAGGGGTTTGATGAGTGTGTAAATTAACGTGTTTTGAGCTTTGATTCGTGTGATAATGATGTATGATTTCATCTTAAGTCAAGATAAATCGTGTGGTATAGTGGAAAGTCATGAATCAGGTGTGTTTAAGTCCATTGGAGTGGATTTTCGAAGGAAAATGGGATAGAAGTGATCGGAACCGGAGAAAGGGTGTTGAGGAGCCTGATTTGTCCAGCAGGGAACCAGTTCGACCAGCATCTCTAGTCGAACCAGGTGTCGGAAGATTGACAGAAGTGTGGTTCAACCAAGTCATTTGGTCGAACCAGAAGCCTAAAGGGAAGCAGTTGAAGATCGACTGGAAAACTTCTAATTCGACCTGCCATTTGGGTCGAATCAGAGACCATCTATTATATTATAGGTCAATTCGACCAACGATTTGACTAGGGGGTGTGTGATTCGACCAAAGCCCTTGGTCGAACTGATGCACTAGACACGTTCGGATCCATATTTTTACACCTTCAATGCATGTTTTAGCTCAAAAAGCCCATCATAGGGCGATAAGAAGAGCTCACAAGTATAAAAGGAAGACCCTACGCAAAGGGGAGAAGAGTTCACCACCACCTTCATTCTACACAACATCCGAAACCTTACCACCATTCACGTAGCTGTGGAGAGATATTCGTCTGTCAAATTAAGTGAGAATCAAGTGAAGATTCAAGATGGAAAGAGACGGGACGGCGCCCGCATCTAGGGTTTATTTCGCATCTTAATTTATCTTTTAATTTTCAAGACTATAGGTAAGATCTATCCAACCACGATGATTGTTCTTCGATCAATCATGTGCTAGAACCACTTCGGTAGTTCTAGGGTTTATGAAGGTTTTGTTGGATTGTATACTTAAAGTCTAGCTTTAGTATGAACAATGTTATAACAATTTATTTGAAATGAGAATCATATGATCAAATGATTACGCCTTATAATTTATTTATATGTAGATGCAATAGTCCACTTACTTTATACTATAGATAATATGTTGTGCGACAACACACAAAAGATCATATTATCTGTTTCCTTATGAAGTATAAATAGATACTCACAACCGAGATAGATGGGGACTCTCTATCAGGATGGTTGTAGTGTGATTTGGTATTAGCTTGTCTTGGCTATAGAATCACATTAGTGCACTTTGTGTGTATTGAGTAGGACCACTTGAGATCGTTCGACTTATACTGACTTATAGAAGAACTTGATCTCTGTTATTATGGATGTTCGTGCTCTTAATCCCTATAAAATAATCTCGACACGTAGGGCAATATGTATTTCTTTGATTTATCAATGGGTGAGATTTACATGTAATTAAATCAACAAACTCGGTGAGTTGGGAAGTAGTGCTGTTTCTATGGTGTGCTGTTGATTGTAGAAGGAATCCGTGTCCATCATAGGTTGATGATGTCCCCTTGAGGAGCTCATAAGGATTATCATGTAAACCCTGCAGGTGAATTTATTCCGGCATGATAATGAGGTTGAGTGGTACTACTCTCGGATGAGATATTAATTAATGGAGTTGTCAGTAACTTAATTAATTAATGGACATTGTATATCTTAAACATGGGGAGACTAACATGCTCATAATAAGAAGGAGCCCATAACATAATTATGGGATTAGAACGGTAGTGCAGTAATAATATTTTAGTGGTATATATTATTATTATTGGACTTAAGTATAAGCTTTGGGCTAAGCTGGGATATTTAAGCCTAATGGAGGTCCAACTCTAATTTCTCCTCCTGGTCCCTGCTGTAGCCCATATATAAGTTATCTCAGCTGTCCGGAAACCTAATCAATTGATAATTCATGCCTAACACTGTGAAGGGGGTTAGGGAACAACAGATTGAGAAGATCTCAAGTATCGTCGTCCACACGACGTCGAGATTAGGCTTGGGAATACATCAGAAGATTGGAAGGTTGTTTGCTGCAGCTGTCCGACACTTCTACAATTTTTATAAAATCTTAAACTTCATAATAGGACGTGATATATACTGATGGAAAGCCACGGAAGAGAGGATCGTTTTGGCGCATACATCACTCAAATCTGACATCGGATGAGAGAGTTATGCTCAAAACGGTGAGACTGCGCAGGCTGGCGGCGAGAATTCGTCTTCTCCAATATACCTTGGTGAAAGGTAATACGTTTCTTGTTTACTTGCTTCCGCTACTTGTTAGAAACGTATGGAACCCTAACGGATCACGTTAACCAAATGATCAAACGCCAACAGGTTTTATGGGTTAATTGAATTTCCGTGTGTATACTCCGTACAACACTACTTGTGGTTTATTTTATATAAGAAAATACATTTTTAATTCATACTCAGAGTAGTTTTATGCATAATTAACTGTTATGTAGAGTCGAAAAATGTATCTAGGTTACTGATTGAGTGCGTTCACTACTGAGCATGATTCTATGTTATGATTCTAAGTGAGGGGACTCCGAAGTTTCATTAGAACTATCTTATATAGATACTTGTTAATTGAATATTATTCAGGTTAATAAGTAGGATAAAGAGTATAATTTCATAGTACCTATAAATGGAGATCATATCGAGTTAGAGTACTTAGTGCACGAGAAATAATTGATACTGATTGTACCTAGAAAGGGGGATGAATTATATATCTTGCTCTAAGGATATTTGCATGTATCATACGCATATTTACTTGTGTCTATAGAGTAAATTTGTATGGTTTAGTGATGCGTCCATACTCCACAAAACAGAGTTGGACATTGATATACGGAAGGGAAATTAATAAGTAAAACTGGAGGGCCCGAAGGACTACCTATCTTCTCACTTATTCACTTTCGTTCAATCTCTGCTGCTTATTTATTTTAATTGTTCTTTTAATTATATGTTATTAGTTACTTAATAATCCCAACCTTATTGCCATATTAGTCTTAGATAATTAAGAATACAATTAAATTGATAATAATACGTCATTTGGGTTCGATAATCACTTGGTTGCTTTTCAAAGCTACAATAGCATCCTTCACACTTGGGGATTAATATTGTGTGTTGAGAAAATGCCCATCAATGTTCGTGCTCTTAATCCCTATACAATAACCTTGACACGTAAGACAGTATATATTTTTTTGATTCATCAATGGGTGAGATTTACATGTAAATAAATCAACAAACTCGGTGAGTTGGGAAATAGTGTTATCTCTATGGTGTGCTGTTAATTGTAGAAGGAATCCATGTTCTATTAAATAGGTTGATATGTCCCCTTGAGGAGCTCATAAGGATTATCATGTAAACCATGCAGGTGGATTTATTTCGGCATGATAATGAGGTTGAGTGATACTACTCTCAAATGAGATATTAATTAATGGAGTTGTCCGTAACTTAATTAATTAATGGGCATTGTATATCTTAAACATGGGAAGACTAACAGACTCATAATAAGAAGGAGGCCATAACGTAATTATGGGATTAGAATGGTAGTGCAGTAATAATATTTTAGTGGTATATATTATTATTATTGGACTTAAATATAAGTTTTGGGCTAAACTTGGATACTTAAGCCCAATGGAGGCCCAACTCTAATTTCTCCTCCGGGTCCCTATTTTAGCCCATATATAAGTCATCTCAGTTATCCAGAAACCCTAATTATTTACGCCTAACACTGTGAGGAGGGAGAGGAAACAACAGATTGAGAAGATCTTGAAGATCCTCGCCCACACGACGTCAAGATTGGACTTGGGAATACAACAGAAGATCGGAAGGTTGTTTGCTGCTGCTATTTATAAACTTTCATAATTTTTCTAAAATCTTTAGAAAAGCTAAATTATTCGTGTGATACACAGTTGGAAAGCTACAAAAGAGAGAATTGTTTTGGCACATAGTCACTCGAATCAGAGATCAAATGAGGAAGATATTTCCAAAACTGTGAGGCTGTGCATGCTGCCAGCGAGAATCTTTCTTCTTCAACATACCTTGGTGAAAGGTAATACGTTTCTTTGTTTTCTTCATTCTGCTGATTTAGAAATGCATAGAATCTAACGGTTCATGTGAACCAAATGATCGAATGCCAACATAATCGTGGGTCATTATTGTGACGTCTTTAACCTCAACGCTCTACTAGAGCAAAATTTGGATTGTCTCAATCACCTCGATAAGATCAATTTTAATTTACTCAACTTCAACCTCTTGTTTATCATCAAAAATATAATACTTGCTTTAGGTACTAGTTTTGAACTATAGTATTTCATTATGTGTAAATTATATTTTTCTGCTAGCAATAATGGATAATGAAACTCTGAATATTTAATGTAATATAAAATCGAATAATATTTTGTAATTGATTTTAAATCTTAAATCCTAAATTCAGTCAATCATATTGAGTCTGATGGAGAATTATTATAATTTTTAACAATTCTTCGAGGATTGTAATTTATTAAATGAATAATTTTTCAACAAATACTCATTGTTAGAGATTATAAAGAGTGCATATTAATGTTTTTGTCTTCTAGACAATGGTACACTTAAATTTTTACCATCATCGGTGAGCTCGTCAAATTTTCTATCCATCAATGTCAAATATATTTAGGAAAATATAACTATCGTTTATCAATTTATATAAAAGACGTGAATAAGAAAATACTGATACAAATTTACATGTATGAATATTTATAATCATATACACAATCATAAATTCTATTATGAGTCTATCCAAAAAGGACAATGATGTGAATTATAAAGAAATAAAAATATTTATATCTTTGTATAGAGTATTGATTAGATCATATGTAGTGCATGTTTCTTTTGCTTTAATCTATACAACACATCTTATTATTGCTTTAATCTATAAAACACATCTTATTGTTTATTTAATCTATACAACACATCTTTCAAATTGTTGAGAGTGAAAATCACAATATTTTAGTATCCAATTTAATGTCTTTTTGTGAAAATTATTGTCGTTTATTAGCAGAAGTCTATTATATATTTGAGAAAAATGTGAATTTGAGGTGTTTTATTGTGTTTTAGGTGGAAAAAGGATCAAAAGTTCAAAGTTAGAATGAAGAGTGAAAGTGAGAAGGAATCCTAAAAAACATACGTCCACATTGCATAATTATTTTGTGTTAATCTTGTGGAATTCGAAATTAATCATGTGATATATTGTTGGAAAGACACAGCATATAGGATCGTTTTGGTATAAGAATCATTCAAATCGGAGTTTATATGAGAAAGTTATGCTTGAAACATTGAGGTTGCGCAATCTAGTCTGCAGCTTGGCAGTCCACTTGGGGGGAGCTCGAGGTGACCTAAACTAAATTTCCATCGCTTGATGGTCAGATTAAGCCGAACAAGGGTCCTATATAGCCTATGTGATGTTAACTTCAAAACCATGTGCCACTCAGTCACAACTTGGCATGTCAAAACCTAGCTCGAGCCAAGCTGGAGGCCTGATGGGCATTTTCTCAATACACAATTAATCACCAAGTATGGAGGATGTGATAGTATCTTTGATAATTGATCAATTTATGTTTATCGAACCCATAAAATAGTTGATTATTAATATATTATTATCTAAATTAACTAAAACTATGGTTTGGCAATTAAGTCGAGGAAATATTATTAATATACTAAACAATTAATTAAATAACTAAATAAATAAAAAATAGTAGAGAATAATTGACATTTGAACAAGTGAGAAGATAGGTAGATCTTCGGGCCACCCAGTTTCACTCATTAATTTCTCTTCCATATATCAATGTCCGACTCTGCCTTGTGGAATATGAATACATCACTAAGCAATGCAAATCTAATCTATAGACACAAGTAAACAAGCGTGTAATACGTGTGAATTACCTTAGAGCAAGAATACAATTCCACCCCTTTTCTAAGTACTATCAATATCAATTATTTCCCATGTACTAAGTACTCTAACCCGATATGATCTAACCCGATATCATCTCTTCGATTACTTACACTCGATGAGTCACTCTTACCCAAATTCTCCCTACCTTTACCAAAAAGCATACCATTACATCCAAACATATAGTCCTATTTGATCACTAATTGAAGCTATGGTGGTTTGTGAATGTAGTCCACGAGTAAGCCTATGGCGCATCGGGCCAATCAATTGATGAGTGTTGATTTACCTTATGTTGATAGAGTGTTGAGTGCATTTTGATATCCGATGTGAGGTTTGGATCGGAAGGGACTATATTACTCTTTAATCTCTTTGAATTAAACTTGTTAATTTTTCATGTTATGAGTTTAATGTTATAGGGTGACTTGATATGATTTGTAGTCCTTATTGCTTATGATATGTTATTGCTTATGTTCGTTAGGTCTTTTTCTAGGTGAAAATTTCTCCTCTTGTTTTATCATTTTCGTTGCTCGGGGACGAGCAACACTTTAAGTTTGGGGGGTTGATCATCGCTATTTTCACCTAGATTTTGTGTCATTTTTGTGTGTGTTTTCGTCTTTTTATTTCGTATTTTTTGTATCTTTTTGTATTGTATTTTGGAATAGTGATGATGATGAGTTTCATGTCTTTGAATAGGTGATTATGAGGATAAATGGTGATAAAAAGCATGAAGAAAGGAGAAAGTTGAAGAAAATTGAAAATTGACCAAAATACATAAAAACACGCCCGTGTTTTTATGTAGTGCCCGTGTTTTTCTGCCAGTGCCAAAACTTACAGAAAGCTGAAAAATTGCAAGAAAACACGGGCAGATGCAGGAAAACACGCCCGTGTTTTCTTGCACTTGGCCTAAAATCGCGTTTTTCTCCTGTATGCGATTTCCATGTGCATTGGGGGTATAAATACCCCCAATATCAGCATTTGGAAGGGATTTTCGAGGTTGGGAGCTGCCACACACACATCACACACATTTTTCTTCATTTTTCACCATCTTCTCCATCCATTCTTCATCCATCCATCTACACTTAATCCTCTCCATCAAATCCACCATCCAAGTGATCAAGGAAGCAAGGGGGAGTGAAGATTACAAGAAGAAGAAGAAGAAGAAACTCCATTGAAGGACTTCTAAGGGGGAATCTAATTCTAATTTTTGTGAACTTCTTTATAGTTTTGTCATGGGATTTGTAGATACAATGGTCTATGTTGTTTTCTCTATGACTATGATAGGCTAATCTCCTTTGTGAGATTAGCTCCATGATTGGTGTTGGATAATTTAGTTTTTATGCAAATTGATTTTAATCTTGAATGGGCTTTGTGTTATTTCTATCATTGATTGTCAATTGCTTGATGTATATGATTGATTTGTGTGATTAATTGTTATGGGCATGTGATTAGGTTGGTAAATCAATTACATGTTTAGGATAGTTCATTGAATCATTTCATCATACACTTCATGTGCATTAATTTAGAATGAGATAGGTATATCCTTCTAAATTTGGGAACCCTTTGATAGAACATTTGATTAGCTTAATCGAGAGATTAGTTGATTAGATGAGGAGACCCAAGCTATTAGTGAATTCATAGTACCTTAAAAGGGAATATTGCCTATGATTTAGTACCTAATTAGGGAACTCGTAGAGTAATTAGTACCTAGTAGGAGGTGTTCGCTATGGTATCGATCTTAAGTGCTTTTGGGAGCCTTATTGAGGGCCTACATCCTATCCATCTTGGTAGAGAGTTTAGGTGGAATTAGTGATCGCTCCTATGCTATGTCCATGATAGATTATAATCAATTGCATGATTACTTTGTTATCCATGTCATGATTGTTGCTAATCTCATCCTTGCATCATTTGGAACCCCTTTTATCTTTGCTTTTATCTTATTTCTTGCATTAGTTTAAGTGCATTCATTTGCACGCTTATCCTCCGTCCCTTTCCATCGTCCTTATAAAATCACGATAAACTTGAGATCGCTTAAACTCTAGTACCTTCCTCCCTGTGGTTCGATAAATTCTTTAATTGGTCATCCCGACTATAACGACCAATCAAACACAAATCTCACATGTGTATAATCTATAAATATAGAATTATACACTAATAACCATTTCTATAAATTTAAAAAATTAATATTCAACCATAAATCATAGTAAGGAGTAAACAAATTTTAGATAAAAAATTAGTTTCGAAAAGATTGGCTAAATAATTCTCCCTCCATCCCATGAAAAGAGATACATTTACTATTTGCACGGAGATTAAGAAATATAATATTTTATTTAGTGGGTTGAGAGATATAATAATTTAATGTATAGTGAGTAGTTGTATTAGTATTGTGTGTGGGCCCAATAAAGATAAAGTGATTGATTTATGTGGGTCCCATCTACTAAAAAAAGAAATATAACTCTTATAGTGGAACACCCTAATTAGTAAAATGTAACTCTTGTTGTGGGAAGGAGGGAGTATATCGTCATGCTATAAGCTGAAAAAACATGAGTGGCCTGGAGTCATTATTCCACGTAGAAATAAAAATAATTTTGTAACTTTGTATAGAGTATTGATTAGATCATATGCAATGCATGTTTCTATTGCTTTAATCTAAACAACAGATCTTGCAAATGTCACATGCGGATAATCTATAAATACATAGTTATAAAATAATAACCATTTCAATAAATTTAAGAAATTAATTATTCAATCATAAACCATATTAAAGAGTAAACAAATTTTGTCATAAAGAATTAGTTTCGAAAAGATTGACTAAATAATATATCATCATGCTATAAACTGAAAAACATGAGTGGCCTGAAATTATTATTCCACGTTGGTAAATTAGATGTCCCTTCCATATGAAATATATTATATAATAAAAATAAAAATATATTAAAAATAATACTAAATTTAGAAGAAAATAATGACGGGGACACTATTAGATTTAACTATAATGTATTGTAATTCCACTATATTAAAACACTTCTATAAATTCTCTAAGTCACCAAATGCCATTAAAATTTCTACGGAATTTTATTCTTTTAAATTTAAAGAAATATAATTAAATCATTCTTGCATAACGAACTTGGTTTCAATTTTGGTTAAATTGATTTAGAGCAAGTGCACTTTATCGTGTGTAGAACGTAAGCGACCAAGTGCAAAATTTAAAGATATCGAACCCAATGGCAAAAGTGGGTAGCCGTGTTCAAAAGATGTTTCACTCTAAAAGGACGAATCAATAAGGATGGGGTTGATTTAACACTAAAAACTAACAACTAGGAAAGCAATTAAAGATAAAACATGTACAAATGAGATGGATGATGGGTGAAGGTGAACAATCTGAGAAATATGTAAGGCAAGCAACATTTAAGGACAAGGTATATATAGACTCACACACACACATGCATTGATGGTTTTCATGTTATGATATTAAGGACAATCACGTTTGTACCCCTAGCCCCTATGGCCAAGGTGATTAGGTTCTCAACTCTTTTACAAGTTTAAATCTCCTAAGATTGTTCTTACTCTTAATTTCCATAAACGTACTATGATCATAAGTTGGGTTCCCCTCACTAGTTCATCACTAATGTTCTATCATGAGGTTCTAAGCACTTGAAGGGTATGGCTTACCTCTCCTCATACTAACTAAGTCATCTTATGCAATCAATGATTCAATTAAACCACTAAGCATAATATTAGAATGACCATCCTAACACTATGAATAGAGAATATAATCACACAAATCATACATAAAATGAGAATAAGTATTCATGATAGAAAATATTCATAAAAATCAATTCATCAAACATGTGGTGTGCAAAATCTACATAATACCTAACCAATCATATTGCTAGCCTCACATGAGGACTAGCCATTACAAATCATAATAGAATCAATACATTCCATAGCTTGCTCAAATTGAGCCAAATAATGAAGAAAATAACAAAATAAAGGTAAGTTGGGTCCCCTTTGATGGTGAACTTCCTCCCTTTTGATCATACTAAAATCTTCAATCAATGATGAATTCCTCTTCTTAGATTGGTGGATGGATGTATTTATGAATGGATTTGAGGAGATCAAAAGGATTTAATGGATGAAGTGAAGGGTGGAAGAGATGGAGATGAATGTGTGTGATTTAGGTGTTTAGTGTGTGTGGAAACTGATCCAAAATTATTCCTCTCGGATTTTGTGGTCAAAACATATATTTATACCCCCATGCAAGCTTCTAGAACGTGTGGAAATCATGAAACTGACTTTTGTCAGAACACTGGCCATTTGCAGAACACGGCTATGGGGGTGGCCGTGTAGCATTTTCTGGTGTCGGAACACGGCCACCCCTTACAGGGCCGTGTTCGGTACACGGGTCATGTAGTGCATCGCGTGCTATGCAGTCTCACCGTTTCATGCATAACTTTCTCGTTTGGGCTCCGATTTGAGTGATTCTTGCGCTCACGCGATCCTCTCTTCCATGGCTTTCCAACCATATATCACACGTCCAATGTTGATCACCACATGAATACAGAAAAATTACACAAATTGGACGTGCATTTTTCAACTTTGCTTTGGCTCGTTCTTCCTCATTTCAACTCCGAATTGAGTTATGTTTTTTTCCACATCTTCCTTATCGTGTCTAGAATCCATTTTTACTTGAAAATCACACAAATTATACTAATTTACCAATTCTCTAAATATTCACAAATATAGCACAATTTAAGACATTTTTATCATGAAAATCACACATTTATCATTTCAAAGCACAAATCTCCATATCTTCATATAACACCACCAAATGATATACAAAATGACTAAAAAAACACAAAAACAGATAATAATGACACTAAAATTTAGGTGAAAATGACACCGATCAACCCCCCAAACTTAAAGTGTTGCTCGTCCTCGAGCAACGAAAATGAGAAAATGAGAGGGGGAATTTTCACCTAGAGAAAGACCTAAAGAACATGAGCAAAAACACATCATAAGTAACAAGGACTACAAATATATCAAGTCAAACTACAACATTAAAATCATGACATAAAAAATTAACAAGTTCAAGTCTAAGAAAATTAAGAGTAATAAAGTCCCTTCCGGTCCACACCTCACGTCCGATATCAAAATGCACTCAACTCTCTATGAAATAGGGAAATTTTCACTCATCAATTGATTGAACCCGACGCACCATAGGCTTGCACACGGACTACATTCACAAGCCACCAAGGCTTCAATTAATGATCAAAAAGGTCTTTATTTTTTGGATATAATGTTAGGCTTTTTGGTAAAGGTAGGGAGATTATGGATATAAGTGACTCATCGAGTGTAAGTAATCGAAGAGATGATCAGTTTCTTCAACTTCTTCACGTTTCTATCTTCCTTTCTTTTCTTTTCTAATCACAAGCACTAATCATTATCATTCCTTGGATTTCTTGAGCTTCTTTTAATTGGCATGCTTCCTGTCTTTCGACTTTTGAATTTCTTGAACATATTTTTAATGATTTGCTCATTTTTCTTGTTTTGAGGTCGCATGTATATTTTTGCTTGAGCTCTTTTCATCATTTTCTTGCTTGTTTACTATTTCCTTTCTTCTCTAGCACAATTCTCACATCAAACCTTGTAAACCATCATCTCCTTAATTACCCACACAAAGGTTATATATATAAGGCTTAAGTGGGTAATCACGGCTTGTAATGTGCTTATATCACAAAAATAGGCTATAAGGCTCAAAGTGGTTAACTAGGGATGATGCATAAGGTAAGGAAATATATGGCAATGACTTTAAAAGTAACAAGGATGGCGTAAGATCATTTCACTAACCTCCACAAATCGGGCTCATTCCTATAGTCCATGAGCAAGTTCTAGTTTATCAAGGCTCAATCGATCCACTCACTAAGAAATTTAACCATGGATGTATGGTTGAGACTCAAACGCTCACAAGCTTTAGCTCGGACCTTAGGGAACCTATTACACCTCAATTAACAAGTTAAATAGAAGATGTCACAATTTTAAAGAGTAGAGATTCTCAATATAGTTCTCTATCACTTATCACAAACAACATGCCATTACTCATATTCAAAAATGACTCACAACTTCCCAAAAAAAATACCAAACAACCCTATACAAGAATAAAAATACAAACAAGACACATGAGCAAAGACTCACCAAATAAGGAACAAGACAACAATACACAACATGCAAAAATGACAATTCACTCTTCAAAAGAAAATCAAGCACATATCCTCATAATCCAATATCATTTAAGCTCAAGATTTTGCCACCTTATTCAAAAATAAGAGAAACTAATAAAACAATTAAAACTACCTAAATAAAGCAAGTAAACCTCCCAAGTACATGACACATGAAGTTACATACTAATCCAAACAATCCAAATCAAATCAAGTATATGCTTAGCAGCTAGAAATGATGAGTACTAAAATGAACTCCCTGAAAAGGCATTTGTTAATGGAAATAGTTGGCACAAGCTTCCAGATTGCATGCACAATGAATCTCGACATTGAATTCCGAGCTCAATTCATGCTTCCACTACACTTCATTTGTGCTAAAAAACTCATCAAAACCATTAGCACAACAATTACAAGCAAATAATGAACTAGCATACACTTCAACACAACCAAACGATCCAAAATCATACCAATACTTATGAAAAAAATTTTAAAATTTACCCATTTTACAAGAAGACCTCTCAATCATCATAATAAGCACACTCAAGTGGTGAGTCACACCACGCACTCTCGCCCCAAACTTAAATCGAAATAAGTTGAGAATTAAATTTGCAAAAAGTGGTGGGACTTACCTTTGTAGTTTCCAACAATGATCTTCTTGTAGAGAAGCATATGCATCACAATACTCAAGTTACGTCCACCACGCACTATCCCCTCAAACTTAAATTGAAACAAGAGTTTCGATTTAAGTTTGCAAAAAGTGGTGAGACGTCCCTTCACACTTCAAATCAAGCACTTCTCGTATTTTCAATACGCATCCTTCTCTATGAGCACAATCAACCTACATGCCAAAAATACAAGAAAACTAGATCAAAGCATTTAAATGAAAGCACTAAAACAAATGATGGGTTGCCTCCCATCTACCGCTAAGTTTAACGTCTTCAAGCTAGACGGATCATGGAGAACTCATCGGAATGGCCAAAGATATCATTCGTTCTTGCCATCAAATTTTAATCTTTGTGCTTCTTCCTCTATTAGGCATTTGTGGCAAGTAACGACCATAGTAGCATCCTTCGAGATTGGCTTTAAAAAGTCAACTCGCTTGAGCTTGCTTCCATTAACCTTTCTTTTCGAGACCACCACTTATTCTTTTTTATCAAGTATATCCCCAACATCTCTTCAAGCTCTCTTTTGTACCTAAGGCATTAAGAAGAATCAATAGGTAAAACAAAGTCAATATAAACAATGTTTTGAAAATCAATGCAACTTGAAGAGTTAAAAGATGAAGAAATGTTCACTTCACTCCCGAACTCATCATCAAGTGATTCTAGACCTTGTTCCACTTCATCAAATTCATACTCCTCTCTTGATTCTTCATCTTCACTTAAATTTTCCTTATCAACAAGGGACACGAAATCATAGATAATCTCGTCCTCCTCTAAACTTTCTTCTACCTTAGGCTCTTTATCCTTTTCACTATCATCCTCCAAGCTTCCTTCTACCTTGTCTTCCTTATCCTCACTAAGCTCAACATCTCTTGAGTCTTCTTCATTATCCCCCGAACACTCTTCTAAATCTAACTCTTCTTCAATCTTTTCATCAAAATTCTCCATTTCATTAAGAGTGTTCCGTTTATGTATCATTTGACTCATTCAATGCTCTAAGGCCTCAAGTCTCCTCTCATTTTCCTCATCTTCTCTCTTTCTTTCTTCAATCATTTTATAGATCATCTCCATTAGTTGACCAAATCTTTCTTCTATGGATGGCTTTGCTTCTTCACTCGGTGGTTGCCATCTTTGTTCTTGGAGATAATTCCCTTGATTTTGGAAATTACTCCCTTGTATGTAAGAAATATCCTCCACTTGAGGACTTGGCATCATCCACTCTTGTTGCACCGTAGGATAAGAAGTTGGCATACTTTGAACACATTGAGACCCATAACTAGGAAGACTTAATTGAAAACTTTGCCTTGCATTGTTCCCTTGAACATATCTTCTACACAACTCCATTAAGGCACTATTTTTGGATAAAGGAATAACCTTAGGCATTTGATTGTAGGAACTTGGCAATGAAGATCTTCCATCATCATTTGGTGGACATTCTTCTTGGAAATTCTCTTGACCATACCCATTTTGCATACATGTTCCATTCCCCATTTGGTAATTCGACATATTCCACATTTGTCCCCTATTAAAGTTGAAAGTAGGCATTGAGTAGACATTATGAGGCTCATAGCTTGAAAGATTTGGTTGAAAGCTTTGCCTTTTATCATTTCCATAAGCATATCTTCTAAGCAACTCCATTGTATTTTCGGATAAAGGAGTAAATATAGGCAAATGAATTTGGCTTGAAGAACTTGGTACCGAATAAGTGTGTGCTTGATAAGGTTGGAATATATTTGCATTGTAAGCTCCTTGCCATCCCTCATAGCTCCCATTGTTGTAGCTTTGAGAGCTTGCTTGACTTATTTGACTACTATACCCATAGTTGCTCTCATCCTTATAGCCATTTGGTTGTTGTGGTGGAACCAAACCAAGTAGATTTCTATAATTTCCTCCCAAGTATTGGTTCCAACCATCCATATTCATACTCTTCTTTTCAAGGTTTGCTACAACTTTCCTTCACTTACTATTTTGGTTTTGCTCCTTCTCCCCTTCTTTCAAGGTTGATGTACCTATCAACAAGAACAAGTAAGAACAAAAATTTTCAAAACAAATATAAGATGCAAAAATAAGAAAAAAAATGTCCTAAGTAGAGCTAAGAAATTCAAACACGTTACACCGAAGGCTTTCGCCCCGGCAACGGCCAATGAACTTGGTTTCAATTTTAGTTAAATTGATTTAGAGCAAGTGTACTCTATCGTGTGTAGCACGTAAGCGACCAAGTACAAAATTTATAAGATATCGAACCCAAGGGCAAAAGTGGATAGCTGTGTTCAAAAGATGTTTCACTCTAAAAGGACGAATCAATAAGGATGGAGTTGATTTAATACTAAAAACTAACAACTAGGAAAGCAATTAAAGACAGAACATGTACAAATGAGATAGATGATGGGTGAAGGTGAACAATCTAAGAAGTATATAAGGCAAGCAACATTTAAGGAAAAGGTATATATAGACTCACACACACACATGCATTGATGGTTTTCATGTTATGATATTAAGGGCAATCACGTTTGTACCCCTAACCCCTATGGCCAAGGTGATTAGGTTCTCAACTTTTTTACAAATTTAAATCTCTTAAGATTGTTCTTACTCTCAATTCCCATGAAGGTACTATGATCATAAGTTGGGTTCCCCTCAGTAGTTCATCACTAATGTTCTATCATGAGATTCTAAGCACTTGAAGGGTATGGCTTACCTCTCCTCATACTAAATAAGTCATCTCATACAATCAATGATTCAATTAAACCACTAAGCATAATATTGGAATAGCCATCCTAGCACTATGAATAGAGAATTTAACCACACAAATCATACATAAAATGAGAATAAGCATTCATGGTAGAAAATATTCATAACAATCAATTCATCAAACATGTGCTGTGCAAAATCTACATAATACCTAACCAATCATATTGCTAGCCTTACATGAGGACTAGCCACTGCAAATCATAATAGAATCAATACATTCCATAGCTTGCTCCAATTGAGCCAAATAATGAAGAAAATAACAAAATAAAGGTAAGTTGGCTCCCCTTTGATGGTGAACTTCCTCCCCTTTGATCATGCTAAAATTTTCAATCAATGATGAATTCCTCTTATTAGATTGGTGGATGGATGGATGGATTTGAGGAGATCAAAAGGATTGGATGGGTGAAGTGAAGGGTGGAAGAGATGGAGATAAATGTGTGTGATTTAGGTGTTTCGTGTGTGTGGAAACTAATCCAAAATGATTCCTCTCGGATTTTGTGGTCAAAATATGTATTTATACCCCCATGGAAGCTTCTAGAACGTGTGGAAATCATAAAACTGACTTTTGTCAGAACACGGGCCATGTGCGGAACATGGCCATAGGGGTGGCCGTGTAGCATTTTCTGGTGTCGGAACACGGCCACCCCTTACAGGGCCGTGTTCGGTACACGGGCAGTGTAGTGCATCGCGTGCTGCGCAGTCTCACCGTTTCGTGTATAACTTTCTCGTTTGGGCTCCGATTCGAGTGATTCTTACGCTCACGCGATCCTCTCTTCCATGGCTTTCCAACCATATATTATATGTCCAATGTTGAGCACCACATGAATACAAAAAAATTACACAAGTTGGGCATGCATTTTTCAACTTTGCTTTGGCTCGTTCTTCCTCATTTCAACTCCGAATTGAGTTCCGTTTTTTCCCACATCTTCCTTATCATGTCTAGAATCTATTTTTACCTGAAAATCACACAAATTACACTAATTTAACAATTCTCTAAATATTCACAAATATAGCACAATTTAAAGTATTTTATCATGAAAATCACACTTTTATCATTTCAAAGCACACATCTCCATATCTTCATATAACACCACAAAATGATATAAAGAATGACTAAAAACACACAAAATACATAATAATGACACTAAAATCTAGGTGAAAATGACATCGATCACATAAGTTATCTCAAAATTATGATAGTATAAGCATATCTATCCAATATCATCAAATACAATCAAAATAAACATAAACAACTAATTATAAATATTAATAATATTTTTTCACACACACACACACACACACACACACACACACACACACACACACATATATATATATATATATATATATATATAATCTATCCCCAAATGTATAGAATTATTACAATTTTTTACATCATACATGACAGATCCCAATGAAGTATGGAAACTAGATGATGTTTAATTTTATTCTTATTCTATCACAATACAAACAATTTTATTTATTTATTTTAAATCATATATTTCTAAATTTAAAGAAAAAATGTACATCAATTTTGAATTAATTGACAGAGAAAATATGGGATTCAATTTGTTCTTAAGAAACTAACAAAAAAAAAATTGAATTTGAAAATGATAAAAACTCACAAATTTGTAATATAGTAGAAATATAATTTACAGAGAAAAGAGTAATATTTTCATCCAAACAAATAAGTGGTCATGCATATTGTAAAATGTCATCATCTATTAAAGCCAGATTGGATCATATAAGACGATAACTAAAACATGAATAAAGAAAGGATACAAGTCACAACACAAGTAAATGAAACTCATTCATTCCTCTAAACTCATTTTTCATTTTGAATTTTTTTAGTCATCCAAAACAGACATAATAATCATTGTCGTCAATAATTGAAGTAAGAATTACAGAAAAGAATGAATATTAATTAACTTGTGGGAAATACACAATTATTTCATAGGGCAACATCAAGTCTTCTTGAGTTAACATCAAATCTTCAATTTCATTGTCTAGGACTCTAGGTTAGCCATTCCGCATCTCTCCATGGACTTTAGATACGGGCTCTAGCGTGCTTTATCCTAAATAAATCTGCGAGTGTGTTTCTTGTTGAGAATGCAATAACCATACTCACGGCACTGAATCACATTCTTTTTTTCATCTTGCCCGCAATCTCCATAAATTTAACCAATGTGCTCTGGCTTTTGTAGATATTCTTGTCGTATAGCTTAGTTAGAGCATGTTGATAACGTGTTGTAATAATATTTGTCCATTAAAATAAGGATAAAAAATATACAGTAAAAGAGAATAAGAAATATAGAATTAGTGGAAGAGAGAAGAGGGAGAGACGAGAAGGTAAGACATGATTAAGGAGGAAATACTGTGTCATTCTCATTCAATAGTTTTCTTCGCTGTTACATTCAATCTTCATATAAAACTATACATCCCCTCTATATAGGAGAGTGTGGGTGGTTGTTAGGCTTAATTTGCGCACTCCAACTAAAATCCCCAAGTATAAGGATATCGGTTGAAGTGGCAAGTACCCCAATTATATGTCGTTCCCACTGAGACAGCTAATTATCTATTTAATTTATACTACTATTCAACTAGAATTATTGTAACCAATTTCCAAGTGTTTGAATATGATTATAATCTAAAGTACTGAAATATTAAATAACTTAATAAATAAAAGCAAGTAATTATTCAAGATTGAATTTAGAGAGAAATAACAGCTCTACGGTATCAGATTTAGTGCAATTGATTTGGTTTCTTAGACGTCCTATTATTTATTCATACTATATCATTGGAAATACATCACAAGACCCTATACCGATCAAATATGATTAGATTTCAAGTTGATAGTATTATTAAATTAATAGTAAAAGATGAGTGAATCATTTTGAACCTCCTTATTAGATACTAATTAGGCAAGCATAAAGAACCTCCGGATGACCAGTTTGACTAACATATATTCTCTGAAAGTACTATTCAATCCTATTCACTTCCTACTTGAATTCTTAATTGCATTGTTCCATTAAGAATATCAAGTATCTTACTTACCAGCCCTTAGGATTATCGTGTTCACGGGCAAACTACTATAATCCTTAGCAAACAGACAATATTAAGTACATATGCACACAAGCTAACATAACATACTAAGCATCACAGGCAACATCAATAGCATGTTATGAAGACGTTACAAACGTATAATATAATCTGAAATAAATCGAATAAACAAGAATAATCAACAGAATTAATTCACAATATTTGTCTAGGTTTCCAAATCAACTACCCTAACCTTCAATCCTTAGAACTGTAAAAGATTTTCAGCCCATGAGGTTACATACAACCCTCATGGCTGTCAAGTTCATAATCAAATCAACAAAGAAGAAATTAAGAAAAGAATATAAAATCTTAGTGTCACGTGGTTTGCGTTCTTCCTCTATCTCTCCGATTGAAATGGTTCTCAAAAAAGCAATTGAATCTTCCTCTGGACTGATAGAATGGATGGATTGATGATTTTTGTTATGAGTGGATGTGGGTGGATGATCCGTGAATTAAATTCACAATCTGTTTCCTTGGTGAATGATCGGTCTTTTCCCTCCAGGTGTTCTGATCCCTATTTATACCATGGGCCACAAAACTGACTCCCTTGGGCTCCTTTTCCACGTTCTCACGCACAGAAAGGTGAAAATCTTAATTTTTGGCCCAAACTTATGCAACATGAGTTGGGAAACCCAACTTGAGTTGCAACATGACTCGTGTTGCCTTAATGCGCATCTCGTGTAAACCTAACATGAGTCATGTTACCAAGTCGAGTACTCGCCTGTCAAGTCGTGTCACGATACTCTGAAACTGGATTTGTCACAGAACCCAACTCGATTTGAGTTCGTGTTGGCTCTCTGGACAAATCCTGACTCTGCTTTGCCTCACTCGACTTGTTACTCGGCTTGCCGCAGATGCAACACGACTCGAACTGCAAGTCGTTTTGCTTAGGACAAGTCGTGCTGGCTCACTAATCAATTTTGACCTCCTACGGCACCCTACTCGATTCGAGTTGCCAAGCTGTGTTGAGCCTTGCAACTCGAGTAAGCACTTTTTCTACTCGTTTCTTGCTCGTTTTTGGTTCTGCTTTATTTTAGCTTGTTATAACCTTCAAAACTCAATAAAACACATTAGTAGCACCATAATCATGTAAAATATGTAACTACGAAATCCTACACGAATATATAGCCTTATTCTAGTAAAAATAGTGCATTGTGAGATCGAAAAGAGGTAAATTTCCACTTTCATCAACCCCCCTGTTAGGATTTTATTGCGCACCTCAATTAAAATCCCCAAGTGTAGGGATGTCAATTGCAATGACAAGTACCCCAGTTAAAATTAATATCGTTCCCATTGAGACAGTTGATTATTTATCTATTTTCTATTACTCTTTAATTAGAATTATTATGTAACCAATTTCCAAGTGTTCAAATGAATTAATAACTAAAGAATTTAAGTAACAATTAATAAAATAAATAAAAGCAAGGAATATTCGAGATTGAATCAAGAGAGAAGTAATAGCTCTAACGTTTCAGGTGTAGTGCAATTGATTTAGTTTTCTAGACGTCCTATTGTTCATTCATGCTATTTCAATAAAAATACATCATAAGATGATGTGCGAACAGTTTTGAACCTCCTTCCTAAATACTAATAAGGCGAATTTCTTAAACCTCCGGATGGCCAATTCGACTAACATATATTCTGAAAGTAATACTCAAACTTATTCACTTCCTACTTGATTTCTTAATTGCATTGTTCTACTAAGATAATCAAGCATCTTATTTACCAGCCCTTAGGATTATCGTGTTCACGGGCAAACTAATCCCTAGTAAACAGACAATATTAAGTATGAATGCACACAAGTTAACACAACATACCAAGCATCATGGGCAATATCAATAGCATGCTATGAAGACATTACAAACATTTAATATAATCTGAAATAAATCAATTAAATAAGAATCTTAATAGCATGAAATCACAATACTTTGTCTAGGGTTCCAAATCAACTACCCTAACCCTCAATCCTTAGAACTGTAAAGAGTTTTTAGCCCATGATGTCACAAACAACCTTCATGGCTTTCAAATACATAACAAAATCATAAAAGAAGAAATTAAGAGAAAAAATTAAAACCCTAGTGTCACGTGGTTTGCATCTCTCCTCCATCTCTCAGATTGGATTGCCCTCTCAACCGCACTTGATTATTCCACCGGACCGATAGGATGGATGGATGGATGGTTTGATGTGAGTGGGTGGATGCATGGATGGAGCATGAATTGAATTCACGGTATATTTTTATTGTGAATGATCGGTCCCCTCTCAAAGTGTTTGATCCCCTTTTTATACCATGGGCCACGAAAACTGACATTGTTGGGCTATATTTCACGTTTGTCACGCATAGGGGATTAAAAATCCTGATTTTAACGCAACACGAGTTGGAGTGACCAACTCGAGTTACCAACACGTCTCGAGTTGCCTTATGCTGCAATTCGAGTAACCCAACTCGAGTCGTGTTGCCAAGTTGTGCGTCCGCCTGTCAAGTCGAGCTGCCATGATCTGAAGCTGATTTTCCTCCGTACACCAATATGAGTCGAGCTGGCAAGTCGAGCTACTGCCTGTCAACTCGTGTTGGCTCTTTGGACACCATTAGCCGCTGCTCTGCTCACACGACATGCCACTCAACTTGCCTTCAACGCAGCTCGACTCGAGCTGCAAGTCGAGTTGCACAAGACAAGTCGAGTTGGCTCACTGACCAAATCTGACCCCCTACTGCACCTTACTCGACTCGAGTTGCTAGGTCGAGCTGACACTTGCAACTCGAGTAAGGCCTATTTGAGCTCGTTTCTTGCCCGTCTTCGATTCTGCTCTATTTCAACCTGTTTTTATCCTTCAAAACTCCATAAAACACGTTAGTAGCACCATAATTATGCAAAATACATAAACTACGCAATTCCACATGATTACATAACATTATTCTAATAAGGTTAAGGTATTGTGAGATCAAAAAGACATAAATTTCCACTCTCATCAACTCCCCAAACTACCATGTTGTTCTTCCCTGAACAATAAATTCAAAACAAGAGAGAGATGAGAGTTGAAATTCTTTAGCAAATAAGGGATCACACACAAATCCAAACCAAGATAATATACTCAAATGTCAAAAGTCTACAATTGCGAACACGCATGTCAAATCAGTCACTTCCCATTTCAGAATGCTCATCATCCACTCTCACGGATAGTGTTTACACTCATCGCTCAAGTGTGAGATGTACACTTTCAAGGCTAAAATATATGCACTCAAATCAATTCACATGCACGCGTAACCATAAGCTTGACAATTATCTAAACTCTCTACTAACTTAAAAGACTTAACGATGGGATCACAAAGAACTTGCTTAAGGTTGTAACGTTAGCTCTTTGGACAAGGGTAGGTAAATATGGGATGAGTGACTTGATCACTAGTAGAGAATCATCAGTAGAGATATTTCTTCAACACGTATACTAGACAAATCAATATCTTTTTTTCTCTTTCAATTTCTTTTCATCATATCAATCCTCCCATTACTTTCAAGCTAAACATCTTCTTTTCATCTCTTTCTCTTCCTTTTAAATTAGGGTACCAGTTTCAGGCACTACCCAATAATTGGGGTACCAATTTCGGGCACTACCCACCTTTTTTCAAGTTTTTAACCATACTTCATCTTCAATCACTTTCCGCCAACATTTATCTTTCAAATTTTTCTCTTCACACTGCACCAATACATCTCTTTTATTTCTCTATTAGGATAGATATTTAAACGGTTTTTAAAGGATTAAATTGGCCATCTTCATAGGTTTCCAACGAAAAAGGCTTACAGGCTCAAACAGGAAACAATGGATTAAATTTCAAGGTAGGATAAATATTTGGCTAGTGACTCAATAAAGAACAAGATAGCCTAAAATCATTTCCCATCATCTAATCAATCATCTAGCTTCAAGTAGATCAAAGGTCAAGTTCTAGAATACGTGCATGTGAACGACACTCTCAAGAAATAAACCAACCATGTATGTTCATGATTCATTGAAGCTCAAATCTCATATGGGTTTAACGGAATAATGAGCACTCCTACATAGGCTTATGAACTAATTTTAATACATGCAACAATCTTAAGCATTTCAACATCCAAGTACATATCTAGCTTGATCATCACCATTATATCACAACATTACATTATCAATTAAATTCAATCAAGTGCTTAGAAAGAACCAACAATCATCCTCAAGAACTCAAAAATAACCACACTGAACTAGGATAAACATGCTACAAAAACAAATAAACGACATGCACCTAGACAGTCACAACAAATCGACATCTCAATATCATCAAATGAATCAAAAATACTGAAAAATTGCAAAAAATTAATCATCCAAGCACACAACACAATGAAGCAACTTTACTTTGGTGTAGCAAGACACAAGTATATACGTATCCCCCCCAAACTTAGATCAAATTAAGTGAGATCATAAGATTGTAAAGAAGTGTATACCATAGTCGAGCAACACCTAATAAAATTTTTACATTGACACAGACTCAATAAAACAAATAAAACGGGAGGGTCGGCCCCCAACAGGCGCTCATGTTTAACGTCGAAGAGTCACGGCGGATACCTCGAAATACTGAATTGGAGCATAGTCCCATTGTATTCGTACCTTCCAGTACGTCTTTTCTCTCTTAACTTCTACAGCTTCCATCTCACCTCTCTTTGTCATCTCTACAGGATTCTCCACGGTAAAATAGGGGCTGAACACGTTAGAATTTTCAACACCCATATAAGAAGAAAAATCCTGAGGTAAATCTAAAGGCTTCAAATATGGATCATCCATGATTCCTGCAACCAAGACATTATCAAACATAATAGCAGAGTTAGTAGTAGGAAAAGTAAGATATCCGCTTGCTTTGTCGATCTCCTCTACTACTTTAACTCTCTTCTCCTCATAATCAACCTTCTTGACTGCAGGTCTCCTTCTCTCTTCATCAACACCCTTTTTATTATGATTCATATCAGCTGTGGTCCTCCTTAATTGTGCACACCTGGCAACCCCTAATGCAAGTAGCTTCTCAAGGTATTCAATACTCGCATCATTGGACAAACTCTCGAACTCTGCATCAGACAGGGTAAAGTTCTCATCACACTCCGTGTCCACTAAACCCACCAACTTGCATTGTTGCTGAGTTGTAGGCCACTGCATCTCCTTATTCAATAAGAAAACCACTTCCTTATCATTGACGTTAAGCTTCAACTTCCCATTGAATACATCTATCTGAGCTGTTCCAGTAGCAAGAAATGGATGCCCTTATATAAGAGGCGCACCATCCTTTTCATCCTCCATGTCTAGTACTAGGAAATCCACAGGAAAAACCAAATCTGATACCTTTACCAGCACATCTTTAATCACTCCCTCAGGGTATGTCAATGATCTATCTGCTAACTGTAAAGCAACAGATGAGGGTTTCAACTCCCCCAAACCAAGCTTCTTGTACACTGATAAAGACATCAAGTTTATGCTGGCTCCTAGATCACACAATGCTCTTCTTGACGGTCCTTTTCCTATCTCACAAGGAATGATGAAGCTACCTGGATCCTTCAGCTTCTCCGGTAACTTTCTTTGGATAATAGAACTGCAGTTCTCTGTCAAACTCATTGTCTCCACACTGTTCAGCTTTCTTTTCCTGGAGATGAGCTCCTTGATAAACCTTGCGTAATGTGGCATCTGATCCAATGCCTCTGAAAAGGGAATAGTGACTTGGACATCCCTCATAACATCAGCAAACTTCCTTAATTTCTTATCCAAGCTTTTGGACAACTGTCTTTGAGGAAACGGGAGTGGTACCTTCATTTTTGGAAGCCCCAAACTATCTCTCTCGAATACCTCCTCTGCTTCTCTCAACCTCTTTGCTCGCTGCCATTTTTTATCAGCTATGGCTTGATCAGATTGGTTCAATTTTTATCCGTATTTATGTGTTATTTGGTTGTATTTTGTATTTTTATTGAAATGTATGTGAATGAGCTTAAACCTACGATTTTCAATTTTTATTGGATGTTAGAGATGATAAGGAAGGCATAGGAAAAAGCGGATCTCAATTCGGAGTTGAAACGAGGAAGAACGAGCCAAAACAGTGAAGCAGACATCACAACACGGCCAGCCGAGCTCGGAAACACGACCCGTGTCCATTGCAGAAACACGGGCCGTGTACAAAATACGGGCCTATAACGAAAGCCATGCACGGACACCAGATTACACAACACGGCCACTCCTGTGGCCGTGTGCAGAGCACGAGCCGTGTAGGTGTAAATTCTGTAAAAAATCAGAATCCTTCTAGAAGCTTCCCAAGGGGTATAAATACCCAATACTTCAATTTTGGATCAGATTTTGGCCAGGGTTTCGACTGTTCACATAGATCACACACCATTTCCTCCATTTTTCACCTTTATCTTCATCCATTCATCATCCACCCATCTACACTTGATCCCATCCATCAAATCCACCATCCAAGTGATCAAGGAAGCAAGGGAGAGTGAGATCACAAGAAGAAGAAGGAGATCTCCATTGAAGCACTTCAAAGGGGGAATCTAATTATAATTTTTGTGCATTTCTTTATAGATTGATCATGGTTTATAAGGATTTTAATGTCTATGTTGAATTTCTTGTAACTATGAGAGGCTAATCTCCTTTGTGAGATTAGCTCCATGATTAGTGTTGGATAATTTAGTTTTTATGCAAATTGATTTTAATCTTGAATGGGCTTTGTGTTATTTCTATCATTTATTGTTGATTGCTTGATGTATATGATGATTTGTGTGAGTAATTGTCATGGGCATGTGATTAGATTGAGAAATCAATTATGTGTTTAGGATAGTTCATTGAATCATTTCATCATACACTTCATGTGCATTAATTTAGAATGAGATAGAGATATCCTTCTAGATTTAGAACCCTTGATAGAACATTTGATTAGCTTAATCGAGAGATTGGTTGATTAGGTGAGGAGAACCAAGCCATTAGTAAATTCATAGTACCTTAAAAGGGAATATTGCCTATGATTTAGTACCTAATTAGGGAACTCATAGAGTAATTAGTACCTAGTGGGAGGTGTTTGCTATGGTCTCGATCCTATGTGCTTATGGGAGTCTTGTTGAGGGCCTACATCCTATCCATCTCGAGAGAGAGTTTAGGTGGAATTAGTGATCGCTTCTATACCTTGTCCATGAGAGATTAGAATTAATTGCATGATTACTTAATTACCTATGCCATGATTGTTGTTAATCTCATCCTTGCATCATTTGGAACCCATCTTATCTTTGCATTCATTTTATCTTTATTTCTTGCTTTAGCATAATTGCATTCATTTGCTCCTATCCGCTCCTTTCCGTCGTCCTTATAAAATCACGATAAGCTTGAGATCGCTTAAACTCTAGGATGTTCCTCCCTGTGGTTCGATAATTTCTTTAATTGGTCATACCCACTATATTATGGCTAATCAAATGGCGCCGTTGCCGGGGAGGTAACGGTCGCTAGTAGTTTGACGAAGGATTGTTTAGAGTGGTCTTAATAAGGACATTTTTTTTATTTTTGCATCTTATATTTGCTTTGGAAAATTTTTTTCTATTTTTTCTTTCTTTTATAGGTGCATATCTTGAGAAGGAAGAAGAAGGAGAGCAACCCCAAAAATATGAGCTACATGGATATTCTTCGAGATATGGTGAATAGAAGTGTTCATTCCGCTGTGAACACACAAGGAAATTTTCAAAGATTTCAAATGCCAAATGGTGAACCTAATTTGCAACCGGATTACGGAGTACAAGATATGCAATTCCAACAACAAGGTTATGAGAATTTTGGAGTTCCTCATCAAATGCATCATCAAGTATACCCTCAAGGTGTGGAAGATGGTTTTCAAGGAAATTTTTCTAGAAATCAAGATGGAAATCAACCACAACTATGGGGAGATTTTCAAGACTCCAACACCTCTTATTCCGCCCAACTTGACTATAGAGAGAAGCTTAGAGATGAGTTGATCGAAAAGATTATGGAGCGCATGGAGAAGGATAGTAAGTATAATGAAGCGTGGATGGATCGAATGGGAAATTGGTGTGAAATGGTGACAAGAGCAATAGTAGCATTCGGTGCTAGATTGGATTCCATTGAGAACCAAGTTAGTCAAGTTGTATCCACCGTTGAGAACAACAAGCCTTCTACCTCCGGAATGAATCTATGCATGGCCATTAAAGATCGAAAAGAGGATAGTTTGGGGGTTGATGAGGTTATGAATGAAAAGAGAGAAAGGGTGCCCAAGTGGGTGAAAGCTAAAGAGTTGAAAGAACAGTTGATGGAGGAATTCGATAGATTTGTCGAAGCTCTTGAAGAAATGGTAGAGAAAGTCAAGATTCAAAACCATGATGAGATTTATGCCCTTATGGAAGAAAAGAAGCCTCCGGAAACTAAGAGCATGGATTTCACTTCCCACAAGCCTAAACCTTCTCATTTTATTGAAATTTCAAATTCTCTTAAGAACTTCCATGATTTTATTGATAAAAATTTGTTTGGTGATTGTAGGAAAAAGGTTGCAAGAGGGCACCAACACTTGTCAATGCCCGAATTCTTACCGGGGGATGTGGTTGAAGTTCAAAATGCATATAAAGCCCCATGGAAAAAGTGGAACAAGTGAAAAGGGCCATTCCTTGTGAAGAACGCCTTCGGAGACCAATTGCTTGAACTATTTAACAAGAAGGGAAACGTTCTTGTGGTTGAGCGTGAGGGCACACGGTACTACTTCAAGAAGAAACCTATGATAGTGCCTAAGGACTATTCAAGACCACCATGAGCTAAAGACTATCGTCCGGCTTGAAGACGTTAAACATAGCGCTAGATGGGAGGTAACCCATCATTATCTTTATTGCTTTATTTAGTGCTTTCAATAAGGATTGTGGATTTGATATTGTTTTGCATTTTAGTTTGTAGGTTGATTGTGCTCGTGAAGAGAATGCGTATTGAAGATACGAGAAGTGCTTGATTTGAAGTGTATAGGTACATCACACCACTTTTTGCATACTTAATTCGAAACTCTTGTTTCAATTTAAGTTTGGGGGGATATGGCGTGGTGTGAATTACTTTGCTCGATGGCATATACTTTTCATATTTTTGAGCTAATTTTGAATTTTTCTTATGAGTATTGGTTGGATTTTGGTATGATTAATTGTGTTGAAGTGCATGATAATCCATATTTTTAATGATATTGTTGAGCTAATATTTTTGATGAGTTTTTGAGCATGAATGAAGTGTAGTGGAAGTACGAATTGAGCCCGGAGATCAAGTCGAGATTCATTTTGCATTCAATCGGGAAGCCCGTGCCAACCATTTCCACTACCAAATGCCTTTCTAAGGGAGTTAGCTTTACATCTCATCTCTTCTATTTGCTTAGCATAAATTTATGTTGATTTGGAGTGATGTGATTAGCATGCTACTTCATATGTTATGTTTTGGGATGTTTACTTCCGTAATTTAGGATTTCAATTTTCAATCAAAGATGGGGATACTTGTGAGCTTAATTGATCATGGATGATATAGAATGTGTGCTTTATTGTTAATGATGGTGATTTTTGTTTTTGCATGTTATGTGTTTTTGGTTGTTTATTGTTTGTTGAGTCTTTATTTTATGTTTTGTGAGTTTTCTTATTTTTGTCTTGGTATGTTTGGTGGTTTGTTTAGGGAGGTTGTGAGTCATTTTTGAATATGAGTGATGAAATATTGTGGTAGTAAGTGATGACAAGTTATGATTAAGAATCTCTACACTTTCGAATTGTGACATGTTTTACTTAACTTGTTCAATTTTGAGATGAATATGGTGTAATAAGTTTCTTAAGGTCCAATGCATAAGCTTGTGAGCATTTGAGCCTCAACCGTGCATATATATTTTTTCCTTCATGAGTGGATCGATTGAGTTTGATAAGCTAGAACTTGCTCAAGGACTATAGGAACGAGCCCGATTGTGGAGATTAGTGAAATGATCTTAGGCCATCCTTGTTATTCATTGTCATTGCCATATATTTTCCTACCATGTACATCATCCCTAGTTAACCATTTTGAGCCTTTAAGCCATTTTATTGTGAATTTAGCACACTACAAGCCTTAATTACCCACTTGAGCCTTACATACATACCTTTTGTGTGAGTGATTGAGGAGATGGTAACTAGAAAGGTTTGATTGAAGAACAAAAGAAAGAAAGGAAATGGTAACAAGCAAGAAAAAGGATGAAAAGAGCAACAACAAGAAGGCACATGCAACCTCAAAGTTAGAAAAGAAGCAAATCAACATCAAAATGCTTAAGTAAACAAAATTCAAAGATAGGAAGCATGCATCAAAAGAAGCTCAATCCAAGGAAAATTAATGAATAGTGCTTGAGATTGTAAAGATAGGAAAGGAAGAAAGAAAAGTGGAGAAGTTGAGGAAATTGGCCATCTCTTTGATTACTTACACTTGTTGAGTCACTATTATCCATATCTTCCCTACCATACCAAAGAGCCTATCATTACATCCTAATTAAAGACCTTTTTGATCATTAATTGAAACTTTGGTGGTTTGTGAATATAGTCCGCGAGCAAGCTTATAGCGAGTCGAGCCAATAGATTAATGAGTGTGATTTATCCTATTTCAAAAGAGTGTTGAGAGACATCGATATCCATTGTGAGGCTTGGACCAAAAAGAGACTATATTACACTATTATTCTCTTGTGACAGACAGCACAAAACGGCCAGCCGAGCCCGGAAACACGACCCGTGTCCAGTGCAGAAACACGGGCCGTGTACAAAATACGGGCCTATAACGAAAGCCATGCACGGACACCAGATTACACAACACGGCCACTCCTGTGGCCGTGTACAGAGCACGAGCCGTGTAGGTGTAAATTCTGTAAAAAATCAGAATCCTTCTAGAAGCTTCCCAAGGGGTATAAATACCCAATACTTCAATTTTGGATCAGATTTTGGCCAGGGTTTCGACTGTTCACATAGATCACACACCATTTCCTCCATTTTTCACCTTTATCTTCATCCATTCTTCATCCACCCATCTACACTTGATCCCATCCATCAAATTCACCATCCAAGTGATCAAGGAAGCAAGGGAGAGTGAGATCACAAGAAGAAGAAGGAGATCTCCATTGAAGCACTTCAAAGGGGGAATCTAATTCTAATTTTTGTGCATTTCTTTATAGATTGATCATGGTTTGTAAGGATTTTAATGTCTTTGTTGAATTTCTTGTAACTATGAGAGGCTAATCTCCTTTGTGAGATTAGCTCCATGATTAGTGTTGGATAATTTAGTTTTTATGCAAATTGATTTTAATCTTGAATGGGCTTTGTGTTATTTCTATCATTTATTGTTGATTGCTTGATGTATATGATGATTTGTGTGAGTAATTGTCATGGGCATGTGATTAGATTGAGAAATCAATTATGTGTTTAGGATAGTTCATTGAATCATTTCATCATACACTTCATGTGCATTAATTTAGAATGAGATAGAGATATCCTTCTAGATTTAGAACCCTTGATAGAACATTTGATTAGCTTAATCGAGAGATTGGTTGATTAGGTGAGGAGAACCAAGCCATTAGTAAATTCATAGTACCTTAAAAGGGAATATTGCCTATGATTTAGTACCTAATTAGGGAACTCATAGAGTAATTAGTACCTAGTGGGAGGTGTTTGCTATGGTCTCGATCCTATGTGCTTATTGGAGTCTTGTTGAGGGCCTACATCCTATCCATCTCGAGAGAGAGTTTAGGTGGAATTAGTGATCGCTTCTATACCTTGTCCATGAGAGATTAGAATTAATTGCATGATTACTTAATTATCTATGCCATGATTGTTGTTAATCTCATCCTTGCATCATTTGGAACCCATCTTATCTTTGCATTCATTTTATCTTTATTTCTTGCTTTAGCATAATTGCATTCATTTGCTCCTATCCGCTCCTTTCCGTCGTCCTTATAAAATCACGATAAGCTTGAGATCACTTAAACTCTAGCACGTTCCTCCCTGTGGTTCGATAATTTCTTTAATTGGTCATACCCACTATATTATGGCTAATCATTCACACTAGAATTTAGAAGTGCAGGGAACCCAAGAGGTGAGCTTGTATCAAGCTGGAATTGTACTGCATCCTTTAGCTCTTTCGAATCACCCCCAAACTTGACTCGGCTTGAATAGGAGCCGAGCTAGTGGCTAAATGACCTTGCTCTTCTTCTATTCTTTCCTTTCCTATTTCTGTCATGTCCTACATCAGTTCTTGACCTTTACAGTGCTTCCCAGATCTCAAAGTAATTGTATTTGCACTCTCCTTCGGGTTGATTTCTGTTTCTGAAGGAAATTTTCCCTTCATAATCTGCTGTTGCTGCTGATTTACCATATTAGAGATCTGACCCATTGAATATGTGAGACTCTGCAACTGCTTATTCATTTCCTCATTCTGTTTCGTCATATTGGATTCCATGAGCACTATACAGTTATTGATTTTGTTGATGGCAGCATCATTCTTCTGCATGTATTTTGCCAACACATCATCAATACTTGGCTTCCCCTCTTCAGTTTTGGCTCCATGATCAAAATTAGGAGGGAATGGAACAACATTATTCAGATTTGAATAAGCAAAGTTCTCATGCCCCTGCTGATTCTGCCAACCTTCTTGGTTACTGGGGCCTGCTTGATTGCTGGGACCTCCCCCCTTAGTTATTCCGTTGGTTGGAATTACCTTGAGGGTTTCTGTTTCTTTGCCAATTTAGAGGTGCCCTAGAACCCTGGAGACTCTGTCCCATAGCCCAATTTGCTTCCTCAACTCCTTGAACATTCATCACTACATCATCAGTTGCAGGCCCTTGGTTGCCTCCCCCAATATTTTCTGATATCAAAGTAACCAGATGCTTGTTCATTTGCTCCAATTGGGAGACAACCTTGTCATTCTTATCAGCTTCAGAAAACTTCTGCTCAACTTGTGCAACTTTACCAAGAATGTAGGTTCCACGTACTCTCTCCGAAGGCCAATATCTGGAGTTCATAGAGATCTCATTGAACAATTTCTCCACAGCATTGGAAGTCTTTCCAAAAATTATTCCTCCAGCAGATGCATCAACTAACACTCTCAAATCATTGTCAAGGCCATTGTAAAAGACATTGATCAGTTGAGACTTTTTGAATCTATGCTGTGGGTATCTTCTCAATAGATCAGTAAATCTTTCCCAAGCCTCTCCAAAGTGTTCATCTCTTCTTTGCTTGAACTGATTGATCACTTGCTTCAGTGCAAGAATCTTGCTAGGTGGCATAAACCGATCTACAAACAGCTACTGCAACTGAGTCCAATTAGAGCAACTGTCTCCTTTAAGCTTGTCATACCACTCCCTCGCTTTGTCAACTAATGAAAACTGAAAAAGCCTCATCTTCCATCTATCATTAGTAACATCTGCGGCTTTAACTGTATCCATATAGCTGTTGAAGCGCTTCAAGTGTCCATAGGGTTCATCAAATATGCCTCACACGAAGGGGTTTTTCTCCACCATATGTATCAGGGCCGGTCTTATGTCATTCTCTTCATCAGCTTGAATGGCCCCAACTACGCCTGATCCTCCTATGTTGGTGGACTTGAAAGTCTCCTGGAGAACAATGTCATCCTCATCAGTTTTATCTCCCATAACTACTGATTCTGAGTCTTATTCAGAATTTTCTGGGATAACTGGATTTTCAATTCGCTCTTCTTTCTCCTCTACAACTGCTTAGGGCTCCAGTTTTCTATTTTCTTCTTCTGAACTGGTGTCTTAACCGTCTTAGGAGGTGCGTTAAGATTTTTTGCTACTCCTCTTCTTTTTCTAGCAGATGATTCAACCTCCGGATCAAATTCAAGATTTTGTATTCCCTTCTTTGACCTAGTGTGCATACAACTTCAAGAAAAATTAAAGAAAAATACAATTAAATCTCAACAAGAATATTATAATCAAATAAGTAATAAAAGCAAATAAATAATTTACTGTCCACGGCAGTGGCGCCATAAACTTGTTAGGATTTTATTGCGCACCTCAATTAAAATTCCCAAGTGTAGGGATGTCAATTGCAATGACAAGTACCCCATAAAAATTAATATCATTCCCACTGGGACAGTTGATTATTTATTTATTTATTTTCTATTACTCTTTAATTAGAATTATTATGTAACCAATTTCCAAGTGTTCAAATGAATTAATAACTAAAGAATATAAGTAACAATTAATAAAATAAAAGCAAGGAATATTCGAGATTGAATCAAGAGAGAAGTAACAGCTCTAAGGTTTCAGGTGTAGTGCAATTGATTTGGTTTACTTGACGTCCTATTGTTCATTCATGTTATTTCAATGAAAATATATCATAAGATGATGCGCGAACAATTTTGGACCTCCTTCCTAAATACTAATAAGGCAAATTTCATAAACCTCCGGATGGCCAATTCGACTAACATATATTCTCTGAAAGTAATACTCAAACTTATTCACTTCCTACTTGATTTCCTAATTGCATTGTTCCACTAAGATAATCAAGCATCTTATTTACCAGCCCTTAGGATTATCGTGTTCACGGACAAACTACTATAATCCCTAGCAAACAGACAATATTAAGTATGAATGCACACAAGCTAACACAACATACCAAGCATCATGGGCAATATCAATAGCATGCTATGAAGACGTTACAAACATATAATATAATATGAAATAAATTAAATAAATAAGAATCTTAATAGCATGAAATCACAATACTTTGTCTAGGGTTCCAAATCAACTACCCTAACCCTCAATCCTTAGAACTGTAAAGAGTTTTTAGCCCATGAGGTCACAAACAACCCTCAAGGCTTTCACATACATAACAAAATCACAAAAGAAGAAATTAAGAGAAGAAATTTAAACCCTAGTGTCACGTGGTTTGCGTCTCTCCTCCGCCTCTTAGATTGGATTGCCCTCTCAATCGCACTTGATTATTCCACCGGACTTATACGATGGATGGATGGATGGTTTGATGTGAGCAGGTGGATGGATGGATGGAGTGCGAATTGAATTCACGGTGTGTTTTTGTGGTGAATGATCGGTCCCCTCTCAAAGTGTTTGATCCCCCTTTTTATACCATGGGCCACAAAAACTGACTTTGCTGGGCTATATTTCACGTTTGTCACGCACAGGGGATTAAAAATCCTGATTTTCGGCCCCAACTAATGCAACATGAGTTGGAGTGACCAACTCGAGTTGCCTTATGTTGCAACTCGAGTAACCTAACTTGAGTCGTGTTGCCAAGTCGTGCGTCTGCATGTCAAGTCGAGCTGCCATGCTCTGAAACTAATTTTCCTTTGTACACCAACACGAGTCGAGCTATTACCTGTCAACTCGTGTTGGCTCTTTGGACGACATTCACCACTGCTCTGCCTCACACGACATGCCACTCAACTTGCCTTCAACGCAACTCGACTCGAGCTGCAAGTCGAGTTGCACGAGACAAGTTGAGTTGGCTCACTGACCAAATCTAACCCCCTACTGCACCTTACTTGACTCGAGTTGCTAGGTCGAGCTGACCCTTGCAACTCGAGTAAGGCCTATTTGAGCTTTTTTCTTACCCATCTTCGGTTCTGCTCCATTTCAACCTATTTTTATCTTTCAAAACTTCACAAAACACGTTAGTAGCACCATAATTATGCAAAATACGTAAACTACGCAATTCCACATGATTACATAGCATTATTCTAATAAAATCAAGGTATTGTGAGATCAAAAAGACGTAAATTTCTACTCTCATCATCCCCAAACTGCCTTAATGTTTCTTCCCGAACAACGAATTCAAAACAAGAAAGAGATGAGAGTTGAAATTCCACAACAAATAGGGATCAAACAAATCCAAACCAAGATAATATATTCAAATGCCAAAATTCTCTCAATTGAAACATGCACCTTAAATTAGCCACTTCCCATTTCAGAATGCTCATCATCCACTCTCAAGGATAGTATTTACACTCATCGCTCAAATGTGAGCTATACACTCTCATGGTTGGAATTTATACACTCAAATCAATTCACATGCACGCGTTACCATAATCTTGATATTTATCTAAACTCTCCACTAACTTGAAAGACTTAACGATAGGATGACAAAGGACTTGCTTAGGGTTGTAACATTGGCTTTTTGGACAAGGGATGGTATATATAGGATAAGTGACTTAATCACTAGTAGAGAATCAAACGTAGATATATATCTTCAACACATATACATGACAAATCAATCTCCCTCCTTTTTTTCTCTTTCCATTTCTTTTCATCATTTCAATCTTCCATTTACTACAAGATCAACATTTACTTTTAGTTTCTTTCTCTTCTTTTCAAATAGGGTACCAGTTACAAGCACTACCCTATTGGGGTACTATTTTCAGGCACTACACCCTCTTGCTAGTTTTAACAATCCTTCATCTTATACCATTTCCACCAACGTTTATCTTTCCAATTTTCTTCACATAACACCAACCTTACTCCTTTAATTCACTACTAGTATAGGTATTAAAAAGGCCTTTAAAGGAATAAGTTGGCTATCTTCATAGGCTTCCAACAAATAATTCTTACAGGCTCAAACGGGAGACTATGGATTATATCAAAAGGTAGGATAAAAATTTGGCTAGTGGCTAAATAAAGAAAAAAATGGCCTAAGTTCATTTCCCATCATCTAATCAATCGTCTAGCCTCAAGTATAGATTAAGAGTAAAGTTCTAGAATACATGCGTGTAAACAATGCTCTCAAGAATAAAATCAATCATGCATAATTATCATGATTCTTTAAAGCTCAATTCTCACATAGGTTTAACAGAATAATGAGCACACCTACATAGGTTTATGAACCAATTTTAATACATGCAATAATTTCACGCATCCCAACATCCAAGTACATATCTATCTATATTATCCATTATATAATACCATATCATCATATTTTCAATTAACTCATGCATCACACCACAAATTACAAACACATCACATCAATCTCAAATTTAATTCATTAGTATAGGGTGATCAAATAAGACATGTGAACCTAACAGATAATCAACTACCCATCTACAGAGCACCACAGATATCATGAAACAAAAAAAAACACAACCACTCGATAAGGCTGCTAGTCCTTCTCGCCATTATCTGGACCATCATCATCTTCGGTGCCATCACGAATTCCAGAACCCATCCTCCACTCATCAAAATCTCTTCTCAGATCCTCCAAATCAGACAACCTAGTGGAGATGTCAGTGGTGGTCATGGCCAATGTACCGAGATGTCTATCCGAAACATCCTGATTCCTCAAAACTGATGCCATCTGTCTGCTCATCTCTCGATTTTATGTAGCTCTCTACCTATTCTCCTCTCTTCTTCACCTGTTCTTCTCCATCAAGTACTCATTATGCATCCGTGTACCTGTGCCTGGTTTCCCTACCAATGATACATCGGTGCCCAGGCCTCAAATCCGGGTGGAGGAGCAGGTGGTGCCTTCCCGTACAGAAGAACTCCACCAAAATTAGGTGGCACATGATACTGTTGTGCCCCTACGAACTCATCATGGTGCTGAGCCTCACTGAAATCTCCTGCTCCTTGGAATACTCTACCTAGATCTTCCTCCATCTACTAAGGTTGCTGTGCTAAAATTTCAAGCTCTCCCATGGCGATCGGGAACATCCTAACCAGTGCATTCCTCGCTATATTTTGTGAAGTATGGTTTTTGAGCTCTTCACGAATGGCCACGTGATCAGCTGTGTCCATCAGAAAATTCTCCTCAGTTCTAGATGTAGTGAACTGATGCAGTGTCATAGGGAACAAAAATGACAACCCAGCCTCCTTGAATACGTACATGATTCCTTAGGGGTCCCTTTGCATGATCCCTCTCCGAACTAAAGCTGTCAAATCGAGGTCTGGCGGGTCTCTGATGTGCTCTATCCCCGAGGTGTCAATGTTGTAATGATGGGCGAAATAAGTAATCAGTCATCCTATATTAACTTTCTGTGTTGAACATACCTTGAACCGGTGAAACTGGTACATAAGGTAAGTAGCTAAGTTGAACTGAACTAAATTAACCATGCACCACAAGACATACAGCTCTCCTTGGGTGATGCTACCCGCTTCTGTCTGACAGAAAATTGTGCTAGACAGAATTTGATCCATGTATGGCAAACTAGATTTTTGATGAAAGTGGCCTTCTCCACACTCGACTTAATCCTCCTCTTTTCTGTGATGGACTCGAGAACTTATCAGCCTTAAATCTCATATCCTCAGCAAAAGCAACACCCACTGGAGCTCCGAATGTTCGGTTCAGATCATCTAAGTTAATCTCTCTGAATACTCCTCCTAAAAAAACTCAGCAGTGTAGGAAACTTGTCCATCAGATTAGAGGAAACCGTCAATGTGGATAAAAATTCTGCTGTCAGCTGAAAATAAGTTCTTCATTTTTGCTCCATAAACTGACGAATCCCAACCCGATCGAACATATCTAAGATCTCCTCAACAATTTCCAAAGTGGTCATGGTTCCATAATCTTGATAATGCGTACGGGTGATCTTATCTGACACTTTCTCTCATATCAGAGCTATCTAAACCCAATTATTCATACTCAGCTTGAAGTCCGAAGGCAATCTCCTAAGTCTCCTCAACTTATCTATCCTTGCGTTAGCTGTGTCATCATGTGGCTGACTCAATGAACTGGAGGCACCTTTCCTCTTCTTACTTGGCCCGTCTCCTTTGGCCGGTTGCTTCTCTTTTCCTTTTCCTCCATCCCCTCCATCGCTCTTCTTTCCTCTACCTGAAAGAATTGCAAAATATTCATCCACATTCTTCATACCATAAATACAAGATATTCCTCTATATGAATGATACGTAGTATCAACAATAACAAATACCAATCGAATTCAATAATTTTCATATACCCAAGTACTTATCAAGTTAAACTCTCAACATATGGACATGACTATCAGTTTTACTCAACAAGATACTCAAGCATTCTCTTTTCAATGTCAAACATGAATCCAATCATGCTCTAACATGTATCCTACACACTTTTTCACCCAATTGCAATCTAAGTAAAGTAATTCAAGTCATAGTTATGCAAAATTTCAACACATATACATGAGTATCAATTTTCCTAACAAAACTTTCACACTCAACATGCTTGCACTCAAATTTTAACTTCTCAACTTGTATTCATAGTATTAATCCACTCCACATATACCCACATGTCAAAAATTCCAATATCCATCAAGCCCTAGTCACGAAATAGTTACACATTATGCATATGAATTAATTTGCAAACAAACCAACATGCATACCATGTGTTTGGCAAAATTCCCAAATTGAAAACCAATTTGAGCATGTGAATCCCACAAATTATACTTACCCATGGCAAAATCACAACAAATTTGAACATATAAGCATAGAATGAGTAAGAAACACATAACTCTTAAGTTATACATGGTGAATTCGGATTCAAAGTGTTCTTCATAAGAAAATTCGAATAAGCCCTAATTCTATCCCTAATTTGCTTCAAAATAAAGAAATTATGTGTTTGTGCTAGTGGATGAAGTGATTACGCGGTGTGGGATGGTGGGTTATGACAAAAAATCGACGAAAAATCAAAGGGATGAAAGGGGGTGTCGACACAGGTTGGAATCGGGGGAGGCCCAACTTGACTCGTGTTACAAGTAGAGTGAGGCTTACGGGATGTCGAGTTAAGCTTTTGGAAAATTCTGGTCGTTTTCAGCACCCCAACACGAGTCGAGTTGCAACTTGTGTTGGCCTTGTCAAGTCATGTTGCTCAGCACGACTAAAAAAAATTAAATATCCAAGCACACAATATAATGAAGCAACTATACTTTGGTGCAACAAGACACAGGTATATACGTAACCCCCCAAACTTAGCTCAAACAAAGTGATAGCATAAGTTTGAAATAAAGTATATACCATAGTCGAGCAACGCCTAACATAATTACTACATCGACACAGACTCAATAAAGCAAATAAAAATGGGAGGGATGGCCCCCAACAGGCTCTCACGTTTAACATCGGAGAGTCACAATGGATACCTCTTACTGACTACTGGCTCGGAGCACAGTCCTCTCGCATTCGTACCTTCAAGTACTTCTTTCCTCTCTTATCTTCTGTAGCTTCTATCTCACCTTTCTTTGTCACAGATACAGGATCCTCCATGGTAATACACAGACTCAACAAGTTAGAATGCCCAACCCCTATATAAAAAGGAAAATCCAGAGGTAAGTCCGGAGGCTTCAAATATGGATCCTCCATGTCTCCTGCAACCAGAAGATTTTCTAACATAACATCAAAGTTAGTAATAGGAAAAGTAAGAGATCTGTTTGCTTTGTCGATCTCCTCTACTACTTCAACTCTTTTCTCCTCATACTCAACCTCCATGGCCGCAGGTTTTCTTGCTTTTTCGACAGTGGCCTTCTTAGTGCGACTCACCATGTCAGCAGTGGTTCTCCTTCTTCGTTCATTCCTGGAATCACCTAATGCAAGAAATTTTCACAAGGTAGTCAATACATACATCAACAGATAAACTCTCAAACTCTGCATCAGACAGGGTGAAGTCTTCCACTACTTCCACAACATTGCACTGCTGCTGATCTGTGGTCCACTTCATCTCCTTTTTCAATGAGAAAATAATTTCTTTATCATTGGCCCTGAGCCTCAACTCTCCCTTGAACATATCTATCAGAGCTCTTCCAGTGGTAAGGAATGGACGCCCTAAGATGAGAGGTGCACTATCCTTTTCATCCTCCATATTGAGTACTAAAAAGTCTACAGGAAAAATCAAATATGATACCTTCACCAGCACATCTTTCTCGACTCCCTAAGGGTATGTCAGCGAGTTATCTGCTAACTGTAAGGCCACAGATGAGGGTTTCAACTCCCCCAAACTAAGCTTCTTGTACATTGATAAAGACATCAAATTTATGCTGGCTCCTAGATCACACAATGCTCTTCTAGACGGTCATCTTCCACTTTCACAAGGAATGATGAAACTGCTTGGATCCTTCAATTTTTTCGGTAGCTTTCTTTGAATAATAGAGATACAATTTTCCATCAGATTCACTATCTCCACACTATTCAACTTTTTCTTCCTCTAGATGAGTTCTTTGATGAACCTTGCGTAATGTGGCATCTGATCCAAGGCCTCTGAAAATGGAATAGTGATTTGGACATCTCTCATAACCTTAGCAAACTTCCTAAACTTCTCATCTAAGCTCTTCGACAACTGTCTTTGAGGAAACAGAAGTGGTACCTTTGTTTTTGGAAGTCTCAAACTGTCTTTCTTGAATATCTCTTCTATTTCTCTCAACCTCTTCGCTCGCTGCCATTTTTTATCTGCAATAGCTTGACCAGATTGGTTCACTATAGAATTTGGACGTGCAGGGAACCCCAGAGGTGAACTTATATCGAGCTGAGGTTGAACTACTCCCTTAAGCTTGATTTGCAGGATCACTACTTGACTCGACTTGGTCATCTCCCAGTCCTGGCTTGGCTTGCACAGGTGCTGAACTAGTGGCCAAGTGACCTTGCTCTTTTTCTATTCCATCATGTCTCATTTCTGTTATGTCCTACATAAGTTCTTGACCTTTACACTACTTCTCGGATTTTAAAGTATTTGCATTTACACTCTTCTTCGGGTTGATTTATGTATCTAAAGGAAACTTTTCCTTCCGAATCTGCCGCTACTGCTGATTTACTATAGTAGAGATTTGACCCATCGAATATGTGAGACTGTGAAGCTGCTTATTGACTTCTTCATTCTACTTTGTCATATTTGAATCCATGAGTACAATGTAGTGTTGATCTTGTCAATATCTTCATTAGTCTTCTTCATATATCTGGCCAACAGTTCATCAATGCTAGCTCTTCCTTCTTTAGTCTTCGCTCCACGATCAAAATCTGGAGGGTATGGAACTGCATTATTCGGATTTGAATAAGCGAAGTTCTCATGCCTCTAGTTCTGCCATTTTCCTTGATTGTTGGAACCACCTTGCTTGCTAGGACCATCCCCTTGGTTATTCTTTTGGTTAGAATTTCCTTGGGAGTACATATTCCCTTGCCAATTTTGAGGTGCTCTTAAACCTTGGAGACTCTGCCCCATTGCCCAATTAGCATCCTCGACCTCTTGAAGGTTCATAACTACATGCTCACTAGCAGTCCTTTAGTTGCCTCCCATATTTTTACCCGATATCAGAGTAACCAGATGCTTGTTCATCTATTCCAACTGAGAGACAACCTTATCATTCTTATCAGTTTCAGCTAACTTTCCTTCAATCTGAGCAACCCTTCAAAGTACATAACTTCCATGGATCCTTTCCAATGGCCAATCTCTAGAGTTCATAGAGATATCATCGAACAATTTCTCTATTATATTTGATGTTTTTCCAAAGATTGTTCCTCCAACAGATACATCGACTAGCACTCTTGATTCATTTTTAAGGTCATTGTAAAAGACACTGATGAGTTGAGACTTCTTGAATCCATGCTGAGGGCATCTTCTCAATGCATCATTAAATCTTTTCCAAGCCTCCCCAAATGATTCATCTCTTCTCTATTTGAACTGATTTATTTTTGTCTTCAGTGCAAGAATCTTACCCGGTGGCATAAAATGATCAACAAATAGTTGTTGTAACTCAGTCCAATTAGAGCAACTGTCTGTTGTCAACTTGTCATACTATTCCCTCGCCTTATCAACTAGAGAAAACTGAAAAAGCCTCATCTTCCATCTATCATTAGTATTATCCGCGGCTTTCACTGTATCCATATAGCTATTGAAACGCTTCAAATGTCCATATGGTTCATCAAAAATGCCTTGGGCATAGGTTTTTCTCCACCATGTTGATCAGGGCTAGTCTTATATCATTTGCTTCATCAGCTTGAATGGCCCCAACTACGCCTGATCTTCCTAGATTGGTAGACTTGAACATCTCCCGAATGATAATGTCATCCTTATGTGTGACTCTTTCTCCCATTTCTTCTGTTTCTGATTTAACTTTTGATTCAACCTTTTATGGGATAGTCTGATCTTCAATCCATTCTTCTTCCTCCTCTACAACTGCTTTAGGCTTTGGTGTTTCTGTTTTCTTCTTCTGAATCGGTACCTTAGCAGCCTAAGGAGGTGCTTTGAGAATCTTCGCTGCCCCTCTCATTTTCCTCACAGACGCTTCAACTTTCAGATCAAATACGAGATTTTGTGTTCCTTTCTTTGACCTGGTGTGCATGCAACTTTAAGAAAATTTCAAGAAAAAGACAATTAAATCACAAAGAAATATTCTAATTATATAAGTAATAAAAGCAAATAAATAATTAAGACTATTCCCGACAGCACGGCGCTAAAATCTTGTTAGGCTTAATTTGCGCACTCCAACTAAAATCCCCATGTATAAGGATATCGGTTGTAGTGGCAAGTACCCTAGTTATATGTCGTTCCCACTGACAGCTAATTATCTATTTAATTTATACTACTATTCAACTAGAATTATTGTAACTAATTTTTAAGTGTTTGAATATGATTTAAAGTACTGAAATATTAAATAACTTAATAAATAAAAGCAAGGAATTATTCAAGATTGAATTTAGAGAGAAATAACAGCTCTAAGGTATCAGGTTTAGTGCAATTGATTTGGTTTCCTAGACGTCCTATTATTCATTCATGCTATATCATTGGAAATACATCACAAGACCCTATTAACCCATCAAATATGATTCGATTTCAAGTTAATAGTATTAGTCAATTAATAACAAAAGATGCGTGAATCGTTTTCAACCTCCTTCTTAGACACTAATAAGGCAAACATAAAGAACCTCCGGATGGTCAGTTTGACTAACATATATTCTCTGAAAGTACTATTCAACCCTATTCACTTCCTACTTGAATTTTTAATTACATTGTTCCACTAAGAATATCAAGTATTTTATTTACCAGCACTTAGGACTATCGTGTTCACGGACAAACTACTATAATCTCTAGCAAATAGACAATATTGAATACGTATGCACAAAAGCTAAGACAACATACCAAATATCACGGGCAACATTAACAGCATGTTATGAAGAGGTTACGAACATATAATATAATCTGAAATAAATTGAATAAACAAGAATAATCAACAACATGAATTCACAATATTTGTTTAGGTTTCCAAATCAACTATTCTAACCTTCAATCCTTAGAACTGTAAAAGGTTTTCAGCCCATGAGGCTACAAACAACCGTCATGGCTGTCAAGTTCATAATCAAATCAACATAGAAGAAATTAAGAAAAGAATACAAAACCCTAGTGTCACGTGATTTGCGTTCTTCCTCCGTCTCTCTGATTGGAATGGTTCTCAAAATCGCTCTTGAATCTTCCTCTGGATCGATAGAATGGATGGATGGATGATTTCTGTTATGAGTGGATGTGGGTGAATTGAATTCACGATCTGTTTCTGTGGTGAATGATCGGTCTCTTCTTTCCAGGTGTTCTGATTCCTATTTATACCATGGGCCACGAAACTGACTCCCTTTGGCTCCTTTTCCATGTTCTCACGCACAGGAGGGTAAAAATCCCAATTTTTGGCCCAAACTTACGCAACACGAGTTGGGAAGCCCAACTCGAGTTGCAACATGACTCGTGTTGCCTTAATGTGCAACAAGTGTAAACCTAACACGAGTCGTGTTACCAAGTCGAGTACTTGCCTGTCAAGTCGTTTCACGATGCTCTAAAACTGGATTTGCCATGAAACCCAACTCGAGTCGAGTAGCAAGTCTTCACAACTTGCCAACTTGTGTTGGCTCTCTGGACAAATCCCGACTCTACTCTGTCTCGGCTTGCCTCAGACGCAACACGACTCGAGCTGCAAGTCGTGTTTCTCAGGACAAGTCATGCTGGCTCACTGATCAATTCAGACCTTTTACGACACCCTACTTGACTCGAGTTTCCAAGCCGTGTTGAGGCTTGGAACTCGAGTAAGCACTTTTTCCGCTCGTTTCTTGCTTGTCTTCGGTTCTGCTTCATTTTAGCTTGTTTTAACCTTCAAAACTTAATAAAACACATTAGTAGCACCATAATTATGCAAAATATGTAAACTACGCAATCCCACACGAATATATAGCCTTATTCTAGTAAAAACAGTGCATTGTGAGACTGAAAAGACGTAAATTTCCACTCTCATCAGTGGTTACAAGTAATGTGCACCTTAATATTATTATTACAACACATATGTATTTATATTTATAAAAATATATTATATTTATATTTAAATTTGAAAATTTGAATTATAATATATATATATATATTTAATAAAATAATTTAATATTAATAATTTATAATTAATATATATTTATATTATTATTGAATGTATTCACAAATATCGAATTAGATACTTACAAATCTTAATCAATTTGAATGTCATTTGAATCAAAATATAATTTTTCAAATTCATTTTTGAATTCGAATTTTTTGATTGTTTTACAACCTTAAATCCAAGTATTAGGCACACAACTTGACCGGCTGTCAGTGGCATGCACATGTCCAAGTGTGATGATTTGGAAAAATATCAATTCACATTAATTATATTTTCTTACCAATAATTTGACTTATGAATAATGAAGATTAACTTTTTCTTCAATGTAGGTTATCAACATTAATTTTCACTATTTCCCATAAACACTCTACTCACCATTAGTACTTAATTTATTTAGTAATTAAAGTAATTATTTAATTTTTAATAATCAATTTTCTCTAACAATTTATTTATTATTTTAAAAAATAAAATTATTCCTAAAAATTAAGTCAAAAAATAAAATTATTAATATCTATGCAAATACTAAATGTGAACTTGAAATTGGGACTGATAGAGTACTATTTATTTTTCTCAGTAGGAGATAGGTTCATGTTGTGTTATTGTGGAAGACATGTTCCTTTGCGAACTTTTTGGATGAATATCAATCCATGTCGATTTTTAAATGGTTTTAAATTATGTTACGTAAGCTTCAATAACACCAAAAATTCAATTAGCCGCAATGGGGTGGTAGTTTTTCAAAATTCAATCCAAATTATATGCATTCTTCACAAATGAAATTGAACATGGTAGAGTCGAAAAATAAAAAAAGAAAGCCATGCAAGTTGTTAATATGCAATGAGTTCATTTCATCTTTCGTAGCATTTAACCATTTCATAGAGTTGTTAGATTTTAAAGCTTCTTGATAGACCTTAGGTTCGTTATCAACACTTTCAAACGCATTAAAGCATGAGTATCAATATGAAAATCATCAAACCTAGCAGGTTGCCGAATATTCCTCTTAGATCTATCCCTAGATAACACATAATCATCATTTTTAGGAACATCATGCATATTTTCGTCATTGATAGCAGGTTCATTGGTAACAAGTTCTTGATCAACAACAGTATTAGGTAAATTTTCAGCATTAGATAATAAAGGCAATAACTCCACCTCATTAGAAGTAGTGGCTGGATCATTTAAAGGCACAATATTAGGCATAAGAGCAGATAAACAAGGAAATTCAATTTTTTTGAAGATTATATCCCTATTAATCACAATTTTGAAACGAGATTTAGAAGAATCTCACAGGATATAGTCTGTAACACCCTCAGAATACCCAAGAAAAAGACATTTTTTACTCCTTGGATCCAATTTATCATGTTTTTTATGCACAAATGAAACATAATCAAATACACGTAACACAGAATAATTAAAACTTTTACAAAAAAAAAACATAGGGGCACTTACCCTTTAATGGCATAGAGTCATAAAAGCATCAGTCATTATAACCGCCTCACCCTAAAACTTTTAAGAAAGCCCAGAAGACATTAACATACTCACTCTTTTTTAACAAAGTCCTATTCATCCTCTCAGCAACCCCATTTTGTTGAGGAGTTTAAGGAACGGACTTGTGCCTCACAAAATCAAACTAGCACATAACTCATCCATGACATTATTACAAAATTCCAGTGCATTACCAGTACGAAGATACTTAATATTTTAACCCGTCTGCTTTTCAATCAAAGTTTCCATTTTTTAAACTTATAAAAGACATTATATTTGTCTTCTAACAAAATTACCCATACTTTTCTTGAAAAATCATCAATAATATACAAGAAATATAAAATTCCTTCTTTAGAGTGCTCACTAGCAGGGCCCCAAACTTAAGCATGTAGATACTCAAGAATATTATTGCACGAAAAGGTTTTGGAGTATAGAGAAACATGAAATTTTACTTTAACATGTTTGCCTTGCACACATGAATCATAGAAAGGGACGCAAGTAAGCGTTATCACTACAAAATGAACCAGCTTTATGCAACAATTCAATACCTTCCTTTACCATTTATGTGACCAAACCTTTGATTCACCAGTCTGTTTAATATACCGAATGAGCTTGGTAAACACATCAAAATTCTCTTCAATATCTTTGTTTAAATCTAATTTAAACTGAAAGAATTTTTCAAGTATAAATAATTTACTAGGCGAAGAAGTTCAGTGTATATCACATCCAACTTTTCTCAATTTTTTTTTTGCACAATCAAGTACACCAACTTTTCTTATCATATAGTAAGATAAGTTCATGTTAATAGAAGACAATGCAAGTTCATTCATTTAAGACTATTTCACATCAGTCTTATCCTTGTCGTAGGTGTGATCTACAAGTTTAAAAATCCATTATTGTATAGGGATTCACTTCGTTTTAAATTTCCAGATAGTGAAGTATCATTTTTCAGGAAAAGGGGCTTTTCCAATTGAGGATGGAGAAGTCATTGGTATTAAAAAGTTATGTAGAACATACTTAAGAAAAAACACAAAAAAAATAAAATAATCTATCACACACAGACGGGCTAAGGATAGCCCAGTTCACAAGATAATTTATCAAATACGCATGAGGTCACCCAGGACCTGAAATTGCTCTAATCACATATAAATCAAATAAAGGAACAAATAAAGGCAGAAAAATCAGATTGTGTAGCAATAGAAGAAATTCCTAAGAATGAGATTCACAAAAGTAAATAATAGGATTATATAGTGGACCAATCAAGCCTCAAGCACAGAATCTAGTGATCTACTCGCACATAATCCCAACCTTATAGTTACAATCAGCGACACTAATATGCTGTAAAAAACAAGGGGGAACAAACCAATTTACCAGAGCGAGATTTAAGATGAAATCTCGATAATGCCTTTATAACTCACAGGAGCCACTTGAGCGAAGGCTCAAAATAGCCAAGAATAGATATTACGAGCCATCTAATGCCCACTAAACAATATAACGGGGATAGATCCATCGTAGATATAGAGCATAAACTCATTTGAGTACATACCGAAGTGTACCCGCCAATGGCCACAAAGCACCGTAGAAGATAACTAAGAACAAAATCAAGAGTTCAAGTCACTATCAAGTTCTAATCGTCTATGAAAATAGATTCCAGTGAGATAAAATAGATCAAGAAATGAAATACAAAAAGGAAAGAGATACTTCCCTATAATGAACTTGACACCAAGCACTACAATTGGAGCTGTGAGACACCGACTGGCATTGACACCACGATTGATTATTGCAGCTATCGACACATTTAAGGGGATAAGGGTTGATCAGGTATCCTGAAGTTTTGCTTACGAGAAGAGCCGATGAACATAGTGACGATGAGGAAGAATCCACAAAGGATTCTAACCACAAAACCCACTGGAGGAACTTATCACACTTAATCACTCTCACAATCTCTCTATTTCTTTGTATTTCATTTCGTCATCTATTTTATGTTTTGGGAATCTATTCCTATAGACTGTTAGTCTTGATATTGACTTGGACTCTTGATTTCGTTCTTAGTTCTCGTCTATGGTGCATGGTAGCTGTTGGTTGGTACGCTTTGGTGTGTGCTCAAACGAGTTGCTGCTCCATTGTCTATAAGGAATCCACCCCATTAAATTAGAATCCAGTGGTCTTAGTATTAATAGTGATATCAGAGTCATGCCCTAGTCTTAATCGATGGATGGGATATTTCTCGCTTCAAACTATGGTCTAGACCATTCATTGGGTGGCTTAGTAGGACTTTGTTTGAGGCAGAAATGTAGTTGAGTGGGCAACCTGTAACACCCTAATTTTATTAATTCATATTTTTTAAAATTTTATTTTTAAATAAAACTACTTCGTACACACACACGTATATATACTCCCTCCGTCCAGGGCAAATAGTTGTTTTACTTTTTACACGTGAATTAAGGAGTATTATTATTTAATGTGTAGTGGGTGGTTGTATACGTGGGAGTTTAGACTCCATATTTTAATTGTATTAGTGGGAGTGTGTGGGTTCCATGTATATAAAAAAGGAAAAATAACTCTTTAGGTGGGACTCTCAAAATGGAAAAAAGAGACTCTTTGGTTGGGACGGACGGAGTGTATATATATATGTGTGTATATATATATATATATATATATATATATATATATATATATATATATATATACACAATCTTAATTATTAAATATTAAATATTTATCTATAATAGTAATATAATTATGAGGTTGGATGATGTTTATCAATAGTAAATATACAATCTTAATTATTAAATATTAAATATTTATCTATAATAGTAATATAATTATGAGGTTGGATGATGTTTATCAATAGTAAATATATATATATATATATATACAATCTTAATTATTAAATATTACATGTTTATCTATAATAGTAATATAATTATGAGGTTGGATGATGTTTATCAATAGTAAATGGATAGAATTGGATGATGTCTATCTATAATAAATGGATAAGATTTGATTATATTTATCTATAAGGTTGGATCATGTTTATCCATATAATATAATATAATATAATTCTTGAGATTGAGAATTCACGTATTTTGAGCTCAGATTTGTGTGGAAATTGAGTACGATTTGATCTTAAATCAAGGCAAATTGAGTTGTGTATGAAAAAGCCACGAATCCGATACTACTGAGGTTATTTAAGCAGGACTTTGCAGGAAAATAGGTTAGAGGTGCTCAAATTTGGAAGACACAAATTTCGAGGAGTTGCTCGACTAGCTTAACTACGATCTGCTTGGTTGAGTAAGAGTCGAGCAATAGGAGATGACATTTTCAACGAATAGGCACGTTGCTCGACCAAACGTCTGTTGCTCGACTAAGACTATGGTTGTCGAGCAACAGTCAAGCAAGATGGAGGATGAGTTTCAGTTTACAATCACGCGACTTAGCCATTGCTCGACCAAGGCCGAGTTGCTCGACCAGAACCATATTGGTAGAGCAAGATCGCAGACTTTTAGATTTATCGAATTTTACACCTCTAGTGCAGTTATGTGCTTGTTTTCTACGAAAAGCCTATAAAGGTCTATAAGGAGCATTTACAAGTATAAAAGGGTTGTAGATCACATCAAAATGGGAGTTAGATTCCATATCCATCCTACACCATATCCAAACCATAACTCCACTCGGAGGAGCAGTAGAGATAGATTTGTCTGTTAAATCAAATGAGAACCAAGTGAAGATTTAAGATGGAGAGAGACGCGACGACACCCACATCTAAGGTTTATTTTGCTTCTTATTAATCTTGTAATTTTTAAGACTATGGGTAAGATCTATCCAAACAACATGATTTTTCTTTAAAACATTAGGGGCTAGAACCGACTTGGTGGTTCTAGGGTTTATGAAGGTTTTACGAGTTAATTGAACTTTCATGTGTATAATCCATACATCACTACTTGTGGCTTGTTTTATATATAACTTTGTATTTTTAATTCATATGCACGGTCGTTTTGTGCATCTTCAACTGTTATATAGAGTCTAAATATATATATATCTTGGTTGTTGATTGAGCGTGTTCACCGCTGAACAGGATTCCATGTTATTATTCTAAGTGAGGGAACTCTGAAGCTTCATTAAAACCATTATATATAAATACTTGATAATTGAATCTAATTTGGGTTAATAAGTAGGATAAAGAGAATAATTTCACCTATAAAGGGAGATCATATCGGGTTAGAGTACTTAGTGGAAATAATTGATACTGATAGTACCTAGAAAGGGGGTGAATTATATCTCTTGCTCTAAGGTTATTCACACGTGTTACACGTGTTACAAGCCCATTTACTTGTGTCCATAGAGTAAATTTTCATGGTTAAGTGATGTATCCATATTCCACAAGCCAGAGTCGGACAATATACATGAAAGGGATATTAATTAGTGAAACTGGATGCGCGAAGAGCTACCTATTTCCTCACTTGATTACTTTCATCAATTCTATATGCTTTCTATTTTATTTTCTATCTAATTATTTATTTCATAGTTTAATTAATAATTCTTAAACGTTACTGCCAATCCATAGTTTTAATTAATTTAGTTAATAATTGAATTAATAATGATCTGTCCATTGGGTTTGATAATAACTTGGTCACTTATCAAAGCTACAATAATATCCTTCATACTTGGAGATTATTTTGTATGTTGAGAAAACGCTCATCAAGATTCTAGCACCGTTGTTAGGGACAATATTAATTATTAATTTATTAATTCTAGTTTAACTGAGACTATTTCTTACTTGTCTTTATTCTATAAAATTTGAATTTATCTCAGGTGTTTGTACACTAGATCGAAGGGAGTTATTTTAGAACCTTTTGATTCGAAAATAGAAGCATCAATGAGGAAAAGGAAAGCTAAGAAGAAGAAAAGCAAGAAAGTGAAACCAACTGATACTTTTGATCTAGGAGTTGAAGTTGAAGAGCCGAACCTGGAAGTGACTGAAGCTATAGTTGATATTGAAGCAAAAATAGAAGCAGTAGATATGGCTGAAGATAGGCCAAATCCGGACAATGTTGCAATTTGCGAGGTTTTATAAAACAACAGGAGTGGCAACTTGGGGCTGTTAGGAGCGCGAGGAGCCGCGATGTAGATTTTGAACTTCACTGCGCTCTTATCAGCGTCATAGAAAGGAACCCTTCCACTAGGATGGAAATGGGGCAGGGCAAGCCGGGTATCTAGTTGGCTCGCCGAGCCCCGTTTGTTGGTTTATTTGTTTTTTAAAAATTATTTTTTATAAATTATAATACATTTAAATAGAAAATTTTAAATTAAAATAAAATGAAGTAAATTTAAATTTTAAATTAAATAATTAAACTTTATTTTCATTTTTAAAATTTTTTATTACATCATATATTTAATGATATATATAATATTGTAATAAAGTATTTTGTAATTGTTATATATAATTACCTTATATGATTTCTTCTATTAAATTAAATAAAAATGTACGTAACATTTAATATATATCAATATATTATATTATATAATAAATATTTTAAATGTAAAAAATTAATATTTTAGTACGGCCCAGGGCGAAGCTAGGACCCAGACTCGAACTGGCCCGTGTACAGGGAGGGGTAGACTCTCCCCATTCTCTGTGCGGGGCGAGAGCAAGGCGAGCCAAATTGCCATCCTTACCTTTCGTTGTTGGTACCTTCGAAGATCCTCAACAGCATCTCAATAAGTTCCTTGGTTATGCAAGCATAAAAAAGACCACAAGAAATCATGAGGATGCTAGCAGGATTGTTCTCTTTAAATTCTCGCTCATTGAAAGAGTGAGAGACTGGAATTATACTCTTAACTCTGCAGATTGCACTACATGAGAGCAACTGAAATTGAAGTTCTTGAAGAAATACATGCCACATTCCAAGGTGTTAAGGATGAAGCAAGACATCAATCAGTTTGCTATCAACAATGGTGAGAAGTTTCATGAGGCATGGGACAGGTTCAAAGATATGCTTAGAAGGTGCCCACAACATGGATTGTCAAAAAGCATCTTCTACAACAGGTTAGATTGTGATTCACGAGTTTTACTTGATGCTTCATCAAGTGGATCATTACCTGCGAAGATACTCGTTGAGTCTGAAAAGCTCTTTGAGGATATTTCAATGAATTCAAGAGATTGGCCTACTGATAGAGTGAGGGACACCTATGTACTTGGTAAGGTAGCTCAGGTTGAACATACTATGGTGAAGTCAAGTAGAGATGATGAGATCACCTCTAGCTTGGCTAATATTCATAAGCTACTTGAGTCTCAGCAGAAGCAAATTACGGAGATAGCTCAGCGAGTAACAGTGATGTAGCAGGATTGTGGTGAAGAGAGATCTATCCAAGAAGAGTTAGAAGAGGCGAACTATTTCATGGGCCAAAGTATTCAAGTAACGAGGTTCTAAAATCAAGGAAACTAGAACTATTAAGGGAACTAGAACAATTATGGTCCCCCGAGTAATTACCAAAACCAAAGGAGGCTGGAATTTTCATGGAGTAATCTGAATGCGGCTATACATCCTCTTGTTGGTGTTGATCCGGGTGCTAAGATCGAAGAAGGAAAAACTAGTTTTGAGTATACGGTGAACAGGTACATGGCTTGGAATGATGCAAGGGTGGATCATTTAGAGGCAAAGATAGATTCAAACTATAAGGGTTATCAAGGAAGATGAACGACATGAGGTTATTGATGGGTCAAATGACCAGGAATCTTAATCAGCTGACACAAATAATAGAGAAGGGGTAAGTTCCCGTCTCAAAGCATAACAAACCCGAAAGAGTATATGCCATCACATTGAGGTTAGGAACACAATACGAAGGTCCGATGATGCCCGTGGGTGAAAATGGAGATGGTGTGTCCCTGCTCGACCACTGCTCGACCAAACCTTTTGGTCAGGCAACGGTCAACCAACATGCTGAGGAGCCAAAAAATCACATTTTGTTTATAGGTCCTCTACTCAACCAAGATCATGTTGCTCGACCAGACCACTCTGGTCGAGCAACCCACTATTAGACTTTAGAATACAATTCCATTTTCAAGCCCTTTCTTTACAAAAATTGTCTTGCTCGAACAGACCATTCTAGTCAAGTAGTGGTTGAGCAACCTCTGTCGGGACTAGGGATGGGCGGTATGGCATACCGAAAATTTTTGGTCATTCCAAATATCGTACCGAAACTTTCGGTAAACAAAAAATTATACCATTACCTTACCTAAATTTTCGATAAACCAGAGTTCGGTATACCAATATTTAGGTATGGGAAAATAGTATACCTATTACTTATCGATATTTCGGTATACCATATCATACCTAAAATATTAGTATATATCGTCCTATATAGATAGTTTGGTATAAAATTACGCACTTAAAATTCAGTATATCTAATTGAAAATTGTATAAAAAAATAAAAGATAACAATAAAACAAATCCTAATAGATAATAAATTTATAATAAAAAAATATTCGACAATCCACAAATGATCAAATTAAATAATAGTGTAAAACACTATAATTCAAATTTTAATATTAACAAAAAAAATATTAAATAATAAGAGTATTAACTATCTCCAACTCCAACCATTCAAAAATGAATGTGACGATACCGCATACACAATTAAATTTTTTAAAATATATTTTGAATATATAAAAATGTACTCCCTCCATCCCATAATACATTTCATACTTTCTCATTTGTTTGTCCCACAAAACCTTTCACACCCCAAAAAAGGTAACATCACTTTATCTAACAACCTCAAAAGTTTCTTTAGTTTCAAATTTGCCACTCCTTTTTCACACACACATCATTACTTTATACTTTTTTATTACCTAAAAATACTATAATACCCTCCCAAGTAAATAAAGTTGGTCAAAAAGTGTAACTTTTCTTAAACAATGTGGAACACTAAACGTGAAAATTATTATGGGACGGAAGGAGTATTTATTAGCATTATAATATTTATAATTATATATAATAATTGTAATTCTCTTAAATACAATATATATAATAATTATAATTAAATAAAAAAATTATAATATAAAGAAATAGTTATAATTAAATATTATGTATGTATGTTATACTGTATCGTATCACAAAAAAATTGAATATTTTACAGTATTTTGGTATATACCAAAATACTGCGGTATTAACAATTTATATACCGCTATCGTGCAAAAATTTTCAATACGGTATCATACCTTATCGAAAGTTTTGGCATACCTAAAATTTTGATAAATTCAATATTTTCGATATGGTAAGGGTGGTATACAAAAATTTTGGTATTTTTATCCAGCACTAGTCGCGACTGTACGTGGCCACTCTGTGCATGGGGACCTTATTAGACCAATCTCATGTTGCTCAACCAAACCATTCTGGTTGAGCAACATCGTTCAGCGCCAGTTCCCGCATATAACATTATACCTGATGTTCAGAGCACTCCAGTACCATCACATAAGCAGAATACTGAGCTTGTAGTTGAAAAGAAGTGGGAAAGAGTGGAGAGATTGAGAGCAAGAAGGATAAGTTGAAGAAGGCCGAACGTGATGAGTGAGGAATCCAAAAGACTAGGATACCTCCTCCATTTCCTTTAAGGTTAGTAAAGAAGGGATTGAAAGAAAAGTTTAAGAGGTTTCAAGATATCATGAACAAGATAAGTTTGAACATTCCTTTCACTGAAGCAATCATGGAGATGTCATACTATGCCCGATTTTTAAAGGATATCATATTGAAGAAGAGAAGCTTGAATGGAGTTGAAACAATTAATCTATCTGAGAACTGCAGCTCTATCATTCAGAGGAAGCTGCCAACTAAGTTGAAGGATCCGGGAAACTTTACGATTCTATGTGATATATGAAAAGGGTCGACAAGATGAGCCTTATGTGATCTTGGGCCAAGCATCAACTTGATGCATTTGTTTATATTTAAACGGCCCAGTTTGGGGGAGTTGGCTCCTACAACAGTTGCTCTATAATTGGCAGATAGGTCCATGACCCTTCCTAAGGGTGTGATTGAAGACGTACTAGTGATAGTAGAGAAGCTGATATTTTCTGTGGATTTTTTAGTGCTCGAGATGGAAGATGACAATGATAATGTGGGTCTTATTTTAGGTAAACCATTCCTTACCACTGCTGGAGCTATGATAGATATTCAAAAGGGTGAGGTTAGACTACTGATAGACAAAGAAGTGTTGGATTGTATACTGAAAGCCTAGCTTTAGTTTGAATAATGTTTTTATAATATTTGAAATGAGAATCATTGATCAAATGATTGCTCCTTATAATTTATTTATATGTCGATGCAATAGCCCACTTACTTTATATTGTAGATAATATGGTGTGAAGCATCACACAGAAGATCATATTGTCGGCTCCTTATAAAGTAGATGCTCACAACCGAGATAGATGGGGACAATCTATCGGGATGATTATAGTGTGATTTGGTATTAGTTTATCTTGACTATAAAATTACATTAGTGCACTTTGTGTGTATTGAGCCGGACCACTTGAGATCGTTCAACTTATACTGACTATATAGGAGAACTTGATCTCAGTTATTTTGGATGTTCGTGCTCTTAATTCCTATGCAATAACCTCGACACATATGCCAGTATGTATCACTTTGATTCATCAATGGGTGAGATTTATATAAATTAAATCATCAAACTAGGTGAGTTGGGAAATAGTGCTGTCTCTATGTCGTGTTGTTGATTGTAAAAGAAATTTGTGTCCTATTAAATAGGCTAATGATGTCCCCTTGGAGCTCATAAAGATTATCATATAAACCATGCGGGTGGATTTATTCTGGGATGATAACAAGGTTGAGTGGTACTACTCTCGGATGAGATATTAATTAATGGAGTTATCAGTAACTTAATTTATTAATAGGCATTATATATCTTATACACGGGGAGACTAACAGACTCATAATAAGGAGGAGCACATAACGTAATTTTGGATTAGAGCGGCAGTGCAGTAATAATAATTTGTGGACTATATTATTATTATTGGACATAAGTATAAGTTTTGGGTTAAATTTGGATACTTAAGCCCAATGGAGGCCCGACTCTAATTCTCCTCCTGGTTTCTATTGTAGCCTGTATATAAGTCACCTCAGCAGTCTGGGAACCCTAGTTTACATGCCTAAACATGTGAGATAGGTTAGGAGACTGTAGATTGAGTGAATCTTGAAGATTGTCGCCTACACGACGTAAAGATTAGGCTTGGGAATATAGCAGAAGATCGGAAGGTCGTTAGTTGCTATTGTTCGATCTCTGCTCCAACATACCACTGTTAAAGGTAAATTATTCTATTCATTTCTGGTACAATAGAATTACATGGAACCCGAAAGAATCATGTGGACCATAAGATCTGAACGTCAATAATTGGTATCAGAGGTGACGGTTTCTTAGTTCATATGAAATGTTTTGGCTAGGGTTTCTGTGGCTTATGTGTTTCTTGTTCTAAATAGAATCACATGTATGATTAGGGTTATGGTATTTTTTTAATTATACTTGTATAATTCTATATCGTTAAACGTTGTGTGGGAGTATCGACGAAACTTGCTCGTGAGTTTTTCCTAGAGAAGATGACAGAGCGCACGTTGGTTGAGTGTAGCGCATGGTGGCGATCTCAAGACCGTGTGAAGGCACTCAATACCGGGCACATGTCCGTGTGATGCCATACGATGGTGAGCAATAGGCTATGCATTAGCACGCACGGAAGTGATGCACACGATGGTTGTCGGGTGAGAAGATTATTGCACATGGCTGTAGGTGTGTCGTCGGGTGGGCCGCACGGTTGCTGGCCTGTTGGCGCAATGATGTGGCATGTTGCCGCGCACGCTGCTGTGTGGGAAGCACAGCTGGGTGCTTGTTGGCAAGCGACAGACACTTCAGATCGTGTGTGTAGGCGTGCAGTTAGTAGGGAATCATGCACAGATGCGCCACAAAGGCGAGTTTCCACTCACGATAGCGAGCATACAAGCAGCTTCCTGGGCAAGCAAGTCGTTGGTGTGTGGATTAACGGGTGTTGTGCCCTTTGGCTAGTACGGAGGCTATCCCATTGGCGCACGGAAGGCCGCACAGAAGCAGAAAGGCAGCCGCGCGTTGGTGAGTCCAAGGCGTGCGAAAAGCTATGTGTTGTTACTCGTCATGGCGCACAGGGGCGTGTTGGCTGATGGGCGAGCAGGCGTGCGCTTGGTCACTGTTGCATTGGATTCCATGTGATGATGCTCCAAGCCAGGTCTGTGAGCAAGAGAGGTGGGCTGACTGCCGTGCGATGGGTGCTTGTTCCAGGCATGCTGAAGATAGGTGTGCTGGCATGCCGGGCATGTCAACGAGCGAACAGTCAGGTGGTGTTGTTGCTGTTAGGCAAGGAATCTGGAGGAATATTCATGAAGGCCAGCTTCATGATTTCAGTTTTGGTTTTGGGGCACTGCCCCGAGCCTCGCGACCTGACTAGGCAGGTCGATCCCCGTGACCTCACCGTGGAGGTCGATCCCCATCTGCATTGCCCGCATTTGTGCTTGGTGGTGAATAATCAAATTCTCTAATATATAACTGTTTTCAATTGATGGGATGTCTAATTATTGTTATATATGTTATGCATAATTCTCTGTGATTTACTGCCTTATGTGATGTAATAAAAGCATCCTAAGTTGCGTATTGTATTATTAAATATTATATGCATGTAAAAATTAACAGTATTAATTAACTAAGTAGGAGAGGGGATTGGTTGATAATTCTCGCGGCCTCCATTATTGGTTCGTAAGTGATGTGAATAAACTTGCATCTTGGCTATAGTGCCTTCCTCCCCATCGGATGAGTTTATTCACGGATCACTGGTACAAACCGTTATGATGATTGTATAAAGTTACCCGAGCGCATGTGATCTTCTCCATCTGAAGGGACATAAGCTTGCGCAATGCACTTGGAATTAAATAATAGTGAACACTTAGGTGAAAATAATAAGTATCCTCCCATCGGAGTCACTGCTATTATTTGCATGGCTAAAGAGGATCCGACTATTAATTATTTTATCATAAAGTTAGGTTGATGGATGAAATTAATTAGCAAACCTTCTCTTGTAAATGTTCGAATTTATATACATCCACACTATTGTGGCATGCAAATTCATGGTGCTTGAGATATCGGTGAATTTTATTTTATACTGTTTTGAGGGAATCAATATAAATTGATAAATTTGAAGTATTTGATTGGTGTATTTATTTACGTGATTCTCGGTATTTTCGAATGGTTTATATCACTTATTATTAACTAAAAGAAACATATTTATTGGTCCAAAATTAAATGATTAGAAAAGAATCTTGTTTTTAATTCCTACTGCTTAGAAAATAAAAATGTTTTCTCACTGAGGATGCCCTCTGGTGCTTGTTTCAGTCTCTTGTGAAGAGGTGAGAGAGAGGTTCATAGAAATATGATGGTCAATCTCATCCGACTCTTCGGATACTTGAGAAAGATAGAAAGGTAATAGGTCATTATACACTTGGTGAATGAATTGGATGTCCTTGAAGTAGAAATCGAAGGGGAAACCCAAGTCAATTTTATTCTTCATTTTTTCCCTAGATGTTTTGAGCAAGTTCCACCTGAACTACAAGAGGTTGTATACGGTGGAAAACTTCTGACAAAACATGTGGAGAAGGGATGCTAATTTCATCAAGATTTGAATAAGGTTAGTATCTTATTCACTAGTTGTTGAAGCGTGAATAGTGATGGAATCTACTTAAACGTTGTGTGTAGATACCGAAATTACTATATGTCTGCAATTAAGTGAAGGTGAGATTACTGTGGACATGGGTAATGCTACAAGAGTAGTGGATGTTGTAGTGGGAGTTGTTTATTTATCTTACGATATGAATAAACATTTGATTTTGTAAAATTATCTTTACGTACATTTTCATAGAAAGAATTTGATTTCAGTTTCTATGTACTTACAGAAGGATACTCCATTTCATTTAAATGACATTTTCATTATAATGAAGGATGAAGCTATAATATGTTGTTGTACGTTGGTGACAATTTGTACACTCTTAAATCATGTTCATCCCATGGATGTAACACATAGTAATTAATAACGCATCTTGTAATCTTAGTAAGAGAAAGGAACCTTCGGATAGGAACCAAATATACCTTTGGCATCAGAGACTAGGTATGGTTAATTGTCTTTTCAAGGCAAAGGGATGTAGAGCAAAAGATATGTTGGAATTGGTTTATTCTGATTTATGTGGTCGTATGACTATCCAAGCGAGAGGTGGTTCGTCACCTTACATAACGATTGTTCTAGAAACAGATATATTTCATGCACCGCAAGTCTGAGTACAATAATTAATTCAAAAAGTGCACGGCTCATGCGGTGTAGGGTCATTGAAAATATATCAAGTCATTACGATTTAAACGTGGTGGAAAATACCTCTTAGGATAGTTTAGGAGCTATTTATCAAAGATTGGGATTGAATCCCAAGTTGTCAACTCTGGGCAAACTCTAGCTAATGGTATGGCAAAAAGAAGGAATAGGACTCTTATGGAAATGGTTAGATAGATGATGAGTTATGTGGAATTATTAAATTCATTTTATGGGTATTCTCTAGAAACAACATGTTGTAAGGATGTTTGTCTATTTGTGGGATATCCTAGAAAAATGAAGGGTGTTTTATTTGACAGTCCCAAAGATCAAAGGGTGATTATTAACACGAACACTAGATTTTTTAAAAAGGACTATGTAATAAATCAAAAACCCATCTAAAAATTGTTCAAAGGATGTGAGAGGGAAAACTCAAAGTAAGGTTGTAGTGGGAGAGGATATATCACAAGTAAACTGCATCGCGTGTCACATGTAATATAGAATGGCCTATAGTGCCTCGTCGTAGTGGGAGTGTTGTTCGACAACCGTATAGATTTATGTTTTAAGAGAGTTGTGAGACTTGGTCCCTAGTAAATAGGAAATTGACCCATGGATAAAACGAAGCACTAAAAGATAAAATGCAATATCTTAGCAAATTGCGATAATTTCTTAAATACAATCTATGGATTCTAAATTAGGTTTGGATAATTGTAGAACCGTAAAATAATGGTAAAACCATTGAAAGTGGCTCTACAAAAAAAAAAAAAGATTAGACGATAAGGTGATACTTTGAAATAATGCTTGTTACGTAAAGGTACACTCAGAAAGAAGGGTGAGTTCGAGTATGAGGAACCTTTTTGCCGGTAGCTAAGTTTAAGTAGATCCGGATTCTTTTATTTATTGCTGATCATATTAAATTATGAGGTATATCAATTAGATATCAAGACAACTTTCGTGATTGGAAGTCTTGAGGAAAACATCTATGTGAAGCAACCAGAGTGATTCATTATAAAGAGTGAAGAGCATTTTGAGTGTGAGCTTAAAAGTGTCCATCAATGGAGCAAAAAATCTTTAAACTCTAAGTACATATGTTTTGATAAGGTAATCCAGTGATATGGATTTATTCAATACACGGATGTATCTTGTGTATTGAAAAGTGTGACAGAAACGTGGTGGTATTTCTTGTATTATACGTAGATGGTATCTTGCTCATTGAAGACAATGAAAGAGTATTTTGGGGCGTATAGGTATGATTGATAAAGCAGTATGAAATGAAGGACTTAAGTGAAGCAAAATATATTCTTGCGATCATGGTGATACGGATCACAGGATAGGATGTTGTGCTTTTATTAAGCTTCATGAATTGATACAATCTTTAATTGCTATAGCATGTAACTTTATCTAAGGAAATATGTCTTATGACACAAAAGAAGATAAAGGTGATGAAGACAATTTCTTATGCTTCGGCGAATAAGGAAGCTTAATCTAAGCAATGCTATGCACGAGAATGGATATATGTTTTGCTAAATGCATGGTTAGTGGGTATCAAGGTAACCAAGAACAAGAATGTTTAACTGTGGTAACACATATTTTTAAGTATCTGAAAAGGACTAGAAATTATATGTGGGGTTACCGGACAGATTCATTGCTTCTTTTGGGTTACATAGATTCGGATTTATAATCAAATAGGGACGATAGTAAATCCACCTCAAGGTTATGTGCTTATTTTTGAAAATAGAGCCATAATATGGAAGAGTGTTATATAGAAATATATTTCGGACTCCACCATAGAAAGATGTTGAATTGGAGCCTCTAAGGCAGCCAATGTATCTGTATGACTTAGAAACTTCATAATGGACTTAGTTATGATTCTGAGTTTGCGCAAGGTTATCACAATTTATTGTGATAATAATGGTGTAGTTGCAAACTTGAAGGAATCACAAGCCCATTAGGCAATTAAACACATTAAGAGCAAGTACCACCTGATACGAAAAATCATATGATGAGGGAAAGGTTGTTGTCGCCAAGATTGCATCGAATGGTAACTTAGTAGATCCTTATACAAGGACCTTAAGGTGAAAGCATTTGATGGTCATGTAGTGGTAGTGGGAATCAGATGTATGGAAGAAGACATGGCAGCATAGTTTTTTAGTATAAGAGGAAGATTGTTGGATTGTACACTAAAAGTCTAGCTTTAATATGAACAATGTTTTAACAATATTCTTAATGAGAATAATTGATCAAATGATTGCATCTTATAATTTATTTATATGTCGATGCAATAGTTCACTTACTTTATACTGTATATAATGTGGTGTGTGGCATCGCACGGAAGATCATATTATCGACTCCTTATAAAGTATAAATAGATACTCACAACTGAGATAGATGTGGACAATCTATCGGGATGGTTGCAGTGTGATTTGGTATTAGTATGTATTAACTATTAATACTATATATATATAATAATTATAATTAAATAAAAAAATTATAATATAAAAATAATAGTTAATTACATATTATGTATGGATGGTATACCGTATCGTATCACAAAAAAATTAAATATTTTACGGTATTTTGGTATATACCAAAATACTGCAGTAGTACCAATTTATATACTGTTATCGTATCAAAATTTTCAATACGGTATCATACCTTACCAAAAATTTCGACATACCTAAAATTTTAATAAATTTGATATTTTTTGATATGGTAAGGGCGGTATACCAAAAGTTTGGTATTTTTCTCCGACCCTAGTCAGGATTGTACGAGGCCACTACGTGCATGGGGACCTTGGTCGACTAATCTCATGTTGCTCGAACAGGCCATTCTGGTTGAGCAACACCGTTCAACTCCCGTTCCCATACGTAATGCTATACCTGATGTTCAGAGCACTCCAGTACCATCACATGAGCAGATTACTGAGCTTGTAGTTGAAAAGAAGTGGAAAAGAGTGGAAAGATTGAGAGCAAGAAGGATAATTTGAAGGAGGCCGAACGTGATGAGTGAGGAATCCCAAAGACTAAGATACCTCCTCTATTTCCTTTAAGGTTAGTAAAGAAGGGATTGAAAGAAAAGTTCAAGAGGTTTCATGATATCATGAACAAAATAAGCTTGAACATTTCTTTCACTGATGCAATCATGGAGATGCTATACTATGCCCGATTCATAAAGGATATCATATTGAAGAAGAGATGCTTGAATGGAGTTGAAACAGTGAATCTATCTGAGAACTGCAGCTTGATCATTTAGAGAAAGCTGCCAACTAAGTTGAAGGATTTGGAGAGCTTCACAATTCTATGTGATAAAGGAAAAGGGCCGACAAGACGAGCCTTATATGAATTTGGGGCAAGCATCAACTTGATGCATTTGTCTTTATTTAAACGTCTCAGTTTGGGGAAGTTGGCTCCTATAACAATTGCTCTATAATTGGCAGATATGTCCATGACCCTTCCTAAGGGTGTGATTGAAGACGTACTAGTGAAAGTAGAGAAGTTGATATTTTCTGTGGATTTTTTAGTACTCGAGATAGAAGATGACAATGATAATTTCCGTCTTATCTTAGGGAGACCATTCCTGACCACTGCTGGAGCTATGACAGACGTTCAAAAGGTTGAGCTTAGACTACTGATGGACAAAGAAGTGTTGGATTGTATACTAAAAGCCTAGCTTTAGTATGAACAATGTTTTAACAATATTTGAAATGAGAATCATTGATCAAATGATTGCGTCTTATAATTTATTTATATGTCGATGCAATAGTCCACTTACTTTATATAGTGATAATGTGGTGAGCGGAGTCGCACGGAAGATCATATTGTCGGCTCCTTATAAAATATAAACAATGCTCACAACCGAGATAGATTGGGACAATCTATATGGATGATTGTAGTGTGATTTGGTATTTATTTGTCTTGACTATAAAATCACATTATTGCACTTTGTGTGTATTGAGCAGGACCGCTTGAGATCGTTCAACTTATACTGACTATATAGGAGAATTTGATCTCAGTTATTATGGATATTGGTGCTCTTAATCCCTATACAATGACCTCGACACGTAAGTCAGTATGTATCTCTTTAATTCATCACTGGGGGAGATTTATATATTAAATCAACAAATACGGTGAGTTATAAAATAGTGTTGTCTCTATGGTGTGTTGTTGATTGTAGAAGGAATTCGTGTCCTTTTAAATAGGCTGATGATATCCCCTTGGAGCACATAAGGATTATCATATAAACACTGCAAGTGGATTTATTCCGGCATGACAACAAGATTGAGTGGTACTACTCTCGGATGAGATATTAATTAATGGAGTTATTAGTAACTAAATATTTAATGGGTATTGTATATCTTAAACACGGGGAGACTAACGGGCTCATAATAAGAAGGAGCCCATAACATAATTTGGAATTAGAGTGGCAGTGCAGTAATAATATTTTAGTGGACTATATTATTATTATTGGACTTAAGTATAAGTTTTGGATTAAATTTGGATACTTAAGCCTAATGGAGTCCCGACTCTCATTTTTCCTCCTGGTCCCTATTATAGCCCGTATATAAGCCACCTCATCAGTCTAGGAACCCTAGTTTACACGTTTTTGTTGGCAATTGGATCGTGCGGATCAACGTGATCGTTAGGATTAAAGATAAACAATAAGCAGCGGAAGCATAAAAACCGTTTACCGTACTTCTGGGTTGGTGTAGAGGATGAACTGCAGAGAACTACCTCTGATCTTCTACTGTATGTCCCAAGTGTGATCCTACTGTTGTGTGGGCAACAGTCTGCAGGATCTCTCAATCTGCTTCTCTTCCCTTCTCTCACTAAAAGAGACGCAGGAATAATCTTAGGGTTCCAGGAAGCTGAGTTCACTTATATATTGGGCTACAGCAGGGACCAGGAGGAGAAATTGGGCTGGGCCTCAATTGAATTTTAATTAACCAAGCTTAGCCCAAAGCTTTTAATTAAATCCAACAATAATAATATAGTCCACTAAAATATTATTACTGCACTACCCGTCCAATCCCAAAATTATGTTCTGGGCTCCTTCTTATTATAAGCCCGATAGTCTCCCCATGTTTAAGATATACAATGTCCATTAATTAATTAAGTTACTGACAACTCAAATTAATTAATATCTCATCCGAGAGTAGTACCACTCAACCTTATTATCATGCCGGAAATTAATCCACTTGCAAGATTTACATGATAAACCTTATGAGCTCCTCAAGGGGACATCATCAACCTATGACGGACATGGATTCCTTCTACAATCAACAGCACACCATAGATACAACACTACTTCCCAACTCACCGAGTTTGTTGATTTAATACATATAAATCTCACCCATTGATGAATCAAAGAAATACATACTGCCCTACGTGTCGAGGTTATTGTATAGGGATTAAGAGCACGAACTTCCATAATAACAGAGATCAAGTTCTTCTATAAGTCAGTATAAGTCGAACGATCTCAGGCGGTCCTGCTCAATACACACAAGTGCACTAATGTGATTCTATAGCCAAGACAAGGTAATACCAAACCACACTACAACCATACCGATAGAGAGTCCCCGTCTATCTCAGTTGTGAGCATCTGTTTATACTTTATAAGGAAACCGATAATATGATCTTCTGCGTGTTGTCGCACAACATATTATCTACAGTATAAAGTAAATGGACTATTGCATCATGCATATAAAATAAATTATAAGATGCAATCATTTGATCAATGATTCTCATTTCAAATATTGTTAAGACATTGTTCATACTAAAGCTAGACTTTTAGTATACAATCCAACAGTTTTAACATGTAAGATTAGTTAAGAGACTGTAGATTGAGTGAATCTTGAAGATCATCGCCCGCACGATGTCAAGATTAGGATTGAGAATATAGCAGAAGATCGTAAGGTTGTTAGTTGCTGTTGTTCGATCTCTGCTCCAACATACGATGGTGAAAGGTAAATTATTCTATTCGTTTCCACTGCAATAGAATTACATAAATCCCGAATGAATCATGTGGACCATAAGATTCGAACGCCAATAAGAAGAGGTTCTTTTTAACCTTGACAATGCACTGAAGATGCCTATGGAGACACAGTGCAACAGCATGTTGGATTGTATACTAAAAGCCTAGATTTTTGTATGAACAATGTTTAACAACGAATTTGAAATGAGAATCATTGATCAAATTATTGTGTCTTATATTTTATTTATAAGTATGATGCAATAGTCCATTTACCTTATACTGTGGATAATATGTTATGCTACAACACGCGGAAGATTATATTATCGATTTCCTTATAAAGTATAAACAGATGCTCACAACCGAGATAGACATGGACTTTCTATCGAGATGGTTGTAGTGTGATTTGGTATTAGTTTTCTTGATTATAAAATCACATTAGTGCGCTTTGTGTGTATTGAGCAGGACCGCTTGAGATCGTTCACTTATACTGACTATACAGGAGAACTTGATATCAATTATTATGGATGTTCGTGCTCTTAATCTGTTTGCCTATTTTTGTAGCACTCACGAGCAAGAATACTCGATCGTTGTAGTAGTATATCACAAGAAAAATTATCAATCCACAAAGGAGTTATGTTCGGACTAGCAAAATACGTCAGCTCATGTTCATGTTGTTTTTGTAAAGATGATCGGGGTGTTATGAGAAGATTAACAACTAAAGCAAGAAGCAGGTAAATAAGATAGCAAAAAGGATAAATGACAAGAAAGATGAATAACAAGTAAAGAAAATGGGTGCTAAAGTTCAAGTACAGAAAAACATGGGATTAGAAACATCCAAGCACACTCGATTCATATTATCATGCAAAAGGAATTCAACTCAATTGATGTAGACTAAGGGTGATCATGATTGTATCCTAAGCTCCCTTTCGGGTTACAATGGTTGTTGATCCATTTTAGACTCCCAAAAGCACTTAAGATCAAAGCCCAACATTAACCCCTTCCATCTAGGTACTAGTTAGATTAAACTCTCCCTTTTTGTGTACTAAGGCCAACGAATGGATTGGTTCCCCTCATTGAATTCAAATATCCTTTCGGTCAAACCCAAACTCAATGTCTATTCATGTCTTCCTAATACTATAGAGGGTCGTTTCTGTCTCACTCCAAGCAATACATACATGAGCATCATGATAGCATTTAATTACCATAAATCAATTCATTGATCAACAATCCATTAAACCAATAATCAATTATGAATAACAAACCATGCCATCACAACATCAAGACAATTAAACTCCATGAATATAAATCAACATCAATTAAATCAAAAACAAATTTAATCCACATGATAATATAAATCTAATATGCTCTTCATGTTCCTAATCCCACTAGAGGGATTAGCCTACCATAATAAAAGTAACAAAACACATAAATGCTTCATTACAAATATCCATAGTCTCAAATCTAAAGAAATACAAAATGAATGGATTCTTCCCTATCAATTTCTTGAAGAGAATCTTCTACTCTTCTTGATCTCCACCTCTAGCTCTTGATTTTGAAGTCTTTAGCACCAAAAATGGAAGATTTGATGGGTGGATGAAGATGGATGAAAATGGATGAAGATGAAGGTGGAAAATGGAAGAAATGGTGTGTGATGTGTGTGTAGAGGATAGGAATTTTGGATCCTTTTTTCAATTGTTGAATAAAGGGGTATTTATACCCCTATGGAGGCTTCTAGAAGGATCTAGAAATTTTATCAGGAATGAACACGGCACGAGTCGTGCTCTGCAACACGGCCACAAGGTGGCCGTGTTGTGTCTTCTGATGCTGCTGCACGGCCTCTCCTTACAGGGCCGTGTTACGCAACACGGCTCGTGTACTGTAACACGAGTCGTGTGTTGTAACACGGGCACAGGGTGGTCGTGTTGGCTCTTCTGATGTCAGCACACGACCACTTCTTACAGGGCCGTGTTCCGTACACGGCCCGTGTTGGTGCATGCTCCTGTTTTTTACATTTTGTTTCGGCTCGTTCTCCTTCGTTTCAACTCCGAATTTAGATCCGCAAATTTAATTATACCCCCCATTTCTAGGTACTATCAGTATCAATTATTTCTCGTGCACTAAGTACTCTAACCTGATATGATCTCCCTTTATAGGTACTTTATAATTATCCTCTTTATTCAACTTACTAACCCGAATTCAATTAAATTAATAAGTATTTATATATGATAGTTCAAATGAAATTTCGGATTCCCCTCACTTAAAATCATAACATGGAATCCTGCTCAGCGGTGAACGCACTCAATTAATAACCAAGATATGTATTCAAACTCTACATAACAATTAATGATGCACAAAATAACTATGAGAATGAATTAAGAAAGCATAGTCTTATATAAAATAAATCCACAAGTAGTGTTGTATGGAGTATACACACGGAAGTTCAATTAACTAGATAAAAACCTTCATAACCTTAGAACTACCAAAGCAGTTCTAGCCCATGACACTTCGAAGAACGTTCATGGTGTTTAGATAGATATTACCCATAGTCTTGAAAATTATAAGAAAGGTTAAGTTGCGAAGTAAACCCTAGATGTGGGCGCCGTCGCTTCTCGCTCCGTCTTGAATCTTTACTTAGTTTTCACTTGATTCGCTGCACGAATCTCTCTCTACAGCTCATGCGGATGGAGTTAGGGTCTGGTTGTGGTGTAGGATGGATGTGGAATCTATCTCTCTTCTTTGTGTGATCAGAACCTCTTTTTATACTTATAACTTCTCCTTAGGGACCTTTACTGGGCTTTTTCGTAGAAAACACGCACACACTTGAGATGAAATCCTGACGTTTTAGAGCTGATATGTCCCTATTCGACCAGACCTGGATTGGTCGAATAAGACCTATGGTTGAACGGTGGTCGAATGACATGCTTGTAAGCTAAAACCTGTCTTCACGTTCGCCGTTCGACTCAAATTCTTTAGTTCGCTTGGCTTCGCTTGGTCGAACGGACCACTTTGGTCAAATGACCTCTCTGTAAGCTGATACACCCTCGTTCGACTTGACCTCCTTGTTCGACTAGAATGATGCTGGTTGAACAGCCCCTCTAGGTCGAACAACCCTCGAAAATTGCCTCAAAAATTATGTTTTCCGATTCCGAGCACTTAAGACCTATTTTCCTGTACAATCATGCTCAAATAACCTCAGTAGCCTCCAATTCGTGAATTTTTCATATACAACCCGATTCATCTTGATAATAAACAAAATTGTACTAAATTTCCATACAAATCAGAACTCAAAACACATGAATTATCACTCTCATCAGACAACTATTTATTTTTATGTTAAGTTGATATTTCTTATATTAACCATGCAAATTTTATTTTAAACTTCATTCGTCTCGCAATAATATTTATATTTTCTTTTTACATGGGGATTAAGAACTATAATATTTTTCTGTGAAGTCATATACAAACCTAAACTTTCATTATCTTTTTTTTTCAAGTGAACATACATAAAACAATTAATTACTCTACATGGGATCACAGGCAATACTGAATCCATTTATACTATTAATTCAGAGTGTGAAAATCATAAAAATTAAAAATATTTTTTAAAAAATATACAACTATATTAAACATCATATTTGTAATAGCTTTTAAGAATATTTATATATTATTATTAGTATTAAAATAACACCAATTATGAATAATTTACGAGTCCAACTGTGGTACACCTGGTACACCGGTGTATCTAGACGATCTTAACTGTTAGATTAATTTTTAATTTAATCTCCATCATTAAATAAAATAATATAATTAATTTTTTTTGATAAAAAAAGCTATCCACTACCCAATTTAAATCTATAAAGATGTGTGCTCCACCCAAAATCACTCTAAATTTACATGATCATCATTAAATTATTTTACCTAATTTGATTATTTCAGACTTTTAATTAATAGTTTATATATTCTAGATCTCTCATTAATTAAAAAAAAGATTTTAGCCTCCGAATTATCACATTTTTCATGTTATAAAATTAAAATATTTTTAAATAATAATAATATAATTCTATATTTATAATAAAAAAATTGATATTTTATGTATAAAGTTAGAAGCACTAACTTTAAAATACATTAATAATGTTTTATATAGTTAACATAAAAATATTAAATTAAAAATAAAAAGTAAAACTACATAGAAATAGAAAATATAAATTTATCTTTGTTTTAATCCATAAAATTTTATTTAATAAATTTATAATTGTCAATTCATTCTTATTTTCAACTTGTATAAATTAGTGTAAACTTTCGGGTGTAAATAGTTGTCATTATATAAAAAAAATGTGCAAAATTTTGCGGAGTATATAAAAGGATAATAGATTCAGGTTTGTTTTCACAAGTCAAGTGTGGAAACTAACTCACAATTTCCTACAGATAATAATACCACATGAGGTGGTTATTAAGATTAATAACCAAAAAAAAAAACTAAAAAACATAGTTATGTGTACTATTTGTAATGTAGTTTTAGTTGACCCGTGTAGGTTTGGTAATCTCGAACCCGAATGGGAAAAGCGGGTCATAGTGGCCGTGATCACCCACATTCATGGACAACTGATGAACACTGTTGAGCTGAACGAAGTCTCTGGAAGCTTACTGATGAGTGATATTTTCACCTAGATTTTAGTGTCTTTTTATATGTGTTTCGTATTATTTCATTCGTATTTATGTGTATTTTGGTTGTGTTACGTATTTTTATGAAAATGTATGAGAATGAGCTTAAACATATGATTTTTAGGTAAAAATGGATTCTAGACGCAATAAGGAAGATGTAGGAGAAAACAGAGCTCAATTCGGAGTTGAAACGAGGAAGAATGAGTGAAAGCAAAATGCTAAAAAATGCATGTCCAACTTGTGTAATTTTTCTGTACTCTTGTAGAGCTCAAAACTAAAAGTGTGATATATAGTTGGAAAGCCACATAAAAGAGGATTATTTTGGTATAAGAAACACCTCAATTGGAGCCCAAAAACGAGAAAGTTATGATTAAAATAGTGACTTCGCGTAAGCTGTTCCTACTCAGCACGATTGTAATACTTTGCATGACTTGTTACACCTTAAAATGTTAGAAGTTTTGTCAATTCTTTATATGCATAGAACACCAAGAAATAGAGGATTACGTGAGCGCAAGAATCACCCAAATTGGACTTCGGATGTGAAAGTTATATGCAAAATGGTGAGACTGCACTACACCAACCCAAACTCAACCCGAACTCGGCCCGAAGTCAATTTTATGATTAGAATATGTTCTAGAAGGTTCCAAGGGTTAAAAATTCCCACTTTTGAGTGTAAAGATCAGTAAGGATCAGATCCACACACAATTCACAACATTTTTCACAAACTTTCTCCTCCATTCCATCCATCCTCATCTCCATCCTCTACACTTGATCTCCTCCATCAAATCCACCATCCAAGTGATCAAGGAAGCAAGGGAGAGTGAGATCACAAGAAGAAGAAGGAGATCTCCATTGAAACATTTCAAAGGGGGAATCTAATTCTAATTTTTGTGCATTTCTTTATAGATTGATCATGGTTTGTAAGAATTTTAATGTCTATGTTGAATTTCTTGTGACTATGAGAGGCTAATCTCCTTTGTGAGATTAGCTCCATGATTGGTGTTGGATAATTTAATTTTTATACAATTTGATTTTAATCTTGAATGGGCTTTGTGTTATTGATGAGTGATATTTTCACCTATATTTTAGTATCTTTTTATGTGAGTTTTCGTATATTTTTTTCCGTATTTATATGTTATTTGGTTGTGTTTTGTGTTTTTATGGAAATGTGTGTGAATGAATCAGGGCAGCAGCAACACGACTGGCCGTGTCGGTGGCACGAGCCGTGTCGCAGTACACGACTCATGTAACTAACACGGGCCTGTCCAGAATGGCCGTGCGGCGACATCTATTCATCCAACACGACCACCACTTGGCCGTGTTGCGGAGCTCGACTCGTGTTGCAGCACACGACATGTGTAGCCAACACGGGCCTGTAAGCGATGGCCATGCAGGAGCATCAGTTCACGCAACACGGGCACCTTATGGCCGTGTTGCGCCACACGACTCATGTCATGTCTGGGATCAGAAAAAAAATCAGAATCCTTCTAGAAGGCCCATAAGGGTATAAATACCCCTCCATTCAGATTTTATAAAGAGATCCGAATTCCAACCCTTCTACACACACCTCACACACCATTTCCTCCATTCTTCACCTTCACCTTCATCCATTCTTCATCCTTTGGATCTACCTTGATCCAACCATCACATCCTCATCCAAGTAGTAGAGGAGCAAGGAAGAGAGGTGAATTGCAAGGGGAAGAAGAAGATCACCATCGGAGACATCCAAGGGAGTTTTCATCTAAACTTTGTATTGAAACCTATTGTTTATCATATTTTGTAATTAATTTAATGTCTATGTTAATTTTCTTATGGATATGAGAGGCTAATCTCCCTTGTGAGATTAGCAATATGAATTGTGTTGGATAATTTTTGGTATTTTGCAATTGAATGATTATGTTGATTGAGTTAATTGATTTTCTATCATTGATGCTTTAGATCTTGAGGTTTATGATGATTTGTGTGTTTAATTGTTTTAAGCATGTGATTAGATTGAGAAGTCAATTGCATATTTAGGATAATTAAGTGAATCATTTCATCAAACACTTCATGTGCATTATAGATTGTGAAGAGATTGAGAAGTCCTTCATAGTTTAGAACCCTTTGATAGAACATATCATTTATTAGATTGAGAAGTCAATAGATTATGTGAAGGGACTCTCATTTCAAGCTTAGTACCTAGTTGGAATTGTTTGAGTGAGAACCAATCCAATGAATGTCATTTCATATCCTATTCATTCCGAGAGGGAGTTTAGGTGATCTTAGTGTTGGCCCTTAGCCTTTTTCCCATGACACATATGAATTCATTGCATGATACCTAGATTTTTCATGCTTTAAGTATTGTTAGTCTCATCTCTATCTACTTGGCTCATTCATCCATCTCCCATTCATCTATCCATTTATTTTATTGTCATTTCTTGATTATCTCCCCTTCTTGATCATCTCTATAATACTATGGTGAACACGAGATCGCTTAGACTCTAGCGCGTTCCTCCCTGTGGTTCGATAATTTCTTTAATTGGTCATGCCCACTATATTATGGCTAATCAGTTATTTCTATCATTGATTGTTCATTGCTTGATTTATATGATGATATGTGTGATTAATTGTCATGGGCATGTGATTAGATTGAGAAATCAATTATGTGTTTAGGATAGTTCATTGAATCATTTCATCATACACTTCATGTGCATTAATTTAGAATGAGATAGAGATATTCTTCTAGATTTAGAATCATTTGATAGAACATTTGATTAGCTTAATCGAGAGATTGGTTGATTAGGTGAGGAGACCAAAACCATTACTAAATTCATAGTACCTTAAAAGGGAATATTGCCTATGATTTAGTACCTTATTAGGGAACTCGTAGAGTAATTACTACCTAGTGGGAGGTGTTTACTTTGGTCACGATCCTATGTGCTTTTGGGAGCCTTATTGAGGGCCTACATATTATCCATCTCGAGAGAGAGTTTAAGTGGAATTACTGATCGCTCCTATGCCATATCCATGAGAGATTAGTGAGCCTTATTTCTATGCCATGATTGTTGTTAATCTCATCCTTGCATCGTTTGGAACCCATCTTATCTTTGCATTCATTTTTTCATTATTTCTTGCATTAGTATAATTGCATTTGTTTGAATGCTTATCTATCCTCCTTTTCAATCGTCCTTATAAAATCACGATAAACTTGAGATCACTTAAACTATAGTGCCTTTCTCCCTGTGGTTCGATAAATTCTTTAATTGGTCATCCCAACTATATACGACTAATCACTTACCACTAAAACCATACTCCTTAAGCTGATGAGGGAAAAATTTACCTTTCTGCAACAAACATAATGCATCTGAACTGTCAAATACCATCGAATCCAATGGTATAAACTTTTGAAAAGTTAAATAAAGAGTTGGAACTGTATAGATACCCATGATGTGGACCAGAGACTGTGAGATATGCATGCAAGAATCCAAGATATGGTTCAATAATGATATCTACAATATTATAAAATGCAATAAGAAAATGTGCAGTTATTCAACTATAGGAGTTGTTAAGGTTCAATGTTTAAAGCTAGTTAGTTCTTAAAATTATGCTTCCAATAGAGTGCCCAACAAAGCTAAATTTAATTGTTCTCAACACCCAGATCTAGAAGCTTTGTCAATTTTCTTTTACATGGATATTCTTCGAAATATGGTGAATAGAAGTGCTCATCCCAATATGAAAACACAAGGAAATTTTCAAGAATTTTAAATGCCAAATTGTGACCCTAATTTGCATCCGGATTACGGAGTACAAGATATGCAATTCTAACAACAAGGTTATGAGAATTTTGGAGTTCCTCATCAAATGCATCGACAAGTATACCCTCAAGGTGTGGAAGATGTTTTTCAAGGAAATTTTTCTAGAAATCAAGAAGGAAATCAACCACAACTATGGAGAAATTTTCAAGACTCCAACACCTCTTATTCCACCCAAAATGACCACATAGCGATGCTTGGAGAAAAGTTGTTTGAAATGGTTATGGATCGCTTAGAAGAGGGGAGGAAGTCTAATCAAGCGTGGATTGATAGAATCAGAAACTTGTGTGAAATGATGATGAATACGATGGTAGCATTCAATACTAAGTTGAATTCATTGGAGCAATAAATAAGTCAAATCCTGTCCACCGTGGAGAGACTTCAAGAAGAGAACAACATGCCTTCTACTTCCGGAACAAAGATTGAATACATGGTCGTTAAGGCTAGAAAAGAGGAGAGTTTGGAGGTTGATGAGGTTATGAAGGAGAAGAGAGAAAGAGTTCCAAAGTGGGTGAAAGCTAAAGAGTTGAAAGAACAGTTGAAGGGGGAATTCGATAGATTTGTCGAGTCTCTTGAAGTGATGGTTGAGAAACTAAAGCTTCAAAACTAAGAGGAGATTCATGCCATTATGGAAGAAAAGAAGCCTCCAGAAACTAAGATCATTGATGATACCCCACACAAGCCAAAACCTTCTCATTCTATTGAAGTTCCAAATTCTCTTAAGAACTTCCATGATTTTATTGATAAAAAATTGTTTAGTGATTGTAGGAAAAAGGTTGCAAGAGGGCATCAACACTTGTCAATGTCCGAATTCTTACCGAGGGAAGTGGCAGAAGTTCAAAATGCATATAAAGTCCCATGGAAAAAGTGGAACAAGTGGAAAGGGTCATTTCTTGTGAAGAACGCCTTCGGAGAACAATTGCTTGAGTTATTTAACAAGAAGGAAAATGTTTTTGTGGTTGAACGAGAGAGCACAAGACACTATTTCAAGAAAAAACATATGATAGTGCCTAAGGACTATTCAAGACCACCATGAGCTAAAGACTATCGTCCGGCTTGAAGACGTTAAACTTTTTGCTTGATGGGAGGCAACCTATCATTATCTTTATTGCTTTATTTCTTGTTTTTAATAAGGATTGTGGATTTGATTATGTTTTGTTATTTTTGGCATGTAGGTTGATTGTGATCGTAAGGAGAATGCGTGTTGAAGATACGAAGGGTGCTTGATTTGAAGTGTATAGGTACGTCACACCACTTTTTGACAAACTTAACTCGAAACTCATGTTTCAATTTAAGTTTGGGGGGATATGGTGTGGTGTGACATACTTTGTCTTGAAGGCATATACTTTTTGTATTTTTGGAGCAATTTAAAAATTTTTCTCATGAGTTTGGGAATGATTTTGGCCTGTTTGGTTGTGTTGAAATGTTGATAATCCTTTTATTTTTAATATCAATTGTGAGCTAATAATGTGAATGAGTTTTTGAGCATTTATATGGAGCATTGGAAGCATAAAAACAGGGGAAGGCAAGGTTTGAAGTTGAAAAATTGAAGAAAACATGGTGCAAGTGCACGGCCCGTGTAAAGTACGCAGCTCTGTAAGGGTTGGCCGTGTACTGTCATGAGAAAACCGAACACGCCCAAATCGAGGGTGAGTTCGGTGCACGAGCCATGTCCTGTTCAGCTACACGGCCCGTGTACCGCGCACGGGCCTGTCCAAAAAAGCCATGCGCGGTCGTCAGAAAACACAACATGGCCACCCCTGTGGCTGTGTACCGTGCTCGAGCCGTGTCGCATCCGAAGTCAGAATTTAAAAGTCGAGCTCAGTGCAGGATTTTCGCAAAGTTCAAGCTCATTGAGCCTGCTGTCCGGATGCCGTGCCAACCACTTCCAATACCAAATGCCTACTCAGGGAGTTCATTTTACACTTATTCACTTCTATTTGCTTAGCATAACTTGATTTGGGTTTGAATTGTTGGATTAGCATGCTACTTCATGTGTTATGTTTGTTGGAAGTTTACTTTCTTAATTTAGGATTTCAATTTTCAATCAAAGATGGGGATGATTGTGAGCTTACTTGATCATGGATATTATGAATGTGTGCTTTATTCTCTAATGATGGATGTTTTTTTTTGCATGTTATGTGTTTTTGGTTGTTTCTTGTTTGTTGTGTCTTTGTTTTATGTTTTGTGTATTTTTATTCTTGTCTAGGGTTGTTTGGTGGTTTGTTCTTGGGATGTTGTGAGTCATTTTTGAATGTGAGTGATGACATGTCATTGTGATAAGTGATGATAAGTTATGATTAAGAATCTCTACACTTTCAAATTGTGACATGTTTTATTTAACTTGTTCAATTTTGAGATGAATGTGGTGTAATAAGTTTCCTAAGGTCCGATCATAAGCTTGTGAGCATTTAAGCCTTAACCATTTATACATGGTTTTTCTTCATGAGTGGATCAGTTGTGTTTGATAAGCTAGAACTCGATCAAGGACAATAGAAACAAGCCCGATTTGTGGAGATTAGTGACATGATCTAAGGCCATCCTTGTTATTTCAAGTCATTGCCATATATTTTCCTACCTTGAACATCATCCCTAATCAACCACTTTGAGCCTATAAGCCTATTTCTTGTGAATTTAGCACATTACAAGCCATGATTACCCACATGAGCCTTATATATATACCTTTTGTATGAGTGATTTAGGAGATGGTAGCTAGAAAGGTTTGATGAGAAAGCAAAATGAAGAAAGGAAATGGTAACAAGTAAGAAAAATGATGAAAAGAGCAAAAGCAAGAATGAACATGCAACCTTAATACAAGAGAAGGAACAAAGGAATAGCAAGATGCTCAAACAAATAAAAATTCAAAGAAGGAAGCATGATTTATAAAGAAGCTCAATTCAAGGAAGTTGATGATTAGTGCTTGTGATTACCAAAGTTGAGAAAGGAAGAAAGAAAGTGGAGGAATGGAAGAAAGTAGCTACCTCTTTGATTACTTGCACATGATTAGTCACTCTTACCTATATTCTTCCTACACTACCAAAGAGACTATCATTAAATCCTAATTAAAGACATTTTTCATCACTAATAGAAACTTTGGTGGCTTGTGAATGTAGTCCACGAGCAAGCTTATAGCGAGTCGAGCCAATCGATTAATGAGTATTGTTTTACCACTTTAAAGAGTGTTGATTGACATTTATAACCTATGTGAGGCTTGGACTAAAAGGGACTATATTACACTACTATTTTCTTTTGATTGAACTTGTTAATTTCTCATGTCATGAATCTAATGTTGTAGGATGACTTAGCATGAATTGTAGTTCTTGTTGCTATCCATGTGTTATTGCTTATATTCGTTAAGTCTTTTCCTAGGTGAAAATCTATCTCCCCTTATTTTATCATTTTTGTTGTTCGGGGATGAACAACACTTTAAGTTTGGGGGTGCGATGAGTGATATTTTCACCTAGATTTTAGTATTTTTTATGTGTGTTTCGTATTATTTTATTCATATTTATGTGTATTTTGGTTGTGTTTTGTGTTTTTATGGAAATGTGTGAGAATGTGCTTAAACATATGATTTTTAAGTAAAAAATTCTAGACGCGATAAGGAAGATGTAGGAGAAAACGGAGCTCAATTCGGAGTTGAAACGAGGGAGAATGAGTCAAAGCAAAATGCTAAAAAATGCATGTCCAACTTGTGTAATTTTTCTATACTCTTGTGAAGCTCAAAACTAGAAGTGTGATATATGGTTGGAAATCCACAGAAAAGAGAATCGTTTTGGTATATGAAACACCTCAATTGGAGCCCAAACGAGAAAATTATGATTAAAATAGTGACATCGCGTAAGCTGTTCCTACTCAGCATGATTGTACTACTTTGCATGACTTGTTATACCTTCAAATGTTGGAAGTTTTGTCAATTCTTTATATACATAGAAAGACATGGAAGAGAGGATTACGTGAGCACAAGAATCACCCAAATTGGATTTTAGATGTGAAAGTTATATGCAAAACAGTGAGACTGTGCAGCACCAACCCAAACTCAACCCGAACTCGGCCCGAAGTCAATTTTATGATTAGAATATGTTCTAGAAGGTTCCAAGGGTTAAAAATTCCCATTTTTGAGTGTAAAGATCAGTAGGGATCAGATCCACACACAATTCACGTCATTTTTCATACACTTTCCCCTCCATTCAATCCATCCTCATCTCCATCCTCTACACTTGATCTCATCCATCAAATCCACCATCCAAGTGATCAAGGAAGCAAGGGAGAGTGAGATCACAAGAAGAAGAAGGAGATCTCCATTGAAACATTTCAAAGGGGGAATCTAATTCACTACAAGAAACAACCAAAATACCGACGGATTTACCGACGGAAAATATCCGTCGATAATTACCGACGGATTACCGACGGATTTCTGACATTTTATTGATTTAATACGATTTATTTTAAAAAAAATCATCAAAAGAAATTACCGATGGTTTTTGCGACGGATTAACGACGGAATTAGCGACGGATCTTTTTTCGTCGATATATTCATCGTTATTTTGGAGGGATTAAATCCCAGAAGATTACCGGCGATAAATTTCCGTCGGTAAATATGTATAATTTTATTTTAAAAATATTAATTTTAGTCTTAAATTTACCGACGGATTAAATCCGTCGGTACATATATCAAATTTTATTTTTTAAAAAAAAATAATTTTAGTCTTTAATTTACCGACGGAATTATTCAGTCGGTAAATATATTCATTTTTATTTATAATTTACTAAGGGAATTATTCCGTCGGTAAATATATTAATTTTTATTTTTAATTTACCGATTAAATCCCGGAAGATTACCGACGTAAATTTTTTGTCGGTAAATATGTATAATTTTATTTAAAGAATATTAATTTTAATCATTTAATTTATCGACGGATTAATCCGTCGCTAAATATATCAAATTTTATTTTAAAAAAAATTAATTTTAATCTTTAATTTACCGACGGAATACGTCCGTCGGTAAATATATTAATTTTTATTTTTAATATACCGATGGATTTAATCCGTCGCTAATCCTAATAGTAATAAAATTAGGGTATCTATCATTCGATACGCCTTCACCCCCAAAGTTGTGCCCTTCATCTATCTATTTCTCCTACTATTGCCGGCAAAGTTGCCGCTACTGTCGCAAGCCGAGATCGACGGCAATCCTTCTCTACTGAGCCATTCTCTCTCTCTCCCCGCTTCCCCCTTTCTCTCAAGTCCGATTTTGTCTTGTCTTCAACGTTTTTTTTCTCTTTGCAGTTGGGTTTAAGCCCTAGCCGAGCCCTCTCCATATATAAATACCAAACTCCTTCTTCCTCGGGTGGAAAACCTTTCAGAAGTGTACACAATCGCCTTATATGCATAAAGGCCCAGAGGTCAGCCCTTCCCAGTTGGCCATCATAGCATTCAAGCCTCACCAAGTTCTTATACTCGAGCACCAGCAGAGTAACCAGCCACTGCCCACATCAATGGCGACCAACAAGCCCGAAATAGCGGCCCAGTTAAAGCCCGAGGACGAGTCTATTTTGACCTGCTCCGTCGCTTTGTGGCTTGAAAATAAGGGCTTTTTCAAAGTCCTCAAACGCTTCCTACCCGCATCTCAAATTCAGGTTCGTAATTTTGATGCTTTTGTGTTTGTAATGCTATTGTTTGATGATAATTGGAGTTCAGGATAATGGTTTCAGCGAATTCATTTGAGCTGCTAATCTTATTCGATGCGGATTTGTTATTGTTCTGCTAATCTTATTCGATGCGGATTTGTTATTGTTCACCATGAATAGCTACAATTGGGCTTTTTTAATCTTTTGGTTATGACCATTGCTGAAATCCGCAATCTTTATGGAGTTAATTTGATTTAACTTGAAGATTTTCTATGTTATTTCATATGAGGAAATTGCGTGAACAATGAGTGATTAATAAATGAAGAAAATAGAAGGTTAAGGTAGTAATTTGAGGTAATATTGTTGTACAGGTGGATTTAACAGGGGTTACTACGACGCAGGTTTCTTGTATTAATTTGAGGTAATATTGTACACTTTGAAAAACATGCAAGCCTGTAGATTTTGGTTCTTTCTAATTGATATTTTAATTTGTTCTCTGATCTTTGGGTATTTTTGTTGTTACTTTTACTGTAAATTAGTAACATGGGATGAATTAACATGGGAAGAAATTGGGGTGCATATATATGGGTGATTCGATAGTGATATTGGCAGAGAAGTAGTAAATGAGTGGATATTATATGGCAGTCACTAAATTATGTGATATACACCAGATTTCCTCATAAAATAGATGTTGTTGGTGTCCTTTTGTTATTTTGATGCCTGCTCAAGTATGTTTTCATTGTATGTAGAGCATAATGGTCAAGATTAGCTTATTCATATCCCCAATCTTATGATAATTACCACTGGTTCCCTTGACACTTGTTTATTGCATATGAAGTAAACAACTAATTTTTTTGCAAACAAATTAGGGACTAAGGATCTGCAAATGGTGAATCTGCTAAAGAGGTCAGTTGCTTAAAGACGTTGCACAATTTAATGCTGATAAGTTGCTCACTGAAAGGCTTCATGTCTCTGCTCTCGTGAGAGAGAGCTTGATTCGTAGAGCCAAGGATTTCAATATTGAGCTGGATGATGTTGCCATCACTCATTTGTCATGTGGTGCTGAATTCTCAAAGGCTATGGAGCAGAAGCAAGTGGCTCAGCAGGAGGGGAAGTGGTCTAAATTTGTTGTGATGAAGGCGGAGCAGGAGAGAAAGGCCGCCATCATTAGGGCTGAGGGAGAAAGTGAGTCTGCTAAGCTGATTACTGATGCAACAGCAGCTGCAGGGATGGGATTGATCGAGCTGAGGAAAATTGAAGCAGCTAAAGAAAATACAACTTCGATGTCGAAGAATGGAAACGTTGTTTATCTGCCTAACAACAACAACAACATGCTTCTTGGTCTTAATGCTGGGCGTTAATGGGTAGCTATTACTGTAATCCTGTTAAAATTTTTTATCCATGATTTGTAGAATTATTAGAATTGAATATTTTGTGGTGTATTTGGATTATGGAGATTTTATAATTTAAATATTATATTAGATGAATAATTTATGTTAAGTAGTGTTTTAAAGGTTATTTAATATGAAATTTTAATTGTTTTATGGGTATTTATATTTAAAATATAATTTGGTAATTTAAATTTAAATTACCGACGAAAATTTCGTCAGTAAATTTAAAAAAAAAATTAAAAATATATATAATTTACCGACGGATTTTTTCATCGGTAATTTTACCAACGAAAAAATCCGTCGGTAAAATCGTCGCTATATTATAACTTTCGACGAATTTGTATGATATGATTATCGACGGATATTTTTTTACTGACGAAAAAATCCGTCAGTAATTACCGACGGATTTAAAATTTCATCGTTAAAAAATTACCGACGCAGGTTTTCGCGACAGATTAATTTCCATCGGTAATCCATCGGTAACTAAGTTACCGATGAATTTTCATAGTTTACCGATGGATTTTTCCGTCGGTAATCAGACAGTTTCTTGTAGTGATTCTAATTTTTGTGTATTTCTTTATAGATTGATCATGGTTTGTAAGAATTTTAATGTCTATGTTGAATTTCTTGTGACTATGAGAAGCTAATCTCCTTTGTGAGATTAGCTCCATGATTGGTGTTGGATAATTTAATTTTTATACAATTTGATTTTAATCTTGAATGGGCTTTGTGTTATTTCTATCATTGATTGTTCATTGATTGATTTATATGATGATATGTGTGATTAATTGTCATGGGCATGTGATTAGATTGAGAAATCAATTATGTGTTTATGATAGTTCATTGAATCATTTCATCATACACTTTATGTGCATTAATTTAGAATGAGATAGAGATATCCTTCTAGATTTAGAATCATTTGATAGAACATTTGATTAGCTTAATCGAGATATTGGTTGATTAGGTGAGGAGACCAAAACCATTAGTAAATTCATAGTACCTTAAAAGGGAATATTGCCTATGATTTAGTACCTCATTAGGGAACTCATAGAGTAATTAGTACCTAGTGGGAGGTGTTTGCTTTGGTCACGACCTATGTGCTTTTGGGAGCCTTATTGAGTGCCTACATCTTATCCATCTCGAGAGAGAGTTTAAGTGGAATTAGTGATCGCTCCTATGCCATGTCCATGAGAGATTAGTGAGCCTTATTTCTATGCCATGATTGTTGTTAATCTCATTCTTGCATCATTTGGAACCCATCTTATCTTTGCATTCATTTTTTCTTTATTTCTTGCATTAGTATAATTGCATTTGTTTGCATGCTTATCTATCCTCCTTTTCAATCGTCCTTATAAAATCACGATAAACTTGAGATCGCTTAAACTCTAGTGCCTTCCTCCCTGTGGTTCGATAAATTCTTTAATTGGTCATCCCAACTATATACGACCAATCACTTACCACTAAAACCATACTCCTTAGGCTGATGAGGGAAAAGTTTGCCTTTCTGCAATTAACATAATGCATCTGAACTGTCAAATACCATCGAATCCAATGGTATAAACTTTTGAAAAGTTAAATAAAGAGTTAGAAATGTATAGATACCCATGATGTGAACCAGAGACTGTGAGATATGCATGCAAGAATCCAAGATATGGTTCCATAATGATATCTACAATATTAGAAAATGCAATAAGAAAATGTGCAGTTATTCAACTATAGGAGTTGTTAATGTTCAATGTTTATAGCTAGTTAGTTATCAAAATTATGCTTCCAATAGAGTGCCCAACAAAGCTAAATTTAATTGTTCTCAAGACCTAGATCTGGAAGCTTTGTCAATTTTCTTTTACATAAAAGACAAAACCTCTTATGCAATCCGCAGTCCCTTTTTTTTTCTAAAATCTCCTAATCATGTTTTGTCTTAATTAATCTCTGACATAAGAAATTCTATCTTTGGGTCAATCAAGAGCCATTGATTAAGAATTAGCTGTAAATCCAAATGGTATGCTTGCATAAATGTGATTTCGTGATGAATATTTCATGTAAAAAACAAATACTTGAAACTTAAAAGGATCTCAAATGAGTATACAAAACCGTGTAGAAAGAATACACACTATGCCAAAATTGTGGAATAACAACGCTGAAATAACAACGGAGAATCAAAAATCCATTGTCATAAGGGCAAAAAAGGGCTGAAGACAAATTTCCATTGTTATAGCTTGAAAAAGGCGCGCATTAACAACGGGAATTTCCTTCCGTTGTTGTAAGTCCGTTGTTAATGCAATTTTATTTTTTTTTAAATTAAATTTAATAAAAAATTATTCGAAGTATAAATATGGGACTTGGAAAATTTTTCTTTCTTCCTAAGCCCTAGCAGAGAAGCGACTGAACTCCTTTAGAGACGCCGACGAGTTACTCCATCCTTAGTCGGAGGCGACTGACGATGCTATAGTGGCGACTGACCGCCACCGCCCGATTCTTCGCTGGCTGTAGTGACGACCGACTGCCACCACCCGATTCTTCACCGAGACTTCTAAAATTGCAGAGACGACGTGAACTCCCTTGCTTCCAGGGATGGCCGACGAGGTAAAGCTTCCTTCCCTAGCCAGAGATGACCGACTACGCTGAAGAAACGACAGACGGCGCACACTCTTCTCAATGAAGGCAACATCAACATCTCAACCCTATGCTCGCGCTCACCTTTCTCAATCATTCTCGCCGGCGACTCCCGAGCTCTGTGCTTGTCGATGGTATGGCTGTCCAACATTCTACTCTATTTATTTGTTTGATTTGTCTGCAGGATTATCCCCTTGATTTCTATTACTTATGTTCACTTTATGCAGTAACCGGTAATAATTTCCTTGATTATATTTAAGGTTGAAGGGCTGGAAGTTGGTCTTATAATAGAAGGATCTCTTAGGCTTTCTCTCTTGGAGTGTGGATTCTATTGTAAAATATATTTCAATAAATTTGTATGGTGGAGTATCATGGCTTCATCAAGGGTATATTTACTCATATACTCCTTTTTTCTGTTTAAGGAACTGTAATCTATGACTAATCTCTAGGTCACATACAACCTTTTCAGCTAAATCTGGATTTTTTTATAACAATGTAAATCTATTTGAAATCATTCAAAAGGAGTTCAGAAATTAATTGGTTGCTTGCATGGAAATAAAAAAATTGGAAGAATAAATTGGTGCTTGTAATAAAATCTTACAGTTTTTCCATGGCCTATTCCTATGGCTATTAGTTTTAATGTCGTGTGTTTTATTTAATTTTAATGCTTTGCTTATGCTTTCAATTTTGAATAGAAGTATTGAATTGAAATGAGAGTATGATTGTTGGTTTTGCTTGATTGAAAATGGGGATAAATTGCATTGCAAATGTTTATAATATTCATATGCTTTGAAAATGCATGCAAGGTGTTCGATGAAATGCCTAAGTGAAATTTTTTTCTTTATGATGCTCAAATGTTTTTTAAGTTGAGAAATTGTAGTTCATTGGAAAAGATATGATTCCTTTTATGCACGAGTTTTGGCTAAGAAATGATGAAAGTGATGAGATACATAAATTCTTGTTTAGAAAAGAGGCACCTTAAGCTTTGAGTTGGCTACTTTTGTTATTCTTATTTTTATTTTATTTGTAGTGTTCTTGTTTTTGTTCTTTGGATGTTTAATCTTGTGCTTGTTTAAAATTTGGACTAAGAAACAAGAAACGCTATTTGCATGATAAATCATGTAACAACTTAAAAAAATTCCCAAAAAAGAAGGAATGATTGGAACCTGTATTGGCTCTTGAGATTGAAAAAGGGCAGAGAGGTGCATAGAGGCAAATTACTCTTGTACATTTGCCTTAGTCACCTAAAAACTGATAAAAAAGACGTACAAGGGCCCAAACCTCTGAGCCTTTGTGCCTCTTTAAAACTATGGTTCTAGGAGTACAATAAGCTTGAGTTGGGAGCTATCAATGAGCATCTAACATCAAGGAACATTTAACATTACATAGCTTATTTTATATAAATCTTTTCTGAAATCTGGATTTTGTTAGCTTGCGTTAATACAAAATGTTGCTAGTTGTGAAACTTGTATGTTCTCTATCAACATGTGAATCTAACTCTGGTAGGTTAAAGATAGCTTAAAAGGTAATCCTCATTACAGGTCTGTCATGCGTGATGAAAGGAAGAAGTTATTTAGCGAATATGCAGTAGAACTAAAGGCTGCTTAGGGAGAGATAGCCCAAAAGGCAACGACAAAAGAGCATGAGGAGGTGAGATTATGAACGCTTCCAGTCTTCATGATTGACAATGCTACTTGGTTTTTTCATATTATTTATTCAAAGGTTGTCACAGGTGCTTTGAAGTCGTTGCTTACCAATTTTTTCGTATTTAAATAATGCATATTATTTAATAAATGTGATGAACTAGTATATTGGATTATTAAGGGTGAAACAAACTTTTTAGTGGTCTGGAAAATAAGTGGACTTGGATTGGGTAGTTAATAAACTTACCACATATTTTTTGGAATTTTATACTCAAGTCATAAACTGATTTTTACTTTGTCTCCTTGTAGGCAAATTGAAGATTGCACTTGCCTAATTGCATAAATTAAAGACAGATATGGTAGTGATGCAGCTAATTTGATATCATATTCTTATAGTTCATGTATTAATTAAAAAGAACACCTTGCAATCTTTTTCTTTGTTTTGCTGTGAAATGAAAGACTTTTTAGTTTTAAACATATTTTGATTTTGATTTTGATTATGATTGTGATTTGTTGCTTCATGCAGGTATTCGGTATAATGGAGCTACTTCAGCTACTAGTTACTTAGTTCTAACTAAAGCAGTTATGCGATATAATGGACCTACTTAAGCTACCAGTTTATTAATTCTAATAGTTACCAATTGTGAATCATTTAGTTTACAATGCGTATTATCAATATCATATTAAACCCCTACAAGAGAGCTAGAAAATTCTAATATGTTAGTCTTTTTTCTTCCAAATTTACAGTTTTGTTATTTTTAGTTGGTTTTTAAATAATGAGCCAAATTAAAGTTTTCTCGTTCAAGCGCCAAATACTTTGTTACTAGTTTGGTCAACCCTCGTGTCCCTGCTTGCTAGATTCTGTTACTTTTCGTTTATTAATTTAATTAATCATATTCTTTATTTTATTTTATAACACATACCCCATAAAATATGTCATCATTGTGGCAGTTATGATTGTGTTTAGTGTTGTTGTATTGATTTGAAGGATGTCATGCTAAATTAACTGAATTTAGCTTTATCTCCTTGGATACTTAAAAAATTAATAAGTTCAGCAAAATGAATGACTTTAGGATTCTCATTAGTAATTATTATTTGCCACATAATTTTTTTTCAATGATTGTTTTGGATTGCTTTGAGATCAGATATTCAGCGTCTGATGATGGATGGTAAACACATTTTTTTAAACCCCGAAAATAAATTGTATTTCAATATCCTGAACCATTTTAATTAGATGTTTTTTGTAACGGTAAAGATACATGGCCAGATTCTGCCCGGCCAGATTTTTTTTTAAGAAATTTAAATTACAATCATACCCTTTTGATATTTCACTTATTTAAATTCATGCATTAAAGTTATAAATATTAAATATAAGAGATAACACAGTAATAATGTTATTGAGATAAGCAATATTTAATACATTGTGAGCATGAGATCTAATATATCGGTGTATAGCCAACATTTTTATTTAGTTAATACTTTTTCATTTTTATATTATTCAAAATATTAAATTACTATTACATTTGTTTATAAAATAATTGTCGTAATAATAGTTTTCCAATATATATATTTTAAAACCAGATATGTTCTTATTAAATTTGATATTATACCATCATCTTATTAATCATGAATTTCATATCTAATTAATAATATTAATTAGGTTATTTTTTATTACAAAAATTTTAGGACTTGTCTTATGTTTAAAGACAAAATATGATGAAGTAATATTCTTTATTTCATATAAAATTCATAATTTTTTAATCTAATAATAATGATTATGACAACAACAATAATAATATGATGATAATATTATTAATATTAATATTATTATTAACTTTATATCAATATAAATTATCGTGTTTATTATTATACAAATATTAAGACTTCTTTTTATGACTAAAATTTAATGTGCTAGTAATTATTTTTTCACTATACAATTTATAATCTTTCAAATTTAAAAAATAAATTAAATATTTTTAAATTAAATATTTTTAAGTTTAATGAAGGATTGATGCAGTTAATAAAATAATACCATAAAATAAACATTACAATTTTTTATATATGCATGTTTGTGAAATATTAATATTTAAGCAAAAAATTATATATATATATATATATATATATTATTAGTCTAAATAAATTAAAAAGATTTAAATTAGACAACAATTAATAATCAGTAAAATTCGAAAATTTATAAAAAAATATGCATATGTGTGATTAATTAAAAGTGTCGAATTATCATTGATGATACTAGTTTGATTGTACTAGCTTGATTACTTTAGCCTTGAAAATAAAAATCTTACTTGTATGAATGAAAATAAAATGTTAGTCTACTGTAAGAGTTAGAAAAATAACAATAAAATTTAAATTATATTACACAAATTTTGAATTAAATATATTTTTAAATAAAAATGACACAAATATCATGAATATTTTTTTTATCAATAATACAAAATAAAAATGACACAAACATTTATTTTTTTTCTTTTTTTATATCAATAATACAAAATCCGTATCAATATAATCTAAAAGGATATCACAATTATTAACTTAATTTAATGATGGAGATTGTCAATAGAATGAAATATTGCTGAGTTTAAGTTTTATGTTCAATATAAGATTTCACATGAATAGAAAATATATAAGATTGTAAGAAACAAATATATATGAATAAGCATATAAGCATTAAAATATAACAATATATATAACAAAAACAACGTTAATTCATTTAGCTAGCAAAGAAAAATCCAATGACACATCCAAACATAGAAATTAAAATAAAACCCTTGACAGAATCATTAATAATGCAGAAACTAAAAAAACAAACCCTTGACAGAACCATTAATAATGCAGAAACTAGATGGTTCTTCAAACAAGAAACAAAATAAACCAAACATTGAAATCTTGCAGTTGTCCCTAATCGATGTTGATTATGTCCACATCGAGATTGGTTTCGACATTTGACTTTGTTTTCTTTTCCTTCAAGCCGGATTCCAGATTGGCTTCGATATACGACTTTGTTTTCTTTTCCTTCAGGCTGGATTCAACATCAGATCTTGCTTTCTTCTTGTTCTGCGGAGGAGTTTCACTAAAGAGCTTCTTCTTCATCTTATTTCCACCTGGGACATTTGAACCGATTCCTCAAATATTTCCATAAGCTTTATCAGCGGATCATCCATTCCTATCATCATCTTTAGAGTGGAACCCTCACCCTTAACAATCGAACGCCTGAATAACTCTTTTATTTCAATATTCAGCTTGCTATGATCAGCCATTGTTCCTTCGTACAAAGATTTCAAAGCTTTTGGAGAGAGGAGTGAATCATATTTTTTCTCCATTTTCTTACTCACGTTTAGAATTGAAATAATTTGATAGATATGGAACTGAAATGAAATGTGTAATTTATATGAGAAACGATAAGGAGTAGTCGCCCTTATGATTAATGATTCATCTCGAAAAAGCGAAGAGAAATTGGACAATTTCATGGGAAAGCGGCTTCCGCCGTCCCACATATTAACAAAGTAAGGCATAAGCGGGGAACAAATTTATTGGAAAGGGTAAGATACGAACATCGGAAATCGAAGAGCCGCCACTTATATGGGAACTGAAAACGCAGCGCGTACAAAGAAAAAAATATGGAGGGCTATTTGAATTTTAAAATTTGTATATTGTCGTTGTTGTCTAAAAAACGGAGAAAGGAAACTTACTTAATTAAAACTTACAAGTAAATATTTTATTTAAATTAATGTATGAAATAATAAAAGAAATTAGGTTTAATAATGTATTTACTCAAATAATAAATTTAATCTATCACACATTTTGGAGGTTAAAATAGGTTGATTAATTTTTTTAAAATTAAATTTGCTTTAATTGACTATCAATTGAAATATTCTATCTATTTAACTAGTCAAAAGCTCCTGTACATACGGACCACATTTCATGCGTCTTTAGAATTTTGTGTTAAATTGTATATCCTTAAGTATATAGATGTGCACCCTTTATTTTCTAAAGAAAATTATTATGTGTATCTGGGAGCATAAACAACTCTCCGTGCGCCTTTAGAATTTTGTGTTAAATTATATACCCTTTAGTATAAAAATATGTACCCTTTATTTTCTGAAGAAAAAAAAATATTAATGAAAAATGTATACCCTTCATAACAAAATGGTGTACCTTTTATTAATTAAAGTGTATACCCTTTAGACCAAAGCAATGTACTCTTATTTATAATACTAAATTTAAATAGTGTATACATATTTTTCTATTAATTGTATATTTTTTTACACTCAAATTTTCATCAAAAAAACTAACAATTAAATGGTATACAATTTTGCTCATAATTGTATACATTTTTTGTGTATATTTGTATATGAGTGCACGCTATCTTTAGGTGCACCCGGGTGTACAGTATATTTAGCCTTTACAAAGATAGTAAAAAAAAAAAGAGTATATGTGTATACTTGTACCCATATGTGTATACTTTTTTATTCTATTTTGTATATGTGTTTTTGTAATAATTGTATACTTTTTTGCACACTATAAATTGTCAAAAAAAATATTAATGTGAATTTGTTATCATTTATGATTTATATGCTTCTATTTTTTATATTTCAGATCTTTAATTGATAGATAAAATAATTCAAGCCTAAATTGATAGTTTACCAATTTTTCAGACCTTAAATTAAAAATATTTCATCTTACACGTTAATTTTTTTTTTATCTTTCCATAATATTTATGTGAATGGCTTAAATTAAATCTTGACCCTTTCATATTGAATTTATAATCGTGACACCTTTTTGAGTTTATAATCTGTTTCAATTCGTGAGACAGTCTCACTTAAATTTTTACTTAAAATCATAAAATCTTTTATAATAATATGTATTTTAAGATTTTATTTTGGAAAACATTTGTTATAGTTTATGTCCTATATTATAGCAAGAGGTATTAAAATAAAATATAAAAAATCACAAAGAATTTTATAATTAATATTAATGTTATTTGTAAAATTGAAATAATTTATTTAATATTAAATTTTAAAATGTCTCTTATACTTAATAGAGAAAATTGGGTGCGGAGTCCAATCAGATAAAACAAATTACTTTTCTAACCTAATTATAAGTGTATATCTTTTTATGCTCGAATTAACAAAAATATCATTTACTCGAATGTATTCGAATAAAGAGTATTTTCGAGTAATATGAGTAAGTAATGTAATTTTCGAATAATATGAATAAGTAATGTAATTTTTGAGTAATGTGAATAATGTGAGTTAACATGAGTAACACTACAAAAAAAGGCTTTCATTAGAGACTAAATTAGAGACGGTGTGTTAGCCGTCTCTATTTGAGACGGCTTCTGAGACTATTTTTAGAATTAGAGATGGCATTCTTGTTGACTATTAGTCAACAATAACAAATTTTATATTGAGACGGTATTAGAAACGGTTTCTCATTGAAACGGTATTAGAGACGTTTTTTTCTGTCTCAATTAGAGATAGTTTATTGTTGTCTCTAATTTGAGATAGTATTAGAGACGATTTTAAGTTGTGACGGTATTAGAGACGGCTTTCTTCCGTTTTAATTAGAAATAGAGTTTTTCTGTCTCTATTTGACACAATTTTAGAGATGAAATGTGTCGGCATGCTAGAGAACAAGATCACGTAATTTTGAGACGGTTTCTGACTGTTTCAATTATTGGGATGGATGCAAACCGTTTCAATTCGAGTAAAGGGTATTTTGGTCAATTCGGACATAAAAAGATATATACTTAAAATTAGGTTTGGTTTAATTCGAACATTTAATCAAACTGAGACTCGAATAGTTCGCGAACGGTTTGGTTTGGTTACATCCCTACTTGCGGTTTTGGTCCCATAACATGCTTATTAATAATTAAAGAATTTATTTTTAAAGTATGATGAATGATGCAATAAAAATCAACATTTAATCCATGACACATATTTTTTAAAAAAAATTAGGGCCACTTACTATTAGCTACAAAAAAATGCATAATTGCTATTAACTACATGACTCAAAGCACTATTACTCATAACTACACAATTATGACTGTAGTACCATAAATACCCCTATATATTTGCACAATTATTTTGCACAATTTGATTCTGCACAATTGTTTTGCATAATTTCGTCGGTCAACGCCGGTCAACTCCGGTGGGTGGGTGTGGGGTAGGGTTGTTGGTTTAAAAGTGTATTGAGTATAAAGTTATATTTGGTATTTTACTTTAATATTTTGTAGTTGAGAGTAATTATTTAAATTCCATGTATCTAATAGTAATTTAGGTTAAAAGTGTGTACCTATTAGTACTTATCCCAAAAAATTATTTATAAAAACTACTTCACAAATATATGTATTAAGATTTTATTTAGATAACTAAATAAGGCTAAAACTTGTGTATTTTTTGGGGCACGCCGTGCGCTCATACTCATTAATATATACCCTTTATTTTCTAAAATTAATATAAAACGTTATCACTTTCGTCATATATACCCTTTATTTTAATTTTCCTCTATATATATATCGATTCAAGAAGTATCACTAAAAATAATAATATAATAATTTTTTTATTCTTAATATATCCGTATTGAATATTTAATTTTATAAAATTAAAAATTTTAATAAATCTTGAATTAAATGAATATTTATTAATATTACGAATAATTTTAATACAAAATTAAATTTAAAATTTTAACTTAAAAAATGTTCGTTGCAACCAGTTGTACAGATTTTATTAAATTATACTATAACTTATGCATTCATTTATTACTTTATTATAAAAAATTATTATTACTTTATTAAAAAAAATTATTTAAAAAATTATTATTACTTTATTATAAAAAAAATTATTTATCAATAAAAATATTGATATGGAAATTGATCTACGTATAAATTCAAGGAATTAAGATTAGACATGTTCACGTATGAAACTAAACCATACAGATCAAATACATTTAGTGCAAATTAACAGAAGATAGGATAGAATAATATATATTTATCATACACTTAGTTTATAATTAATTAATTAATTAAGTTAGAGGATTGATGAATAATATATTTATTATCATAAAATACACTTAGTTTATAATTAATTAATTAATTAATTAATTAACTTTACAACTAACAATGAATTTTAACGGGTATATCATTAATTCTACACTATTGGAATTAATTCTTCACAATTCCAAACAAAATCAATCCTTTATTGTTTGCATCATAAAAATTACAACAAAAATCCACCAACAAAAATCCAACGTGCTGTGATTTAGATCTTTAGAAAAATTATGGAGAGTCCAAATTCAACTACAAATAGATTAGATTTGATGTATGAAATATTTGGTTCTGATAATGAAAATGATGGAGAAGATGAAGAGTCGTCGATGTATTCTTTATCAGAAAATGAATTTAACCAAGAAGAAGAATTTGAAATGATCATAGACACTGTCGAGGCTACTGAAACAAGCAATGTGGCTGTTCAAACTACTAAAACAAGCAATGTGGCTGTCCAAACTACTGAAACAAGCAGCGTGGAAGTTGGGCCTCAAACAGGTATGATCTATCAAGATATTGAAAGTTTATTTATAGCTTATCAAGAATATGCAAAGCATAAAGGTTTTAGGGTTTAGAGCTCGAATATCACAAGCACAAAAAGTATCAAAAAGAATAGGTTGTGGGGCTCGTATTAATGCTATCAAACAAGAGGATGGAACTTGGATGGTTTCGAAAACGATACCAACTCACAACCATGATCTTTATCCTCATATGTCAATTTTAATGCCTGCTCAAAGGAATATTTCCGTTAATATGAAGCGACAGCTTGAAGCAAATGACATAGCTGGAATTAGGCCTTCTAAAAATATTAGATTAGCGGAGGTTCAAGTAGGTGGTCCACAAAATTTAGGGTGTCTCTCGAAAGATTGTAGAAATTACATAGAGAAGAGAAAAAGATTAAGACTTGGATTTGGAGATGCTGAGGCTATCAAAAAATTATTTTTGAGGTTGAAAAAAAGTAATAAAGACTTCTTCTATTTGCCTGATTTTGACGACAGAAGCAGACTATGTAATGTGATGTGGATTCATCCTCGAAGCATAGCTGCTTATCAAGATTTTCATGATGCTTTGTGCTTTGATACCACATACCTTGTTAATAAGTATAACATGCCTTTTGCAACCATAATTGGTATCAATCACCATGGACAGTCTATTTTGCTAGGATGTGCCTTGCTTGCACATGAAGACTCTAACTCTTTTAAGTGGCTTTTTTCACATTGGTTGGATGCAATGGGTGGCATTCATCCTACATGCATAATTACGGATCAATGTGAAAGCATCAAGATTGCAATACGAGAAATAATGCCTAATAAAATTCATCGATATTGTTTGTGGCATATTTTGTCAAAATTACCACAAAAGCTCAGAGGTGTTCCTGAATTTAACAATGCTATTGTTGAATTAAAAGGAATCGTGTATGATAGTATTACTATTGAGATGTTTGAATCAAAGTGGGCTGAATTCTTGATGAAGTTTAATCTTGAAGGTAATTCCTGGCTGAATGACTTATTTAATGAAAAGGAAAATTGGGTTCCTGTGTACCTCAATCACATTTTTTGGGCCGGTATGGTTTCAACACAAAGAAGTGAAGGAATGCATGCATATTTTGATGGATACATCCACTCGAGGTGTACATTGAAACAATTTGTAGAACAATATGAGATAGCAACAGCTGATAAGATTCACAAGGAGTTCATTGCTGATTATGAATCAAAAAACAAGGTCATCAAATGTGTGACTTTTTTTTCTTGGGAGAAACAGTTTCAAAAGGCATACACTAATAATATGTTCAAGAAAGTGCAGAAAGAATTGATGCGCACATTATATTGCAGTGTTATTCAATCAAGCGGGGATGATGCAACTGATAGTGTAGTTGGAGTTGAAAAATACAGTGTGCAAGAGAAAAGAATGGTAAATAATTTTTTTTTCAAAGATCTGACATATACAGTTCAGTATAGGCCTAATGGGGAGTATTTTAATTGTAATTGCAAGAAATTTGAATTTGTTGGAATATTATGCTGTCATATTTTCAAGGTTATGGGACAGAATGGTATACAAACCATAAATGAAAGGTACATATTGGATAGATGGAGGAAAGACTTGTATAGACGACATTCTAGTATATTTTTTGCTGGAGGTTACCCACACATGACAGATGAGTATATGAAATTTCAAGAAGTTGAAAAGTATTTTCAGGAATGCACCGATGTTGCTATGGATGACATTTCAAAGTTGGAATTTATCAAGCAAAAATGCATTGATATGAAGAATGAATTGTTTAATTGGAGTCCTTCAACTATGAGAGATAATGTCACTGAATCAAATAGAAGAGTTGAAGAAGGCACACCAATATTAAATCCAGAAGTTGTTCGTCCCCGTGGGAGGCCTAGAGTGAATCGATATGTTAGACCAGGTGAAGATAATCGATGTTCTAAAAAAAGAAATGGAAGAGGGCAGCGTGGTGAAAGAAATTCAGGAAGATAAGAAAGCATGGAGATAAGGAAGTTTGAAATGGAAGAGGGCAGCATGGTTGAAGAAATTCGGGAAGATGAGGAAGTATGGAGATAAGGAAGTTTGGAGTATGGATATTGTACTCTATTTTATTTTATGTTTATTCTGCAGCTTCCTAGAACTTGTAATATTTTATGTTATATGGATCAATTTATTTTACCAAAATTTTAACATTTTTATATTTTATTGTTATTTTTATTGAAACAATTAAAATTTTAGGCATCTAATAATTATTGTCATACATAAATTTATTTTAATTATAATTAATAATTATATTAAAATTTTATTAAAAAATTAAAATTATTTTCAATATATATTATGATTAAAAAATTTAATATAAAAATTATTTTATTAAAGTATATCAATAATATTATAATTATCTAATATAGTATTATATTAGTCATTTTATTTTAGTCTAATTAAGAATGTAATAAAATTATTAGTTATGAATTTTAAATATAAGTCATATCAATTATATTTAAATATACACTTTTAGATTCACAAGTAAAAATAAATTTATATTTAATTAATTATTTTCATTTTTATTATTTTATTATAGAGATGGTTATATTATCAATATATTATGTTTTATAAAAATTAATTAAAAATATAAATTTTAAATTTAACTTATAAACATTATATAAATAAATTTTTAGTTTTATCAATAATAATCATTATAATAATTTTGAAATATGCCAAAAATAATAATATATTAATTTGAGAAGGATTACTAAAATTAATAATATATTGTTATAGATATTTTTGTAAATAATGATACTGTGTTTCAATGTGCATAAACTTAAAAAACATATTATCAAGATTTATTATTCTTCAAACTACTTTGCGCAAATTAATGCAGTGGCGCATTTAATTAGTTCCAATCATTTAAAGCTATCTTAAAACTTAATAAAAAAAGAAATGATCTGTTCATTACAGAGAAGGAGATAATTGTCAATTAACATTTTTACTTTAGATTAATTTACTATAATGCCATTTTCTGTCCAGCCAGAATCTGGCCAAATAGCACGATCCTTTTTGTAATGCTAAGCTTCTATGATAGTGCTTTGAAAAAGGGACTTAAAAAGTGCAAAGAAACACTATTCTCCACTCATTCACTAAATGTTCCTTGGAAATGTATCTGTGAGTGTTATTTTTCTCCCATGTCTACTCTTAGATTCATTATCTCACCTGAATTTCCACCATCTGTCACTCATGCACCCTCAATTCTAGATTCAAAGGGAAGTGCTGATTAAAATAGTGATTAAGGTTTGGTTCCCCCACAAGATAGATAGGTCTAGTCAGGCTACGATTTTTTAAACTTGCATAGCTTTCTGTTCATTTACAAGAATCCACTAAATCCCATGATCTAGTTGACTCATTCATATTGAAATATTTTTCATGATTTCTTTTATGAGTTTTTTCCCAAGAGCTTTCAGTCAATAAATTATAAATTTTAAGTACAAATTGGATCAAGTAGGTATAACCACTTACCCTTTGCAAATTTATGAAATATTAGTTTATTGTGATACCTGGACTTGAGCAATCAACTATATCGTTTCTGCACTTTATTGGAGTTTGAAGCTTGGCCATCAGATTCCTCTAATTTCTCAATACCATCGTCTTTCTATAAGTTATGATTGATAGTGTGCCAAAGAAGTCTATGCTATATTTAATGCTAATATTTGACATCTGGATGCTTTTACTATGGCTTAACAGATTTAATTCTGTGACTGAACGCTTAATCTGACATTTGTATACTTTTACTATGTTTTAAAAGACTTAGTTTTGTGACTGAACGCTTCTTCATGGAGCTTAATACTCACCAAATTGATACAAGCATTGCAAGAAGTGAAACAATGAGTATTATCAACGGGATGCCATAAACATATCGCTGTAAGTGTTCAGTTTATCGTGGTTTCAGAGAATTGATGTAGTGAAGAACCATTATTTGCAGAAAATGAGATTGTTGCACCATTAGGACAGGTGAAATGGTGGAGCCGTGGAGGAATATGATTCTTGTGAATTAAAAACATTTCTAAAACCTATAGATCAAATCTGTTAAATATTATTGTAATGCTCATGAGAATATATTTTTATTTTGGGATGTTATATTAGATTATATTGATGATGGTATTTTGTATTTGGAGTACTCCCTATTAAATTTGAGTGAATAGATGTAAAATTAGTTGTGTTCTATTAATTATCAAACAATATGGCTATTTTATTTTATTTCATATTTATTAAACATGTAAAGAAATTGTTGCAACAATGGGGATATATTACTTTTGACAATGAGGTTTCACCGTAGTCAAAGATAGCTACGACAATGGGGATTTTAAAAAAATCAATGTTTTATTTAAAGTTAAATAACAACGGGTATATGGCATACAACAACGGGATTCTTTGTGGTTAAAAGTAAGATGTTTTAACAAAAAAAATGAACAACAACGGGGATGTAATAAAAGACAACGGGGATATACCGTTGATAAAGTTTTTATTTTAAACAACACAAACAACAACGGTGTAATTTCCTATAACAACGGGGATTCACCGTTGTTAAAGATAAGCTACAACAATGGTTCAATTACAGTTGTTAAAAGTGTGGTACCTTTAACAACTACCGGATTAACAATGGAGTATCGAGAACTAAGACAACGGGGAATCCCCATTGTCGTAGAAATATACAACAATGGGGTAGTCTCTAACAACAACGGGGATTCACCATTGTTAAAGATATGCTACAACAATTGTTCGATCACCGTTGTTAAAAGTGTGGTACCTTTAACAACTACCGGATTAACAACGGAGCTTAAAGGCTATGACAACGGGGATTCCCCATTGTTGTAGAGAGCTACGACAAGGGAGATTTCCTGTTGTTAAAATATATTTTGGTAACCAACACCACTTTTAACAATGGAAATTTAGGGCTACGACAACGGGGATACTCCGTTGTTAAAGATGTGTTACAACAACGGGGATATCAGCGTTGTTAAAAGTATGGAGCTTTTACAACTGTCGGGTTAACAATGGAGTTGGAGGTGCTACGACAACGGGGATTCCCCGTTGTCTTTCCACAATTTTGGCATAGTGACACCTCCAATGGTAAGGAACGTTTATATTGATAGATGTAAATTCAATATAAATCAATAAATTACAAATATATTTCACCTCTTGATGAGCTGATCTCCTGCAACGCTCTGTTTGTGGAGCTAATTAAATCTTCTTTAGTACATACATGCAATAAGTTTCCCATATATTCAAACAAAGATTACATAAATTGTTCTAAAAATTATAAAATCTAAAGAAATTAATATAATTTAACAAATTAGAAATCACTGTATCTCAATTCTTGATTCACTGTACGGATAACACATATAAGTGCATTTTCTACATCACAACAAAAAATCTCACTAAGATAAATTTTTACACTTCCACTCCAAAAAAAAAAGGAAATTTTTAGGCTCAACTACTTGGTTCTCAATAAATCAAATTGGTTAAATAACTATTTTTTACATAAAACTAATAAATATCATATTCACAGAAATTATCTGGTCCATCAATCTAGCCAGCGACCTATCTATATAAGATATAAAAACAAAATGTTTCAAACATAGTTCAATACAAAATATAAAAATGAGTAATTAATAGAACTTCAAATTTGCCAAAAAAAGCAAGTTAATAAAGAATTAATTGTACCTCTCTATTTACTCAATGTATGAAAATGCATATTTTTAGAAATCCTGTAACAATCACATTCACAAAATCCCCCACCTCATTTTTACCTGACCTGCAGGTTTATTAACAGGGCATCAGACCAATGTTCAAGCCATTGAATCATTGAGTATACTTGCCGACATCCCTGAAAAAATATGCAAGATTGCATAAAAAAATTAAGAATCATGAAAAAGGACTTAATAAAATATGATAAAAAACTTAAGCATTTATATAGAGAGAAATTATCAAGATTAGACCCATGGTCTTCAAGTTATAGGTGAACAACCACCAAATCACTTGAATTAATTAGAATCCACAATAGCTAATCCCAAAATCTAATATTTGGCATACTCTGCACACACTGCTCAAATACTTTAACTCATAAGGTTTCAACACTGAATATAAAAGTAATATGTTCTTAATATATATCATTATATTAGGTCAAGTTGACTAAATTTAAAAGACCATCTTAGTTTCAAGAGTAGGATATGAATGTCAAACTAAATCCATGTCATACAACTAAGAATTGCCATGTCCTTAATGCAAAAATTAGGAACTCATATTTCAAACACATTATACGTATCCCTTCGTTTCTCAAAGCAACTATATATACATCACAATGATTTTTTGTATTTTCTTGAATTTTTGAAGTTAGAGCATTAGATGAAGCTTAACACAGTAAATTCATTTACCATACAGAGAGATTGTTAGAATTTAACATGATCAATTAAACCATGATTGAGCGCTCTACTGTATACAAAAATCTGGATATAATATTACTATAAATTTTCAGAAAAAACAGAGATAAAATTTTAATGGAAATAAATAAATTTTTCATGATCAAACTGATTCTCTAATTATATTATATAAGTCCTAACCATACAGATAATAAATATGAATATTTTTTACTAATATTGTTATAAAGAAAATCACCATTGTATAAAACTGACCTACCCACACAATCAACAAACTCGTATAAAATAAAAGTTACAATCTACTAAATTAAAAACTAAAAACTATTATAAAAGCATAGCCCACATAATCATATTTATACCCACACAATTAGCAAACTCATATAAAACAAAAGTTACATTCTACTAAATTAAAAACTATTGTAAAAGCATAGCCCGCATAATCATATCTATACCCACATAATCAGCAAACTCGTATAAAACAAAAGCTACAATCTTCTAAATTAAAAAAAAAACTCACTAATCACTTTACAATACAACTTGAAGATCAGTATACCATACATCGACTACAATAAATAATCTTAAATAGGCAATAGAATCAACCAAATTAATTAAAATAAATACAAAATCAAACCTGTGCATAATGAAGTAGATAATTATACTTATTTCAAGAGAATTAACAGTGAATTCAAGGGCATCATTTGTTTTTGTAGGTCCATTCTGCAACAAAATTTCAAATATTATATAAGAGCATAGTAAACTTTCCACATAAATGAACAATGGTTGACAACTTAGAATATAAACAATAAACTTGAGATACTTTGAGCATATGCATTCATAGCTACTCACTTTATATAGTAAAATGTGGGAAGGGCAATTAAAAAAAACCATACGCCTGGATAAGCACTTGAAAAATCATAGCATCTCTCTCCACTTGAAATCTGATAATGGAATCAAAATTTCAAGAATTATAAAGAGCATAGTAAACTTTTCTTACAAATTAACAATGGTTGACAACTTATATTATAAAAAATAAAATTTGAGAAACTCTAAGCATATGCATTCATAGCTACTCACTTTATACAGAGGAATGTTGGAAGGGCAGTTGAGAAGAACCTTTAACCTGGATAAGCACTTGAATAACCATAGCATCTCTCTACACTTGAAATCTAACAAAACCTCCATTAAAAAATGCATTGCGTATATTAATATACCAAGAACAGTAATAAATGTTATGAAATAGGATTATTCTAATAATTATCTTAGACAATTGAAGAATCAAAGTTCCCTGATAAATGGAAGAGCCTGAGCATAAAAAGGTAATATCTTGATTTATTTTTAAAAATTAAACATACAACTCCAGTGAGCGAGTAGGTGGTAAATGTAAACTTCTAGTCATTGCTGTAATCCAGATAGAGATTTAATTCCACAAAAAAATATATTATCATTGCTTCTAGAGAAGATCTAACTCCTATAGGGAAGAACTAACGCCTTCTCAATTCTTCACTGCATCAATATTGGTAGATAAAAAAAAACATCTCACCCCTTGCAAATCTTCTCCGCAGAAAAACTAGCTTTAGTATGAACAATGTATTAACAATATTTGGAATGAGAATCATTGATCAAATGATTATGTCTTATAATTTATTTATATGTCCGATGCAATACTCTACCTACTTTATATGGTAGATAATATGTTGTGCGACAACACGCGGAAGATCATATTATCAGTTTCCTTATAAAGTATAAACATATGATCACAACCGAGATAGACTGGGACTCTCTATCGGATGGTTGTATTATGATTTGATATTACTTTGTCTTGACTATAAAATTACATTAGTGCACTTTATGTGTATTGAACAGGACCGATTGAGATCGTTCGATTTATACTGACTATACAGGAGAACTTGATCTAAGTTATTATGGATGTTCGTGCTCTTAATCCCCATACAATAACCTCGACACGTAAGGCAGTATGTATTTCTTTGATTCATCAATGGGTGAGATTTACATGTAATTAAATCAATAAACTCGGTGAGTTGGGAAATATTATTCTCTCTATGATGTGTTATTGATTGTAGAAGGAATACGAGTCCTATTAAATAGGTTGATGATGTCCGCTTGAGGAGCTTATAAGGGTTATCATGTAATCCCTGCAGGTGGATTTATTCCAGCATGATAACAAGGTTGAGTGGTACTACTCTCGGATAGATATTAATTAATAGAGTTGTCAGTAACTTAATTAATTAATGGGCATTGTATATCTTAAACATGGGGAGACTAACGGGCTCATAATAAGGAGCCCAAAACATAATTTTGGGATTGGAGCGATAGTGCAATAATAATATTTTAGTGGAATATATTATTATTATTGGACTTAAGTATAAGTTTTGGGCTAAACTTGGATACTTAAGCCCAATGAAGGCCCGACTCTAATTTCTCCTCCTGGTCCCTGTTGTAGATTAAGAAGATCTAGAGGATTGTCGCCCACACGACATCAAGATTGGACTTGGGAATACAACAGAAGATCAAGAGGTTGTTTGCTGTTGCTGTTCGTAAACATCCACAAATTTTCTAAAATCGTGTGGAACTCCAAACTATTCATATGATAAACTATTGGAATGCCATGAAAGGAAAATTCGTTTTGGCGCATAGATCACTCCAATCGGAGATCGGATGAGGAAGTTATGTCCAAAACCGTGAGGCTGCGCATGCTGCCGGCGAGAATCTTTCTTCTTCAACATACCCTGGTGAAAGGTAATACATTTCGATATTTTCTTGCTTCCGCTGATATAGAATCGTATGGAATTCTAACGGTTCACGTTAAATAAATGATCAAACGCCAACAACATTAAAGAAATAGAAGGACGAAAAAACTAACCAATTTGATCTTGAGTGCAGAAATACAACAATTGTAAAAAAATAACTTCAAAATTAGTAGCAGATTTTGATAGGGCACTCTAACTTAAAAGTTGATTCTCATTACTAAAAGAATTATATATGAGCGATGAAGTCCTTCAAATTTTGAAAGTAGTTAAAGCAGCATTCAGCATTATGCATTTCAAACTATTAAACAAGAAACCATATGGGAGTCGAATCAGCCGCTGCCTAAATCAATATTACATTCCAATCTTTAGCTTAATATAAAGAAATTAAAAAAATACAAAAGTAAAGCAAAAATGAAATATACTTGAAACTTGATCACCGAATTATAAATTTTGAAGTACGTGAAACCATTAAACTTATCAGAAATAAATCAAACAATGATCTGTGCCTTCTAAAATCTAATTAAAATAAAATTGACTAATCGAAATCTCATGTAAACTTTTTATTAAAAAAATGATTTAAAAAAATTATTATGATAAAGATATATATTACAAAGATAGCAGTGATCAAATGAAAATCCATCATATATATTTAATATCCTTAATATAACTTTTATCAGTTGAGAATTTATAAAGTACCAGTAATGGAAATAGTAATTGATCTTACCAAGCGGAGGTGATATATATGAAGAACAGGACAAGACACATTACCAAATATTTTCCATTCTACAATATAAAATGCTAATGAAACAAATAAAAAAATAAACGCATTTAAAAGGATCTTATTAAATGAAAAGAAATTGACCACCTTCAAGTAAAAATCTATAAGAAATAATTCAAAAAATAATTAATTAAAATATTTGCAATAAAAATAAATACTAACAAAATAAATTAAATAACATTCAAAAGACGCATTTAAAATGATCTCACTGAATGAAAAGAAAAATTACGGTTAAATGTTGTGATAAAAATAGAATAATAATATATCTTACCAAAAATGATGCAGATGAGGTCAAAATCTATCAAAAAAAATTGAGAGAGATGAAGAATGTTATGGAAATGAAAGTTGTAAATAAAGTTTACCGAACGGAGGCCATAAATATGATGAAGAAAGAGGCGAATTCGTAACGATGATTGACGAAAGCGAAGGCAGCAGCGGAACCATGATCTTGAAAATGGCAGAATGAGACAGTGGATGAATAAGGTGTAGCAGAAGAATATCACGACAATGGTTGACGAATGTGAAGGCAGCGGCAAAATCAAGATCTTGACAGCGGCGAGAAATCGTGAAAGCAATCAGAAGAAGATTGTCAAAATGTAAGTTTAGGGTTCCAAAATGAGTTTTATTCATTGTATTTATCAAAATTGTAAAATAATCCGTAAGTTTTATTTAAATATCAATAATGACACCGAATTATTTAAATAAAAATCTTAAAATAGTTAACAACACAAATCAACGGTTGAGATGCAAATTAAAATAATGTGTGGCCAAGAGTTAAAAAAATCTAAAAATAAGAAAATTAAAAGGAGGGGGGGGGGAACTTGGTCAAAATTGAGTCCAACTTTGTTTGACCCTTGTTGCTATTATATATTGTTAGATGTTATTACTTCTTATCCATTTTACAAAAGCAAATTCGGTCTCACACAAGTCTTTGCTTATCTAAAGACATCTATACGATAGTTTATTTTTGCTTACAGGAGGGATTCTCTTTCTTCCTTGGTGACATGGCACAAGGAGATTATTCTAAGCACTTTCCATTCTTTTTTTCATTATTATTTTTTAGTTCTTACGTTTTTTGCTTATGTTTTTTTATGTGCTTCCAATTTCAATTTCTTATATTTCTTTCTCCAATCTATTCCCTTTCTCTCTCCAATCTATTACGTTCTCTTTCTTATATTTATTTTTCTTACGTTACTTTCTCTAATCTATCATCTATCTCTCTCCAATCTATCCTTATTCTCTTTCTTATATTTATTTTTCTTACTTTTTTTTTCTCTGCTTCCCATTTTAAGTTCTTATATATGTTTTCCTCCAATCTATCCCTTTTCTCTCTTACCATAAAATTTTTGTTCTCTTACTTGCAATTTTTCATCGCTCGATGCATGGCTGGAGCATCGTTATTACCTTAGGATTTTGATCGGGTATCCATCCAAAAATACTTCGATTGTATCATCAGAGTAGGGAAAATGAACCCTAGAGCTGGCCGCAAGTGTCCTCTTGGGGAGATTCAATTTGGGTTAGGCTTCTGCTGCAACTGCTTCGACGTTACTAAGATCTGGCGTGGTGACAATTGCATCGTGGAATCAATGTGGATTAAAGTTTCGAGAAAGTTAGGTAATTTAATGATTTCATATAAAAATAATAAAAGGGTGTATATTACTTGTGTACGAGGCGCTCCCACGTTAATCTTACAATTAATATTATTTTGAGAGGGCAATTCTTGCTCTTACACATAGTGGTAGAGACCGTCAATGACCATATACTTAATATGTTTCCTTGGAAAGTAAGAGAATATCTTAGTTCAGATAAAATCTGTCCAAACGATAGATCATCCAACACTGATAGTCTATATTTAGAAGATTTTTTTAATTCTCTTAAATGTTATGGGCTCCCTAATCATGTTTTTGTACTTAAGGTAGGAGTTCCAATAATGCTCCTCAGAAACATTGATCCAGCTTTAGGATTATGCAATTGAACAAGATTGATAGTAACTAAATTAGGGATTCATGTTATTGAAATGAAGATATTATATTGTGGGAATAAAGATAGCTTGGTGTTAATTCTTAGAATGATTTTTAGTCCTACGTACAACACACTACATGTTATGTTTCAGATAAGACAGTTTCCAGTATTGCTGTGTTTTGTGATGACTATAAATAAGAGTCAGGGACAATCATTATTTGCGTGTTAGGATGGTTTCCCTAACGAAACCTATTTTTACACATGGTCAATTATATTTTGCGCTATCCAAGTTTAAGAGTAGGCCAGGTCTTATAATACTTTATCTGTATGAAGAAGGAAAAACAAGCAACAACACAATTAATGTTGTGTTTGGTGAGGTTTAAAAAAATATACAGTATATTACAGTTGGTATAAATATGATTTTATTCATCTTTTTTATTTATTTCATTGTAATTGCATGATATCATTTAAAGGTAAACATTTAAACTACACGAATTAAATATAGGATAAAACTTGCGTGTCCTCGGGGACATCGTGCCCCCAAATCTCGGGTTTTTTAAAGTTGTTCCCTTTTCGTATTAGAACGTGTACCCTTTATTTTCTGGAATTTTTTATCAAATATTTATATTATTCCTATTTGAATCAATCTTTTCATTAAAAAAATTATACCTTCATTAATTAAAGTGTATATGATATACCCTTATACACCTTATGAACCCGGGGAAACAAGAGACAAACTCTTAAATATATACGAACATGAAAAAAATAAATAACCGTAAAATAAAATCATAATATAAAAAAATTAACATATTAGAATAAAGATAATTTAAATAAGTTATATATTATCAAAAATATAACCGGTGACGTACACGGAAAACATACTAGTATGATTAAATAAATAAAAAATGGCGTTGGCACTTCAGCCCTGATGCTAATTTGAAATACTTCATTACTTGCTTTTTTTTTTTTTTTTATAAATTTATTTACATTATTTTTTCCGTTATTTTTTTAATTTTAATTCTTTTATGTTACTTCTTTTAAATTAAAATTTTAATAAATATTCAGTAAAATTTAAAATTCATCAAATTTAATCTATCATTGTTATTAAATAGTTTGAGCGAATAGAATTACTTTTTATTATATATATTATAACTTTTTATCTTTTACCTATTGTATATTATTCAATTATTAAATGATTCAATCAAAGTTATCAATATTTTTTTATGAGTATAACTTTTTATTGAAAAATATTAGTATTAATTTTTATTCATTGTCTTTATCACTTTTTCTTATCAGATATCATTTTTTGTTAAATTGTTATTACTTTTTCTTAATCCTATAAATTATTCATAAAATAATTAATTTACATGGTTATCACTTTGTCTTGATTAGGTATCACATTTTATTAAAATATTATCACTTTTATCAATCCGACCAATTTTTTACATAATAATTTAATTAGATGAATATTGCTTTTTCATAATCAAATAAAATTTTTTGAGAGTATTATTTTTCATTAAAAATATTATCTTTTTTTATTCGTCATATAAAATTTTATAAATAATTTAATTGAATGAGCATCACTTTTTTATTGATTAAGTACCACTTTTATTATAAATATATTCACTTTTAATCCAACTTACAATTTATTAATATTTTATTTAAATTAAAAATAATAAATAAATAAAAAATATAAACTTAAGTTAAAAAAAATTAAATAAAAATAATTAAAAATAAAATATTCTTACTTTATATTAAATATTACTCACTTTTATTTATCATATAATTTTTTTTATAAAATAATGTAATTGCATGAACATCACTTTTTTGTTGATCAAATACCACTTTTAAGAATAAATATTATCAATTTTAATCTAATCTAAAATTTATTAATTTTTTATTTAAAAATAATAAATATATAAAAGAATGGCAAGTCTGGAATGATACTGTCAAACGTGAGATTATTTTACACCTTTTAAATTAGTCATCACTTTCGCTATAAATTTTTATAATTTTTCTTATAAAATTTTATCACTTTTCATTTATATTATAAATTATTGATAAAATAGCATTATCACTTTCTTTATGACGAACACTGGAATAGGCAAGGCTGTGGAACTGGATCCCATTTGACAATTGGGCCAAACTTCCTGATCCATATTCACGTATTTTGTTTCATTCTATTTCTCTCTTCTCTCTCATATATAGCTGGTTTTTCTGTTTCATTATTTCCTTTTCTTTCCTTTCTTTCTCCCCATATTCACGTTCCTATTTTTTCTCATATTTCTCTCTCTCATTTTCCTTTCTTCTCCATCTTTCTCTCTTCTCCAACGAAACCTGATACATGATCCCAAACCCACGACCTTACTCAACCTCCATCGCGACAGAGCCACAGCCACCACCACTTTGAAGCACCTTATCGAGATTATCCATGGCAGGGTTCCAAATCAGCTCCTCCACCATTGGAGCTGGTGGCAGTAGTGGAGTCTTGTTGCCATTTCGGATATGGGAAAATCGCTGCCACACTGGCCAGGTCTGTGAAAGCTCTATCACCGCCGCCACCGCCGAGAGATGAAGATTGGGTTGAGAAGGATGCTCTGCCACTTGAAATTGTAGAATCCAAAACAGATGCTATTGTATTACGTATGCAAATATTCTTAGAGATTCTGCTACGACCCTAAGAATGGGTTCAATGGAATGTGTAAGTTCTTGGTTGAGGAGATGGACCTCAATATTGAAGATAGAATTATTATGTGGGTCTCTCTCTCTCTCTTCTTTCTAGTACTTTTCTAATTAGGGCATTTTGTTTTTCATTTGTCTGTGTCAATGGTTCAGGGGATACTCCTTTGCTACTTGCTGTCATGAATAGACGAATGACAACAGTAAAGTATCTCCTCAATTGGGCACTGATATTAACATGAGTAATTATGAGGAATACACTTCAATCAGAATGCCTTAAACCACAATATGCATGGTTTTATTACAAGAGTAAATATTCTTGGTTGGAGGTTAGTTGATACTGACAAAAAAGAGAAGAAGAATAGATAGGTGTGATGGTGAGAAATGGAAGGGGTTGGATTAGTGTATTTTTCCATAGGTTTCTTTTAATCAAACATTAGTGATCTCGTAAATCATAATTAGTCAGGGTTTTGTCAACAACATTCTATGTTATTTTATCTATTAATTGGTTACTTTTTATGATAAATTGGGTTACTATGAACAAATTTTTTGATTACTCTTCATATTGTTTTGTTCATATATAGTATTTTGTTTCAACAACAAATTTTTAGATTACTTTTTTTTCTTAAATATATTACTCTTTATAATAATTTGAGTTAATATAAACATGTTTTTGGATTACTTCTTTTATGTTGATTTCTTTATATTCTGTTCAGTGGATAAGGTTAATTTTTTTCTATTAATTAGGTTACTCTATATAATGAATTGAGTTACTCTTTATAAATAACTAGTATTTCCTGTCCGTGCGTTGCATGGGTAGCATTATATTATAAGATTATTGGTAAAAAAATATTATTTTAATAGTATTATGTATCTATATAAATATTTTTTTGCTTCTCTCATCTGGTTTTTGTCTTGTTCGAATTTAGTTGTCATGCTATTTTTTATTTATTTTTATAATTATCCCAAATATATTTTGTACGTAAATAATTATATTTTACAAATAATTTTAAGCATTTTATTATAGGATTATTGTTAATTATATTTTAATTTTAATAGTTTTTTCTTTACGAATATGTATGAGCTTGTCTCGTCCAGTTTTGGTCTGGTTAGAATTTTATTGTAGTATTATTTTTTTTATTTATGTTTTAATTATCCCATATGTGTTTTGATCGGAAATAATTATAAATATTTTATCTATTATTGGTTTTCTTTCTTATATTTCCTATGGCCACCCGGCCTTCTGGTACATATTTTCTTTACGGGATCCGTTCCCAATGGTTTCATTACTCTTTTTGATATATGAGACTCATACAAAACGATTGAACTATCTCCATGCGACCCTTCTACCATTCTAATACAACTATCCACTATATATTAAAATATTATATTCCTTAATTATGGTGCAAAAAGCAAATATTTTCATTAGGATGGGATAGAAGGATTATTATTATTTTTTTGTTTATTGTATAGTTGTAGTAATAGAATTTAATAGGGCATGAACCAAATTTTTTAGATTTGCCGAAATATTTTGACAGTCCATTATTCTATTAAGTGGAGGTATATTTAACATCCAACATTAGAACTAAAACAATATCTTCAATAGATGTTCATCATTTTGGTTAGTTTTCATTTGCCATTCTCTGAATCTAGCTAGTAGTTAATAGGTGTTATAAATTCCATACAAGTGGCAGTGTTCAAGGGAATTTTTTTTAATCTCTAAATAATGAAACTATCTCCATAAAAATTTAGTAACTGTTTTTTTTCCTGTAGATGATTTATACAATTGAAACCATCTTTTGATTTTGTGTCTATTATATTAAATACAAATCCTTCCAATAACTTCAATTGTTAAATTATTGTTGTAAAAGCTTCAGTTAATCTTTGATACATTACTTATATATATATATATATATATATATATATATATATATATATATTAACTACAAAATTTAAAGATATTGAAAAGTATTACATGATTAATAATTGTTAAATATTCAAAACATCGATATAAATCTTATAAATGTTTAGATTCTAATTTGAAAAAACTTAGTGTATGTAACAATGCACGAATATGATCTTTGGAAAATGAAAATTTCCCCTAAACACCTCAAGCCTTTTCCCTTACATCAATATAGGTCTATTTTCAATATTTATGGTATGTTGTGATGAAGAGGAAAAATAGTTCTGACTTAGCAATCTCTCACATTGATGAGACAATTTCCTTAAAATTCCATTAAGAATCAATTTCTAAATATATAGGAAAAAATTATCTACATTCAAACTTAGGTGATAATTTCACTAACCCCTATGTTTTCACAAACCTATCTCACTATATACTAACAACCAAATATACAAATTAAAATCCTCCTACCATCCCATGATTTCTTATTCAGGATTTTCCAGTAAGATTTATCAAAAAATAAACAAACAACCCTTACTCCATCACCAACTACTAAATAGGAAATATATGTGTTATCTCTATATTATAAACAGTAAACAATTCACGAACTGATCAAATATCTTCCAATCATGCAATCATGCTAAAAGGTTTTAAAAACTCCAAAGTCCTAATACCAATTTATATTCGAAATTCATTCCAAATAAACTACGTGTGGAAAAGTTCACGCTACCAAAATAGTTCTAGCCCATGATGTTACGAATAACAATAATGGGGGTTGAATAGATCTTACCCATATGTCTGAAAAAATAAAAGATAAATTAAAAAATGAATAAACCCTAGATGTGGGAGTCATCACGTCCTTCTCCATCTTGAATCCTCTTCTTGGTTCTCCTCTTGATTCTACAGATGAATCTTCACAGTGATTGATGGATGAAGGAAAGGATATGGATGATGGTTGGGGGGAAAGGATATGGATGATGGTTGGGGGGTGATCCCTCCTTGTGGGGTGTAAGATGATTGTATTGCGGTCACATCCTATAAATAGTGATGTGATTTGCATCATCTTTTATACTTGTAAGCTCTCCTTATGGACCTTGGATGAGCTTTTTCTTGGAGAATACAAAAATACTCGCTACTGGAGGTACGAAATTACCAAAAATAAGATTATGTGTCTCCGCTCGACCAAACTACTCCAGGTCGAGCAGAATTGGCTTTGATCAAGCAGAGGTCGAGCGGCATACCTGTTTGCGGATCCAAAAATTTCACGGTGCTCGACCAAAATGTCTTGGTCGAGCGGACTATCTTAAGGTCGAGTGGAGTTACGCAGTCTGACCGTTTTGTACATAACTTCCACATTCGATCTTCGATTTAAGTGATTCTTGCACTCAAGCAATCTTCTTTTCCACAACTTCTATATAGATAAAGAACTAACAAAACCCCCAACATTTGAATATGTAACAAGTCATGCAAAATGGCACAATCATGCTGAGTAGAAACAGCTTGCGCGATGTCACCATTTTGATCATAACTTTCTCATTTGGATTCTAATTGAGGTGTTTCTTATGCCAAAATGATCCTCTATTCTGTGGCTTTCCAACAATAAATCACACTTCCAGTTTTGAGCTCCAAAAAAATACAGAAAAATTACACAAGTTGGACGTGCATTTTTCAGCATTCTTGTAAAAGTTGAACCTTTTCTCCAACTCGGCTGTTTTGATCCTTTTTCCACCTAAAATACAATAAAACACCTCAAACGCACCTTTTTCTCAAATATATCGAATATAAGACACTTGTGCTAATATATGACAACAATTTCTATAAAAAAAGTGTTAAATTGGTCACTAAAACACACTTATTTTCACTCTCATCAATCCCCCAAACTTACCCGTTGCTCGTCCCAAGATAAAAAAATAAAAATAAAGAGAAAGAGAGTAGGAAAATTAGTAGGAAAACAAGGACTATGACAAATACCACATTCAAAATACAATTGTTCTCAACTTAGGTCATGCAACTCATATTACATGTAATAATCAATTCATAGCATACAATATAAGATAATCACCACCAATTCAAATGCTTCATTCACATGTTCTCACGGGAAGTATATATCACTCGCACTCAAGTATAAAAGATGTACACTTATGGATTAAGGTGTTTATGCTTAAATTCAATTCAAGTGCATGCGTAACCATAAACTTGCCAAACGTCTCAAACTCTCCACCACTAAAAGTATGTTCGACAATGAGATCAAAAAGGACTTTTTTTTGGATGTAATGTTGGCTCTTTGGTTAAGGTAGGAAATATATGAATAAGTGACTCAAAACTCAGATCAATTAAGTCGTGATCCATCATGATCTTTCATTCTGTCTACTTACTTCAAATAAGCACACATCCTCCTCAACTCTTTCACTTTCTTTCATTTTCATTTCAAGCATAACATTCTTTCCTTTCTTCCTTCTTTTTTCTTTTCTTTTTTTCTTTCGAGGTACCAGTTTTGGGTACTACCTCGCGCATCCTCCATAGGGTACTAGATTTAAGCACTACCCTAGGGTATTTGTTTTCATGGAGTACTAGATTTAAGCACTACTCCTTGATTTTCCTTAGATGCATTTTCAAGATCAATCACTAGTTCAACAATAATTTCTTTCCTTCCTAAACTGTTATCAAACTCCATCAACACAAAGCCATTAATTCTCCACTAGATAGGGCAATCAAGGCTCAAAAAATTCAGATGCTCAAAGTGGTTATTCTCATAGGCTGCAAAAGAATGAGGTTTTTAGGCTCAACCGGGCTAACTATGGATAAACATCATTTGGTAGGAAATTATTTGGCTAAGTGACTCATAAATTTAAAGATGACCTAAAATCATCTCCCATCATCTAACACACATATAGTTTCAAGTAAGACAAGAGGCAAGTTCTAGAATACACTCACAAGAATGATACTCTCTAGAAAAAATATCATGTGATTATGTAACATGTCCAACAAGGCTCAAAATCTCAGATGGGTTTTTAACATGTAACAAAGCACTTTCATGGTAAGTAATATCCCACAAGTACACATAGAACTTCATACTACAATATAACTCAAGTACAATTCCCTCATCAATTTCAAGAGCATTTGAATTTTAGGCACAATTTAAATAATATGTGGATAACTAAAACCAAAACTCAATCCTTCCACTCTATTACTCTAAAGCACATATAAAAATTTGAAAAAGGCAATGAGGGCACTTAATTTCTCCTTCAATTATTCATGAGCTCTTCGAGTTGTTCAACTCGGTCAGTTCAAACCTCAGTGGAGAACTCGTCTTCCCCCCTCTTTTACCTTTTTCTATCATCAAAGCTCAAATATACTCATCATCATAGATTCATTAATAATAACATAGGAGAACTATAAGAGAGACTCAATTGACTATCTAATTGACTACACACAATAGACACACCAACACATCACACTAAACATTAAATAAGTTGCAAAAAATTGACATACCAACAACGATTAAAATATTAATATGCCGCAAAAAATCAACCCCCTAAAAAATAAACAACCAACAAAAGGAAAAAAATTATACCCTTAGTTCTCATAAGACGAGGTAAGTACATCACACCCCAAACTTAGTAAAAACATAAGCCGAAACTAAGTTTGAAAAGAGACGTAATTGCCGAAGCTTGAGTACTTCAAATATAATAACTCCTCACTCACACGAAAAAAGTAAAATAATAAAATGGAAGGGACAAGCCCCCAATAAGAGCTCATGTTTAATGTTGGAGAGTCACGACGGAATACTATTTTGTACTACTAGATAAGATGACGGTCTTCTCGCATCCTCACCTTCATGTACTTTCTTTTCCTCTTCTTGTCTACACTTAGTACCTCACCTTTCTTGGTCATAAAAATATAATCCTTGGAATTACCTTCCTCCCATGGTTGTCTAGATACCTCCTTTTTAATCTTTCACTCAATTTCAGAGTCATCTGTCTTAGAAAAATCAAGATTAAACAAGTTAGAAATCACATCTTTGCTCTTGCATGATTGAGTCACCATGGGCATCTTAACATCAGGTATAGTATTCTATACGGAAACTAAAGCCGAATGATACCGCTTAACCTCTGCTCGACCTGATTGGTCTGGTCGAGCATGGTGAAAATGGTTGAGCAGGGTACCTGTAATCTGGTTCTGGATGTTCAGATTTGCAGGCATCCGCTCGACCTCCACTCGACCTGAATGGTCTGGTCGAGCGGATGCTTCTTGGTCGAGCGGAGACCCTGTAATCTAATTTTACTTTTTCTGCTCTACAGGTGGCCGCTCGACCATTGCTGACCAATGGGTTTGGTCGAGCGGTGGTCAACCGAAGGACCCAAAAATAGAGCATAGTTTCTCTATTCCGCGAGACGTTGATCGACCAAATGGGTTCGACCAGCTATGGTCGAGCGGGCTGATTTTTCCTCCATTTTTGCTCGATGGCATCATCGGACTTTCGTAATGTGTTCCTGACCTAAATGTGATGGCTTTGCACTCTTTTGGGTTCTTTATGCCTTGAGACAGAAACATTCTTTTCTTCAATGTTTGTGTCAATTGATTCACGTTCCTGGCCATCTATCCCATCATCAAAGTAAGGTTCTTCAACTGCTTAGACATATCTGCATGAGTAGAATACATAGTAGCCTCAAGTCTATCCACTCTAGCATCATTCTTAGCCATGTATCGATTGAAGATATCTTCAACACTCTTCACTTCTTGCTGCTGGATACTGGGCCCCTTTTGTGTCAACTCTATTTACTGCTTCTGCTGGGACTCTAGTAGCTTGTTGATGTTAGCTAAACTAGAGACAATCTCATCATCCCTATTCTGCTTCACTGCTTGATGTTCAACCTGAGCCACCTTTCCTAATACATAAGTTCCTCTTACTCTTTCCGTAGGCCAGTCACGTGAATTTATTGAGATGTCTTCAAATAACTTTTCTACTTCAAGTGCTGTCTTAGATAATAGTGCTCCACCTAATAATGTATCAATAAGAATACGCGACTCACAATCCAATCTATAGTAGAAGATACTTATGCACTAAGCTTTAGACATTCCATGCTGTGGACACCTCCTGAGCATATCTTTAAACCTGTCCCACACCTCATAAAATTTCTCACCCTGATTCATAATAAATTGGGTGATGTCTTACTTCATTCTGAAAACCTTTGAGGGTGGCATGTATCTCTCTAAGAACTTCTGCTGAAGTTGGTCCCATGTAGTGCAATCTGTGGCATCAAGAGTTTCATATCAAGCTTCTGCCCTATCAATCAAAGAGAATTTGAATAGGGCGATCCGCCTATCATTGTCATTAGCTCTAGCACCCTTTTGAGTGTTTGCATAACTAAGGAATCTTCTGAGATGCTGATATGGATCTTCAAAGCAACCTTAAGAAAAGGAATTCTTCTCCACTATGTTGATAAGAACGGGATGTTTCTCAAAATCATCATCTTCCCCCTTACTCCTATCAAACCCATGTTACCAATCCCATTGTACTTGAAAATTTCACTTATGACAATATTATCCCGATTCTGCCTTGCTCCGGACATGTTAAGCTCAGTGTGTTATTCCTTACTTTTCTTTCTCTCCTTTTCGTAGTGCACAAGTACCTCAGAAAAATTTAAGGTTAGATAGAAATAAATAATCACAATTAAAAGTCTTAATATAACTAGAAATACTAAATCAATAATAGCAACCATCCTTGGCAACGACACCAAACCCCCAAACTTACCCGTTGCTCGTCTCAAGGCAATAAAATAAAAATAAAGAGATAGAGAGTAAAAAAATTAGCGGGGAAACTAGGACTATGACAAATACGCCATTCACAATACAATTATCCTCAACTTAGGTCATGCAAGTATTATTACATGTAATAATTAATTCATAGCATACAAGATAAGACAATCACCACCAGTTCAAATGCTCCATTGACATATTCTCACGGGAAGTATATACCATTCGCACTCAAGTGTAAAAGATGTACACTTATGGGTTATGGTGTTTATGCTTAGATTCAATTCAAGTGTATGCGTAATCATAAGCTTGCCTATTGTCTCAACTCTCCTTTTACTTGTAGCTAGCAAATCATGGATCAAAAAGGTCTTTTATTTGGTTGTAATATTGGCTCTTTGGAAAAGGTAGGAAATTTATGGATAAGTAACTCAAAACTCAAATCAATCAAGCTGCAGTCTCTCGCGATCTTTCATTCTTCCTCATCACTTTAATCAAGTACAACATCCTCTTCAAACTCTCTCATCTTTCTCCTTCAAGCACAACATTTTTTTCAACTTCTTCTAGCTCTTCCAATCCATCATTCTCCTTTTCTTCACCGTTTTTTTTCTCTTTCTTTTTTTTTCTTTTAAGTTACCAGTTTCGGGCATTACCTCTTACATCCTCCACATGGTACTAGATTTAAGAGCTACCCTTGGGTGTTCATTTTCATGGAGTACTAGATTTAAGCACTACTCCAAGAATTTTTCTTTTCATCCTTAAGACTCTTCTCTCATCATCCTTATCATCCCTCAAATCACCATTCTCTTCAATTAAGCTTTATTGACTATTAAAAGAATGGATTTAAAAAAGCTCAAATGGGCTGGCAAGCGATTTAATGAATTCCGATAAAGTATATGGGAAAAGATGGGCTAATATCATTTCCATAATCCGCTAGACTAATCTTGAATATTCAAGGAGACTCAAGGCAAGTTCTAGAATACGCGCACAAGAACGATACTCACCTAAAAAGAAATATTATATGATTATGTAGCATGATCAACAAGGCTCAAATATCACATGGATTTTTAATAAGTAACAGAGCACTTTTCACGGTAAGTAATATCCCACAAGTACACATAGAACTTCATACCACAATATAACTCAAGTACACTTCTTTCATCCATTTCAAGAGCATATGAATTTTAGGCACAATTTAAACAAAAAATAAGCTCATGTGGATAACTAAACCAAAAACTCAATTCTTCCACTCTCATGAATTAAAAGCACACATAAAAATTAGAATAAGGAAATGAGTTCACCTGATTTTTCTCCTTCAAAATATTTACGAGCTCCTCAAGTTGTTCAACTTGGTCATGTCAAAGCCTCAGCATAGAACTCATCTTGCCACTCATATACCTTTTTCTATCATTAAAACTCAAGCACACCACATCACTATAGATTCATCAATAATAATATATGAGAACTATACAAAAGACTCAATTGACTGTCTAATCGAATCCACACACTAGACACACCAACACATCACACTAAATATTAGGTAAGTTGCAAAAAATTAACATACCAACACAGGTTAATATATTAATATACCGCAAAAAATCAACCCCCTAACAAACAAACAAGCAATAAAAGGAAAATTATACCCTTAGTGCTCATAAGACGAGGTAAGTATATCACACCCCCAAACTTAGTAAAAACATAAGTCGAAACTAAGTTTGAAAAGAGATAAAATTGCCAAAATGTGAGCACTTCAAATATAATAACTCCTCACTCACACGAAAGAAATAAAGCAATAAAACGAAAGGGACAAGCCCCTAACAGGCGCTCATGTTTAACGTCAGAGAGTTACGAGAGAATACCGCTTTTTGAACTACTAGATCAGATGGCGGTCATCTCGCATTCTCACCTTCAAATACTTTCGTTCCCTCTTCTTGTCTACACTCAGTACCTCACCTTTCTTGGTCACAAAAATATGATCCTTGGAATTACCTTCATCCCATGGCTGTCTAGACACCTCCTTGTCAATCTTCCATTCAAATTTAGAATTATCTTTCGTATTAAAACAAGATTAAACAAGTTAGAAACCACATCTATTCTGTTGCATGATTGAGTCTCCATGGGCATCTTCATCGCTTTATCAAGAGAGAAAACCACATCTTCATTATCTATCCGCAGTCTAATCTTTCCTTCTTGAACATCAGGTATAGCGTTTTGCAAGGAAACAGGAGTCGAAAAGTGTTGCTCGACCCTAATTGATCTGGTCGAGCGGGGTGAAAATGGTCGAACGAGATACTTGTGCTCTAGTTCTAGATGTTCAGATCCATAGACGTCCGCTCGACCTAAATGGTTTGGTCAAGGGATGCTTCTTGGTTGGGCAAAGACCCTGTAATCTAATTTTGATTGTTCTTCTCCACAAGTGGCAGCTCAACCGTCACTTGACCACTAGGCTTGGTCGAGCTGTGGTCGAGTGGAAGCTCTCCATCTCCATTTTCACCCACCGGCAACATTGGACCTTCATACTGTGTTCCTGACCTCAGTGTGATGGCTTTGCAGTCTTTCGGGTTCATTATGCCTTGAGACGGGAATATTCTTTTCTCCAACGTTTGTGTCAATTGATTCACGTTCTCGGCCATCTTCGCCATTATAAAGGTGAGGTCCTTCAACTGCTTAGATAAATCTGCATGATTAACATTCATACTCACTTCGATTCAGTCAATCTTAGCATCATTCCTTGCGATGTATCGATTAAAAGTATCTTCAACACTCTTCACTTCTTGCTAAAGGATACTACGCCCCCTTTGTGTCAACTCTATAATCTGCTTCTGCTAGGACTCTAGTAGCTTGATGTTAGCTAGACTAGAGACAATCTCATTATCCCTATTCGGCTTCACTGCTTGATGTTCAACCTGTGCTACCTTACCCAATACATAAGTTCCTCTTACTCTTTCCGTAGGTTAGTCATGTGAATTCATAGAGATATCTTTGAATAACTTTTTTGCTTCAAGTACTGTCTTAGATAATAGCGCTCCTCCTGAGGATTCATCAATAAGAATACGTGACTCACAATTCAATCCATAGTAGAAAATGCTTATGTACTCAGCCTTAGTCGTCCCGTGCTGTGGACACCTACTGAAGATATCTTTAAACCTATCCCAAGCCTCATAAACTTTCTCACCCTGATTCATAACAAATTTAGTGATCTCTTGCTTTTTTTAAAGATCCTTGAGGTTTGCATGTATATCTTTAAGAACTTCTGCTGCAGTTGGTCCCATGTAGTGCAGTCTGTTGCATCAAGAGTCTCACACCAAGCTTCTGTCCTATCAATCAAAGAAAACTTGAATAGGGTGATGCGCCTAGCATTATCATTAGCTCCAGTACCCTTCTGAGTGTTTGCATATCCAAGGAATCTTTTGAGATACTGATATGGATCTTCAAACGAACCTCCAGAAAAGAGATTCTTCTCTACCATGTTAATAAGAGCGGGATATATCTCAAAATTATCATCTTCCCCCTTGCTCCTATCAACCCCGTGTTACCAATTCCATTGTTCATGAAAATTTTACGTATGGCAACATTATCGAGATACTGCCTTGCTCCGCCCATGTTTAGCTCAATGTGTTATTCCTTCTTTCCTTTCTCATTTTCCTAGTGCACAAGTACCTCAAAAAAATTCAAGGTTAGATATAAATAAATAATCACAAATAAAAGTTTTAATTTAACTAGAAATAATAAAATCAATAATAACAACCATCCCCGACAACAGCGCCAAGAACTTGATGCGCGTTTTCTTTGCATGCATAATTAATCCCCAAGTATTAAGCATATCAGTTGCAGCTTAAGCAAGCGACCAAGTGAAATATCAAACTCATAGGACGGCGTATTATCAATTTAATTATTTACTAATTTAATTAAGATAAGCTGGCGATAATATTTGAGGTGTAGAATTATTAATCTACTAAACAAATAATTAAAATAATAATTTAAATAAAAGCACTTAGAAGAATACGAAAGTGGATCAAGTAGGAGAATAAGTAGCTCTAGGGTAATCCAGTTTTACTACTTAACTTCCCTCTCAAGTGCAGGCCGACTCTGCCTTGTGACGCATTACTAAACCATGCAAATCTACTCTATGGATACAAGTAAATATGCATGTAACACGTGTGAATAATCTCGGAGCAAGAGACATGATTTCACCCCCTTTCTAGGTACTATCAGTATCAATTATTTTCCACGTCTGGAACCTAACCCGATATGATCTCCCTTTATAGGTACTATAAAATTACCCTCTTTATCCTTCTTAATAACCCCAATTCAATTCAATTAATAAATATTCATATATGACAGTTCTAATGAAGCTTTGGAGTCCCCTCACTTAGAATCATAACAATAAACCCTGTTCAGCATTGAACGCACTCAATCAACAACCAAAATATATATTCAGGCACTATATAACGGTTGAAGATGCACAAAATGACTCTGAATATATGGATTAAAAATGCATGGTCATATATAAAATAAACCACAAGTAGTATTGTATGGAGGACACACAAGAGAAGTCATTTAATTCATAAAACTCTCAAAATCCTAGATCTACCAAAACGGTTCTAGCCCATGATGTTGCAAAGAACAATCATGGGTGTTGGATAGATCTTACCCATATGTCCGAAAAATACAAGATAAATTAAGAAATGAAGGAAACCCTTCCTCTTGGTTCTCCTCTTAATTTCACAGACGAATCTTCAAAGTCATAGATGGATGAAGGAAAGGATGTGGATGATGGTTAGGGGGTGATCCCCCCCTTGTGGGGTGTAGGATGATTGTGTTGCGGTCACATGAATAATGATATGATCTGCATCCCCTTTTATACTTGTAAGCTCTCCTTGTGGACCTTGGATGAGTTTTTTCTTAGAGAATATGAAAATACATGCTACTTGAGGTGCATAATTACCAAAAATAGGATTACATGTCCCCGCTCGACCAGAATGATCTTAGTCGAGCAGGATTGGCCTTGGTCGAGTAGAGGTCGAGTGACATGACTGTTTGAGGATCCAAAAAAATTTCACACTGCTTGATCATAATGTCTTGGTCGAGCAGACTTTCGTCAGGTCGAGCAGGATTGCACAGTCAGACCCTTTCGCGCATAACTTCCACATCCGAGCTCTGATTTGAGTGATTCTTATACTCACGCGATTATCTCTTTCTTAGATTTCTAAAAATATAAAGAACTCACATAAAATCCAACATTTGGAGTTGTAACAAGTCATGCAAAGAGGCACAGTCGTGCTGAGTAGAAACAGCTTGTGCGACATCACCATTTTGATCATTACTTTCTCGTTTGGAATCCGATTGAGGTGTTCCTTATGCTAAAATGACCCTTTCTTCTGTGGCTTTCCAAAGGTGTACGAAAATTCTAGTTTATAGCTCCATACTAATACAGAAAAATTACACAAATTGGACGTGCATTTTTCTGCATATTTGCACATGTTGCACCTTTTCTCCAACTTTGCACTTTTGATCCTTTTTCCACCTAAAATACAATAACACCACAAACATATATTTTCCTCACATATATCGAATATAAGATATTTGTGCTAATATATAATAATAATTCCTATAAAAAGGTGTTAAATTGGACACAAAAAATACGCTTATTTTCACTCTCATGACAATTGCTACAATTTCTTAAAATGTTGACATAAGATGATTAAAACAAACAATCTAAAACACTTCCTAAATCCAGACCTGCTTCAATTGCTGCATTTTTTTCACTTGGGCCTTGTTTTTCTTGGATCTCTGCACTCTGTGCTCCTCACTGTCATCATCTTCGAAAACCAATTCAACTGACTCAGCATTGCACTCCAACCATTCTGCTCAGCATTTTTCTGGGAAAATAAAGTTTAAAACAATCCATTGAATTAAAAGCAAATAGAACCTCAAAACATTGTATAAATTTAAATAACCAAGACTATTTATTTTGCTAAGATCGGACAAAGAATCATGACAATTAAGAGAAGGATATCATCAGAACAGGGAAATTGCATTCCTTCATCTCTTTCAACATGTAAATCAGACCCAAGAAAATCTATAATGTCAGTCTTCAACAAATAAATCTAATTTAAAAATGTTCAAACCCAAAAGGTTACAGGGTAAGAAAGAAACATAAGAGAAGAAAAAATTATTTGCTTATGTTGATTTGAGAAATATGAATTTTAAAAAAATGGTCAATCCCAGCTTACTTGCTCATATAAGTTAATCCGTACAACATTATGCCCAGAGAATTTGTCAATGGAAGCAACTATAAGGAAATGAATAGAAACATCAACCATGAGAATTGCTCGAAGAAAAAAAAAGCACCATAGTTCTTATTTCACCCTAACCCACAATGAGCATTGGATTATGAAAAAATATCCATGATAGTGTTTATATCACACAGTAGGAACAGAAAAAAAAAAATCAAATTGAATCCTAATTTTAGCTTAAAGCTTGTGTAATTTACCTCTCATGTTAAACTCCACGGTAGAATAGCTGATTCTTCCAGAGAGGCAAGGCATTGATTAGAATAATTTATTTTCATTCTGAAAGGAATAGAAGAATGAGGAGGGTGAATAATATAAGGGCTACAATAATTTTGGCCAAAAATAAATTATTACAAATTAATCCTTCAAGTTTTCTTTAGGAAAAATTACTCATAGATACACGCTTTGTACCCTAAATTACTAAAAGATACAACGAGTTCAAAAAATTACTCTCACATACAAAATATTAAAGTAAAATACCAAATATAATCTTAATTCATTATAATCTCATACACTTTTAAACCACAAACCCTAAATCCCTCACAAACCCACTGCTGCCGTCGGACCACCGTCGGATTGTCGCCGCTGCCAGAGAGTAGGAGTATATAATTTTTTCGTTTCGCATGACACTTACGATTCACACTTTTTTGCTGCACACAGTTTTTTACTGCACATAACTTTTGCTGCACACTTTTTTTACTGCACATAACTTTTGCTGCACATGAACTTTTATGCTGCACACAAATATTTATATGCAGTATATTGTAAGGTAATATTGGAATATCACTATATATTTATGTAGTTAATAGTAATATTTTTGTATATTTGTACTCCCTCCGTCCCGCACCAAGGGTGCATTTTACTTTTTTGCACGTGGATTAAGGAGTATTATTATTTAATGTGTAGTGGGTAGTTGTATTAGTGGGAGTGTGAGCTCCATATTTTAATTGTATTAATGGGTGAGTATGAGACCCATGTGTATAAAAAAGGAAAGAGGACCCTTTGGGTGGGACGACCAAAATGGAAAAAAGAGACCCTTGGTGCGGGACGGATGTAGTATCTCATTGCAATAAAGGAGTTTTTATGTACCTTATAGTGAGTACCAATTTTATTTAATTACTTAATGAATTTTCACCGAATTAGTATAATTAATATTTAAGATTAAAATCAAAGGAACATCATATGTCTTATGTATATTAAATTAAATTATAATATATTAAATGAATATTGATTGATATATTAATTGGAATTAAGCATATATTGATTAAAAATTAGTCAAATATGACAAAAATATCTCCCATATTGACCAAATTTATATTGTAAAATAAAAAAGTAAAATTTAAATAATAACATTCATTATTAGTATAATTAAATTTTATGATTGAAATTAAAAGTATTAATTGGACGGTTAAGATTAAAATTGAATTATTTATAAACAGAGTAAAACTGAAAAAAAAAATAAAAACAAAAGAAGAAGTTTAGGTTTGCTTTTATATATTTATATATATATAGATAGATTGGGTTACTCTTTGATTTAAAATTCTAATTTTCTGAAAATTAAAACGTCAGTAATGAGAAAGAAAGATTACTTTTTTATGTTCTATTCGGTGGATAAAGTTAATTATTTTTATTAATTATGTTACTCTTTATAATGAATTGTGTTACTCTTTGATTTAAAATTCTAATTTTTTGAAAATTAAAACATAGTAATGAGAAAGAAAATTTACTTTTGAATAATTTAAAACAACCACTTTTATCTGCTAATATTGAAATCATAATAATGCTCATAATTTCAATTGTGGATTTACATATATAGAGAGATAAATTTTAATAATAATCAATTTTAAGAAAATAAATATTGTATATGAAGTGGATTGAGTGAGTGAGTGAGTGTATAGTGTAATGGTATGATGTGAGGGGGAATTAATTAGGAGAGAAAGTGGGAATGCACACTTATAGCAAGTGAGACATAGAGACATGTAAGTGTGTATACGATGGTGTGTGATGTGATATGAAATTAATTAGGAGAGAGAATATTTATAATAAGTGAATGAGAGAGAGATGTGTGAGGTGATGAGTTATTAAATAGAAGAAAGAGAGAGAGTGAGAGGGTGCAGAGAGTCAGAGACGTGTGATGGTTGAAGAAAGGAGAAGATTTACTTTTTTTAAGGAAGAGAGAGAGAGAGAGAGAGAGAGGAGAGAGGATAAAAGGGATAGAATTATGTAATTTTTAGGAGAAGTGAGGAGATATAATAAAGGGACCAATTCACGTGAATTGTTTACAAGATTCACGAGATATATATGAGTGTGATTTATGATCCGATTCAATGAAATATTCATAAGACCGATTCCACCCTGGTGCCTCCTTATAATTAAAGTTGATATTGTTGTTTCCTAATTTTAATTTTGTAGACTTTATTGGTAATTATAATGTATTGTTACTATATTTTACTATAAATACCAAGGGTGAATGGAACTATCAAGCATAGCATACAATGGCATCAATTCTAGTTTTTCTAGCTTTTACAATCTCTTCACTCTTCCTCCTCACAAATCCTCACAAATCTTAGCTACATCAAAATAACCACAAACCCTAGTTGAAACGACAACGTTTTCGACAAAATACTAGAACTAGCCATCAAGAGATACAAAAAATTCCACAATCTCAACATCACAGGGGCCCTCTACCAAGAAACCTTGCAAGCATTGTTATGCCCACTTTGCAGGGTGGCCGACGTCCCTCTCGGTGCGACCACCTCCTCGTATTTCAAGGGTTCTTCTTTATACTCGATCCTGGGTACCAAATGGCCGTACGAAAAAACAACCCTCACTTACTCTTTCCCTAATTTCACTAGGGACAAAGCCATAAAGACCATAGTATAAGCCCAGATATATGTTCGCTGTTTCAGTTTTTAGATTCTTATACAAAGATGATTTGGAGACGGCCGATATCAAGGTAAGATTCGAGATGATGGACGGGCCGGATGGGTTCCTAGCCCACTCATTTACACCCACTGATGGAAGGATACTATTTGATGCAGAAGAAAATTGGGATCTTGAAGATTTCAGAGCTGATCAATATGATCTGCAAAGTGTTGAATTACATAATGTAGGTCATGTATTGGGTCTTGGTCATTCCCAAGAGCCTAATGCTTGCATGTATGGTACTTTTGTTCTTGGGATGCGAAAATTATTGAACCAACATGATATTGATGCCATTCAAACTCTGTATCCTAATTTATAATTTTGGGCATCCATGCATCAAGGTCAATTTTTTATATTATTTTTTTTATAATTTACCAGAATTGTTAATACACATGAAACTCTCCATTTACTAAAGGCTAAATATAGTGTGTACCCGGGTGCACACGAAGCTTCGTGTGTACCCACGTACAAATATAAGCAAAAACATATACAATTATGAGTAACAATGTATACAATTTAATTGTTAATTTTTTTAATAAAAAATTGAGTGTAAAAAAATATACAATTATTAAAATACATGTATACACTATTGAATAAAAAGTTATACACATATGAATGCTTGTTTTTTTAATGAAAAATTTAGTATGAAAAAAGTGTACAAATATTACAAAACACGTATACAAAAGAGAATAACATGTATACAAAATAGAATAAAAAGTTAGACAAATATGGGTGCAAGGGTACACCCGGGTGCACCTAATATACACTCTTTACTAAATAATAATATTTTAATAAAAAGTGAAAATAAGTGATAATTAATTAAAAAATAAAACATTCATGTGTTGATCATTTTTTATTTTATTTTATTTATAAAATTGAACAAATTAATGAAAAAAAAGTATTTAGTTGGCAAAAGTAAAATAAAAAAATCATTAAAAATTTCTTTAAAATATGGATATTTTTTCGATATTTCCGATATATCATCGATATATATCGAAATCTGAAAATTTTTTAAATGTGACAAACTGATATCGATATTAATACTATTTTCTCGACATCAAACAATAAATATCTTTTTTTCAATATCGATATCGGTACTCTCCAAATATGGATAATTCATGGAAATATCGTGGATATTTCCAGAAATTTAAACATTGGTCATTTGTAGGGTATATTTTTTTTATATTGTGAAACATCAATGAAACAAAATTGGAAATTCTACGTCTATTTATCTCACTCCTCCCAATATATTCATTCTTAATAATTAAATTGTCAAATTTTTAGTTTTCATTATGACTTTTAATTGATAATCAATTATTCAATAATCTTAAATTATATTTAGATAATATTTTTTCTATGAACTAAAATTATTTCTTGTTTACCTAATATTCTCTGACTATATATAATTGATTTCAATACATTTTTTTAATTATTTATATATTTTATTAATTTAAATGTTTATGTACATGAATTAGTTGATGCTGGATAGTAGGATTATCAAAATACATTGCATACTTTTTGTTTGGAATTATTCTTATTAATTTTAATTTTATAATTTGTACTTTCGTTATAATTGTAATTGTTCAGATTCTTTGTGCCATTTTGATATATTCCCGTGTCACATCGTTGGATGGATGGTTTTGACATTAAATGTAGGGTTTCTTCATTCAGTGCTCCAGTGATGTTGAGGCGGTAGAATCTTTGGTATCTCTTGATAGTTAATTCTAGCGTTTCGTCGAAAAAGTTTGCGTGTCGACTAGGGTTGGTGATTTTCTCTATGTAGCCAAGAGTTGTGCGGTATTCTTCATCCAACTTATGCCTTTTGCAGCTGGCCCCTTGTGAATTCCAATCATGTTTTTCATATCAAGGGGTGAATAATGTGCATTGCAAAGGAGGAGGAGATAAGAGATAGATATTGTAAAAAGCTAGAAGAATTTTAATTGATGCAATTGAAAGTCGGGATGCTTGATAATTCTATTTTCTCTGGGTAATGACAATATCAACTTGATATATCTTGACATCTGAAAAACTTCGACTTGTGACAAACTGATATCGATATTGGTACTGTTTTCTCAATATCAGAAAAGAAATATTTTTTTGGCGAATATCGATATCAGTTCTCTCCAAATACGGATAATTCGTGGAAATATCATGGCTATTTTTGGAAATTTTAAGCCTTGGTCATTTGCAATGTATAAACTTTTTTTATATTGTGAAATACCATTGAAATAGAATAGGAAATTCAATCAGTATCAATGGTCCATATTTTATTACTCTGGCCAATATTAGACATTTCTTCCATTCCCGTCTCTTTATCTCACTGCTTCAATATATTCATTCTTAATAAATAAATTGTCAAATTTCTAGTCTTCATTATAACTTTTATTTGATAGTCAACTATTCAATAATCTTAAATTATATTTAGATATTATTTTTTCTATGAACTAAAATTATTTCTTGTTTACTTAATATTCTCTAACTATATATCATTGATTTTTATATATTTTATTTTAATAATTTATATATTTTATTAATTTAAATATTTATGTACATGAATTAGTTGATACTGGATAGTAGGATTATCAAAATACATTGCATACTTTTTATTTGGAATTATTCTTGTAAATTTTAATTTTATAATTTGTACTTTCATAAATTGTAATTGTTCTGATTCTTTTTGCCATTTTGATATATTATCTCATGTGCCACATCATTGGATGAATAGTTTTGACATTAAATGAAGGGCTTTTTCATTCAGGACTTCGGTGATGTTAAGGCGGTAGAATCTTTGGTACCTCCTGATGATTAGTTCTAGCATTTCGTCGAAAACATCTGCGTGTCGACTAGGATTAGTGGTTTTTTCTATGTAGCCAAGAGTGTGCTGAGTCTTCATCTAAGTTATGCCTTTTGCGTCTTGCCCCTTGTGAATTCTATTGTTGTTTTTCATATCAAGGGGTGAATAATGTGCATTGCAAATGTGGAGGCGATGAGAGATAGATATTGTAAAAGTTAAGAATTTTAATTGATGCCATTGGAAGTAATGATGCTTGATAATTCTATTTTCTCTCGGTAAAGACAATATCAACTTGATATATCTCGAAATTTGAAAAATTTTGAACTCTTACATACTGATATCGATATTGGCATCGTTTCCTCGATATCAAAAAAGAAATATTTTTTTTCAAATACGGATAATTCGTAGAGATATCTTGGATATTTCCAAAAATTCTAAATCCTTTGTAACGACAATATCAACTTAAATTGACCACAATTATAATTAATACTCTATAACATCAAAATCTTGAATATTATAAATAAAACAAGTCAATATACGTACTATTAAAAATATATTTAGATCATATTTATTTTTTTTAACCAAAATCATCGCATTATATAATAAATTTAATTTTATATAATTTACTCAAATTTTAATTTATCTTATCCACCCTCCTTTTTCAAATTTATTTTTATAATTTTTTCAAATTTAAATTCTTATTAATCTTGTTCTATAAATAATTTTAAAAAATTATATGATAATATTTATATATTTGTTATTATTTTAAATAATTAAATCAAGAAAATTTGACTTATACCTCCATCATCTATTTATGATAATTATTTTAGATCAATATTCACTAATTAAATATTAAAAAATTAAGTTAAGAAAATATGACTTACACCGTCTATCATCTATATATAAAAATTATTTTAATTATTTTAGATGAATATTTGCTAATTAAAATTAAAAAATAAAATTAAGAAAATTATACTTATACAATCAATCATATATTTTATGATTATTATTATATTTTTATTTATGTGATTAGAAAAATTAAATTTAGAAAAATAGGCATATGCAACACACCATCTATTTCAGACTATTATTTTAATTTATTTTTATTAATATTCACAAAGTAACATAAAAAAATCAATTATCAACTAATTTATAGACAAACACTAGGGTGAGTAACGTTTTTATTTTTATTTTTTATTTATAATTCTGTACGATCGGATTTTATTTTTTATATGGGTCAAAGTTAAATCCGAATTCTCGCCAGGTATACTGTGGGTTTCCCTCCTCTTTCTCCCTATTATTTTCTCTCTCTACGCATATGCTCTCCACGTATATGCTGGGCTTTTCTCATTTTTCTCTCTCCAGCTTCTCTCTTCATTTCTCACTCCTCGTCCACCTTCTCATTTTCATATCTCTCCCCACCTTATTCCTTACTTTTCTCTCTCTCCTCCTCGTTAATTATAGCATATATTTCTCTCTCTGCTCATTAATTATATGTTAGTACAAGGCTCCTTCTTTCTTATTTACACATATTTCAATAGGTGCCTTATCTCTCTCTCCTCTTTATTATATGTCAGAATCAAGATTTTCTCTCATATATATATATATATATATATATATATGCTCTCTCTCTCTTTTCTTTTTTACTTATCTTTCCCTCTATCCTCCTCATTAATTATAGCATACATTTCTCTCTCTCCTCATTAATTATATGCCAGTACAAGGCTCCTTCTTTCTTCTTCACACATATTTCAATACGTGCTTTCTCTCTATCTCCTTTTTATTATATACTAGAATCGAGACTCTCTTTTATAGATATATGCTCTCTCTCTCTCTTCTCTTTATTATACGTAAGAACAAAGAATAAAGTCATTTTCTCTCCTCTCTTGTCTCTTTTCGATCTCTTGATAGCAGAACAATGTGCCCTGAGCATACAAAATCTCTATAAAATATTTAGATTATATTGTATTAATTTAATCCCGTGTTCAAAATTTTTTTATTGATTACTCTTTTTTATTAATTGGGTTATTCTTTATTATGGATTGAGTTACTATTATAAACAAAATTTTGAATTATTTTTTATATTAATTTGTTTATGTATTATTCTGTTTGGTCAACATCATATATGTTACTCTTTCCCTTACTTTTTATAATAATTTTGGTTATTATGAACAAAATTTTATATCATTCTTTAGGTAATTTTTTTAATTATATTTTATTTCATCAACAACTTTCTAGGCTCTTTTTTATTAATTGAGTTACTTTTTTTAATAATTTGGGTTACTATGAACAATCTTTTAGATTACTCTTTACGTAGATTTATTTAATTATATTTTGTTTTGTCAACAACTTTCTTGGTCACTCTCGTTTATTAATTGGGTTACTGATGAGAGTGAAAATAAGCATGTTTTAGTGTCCAATCTAACATATTTTTAATGAAAATTATGATCATTTAGCATAGTGTCTTATTTCAATATATATGAGAAAAAGGTGCTCTTGAGGTGTTTTATTGTGTTTTAGGTAAAAAAAGGGATCAAAAGTGCAAAGTTGGAGAAAAGGTGCAATTTGTGCAAGAATGCTAAAAAACGCACGTCCAACGTGTAATATTTCTATATTTGTGTGGAGTTCTGAACTGAAAGTGTGATGTATGTTTGGAAAGCTACAGAAGAGAGGATCATTTTGGCTTAAGGAACTCTTTAATCGGAGCCCAAACGAGAAAGTTATGATCAAAATAGTGATGTCGAGCAAACTGTTCCTGTTTAGCACAACTATACCACTTTACATGACTTTTTACCCATTCAAGTATTGGAGTTTCTGAGATTTCTATATAGGGATAGAAAGACAAGGAAGAGATGATCGCGTGAGCGCAAGAATCACTCAAATTGGAACTTGGATGTGGAAGTTATATGCGAAACGGTGAGACTGCGCAAGTTGGTTCAGACCGGTTCGACCACGACAACATGATTGTCGTTATTTTCACCTAGATTTTAGTGCCTTTTTGTGTGTATTTTTTCGTTTTATTTTATCCGTATTTTCGTGTATTTTGGTGGTGTTATGTGTTTTCATGGGAATGTGTGAGAACGATCTTAAACATATGTACAACAGGTGAACATGGAGTAAAAATGAAGACGGGAAATCAAACAAGGAAGAAAAAACAAAAGTGCAAGAACACGGCTGGCCGTGCTGGCAACACGACTCGTGTTGCAGCACACGGCCCGTGTACCAGACACGGGCCTGTCCAGAATGATCGTGCGGCGATATCTATTTATCCAACACGACCACCACTTGGCCGTGTTGCGGAGCTCGACCCGTGTTGCATCAAACGACCCGTGTACCAGACACGGGACTGTAAGCGGCGGCCGTGCGGCGACGTCTATACATTCAACATGGCCAACCTTTGGTCGTGCGACGCAGAACGAGTCGTGTGCCGTTTACCCTGACACAACAAGACTCGTGAGACGCAGCACGACTCGTGTCGGCACCAGAACAGGATATTTTTTCTAATTCTTCTAGAAGATCTCCATGGGGTATAAATACCAATCCATTCAACATTTTGAAGGGAGATCCGATTATCTACTGTTCCCACACACCTCACACACCTTTCCTTTGATTTTACACCATATTCTTCATCACATTCATCCATTTTTAGATCTACATCATTTCTCCATAATTTCTACCATCCAAATCAAGTGAAAAAGCAAGGAAGATTGGGTGATCACCAAAGGAAGAAGGGAGATTCAATTGGATCCATTTCCAAGGGAGTTTTCATTCCAATTTTGTGTTAATCCTTTAGTTTACCATGATTTGTAAGAATTCTAATGTCTATGTTATGGATCTTATGAAGATTGTAGGCTAATCTCCCTTGTGAGATTAGCAACATGAAGGTTGTTGGTTAATTTGTGGATCTATGTAATTAAATTCATATGTTGATGGGGATATTTGATTTTCTATCATTGGTGCTTACATATCTTGAGATCTATGATGTTTTGTGTGTTTGATTGTTCTAATTATATGATTAGATTGAGAAATCAATTATGTGCTTAGGATAGTCAAGTGAATCATTTCATCAAACACCTCATGTGCATTATAAATTGTAAAGTGATTGAGAAGTCCTTTATTATTTAGAACCCTTTGATAGAACATGTGATTAGTTAGATTGAGAAGTCAATTAATTATATGAAGGGATTCTTTAATTGAACTTAGTACCTAGTTGGAATAGTTTAATTGAGAATCAACCTTTGAGCTATTTTGAGATTGTGCAAATGATCTACATCCTATTCATTTCGAGAGGAAGTTTAGGTGGTATATGTGTTGGCCCTTAGTCTTAACCCTTGATACATATGAGTTTGATGCATGAGTCCATGAGTTACCACTTCATTAGTGTTGTTAATCTCACTTCTACTCAATTTGGAAAACCAATCATTTATCATTTTAATCTTGTCATTTGATAATTGCTTGTCTACTTTCATTGGTTTCATTTAATTACTTGTTTAATCAACCATCCATCTATGATTCGTTTCTATAAAATCGTGATAAACGTGATCTCGCTTAAGTGCTAGCATCGACCTCCCTGTGGTTCGATAAATTCTTGAATTGGTCAACCCGACTACAAGTTATGGCTAATCAAATGGCGCCGTTGTCGGGGAGGTAACGGTTGCTAGTAGCTTAAAGAAGGAACGTTTAGAGCGATCTTACTAGAGACATTTTTTCTTGTATTTATTATTTGTATTTTGCTTTGAAAATGTTGTTCTAACTTCTTTATCTTGAAGGTGTATGCAAACAAGATCAAAAGGGGAACAAGTTGAACCTATTGACTTAGAAATTGAACACACTTTTCGAAGAAGAAGAAAGGAGAACAATACCAAAAAGAGTGATCAAATGGAAAACAATCAAGATGAACGTGGCAATGTTAGGAATGATGGAGGCGGAATGCAAAATTCCATTTCCCAACTCACCAAGATTGTTGATTTAATTACATGTAAATCTCACTCATTGATGAATCAAAGAAATACATACTGCCTTACATGTAGAGGTTATTGTATAGGGATTAAGAGCACGAACATCCATAATAACTGAGATCAAGTTCTTCTATATAGTCAGTATAAGTCAAACAATCTTAAACGGTCATGCTCAATACACCGAAGTGCACTAATGTGATTCTATAGTCAAGACAAACTAATACAAATCACACTAAAACCATCTCGATTGAGAGTCTCCGTTTATCTCGGTTGCGAGCATCTATTTATACTTTATAAGAAAACCAATAATATGATCGTCAGCATATTGTCGCACAACATATTATTTAGAGTATAAAGTAAGTGAACTATTGCATCGAACATATAAATAAATTATAAGACGCAATCATTTGATCAATTATTCTCATTTCAAATATTGTTAAAACATTGTTCATACTAAAGCTAGGCTTTTAGTATACAATCCAACATATGCATGCTATGATTTATGTTTAATTGATGGAATTTTGATGAAAAATATTGGAAGGGTGTTGAAGTATGTTGAATGTGAAGTCATGACTTAGGGTTTTTGATCGTAATTATTCTATGATGGATGGTCTTGTGGAATAAAGCTCGTTAATGGTTATACACTTGAAGTTATGGGAAAGTTGGTTCATGAATTGGTTACTGCATATGGATTTGAAGTCTTGAATATAATATATACTAGAATGAATCCCATGTTGGGTATACTTGCTTTATTTCATTTGTGTTTGTATTGAGATGAAATATTGTAGGTAAAAGAATTGCTACACCTTCAAAGAGGAAGGATTCGAAGGCACCTAAGAAGGGTGAAACTTCGAAAAGATCACAAAAGGATAAGAGGATACCTTCGACTTTAACATACGAATTCCAGATTGGAAAGAAAAGAAAAAGTTGTGGGGAGCTATTTATGACAGGATGGCTCAGACTGGATACCAGAATGAGCATGCTATGGTGGAGATGAATATCATAAACGACATAAGGTAGATGTTCAATCAAGTCGGGATCAGCCAGTTCATGGATCTGAAGAGGGAGACCTACTTCCATATTTTTGCAGAGGTATTATGCACGCTAGAGTGTGATCATGTAGAGTGGTTCCTTCCTACGAGATTTGGTTCCAGCTTGGAGGGGAGCAAAGGTTGATGTATGTGTCACATCCTAGATTTCTAACTATTTCAAAAACATCATATTTAAATAAATAAATCATTTTTAGCGGAAGCTTTAAGTAAGAAAAATTTAATAAATCAAAATCCAACATAATAAGTTATACAATTCAAATGTAATTATTGAAATAAAATGCATAAAATAGCACGTCAGCTCCTTCATCTGAAATGATAAATTATTTGGGGTGACCAAAACCACAAGCTTAGTGGAGAATTGTACTTGCCAAAATTAAATACCACATGCAAATACCAAATTAAGTAGCATAAATCATGTAAATGTAAATGTACTCCATAACTGATTTCTTAAGTAGTAAAAGTCTCGTTTATAAAGGTCATGAGACCTATGTCTCATTTATAAAGGTCAGGAGACCTATATCTCGTATGTCTCATTTATAAAGGTCATGAGACCTATGTCTCATTTATAAAGGTCAAGAGACCATGTACGCGCATGAACTCAAAGATACAACAAGTAGTAGTTAATAGAGTCAAGTAAGAATTTCTCCACCTTTAAAGTAAATTGAGTTGACTGTAGTCCAAAATATTGATGCAGCAGAACTTCTAACTCACGAACTTCTCATCTCTTATTCATAATAAAATATAAATAAGAATGATTCTAATCCTAATAATTAAGGAGGAAACAAACTAAATAGTAATAAGATAGTTATCTATATGGACGTGTATTATACGGTGGAACTGTTTAAAATATGGATAACCAAAACTGTAAATAATTAACAAGGTAAAATAATGCTATAAATAACTTAACAAAAAAAGGAATAATATTTATAATAATTATAGGTCAACCAGTTACATACGTTGGTATGTATGCATAATATCTCTAAAATAAGTAAAGTGGGTATATATGCATAGTTATCTCTAAAATAAGTAAATAGATGTAACTGATATTTAAGGTAATTGCAACCAGGTTTCCTACTATGATCATATGTGGTCCCCCAACAAACCATTAGAAATAATTATAAGTAGAATAAGGAAAATTATAAAATAAAGGCTATGATGCTTATTTGTGAAATATACAAACTTTGCATATAAACTCGGATTTGGAAACTTTAATTAGAATCTTCTAAACAAAGGAGATTTGAAATCAATAATAGGGAAAATAAGAAGGAATGAGGAATAGAAAATTTAAATATTAAATAGATGGTAGTTTATAAAAAAAAGAAGGAAGAATTGAATTAAGAATTAATATACCTAACAAGTAGAAACCAACAACAGTAATATATATTTAGCAAACCAACAATGGCATAGTGCATCTACGTGGACTTTCATCACAAGTTCTAACGTTGAAAAGGATAGCGAATAGTCGAAATATGATGCTAATAAAACGAAACGAAATATAAGAAAATAATTCATAGGATAATTAATAGGCTGACAAATAAAAGTGCGATTAAAATACCCGGTACAAGAATTCAACTTCTTGTATTAACCTCTAATGGAGAATGTTGAATAGCATGAAGTGTTTTTCTAGATTGTACGATGTGAAGAGAACTCGTATGAACAAATAGATTGATCAGATGTATATTATGATAGGGAATGGGATTTTATGTGTACGTAGGAAATTAGTTCCTAATTTTAAGGGATTAGGGATGGCTAGTTGAGAGAAAAGTGGAAAAGGATATCTATCTTCTAAATTTGAAATTAAAAAATAATATATGAATAATTATCATAAATAATTAAATATGAGGTCGCTACAGTATGCTAGCGAGTTTAACGAGGCATTTGGTCGTCCGGAAGGGATAGCAAGAGAGGAGCACGAGGACTTTGACCCTGATATCTTTTGAAGGTCGATCACTAGGGAGCAAGGGGACTACAATTCTAATGATTCGAGGGCTGCTTTTATTCAAAACCCGGTGATCCCATACATGGATTGGATACTCAAAAACACATTATTTACCCTAGCTGAGGGTGGATGTATTCCGAGAGGGGAGCTCTACGTGCTATGGTGTATAATGAACAGAGTTCGATTTAATGTTGGAGCCTACCTTTTCTAGCAGTTGTATAGGTTCGCTACATACTCTTTTCAGAAGGTTAACATTGGAGGACTGATTACTTCGATAGCGGAGCATTATAACATAGATTTGACAGGGCATAGGCCAATCCGAGATGACTCATACTTGATTATGTCAGCATGTGTGAGGATGGGCTTGGCTTGGAGGAAGGATGACGCTTGGATGTTCATTCGAGAAAGCAATCTGGTGTCCTTTATGTTTCCTTTCTCCCTAGTTGATCTTACTTCTATTCAGATCAATGCTAACCTTCTGATGAACACTCCTCCACACTAGGTGATCTCTGATACTTGCATTGGAAATGAAGATTGGACAATTTTTGCTCAGATGCATATTGATGGTGTCTACTTTGATGAAGACATGATTTCAGTAGGAGAGCTTGTAGAGCCAATGGAGGAGTATTATGAGCCACCACAGCCACAACAGCAGCAGCACCTATTCATGAGGTGCATGGAACGATGCCTCATGTGAATCCGGAGGTGGGAGTTCCTCCGTTACAACAACAACCACCACCGCAGCAATATCAGTACGACTTATGGAGATCTTGGGATCAGTTTTATCGTAAGTAGTTTAAGATGATGAACGAGCACTTTGTCACCTTGAACGCAAACCAACAAGAGACCAACCGTCAGGTTGTTTTGGCAAAAACAAACTATGCTGCACTCAACTTGAGGTATGCTGCTATGGATAGAAGGTTAGGTGACCTGCATGATAACTATGAGGTATTTGATAGAAATATTTATAACTTGCTAAGGGACTTTGATGATTGGCGCATGGGAGACAGTGATGATGATGCTCCGCAACAGTATATGTGCGCAGGTTTTATCTTTGTCTGTTTACTCTCGCCTCCCTTTGATTTTTCACTTCACATGTTGGGTATTCCGTGTGTTGGCGGGTTGTATGAGTATTAGTTGATTCATAAGTGAGTGGCATGTATTTGATTGATATTGTTGGTGTTTGGTGAAGATACTTGATGGATTTGATTGTGGATTTGTGATCGTTGTATTGAAAATGACTCTTTCACATGCATGTGCACTTGTATTTGATCCATGTTGATTTTATTGATGAAAATCATGTACCGTTTATTTGATTACTTGTAGTTTATGTAGAGATTGATTTTGATTGCATGCTTGGAAGAGTGCTAAGGTAATCTATTACCCATATGAGAATTTGAGTCTTATGAAATTATGCTACATCAATGCATGATAGTTTATTCTTGTGAGTATCGTTCATATGTTCGTATTCTAGAACTTGGCTTGGAGTCTTACTCAAAATTTATGATTAATGGTTGATAGATATTTGGACATGATCTTAGGTCATTATTGTTAGTTGAGCCACTTAGCCAAAATTTACCTTCTCTTATGTGTATATCATTGGAAGCCCTGTTGAGCCTTTAAGCTTTTTATTTGACAAGCCTTTGATAAAAAGCCTTATATTTACCTTTTACTTGAGTCTTAAATACCCTATTTACTAGTAGAGAGTTGAGGTGAATAAGTTGCTAGTAAATAATGAAAAGAAAGGAAAGTAAAGATTGGTGATAGTGATGTAAAGTGAAGAAAAATTCATGGTTGAATTTTGTTTGGGGGTAGTACTCGAAACCGGTACCTCGACCGTTAAAGAAGAGTAATGCTCGAAACTGGTACCCTTGTCTTCAAAAAGAAGAAAAATGTTACCTCCAAGTGAAGAAGGAGAAAAAAAGAATCGAAAAGATCATGGGAATGATGATGAAGAAAAAGAATGAAGCCGTTTGATGAAAATCAAAACTCCAAAGTTATTCGATCTACTAGTTAATTAGTCACTTTGTCTATATTCTCCGACCTTTACCAAAGAGTCAACATTACAATGCAAAAACAAGTTCTTAGTAATCCTAGTATTGAAACAATTATTGGTTGATAGTTGAGACCCTAACCAAGCTTATGGTGACACGAATGTATTGAATTGATTTTGAGCTTATATACTAACCCTTGAAGTGTACATTTTTTATAGTTGAGAGCGAGAGTAAACACTTACCTAGTGAGCTATATGACTTTAGCACTCAAATGAGTATTGTGATTGATTGACGTTTAGCATGGATGAAAAGTATGATAGATTGATGCATGTTTGAATTAATGAGATTGCATGTGTTAGTATAAGTTGTGCATGTTATGTGACCTTGTGAAGTTCACACTCTCCAGCATTTTTTTCAATTTTGTTGCCTCGGGACAACAACATGTAAGGTTGGTGTTCGTTGAGAGTGAGAATTCACATATTATGAGCTTGTATTTGTGTTAAAATTAAGTACGATTTGATCTTAAATCAAGAAAAGTCGAGTTGTGTATGGAAAAGCCACGAATCCGATGCTACTACGGTTGTTTGAGAAGAATTTTGTAGGAAAATAGGTTAGTAGTGCTCAGATTTGGAAGACACGAATTTCGAGAAGTTGCTCGACTCGACCACTGCTCGATCAAGATCTGCTTGATCGAGCAAGAGTCGAGCGGCAGGATAAGACATTTTCGATGAATAGGTACATTGCTCGAACAAACGCCTGTTGCAATACCAAGACTATGTTGGTCAACCAATGATCAGCAAGATGGAGGATGAGTTTTAGTTTACAGACACGCGACTCGACCATTACTCGACCGAGGCCGAGTTGCTCGATCAGAAGTCACGAACTTCAAGATTTATCAAATTTTACACCTCCAGTGTGTGTATGTGCATGTTTTTTTACGAAAAAAGCCCAGTAAGACATAAGGAGAGTTTACAAGTATAAAAAATGATGTAGATCACATAAAAAAGAGAGTTAGATTCCACATTCATCCTACACCATATCCAAACCCTAACACCATCCGAAGGAGCTGTAGAGAGAGATTCGTTTGTCGAATCAAATGAGAATCAAATAAAGATTCAAGATAGAGAGACGCGACGATGCCCACATCTAGGGTTTACTTCGCTTCTTAATTTATCTTGTAATTTTCAAGACTATGGGTAAGATCTATCCAAACTCCATGATTGTTCTTCAAAACATCATGGGCTAGAACCACCCTGAAAGTTTTAGAGTTTATGAAGGTTCTACGAGTTAATTGAAATTTCATGTGTATACTCCGTACAACACTACTTGTGGATTATTTTATATATGACTATTCATTTTTAATTCATATTACTAAAATCCTAGCTTTTTATATGAACAATGTTATAACAATTTATTTGAAATGAGAATTATTGATCAAATGATTGCGTCTTATAATTTATTTATATGTCTGATGCAATAGTTCACTTATTTTATACTGTAGATAATATGTTGTATGACAATACGAGGAAGATCATATTATTGGTTTACTTATAAAGTATAAAAAGATACTCACAACTGAAATAGACAGAGACTCTCTATCGGGATGGTTGTAGTGTGATTTGGCATCAGTTTGTCTTGACTATAGAATCACATTAGTATGCTTTAAGTGTATTGAGCAGGACTGCTTGAGATCGTCAATTTATACTGACTATATAGAAGAACTTGATCTCAGTTATTATGGATGTTCGTGCTCTTAATCCCTATACAATAACCTCGACACGTAAGGTAATATATATTTCTTTGATTCATCAATGGGTGAGATTTACATGTAATTAAATCAATAAACTTGATAAGTTGAAAAATAGTGATGTGTCTATGGTGTGATGTTGATTGTAAAAGGAATTCGTGTCCTATTAAATAGATTGATGATGTCCCCTTGAAAAGCTTATTAGGATTATCATGTAAACCCTACAGATGGATTTATTCTGGGCATGATAACAAGGTTGAGTGGTACTACTCTCAGATGAGATATTAGTAATTTGAGTTGTCAGTAACTTAATTAATTAATGTGCATTGTATATCTTAAACATAGGGAGACTAACTGGCTCATAATAAGGAGCCCAAAATGTAATTTTGGGATTAGAGAGGCAGTATAGTAATAATATTTTAGTGTAAAATATTATTATTATTGGACTTAAGTATAAGTTTTGGGCTAAAATTGGATACTTTAGCCCAATGGAGGCCCGACTCTAATTTCTTCTCCTGGTCCCTGCTGTAGCCCATATAGAAGTCATCTCAGCTGTTTGGAAACTCTAATTAGACATGCCTAATTTTGAGTAGGGAGGATCGTCACCCACACGACGTCAAGATTGGACTTGGGAATACAGCAGAAGATCAAGAGGTTGTTTGTTGCTGCTATTCGTCAACTTCTATAATTTTTCTAAATTCTTGTGGATATCAAAACTATTTTTTTGATAGATCTTTGGAAAGCCACTGAAGAGAGGATCATTTTAGCATGTAGTTCACTCAAATCAGAGATTGGACGAGATAGTTATGCCCAAAACGGTGAGGCTGCACATGCTGTCGGCGAGAAATCATTCTCTTCTTCAATATACCCTGGTGAAAGATAATACATTTCTATCTTTTTGCTTCCACTGATTTAGAAATGCATGGAACCCTAATGGTTCACATTAATCAAATGATCGAACACCAACAATTGAATATAATTTCGTGGAAGACATGACACGTTAGGCTAGGGTTTATGAGGATTATGTGATTTAATTTCGAATTAGAATCGCATGAGGATTAGGATTTGGTATAATTGTATATTACATGGAAACCCTATATGTGTTTTTGCCAACTGCTTTCGGTATTGCACGGCGTGGATGTTGCTGGCCGATGGTGGCGATGAGCGACTACCGCATAGGAGTGATGGTGTGAAAGGCATGTCGCAATGGACTGGGCACGAAATCGAGCGGGATGGCATGCAAGGCTGCACGGATAGGCGTAATGAAGTGTTGGATTGTATATTAAAAGTCTAGCTTTTTGTATGGACAATATTTAGATAATATTTGAAATTAGAATCATGTGATCAAACGATTGCAATTAAGTTATTGCAAAAGTCCATTTACTTTATACTGTAGATAATGTGGTGTGCGGCGTCACATGGAAAATCATATTTTCGATTCTTTATAAAGGATAAATAGATATTCACAACCGAGATAGAAGGGGACTATCTATAGGTATAGTTATAAAATTGCACCAGTGCGCTTTGTGTGTATTGAATAGGACCGCCGTTGAGATCTTCGGTTTATACTGACTATATAATAGAACTTGATCTCTGTTATTATGGATGTTCATACTCTTAATCCCTATACAATAACCTCGACACGTAAGCCAATATTTATTTCTTTAATTCATCAATGGGTGAGATTTAATTGTTAAATCAATATGCTCGGCGAGTTAGGAGATGGTGTTGTCTCTATGGTGTACTGTTGATTGTAGAAGGAATCTTTGTCCTAACGGAATTGGTTGATGATGTCCCCTTGAGGAGCTCATAAGGATTATCATGTAAACCCTGCATGTGGATTTATTCCGGCATGATAATAAGGTTGAGTGGTACTACTCTCGGTAAATATATTAATTAATAGAGTTGTCAATAACTTAATTAATTAATGGACATTGAATCTTAAACACGGGAAGACTAACGGGCTCATAAAAAGAAGGAGCCCATAAACGTAATTTTGGATTAGGGTGGCAGTGCAATAATATTTCTTTAGTAGAATGATTTATTATTATTGGACTTAAATATAAGTTTTGAGCTAAACTTGGATGCTTAAACCCAATGGGAGGCACAAACCCTAATTTCTCCTCTTGGTCCTTGTTGTAGCCTATATAATAGCTAATCTCAGCAGTCTGGATAACTACTTTACACGCATAAAATCGTGAGCAACAGAGAGGCTGTAGATTGAGATCGTCTCATTGATTGTTGCCCACACAACGTCGAGACGTGGCTTAGGAATACAACATAAAACCGGAAGGTCGTTTGCTATTTCTGGCTATCAACTTCACCGATTTTAATAAAATCGTATAGAAGACCAAACTGGACGTGTGATATACTGACGGAAATTCACGGAAGAGAGGATCATTTTGGCGCATAGATCACTCCAATCAGAGATCAGATGAGGGAGTTATAGCCAAAACCGTGCGACTACGCAAGGTGCCGGCGAGAATCCTTCTTCTTCAACATACCCTGGTGAAAGGTAATCAATTTTATGTTTATGCTTCCGCTGTGATAGAATTGCATGGAACCCTAATGGTTCAAGTTAACCAAAAGATTCAAACGCCAACAATTGGTATCAGAGCGTATCAGAGCGTAGGTTCTAAGGCTAAACGTGATACGTTAGGCTTGGGTTTGATTGCATAATGTGGTGCGAGAATTTAGGGTATAGGGTTCTATCTTTGATCCTTGTTTGAAACCCTAATTTTAAACCATAATCACACTACACCACACGTATACTGCTTCGCGGCGAGGATGAACGGTGGTGTTGGCGGCGCTGGTGAAAAGCCTGTTGGTAATGTAATTCTTGAGTAATGAAGTTCGTGAAAGCGAATGGTTTCGATGGCTGTAAAGAAGAAGCGAGACACGATGAAGGTTGCTGAAACCATCACCGATGCGTGGCCATGGCTGGTGCACGCAGCTGCTGGTGTCTCGCGTCAGGCACCATCTGCCGGCGGCACAAGAGCGACGGTTGAACCCGTTCGGATGGGGCGCTGGCGGTAGAAGGTTGCAGCATAGATTAGGCTATCCGGTAAGGCAAGTCTGTTCTTCGTGTGGCACAAGTCTTCGGCCATTCTGGGCTATTTCCAATCAAGGCAGGACAGTGTTTGGAGCGGGCCCGACGTGTATCCAAGCGAGCCTGCAAAGTTTCCAAGCGTGACTGGGCTTCTTCCGGTCGAGTCTTCGTGCGGCGGATCACGGCTGAAACGCGACGGCGGCAGGCGTCGTTGATTGCGTGAAAGCCACATGCTGCCTGCGTCATTGTCACAAGACTGATGGTCGCACGATTGGTGCAAGTTGACGACGGAAAGGATGGCACGCGTGGTGTGCAGAACAGGCGAGCGTTGGCGAGTTCCCGCGACGTTCCAGGCAAGTCAGACCTGCTTCCGGTCGGGTCTGATGTAGGTTCCAAGCGGGTCTGCTGGTATTCCGGTCGGGTTTGCTAGGCAAGCAGGATGCTGGGGCTGTGGCAGGGATTTGCTATGGCGTCAGCGAGAATTCTGCAAGGCTGGAAGCAGCTTGGCGGCGACGGGAGTTCTGCAGGGCTGGAAGCAACTTGGCTGGTACGGAAACTGGTTTGATCGTCGACAAGGCTGGGAAGCGGATCGTGTTTCGGTCTGGCCAGCAGTTGAAGACGAGTGGCAAGAACCGTGGGCTAGTTTCGACTGCACGACAGCACAGTCGGCGGATGCATATCGGAGCGTCGGAGCAGGCATCGGATGGTCAGCAGCTCCGTAAGGCTGGCCGGGCCGGAGGGAGCTCGAAGCGCTGGCTGGATGCTGTGGTGGTCGTTGGCTGATGACCAGGAGGGCGCGCGCAGGCACCGCACAGCCTGGCTGGAACCAAAGTTGCACGACAAGCGGCCATGTTGATCGGCGGGTGGTTGCTGGATTGGAGTGGTGTCGGAAATCTGGTCAGTTTTCTGACCGGGGACTATCTAGTTTCACCGGCGGGGTATAACTGGACGATTGGCAACACTCTTATTCCCGACGAAACCATTCTTCGGGCGAGCAGTTGCAATGTTTTTCCGGCGTGTTTTCGGCGGGCAGTTGCTTGGTTGGAGCGGCGTTGCTTCAGGCGATGGGCTTCCGGCGTGTGGCTGGCGTGAGGAATTGGCTGGAAACGAACGTGCAACGTGGTCCCGCGAACAGCTTTCGGGCCGGCGGTTGCAAGGCTGGAGAGGCAGTTTCGGGCAGAAGTTTCTGCTACAGGCTGTAAAACCGTGAAGGGGTTGGATTCTTTAAGCCCAAGTTCAACTTGCTTACAAAATTCGTGTGTGGGCTGATTGGTTTTGAAGGCTTGGGGCCCAAATTTTGTTTTCAAACTTGTTGTGCAAGCCTTTCCTAATTGGTTGGAGTATTTACCAAGTCCTTCCATATTTGGCATTTTTTATATATCCTTTTATATAATTACTAATAATTATTTTAATTTGCCAATTATTATTAGATGTTTAGATTATTTGTGCTATTTGATTTATTGCCTAATTTGCCGTAATAATAGCATGATTATTTGCGTAATTACATATTTTATATTGTATGCAGCAAAATACCTCTTGTTAAATAACTAAGTGGGAGAGGGATTGGTCATGATCTCGCGGCCTCCATTATTGATTTATTGTGTGATGCAAGTAAGCTTATGAGTCGGCTATAATGCCTTCCTCCCCAACGGATGAGTTTTATTTGTGGACCTGGACCACTGGAATAAATTTCATTAAATAATTATTTTTTGTAATGTGATGCAAGTAAGCTTATGAGTCGACTATAGTGCTTTCTTCCCCAACGGATGAGTTTTATTTGCGGATCACTGGTACAAATTAATAATTGATGATTGTAGGAAATTATTTGAGGGCGTGTGGACTTCTCCAACTATAAGACACTCAAACTTGGGTAACGTACTTAATATAAAATAATGATATACACTTAGGTTCAATTAATATGTATCCTCCCCAACGGAGTCACTGCTATTAAATTGCACGGTTAAAGGACAACCGACTATTAATCATTGAGTCATAAGGTTAATTATGACGTATGGAATTAATGGATAAAACCTTCTCTTGCGAACGTTAGGGTTTGTTTACGTCCACACTAACGTGACATGCAAATTCACGGTGCTTGAGATGTCGGTGATTTTATTTTATATTGTTTATTGAGGGAATCAATATAAAATTTAAATTCGAAGAGTTTGATCATCGTATTCATTTGTTTGATTCTCGGAATTTTCAAACAGTTATTTCACTTATTGTTAACTAAAAGAAAATAAATTTACTTGTCCAAAATAATTGATTAGAAAAGAATCTTAATTTTAATCTTACTTCTTAGGAAAATTAAATATATTCTCACTAAGGATGCCTTCTAATGCCTATTTAGGTCTTTAGTGAAGAGGTGAGAAGTTCATAGAAATATGATGGTCTCGTTAGACTCTTCGGATACTTGAGTAAGTTAGAAAGGTAAGAGGTCATGGTTAACTTGATGAATGAATTGAAAATACTTGGAATAGAAATTGAAGGGAAAACCTAGCTCAATTTGTTTTCATAGTTTGCCTTAACAATTTGAGCAAGTTTTAACTGAATTGAAATAAATTGTATATGATGAGAAACTTCTGATAAAACGTATGGCGAAGGAAAACCAATATCATCAAGAGGTGAACAAGGATAGTATCTTATTCACTAGTTGTTGAAGCGTGATTAGTGATGGAGTTTACTGACACGTTGTGTGTAAATACCAGAATCACTAGCCTGCAATTAAGTGATGATGAGATTGTACAGTACGTGGGTAAAACTACGAAGTTAGTTGTTTATCTATCTTATGATAGGAATACACGTTTGATCAAGAGAAATTGACTTTACATACATTGTCATAGAAAGAATTTTATTTCGGTTTCTATGCATTTACGAATGGATACTCTATTTTCATTTAAATGACATGGTCATTATAATGAAGGATGAAGCTATAATCTGTTATGGTACATTAGTGACAATTTTACACTTTTAAATCATGTTTATTCCACGGATGCGACAAATAGTAATTAATAATGCATCTTCTAATCTTAGTAAGAGAAAGGAACCTTCGGAGATCAACTAAATATATTTTTGGCATCTAAGACTAGATCATTTTACTTAAGTACGATTCAAAAGTTGATAGCCAATGGACCGTTAGGTTTATTGAAAGTGGAAGCTATCAAACTTGTGAGTCTACTTGGAAGTGATTATGATCAAAGGCCTAACAACGCAAGGGGTATAGAGCCATGTCAAGATATGTTGGGAATGGTTCATTATGATTTGAGCGATCCTAAGATTATCCTTTTGAGAGGTGGTTATGAATATTCGATGATTATTCTTGAAACAAGATATATTTATTTGATGCACTGCAAGTCTGAGTACTATGATTAATTCAAGAAATACATGACTAATGCAGTGAAGTGTAATGAAAAATATATCAAGTTATTACGATTTAAATCATGGTGGCGAACCTCTTAGGATAATTTAGGAGCTGATAGTCAGAGGTTGGGATTGAATCCCAAGTATATTAAACCGGGCAAACCCCAGCTGTATGGTGTGTTGGAAAGAAGGAATAAGACTCTTATGGAAATGGTTAGATAGATGATGGATTATTTGGAACTACTAAATTCATTTTATGGGTAAGCCCTAGAAACAGCTGTCGAATGTTTGCTGTTTGTGGGATATCCTAGAAAAATGAAGGATGATTTATTTAAATAGTCCAAAAGATCAAAAAGTGATTGTTAAAACAAACACTAGATTTTGGAAAGGGACTATGTAATAAATTATAAATCCATGTATAAAATATTCTAAAAGGTGTTAGAAGGCAACCACAAATTTTAGTACCAAAACTATAAGAGGATATACCTAAAGTAAACTGCATCACGTATCACATCTAATACACAATTGTATATAGTCTCTTGTCGTAGTGGGAGGGTTGTTAAATAACCGAAAATATTTATATTTTGGGAGAGTCGTGAGACTTGGTCCCTAGTATACATGAAATCGACCAATATACACGACGAAGCCCTACTAGATCGAAATGCAGACTCTTAGCAAGTAGCAATGATTTCTGAAATAGAATCTATGGATTCAAAATGAAGCAACCAGAATAATTCATTGCATAAAGGGCTAAGAGCATTTTGAGTGAAAGCTTAAAAGTGTCCATCGTTGGACTAAAGCAAGCTTCAAGATCATGGAATATTCGTTTTGATAAGAAAATCCAATCATATGGATTTAATCAATGCTCGGATGGGTCTTGTGTATTGAAAAGAGTGGCGAAAATGTGGTGGTATTTCTTGTATATACGCAGATAGTATCTTACTCGTTGGAGACAATGAAATAGTATTATCGGGCGTATGGGTATGGTTAATAAAGCAGTATGAAATGAAGGACTTAAGAAAAGCAAAATATATCCTTTTGATCACGGTATTACGGATCACAAGAAAGGATGTTATACTTGTCTCAAGCTTCATAAATTGATACAATCCTTACTCATTTTAGCATGTGATTTTATCTAAGGTTTTGTGTCTTAAGACACAAAATAAGATAAAATAGATAAATGCAATTCCCTATGCTTCGGCAATAAGGAAGCTTAATCTATAGAATGCTATGCACGAGATTGGATATCTGTATTGCCAATGGCATAGTCAGTGAGTATCAAGGTACCCGTAACAAGAATATTGAATTATGGTAAAACATATTTGAAGTGCCTGAAGAGGACTGAAAATAATATGTAAGCTTACCGGACTTATTTATTACTTCTTGATGGTTACTTAGATTCGAATTTTCAAATCATGAGGACGGCAGTAAATCCACCTCAAAGTTATATGTTTAACGGAAGAAGATCCATACAATGGATGAGTGATTATATAGAAATATATTTCGTACTCCACCATGGAAAGATGATAAGTTGGAGTCGTGTGGCAGCCAAAGTATCTGTATGGTTCTAGAGACTTCGTAATTAACTTATATGTGATTCTGAGTTTTCCCAAGGTTATCACAATTTATTGTGACAATAATGGTGCAGTTGCAAACTTGAAGGAATCACAAGTCCATAAGGAAATTAAACACATTGATGGTAAGTACTACCTGATATGAGAAATCGTATGATGAGGGGAAGGTTGTTGTCGCCTAGATTGCATCGGATGATAACCTAGTAATCCTTTTACAAAGACCTTAAGGCGAAAGCTTTTAATGGTCAAGTAGTGGGAGTGGTAATTAGATGTATGGCAAAAGATATGGCAGCATAGTCTTTAGTATAAGTGGGAGATTGTTGGATTGTATACTAAAAGTCTAGCTTTTTGAATGAACAATATTTAGATAATATTTGAAATGAGAATCATGTGATCAAACATTTGAAATTAAGTTATTGCAAAGTCCATTTACCTTATACTGTAGATAATGTGGTGTGCGGCGTCACACGGAAGATCATATTATCGGTTCCTTATAAAGTATAAACATATATTCACAACTGAGATAGAAGGGGACTATCTATCAGTATGGTTGTAGTGTCATTTAGCATTAGTCTGTCTTGACTATAAAATTGCACTAGTGCGCTTGTGTGTATTGAATAGGACCGCCGTTGAGATCGTTTGATTTATACTGACTATATAATAGAACTTGATTCTGTTATTATGGATGTTCGTATTCTTAATCCCTATACAATAACCTCGACACGTAAGTCAGTATTTATTTCTTTAATTCATCAATGAGTGAGATTTAATTGTTAAATCAATATGCTCTGTGAGTTAGGAGATGGTGTTATCTCTATGTGGTGTTGTAGAAGGAATAGAACCCACCAATGGGAGGCCTTGCGCCGACCTACCTCAATAAAGACCATAGGACCCACCTTCTTAAATGATGCCCAAATGTTCCCCTATAAATAGAAGGGACCAAAGTCCTAAAAGAATCAAGCTCTATACTATTACTTTTGTCAATAAAGAGCTCATCTATTTCCTCCCAGAGAGCAAGAGCTGGGAGGAAGCCTGGTCTTCTTTTTCTCGTCCTTATGTTCGATTAGTCGAGTACACATCACAGCCACATAATCAACACGCCCCCTCCAAAGACTCACTATCGACATTTGGCGCTAGAGGAAGGGCCCAGGGCCATGATCCCTCCATGTGATGGATGAATCAAGTGGACAGACCCCCGCTAGATTAATAGGCCAGGAGGTGGCCAAAGATCCCCCTCCACCTACCGCGAAAAAGAGAATTCCGTCTGTAGAAAGACCACGCATTGACGAGGATGGCAAATATCGGCAGCGATACTTCGACCTAGATTTTAAAAATCAAGATGAGGCACCGATGCCCGGCCAGACTAGGAAAAGTCACCCTGACGCGCCAAGCAGCCCCCGCCGAGAAGCACATGATGTCATAGATGATGGGCGAAAGCATCGAAGGGCGATCAGCCAGAGCCAATCAAATGCCAGCAAAACCCGCGTAAGCGCGAAAGATCGGTTGGCGCCCTCTCTGCCTATGTCCAAAGAAGAAAATACAGCCGAAAGCACGGACGAAGATTTATTGGCAAAATGCAAGAAAATCATGGAACGAGAGATCGATGTCCTTCGAGAGTAGATCGCGGATTTTTGTAAAAGGCCGATCCAGCCCCACCCCGACAAGCTCGAGCTAGAAGAAGGCCGCACACCTTTCTCACACTAAATCCTCAGTACCCCTTCCCTCTCTAAGTTCAAACTGCCCCAAATCCCATCGTACAATGGAGATACGAACCCTACCACTCACATGAACAAATATATAGGGTGGATGATAGCTCAGGGAAGCTTTTAGGAAGACCAATGCAAAATTTTGCCCCTAACATTGGGGGACAAGGCACACTCTTAGCTCACCGCGCTCCCAACGAACTCTGTCGACTCTTGGCTCTAGCTAGCAGCGTCCTTTTATTCTCAATTCTCCTGCCTCGGCCGCGGCAAAGAACCCAAATAGAAGTTCTCCTACATGAGACAATGGGTAAAAGAATCCCTAAAAAGTTTTATGCAGAGGTTCAAGGAACAGCGATCCAATGCCGCAGAAATGTACGATGAAACATATGCTATTCTGGCGGCAGCGGCACTCCATCCAGGATCCACCCTGTGGACCACATGCCAACAAAAAATGTCCCCCTCGTACACGGCGTTCATGGCACTAGCCCAAGCTCAGATCCACAGCGAAGAAATCCTTAACGAATTACGAAAAGGTAAAGAGGAACCCAAAGAAGGTGAGAAAAAGAATGACAAAACCTATGAAATCCCCTCATCCTTCAAACCTTTATCGAATGAAGAACAGATAAAAGAGCTAGATGAGATGCTTAATCTGACCCTGAGGAGATCTTCGGAGAGATTCAGAATGAAAACTTATTTAGATCGGCCCCGAAGATGTGAGCGGACCCTACCCACCTTAGTAAGAAGAAGTTTTGCAAATACCACCAATCGGTGGGTCATGACACCAAAAAATGCCATGACCTCTTGGCAGAACTCTGGCGATTATACGAGATAGAAAAGCTAGAAAAATTGGTCCAAGGTCCCAAAAGATGGTCGAGCGGCAACAACCCCCGTCCCGTCAACAACAGGGAGCGAGGGACACGAGCTAAGCAAACAGAGGACTCCTCCGGTGACGAAGGAGAACTCCCCCCCTCCTCCGAACCATCAAACAGTCTTTACCATTAAGGGAACCTATGTCGGAATGGCTCAGCTAATTCCCCGAATTTCAAATAGGAAGAGGAAGGCCAAACTCAGGAAGCTCCTAAATATCCACCATTTGTCCAAACCAGCCCCTGTCGGAGGACCCAACGAGGCCAACATAATTTTCTCCGAAAGGGACTCTCAAAGCATTAGAATGCCACACACGGATCCACTAGTAATAGCCGCCAATATCTTGGGTTCCCTAGTCCATCAATGCTTGGTAGATACGGGAGCCTATGCCAATGCCATCTTTCACAAGGCATTCGACGCCATCGGAGGGACAAGCATACATAAAGCCTTACCCTGCCAAGACGAGATTAATTGATTGGTAACTCAATCACCAGGCCTATGATAGAAACTGAGATGGCTGTCCTACTAACGGATAAAGATCTGTCTTTTTGAATGTATAGAAACATCCCTTTCAAGGTCGTGGACGTCCCTTCATCCTATAATTGCATCTTGGGATGACCTTTCATCATTGAATTTCGATCCGTGCCATCGACCCTTCATCAGTGCCTCAGGAAGACCCTCTAATCTCTGCTGGAGTGAACTGGAATACCTTTAGCATTAATTTCTTTTCCTTGGGTTCTTCTTTTGATTTCCTCCTTATAACCTTGACGATGGGCACTTCTGGCAGCGAGGCTGGCAGTTCTATCTTGGATAGGCCTTAGTTGTAGTTTTTCCCTCTCATTCTTTTTGACTTTGGGACTTGTATTTATGTCGCATCTTCTTATGGTAAATAAATGTTGGTTTTATTGATGTGGTTTTACTGAGCAGGGTAATGATTATCTTTCATTAACTTTCCACTATCCCACTAATCCTTCATTAATGAGCAACCGCCATTTTGGTAACCTTTTACCTTCCCTATTCTGGGTTTTCATCTCTCCTTTGTCTCCACACATATTTCTGGGGCGCATGACTTTTAGTTCAAACAGGTCTTTCCCTGTTGATTGTTTTGCCATAAATAGGGTATGTTAGTGGGCAAGTATCCATCAATTCAATTTTCCTTTTCTGGAAAAGTTATCTCTTGGCTCCGTTGCTCTCCCCCTCTAATGGCCTCTTTCTTTCATTTGTGGTTCTTCTCTACTGTTATTTTCTTTTGGCCCTACACCCACTTTTCCAATGAGTTCCCGATCATTCCAGGAGCTAAGTGACAATGATGGGGAGAGCGATGCTCGTGCCCCATTGCAATGCCTTTCCTTAACTACAAGGAGTGGTAGGGTTTCAGCGCCGCCTCCTTTCCATTTTTCGGTGATAGAGCTTCCATCAACATCACGGGCTACGGGGGGCCTCGCAGGGTGGTTCCACATACTGGCGTGCGGTGCTCTCCTTCTGCTACGGCGCTGGTGCCAGTTCGGGCTTTCGATGGAGCAGAAGGTTGGAGTTCCTCTCGGCTTTCTCGTCCCCTGGCAGATAGAGCCGTAGTTCCATACGGGGTTGCTGACAATGATGTCCCCACTCAGTTGCGGGAGGGTGATTTTGAGGTGGCGGCCTTTCATTTTCCTTGTCCGGGGACCCATTTTGCTGTAGCGCAGCCTGATTCTTAGCGAGTCACCCCCTGAAGGGTTGATTGCGGTGAACCTGGCCATGTTGGGGATGGGTGTTCGATTTACTTTGCACCCCATAGGTTGCCGCCTACTGAGCTTTTGGGGGATAGCCCCCATGCAACTGAAACCATCTGCCTGGGCCAACCTATTAGGGATGCTCATCCTTCTTTATGACAAAGGCTGTTCCTCGCCTACTATGGAGGACGTCAACTATGTTCTATGCTACGTGCGCGATCACAGAGCATTGGCTTATTATAACCTGCGAGTACATCAAGGGGTGCGGTCTCTATTCGTTGGAAGTGATGTTCCCCCAGCTTAATAAGTTGATATCCACGTTGTTGCCTTATCCTTCATTATCCTCATTCGGTTGCTAACCTCTTTATTTTTAGGCAGGTCGCTCCCACTACGATTTGGAAGAGCTTTCTTTTAGCTTCCGACATGCCTTTGCTGCTATTGAGGGAATGGGGCTTCCTCTTAATGTTCTCGTCTGAGACAAGAAATTTCAGGCCGCCGGGTTGATGCTTAGATTTGGCCAAGATGCTATGGTAGATTTTGAAGGACATGTTAGCAGCAATTTTTCCACCTGGGATGCAGCCCATAACGAGTACTTTTCTATGCAGGCCGAGAGGGTGGTTCGAGTTGAGGGCGAGGAGGATGCCGGTGTTGTCCCATTGAATGAAGGCTTAGAGCACTCCGCTCCTACTGGGCCTCCCCTTGAGCGAGATCCTTCTCTGGCAGGGCCCAACGAATTCCTGGAGAGTAGCCCTTCAGCGAGAATTGTATGGGAGAGAATCAAGAAGAGGGCCCAGGATGAGGCGGCCGCACATGCTGAAGTGAGGACGGGTGGCACCGACCGGAAGGATAGTGGAAAATAGCCGATAGGGGAAAACTCTCCAGCTGCGAGTCCCTCAGGGGTGGCCCCTGGCTCACGCCTGGGTCTCGAGGGATTTTCGCTTATTCCGCCAGGCTTCAAGGACATTTGGCCCGATGGTGCAAGGCCCAGTTATGTTTCTCCGCCGCCTCGGTTGCATCATGCCCCCCGCGAAGGGTTGTTTTCTTAGGGTGGTCCCCTCGGATTGGCTGGATTGTTTTAGTTTTGGCCCATTCAAGATCTTCATCCTTTAATAGAGGTTGATCCAGGTCTTGCGGCTGCCATGTTTGTCCCTGATCGCTTGTGGAGTCCGACCCTCTCCCATTTACTTCAAGGACTTGGCTCTCAGGAAATTGGTCAAGCCGTCCTTAGCAGTTTTGGTCATGCGCTTACCTTCCTTAACCATCACTTGCTTTTAGGGAGGTTAAATTCGGCGACTCAGAACTCTACTTCGTCGGTTGCCATTCAACCCCCGCCTAGTCGCCTGCTAGTTGCTAATCTGCTAATTGGAAATACTAATTTTCAGGCTGAGGCTTATCAAGAGAGGGCCAGAGTGGCCGAGCTACAGACGCGGGAGCTAGAGGCAGTCAGTATCTAATGCTTTTTGAACTAGAGCGTGAACGAGAAAGGGTTGCTCATTTGGAAGCCGATGTGGCTTGGCTCCTAAGCCTGCAAGGTGATCCAGGGGCCGGTCCGAGTAATAGGGGTGATCTAGAAGATGTATGATTTTGTGGCGTAATGGCCTTTTCTACTTGATGCCTAGTCCCTCATGGGGCACTTTTTGTATCTATATTTATTATGAATGAAATTTTTATCGTCATGAGGCTTTTCAGTGTTCTTCATCTCTTATCCGGAGATTAACTATTACATATATTATAGCTACTGGATATTACATATAAATCTCTTAGGCGTAGAATTTTTTGAGGTTTTGTCAATTCCAAGGGTGCTTCATAATTTCTTCACTTATTGTGGAATGTTGGTATGCTCCATTTCCTAGGCATCTATTTATTATAAAGGTGCCATCCTAGTTATTTCCAAAAATACCTCGGTTGCAACACTCGCCTTAGAGCGAGATCTTCTTCGTTGAAGGCCCTTCGGTTAACATTTCGGTTGTAGTACCTTCTTAGCTTGTTTTTAAATGTAGCATTTCGTGTGTCAATTTCCAGTCTGATTTCTTCAGCAAGGTCTAAATGAATTTTTTGAGCTTCTTCGCTGGTTGTTAGATTGCTTTGGTTTACACAAAATGTCGGGACTTCTACTTCAGCGAGGATGGCCGCCTCTACTCCATAAGTGAGGAAGAAGGGAGTTTCTCTAGTGGAAGAGCGGGAGGTGGTTCGGTATGCCCACAGGATACGGGGAAGAAATTCAGCCTAGCTTCCTTTGAGTCCGTCCAACCGGCCCTTGAGAGTGTGTTTAATAACTTTATTTACTGCTTCCACTTGACCTTTGGATTTCCGATGGTAAGGAGTGGAGAATAACTTTTTTATCTGCAGGCCGTCACAGAATTCTTGTAGGCCAGCTCCGTCAAATTACTTTCTGTTATCGATAACAATAGCTTGCGGGTTTTCAAATCGTCACACTATGTTGACCCAAATAAAATGGATCATCCTTGCTTCGATTATTGTGACCAAGGCCTCCGCTTCTCCCCATTTGGAGAAATAGTCCACTGCTATGATGACGTATTTGACTCGGCCTTTCCAGGAGGAAATGGTCCAATGAGATCGATTCCCCACATAGAGAAAGGCCACGGGCTGGTAACCGTGATTAGTTCTGTGGAGGGGCTTCTTATGATCGACGCATATCGCTGACACTGTGGGCATTTCTTGGGGAGGGCTAGTAGTATCCTTGCCTAAGTGCTTTGTATACCAGAGCTTGTCCTCCTGAATGGTTTCCGCACACTCCTTCATATATTTCGGCTAGCACTTGCTCGGCCTCGGTGTCGGTGAGGCATCTCAATAGGGGGGTTGAGTATCCTCGCTTGTATAGTACACCGTCAATTAGGGCATATCGGGCCGAGCGAATCTTCAACTGACGGGCTTGAATCTTATCATCGGGCAATTCACCTTTCGAGATAAAACGTCGGATTGGTGTCATCCATGATATCGCCTATAGACCTATGCCATTAATCTCATGCTAGGGCTTTCGTACTTGACCACTTGGATGTTTTAATATGCTCAACATTTTTAGAAGTTGCCAATCGGGCCAAAGCGTCAGCTTGTGTGTTTTGGAGCTTGGAGATTTGGATGAGATATACTTGGCCAAAACGGCCAAAAAGTTCTAACACCTTCTCTCGGTATCCCGCCATCTGCTGGTCCCGAGCCTCTTATTCTCCTTTTATCAGGTTAACCATCAGTTGCGAGTCACTATAGATGATTAGTCACTTGGCACCGATTGATAATGCCATTCTGAGCTCTGCCAACAACGCTTTGTATTCTATTTTGTTGTTAGTGGTGGAAAAACCAAAGCGTATGGTGCTGTTGACCGTGAAGTATGTTGGGGCAGATAGGACGATTCCCCTGCTTGATGCGTGGATTTTGGCAGAACCGTCCACGAATATTTTCCATGGCTTTTGGATGGGCTACTCTGGATTAGTGAGGCTTGTTAATTCTACAACAAAGTCTGCCAGGGCATGTCCTTTGACTGTGTTTCTTAGGGCGTATTTGATGTCGAATTGTCCTAGCTCAACTGTCTATTTTAGGAGTCGCCCAGCAGAATCGGGGCGGGACAGGATTTGTCTCAAAGGGTAGGCAGTTAACACTTAGATGGTATGTGCAAGGAAATATGGTCGTAACTTTCGGACATTCATTAGCAAGATGTATGCAAGTTTCTCGACTGTTAGGTATCTCAACTTGGCGTCGTGTAGCATCTGGCTTACATAATAGATGGGCTTTGGATTTTTCCTTCATTTCGCCCTAGCACACCATTGAGGGCCGCATCCAAAGCTGCCAAGTAAAGGTTATCTCTCCTTGTACTGGCTTGGAACGTGTTGAGTGAAATTTCACGTATTTTAGGTCTCACATTACACTATTTTTATAGAATGTGGCCATGATTTTGTGTAGAATGTTGTGATTTTGATATCTTACATAATTAAGATACTACTAAGGTGTTTTGTTGAGTTTTGAAGGGTAAAACATGATCAAAAGTTCAAAGTTGGAATGAAGAGTGAAAGTGTGAAGGAATGCTGAAAAACACATGTCCACATTGCATAATTTTTCTGTATTTTTTTAGAAACCCAAATTGATCATGTGATATATGGTTAGAAAGCCACGGAAGAGAGGATCGTTTTGGCATAAAAATAACTCAAATCGGAGTCCGTATGAGGAAGTTATGCTCAAAACAGTGAGATTGCATAGTGTAGTCTCTTCTGCTCGGCTGCCTGCCCGGCTCGAACTGTACCCAGCTCGTGCGAGATTTTAGCCGAGTTGGGGTTCCACAGAGCCTACACGACATCCCCCTTTCACCCATATGCAGCTCGGCAACTTCCAGGCATAGCTCGGCTCTAGCCTGGTGCCGAGTGGAGACCATAAGGGTCAATTTTTGGCCCAGACAACCTGTTCGATTATGCAGTGTATTATACCTTCAGATCGCGTTTTGAAGCAGAAATCGTCGAAAAACAACCCTGCAATAGTCCAAGAAAGATTAGGGGAGATCAATACACAAACTGGAGAGAATCCACCCATAACCCATCATCAATTCACTCCACCAACATTTCCACATCAGATTCATATCTGATTTCATCTTCCATCAATCCCCAAGTGTGTTCCAAGTGATAATTGAGGGAGATCAGATGATCGGAGGGACGGAGAAGGAACGCAGACTTACGCTTACGCTAGGGTTTCATTTTTCTAATCTTTCTTTCCCTTTTATCTTGATTTTTGATATGAATTGCATATCCATGAGTTTTGATTGTAACCTCGTGGGCTAATTTTCTTAAACAGTTCTAGGGTTTGATGGTTAGATTAAATTGATTTGGGAACCTAGACCAAAGATTGAGATTTTATGCAGTTGATATTTTGATTTTACTTATTTTATTAAGACTTTCTTTTCTGTTTCATAACGTCTTCATAATATTTTCATGACATCCGCTATAATGCTTGAATTATTATGTTAGCTTGTGTGCGTTCATGATTGGTATTGTCTATCTGTTAGGGATTAAAGTAGGTACGTTATAAACATTTTAATTCCATGAACTGGTAAATCAAATACTTAAATTGTTTAGCGGAACAATGCAATTAGACATTTAAGTAGGAAGTGAATAGAACCTTGTAGTAATTTCAGAAAATATCTTGTTACTCGAGCTTACCATCCGGAGGTATTGTTGCTTGCTTTGATTAGTATCTAGGAATAAGGCTTGGTAATATTCGCGCACCTTAGGATTTAAACCAGAATATACTGTTAGCTTAAAATCAGATCATATTAGGTGGGTTAATGGGGTTATGTGGTGTATTTTCATTGAAATTGCATGAATGAACAATTGAAGGTCTAGTAACCCTAATTAATTGGTCAACACCTGATACCTTTGAACTGTAACTTATCTCTTGATTAGAACTTGTTTATTTTCTATTGCTTTTAATTACTCAGCAATTTAGTACTTTGTTATTTAGATTAATTAATTCAAAAACTTGGAAATTTGGTTACTCAATTCTTCTTAAATAATAATCTAGAATAAATAAATAATTAACTGTCTCAGTGGGATCGATAATTTAACTTGGGTACTTGCTGCTACAAATGATATCCTTATACTTGAGGATTAAATTGGAGTGCGTAGAAAAAGCCTATCAGAAAGTGTCTCGGTACTCGAGAGATGTTCCTTTAATGCTTCGAAAGCCATTTGGACGACCGAGGTTCTCTCAAACTTTTCCTTTTGGATGATATAAAAAAAGAGCTTGCATTTATCGGATGCCCGAGCAACAAACCTGCTCAGGGATGCAACTCGCTCGGTCAGCTTTCGTACTTCTTCGATATGCTTTGGGGGTCGCATATCTTTGATGGCTTTGATTTTTTCTAAATTAGCTTCGATTCCTCGATTGCTCACCAAGAAACCGATGAATTTTCCTGAGTTTACCCCAAGCGCGCATTTCTTTGGATTCAACTTCATTCGGTATTCCCTGAGATATGGAAGGCTTGTTGTAGGTGCGTTATATGATCTTCCTTAGCTTGACTTTTGACGAGCTTATCGTCGATGTAGACCTCCATCATTTTTTCGAGTTCCTCTTTGAACATTTTGTTATTTCCTCTGCCAGTCGGGCTCCCTTGAGTATTAGGCCTCAGATCCTCCTCGACTTCCAGGAGAGGCTCTTCTTCTATAACTTTCTTATTTCCCGATGTTCCCGTCGTGGCCCCTTTGGGTGTTGAATGCGTTGTGAGGAGTTAGAATCATGGGTCATGGTAACTCGCGCTGAACGAACCTTCCATGAAGGAACATTCGAGAGCCCTTCGTTGGTCTCCCTGGATGGTGCCTACCCATCTATCTAGACAAGCATGACCAACCAAAGAATAAAGAGGGAATTAAGTCAGAGCTGGGTGAGAAAATTACCTTCTAAAGCACCCTCGACCGTTCTGCAGCGAGCTCCTGCTGCCTCCGCCATCCCTCTCAAATCGAGCCTCAACTCACAATCCAACATAGTGTCCAAACCAAGTACCGCGGCCGCTACCAGGAAAACCCTCTCCACAGACCTCGACTCATTGACGACGGTCGCCGCATCACGAGAACTCGAGGGCTCGAATTCAACCAACTCCGAGGAAGAAACGATTGTCGTGGCCCCTAGCCATTCGCAAGCACCATCAACAGCGCTAGCCAAATCAACACCTATCACGAGGACGTCCTGAGACGCTTCTGCGGACGGCCCCGATCAAGGATGAGCCCAGTCGGACTCTGCTAACCCCTTCAGTTTCAACATCTCTGAGGGAGTCACCAACTTAGAATGATCCCGCTCGGCGGAGGGAAGTGAAGCAAGCTTGAAGGCCAACCATTTGAACTAAGTCGTCATGCTTGTTGGATTGTATACTAAAAGTATAGCTTTTCGTATGAATAATGTTATAACAATTTATTTGAAATGAGAATCATATGAACAAATGATTGCGTCTTATAATTTATTTATATGTACGATGCAATAGTCCACTTACTTTATACTGTAGATAATATATTGTGCGGCAACACGTGGAAGATCATATTATTGGTTTACTTATAAAGTATAAAATGATACTCACAACTGAGATAGATGGGGACTCTCTATCGGGATGATTGTAATGTGATTTGGCATCAGTTTGTCTTGACTATAGAATCACATTAGTATGTTTTGTGTGTATTGAGCAGGACTGTTTGAGATCGTCAACTTATACTGACTATATAGAAGAACTTGATCTCAGTTATTATGGATGTTCGTGCTCTTAGTCCCTATACAATAACCTCGACACGTAAGGTAATATATTTTTTTTTTGATTCATCAATGGGTGAGATTTACATGTAATTAAATCAATAAACTCGATGAGTTGAGAAATAGTGATGTATCTATGGTGTGATGTTGATTGTAAAAGGAATCCGTGTCCTATTAAATAGATTGATGATGTCCCCTTGAAAAGCTCATTAGGATTATCATGTAAACCCTACAGATGGATTTATTCCGGGAATGATAACAAGGTTGAGTGGTACTACTCTCGGATAAGATATTAGTTATTGGAGTTGTCAGTAACTTAATTAATTAATGGGCATTGTATATCTTAAACATAGGAAGACTAACGGGCTCATAATAAGGATCCCAAAATGTAATTTTGGGATTAGAACGGCAGTGTAGTAATAATATTTTAGTGAAATATATTATTATTATTGGACTTAAGTATAAGTTTTGGGTTAAAATTGGATACTTAAGCCAATGGAGGCCCAACTCTAATTTCTCCTCCTGGTTCCTGCTGTAGCCCATATATAAGTCATCTCAGCTGTCCGGAAACCCTAATTAGACATGCCAAATTTTAAGTAGGAAGAGAAAATAGCATATAGAGAGGATCTTGAGGATCGTCACCCACACGACGTCAAGATTGGACTTGGGAATACAGCAGAAGATCAAGAGATTATTTGTTGTTGTTATTCATCAACTTCTATGATTTTTCTAAATTCTTGTGGAAATCAAAACTATTTTTTGATAGACCTTTAGAAAGTCACTGAAGAAAAGATCGTTTTGGCATGTAGATCACTCAAATCAGAGATTGGACGAGAGAGTTATGCCCAGAACGGTGAGGCTACGCATGCTGTCGGCGAGAGTTCATTCTCTTCTTCAATATACCCTGGTGAAAGGTAATATATTTCTATCTTTTTGCTTCCACTGATTTAAAAATGCATGGAACCCTAATGATTCACATAAACCAAATGATTGAACACCAACAATTGAATATAATTTCGTGGAAGACATTACAAGTTAGGCTAGGGTTTATGAGGATTATGTGATTTAATTTCGAATTACAATCTCATGAGGATTAGGGTTTGGTATAATTGTATATTACATGGAAACCCTATATGTGTTTTTGCCAACTGATTTCGGTATTGCACGGCGTGGATGTTGCTAGCCGATGGTGGCAATGAGCGACTACCGCACAGGAGTGATGGTATGAAAGGCGTGTCGCAATGGACTGGGCACAAAATCTAGCAGGATGGCATGCAAGGCTGCGCGGATAGGCGTAATGACGTGTTGGATTGTATACTAAAAGTCTAGCTTTTTGTATGAACAATGTTTAGATAATATTTGAAATGAGAATCATATGATCAAACGATTGCGATTAAGTTATTGCAAAAGTCCATTTATTTTATACTGTAGATAATGTAGTGTGCAGCGTCACACGGAAAATTATATTTTTGATTCTTTATAAAGTATAAACAGATATTCACAATCGAGATAGAAGGAGACTATCTATAGGTATGGTTGTAGTGTAATTTGGCATTAGTCTGTCTTGACTATAAAATTGCACTAGTGCACTTTGTGTGTATTGAATAGGACCGCCGTTGAGATCTTCGGTTTATACTGACTATATAATAGAACTTGATCTCTGTTATTATGGATGTTCATACTCTTAATCCCTATACAATAACCTCGACACGTAAGCCAATATTTATTTCTTTAATTCATCAATGGGTGAGATTTAATTGTTAAATCAATATGCTCGGTAAGTTAGGAGATGGTGCTGTCTCTATGGTGTACTGTTGATTGTAGAAGAAATCTTTGTCCTAACGGAATTGGTTGATGATGTCCCCTTGAGGAGCTCATAAGGATTATCATGAAAACCCTCCATGTGGATTTATTCCGGCATGATAATAAGGTTGAGTGGTACTACTCTCGGTAAATATATTAATTCATGGAGTTGTCAGTAACTTAATTAATTAATGGACATTGAATCTTAAACACGGGGAAACTAACGACTTATAATAAGAAGGAGCCCATAAACATAATTTGGGATTAGGGTGGCGGTGCAATAATATTTCTTTAGTGGAATGATTTATTATTATTGGATTTAAGTATAAGTTTTGGGCTAAACTTGGATTCTTAAGCCCAATGGGAGGCCCAAACCCTATTTTCTCCTCCTGGTCCCTATTGTAACCTATATAATAGGTAATCTCAGTAGTCCGGATAACTACTTTACACGCATAAAATCATGAGCAATATAGAGGCTGTAGATTGAGATAGTCAGGTAGATCGTTGCCCACACAACGTCGAGACATGGCTTAGGAATACAACAGAAGACCGGAAGGTCATTTGCTGTTTCTGACCGTTAATTTCACTAATTTTTATAAAATCGTGTAGAAGTCCAAACTAGACGTGTGATATACTGATGGAAATCCACGGAAGAGAGGATCGTTTTGGTGCATAGATCAATCCAATAAGAGATTAGATGAGGGAGTTATGGCCAAAAGCGTCCGACTACGTAGGGTGCCGGCGAGAATCCTTCTTCTTCAATATACCCTGGTGAAAGATAATCAATTCTATGTTTACGCTTCCGCTATGATAGAATTGCATGGAACCCTAACGGTTCAAGTTAATCAAAAGATTCAAATGCCAACAATTGGTATCAGAGCATATCAGAGCATAGGTTCTATGGCTAAACGTGACACGTTAGGCTAGGGTTTGATTGCATAATGTGGTGCTAGAATTTAGGGTATAGGGTTCTATCTTTGATCCTTATTTGAAACCCTAATTTTAAACCATAATCACACTACACCACACGTATACTGCTTCGCGGCGAGGATGAACAGTGGTGTTGGCGGCACTGGTGAAAGGCCTGTTGGTAATGTAATTCTTGAGTGATGAAGTTCATGAAAGCGAATGGTTTTGATGGATAGAAAGAAGAAGCGAGACACGATGAAGGTTGCTGAAACCATCACCGATGCGTGGCCATAGCTGGTGCATGCAACTGCTGGTGTCTCGCGTCTGGCACCATCTGCCGGCGGCACAAGAGCGACGATTGAACCCGTTCGGATGGGGCACTGGCGGTAGAAGATTGCAGCATAGATTAGGCTATCCGGTAAGGCAAGTCTGTTCTTCGTGTAGCACAAGTCTTCTGCCATTCTGGGCTATTTCCAATCAAGGCAGGACAGTGTTTGGAGCGGGCCCGACGTGTTTCCAAGCGAGCCTGCAAAGTTTCCAAGCGTGACTGGGCTTCTTCTGGTCGTCTTAGTGCGGCGGATCACGGCTGAAACACTATGGCGGCAGGCATCGTTGATTGCATGAAAGCCACATCTTGTCTGCATCATTGTCACAAGACTGATGGTCGCACGATAAGTGCAAGTTGACGACGGAAATGATGGCACGCGGGTGTGCAGAACAGGCGAGCGTTGGCGAGTTCCCGCGATGTTCCAGGCAAGTCAGACCTGCTTCAGGTCGGGTCTGATGTAGGTTCCAAGTGGGTCTGCTGGTATTCCGATTGTTGGATTATATACTAAAAGTCTAACTTTTTGTATGAACAACGTTATAATAATTAATTTGAAATGAGAATCATATGATCAAATGACTGCATCTTATAATTTAATTATATGTTTGATGCAATAGTCCACTTACTTTATACTGTAGATAATATGTTGTGCGACAATACGTGGAAGATCATATTATCGGTTTTCTTATAAAGTATAAACAGATGCTCACAACCGAGATAGACGGGGACTCTCTATCGGGATGGTTGTAGTGTGGTTTGGTATTTAGCTTGTCTTGGCTATAGAATTACATTAGTGTACTTGTGTGTATTGAGCAGGACCGCGTGAGTTCGTTCGACTTATACTGACTTATAGGAGAACTTGATCTCAGTTATTATGGAAGTCGTGCTCTTAATCCCTATACAATAACCTCGACACGTAGGACGGTATGTATTTCTTTGATTCATTAATGGGTGAGATTTACATGTAAATAAATCAACAAACTCGATGAGTTGGGAAGTAGTGCTATCTCTATGGTGTGATGTTGATTGTAGAAGGAATCCGTGTCCATCATAGGTTGATGATGTCCCCTTGAGGAGCTCATAAGGATTATCATGTAAACCTTGCAGGTGGAATTTATTCCGGCATGATAATGAGGTTGAGTTGTACTACTCTTGGATGAGATATTAATTAATTGCGTTGTCAGTAACTTAAATTAATTAATGGACATTGTATATCTTAAACATTGGGAGACTAACGAGCTCATAATAAGAAGGAGCCCAAAATATAATTTTGGGATTGGTACGGTAGTGCAATAATAATATTTTAGTGGAATATATTATTATTGGACTTAAGTATAAGCTTTGGGCTAAGCTTGGATACTTAAGCCCAATGGAGGCCCAACCCAATTTCTCCTCCTGGTCCCTGCTGTAGCTCATGTATATAAGTCACCTCAACTTATCTGGAACTCTAATCTAATTTATTATTCACGTGTTATGAGGGTTGAGAGCAGATTGAGGAGGTCTCATAGATCGTCGCCCACACGACGTCGATGTTGGCGTTCGATCATTTGGTTAACGTGACCCGTTAAAATATCATGTGTTTCTATCATAGCGGAAGCAATAAATCATAGAAACGATTACCGTTCACCAGGGCATGTAGAAGATGAAGGATTCTCGCAGGCAGACTATGCAGTCCCATGAGAATGGCCATAACTTCCTCGTCTGTTGTCGGAATTGAATGATCTTTGTGCTCAGATGATCCTCTCTTCAACAGCTTTCCGTCAATATATTGATCATCAAATTCTGAGCAATGTACCATTTTATATAAATTTCACAAGGTCGCAAATAGCAGCAGCAAACTACCTTCTGATCTTCTGCTGTATGTCCCAAGTCCGATCTCGACATCGTGTGGGCGAAGATCTACGAGACCTCCTCAATCTGCTCTCAACCCTCATTACACGTGAATAATGAATTAGATTAGGGTTCCAGATAAGCTGAGGTGACTTATATACATGGGCTACAGCAGGGACCAGAAAGAGAAATTGGGTTGGGCCTCCATTGGGCTTAAGTATCCAAGCTTAGTTCAAAGCTTATACTTAAGTCCAATAATGATAATATATTCCACTAAAATATTATTATTGCACTACCGTACCAATCCCAAAATTAAGTTTTGGGCTCCTTCTTATTATGAGCCCGTTAGTCTCCCCATGTTTAAGATATACAATGTCCATTAATTAATTTAAGTTACTGACAACTCAATTAATTAATATCTCATCCAAGAGTAGTGCCACTCAACCTCATTATCATGCTGGAATAAATTCCACCTACAGGGTTTACATGATAATTCTTATGAGCTCCTCAAGAGGACATCATAAACCTATGACGGACACGGATTCCTTCTACAATCAACAGCACACCATAGAGACAGCACTACTCCCCAACTCATCGAGTTTGTTGATTAAATTACATGTAAATCTCACCCATTGATGAATCAAAGAAATACATACTATCCTACGTGTCGAGATTATTGTATAGGGATTAAGAGCACGAACTTCCATAATAACTGAGATCAAGTTCTCCTATAAGTCAGTATAAGTCAAACGATCTCAAGCGGTCCTGCTCAATACACACAAGTGCACTAGTGTGATTCTATAGCCAAGACAAGCTAATACCAAACCACACTACAACCATCCAGATAGAGAGTCCCCGTCTATCTCGGTTGTGAGCATCTGTTTATACTTTATAAGAAAACTGATAATATGATCTTTCACGTGTTGTCGCACAACATATTATCTACAGTATAAAGTAAGTGGACTATTGCATCGAACATATAAATAAATTATAAGATGCAATCATTTGATCATATGATTCTTATTTCAAATTAATTGTTATAACATTGTTCATACAAAAAGCTAGACTTTTAGTATACAATCCAACAATCTCCCACTTATACTAAAAGACTATGCTGTCATGTCTTCTGTCATACATCTGATTTCTACTCCCACTACACGACCATCAAAAGCTCTCGCCTTAAGGTCCTTGTAAATGGATTTACTAGGTTATCATCCGATGCAATCTAGGTGACAACAACCTTCCCCTCATCATACGATTTCTCGTAATAGGTGGTACTCGCGCTCTATGTGTTTAATTGCCTTATGGACTCGTGATTCCTTCAAGTTTGCAACTGCACCAATATCATTGATTTAAATTGTGATAATCTTGGGCAAACTTAGAAATACTTCAAAGTCCATCATGAAGTTTCTAGAGTCATATAGATACTTTGGCTGCCTTATAGGCTCCAATTTATCATCTTTCCATAATGGAGTCCGGAGTCCAAAATATATTTCTATATAACACTCCTCCATATTATGGCTCTACTTCCTAAAATTAAACACATAACCTTGAGGTGGATTTACTGCCATCCCTATCTGATTTGAAAAATCCGAATCTACGTAACTCATAAGAAGCAGCGAATCTGTCCGGTAAGCCTACATATAATTTCTAGTCCTTTTTAGGTATATAAATATATGTCTTACCACAGTTCAACATTCTTATTTTGAGTTACCTTGATACTCACTGTCTATGCAATTGGATACAGTTATCCATTCTCGTGCATAACATTCCTTAGATTAAGCTTCCTCATTTGCCGAAGCATAAGGAACAGCTTTCATCTTCTTTATCTACTTTTATATCATAAGACACATTCACTTAGATAAATTCACATGCTAAATGAGTAAGGATCGTATTATTATATGAAACTTGAGATAAGCATAACATCCTTTCTTGTGATCAGTATTACCGTGATCAAAAGGATATTTTTGCTCTTCTTAAATCCTTCATCTCATACCGCTTTATCAACCATACCCATACGCCTGACAATACTCTTTCATTATCTCCAATGAGCAAAATACTATCTACGTATAGTACAAGAAATACCACCACGTTTCCATCATTCTTTTCAATACACAAGACCCATCCGATCATTGATTAGATCCATGTCACTGGATTACCTCATCAAAATGGATGTTTCATGATCTTGAAGCTTGCTTTAATCCATAAATGGACACTTTTAATCTTAATATCAAAATGCTCTTAGCTCTTTGCAATGAATCACTCTGGTTACTTAACATGGATGTTTTCCTCAAGACTTCCATTCAGGAAAGTTGTCTTGACATCTATTTGCTATCCCTCATATTTCATATGAGTAGCAACAAATAAAAGAGTATGGATCAACTTAGGCATAGCTACCGGTGAATAGGTTTTCTCATAATCGAACCCTTTCTTTATGAGTATACCTTTTCGCAACAAGCTTGCTTCCAAGGTTTTCACCTTATTCTATGATCCTCTTTTATTCTTGCATGCCCACTTCCAATGCCTTTTACGCCATTTAGCGGTTCAACAAGCATCCAGACCTAATTTAAAATCCATCGATTCTATTTTAATATTCATTGCACTTTGCTAGGATTTGGCATTTCTAACTTGTAGTGCTTCGTCGTATCCGTGGGTCCATTTCATGTTTGCTAGGGACTAAGTCTCATGACTTTCCCAAAACATGTATCTTACAGGTTGTCGAAGAACCCTCCCACTACGACAAGGCACTACACGTAATTGTGTATCAAATGTGACATGCATTACAGTTTACCTTGTGCTATATCCTCTTGCACAATTAGTACTAATACTTTGTATTTTCTTCTCACATCCTTTAGGACAACTTATAAATGGGTATGTGATTTATTACATAGTCCCTTTCTAAAAATCTAGTGTTTGTGTTAACAATCACCCTTCGATCTTTTAGACTAAATAAATCACCTTCATTTTTATAGCATATCCCACAAACAGACAAACATTCAAATGAATTACTGTTTCTAGGGCTTATCCATAAAATGAATTAAGTAATTCCAAATAATTCATCATCTATCTAATCATTACCATAAGAGTCTTATTCCTTCTATGCACCACACCATTCAGCTGGGGCATGCCCAGTGTAGACCACTTGAGATTTAATCTCAACCTCTGATTAATGGCTCCTAATTATCCTAAGAGGTACTCGTAATCACGATTAAATTGTCATTACTTGATATATTTTCTATGATGCTTTACTGTACCAACCTTGCAATTCTTGAATAAATCAAAGAACTTAGACATGCAGTGCATCAAATAAATATATCAGTATCTAGAATAATCTTCGATTATTCATAACCACCTCTCGCCTGGATAATATTAGGTCCGCTTGAATCAGAATGAACCAATTCCAACATATATATCTTTGGCTCTACTCCCCATTACCTTGAAAAGAAATTAATCATTTTTACTTCCAAGTAAGACTCGCAAGTCCGATAGTTTACACTTCAGATAAACCTTACGGTCCATCTGCTATCAACTTTTGAATCATACTCAAGTAAAATGATCTAGTCTTAGACGCCAAATGCATGTTTAGTTCATCTCCGAAGGTTACTTTCTCTTACTAAGATCAGAAGATGCATTATTAATTACTATTTGTTGCATCTGTGGAATATACATGATTTAAGAGTATACAAATTGTCCATCAACGTACCATAACAGATTACAACTCTATCCTTCATTATAATGATCATGTCATTTAAATGAAATGGAGTATCCATCTATTAATGCATAGAAACCGAAATTAAATTATTTCTATGAAAACGTACGTAAAGACAATTTCACAAAATCAAACGTTTATTCATATCGTAAGATAAATAAACAATTCCCACTGCAATAGCCACTAGTCTTGTAGTTTTACCCATGTCATAACAATCTTATCCTCACTTAGTAATGAACATTCAGTGATTCCAGTATCTACACACTTCGTGTCAGTAGATGCCATCACTAATCATGTTTAAACAACTAGCAAGTAAAATTCTATCCTTGTTCACTCCTTTTATGAAATTGGATTTCCTTTACCACATGTTTTGTCAGAAGTTTCCCACTATATAAAACCTCTTATAATTCAGGAGAAACTTACTCAAAACATCTAGGCAATTATGAAGAATAAAATTGACTTAGGTTTCCCCTTCAACTTCTATTCCATGTATTTTCAATTCATTCATCAAATTCAATCATGACCTATCGCCTTTTAACTTACTCAAGTATCCGAAGAGTTACATGAGACCATCATATTTCTATGAACCTCTTATCTCTTCACTAGAGACTTTAATAGGCATCATGAGACGTCCTTTGTGAGAACACACATGTATTTCTTAAGCAGTAAAATTCGAATCCAAGATTCTTTTCTAATTATCTAATTTTGGACCAGTAAATATAATTTCTTTTAGTCAACCATAAGTGAAATAAAACTATTTGAAATTCAGAGAATCATAAAAAAATATATATATATACTGATCAAATCTTTGAATTTTGTCCTTTTATATTGATTCCCTCAAAACAATATAAAAATAAAATTCACCGACATCTCAAGCACCGTGAGTCTGCAAGCCACGATAGTGTGAACGTTTACAAACCCGAACATTTACAAAAGAAGGTTTTACCCATTAATTTCATTTGTCAACCTAACTTTATGACAAAATAATTAATAGTCGGTTCCTCTTTAGCCATGCAAATAAAAGCAGTGACTCCGATGGGGAGGATACTTATTATTCACACCTAAGTGTACACCATTATTTGACCCCAAGTCCGCGGCCCAAGCTTATGTGCCTTACAGATGGAGAAGTACACACGCGCTCGGATAACTTCCTACAGTCATCAATTATAAGTTTGTACAATGATCCGCAAATGAACTCATCCGATGGGGAGGAAGGTCTATGCCAACACGCAAGTTCATGTGCATCACATTACAAATAATAATTATTTAACGAAGTCTGTACCAGTGATCCACAAATATACTCATCCGATGGGGAGGAAGGTCTATGCCAACACGCAAGTATACTTGCATCACTTACAAACCAATAATGGAGGCCGCGGGAATTTTTACCAATTCCCTCTCCCACTTAGTTATTTAAAACCAAGGGTTTTTACATGCATATAATATTCAGAATAATATACGCAACCTAGCATGCTCATACTTCCAAATATATAACAATAATTGACCAATAAAACAATTATAGCAGTTTTATATAAGGAAATAAATTGCCAAAAATAAGTTGACTTGATCAACACTCCAACATACATGCATATAATATACCAAATATAATACGCAATCTAGCATGCTTCTATTTAGGGCAATAAATCATAGATAATCATGCATACATATATAACAATAATCAATTAATAAATCAATTATAACAGTTATATAACAGCGAATTCGATTGTTCGCCTCCAATCACGAATGCGGACAACTGGGACGGGGATCGACCTCCCCGCAGCCTGCTCCACCACTCCGGCATCCTGCCCGATCATATTGTGAAGACTCATGCGGAATCTGATGCAGACCAGTCAAACTTGATGCAAACCTACTCGAACCTAGTGCAGAGTCGATCGAACCAGAAGCAGACCAATCGAACCTGATGTGAATCCGCTCGAACCTGGTGCAGCATTGATCGAACCTGATGCAGAATAATCGAACTTGATGCAAATCCGCTCGAACCTGGTGCAGCATCGATCGAACCTGATGCAGACCAATCGAACCTGATGGAAATCCATTCGAATCTGGTGCAGCATCGATCGAACCTGATGCAGACCAATCGAACCTGATGCAAATCCGCTCGAACCTGGTGCAGCATCGATCGAACATGATGTAGACCAATCGAACCTGATGCAAATCCGCTCGAACTTGGTGCAGCATCGATCGAACCTGATGCAGACCAATCGAACTTGATGCAAATCCACTCGAACCTGGTGCAGCATCGATCGAACCTGATGCAAATCCGCTCGTCCAAGGGCCTACTTGCATGGAACCAAGTTCAGCCCAACGCGCAACATCAAACTACACCAACTGTCGTTCAGGGTTCACAACTTTAGGAACCTGGGAATCCAATCTCCACCGTCCAGAATCTACGGCTATGAGTTTTGAACATGCTGTCCAAATTACAGGTCGATCCAACGGTTAATTTCTGAAAAACGGCTCTATTCCCTCGACTGCGCAGAACAGAATCGCCCAAAAACTGCTTCTGTTTTCGGCGTATTCCTGACAACACAAAGCTTTAAATACGATCTTCACCGTTCAGAATGTACATCCACAAAATTTGAACATGCTGACCAAAATTCAGCCTGATCCGACGGTTGAAACTCCGGTTATTGCCTCTGCAATATTACTGCGCTGGATTTTCTCTCAATTTCTTCCTTCCATGTGAAATTGACGAACAGTTTTCGTCGAATCCTCTCACACACAACCATCGACGAACATATATGATATAGGGTATATTTCACATAGGGATATTCATGGTTTGCGCAGTAAAACCAAAATCCTAAACATGCGATCCTAATTTCAAAAAATTAATCACATAAACCCTAGCCAAACGTGTCACGCTTCACCACGAAACCAATGCTCTGATACCAATTGTTGGCATTCGATCATTTGGTTAACGTGACCCATTAAAATATCATGCGTTTCTATCATAGTGGAAGCAATAAATCATAGAAACGATTACCGTTCACCAGGGCATGTAGAAGATGAAGGATTCTCGCTGGCAGACTATGCAGTACCACGAGAATGGCCATAACTTCCTCGTCTGATGTCGGAATTAAATGATCTTTGTGCGATGATCCTCTCTTCAACGGCTTTCCGTCAGTATATTGATCATCAAATTCTGAGCACTATACGATTTTATATAAATTTTGCAAGATCGCAGATAGCAACAGCAAACTACCTTCTGATCTTCTGCTGTATGTCCCAAGTCCGATCTCGACGTCGTGTGGGCGACGATCTACGAGACCTCCTCAATCTGCTCTCAACCCTCATCACACGTGAATAATGAATTAGATTAGGGTTCCAGATAAGTTGAGGTGACTTATATACATGGGCTACAGCAGGGACTAGGAGGAGAAATTGGGTTGGGCCTCCATTGGGCTTAAGTATCCAAGCTTAGTTCAAAGCTTATACTTAAGTCCAATAATGATATTATATTCCACTAAAATATTATTATTGCACTACCGTACCAATCCCAAAATTACGTTTTGGGCTCCTTCTTATTATGAGCTCGTTAGTCTCCCCATGTTTAAGATATACAATGTCCATTAATTAATTTAAGTTACTGACAACTCAATTAATTAATATCTCATCCAAGAGTAGTACCAGTCAACCTCATTATCATGCCGGAATAAATTCCACCTGCAGGGTTTACATGATAATCCTTATGAGCTCCTCAAGAGGATATCATCAACCTATGATGGACACGGATTCCTTCTACAATCAACAACACACCATAGAGACAGCACTACTTCCCAACTCATCGAGTTTGTTGATTTAATTACATGTAAATCTCACCCATTGATGAATCAAAGAAATACATACTACCCTACGTGTCGAGGTTATTGTATAGGGATTAAGAGCACGAACTTCCATAATAACTGAGATCAAGTTCTCCTATAAGTCAGTATAAGTCAAACGATCTCAAGCGGTCCTGCTCAATACACACAAGTGCACTAGTGTGATTCTATAGCCAATACAAGCTAATACCAAACCACACTACAACCAACCCGATAGAGAGTCCTGATTGGCCATAATATAGTGGGCATGACCAATTATAGAAATTATCGAACCACAGGGAGGAAGGTACTAGAGTTTAAGCGATCTCAAGTTTATCGTGATTTTATAAGGATGACGGAAAAGAAGATATGATGCAAATGAATGCAATTATGCTAAAGCAAGAAATAAAGATAAAATGAATGCAAAGATAAGATGGGTTCCAAATGATGCAAGGATGAGATTAACAACAATCATGGCATAGATAATTAAGTAATCATGCAATTAATTCTAATCACTCATGGACAAGGTATAGAAGCGATCACTAATTCCACCTAAACTCTCTCTCGAGATGGATAGGATGTAGGCCCTCAACAAGGCTCCCAAACGCACATAGGATCGAGACAATAGCAAACACCTCCCAATAGGTACTAATTACTCTATGAGTTCCCTAATTAGGTACTAAATCATAAGCAATATTCCCTTTTAAGGTACTATGAATTCACTAATTGTTTGGGTCTCCTCATTTAATCAACCAACCTCTCGATTAAGCTAGTCAAATGTTCTATCAAAGGGTTCTAAATCTAGAAGGATATCTCTATCTCATTCTAAATTAATGCACATGAAGTGTATGATGAAATGATTCAATGAACTATCCTAAACACATAATTGATTTCTCAATCTAATCACATGCCCATGACAATTAATCACACAAATCATCATATACATCAAGCAATCAACAATCAATGATAGAAATAACACAAAGCCCATTCAAGATTAAAATCAATTTGCATAAAAATTAAATTATCCAACACCAATCATGGAGCTAATCTCACAAAGGAGATTAGTCTCTCATATCCATAAGAAAATTAACATAGACATTAAGATCCTTACAAAACATGATCAATCTATAAAGAAATGCACAAAAATTAGAATTAGTTTCCCCCTTTGAAGTGCTTCAATGGAGATCTCCTTCTTCTTCTTGTGATCTCACTCTCCCTTGCTTACTTGATCACTTGGATGGTGGATTTGATGGAGGGGATCAAGTGTAGATGGGTGGATGAAGAATGGATGAAGGTGAAGGTGAAAAATTGAGGAAATTGTGTGTGAGGTGTGTGTAGGAGTGAAACCCTCGCCCCAAAACTGATCAAATGTTGAATTATTGGGTATTTATACCCCTTGGGAAGCTTCTAGAAGAATTTTGATTTTTAGCAGGAATTTACACAGCACGAGTCGTGCTCGGCAACACGGTCATAAGGTGGCCGTGTTGTGTGAACTGATGCTCTCGCATGGCCATTCTGGACAGGCCCGTGTTAGCAACACGAGTCGTGTGATGCGACACGACTCGTGCACCCGACACGGCCAGTCGTGTTGCTGCTGCCCTGTTTCCTTCACTGTTTTGGCTCGTTCTCCCTTGTTTCAACTCCAAATTGAGATCCGTTTTTTCCTACATCTTTTTTATCATATCTAGCATCCAATAAAAAGTTAAAATCATAGGTTTAAGCTCATTCACAAACATTTCAATAAAAACACAAAATACAACCAAATAGAACACAAATACGGATAAAAATATACGAAAACTCACATAAAAAGATATTAAAATATAGGTGAAAATATCACTCATCAAGTCCCCGTCTATCTCGGTTGTGAGCATCTGTTTATACTTTATAAGAAAATCGATAATATGATATTTCGCGTGTTGTCGCACAACATATTATCTACAGTATAAAGTAAGTGGACTATTGCATCGAACATATAAATAAATTATAAGATGCAATCATTTGATCATATGATTCTCATTTCAAATTAATTGTTATAACATTGTTCATACAAAAAGCTAGACTTTTAGTATACAATCCAACAGTCGAGATCGGACTTGGGACATACAGCAGAAGATCAGAAGGTAGTTTGTTGCTGCTGTCCGCCACCTTGTGAAATTTATATAAAATTGTACAGTGCTCAGAGCTTCGGTTTCGTGGTGAAGCATGACACGTTAGGCTAGGGTTTATGTGATTAATTTTTTTAAATTAGGATCGCATGTTTAGGGTTTTTGTTTTACTGCGCAAACCATGAATATCCCTATGTGAAATATACCCTATATCATATCTGTTCGTCGATGGTTGTGTGTGAGAGGATTCGACGAAAACTGTTCGTCAATTTCACATGGAAGGAAGAAATTGAGAGAAAATCCAGCGCAGTGATATTGCAGAGGCAATAACCGGAGTTTCAACCGTCGGATCAGGCTGAATTTTGGTCAGAACGTTCAGATTTTGTAGATGTGTATTCTGAACGGTGAAGATCGTATTTAGGGCTTTTTGTTTTCGGGAATACGCCGAAAACAGAAGCAGTTTTTGGGTGATTCTATTCTGCGCAGTCGAGGGAATAGAGCCGTTTCTCAGAAACTAACTGTTGGATCGACCTGTAATTTGGACAGCATGTTCAAAACTCACAGGAGTAGATTCTGGATGGTGGAGATTGGATTCCCAGGTTTGTACAGTTGTGAATCCTGAACGACAATTTGTGTAGTTTGATGTTGCGCGTTGGGCTGAACTTGGTTCCGTGCAAGTAGGCCCTTGGATGAGCGACAGTTCGAGCAGATTTACATCAGGTTCGATTGATGCTACAATAGGTTCGAGCGGATTTGCATCAAGTTCGATTGGTCTACATCAGGTTCGATCGATGCTGCACCAGGTTCGAGCGGATTTGCATCAGGTTCGATTGGTCTACATCAGGTTCGATCGATGCTGCACCAGGTTCGAGCGGATTTATATCAGGTTCGATTAGTCTGCATCAGGTTCCATCAATGCTGCACCAGGTTCGAGCAGATTCACATCAGGTTCGATTGGTCTGCATCAGGTTCGATCGATGCTGCACTAGGTTCGAGCGGATTTGCATCAGGTTTGATTGGTCTGTATCAGGTTCGATCAATGCTGCACCAGGCTCGAGCGGATTCACATCAGGTTCGATTGGTCTGCATCAGGTTTGATCGACTCTGCACTAGGTTCGAGCGGGTTTGCATCAAGTTCGACTGGTCTGCATCAGATTCCATGTGAATCTTCACAATATGATCGGGCAGGGTGCCGGAGTGGTGGAGCAGGCTGCGGGGAGGTCGGTCCCCATCGCAGTTGTCCGCATTCGTGATTAGTGGCGAACAATCGAATTCGCTGTTATATAACTATTATAATTGATTTATTAATTGATTATTGTTATATATATACGCATGATTATCTATGATTTATTGCCTTAAATAGAAGCATGCTAGATTGCGTATTATATTTGGTATATTATATGCATGTATGTTGTAGTGTTGATCAAGTCAACTTATTTTTGACAATTTATTTCCTTATATATAACTGCTATAATTGTTTTGTTGGTCAATTATTGTTATATATTTGGAAGTATGGGCATGCTAGGTTGCGTATATTATTCTGAATATTATATGCATGCAAAAACCCTTGGTTTTAAATAACTAAGTGGGAGAGGGGATTGGTAATTAATTCCCGCGGCCTCCATTATTGGTTTGTTAGCAATGTGAATAAACTTGTGCGTCGGCATTAGAGTCTTCCTCCCCATCGGATGAGTTTATTCATGGATATTGCTGGAACAGGCTTCTTTAAAATTATGTTTGTAATGTGATGCACATGAACTTGCGTGTTGGCATAGACCTTCCTCCCTATCGGATGAGTTCATGTGTGGATCACTGTAAATACTTATAATTGATGACTACAGGAAGTTATCCGAGCATGTGTGTACTTCTCCATCTGTAAGGCACATAAGCTCGCACAATGGACTTGGGGTTAAATAATGGTGTACACTTAGGCGTAAATAATAAGTATCCTCCCCATCGGAGTCACTGCTTTTATTTGCACGGCTAAAGAGGAACCGACTATTAATTATTTTGTCATAAAGTTAGGTTGACAAATGAAATTAATGGGTAAAACCTTCTCTTGTAAATTTTTGGGTTTGTAAACGTCCACACTATCGTGGCTTGCAAACTCACGGTGCTTGAGATGTCGGTGAATTTATATTTTATATTGTTTTGAGGAAATCAATATAAATGGATAAATTCGAACAATTTGATCGGTGTATTTTTTTACGATTCTCTGAATTTCAAATAGTTTTATTTCACTTATGGTTGACTAAAAGAAATTATATTTACTTGTCCAAATTAGATGATTAGAAAAGACTCTTAGTTTTAAATTTTACTGCATAAGAAAATACATGTGTGTTCTCACAAAGGACGTATCATGATGCCTATTAAAGTCTCTAGTGAAGAGATGAGAGGTTCATATAAATATGATGGTCTCATGTAACTCTTCGGATACTTGAGTAATTTAAAAGGCGGTAGGTCATGATTAAATTTGATGAATGAATTTGAACTACATGGAATAGAAGTTCAAGGGGAAACCTAAGTCAATTTTATTCTTCATAATTGCCTAGATGTTTTGAGTAAGTTTCTCCTGAATTACAAGAGGTTGTATATGGTAGGAAACTTCTGACAAAACATGTGGTAAAAGAAATCCAATTTCATAAAAGGAGTGAACAAGGATAGAATCTTACTTGCTAGTTGTCTAAACATGATTAATGATGGCATCTACTGACACGAAGTGTGTAGATACTGGAATCACTGAATGTTTATTACTAAGTGAGGATAAGATTATTATAGACATGGTTAAAACTACAAGAGTGGTGGCTATTGCAGTGGGAGTTGTTTATTTATCTAATGATATGAGTAGACGTTTGATTTTGTGAAATTATCTTTACGTACATTTTCATAGAAAGAATTTGATTTCGGTTTCTATGCATTAATAGATGGATACTCCATTTCATTTAAATGACATGATCATTATAATGAAGGATAGAGTTGTAATCTGTTATGGTACGTTGATGGACAATTTGTATACTCTTAAATCATGTATATTCCACAGATGCAACAAATAGTAATTAATAATGCATCTTCTGATTTTAGTAAGAAAAAGTAACCTTCGGAGATGAACTAAACATGCATTTGGCATCTAAGACTAGATCATTTTACTTGAGTAGGATTCAAAAGTTGATAGCAGATGGACCGTAAGGTTTATCTGAAGTGGAAACTATCGGACTTATGAGTCTTACTTAGAAGTAAAAATAATTAATTGCTTTTCAAGGCAATGGGGAGTAGAGCCAAAGACATATATGCTGGAATTAGTTCATTCTGATTTAAGCGATCCTAAGATTATTCGGACGAGAGGTGGTTATGAATATTCGTCAATCGATGATTATTCTAGATACCGATATATTTATTTGATGCACTGCATGTCTAAGTTCTTTGATTAATTCAAGAATTGCAAGGCTGGTACAGTGAAGCGTCATGGAAAATATATCAAGTCATTACGGATTAATCGTATGGCGAGAACCTCTTAGGATAATTAGGAGCTTAATCAGAGGTTGAGATTAAATCTCAAATTATTTACACCGGGCATACCCCAGCTGTATGGTGTGGCGGATAGAAGGTGTAGTACTCTTATGGAAATGATTAGATGGAAGATGAATTATTTGGAATTGCTAAATTCATTTTATGGGTATGCCCTAGAAACAGTAATTCGTATGAATATTTGTCTGTTTGTGGGATATCCTAGAAAAATAAAGGGTGATTTATTTAGTCCAAAAGATCGAAGGGTGATTGTTAACACAAACACTAGATTTTTGGAAAAAGACTATGTATTAAATCATAAACTCATGTATAAATTGTTCTAAATGAAGTGAGAGGGAAAAACACAAAATATTAGTACCAATTGTGCAAGAGGATATACCACAAGATAAACTGCAACGCATGTCACGTCTGATACACAATTGCATGTAATGCCTTGTCATAGTGAGAGAGATGTTCGACAACCTGTTTGATACATGTTTTGGGAGAGTCGTGAGACTTGGTCCCTAGCAAACATGAAATGGACCCACAGATACGACGAAGCACTACAAGTTAGAAATGCCAAATCCTAGCAAAGTGCAATGAATATTAAAATAAAATCGATAGATTTTAAATTAGGTCTGGATGTTTGTTGAACCGCTAAATGGCGTAAAAGCCATTGGAAGTGGGCATGCAAGAATAAAAAAGGATCATAGAATAAGGTGAAAACCTTGGAATCAAGCTTGTTGCGAAAAGGTATACTAAAAAAGAAAGGGTTCAATTTTGAGAAAACCTGTTCGCCGGTAGCTATGCCTAAGTTGATCCGGACTCTTTTATTTGTTGCTACTCATATGAAATATGAGGGATAGCAAATAGATGTCGAGACAGCTTTCCTGATTGGAAGTCTTAAGGGAAACATCTATGTGAAGCAATCAGAGTGATTCATTGCAAAAAGCTAAGAGCATTGTGATAGTAAGCTTAAAAGTGTCCATTCATGAAACATCCATTTTGATGAGGTAATCCAGTGACATGGATCTAATCAATGATCGGATGGGTCTTGTGTATTGAAAAGAATGATGGAAACATGGTGGTATTTCTTGTACTATACGTAGATAGTATCTTGCTCATTGGAGACAATGAAAGAGTATTGTCGGGCGTATGGGTATGGTTGATAAAGTGGTATGAGATGAAGGACTTAAGAAGAGCCAAAATATCCTTTTGATCACGGTAATACGGATCACAATAATGGATGTTATGCTTATCTCAAGTTTCATATAATGATATGATCCTTACTCATTTAGCATGTGAATTTATCTAAGTGAATGTGTCTTGTGACACAAAAGTAGATAAAGAAGATGAAAGCGGTTCTTTATGCTTCGGCAAATAAGGAAGCTTAATCTAAGGAATGATATGCACGAGATTGGATATCTGTTTTGCAGATGGCATGAACAGTGAGAATCAACGTAACCCGGAACAAGAATGATGAACTGTGGTAAGACATATAATGAAGTACCTGAAAAGGACTAGAAACTATATGTGGGCTTACCGAACAGATTCACTGATTCTTATGGGTTACATAGATTCTTATGGGTCAAGTAGTGGGAGTGGTAATTAGATGTATGGCAAAAGATATGGCAGCATAGTCTTTTAGTATAAGTGGGAGAATGTTGGATTGTATACTAAAAGTCTAGTTTTTTGTATGAACAATATTTAGATAATATTTGAAATGAGAATCATGTGATCAAACGTTCGAAATTAAGTTATTGCAAAAGTCCATTTACCTTATACTGTAGATAATGTGGTGTGCGACGTCACACAGAAGATCATATTATCGGTTCCTTATAAAGTATAAACAGATATTCACAACTGAGATAGAAGGGGACTATGTATCGGTATGGTTGTAGTGTCATTTGGCATTAGTCTGTCTTGACTATAAAATTATACTAGTGCGCTTGTGTGTATTGAATAGGACTGCCGTTGAGATCATTCGATTTATACTGACTATATAATAGAACTTGATCTCCGTTATTATGGATGTTCGTATTTTTAATCCCTATACAATAACCTCGACACGTAAGTCAGTATTTATTTCTTTAATTCATCAATGGGTGAGATTTAATTTTTAAATCAATATGCTCGGTGAGTTAGGAGATGGTGTTGTCTCTATGGTGTGCTGTTGGTTGTAGAAGGAATCTGTGTCCTAACGGAATTGGTTGATGATGTCCCCTTGAGGAGCTTATAAGAATTATTATGTAAACTCTGCAGGTGGATTTATTCTGGTATGATAATAAGATAGAGTGATACTACTCTCGGTAAATATATTAATTAATGGATTTGTCAGTAACTTAATTAATTAATGGACATTGAATCTTAAACACGGGGAGACTAACGGGCTCATAATAAGAATGAGTCCATAAACGTAATTTGGGATTAGGGTGGCAGTGCAATAATATTTTTTTAGTGGAATGATTTATTATTATTAGATTTAAGTATAAGTTTTGGGCTAAACTTGGATGCTTAAACCCAATGGGAGGTCCAAACCCTAATTTCTCGTCATGGTCCATGTTGTAGCCTATATAATAGCTAATCTCAACAGTCCGGATAACTACTTCACATACATAAAATCGTGAGCAATAGAGACTCTGTAGATTGAGATCGTCTCATTGATTGTTGCCCACAGAACATCGAGACGTGGCTTAGGAATACAACAGAAGACTGGAAGGTCATTTGCTTTTTCTGGGCATCAACTTCACTGATTTTTAGAAAATCTTTTAGAAGTTCAAACTAGGCGTGTGATATACTTTTGGAAAGCCACGGAAGAGAGGATCATTTTGGCGCATAGATCACTCCAATTGGAGATCAGATGAGGATATATGGCCAAAACTGTGCAACTGCGCAGGCTGCCAGCAAGAATCTTTCTTCTTCAACATACCCTGGTGAAAGGTAATCAATTCTATGTTTATGTTTCCACTGTGATAGAATTGCATGGAACCCTAACGGTTCACGTTAATCAAAAGATCCAAATGCCAACATGAAGCATGCCCGTTGGTATGTGGTGTGCCTGCTGGCAAGCTGTCTGTAGGGCAGATTACGCTCGTTGGCATGCAGCATGTAGAGTACCGGGTGGCTGGACGTGCGTGTGTGGCGTGGATGGCACGCGGGCAGTGTGGCGTATGCACGTGCGTGATGAGTGGTGTGCGGCATGTGTCAGAAGGTGGGCGGCTCTTAAGGCTGGACTAGCTATGTCTACGCTGTCGGGCCTCTGTCACACGTCGCTAAGGTACTCACGGGTTGCGCTTATGCAAAAAGCATGGCTGGCGGGCTTGAGGCAAAAAGTTTCGAGCGAGTCGACCATGTTCTGGGCGAGTCGATGAGAATTCAGGATGAATCGACAAGAATTAAGGACGAATCGATGAGTGTTCTGGGCGAATAGTTAAGTGTTCCGGACAAGTCGACAAGAATTTTCTCGAGAAGTTTTAGGCGAGTCTGGCAGCATTCAGGGCGAGTCAGGCATTGTTTTGGGTGAGTCGAACAACGCTCTTGGCAAATCAAGCAGAACATTGGGTGAGATAATGAATGACATGCTGGCAGGCAGGCGAGGCTGTTCGACTCGAGGCCTAGCTTGCAGGTCTGCTAGAGTCGAGTTCATTAGTAGCGTGGCTGGACATTTTAATTTCAATCCCCGTCTGCATTGCCCATATTCGTGCTAGGTGGCGAACAATCAAATTCGCCGATATATAACTATTCATAATTGATTTAATTATCTGATTATTGTTATATGTGTATGCATGATTCTCTGTGATTTACTACCCTATGTGCTGTAATAGGAGCATACTAGGATGTGTATTTAAATTAGAATATTATATGCATATAAAAACCCTCAGTGTTAAATAACTAAGTGGGAGAGGGGATTGGTCAATAATTCCCACGGCCTCCATTATTTGTTTGTAAGTGATGTTGATAAACTTGCGCGTCAGCTATAGTGTCTTCCTCTCTAACGGATGAGTTTATTCATGGATCACTGGTATAGACTCTTTTAAATAATTATTTTTTGAAATGTGATGAGTGGATGGGCAGAATAACTCGGCCCATTAAGGTATAGATCGAGGGCCCAAATCAATAAAAGCCCAACTTCTACAGGGGGACTCGCCAGTCTGAAAATCATCCATTGGAAAGGCATAATACCATCGGCGGAATAGAATCCACCAATGGGAGACCTTGCGCCGACCTACCTCATTATAGACCATAGGACCCACCTTCTTAAATGAAGCTCAAATGTTCCCCTATAAATAGAAGGGACCAAAGTCCTAAAAGAATCAAGCTCTATACTATTACTTGTATCAATAAAGAGCCCATCTATTCCCTCCCAGAGAGCAAGAGCTGGGAGGAAGCCTGGTCTTCTTTTTATCGTACTTATGTTCGATTAGTCTAGTACACATCACAGCCACATAATCAACATGCCCCCTCCAAAGACTCGCTATCGATATTTGGAGTTAGAGGAAGGGCCCCGGGCCACGATCTCTCCATGTGATGGATGAATCAAGCGGACAGACCCCCACTAGATCAATAGGCCAGGAGGCGGCCAAAGATCCCCCTCCCCCTACCGAGGAGAAGAGAATCCCGTCTGCAGAAAGACCACGCATCTACGAGGAAGGCGAATATAAGCAGCGATACGTTGATCTAGATTTCAAAAATTGGGATGAGGCACCGATGCCCGGCCGGACTAGGAAAAGTCACCCTGACGCACCAAGCAGCCCCTGCCGAGAAGCACAGGATGTCGTAGATGATGGGCGAAAGCATCGGAGGGCGATCAGTCAGAGCCTATCAAATGCCAGCAAAACCCGCGTAAGCACGAAAGATCGGCTGGCGCCCTCTCCGTCTATGTCCAAAAAGAAGATACAGCCAAAAGCACGGACGAAGATTTGTTGGCAAAATATAAGAAAATAATGGAACGAGAGACCACTGCCCTTCGAGAGTAGCTCGTGAATTTGCATAAAAGGCCGACTGAGCCCCACCCCGACCAGCTCGAGATAAAAGCAGGCCGCACGCCTTTCTCAAATTGAATCCTCAGTACCCCTTCCCTCTCGAAGATCAAACTGCCCCAAATCCCACCGTACAACGGAGATACAAACCCTACCACTCATATGAACAAATATATAGGGTGGATGATAGCTCAGGGAAGCTTCGAGGAAGACCAATGCAAAATTTTGCCCCTAAAATTGGGGGACAAGGCACACTCTTGGCTCACCGTGCTCCCAACGAACTCTGTCGACTCGTGGCTCCAGCTAGCAGCTTCCTTCTCTTCTCACTTCGCCTGCCTCGATCGCGGTAAAGTGTTGGGTTGTATACTAAAAGTCTAGCTTTAGTATGAATAATTTTATAACAATATTTGAAATGAGAATCATATGATCAAATGATTGCATCTTATAATTTATTTATATGCAGGGTGCAATAGTCCATTTACTTTATACTGTAGATAATATGTTGTGCGACAACACGCGGAAGATCATATTATCAGTTTCCTTATAAAGTATAAACAGATGTTCACAACCGAGATAGACGGGGACTCTCTACCGGTATAATTGTAGTGTGATTTGGTATTAGTTTGTCTTGACTATAAAATCACATTAGTATGCTTTGTGCATATTGAGTAGGATCGCCTGAGATCGTTCATCTTATATTGACTATATAGTAGAACGATCTCTGTTATTATGGAAGTTCGTGCTCTTAATCCCTATACAATAACCTCGACACGTAGGGCAGTATGTATATCTTTGATTCATCAATGGGTGAGATTTATAAGTATTAAATCAACAAACTCGGTGAGTTGGGAAATAGTGTTGTATCTATGGTGTGCTGTTGATTGTAGAAGGAATCCATGTCCGACATAGGTTGATGATGTCCCCTTGAGGAGCTCATAAGGTTTATCATGTAAATCTTGCAAGTGGATTAATTTTCAGCATGATAATAAGGTTGAGTGGTACTACTCTCGAATAAGATATTAATTAATTTGAGTTGTCAATAACTTAATTAATTAATGGGCATTGTATATCTTAAACATGGGGAGACTTCGGGCTCATAATAAGAAGTAGCCCAAAATGTAATTTCGGGTTGGAGTGGGTAGTGCAGTAATAATAATTTAGTAGACTTTATTATTATTATTGGATTAAATATAAGCTTTGGGCTAAGCTTGGATATTTAATCCAATGGAGGCCCAACTCCAATTCTCCTCCTGATCCCTGCTGTAGCCCAGTATATAAGTGAACTCAGCCTCTTGGAACCCTAAGTTTTTTCTGTGCCTCTTTTGACGTGAGAAGGGAAATAAGCAGATTGAGAGATCCTGTAGACTGTTGCCCACATAACAGCAGGATCACACTTGGGACATACAGTAGAAGATCAGAGGTAGTTCTCTGCAGCGATTCATCCTCTACATCAACCCAGAAGTACGGTAAACATTATTTTTGCTTCCGCTGTGATTGTTAGCCTGAAGTCCTAAACAGATCACGTTTGAACCACATTATCCAATTGCCAACAATTGGTATCAGAGCATTGGTTTCGTGGTGAAACGTGAGACGTTAGTTTGGGTTTAGCCATATGTCTGTTAATGGTGATAGCATGTATGAAACGGATTATTTGATTATAAGATTTAATCTGGATATAATCACATAGTTTTGTACTGTTATGTTTTTTTCCCTTGGTATCCTTTTTGGTGTGTGATTGTTGCTGATTGTTATACACTGAACACATCACACTTTTTTCCATCTATCCACTGGACATAACACACACATACATGTCTGATGGGTCAACGCCGCCGTGGCGGCTATCCCACCATTGCTCGGTGCTGGCTACTTAAATTAAAAAAAAATGGACGACGATGGCGGATGGTCGGTATTGCTGTTGTTGCTCGATTCCTTGGCGAAAGGGTAGGCATGGATTGCTGATAGCAATCTGCTGTTGCGATGGCTGAAGAGAGATAGTCAGCCCATGATAGAAGCAGCGCTGAGGATTCACGATGAAGAAAGGAATCAGGCGTGAACAATGGTTGCGATCGATAGATCGGCGCGCGTCTGGTCAATGGCAAACCTGCTTCTGGGCGAGCCTCACGGCGGGCGTTCGGGTGACAGTGCCAGGTGGTGGCAATGAGGGAGCAGGCGCTGGAGTCGGCAAATCTGTTATTTGATTTAGCGCCTGTGTTGTCGTCAACCGACAGCGAGCGGCGGCAGGTGGCGGCTCTGGCGGAGCTGACGAAGCTATTGACGATGGATCCCGATCGATACCGTTCTGGGGTGGCCTTGGGCGGCGCGACTGGTGATGGATCCCGTCCGGGGGCTGACTGCACTACCCCAAAAGCAGCGAGCACCTCCAATGGTGCAAGGCACTATCGGCAGCTTTCGGGGCGCCCGCCGGGAGTAGGAGTCAGGCGGTGTCTGCCGTGCGATGTCAGGTCACGACTGATGAAGATTGCGGCATCGGAGGAGAAGCACTCGGCTTTAGCTTTCTAGATGTGCGGCGCGCTGGAGAGATACATTTTTTGTCGACGAATATAGGCGTCGCTGTTCAACGGTGGCATTTTTGCCCTACTGTTGATGTGGATCCAGGCGATCCCACCCGATTATGGTCGAATTGGCGCAGATCGGTGACAACACTCTTGTGGACGGCGACGGAGCTTGCTTCTGGATTGCCGTGGCTCGGCTGCATGGCGGCGCATCTACAGCGGGTTCCAGCAGGTGGCTGGCAGTGGGCGATAGCTGGGCACGGTCGCCGGAGCCATAGCCGGAGAGCTAACCTCTCGATTCCGGTGGATGTGGGCGCGGCCGCCGGCGGTAGCAGCGGCTGGTAGCGCCGGTGCAGACTCGGTGCTGCTTGTGCGGCTGTGAGGGTGTTAGGACACAAGGATGGGGTAGGCAGGCCCTTGGTCCTTTTATACTTGGGCTGGAAGGTGTTTATTGGGCCAGTTCCTTTTGGCCTGATTTATTTGTTTTGGCTGAGTATTGGGCCGGCTTTTGTAGGCTTGCTGAAGTTTTGGGCTGGTTCAGTTGGGACTTGCAGTAGTGATTTTTTTTTGGGCTTGCATAATTTAATTATGGGCTGCTCATGTTATTGTGATTATTCCTGCTGTTGGGCTTGCTGGGCCCAATTACTGATCCTTTAATGCTCTAATTCTTTATATATATAATTGGTTTAATTGTTTTAATTGACAATTAACTGTTATATATGGAAGCATGTTCTATGTGGTTTAATTATTAAATTAATTGAAATAGAAGCATGCTAAGTTGTATATTTTATTCAGGAATATTATATGCATGTTAAAAACCCTCGGTGTTAAATAACTAAGTGGGAGAGGGGATTGGTAATTAATTCCCATGGCCTCCATTATTGGTTTGTAAGTGATGTAAGTAAACTTGCGCGTTAGCAATAGAGCCTTCCTCCCTAACGGATGAGTTTATTAACGGATCACTGGTACAAACTTCTTTAAGTAATTATTATTTGTAATGTGATGCATATGGACTTGCGCGTTGGCTATAGCGCCTTCCCCCCTAACGGATGAGCTTATATGCAGTTCACTAGTACAAACTTATATAATTGATGGTTGTAGAAAGTTATCTGAGCGCGTGTGTACTTCTCCAACAGTAAGGCACATAAGCTTGGGCAGCGGACTTGGAATCAAATAATGGTGCTCACTTAGATGTAAATAATTAGTATCCTCCCCAACGGAGTCACTGCTATTATTTGCATGGCTAAAGAGGAACCGACTATTAATTATTTTGTCATAAAGTTAGGTTGACAAATGAAATTAATGGGTAAAACCTTCTCTTGTAAATGTTCGGGTTTGTAAACGTCCACACTAACGTAGATTGCAGACTCACGGTGCTTGAGATATCGGTGAATTTTATTTTTATATTGTTTTGAGGGAATCAATATAAAAGGATAAAATTTGAAGTTTTGATCGGTAAATTAATTTGTGATTCTCTGAATTTCAAATGGTTTTATTTCACTAGTTGTTAACTAATAGAAATTAAATTTACTCGTCCTAATTAGATGATTTGAAAAGAATCTTGTTTTTGAAATTTACTGCTTAAAGTAAATACATGTGTGTTCTCACAAAGGACGTCTCATGATGCCTATTAAAGTTTCTAGTGAAGAGATGAGAGGTTCATAGAAATATGATGGTCTCATGTAACTCTTCGGATACTTAAGTAATTTAAAAGGCGGTAGGTCATGATAGTATTTGATGAATGAATTGGAAATAATGGAATAGAAGTTGAAAGGGAAACCTAAGTCAATTTTATTCTCCATAATTGCCTAGATGTTTTAAGTGAGTTCCACCTGAATTACAAGAGGATGTAAATGGTGCGAAACTTCTGACAAAACATGTGGCAAAGGAAAGCCATTTTCATCATAATGTGAACAAGTTTAATATCTTATTCACTAGTCGTTTAAACATGATTAGTGTTGGCATCTACTGATACGAAGTGTGTAGATACTGGAATCACTAAATGTTTATCACCAACTAAGAATAAGATTGTTATGACATGGGTAAAACTACAAAGGTAGTGACTATTGCAGTGGGAGTTGTTTATTTATCTCTTGATAAGAATAAACGATTGATTATGAGAAATTATCTTTACGTATGTTTCATAGAAAGAATTTGATTTCAGTTTATATGCATTATCGGATGGATACTTCATTTCATTTAAATGACATGGTCATAGTGATGAGGAATGGGGCTATAATCTGTAATAGTACGTTGGTGGATAATGTGTATACTCTTGAATCATGTACATCCCATAGATGCAACAAATAGTAATTAATAATGCATCTTCTAATATTAGTAAGAGAAAGGAACCTTCAAAGGTGAACTAAACATACATTTGGCGTCTAAGATTAGTTCATTTTACTTGAGTAGGATTCAAAAGTTGATAGCCGATAGACCATAAGGTTTATCTGAAGTGGAAACTATCAGACTTGCGAGTCTTGCTTGGAAGTAAAAATGATTAACTGCCTTTTCAAGGCTGTGGCGTGTAGAGCCAAAGATATATATGTTGGAATTAGTTCATTCTGATTTAAGCAAACCTAATATTATCCAAGCGAGAGATGGTTATGAATATTCGAAGATTATTCTAGATACTAATATATTTATTTGATGCACTGCATGTCTAAGTTATTTGATTAATTCAAGAATTGCAAGGCTGGTACAGTGAAGCGTCATAGAAAATATATTAAGTCATTACGATTTAATCATGATGGCGAATACCTCTTGAGATAGTTAGGAGCTATTGATCAGAAGTTGAGATTAAATCTCAAATTGACTACACCAGGCATGCCCCAACTGAATGGTGTAGTGGATAGAAGGAATAAGGCTCTTATGGTTATGATTAGATAGATGATGAATTATTTGGAATAATTAAATTCATTTTATGGATAAGCCCTAGATACAGTAATTCGTAAAACATTTTGTCTGTTTGTGGGATATCCTAGAAAAATGAAGAGTAATTTATTTTGTTCAAAAGATCGAAGGGTGAATGTCAACACAAACACTGGATTTTTTGGAAAAGGACTATATAATAAATCACAAACCCATGTATGAGTTGTTCTAAAGGTAGTGAGAAGAAAACACAAAGTATAAGTACCAAGTGTACAAGAGGATATACCACAAGGTAAACTGCAACGCGTGTCACGTCTGATACACAATTACATGTAGTGCCTTGTCGCAGTGGGAGGGTTATTCGACAACCCGTGAGATACATGTTTTGGGAAAGTCGTAAGACTTGATCCCTAGTGAACATGGTATTATCCCAGGGATACGACGTTGCACTACAAGATTAAAATGCGGAATCTTAGTAAGTTGCAATGAATGTTGAAATAGAATCTACGAATTCCAAATTAAGTCTTGGAACTTGATAGACCACTAAATAGTGTAAAAGCCATTGGAAGTGGTCAAAGGAAATAAAAGATGATCATACGGTAAGGTAAAAACCTTGAAAGCAAAGTTTATTGCGAAAGGGTGTACTCAGAAAGAAATGGTTCGATTAGGAGGAAACATGTTCGCTGGTAGCTATGCTAATGTTAATCCGGATTCTTTTATTTATTGCTGCTCATATTGAATTATGAGGAACAGCAAATAGATGTCAAGACAGCTTTCCTGAATGGAAATCTTGAGGAAAACATCTATGTGAAGCAACCAGAGTGATCCATTGCAAAGTGCTAATAGCATTTTGATAGTAAGCTTGAAAGTGTCCAGCGATGGGCTAAAAGCAAGCTTTGAGATCATGAAGCATCTATTTTGATTAGGTAATCCAGTGGCATAGATTTAAATCAATGAGCGGATGAGTCTTGTGTGTTGTAAAGAGTGACAGAAATGTGGTGGTGTTTCTTGTACTATACATAGATAGTATCTTGCTCATTGGAGATAATGAAAGAGTATTATCGGGCGTATGGGTACGGTTAATAAAGCGGTAGAGATGGAGGACTTAAGAAGGGAAAAATATATCCTTTTTGATCACGATAACACGGATCCCAAGAAAGGATGTTATGCTTATCTCAAGTTTCATAAAATGATACAGTCCATACTCGTTTAGCATGTGAATTTATCTAAGTGAATGTGTCTTTCAGACATAAAAAGAAGATAAAGAAGATGAAAGCGGTTCCTTATGCTTCGGCGAATAAGGAAGCTTAATCTAAGGAATGCTATGCATGAAAATGGATAACTGTATTGCCAATGGCATAGACAGTTGGTATCAAACGTAACCCGGAACAAGAATGATGAACTATAGTAAGACATATATAAAGTGCCTGAGAAGGACTGGAAATTATATGTGGACTTACTAAACAGATTCACTGCTTCTTGTGGATTACGTAGATTTAGATTTTTTAGTCAGATTGAACGGAAGTAAATTCGCCTCAAAGGTTATGTGTTTAATTTTAGGAAGTAGAGTCATAATGTGGAGGAGTGCTATATAGAAATATATTTCAGACTCCGGACTCCATCATGGAAAGATGATAAATTGGAGCCTATGAGGCTGCCAAAGTATCTATATGACTCTAGAGACTTCATGATGGACTTTGAAGTGTTTCTAAGTTTGCCCAAGGTTATCACAATTTACATTGATGATAATGGTGCAGTTGCAAACTTGAAGGAATCACGAGCCCATAAGGCAATTAAACACATGGAGCGCGAGTACTACCCGTTACGAGAAATCGTATGATGAGGGGAATGTTGTTGTCGCCTAGATTGCATCGGATGATGACCTATTAAATCCATTTATAAGGACCTTAAGGCGATAGTTTTTAATGGTCGTGTAGTTGGAGTAGGAATCAGATGTATGGCAGAAGACATGACAGCATAGTCTTTTAGTATAAGTGGGAGATTGTTGGGTTGTATACTAAAAGTTTAGCTTTAGTATGAACAATTTTATAACAATATTTGAAATGAGAATCATATGATCAAATGATTGCATCTTATAATATATTTATATGCACGGTGCAATAGTCCATTTACTTTATACTATAGATAATATGTTGTGCGAAAACACGCGGAAGATCATATTATTGGTTTCCTTATAAAGTATAAACAGATGCTCACAACCGAGATAGACGGGGACTCTCTACCGGTATGGTTGTAGTGTGATTTGGTATTAGTTTGTCTTGGCTATAAAATCACATTAGTATGCTTTGTGCATATTGAGTAGGATCGCCTGAGATTGTTCGTCTTATACTGACTATATAGCAGAACTTGATCTCTGTTATTATGGAAGTTCGTGCTCTTAATCCCTATACAATAACCTCGATATGTAGGGCAGTATGTATTTCTTTGATTTATCAATGTATGAGATTTATAAGTATTAAATCAACAAACTCGGTGAGTTGGGAAATAGTGCTGTATCTATGGTGTGCTGTTGATTGTAGAAGGAATCCATGTCCGACATAGGTTGATGATGTCCCCTTGAGGAGCTCATAAGGTTTATCATGTAAATCTTGCAAGTGGATTAATTTTCGATATGATAATAAGGTTGAGTGGTACTACTCTCGAATAAGATATTAATTAATTTGAGTTGTCAGTAACTTAATTAATTAATGGGCATTGTATATCTTAAACATAGGGAGATTTCGGGCTCAAAATAAGAAGGAGCCCAAAACGTAATTTTGGGTTGGAGTGGGTAGTGCAGTAATAATAATTTAGTGGACTTTATTATTATTATTGGATTAAATATAAGCTTTGGACTAAGCTTGGATATTTAATCCAATGGAGGCCCAACTCCAATTCTCCTCCTGATCCCTGCTGTAGCCCAGTATATAAGTGAACTCAGCCTCTTGGAACCCTAAGTTTTTCCTGCACCTCTTTTGACGTGAGAAGGGAAAGAAGCAGATTGAGAGATCCTGCAAATTGTTGCCCACACAACAGTAGGATCACACTTGGGACATACAGTAGAAGATCAGAGGTAGTTCTCTGCAGCGATTCATCCTCTACATTAACCCAGAAGTACGGTAAACATTATTTTTGCTTCCGCTGTGATTGTTTGCCTGAAGTCCTAAACGAATCACGTTTGAACCACACGATCCAATTGCCAACATAAAGAACCCAAATAGAAGTTTGCCTACATGAGACAAAGGGCAAAAGAATCCTTAAAAAGTTTTGTGCAGAGTTTCAACAAACAGCGAGCCAATGCCGCAGAAATGTCCGATGAAACATATGCCATTCTGGTGGCAGTGACACTCCATTCAGGATCCACCCTATGGACCACATGCCAGAAAAAACTATCCCCCTCATACATAGCGTTTATGGCACTAGCCCAAGCTCAGATCCACAGCGAAGAAATCCTTAACGAATTACGAAAAGGTAAAGAGGAACCCAAAGAAGGTGAGAAAAAGAATGACAAAACCTACGAAATCCCCTCGTCCTTCAAACCTTTATCGAATGAAGAACATATAAAAGAGCTAGATGAGATGCTTAATCTGACCCTGAGGAGATCTTCAGGGAGATTCAGAATGAAAACTTACTTTTATCGGCCCCGAAGATGCGAGCGGACCCTACCTGCCTTAGTAAGAAAAAGTTTTGTAAATACCACCAATCGGTGGGTCATGACACCAATAAATGTCGTGACTTCTAGGTAGAACTCTAGCGATTATACGAGATAGGAAAGCTAGAAAAATTGGTCAAAGGTCCCAAAAGACGGTCAAGTGGCAACAACCCCCATCCCGCCAACACCAGGGAGCGAGGGACACGAGCTAAGCAAACAGAGGACTCCTCCGGTGATGAAGGAGAACTTCCCCTTCCTCTGAACCATCGAACAGTCTTTACCATTAAGGGAACATATGTCGAAATGGCTCAGCTAATTCCCTGAATTTCAAATAGGAAGAGGAAGGCCAAACTCAAAGAGCTCCTAAATATCCACCATTTGTCCAAACCAGCCCCAGTCGGAGGACCCAACGAGGCTGACATAATCTTCTCCGAAAGGGACGCTCAAAGCATTAGAATGCCACACACGGATCCACTAGTAATCGCCGCTAATATCTTGGGTTCCCTAGTCCATCGATGCTTGGTAGATACGGGAGCCTATGCCAATGTCATCTTTCGCAAGGCATTCGACGCCATCGGAGGGATAAGCATACATAAAGCCTTACCCTGCCAAGACGAGATCCATTGATTTGGGAACTCAATCACCAGGCCTATGATGGAAACTGAGATGGCCGTCCTACTAACGGATAAAGATCTGTCTCTTCGGATGTATAGAAACATCCCTTTCAAGGTTGTGGACGTCCCTTCATCCTATAATTGCATCTTGGGATGACCTTTCATCTACGAATTTTGATCCATGCCATCGACCCTTCATCAGTGCCTCAAGTTCATCATGGTAGATGGATGGGTAGGCACCATCCTGGGAGACCAACGAGGGGCCCGCGAATGTTCCTTCATGGAAGGTTTGTTCAGCACGAGTTACCATGACCCACGATTCTAATTCCTCGCAACGCATTCAACACCCAAAGGGGCCATGGCGGGAACATCGGGAAACAATAAAGTTATAGAAGAAGAGCCTCCCTGGGAAGTCGAGGAGGATCTGAGGCCTAAGACTCGGAAAAAGGGAGCCCGACCGGCAGAGGAAACAACAAAAGTTAGGTTGGACCCTGATAACCCCGAAATAAAGATAAGTATCAGATCCAAATTAAAAGAGCCGCACTGATACATGTTAGTCAAATTCTTGAGGGACAATCTATATGTTTTTACCTGGAAGCCCTCCGACATGCAAGCCATCGATCCCAAGCACGCGTGTCACCGATTGAATGTAGATCCTCGATCTCGGCCGATCAAATAAAAGAAAAGAAAGCTTAGCCCAGAAAAATATGAGGTCGTGGAAGGTGAAGCTCAGAAGTTGTTAGCCAACCACCTGGTCCAGAAAGCCCTATTCCCATCATGGATAGCTAACCCGGTACTAGTTCAAAAGGCTAACAAATCTAGGTGATTATGCATATACTTCACTGATCTCAATAAGGCTTGCCCCAAAGATAGCTTTCCTATACTTCATATCGACCAGATGGTGCATGCCACCACCGGACACGAACTTATGAGCTTCATAGACGCATACTCTGGGTATTATCAGATTCCCATGCATCCGAGCAACATAGAAAAAACTGCTTTCTACTCCAAACGAAACCTGCTCGCATGAGTGATGATACCGTTCGGACTAAAAAATGAGAGAGCAACTTATTAGCGCTTGATAAACAAAATGTTCAAAGAGGAACTCAGAAAAACGATGGAGGTCTACATCGATGATATGCTCGTCAAAAGTCAAGCCAATGAAGATCATATAGCGCACCTACAACAAGCCTTCCACATTCTCAGGGAATACCGAATGAAGTTGAATCCAAAGAAATGCGCGTTTGGGGTAAACTCAGGAAAATTCATCAGTTTCTTGGTGAGCAATCGAGGAATCGAAGCTAATCTAGAAAAAATCAAAGCCATCACAGATATGCGACCCCCGAAGCATACCGGAGAAGTACAGAAGCTAATCGGGCGAGTTGCATACCTGAGCAGATTCGTTGCTTGAACATCTGATAAATGCAAGCCCTTTTTTTATATCATCCAAAAGGAAAAGTTTGAGAAGACCTCAGTCGTCCAAATGGCGTTCGAAGCATTAAAGGAACATCTCTCGAGTACCGAGATGCTTTCTGATAGGCTTTTTCTACGCACTCCAATTCCCCTCCTTAGAGACATATTCGATAAAGGAACCCGTAAGCTGCTACTAGCAACTCTTAAGCGAACGCCTAGCATTATCTTATAATGCAGTAAGGACTTTCTTTTTTTTAATTCCCTCCCGTAGAAACAGGGCTAAAAGATTGACCTTGGTTTTTCCAAGAATCCAGTTTGGGATCTTCAAGTATAAGGATATCAATTGTAGCAGCAAGTACTCAAGTTAAATTATCAATCCCACTGAGACAGTTAATTATTTATTTATTCTAGATTACTATTTAAGAAGAATTGAGTAACCAAATTTCCAAGTTTTTGAATTAATTAAGCTAAATAACAAAATACTAAATTGCTGAGTAATTAAAAGCAATAGAAAATAAACTAGTTCTAATCAAGAGATAGACTACAGTTCAAAGGTATCAGGTATTAACCAATTAATTCGGGTTACTAGACCTTCAATTGTTCATTCATGCAATTTCAATGGAAATAGACCACATAACCCCATTAACCCAGCTAATATGATCCGATTTTAAGCTAACAGTATATTCTGGTTTAAATCCTAAGATGCGCAAATATTACCAAACCTTATTCCTAGATACTAATCAAAGCAAGCAACAATACCTCTGGATGGTAAGCTCGACTAACAAGATATTTTCTGAAATTACTACAAGGTTCTATTCACTTCCTACTTGAATGTCTAATTGCATTGTTCCGCTAAACAATTCAAGTATTTGATTTACCAGTTCATGGAATTAAAGTGTTTATAACGAACCAACTTCAATCCCTAACAGATAGATAATACTAATCATGAACGCACACAAGCTAACATAATAATTCAAGCATTATAGCGGATGTCATAAAAATATTATGAAGACGTTATGAAACAGAAAAGAAAGTCTTAATAAAATAAGTAAAATCAAAATATCAACTGCATAAAATCTCAATCATTGGTCTAGGTTCCCAAATCAATTCAATCTAACCATCAAATCCTAGAACTGTTTAAGAAAATTAGCCCATGAGGTTACAATTAAAACTCATGGATATGCAATTCATATCAAAAATCAAGATAAAAGGGAAAGAAAGATTAAAAAAACAAAACCCTAGTGTAAGCGTAAGTCTGCGTTCCTTCTCCATCCCTCCAATCGTCCGATCTTCCTCAATTATCACTTGGAACACATGATGCACATTTTCTCAAAACACAATTAATCCCCAAGTATGAAGGATATCAATTGTAGTCTCGAAAGGTGACCAAGTGAATATCGAACCCAAGGGACGGCTTATTATTAATTTAATTATTATCTAAATTAATTAAGACAAGGAAATAAGATTTGATGGATTTAATTAACAACTACTAAATAAATAATTAAAATAACAAATAAAATAAAGTACCACTCGAAGAATACGAAAGTGGATCAAGTAGGAGAATAGGTAGCTCTAGGATAATCCAGTTTTACTCATTAACTTTCCTTCCATGTGTCAATGTCCGACTCTACCTTGTGGAATATGGACGCATCACTAAACCATGCATATCTACTCTATAGACACAAGTAAACATGCGTGTAACACGTGTGAATAACCTCGGAGCAAGAGATATAATTTCACCCCCCTTTACAGGTACTATCAGTATCAATTATTTCCCTCTAGGATTGGTACTCTAACCCGATATCATCTCCCTTTATAGGTACTATAAAATTATCCTCTTTATCCTACTTATTAACCCGAATTCAATTCAATTAATAAGTATTCATATAAGACGGTTCTAATAAAGCCTCGGAATCCCTTCACTTAGAATTATAACAATAAACCCTGCTCATTAGTGAACGCACTCAACCAATAACCATGTTATGTATTCAGACTCTACACAACGATTATTGATGCACAAAATGACTATGAGTATGGATTAAAAAGGCACAATCATATATAAAATAAATCTACAAGTAGTGTTGTATGGAGTGTACACATGAAAGTTCAATTAACTAGATAAAACCTTCACAATCCTAGTTCTACCAAAAAGGCTCTAGCCCATGGTGTTGTAGGAAACACACATGGGTGTTGGATAGATCTTACCTGGATGTCCAGAAAATACAAGATAAATTAGGAAATAAATAAACCCTAGATGTGGCGTCATCGCATCCTTCTCGCTCTTGAATTCTCCTCTTAGTTCTCCTCTTGATTCCACAAACGAATCTTCAAAGTAATGGATGGATGGAGGAAAGAATGATGGTTGGGGGGTGATCCCCCCTTGTAGGATGTTGTATATTGTGGCCTCTCTTCTCCTCTCTTGTTATTGTGTTGTGTTCCTCCTCTTTTTGGGGCTGTATAGACCTCCTTTTATACTTGTAATCATGTCTCCTAGGCTTGGAATGGGCTTTTCAAGTGATCACATGCGTTTAGGCCTCGAAAATACGGATTTGGTAAGTTTCCGCACGATGGTTCGACCTCAGCAAACATGTCGAACCATTGACCGCAGGTCGAACCACAGGTCGAACCCACCTACTGGAAGTCCCAGGTGCATGGTTCGACCTCGGTTCGACCTCAAGCAGGTCCAATCGATTTGCGCAGTCTCTCCGTTTTCCGTATAACTTTCACATCCGACCTCCGAATTGAGTGATTTTTGCGCTCACATGATTCTATCTTCCTTGGCTTTCTATCCATATAAAGAAATCACAAAAACTCCAAGAATTGGATATGTAACAGGCCATGGAATGTAGCACTATAATTCTATTCGGCACAGCTCGCGCGGCGTCACCACTTTGCTCATAACTTCCTCGTTCGGACATCAATGATGGTGTTCTTTACGCCAAAACAACCCTCTCTTCATTGGCTTTCCAACCATATATTACACCAACAGTTTCGAGCTCCATAATAATACAGAATAATTATGAAAGTTGGATATGCGTTTTCAGCATTTTTGCACAAATTGCACTTTTTCTCCAACTTTGCACTTTTCATCATTTTTCCACCTAAAACACAACAAAACACCTCAAGTGCACATAATTCTCACATATATCGAATATAAGACACTTGTGCTCATATAAGACTACAATATCAATCAAAAAGGTGTTAAATTGGATATTAAAACACGCTTATTTTCACTCTCATCAATCCCCCAAACTTACCCGTTGCTCGTCCCGAGACAACAAAATAAAGATAAAGAGAAAGAGAGTATGAAAATTAGCGGGGAAACAAGGACTATGACCAATACTCATTCAAAATACAATTGTCCTCAACTTAGGTCATGCAACTCTCATTATATGTAATAATCAATTCATAGCATACAAGTTAAGACAATAACCACCAATTCAAATGCTCCATTGACATGTTCTCACGGGAAGTATATATATGATCTCTCACTCAAGTGTAAAATATGTACACTTATGGGTTAAAGTGTTTACGCTCAAATTCAATTCAAGTGCATGCGTAATCATAAGTTTGCCAAACGTCTTAAACTTTCTACCTCTAAAATTATGATTCGACAATGGGATCAAAAAGGATTTTTCTTTTGGATGTAATGTTGGCTCTTTGATAAGGGTAGGAAACATATGGATAAAGTGACTCAATTAGTAGAGAATTAAAACCGGAGATCTTATGTACTGCAGATTTTTACACTTCAAGGCTATCCAGCTTCATGCTCTTCTAATTTTCTTTTCTCTCATTTCCTTCAAGCTCAACATACTTTTTCTTGTCTCAAGCACATCCTTTTTATCTCGAGGTACCAGTTTCGGGCACTACCTCACGTATCCTCCATAGAGTACTAGATTTAAGCACTACCCTAGGGTTTTTGATTCCATGGAGTACTAGATTTAAGCACTACTCCATGCATCTCCTTAGATGCATTATCATAATCCATCACTATTAATTTCAACACCAATTTCATTCCTTCCCAAATTGTTATCAAGCACCATTAACACACTTTGACAGCATTTAATTCTCCACTAAATATAGGAATTTAAGGCTCAAATAGGATATTAAAGTGGCTATCTTCGTAGGTTGCCAAAGAAATAAGATTTTTAGGCTCAACGGGGTTAACTACAGATATATAATTATTTGGTAGGAAATTATTTGGCTAAGTGACTCATAAATTCAAGGATGGCCTTAAATCATCTCCCATCATCTAACACACATGTAGTTTCAAGTAAGACAAGAGGCAAGTATAAGACTACAATATCAATCAAAAAGGTGTTAAATTGGATATTAAAACATGCTTATTTTTACTCTCATCAACACACTTAGGGATTGATGGAAGATGAAATCAGATATGAATCTGATGTGGAAGTGTTGGTGGAGTGAATTGATGATGGGTTATGGGTGGATTCTCTCCAATTTGTATATTGTTCTCCCCTAATCTTTCTTGGACTGTTGCAGGGCTGTTTTTCGACAATTTCTGCTTCAAAATGCGATCTAAAGGTATAAATACACTGCATAATCGAATAGGTTGTCTGGGCCAAAATTTGACCCTTATGGTCTCCACTCGGCACCAGGCTAGATCCGAGCTATACCTGGAAGTTGCTGAGCTGTATATGGGTGAAAGGGGGACGTCGTGTAGGCTCTGTGGAACCCCAACTCTGCTAAAATCTCGCACGAGCTGGGTACAACTCGAGCGAGCGGGCAGCCGAGCGGCAGAGACTATACTGCACGATCTCACTATTTTGAGCATAACTTCCTCATACGGACTTTGATTTGAGTTATTTTTTCGCCAAAATGATCCTCTCTTCCGTGGCTTTCTAACCATATATCACATAATCAATTTGGGTTTCTACAAAAATACATAAAATTATGCAATGTGGATGTGTGTTTTTTAGCATTCTTTCACACTTTCACTCTTCATTCTAACTTTGAACTTTTTATCATGTTTTACCCTTCAAAACTCAACAAAACACCTTAGTAGCATCTTAATTTTGTAAGATATAAAAACCATAACATTCCACACAAAATAATGGCCACATTCTATAAAAATAGTGTAATGTGAGACCTAAAATACATGAAATTCCACTCAACACGTTCCAAGCCAGTACAGGAGAGATACTCAACCTTTACTTAGCAGCTTCGGATGCGGCCCTCAGTGGAGTGCTAGTGCGAAATAAAGGAAAAATCCAAAGCCCATCTATTATGTCAGCCAGATGCTACACGACGCCAAGTTGAGATATCCAACAGTCGAGAAACTTGCATACGTCTTGCTAACGAATGCCCGAAAGTTACGACCATATTTCCTCACACATACCATCAAAGTGTTAACTGCCTACCCTTTGAGACAAATCCTGTCCCGCCCCGATTCTGCTGGACGACTCCTGAAATGGACAGTTGAGCTAGGACAATTCAACATCAAATACGCCCCAAGAAATGCAGTCAAAGGACATGCCCTGGCGGACTTCGTTGTAGAATTAACAAGCCTCACTAATCCAGAACAGCCCATCCAAAAGCCATGGAAAATGTTTATGGACGGTTCCGCCACAATCCACGCATCAGGCGGGGGAATCATCCTATCTGCCCCAACATGCGCCACGGTCAACACCACCATACGCTTTGGTTTTTCCACCACTAACAATGAAGTAGAATACGAAGCGTTGTTGGCCAGGCTCAGAATGGCGTTATCAATTGGCGCCGAGCGACTAATCATCTATAGTGACTCCCAACTGATGGTTAACCTGATAAAAGGAGAATAAGAGGCTCGGGACCAGCAGATGGCGGGATACCGAGAGAAGGTGTTACAGCTCTTTGGCCATTTTAGCTAAGTATACCTCATCCAAATCTCCAAGCTCCAAAACACACAAGCTGATGCTTTGGCTCGATTGGCAACTTTTGAAAATGCTGAGCAACTTAGAAACATCCACTTGGTCAAGTAGGAAAGCCCCAGCACGAGATTAATGGCGTAGGTCTATAGGCGATATCATGGATGACACCAATCCAATGTTTTATCTCAAAAGGTGAACTGCCCGATAATAAGATTCAGGCCCGTCAGTTGAGGATCCGCTAGGCCCGATACGCCCTAATTGACGGCGTACTATACAAGTAAGGATACTCAACCCCCTATTGAGATGCCTCACCGACACCGAGGCTGAGCAAGTGCTAGCCGAAATACATGAAGGAGTGTGTGAAAATCATTCAGGAGGACAAGCTCTAGTATACAAAGTACTTAGGCAAGGATACTACTGGCCCTCCCTAAGAAATGCCCACAATGTCAGCGATATGCGCCGATCATTAGAAGCCCTTCCACATAACTAATTAGAGGCCTTTCTCTATGTGGGGAATCGATCTTATTGGACCATTTTCTCCTGGAAAGGCAGAGTCAAATATGCCATCATAGCAATGGACTATTTCTCCAAATGGGGAAAAGCGGAGGCCTTGGTCACAATAATCAAAGCAAGGATGATCCATTTTATTTAGGTCAACATAGTGTGATGATTTGAAATCCCGCAAGCCATTGTTACCAATAATAGAAAGTAATTCGATGGAGCCGACCTACAAGAATGTTGTGACGACCTGCAGATAAAAAGTTGTTCTCCACTCCTTACCATCTGCAATCCAACGATCAAGTGGAAGCAGTAAATAAAGTTATTAAACACACTCTCAAGGCCCGGTTGGACAGACTCAAAGGAAGCTAGGCCGAATTTCTCCCCCGTATCCTGTGGGCATACAGAACCACCTCCCACTCTTCCACCGGAGAAACTCCCTTCTCCCTCACTTATGGAAAAGAGAAGTCATCCCCACTGAAGTAGAAGTCCCGACATTTTATGTGAACCAAAGCAACCTAACCACCATCGAAGAAGCTCAACAAATTCGTTTAGACCTTGCTGAAGAAATCAGACTGGAAAGTGACACATGAAATGCCGCATTCAAAAACAAGCTAAGAAGGTACCACAACCGAAAAGTTAACCGAAGGGCCTTCAACAAAGAAGATCTCACTCTAAGGCGAGTGTTGTAACTGAGAAATTTTTGGAAATAACTGGGATGGCACCTTTATAATAAATAGATGCCTAGGAAATGAAGCATACCAACATTCCACAATAAGTGAAGAAATGATGAAGCACCCTTGGAATTGACAAAACCTCAAAAAATTCTATGCCTGAGAGATTTATATGTGATATCCAGTAGCTATAATATATGTAATAGTTAATTTCCGGATAAAAGGTGAAGAACACTAAAAAGCCTCATGACAATAAAAGTTCCATTCATAATAAATATAGATATAAAAAGTGCCCCATGAGGGACTAGGCATCAAGTAGAAAAGGCCATTAGGCCATAAAATCATACATCTTCTAGATCACCCCTATTAATCGGACCAGCCCCTGGATCACCTTGCTGGCTTCGGAGCTAAGTCACATTGGCTTCTAAATGAGCAACCCTTTCTCATTCACGCTCCAGTTCAAAAAGCATGAGATACTGACTGGCCTCTAGCTCCTGCGCCCGCAGCTTGGCCACTCTGGCCCTCTCCTGATAAGGCTCAGCCTAAAAATTGGTATTCCCAATTAGCAGATTAGCAACTAGCAGGCAACTAAGTGGGGGTTGAATGGTAGCCGACGAAGTAGAGGTCTGAGCAGCCGAATTAAACCTCCCTAAAAGCAAGTGATGGCTAAGGAAGGTAAGCGCATGACCCAAACTGCTAAGGGCGGCTTGACCAATTTCCTGAGAGCCAAGTCCTTGAAGTAAATGGGAGAGGGTCGGACTCCACAAGCGATCAGGGACAAATATGGTAGCCGCAAGACTTAAAGGATGAAGATATTGAATGGGCCAAAGCTTAAATAATCCAGCCAATCCGAGGGGACCACCCTAAGAAAACAGCCCTTCGCGGGGGGCATGATGCAACCGAGACTGCGGAGGAACATAACTGCCCCTGCACCGTCGGCTCTAATGTCCTAGAAGCCTAGCGGAACAAGTAAAAACCCTCGAGACCCAGGCGTGAGCCAGGGGCAATCCCCAAGGGACCCGCAGCTGGAGAGTTTCCCCTATCGGCACTGGCGTCCTCCTCGCCCTCAACTCGAACTACCCAATCTGTCTCGGCCTGCATAGAAAAGTACTCGTTAAGGGCTGCATCCTAGGCAGAAAAATTGGTACTAACACGTCCTTCAAAATCTACCATAGCATCTTGGCCAAATCTAAGCATCAACCCGGTGGCCTGAAGTTTCTGGTCTCAGACGGGAACATTAAGAGGAAGCCTCATCCCCTCAATAGAAGTAAAGGCATGTCGGAAGCTAAAAGAAAGCCCTTCCAACTCATAGCGGGAGCGACCTGCCTAAAAATAAAGAGGTTAGCGACCGAACGAGGATAATGAAGGATAAGGCAACAACGTGGATATCAACTTACTAAGCTAGGGGAAACATCACTCCTGACGAACAGAGTAAGCCGATGCTCCACGATCGTGCACGTAGCGCAGAACATAGTTGACGTCCTCCATAGTAGATGAGGAACAACCTTTGTCATAAAGAAGGACGAGCATCCCTAATAGGTTGGCCCAGGCAGATGGTTTCAGTTGTATGGGGGCTATCACCCAAAAGCTCAGCAGGCGGCAAGCTATGGGAGGCAAAGTAAATCGAACACCCACCATCAACATGGCCAGGTTTGCCGCAATCAATCCTTCAGGGGGGTGACTCGCTAAGAATCAGGCTACGCTACAGTGAAACAGGCCCCCGGACAAGGAAAATAAAAGGCCGCCACCTCAACATCACCCTCCTTCAACTGAGTGGGGACATCGTTGGCAGCAACCCCGTATGGAACTACGGCTCTATCTGCCAAGGGATGAGAAAGCCGAGAGGAACTCCTAACCTTCTATCCATCGAAAGCCCGAACTGGCACCAGCGCCGTAGCAAAAGGAGAGCCCCACACGTCAGTATGTGGAACCACCCTACGAGACCCTCCCGCAGCCCGTGATGTTGATGGAAGCTCTGTCACCAAAAAAAGTAAGGAGGCAGCGCTGAAACCCTACCACTCCTTGTAGTTAAGGGAAGTCGTTGCAACGGGGCACTACCATCGCTCTCCCCATCACTGTCACTTAGCTCCTGGGAGGATCGAGAACTTACTGGAAAAGTGCGTTTAGGGCCAAAAGAAAAGAACAGTAGAGAAGAACCGCGAATGAAATAAAGAGGCCATTAGAGGAGGAGAGCAAAGGAGCCAAGAGATAACTTTTCCAGAAAAGGAAAATTGAATTGATGGATACTTGCCCACTAACATACCCTATTTATAGCAAAACAATCAACAGGGAAAGACCTATTTGAACAAAAAGTCAAGCGCCACAGAAAAATACGTGGAGACAAATGAGAGATGAAAACCCAGAATAATGAAGGTAAAAGGTTACCAAAATGGTTGTTGCTCATTAATGAAGGATTAGTGGGATAGTGGAAAGTGAATGACAGATAATCATTACCCTACTCTGTAAAACCACATCAATAGAACCAACATTTATTTACCGTAAGAAGATGCGACATAAATACAAGTCCCAAAGTCAAAAAGAAGGAGAGTGAAAAACTACAACTAAGGCCTATCCAAGGTAGAACTGCCAGCCTCGCTACCGGAAGTGCCCGTCATCAAGGTTATAGGGAGGAAGTCTAAAGGAGAACCCAAGGGAGAGAAATTAATGCTAAAGTTATTCCAGTTCACTCGGCTCGAAAGCTGAACACTTGCTATGTGGCTCTTTAGAGGCACTCGCAGACTCTCCAGTCGAGCGGCACCTTTCTCCAAACCCAAAATCCAAGTGCTTTCATAGAAAGCCTTGCAGAATCATACGAATAGGCAATGGCACGTTCCTCAACCAAGGTGGTGAAAAAACTTCCTCACGCGATCACATTCACATGGTCAAGCTCACACACCGAAAAACTTCCTTGGCCAAATCATTCTGAGACTTGGCCAGCAGTTTGGAGACCTTGGTTCAGCTCTTCATAGACTGCTAAAGATGCTCCTTGGATTTTCTTAAGGCCTCCTGTGTTGCCATCAGCTGACCTTGGAGACGGTGGCGGATTGAAACCAACGCACCCCTCTCAGTAAAAGAACTCACGAACAGGTCGTGCACCACCCTGCCAAGGTACGTGGACGTCCAAGAAGAATAGCCATGGCCACGAGCACAGCATTCGCCAAGTCTAACTGGCCCATCACGGTATCTTTCTCCCGAGTCAGTGCAGTTGGAATCGCATCTATGGCAACTCGGGCATAATCAGGCAGACTATCTGCCGAGAAAGGAGGACGCTCGGAGTGATGCATATTTACCAAAATTGAAGAAAGGGAGGCTGCCCCAGCCAACACCGAAATCTCCTCTAATGTCTTCCCAGGGAAAAGTAGAGTCTCTGCCGGCAGAAACCTCTTCAATCCAAGCACGCTTCACCCCCTCAGCATCATCCCGACCAATCTCCCCGTCTGAGGAAAAGTGCCTAATCCCACGACCCTCGGACTGAATTAAGACAATGGGAGCCGGGGGAAAGGAAGGGACAGACCGCCAGTCTCCAGTAGAGATTAGAGGGTCTTCCCAGAACTTTACACAGAGACAAGCATGACCAACCAAAGAATAAATAGAGAATTAAGTCAGAGCTAGGCGAGAAAATTACCTTCTAAAACACTCTCGGCCGTTCTACAGCGAGCTCCTGCTGCCTCTGCCATCCCTCTCAAATCGAGCCTCAACTCACAGTCCACCATAGTGTCCAAACCAAGTGCCGCAGCCGCCGCCGGGAAAAGCCTCTCCTCGGACCCTGACTCGTCGACAACGGTCGCCGCATCACGAGAACTCAGGGGCTCAAATTCAACCAAATCCGAGGAAGGAACGATGATCGTGGCCCCTAGTCGTTCTCCAGCACCCTCAGTAGTGCTGGCCAAATCAACACACGTCACGAGGACGTCCTGAGACGCTTCTGCGAATGGCTCCGATCAAGGATGAGCCCAGTCGGACTCTGCTGACCCCTTCAGTTTCAACTTCTCTGAGGGAGTCACCAACTTAGAATGATCCCGCTCGGCGGAGGGAAGTGCAGCAAGCTTGAAGGCCAACCATTTGAACTCAGTCGTCATGCTTGTTGGATTGTATACTAAAAGTATAGCTTTTCGTATGAATAATGTTATAACAATTTATTTGAAATGAGAATCATATGATCAAATGATTGAGTCTTATAATTTATTTATATGTACGATGTAATAGTTCACTTACTTTATACTGTAGATAATATATTGTGCGACAACACGCGGAAGATCATATCATAGGTTTCCTTATAAAGTATAAATAGATACTCACAATCGAGATAGACAGGGAATCTTTATCCGGATGGTTGTAGTGTGATTTGGTATTAGTTTGTCTTGACTATAGAATCACATTAGTGCACTTTGTGTGTATTGAGCAGGACCACTTGAGATCGTTCGACTTATACTGACTTATAGAAGAACTTGATCTCTGTTATTATGGATGTTTGTGCTCTTAATCCCTATACAATAACCTCGACACGTAGGGCGGTATGTATTTCTTTGATTCATCAATGGGTGAGATTTACATGTAATTAAATCAATATACTCGGTGAGTTGGGAGATAATGTTGTCTCTATGGTGTGCTGTTGATTGTAAAAGGAATCCGTGTCCGACATAGGTTGATGATGACTCCTTGAGGAGCTCATAAGGATTATCATGTAATCCCTACAGGTGGATTTATTTCGGCATGATAATGAGGTTGAGTGGTACTACTCTTGGATGAGATATTAATTAATGGAGTTGTCAGTAACTTAATTAATTAATGAGCATTGTATATCTTAAACATGGGGAGCCTGTCGGGCTCATAATAAGAAGGAGCCCATAGCGTAATTATGGGGTTAGAACGGTAGTGCAGTAATAATATTTTAATGGTATATATTATTATTATTAGACTTAAGAATAAGCTTTGGGCTAAGCTTGGATACTTAAGCTCAATGGAGGCCCAACTCTAACTTCTCATCCTGGTCCCTACTGTAGCCCATATATAAGTCATCTCAGATGTTCTAACCCTAAGTGAGACATGCCTAACACGTGAAAAAAAGAGGGTAGATGGAACAGCAGATTGAGAAGATCTTGAAGATCGTCGCCCACATGATATCGAGATTGGACTTGGAAATATAGTAGAAGACCATAAGGTCGTTTGCTGTTGCTGTCCAACAACTTGTACAATTTTTATAAAATTTTACAATGCTCAGAACTGGACGTGTGATTTACTGATGGAAATCAACGAAAGAGAGGATCGTTTTGGTGCGTAGATCACTCAATTCTAAGATCGGATGAGAGATTTATTCCCAAAACAGTGAGGCTGCACAGGCTATCGGCGAGAATCCATCTTCTTCAACATACCCTAGTGAAAGGTAATACGTTTCTTTGGTTTTTTACTTCCACTGAATTAGAAATGTATGACACCCTAACATTCACGTTAACCAAATGATCGAACACCAATAATGCTTTCATCGGCCGGAATCTTCGTACCTGTGATGTGTGTTTTCTTCCACGCAAAATTAATCCCCAAGTATTAAGGATATCAATTATAGATTAAGCAAGCGACCAAGTGAATATCGAACCCAAAGAACGGCGTATTATCAATTTAATTATTATCTAAATTAATTAATATGAATTGTGGCAATAAGGTTGAGGTATGAAACTATTAACTATTAAGCAAATTAATTAAATAACAATTAAATAAATTATCACTAGAAGAATTACGAAAGTGGATCAAGTAGGAGAATAGGTTGCTCTAGGATAATCCAGTTTCACTCATTAATCTTCCTTTCGTGTGTTGATGTCGACTCTGCCTTGTGGAATATGGACGCATCACTAAACCATGCATATATACTCTATAGACACAAGTAAACATGTGTGTAACACGTGTGAATAACCTTGGAGTAAGAGATATAATTTCACCCCCCTTTCTAGGTACTATCAGTATCAATTATTTCCCCCTAGGATTGGTACTCTAACTCGATATGATATCCCTTTATAGGTACTATAAAATTAACCTCTTTATCCTACTTATTAACCCAAATTCAATTCAATTAACAAGTATTTATATAAGATAGTTCTAATGAAGCTTCGGAGTCCCCTCACTTAGAATCATAACATGGAATCCTGCTCAGCGGTGAACACACTCAATCTACAATCAAGATATATATTCAGATTCTATATACCAATAGAAGATGCACAAAACGACCGTGAATATAGATTAAAAAAGCATAATCATATATAAAATAAATCCACAAGTAGTGTTGTATGGAATTTACACACGAAAGTTCAATTAATTCGTAAAACCTTCACAGCCCTAGTTCTACCAAAAAGGCTCTAGCCCATTATGTTACAAAGAACAATCATGGGTGCTGGATAGATCTTACCCACATATTCGAAAAATACAAGATAAATTAGAAAACGAAGGAAACCCTAGATGTGGGAGTCTTCGCGTCCTTCTCCATCTTGAATCCTCCTCTTGGTTCTCCTCTTGGTTCCACAGATGAATTTTCAAAGTGATGGATGGATGGAGAAAAGGATGTGGATGATGGTTAGGGGGTGAACCCCCCTTGTGGGGTGTAGGATGGTTATGTTGTGTTGTGTTGTATCTAATCCGCTCTCTATTCTGTCTTCTTGGTGTGATCTACATCTCCTTTTATACTTGTAAGCTCTCCTTATGGACCTAGGATGGGCTTTTTCTTGGAAAGCATGAAAATTCATGAACAAGGGGTAAAAATCCCGATTTTGCGCTTGTTCAGGCTTCTTGTTCGACCACGACACTTGGTCGAACTGCTCATGTCGTGGTCGAACTTTGGTCGAACTGCATTGTGCAGTTTTACCGTTTTGCGTATAACTTCCACATTCGAGCTCTGATTTGAGTGATTCTTACGCTCTCGTGATCCTATCTTCTTTGGCTTCCTATTCATATAAATAAATCTCAGAATCTCCAAGATTTAAATCTATAACAAGCCATGGAAAGTAGCACAGCCGTTCTGTTTGGCATAGCTCGCGCAACGTTACCATTTTGATCATAACTCTCTCGTTTGGAATCCAATTGAGGTGTTCTTTACACCAAAACGATCCTCTTTTCAGTGGCTTTCCAACCATGTATCATACTGCCAGTTTTGATCTCCACAAAAATATAGAAAAATTATACAAATTGAATGTGCGTTTTTCTGCATTCATTGCACAAGTTGCACATTTTCTCCAACTTTGCACTTTTGGTCCTTTTTCCACCTAAAACACAATAAAACACCTCAACTGCACCTTTTTCTCATATATATTGAATATAAGACACTTGTGCTAATATATAACATCAATTCCCATAAAAAGGTGTTAGATTGTACACTAAAACACCCTTATTTTCACTCTCAACAACTTGCAACAGCGTCTCCACCTTTCGAATGAGCAATAAATCCGAGAAAAGAATTCAACAGAGGGGAGTGAAAGAATTCTACCTTCCCGGGTGACCTGGAAAGATGAGAATAATGGATGCCTGGGCCACCCCAATTGCCGGAGGCTCAGAACCACCCCTCTTTCCAGTCTTTGATGGAAGAAGGTCGGTCGAAAATCACCAACCTTGCCGGGCGCTTGTTCAGACAGTAGTAATCCATTGACTGATGCTCAGCCACCAGCGAAAATAAATAGCCGAACTCCAAGGGGGAAAGATAAGAGTAACCCTGCCTCAGAAATAAAGCACCAGGCCCACCAGGGTAGCCCACACGTTTGGTGACAGCTGAGACGGCTCCAACTTCTAGTAAGCCAAAAGGTTGGTGAAACATTGATGTGGAGGAAGACGGATTCCAACCACAAAAATGTCCAAGTTCACCGCCACGCAGCCCTCCAGAGGATGACTGGAAAATTTATTTGGGTCAGGCTGGCGAAACTCTACCCCCGACGCCCCATACAACAGCCTAGCTTCCTCTAATTTTGCCTCTGTTGTCGTCAAAACCAGCGAATGCGCCATAAAATCATTATAAACCACCGATCTTTTTTCCTTCCCTTTCGACGATCAGGAAGACGATGGCGTCTCACCAGTGCTCCGCCCAGGAAAGCCCCCTGAATGACCACGGCTGTCTTCCCCGGTCATCTCGCTCATTTTTTACAAAAGAATAAGAAGCAGAACACAAAGGGATAAAAGAGGAGAAAGAGTTTGGGAAGTGACAAAGCTGGCAGAGAAAACGGCAATAAATAGAGCGCCTCAAGAAGCAACTGATACGACGGCTATCAGGAGAAGATATTTGAAAAGACGTGAAGAGATTCAATCGATGAACTTTTTGAAAGAAGTGCTAGAGTTGGCTTCCGCTATGGGCAACGGCCCATAGCAAAACCAGGGGGCTAATGTGGATGAGCAGAATAACTTGGCCCATTAAGGTATAGATCGAGGGCCCATATAAATAAAAGCCCAACTCCTAAGGGGGGATCGGCCAATCTGAAAATCATCCATTGGAAAGGCAAAATACCACCGGTGGAATAGAACCCACCAATGAGAGGCCTTGCGCCGACCTACCTCATTAAAGACCATAGGATCCACCTTCTTAAATGAAGCCCAAATGTTCCCCTATAAATAGAAGGGATCAAAGTCCTGAAGAATTCAAGCTCTGTACTATTACTTGTATCAATAAAGAGCTCATCTATTCCCTCCAAGAGAGCAAGAGTTGGGAGGAAGCCTAGTCTTCTTTTCCTCGTCCTTATGTTCGATTAATCAAATACACGTCACAACCACATAATCACACGCCCCCTCCAAAGACTCGCTATCGACATGATGCATATGAACTTGCGCATTGGCTATAGTGCCTTCCTCCCTAACGGATGAGTTCATATATGGTTCACAGGTATAAACTTATAATTGATGATTGTAGGAAGTTATCTGAGCGCGTGTGTACTTCTCCAACAGTAAGACACATAAGCTTAGGCCTTGGACTTGGGATCAAATAATGGTGTACACTTAGGTGCAAATAATAAATATCTTCTCCAACGGAGTCACGGCTATTATTTGCATGGCTAAAGAGGAATCGACTATTAATTATTTTTTCATAAAGTTAGGTTGACAAATGAAATTAATAGGTAAAACCTTCTCTTGTAAATGTTCAGGTTTGTATACGTCCACCCTAACATGGCATGCAGACTCATGGTGCTTGAGATGTCGGTGAATGAAATTTTATATTATTTTGAGGGAATCAATATAAATGGATAAATTCGAAGATTTGATCGGTGTATTTATTTATGATTCTCTGAATTTTCAAATGGTTTTATCTCGCTTATTATTTACTATAAGAAATCATATTTACTGGTCCAAAATTAGATGATTTGAAAAGAATCTTAGTTTTAATTCTTGACTGCTTAAGAAATATAAATGTGTTCTCACTAAGGATGCCCTATGATGCCTATTTAAGTCTCTAGTGGAGAGGTGAGAGGTTCATAGAAATATGATGGTCTCATGTGATTCATCAGATACTAGAGTAAGCTAGAACGGCAAGAGGTCGTAGATAACTTGATGAATGAATTGGAAATTCTGGAGTAAAAATTGAAGGGGAAACCTAGATCAATTTATTCTTCATAATTTGTCTAGATGTTTTGAGCAAGTTCTACCTGAAATACGAGAGGTTGTATATGGTGGGAAACTTCTGACAAAAATATGGTGAAAGGAAAGCCATTTTCATTAAGATATGAACAAGGTTAGTATCTCAATCACTAGTCGTTGAAGCATGATTAGTGATGGCATCTACTGACACGTTGTGTGTAGATATTGGAATCACTAAAAGCCTGTAACTAAGTGAGATGAGATTACTATGTACATGGGTAATACTACGAGAGTAGTGGTTGTTGCAATGGGAGTTGTTTATTTATCTTATGATAGGAATAAACATATGATTATGAGGAATTGTCCTTATGTATGTCTTCATAGAAAGAATTTAATTTCAGTTTCTAAGCATTTACAGATGAATACTCTATTTCATTTAAATTTCATGGTTGTTATAATGAAGGATGGAGCTATAATATGTTATGGTACGTTGGTAACAATTTGTATACTCTTAAATCATGTTTATCGCACAGATGCAACAAATTTGTAATGATAACGCGTCTTCTAATTCTAATAAGAGAAAGAAACCTTCGAATATGAACCAAACATACCTGGCAAAGGGGTGTAGAGCCAAAGGTATGCTGGAATTGGTTCATTCTAATTTATGTAGTCCTAAGACTATCCAAACAAGAGGTGGTTAGATATATTTTGATGCACCGCAAGTCTTAGTACTATGATTAATTCAAAAGTGCATGACTCATGCGGTGAAGGGTTATCGAAAATATATCAAGTTATTTTGATTTAATCGTGCTGGAGAGTATCTCTTAGGATAGTTTAGGAAGCATTTGTCAGAGTTTAGGATTGAATCCTAAGTTGTCAACACCGGGCTAACCCAGTTGACTGGTATGGTGAAAAGAAGGTATAGGACTCTTATGGAAATGGTTAGATAGATGATTAGTTATTTGAAATTACTAAACTCATTTTATGGATATTTCCTAGAAACAGCATGTTGTAAGGATGTTTGTCTGTTTGTGGGATATCTTAGAAAAATGAAGGGTGTTTTATTCAATAGTCCAAAAGATCAAAGGGTGATTGTTAACACGAACACTAAATTTTGAAAAAGGACTATATAATAAATTACAAACCCATATATAATTGTTCTAAAGGATGTGAGAGAGAAAAACACAAAGTACAGTACCAATTGTACAAGAGGATATACCACAAGAAAACTGCATTATGTGATACATTTGATACATATTTTCGTGTAACACTTTGTCGTAGTGGGAGGATTGTTCTATGACCTGATAGATTTATGTTTTGGGAGAGTCGTGACACTTGGTCCCTAGTAAACATAAAATTAACCATGGATATGACGAAGCACTGCAAGATAAAATGCGATATCTTAGCATGTTGCAATGACTTCTGAAATAGAATCTATGGATTCTAAATTAGATCTGGGTACTTGTAGAACCACGAGATCGTGTGAAAGTAATTGGAGGTGGCTCTAAGAAATAAAAGAGGATCTAACGATAAGGTGATACTTTGAAACTAGGCTTGTTGCGTAAAGGTACACTCAGAAAGAAGGGTGAGTTCGAGTATGAGAAAACCTTTTCACCGGTAGCTAAGTTTAAGTCAATCCGGATTATTTTATTTTATTTTATTATTGCTCATATTGAATTATGAGGTATAGCAAATAGATGTCAAGACAACTTTCGTAATTGGAAGTCTTGAGGAAAACATCTATGTGAAGCAACCAAAGTAATTCATTCCAAAGGGCTAAGAGCATTTTGAGTATGAGCTTAAAATTATCCATCGATGGACTAAAGCAAGCTTTGAACTCAAAGTACATTTATTTTGATGAGGTAATCTAGTGATATGGATTTAATCAATGCTCGGATGGGTCTTGTGTATTGAAAAGAGGGACGAAAATATGGTGGTATTTTCTGTACTATACGTAGATAGTATCTTGCTCATGGGAGACAATAAAGAGTATTGTCGGGCAGATGGGTATGGATCATAAAGCGGTATGAATTGAAGGACTCAAGATAAGCAAAATATATCATTGCGATCATGGTGATCACAAGATAGGATGTTGTGCTCATCTTAAGCTTCAAGAATTGATACGATCCTTACTTGTTTTAGCGTGTTACTTTATCTAAGGAAATTTGTCTTATAACACAAAAGAAGATAAAGGAGATGAGGGCAGTTCCTTATGCTTCGGAGATTAAGGAAGCTTAATCTATGGAATGCTATGCACGAGATTGGATATCTATTTTGCTAAACGCATGGACAGTGGGTATCAAGGTAACCCAAAATAAGAATGTTGAAACTGTAGTAAGACATATTTATGTACCTGAAAAGGACCAGAAATTATATATGGACTTACCGGACAGATACATTACTTCTTGTGGGTTACATAGATTCAGATTTTTCAAATCAGATAGGGACTACAGTAAATTCACCTCAAAGGTTATGTGTTTAATTTTAAGAAGTTGAGTCATAATATGGAGGAGTATTATATAGGAATATATTTCGGACTCCACCATGGAAAGATGATAAATTGGAGCCTCTGAGGCAGGCAAAGTATCTGTATAACTCTAGAGACTTCATGATGGACTTGAATGTATTTTCTGAGTTTGCCCAGGGTTATTACAATTCATTGTGATAATAATGGTGCAGTTGCACACTTGAAGGAATCACGAGTCCATAAGCAATTAAACACATTAAGAGTAAGTACTACCTTTTATGAGAAATCATATGATGACGGAAAGGTTGTAGTTGCCTAGATTGCATCGGAAGATAACCTAGTAAATCCATTTACAAGTACCTTAAGGCAAAAGTTTTGATGGTCATGTAGTGGGAGCGGGAATTAGATGTATGGTAGATGACAAGGCAGCTTAGTCTTTTAGAATAAGTGGGAGATTGTTGGATTATATATTAAAAGCCTATCTTTTTATATGAATAATGTTATAACAATTTATTTGAAATAAGAATTATTAATCAAACGATTGCATCTTATAATTTATTTATATGTCCGATGCAATAGTCCACTTACTTTATACTGTAGATAATATGTTATGCGACAATATGCGGAATATCATATTATCGGTTTCTTTCTAAAGTATATACAAATGCTCACAACCGAGATACACTACAAGAAACTGCTGGATTACCGACGGATTTACCGACGGACTTAAACGGTCGGTGATTATCGATGGATTACCGACGAATTACCGACATTTTATTGATTAAATATGATTCATTTTTAAAAAAATCATCAATAAAAATTATCGACGGAATTAACGACGGATTACCGACGGAATTAGCGACGGATTTCTTTTTCGTCGATATATCCGTCATTATTTTAGAGGGAATAAATCCCGGAAGATTACCGACGGAATTTATCCGTCGGTAGATATATAAAATTTTATTTAAAGAAATTTAATTTTAGTTTTTAATTTACCGACGGATTTAATCCGTCGGTAATGATATTAAATTTTATTTTTTTAAAAAGTAATTTAAGTTTTTAATTACCGACGGAATTAATCCGTCGGTAAATTAAAGACTAAATTATGTTATATTTACCGACGGATTTATTCCGTCGGTAATTATATTATATTTATTTTTTTAAAAAAATAATTTTAGTTTTTTATTTTTTTTTAAAAATAATTTTAGTTTTTTAGTACCGACGGATTAAATCCGTCGGTACATATAAAATAATTTAGTCTTTAATGTCCCGACGGATTAAATCCGTCGGTGATTAAATTAAATTTTATTTTTTTAAAAAAATTATTTTAGTCTTTAGTTACCGACGGATTTTATCCGTCGGTAAATATATTAAATTTATTTTTTAAAAAATATTTTAGTCTTTACTTTACCGACGGATTTAATCCGTCGGTAATTAAATTAAATTTTATTTTTTAAAAAAATTATTTTAATCTTTAGTTACTGACGGATTATATCCGTCGGTAAATTATTTTACATGAATTTTATTTATTTAAAGATATTTTAAAGTTCGTACACTTAAATAAATGAGTGACCATTTTCATGTGCACTAAAATTCTAAATAGTTTTAAAATCAATTATTGTTTTGATAAAATGTCTTATTCATCAAGACATCAAATTATTACAAAATTTTCGCTCATTAATTCCAACCATTTTATTTATTTTTTTCTTTGTATTATCCAATTTATTACATTATACACTTGAAAAAAAAAACTTAATTCACATGCCTATGCGAAGTATAAATTAATATTTTAATATACATGTAAAATTATTTTACACTCCTATTCTATTTTAGAAGTAATACGCCGTCAATATAATATAAGTAGCAAGTTGAAATATTATTCCTGTAATATAATAAGACGATAGACATGATGATTATTTAGAAATATAAATTAAATTAAATTTGGATTGGTTAGGATAAAATCAATCTTTTAGATAACCATAGACGAATACAGCTGCACATACAATCTGCACGACTATATAAATACCCCATTTACCCCTACCCCACCCCCACGGATTTGAAAAGTATTTTTCGTCTTATCAATGAAGCCCGAAGATGACGGCGGAGATGCGGCCGTCGTAATACCTCTCTTGGACGGCAATGGCGGAGATAATCAGGCCGGGCCTGCACACTGCACGCTCTCGGGCTCTACGTCTCGTCCCCTGCTCCCGCCGTGCTGCAAAATTTCTCAAATTATTTCAAACTCCCAAATTCGAAACCCTAGCCCACTACATCCACTTCAGGTTTTAGCCGTTGCGTCGCCGCTCAACTTTCACCGTCGTCGTAGCTTCAGTATCGTTTGCTGCAATTACTCAATCGACCGATAGGAAATTCTCACTTCCTTCTGCTCACAGTTGTCTAGATTCGAATTTTAATGGATTCAAACTCCGTTTCCCCTTTTGTGCCAGCAAGTTACGAAGCAGGAGCTCGCGTTCCGGTATGGTATTTCGGTGCATGTCAACCGCTGCAGGCAAGTGCGAATCCCCTCGCCCTTGAATTTATTGTTTATTTGGTGTTATTTTGCTTCGTTTGTGAGGTTTTTAGATGCTTTGGGTATTGATCTATTGGTGAATTTGCACAAGGTACTATACTACCACTTCAATAAACCTTAATCTCAACAGTAATATTCTTCTAATCTTTACCTTCCACTTCTGCTTACTTTATATTCCACCATTATTATCTCCATGATTTTCTTTCACATTCAAACTGCAACAATTTAGTTCCTGCATATTAAACAGATTTTTCCTATAACTTCGATTCATTTGCCATATATATCTAACTAGTTAAGAAAGAAATCTAGCAAGTGGTGGCAATCTGTTGATTGGTGGTATAAGAAATAGAAACACTCTTTTCTCTATTAAGAGATAACCATTAAAATAAATGAGAATGAAATATCTTCAACATTATCACCAAAAAACAAAAGGCAAATCCACACTATCCAAATATTATGATTTTCTATTAATATGACGCATTCATTGTATAATCAAGTGTAACATGTATTAGGGTGGTGGTGGCTATAAGGTATTTATATGATTATATCCACACACACTCATGAAGATATGACTACAGATGCATTCCATTAAAGAAGTATTCCATCTTTCCCATGGAAAAGGTAAAGATGCAGCCACCCAACAACATTCATTAATCATTATTCCTACAACTTGCTCTCTTCTGCATATGTGTTTGTGTGTATTTTCTAGGGTTAAATTGTCATTTAGCTTGGAATGGATTTTGGTGTTGTGAGATCAGATTCAGTGATAATTCTTGCTTTCCCATTCAACTCTGAGAAAAAGAGGGGTGGAGTTTCTCTGAAGCTGATAAATTCTATTAAGATGATATGTAATTTTAGTTTTTCTTATATGCCTTAACTGGCTGCATTTGAAAGCGCACATTCTTGACATTATATTTTTGACATCTTATTCTCTTATTCTTTTTTTGACAGTCAAATTCTGAGATACGTGTGCATTGGAAAGGTGCTGCTGAAATAGTCCTTGCATCTTGTACAAGTTATGTAGATGCCAATGATAATATGGTTGTGATGATGAAAAGAAGGTTTGTATGATGATGGACTCTTTTTTAAACTGCTATCTCTGATGCCTTAAATAATTCCTACTACAATATTAGTCGTTAAATTCTTCAAATCTTGGCAAGAATAATGTTTAAAAGTTGTAGTGAAAAAGACCTACAAGTCATCAGATTATAGTGTCTGATTCTAACCTTAATATGTTTAAGCCTCTAAGGTGTCTTATTTTTCAAAAATTCTTACTATGATTTATTTTAAGCTGTTGAGTGAGGATATTTTTGTCTGCAGATATCATATTTTAAGAAATCCATTCAAAGTCACTTGTTGATTATTGCTTCTTTTCTTTTGTGCTTTTCGTGTTGTTGAGTAGATTGTGGGCATGAGAAGCTTCCTAAGTTGTTTGAAAAATTCCAAGCTACGTCCTAATTTGCACAAGGTACTATACTACCACTTCAATAGAGTGATATATGAATCACGTGAGATTGAGTTAAACAAGCTATGCCTGGATGATCATGTTTGTGAGGTTTTTCTCTCGTCTTTCAGATGGACATGTTTTCCTTCCACACATGGATACTGAAATATTCAAGGTCATCATCATTTTTTTAGTTATTATTACTGATTGCTTTCAGAACTCACTTGCAATTTCGATCACAATCATTATTACTTGCTTGGTGATTGTTATAATTTCAAAATAACAATTCTCGCATGTGTTATTCTGCTACTGTTATTTCAAAGCTTGCTTATAGTGATAGATTGCTCCCAGCAGCTTGTTTTTTGGTTATTGATAAGGATGTATTGCGAATTAGTTAATAGGCCTTATCGTTTCATATCACCGTTTTTAGGCTTCTGTTTTATTTCAGCTGTATGAGCTTGATTGGATTAGATGGGTTAGGCTGTGTCTTTTTCGAGGCCGCCTGTTTGGCTTATTCTATTTGACTATGTCAATTTTACTTCTTGTACTATTCTGCTCCCTCCCCCTCTCTTTATTTTCATTTTCTTTTTAATAAAGCATAGCCTGTATTTTTTTTCAATGCTATATCGGTGTCTTATTGTGGAACTGATTCAACTCATATATATCTACTTATCTATTGAGTCTTTTTGTATAAAAACATTGTACCCAATGTTATAATTGTTGATATCCTTGAACAGTTTCAAGTTCCATTGGCATTACTCTAAAAAGAACTTTTTTTTTTTTAATTTCATTTTGTAGGATGTGCTGTGGTTAATTAACCACAGAAAATTTGACTATATCAATTGGAGCTTGTGAATTTGCTGAAAAGTTTGTGAGCTTCTATCTCTATTTCACTTATCTTTTATGAATATCTATTGTGTTAATTAATCTTTTTAATGATTTGGCTAAAATTGATGGCAAGAAATACCAGTATGAAATATATGTTTAATTTTTTGTAGATTGTGTTGGCATATAAATATGTTTAATTTGTTTTCTTTGTTAATAAGGCCAAAAAGCATAAAAAGGAAGCCAATGAGTATGACATCTTTTTAAACTTCCACCCTCCGGATGAAAATGAAAAGTACACCTATGTAGTAGCTGAAAATATTGCTGTAAGTATAATATTTTGTGTTTTTAAAGTATTTATGATTTTAAGTAAAATGATAAATCTATAATATTTGATTAATAATTCATTATTAACCATGTAAATTCACAGAATGCAATCGAACAAAAGAAAGATGAACTGAGTCAAATGCCTGATGCTCCTGAGATTAATATGGGAGATATCTTCCGTCAAACTGTTGCACCAAAAAAAGGTCGCATCTTCGGCATTGGTAATTTAGGAGAAGGAAGTTCAAGCAGCCAATTTGATGACGAGGTTGATGCTGATTTGGGAAACTTTTGATCATGTTTATTGTATTACATGTTTTAAGGATTGAGTAGAATTTGATATTTTGTGTCGAATTTGGATAATCTATTTCAAATTATGGAGATTGCTGAATTTAAATCTTATATTGGGTTGTGTTTTGAAGATTTAATTAATTAGAATTTTATATTATTTAACAGGTATTAATATTAATTTTAAAATATAAAACTCAAATATATACATAAATTTGCGATGGAAATTTTCGTCGGTAACTGAAATACGTAATTTGAAAAACTAATATTAACGACGGAACATTCCGTCGCAAATTTATGACGGATTAATTCCGTCGGTAATTGTCGACGGATTACCATCGGTAAACTAACTTCCATATGATTTCGTGTTTTTTAATCTGCGACGGAAATTTTCGTCGGTAAATTCCTGACGGATAAATCCGTCGCTAATTTGCAGCACCGACGAATTTGATTTGCATGACTACCGACAGAAAATTCTATTTACCGACGTCCATAATCCGTCGGTAATTACCGACGAAATGTAATTTCCGTCGGTAATAAATTACCGACCATGGTTTTAGCGACGGAGCGATTTCCATCGGTAATCCGTCGGTAACCCCTTTACCGACCGAATTTTCAAGTATTACCGACGGAAATTTCCGTCGCTAATCCGAGAGTTTTTTATAGTGATAGATGGTGACTCTCTATCAGGATGGTTGTAGCGTGATTTGGTATTAGTTTGTCTTGACTATAGAATCACATTAGTATGCTTTATGTGTATTGAGCAGGATCGCTTGAGATCGTTCAACTTATATTGCCTACATAGAAGAACTTGATCTCAGTTATTATGGATATTCGTGTTCTTAATCCCTATACAATAACCTCGACATGTAAGGCAGTATGTATTTCTTTGATTCATCAGTGGGTGAGATTTACATGTAATTAAATCAATAAACTTGGTGAGTTGGGAAATAGTGTTGTCTCTATGGTATGCTGCTGATTGTAGAAGGAATCTGTGTCCTACTAAATAGATTGATGATGTCCCCTTGAGGAGCTCATAAGGATTATCATGTAAACCTTGTAGGTAGATTTTTTCCGACATGATAACAAGGTTGAGTGGTACTACTCTCGAATGAGATATTAATTAATGGAGTTGTCAAAACTTAATTAATTAATGGGCATTGTATATCTTAAACATGGGGAGATTAACGGGCTCATAATAAGAAGGAGCCCGAAATGTAATTTTGGGATTAGAGCGGCAGTGGAGAAATAAAATTTTAATGGAATATATTATTATTATAATTGGACTTATGTATAAGTTTTAGGCTAAACTTGGATACTTAAGCCCAATGGAGGCCCGACTCTAATTTCTCCTCCTAGTTCCTACTATAGCCCATATATAAGTCATCTCATCTGTCCGGAAACTCTAATTAAATACGCCTAACCATGAGTAGGGAGAAAGAATAGCATATTGAGAAGATCTTGAGGATCGTCGCCCACACGACGTCAAGATTGGACTTGGGAACACAGCAGAAGATCAAGAGGTTGTTTGCTGCTGTTGTTCATCAACTTTCATGATTGTTCTAAAATTATTTGGAGCTTTAAACTATTCGTGTGATACACCATTGGAAAGCCACTGAAAAGAGGATCGTTTTGGCGCATAGATCACTCAAATCGGAGATCGAACGAGAGAGTTATTCCCAAAACGGTGAGGCTGCGCATGCTATCGGCGAGAATTCATTCTCTTCTTCAACATACCCTGGTGAAAGGTAATACGTTTTTATCTTTTTGATTCAGCTGATTTAGAAACGCATGGAATCCTACTGGTTCACGTTAACCAAATGATCAAAAGCCAATAATTTTTTACATCTTCAACTATTATCTAGAGTTTAAATATGTATTTTGGTAGTTGATTGAGCGTGTTCATCGCTGAACAGGATTCCATGTTATGATTCTAAGCGAGGGGACTATGAAGCTTCATTAGAAATACTGATGAGCATTTTCTTTGCACGCAAAATTAATCCCTAATTATTAAGGATATCAATTGTAGCTTAAGCAAATGACCAAGTTGAATATCAAACCCAAAGGACGTCGTATTATCAATTTAATTAAGAGTTTTGTTAAATACACACCCTATTTTATTGAATACACACCTTTTATTGAATACACACCCCTTTAATTTTTTACTTTTAAATTTTTTTTAAATACACACCCCTTAAAAATATAAAATTAGCCTTTTAATTTTATTCTTTAATGTCTTTGATTTCCTAATATTTCTTTTTCTCCCTCTCCCCGTTTCTCTCACTCTCATCTTTGTTCCTTCAAAATTTACAGACATTAAAGAAAAAAAATGCCAAACTTCGTGTATTCTAATCACCACGTCAATGAAGCTAATTAATATTTAATTAGAAATTTTGAGATATTGAGTAGAAAGACAGCTGACTGTTGATATGCACTACTTTATATGCTAATTTTTGTACGCATGACTACATATGTTCGATCAGGTTTGATTGTTGTAAATTAGTGGTTCAAGTACTGAAGAAGTCCTAAAGTTACCCAAAACCATTAACTCGTATTAGGAAGAAAAACAGCAATTAAGTATTTTTTTAGCTATTAACTGGCAACGTATGTTCAATATTCAAGTAAAAATATCCGATAAAATATTTTTATTGAAATGGTTCAGACATTTCATTGAATATTAGGAATGCTCAACATATTTTCAAAGAGAATTATGGTAAATTTGCGGTCGTGAGAAATAATGATGAAGAAATAATTATGAAGAACAACACTAATCTTCACCACTGTTACGGTCCGTCGACAATAAGTACACAGATAAGGTCTTGCCTAATTTATTTGGAAATGGCCCGATCAGATTTATTGTCAACTCTGGTGGGGCTGCGCTGGTATTGGATGTTCACACCGGCCATCAAATTGAGACGAGATTCGATATTCCTCAAACATCGATTTTTGGACTGCAATAGAAGTCGTTGAGATTGATGCTCCCATGTAGCGACACTGTTTGGTATTTTCACTGTTCTGCCGTGGTTTGAGATGCAAAGATGTATGGCCCACCAACATAATTTATAAAAAAATAGGTTGGGTATTAAATGTAAAAGGATAATTTAGACTTTTAAAAATATAAAATCTAAATATATAATAATGGGTGTGTATTTAATAAAAAGGAGTGTGTATTTAGTGAGACCCTTTTAATTATTCACTAAATTAATTAAGACAAGGCAATAATATTTTGAGAATTATCAACTAATTAACTAAATTACTAAAAATTAAATAACAATTAAAATAAAATAGCAATGGAAGAATACGAAAGTGTCTCAAGAATGGAGAATAGACCCTAGGGTAAACCGGTTACACTAATTAATTTCCTTTTCGTGTATCAATATCCGACTCTGTCTTGTAGAATTTGGACCCATCACTATGCCATGCAAATCTACTATATAGAGACAAGTAAATATGCGTATAACACGTCTGAATAACCTTGGAGCAAGAGATATAATTCCACCCCCCTTTTAGGTACTATCAGTATCAATTATTTTCCCCTAGGATTAGTACTCTAACCCGATATGATCTTCCTTTGTAGGTATTATAAAATTAACCTCTTTATCCTACTTATTATCCCGAATTCAATTCAATTAATAAACATTCATATATGACAGTTCTAATGAAGTTTCGGAGTCACCTCACTTAGAATCATAACAATAAACCCTGTTCAGTGGTGAACGCGCTCAATCAACAACCAAGATATATATTCAGTCTCTTTATAACCGTTGAAAATGCACAAAATGACCGTGAATATGAATTAAAAATGCATAATCATATATAAATAATTCCACAAGTAGTGTTGTACAGAGTATACACACGAAAGTTCAATTAATTCATAAAAACCTTCAAACCCTAGATCTAACAAAAAGGCTCTAGCCCATGGTATTGCAAAGAACAATCATGGGAGTTGGATAGATCTTACCCATATGTGTGGAAAATTAGAAAATAAGAAAAAAGAATTAGGAAAACCCTTGGTGTAGAAGTCTCCTTCCTTCTCTCTTTCGTCTCTTCAAATCTTCTTGGTTCTCTTTTTTAATTGCACAGACGAATTTTCACAGTGATAGATGGATGAAGGAAAGGAGGTGGATGATGGTGTGGGGGTGATCCTCCTTGTGGGGTGGTAGTATGATTGTCGTCTCTCCTTCATGTGATCTGCATCCCCTTTTATACTTGTAAGCTCTCCTTGTTGACCTTTACTAGGCTTTTTCGTGGAAAATACAAAAATACATGCACTAGAGGTGAAATCCCGAAGATTCAGAGCCAACGTGTCCTAGCTCGACAAAAATAGTCTTGGTCGAGTGGGAGAAGCCTTGGTCGAGCTGTGGTCGAGTTACGTTGCGCAATCTCACTGTTTCACGCATAACTTCCACATTCAAACTAGATTTGAATGATTTTTGCGCTAACATAATCTTCTCTTCCTCAACTTTCAATCCATACAAAGAACTCACAAAAATCCAACATTTGAAGGTGTAACAAGTCATGTAAATTGGCACAATCGTGCTGAGTAAGAACAGCTTGTGCGATGTTACCATTTTGATCATAACTTTCTCGTTTGGACTCTGATTGAGGTGTTTCTTATGCTAGAACGATCCACTCTTCTATAGATTTTCAAATATGCATCACACTTTTAGTTTTGAGCTCCAAAAGAATACAGAAAAATTACACAAGTTGGACGTGCTTTTTTCAGCATTCTTGCACAAGTTACACCTTTTCTCCAACTTTACACTTTTAATCTTTTTTCCACCTAAAATACAATAAAATACCTCAAAAGCACCTTTTCTCACATATATCAAATATAAGACACTTAAGCTAATATATAACAATAATTTTTATTAAAAAAAAGTGTTAAATTGGACACTAAAACACGCTTATTTTACTCTCATCAACTATCATATATAAATACTTGCTAATTTAATATAATTCACGTTAATAAGTAGGATAATGAGAATAATTTCATAGTATCTATAAAGGGAGATCATATCGGGTTAGAGTACTTAGTGCACGGGAAATAATTGATACTGATAGTGCCTAGAATGGGGGTGAATTATAATTCTTGTTCCAAGGTTATTCACACATGTTACATGCCTATTTACTTGTGTCTATAGAGTAGATTTGCATAGTTAAGTGATGCATCCATATTCAATAAGGCAGAGTCGGATAGTATACATGAAAGGAATATTAATGAGTGAAACTGGATTGCCCGAAGAGCTACCTATTTCCCCACTTGATCACTTTCGTCAATTCACTAAGCTTATCTATTTTATTTGCTATTTAATTATTTATTTCGTAATTTAATTAATAATTCTCAAAAGTTATTGCTAAACCATAGTTTTAATTAATTTAGTTAATAATAGAATTAATAATAATCCATTCTTTGGGTTCAATAAATAACTTGGTCGCTCATCAAAGCTACAATAATATCCTTCATACTTGGGGATTATTTTGTATGTTGAGAAAATGCTGATCAATAATATAATAAATAAAATATTAATAGAATTGTAGATGGTAGTTTACAACCCACCTTTCAATCCTTACCTATTTATATAAGTTGTTTACCCCATTTGAAACAACACACGTGATCATGAAAGAAAGAGAGATGAGAGAATCCTGACGACGTCAATTTGCTGTCCTAATATTCTACTTTTTCAGAGAAGGTGGGAAATATATTTGTCATTTATTTATACTGCTCGTAAGTTATGTGTTATGAATATGCATGGATTGATTGTGATATTTCACGGTAATTAGTCGCATGTCTTACCAATTTAATGTTCAAGTGGAATCGTTAAGGGATTCCAAATGGTTATTTTTTCACGAGATGTTCAAGTATGTGAGCATTTCGTTTCTTGCGTGTACGTATTTAATACTTGATGAATATTTTTCCTATTGAGCTTTGGTTCGCTCACTCCCTTTCACTCCAAACTCTTTTCAAGTTGATGCTACAATGGCTTATTGGGGGCGGATGCGTTGCGTAAAAACTTTTCATATAATTTAAAATAGATCCTTTGTAATAATTTTAGAAGATTTTTGATATTTTACTCATTTATTTTATTATTCATGACCCTCTTGAGGGTTAATATTATCAAAGAATTACGAATGACATCTCCTATTCTCTTTATTGAAATTGGGGCATGATACAACCAAAGCCACACATTGGTTAGAAGTGGGGATGACTATGGGTTTATATGTATGGATTAGACTTTCCTTTATATGAGGCCATTTGGGGAAAGCTCAAGAGTAAAACTGTACAGTCCTGTGGTGGTTCAAAGCAGACAATATCATGCTATTGAATCAAGTGGTCCACTGGGCCCTTTATGGGCTCGACCCTTCGTGGGCTTATGAACCCAACAGTGGTATCAGAGCTAGACCCCATTTTTAACTGATGGGTGGGATTTTTCTCGCCTTACTGTGTCTAGCCCATTCATTGAGTGGTTTAGTGGGACTTTGTTTGAGGGGAAAATATGAGTTGTAAGCAACCAAAGTCCCACATTGATTAGAAGTGGGGATGACTGTGAATTTATCAGTGTAGACTAGATTCTTCTTAGCGTAAGGCCTTTTAGGGAAAGCAAAAGAGTAAAATCATGCAGGTCTATGGTGGCCCAATGTAGATAATATCACGTAATTGGATCGAGTGGTCTACTGGACCCCTTGTGGGTTGGGGCCCCGGACTCTCTAAGGACCTTTGAACCCAACACAAGTGTTACTTGCATGCTAACCCATTCTATCCTAGAAATGGACTAATTTGCTGAAATTTTGATTTTGAAATTAAAATTTGCAAATTAATATTCAAATTTTTATAGTTTGGAATAGAGTTAGGAGCACCTTTAATGCCGCTACCGAGTCCTACTATTTATAAACAATTTCTATATCTAGTATATGTGGAGTAATTAACCACACAAATAAAATAAAAATATATTAATAAATCGTTTAGTTTACGTACAAAGGGCGTCTGCATTGGTTGAGTTTATTTGGGTTTAAAAATTGAAAAATAAATAAACTGATGAATGTGGGAGACTATTTAAACCATAAATTATTTTTCTCTCCTCTTGCTGGTACAATTGCATGAATCAAGTCTATACCCACCATCGGATAAAATGGAAAGCATCTACATGGGAGAGAGTGTACTCCACATGAAGTAGTTGGGCATTATTTTATTTAGAGAGTGGGTTACACTTCCCATAAAATGTATATGAGTGACAAAAGTAATGGCCCCACCAATAAATTAAATTTTGAAAAATAGATTTTGGGGTGGATTGTGTAGGTCCCACCATAAATGATTTTTACATACTCGTTTTCGTCGAATCACATTAATCTTAAAAAAAATTGATTATTTATAAACTATCCGTTAGCTCTCATCAACGGTTGAAATTTTTTTTAATTGAGGTTCAGGTTACCATTCAACAGTAAAATTTTTTTTTAAAAATCTTTAAATATGTTATAGAATTTGGAAATTCAGAAATACATTACACACATTTTATTTCTTTCACTACATCAAACATACTTTATTATTTTCTTGTCATTATTCTTCACTCCAAGTCCTCTCTCATGGATAAAAACATGTTATAGTAGTTATTTTGGAAGTTTTTTTTTTATTATCAAAATATGTACAATGACTCATTTTCTTCTCCAAATTCACAAGTTCCACAAAATTTTCTAAATTTTCTATCCAATCCATCTACTTTATTTCCAACATTCGTTCTAAAAACACAATTGTATAACAATCCCACACAAGTAGAGAATGAAGGGCATGATGATGGTGGTGCCAATAGTAAAAAAAATTACGTGGCGCACATCATAAGATGAACTACTTGTATATTCTTTCATCACTATCAGCGATGACTCAAAAATCGTCAATGATAAAAAAAAAAAGGGATTGCATTTTGGGAGCGAGTTTCAAAGTACTATAATAAAAATCATCCCGAAGGCTTGATCAAAAGAAATGCAAGGGTGATGAAATCACATTGGTACACAACAACTAATCGAAAGGTGAATAAATTCAATGTTTGCTACAACAGTGTATACAAGGTATATGGAAGTGGTCATAGTGATGTAGATATTTTTTCCATAGCTTATGCTAAATATGCAGATGAAAATAAGGGCGTTGCGTTTAATCTCGAGCATGTCTAGAAAATAGTGAAGGATCGTCGAATGTCAGTGTCCACAAAATAGTGATTATCGTGAGATATCAAAGTAAGAAAGGACATTGAAGTCAGACACCAAAAATACTTTGTCTGATAGAAATTTTTATTTAAATATTGATCTCAATAATGAGGACCCTCGTTGTTCAACACAAAAATTCGCACTTTTCATAGGCCTTTTTATATGATTATTGCATTATTTTAGCTTTGTTTGTGGAGTTTATAGTTTACTTTTATACTTTTTATGACTTCACAGGTAATGTTAAGATTTTACAGATTTTAGGTTTATTTTAAGGTGAAATCGATAAAAGTAAAGGAGAAAAGAGAAGTTGTTGGTGTACATGCGAGCCATAGTAGTAGGGATGTGGTTTCCATTCAATATTTTTAAGTGTGGGCCATGTTATTAATGAGTTGGAAATCAGTTGCAATTCCACGTATACAATGGAATTAATTGGAAAGTGGGCAATGGTTTCATGAGTGAATGGCTCAAGGATAAACTAATCAATTGGTGGGCCCACACGTGATTATGAATGAGAATTAAGCCCAAAGGCTAAAGCCCATCACACGACTATTTTTGTTGTATCAACCTATAAATTGCTGGTATCCCTCGTACTTTATAGAAAACAAACGTAAGCCAGAACCGTTCACAGGTGCCGTGAGATCACGACTCGTGCTACTTCCGTCATGTAATCGCAAAAAATATCACAGATTAGAGTTAGATATGTTCAAATTTTAACAAAAGCTATATTTTTTCAAAAAATAAAATTAGTGTTTGCCATTTTTCTAAATGAATTATTAAAAGTGACTTTTTTTGCAGATTCCACTTAATTAAATGACTAAGTATTCTACGGAACCTTATTACTCCCTCTGTCCACTCCAAAAGTGGTTATTTGTTTTTTTCTTGCGACTTAAGAAGTATTATTTTATGTGTAGTGGTAATTGTATTAGTAGTAAATGATGAGTCATATGTGAAAACCTTTTACTAAAATGAAGAAATGAGTACATTTTGAGTAGATGCCCAAAATGTTAAAATGAGGACTTTGAATTGTACGTAGGGAGGGAGGATCAGGTTATATCCTTTAACCTTTTTTTTTTCTTAAATACTCCTTGTAAGATAATATATTTCAATTAATGCATTCAAAGTGGATAATGTTTTTAAGCGATTCCGCATTACGGGATTGCTACAAAATTATGAATAACTTTTAAAAATTTTAGTAGTATGCGTATTTATAGTATTGAAAGTTAAATTATAGAGTGACTATGATTGTAATGTAGGTTTTATTCAGCAACTTAAAGAAACTATTTGGGATTGCTACAAAATTATCAATAACTTTTAAAAATTTTAGTAGTACGCATATTTATAGTATAGAAAGTTAAATTATAGAGTGATTATGATTGTAATGTAGGTTTTATTCAGCAACTTGAAGAAACTATTATTCAAGGATGATCCGACCAGCCAAATCACATTCTGTCCTCAAATTCCAATAGAATTCCTCACTAGACTTGAGGAGTTAGAGATTGAGATGTGTGATGAGATGAGCAGCTTATTTTCATGTTCAACGGCTGCTAATCTCATCAATCTGAGAAGACTAGGAATTTCCTTTTATAATAAGATAGTGGAAGTGATTGAAGAGGAGAAGGAATATTCATCACATCATAACCAAACTACCCTTCTACTTTTTCTCAATCTCAAGGAACTATGGCTCTTTCATTTAGGGGAATTGAAGATATTTAGTGGATACAGGAGATGTGCTCTTAATGTGGAAGATGTGTATATCAGCGATTGCCCTAAGATGGAAAGATTTAGTTTGGGATGTGTAAGTACACCCACCTTGGAAAGAGATGATACATTGAGAGGAGAGCAGAGGTTGAATGATGCGGTGAGTAACCTTCGATCCCCTCTCCTCCCTCCTACCTTTTATTTATTCCCCTTTCATTCTCCTCTCATATCCTCTCTTGTTTAGTTATATTCCCTCGTTTCCTTACAATTATTCCCTCTTATTTATCATCCAATAGTGACATCTCCCCACTTGTTATATTTTTTATACTATGCATTTTAATTAGTCTTGCGTTAAATTATATAGAAATTATGATTTCAAATGCAAGTTTCATTTAGCAATCTCAAGACTCTAAAACTCTATAATGTTGGGTGTAGAGAAATTCCAATAGAATTCCTCACCAGATCACTTGAGGAGTTACGTATTGAGGGGTGCGATGGGATGAGCAGCTTATTTTCATGTTCAACAGCTGCTAATCTCATCAATCTGACAACACTAAAGATTTGGAATTGTGTTCAGATGGTGGAATTGATTGAAGAGGAGAAGGAATATTCATCACATCATAACCAAACTACCCTTCTTCTTTTTCCCAATCTCAAGGAATTAAAGCTCTGTTGGCTGCTGGAGTTGAAGATATTTAGTGGATGCAGGATATGTGCTCTTAATATGGCCTCACTGGAAAAAATGGAAATCTATTATTGTCCTAAAATGGAAAGATTTAGCTTGGGATGTCTGACTACACCCAATCTCAAAACAGTGAGCATACAAGGAGAAACAATTAGCATGACGGGAGAGAAGGGGTTAAATGACTATTTTTTCACAGTAACCTCCCTCCTTTATTGCCCTTTAATTTCTTCCTCTTTACATTTATTTTACTCCTTCCGTCCCACGTATTTTTATCCACTTTTCATTTTAGGGTGTCTCGCGTATTTTTACCCATTTCATTTTTGGCAAAAATACATAATATTTTATTACCTACTTTTTACAATCCCAACAACTTTAATTATTTTTTAACATTTTATTCATCATTCTCAATAACTTTATTCACTTTTTCTTTTTAAATTACTAATTTATCCCTACTTTCTCTTACATTATATATTAAAAAAATAAAATGTCTTAATCTCCGTGTCCGTACAAACGGGTAAAAATACCCGGGACGGAGGGAGTATTTTATTTCACCCACTACATACATATATTTGCATACATTAATAAAATACTTCACTTTTATTTTCTATCAGGTATTATGTATATCCTGCCCCTCATTCCCTTTTTCAATTTTTTTTGTAATTGTTCTTCTTATTCTCTGATGCTAATCACTTTTACTACTAATTACGTGCTTAGAAGAATCTAAGTGTGACTTGAGTTGATGAGGAGAAGAATGCCGAAATAGTGGAACAGGTATCTGTGTATCTTCAACTCAATTACTCGCCTCTTCTTAATTGCACTACCACTCTAGTATATACATATATGTTTGGATTGAAGGAAAACCCTTCATACTCCATTAATTATAACCTTCCTACACTACCCTACCCACTCACTCCTATATAAATAAATAAACTAATTTGTTTAGTCTTCTTCATTTTTAACTAATTAATTGTTGTGCTAATTCTTGTGACGCATTAGAGGGAACAACTTCAAATGAAGAAAACTTGGATGGAGAGGAAGACAGAGATTCAGATGAGGACATGACACATGATTATTAGATCTTGCTAATAATATTCTGTTATGATATCTAAATGATGGAAAGATCGTAGATCAGGGAAATTAAACAAGCAACTTTGTTATTTAATTTCTGCTCACAACTTCTGGATTCTGATTCTGATTATGCCTTTATTTTCATTGTTTGTAATGAATTTCTCAATCTATTTTTAGTACTTTTGATTCTGATTGTGCCTTTATTTTCATTGTTTGTAATGAATTTCTAAATCTATTTTTGGTACTTTAAATAGTATGGAACCGCCGTAATAAGCGGGATAATTGAGTTGTTATCTTTTATAATTGTATTATTAAGTTAATATAATATAAATTAAAATTTTCTAAAAATTAAAATTTTAAAATAATATTGATGGTAAAGAAAAATATTTCACCTTATGATTTAGTAAGATTATAATTATACTTAGCTTTTAAAAAACCACAAATATTCTTGCTTTTAATAAAAAATGGTTCAAAAATATATGCACATGTTATTAATATCATGATGATTTACTGTTAAATAAAAATCTTATATAATAATAGTGGTTATAAAAATAAATGTTCATGTATTAATAATAATTTTTTAAAAAAATCAACAATCATTTATTTTAGATCAACTGTTGTAGGGTAAGTTATGAGGCAGATTCACGTGAGATCATTTTATATACTCCCTCCGTCCTACGTATTTTTACCCACTTTCCATTTTGGGGTGTCCCACGTATTTTTACTCATTCCATTTTTGGTAAAAAATACATAATATTTTATTACCTACTTTTTACAATCCCAACAACTTTAACTATTTTTTACACTTTATTCATCATTTCCAACAACTTTATTCACTTTTTCTTTTTAAATTACTAATTTATCCATACTTTCTCTTACATTATATATTAAAAAAATAAAACGTCTTAATTTTTGTGCCCGTACAAATGGGTAAAAATACCCGGGACGGAGGGTGTATTTTAAATTAATTATCATTTTTACTATAAAATAATTATCACTTTGATATAAAATATTATCACTTTTTATATATACTAACGTAAGCCATTACGTGAGACAATTTGACATAATTTGCCACTTTTATAGTTAGAGACAAAATTTTGAGGATGAGTCAAATGGTTTATCAAGCAATAAAATTTGTGAAGATCAATTTTAAAGTAAATTCTTAAGTTATTGAAATCATAATACAAATTTGGGTACTTACTATAAGGTACCTAAAAACTTATTTATTACTGTTAGATACAAACATACAAAAATAATAATACTAACTACACAAATATATAGTGATATTCCAATATTACACTTACAATGTACTGCACATAAATGTTTATGTGCATCATAAAAGTTCGTGTGCAGCAAAGGTTATGTGAAGTAAAAAAAGTATGTGCATAAAAAAAGTGTGAATCGTAAGTGTCATGTGCAGCGAAAAAATTATATACTCCTACTCTCTAGCGGCGGCGATCCAGCGGTAGTGGTCTGGTAGAGATCCGGCGAGGTCCCGCGGCGGTAGTGGGTGGATGCGGGGTTTAGGGTTTGTGGTTTAAAAGTGTATTGTATTATAATGAATTAAGGTTATATTAGGTATTTTACCTTAATATTTTTTATATGAGAGTAATTTTTTGAATTCATTGTATCTTCTAGTAATTTAGGTACAAAGTGTCTACCTAGGAGCAATTTTTCCCATAAATTTCTTGCTTCCTCCGTTTCGTACACACATCCTTTTTTCACAAAGATTTAAATTTTTCTCTCTTTTTTTACTTAAATGATTATTATAGAATAATTTGGTATCATAAATAAATTATAAAATTATATAAGTAAAAACATAGAGAACAAAATTAAAATTTAAACATAGCTAGTTCCGGTATGAAGTGATATTTCCTTTCTTTTCCTCCCTGACCAATTCATATATTAAACTAAAAAGTGACATATGAAGAAGAAATTTATGGTATTAAAAAATTTTTATATTAGAAACATAACTTTGAAAGTGTTTAAACAAATGACCTGCCAAATTAAAAAACAACAAAGAATTAGTACACTCTTAGTTAAAAGAATGAGAAAAAAGATGACTAAGAGGGAGAATAACAATGCTAAAACCACCCTCCGTAATGCAATAATCTGATGGTACAATCAAACAAAAATATTATAATTAATTATATAACCTAAAATTCTATTAAAGTTCCTTTTCCATCCCTAAAAAAAAAAAAAATAATTATACAACCTGAAATTCTATTAAGTTACTTTTCCATGCTTCTAAATAACATTCAATTGTACGAAATCATCACTTTATCAAATATCTGCACAAATCAACTTCTCACAATATTAACTAACAATTCTCACCAAAGGCTTAGTTTGTTTAGTGTCAAAATGGGCATAAATTTAGAGTTGTTTTGTGTGTGGTTTTTAGTATTTTTTGTGTGTTTTTGAGTCTTTATTTTCGCATTTATGTTGGATTGATGTTTGTAAGAAAAATGTGATTTGTGTGTGAAATTCTTACAGGAAATGGCATTAAAATGATCAAACTTGAAGAGGAGGACATCAAGAAATTTGGGAGAAATCGATGGAAAATGTAAAAATGCAGAAAAATGGAAAATTCGACCCGAATTTCTCATATTCGGGTCGAATATCCGAGAGCAAAAAATTTTGCCTAAATTTCTGAGTGTGGCGGAATACAGGGGCACTTGTCCAAGATGAGAAATTCGACCATGGCTTGATATTTCGCCCGAATTTCTAAGTGTGGCGGAGTACAGGCACTTGTCCAGGATGAGAAATTTGACCATAGTTTGAAATTCCGGTCGAATTTCATGGATAAGTGAGATTCTGCATTTTTTGTCAAAAGTGTTAATACGCTTTTCAGAAATTCCGGCCGAATATGTGATATTTCGATTGAATTTCTGTGAAAAATCTGCTACCTCGAGAGTTGCCCTAATATTCCATTAGCAGCCACTCCACACCATATAAATAGCAGGAATATGAACTTGGAGGTGAGGAGAACAGAGCAATCCCTTTCCATAGGTGATTTTAGAGCATTTCTCACACATTCACTCCATTCCTTTCAATCCAACATCATCCCTTTCATCACTTGGTATTGAAGAACTCAAGGAGGTCAAGAGCTAGAGGTGGTGATCAAAGGATTGTTGAAGATTCTCTACAAGTTAGGGAAGATTTATATTTCTTTTATTTTTCTTTTGGATTTAAGACTATGGGTGTTTGTAATGAATCATTTATGTGTTTTGTTACCAATATCATATTAGGCTAATCCCTCTAGTGGGATTAGGGATATGAAGAGCACATTAGGTTTATATTATCTTGTGAATTAAATTAGTTTTTGGCTTAATTGATGTTGGTTTCTATTCGTGGGCTTAAATTGTTTTGACGTTGTGATGGTATGGTTTGTTATTCATGAATGATTATTGGTTTAATGGATTATTGATCAATAGATGATTTATGTTAATTAAATGATATCATGATGTTCATGTGTATATTACTTGGAGTGAGACGAAAACGACCCTCTTAAGTATTAGAAATGCATGAATAGACATCGAGTTTAGGTTTGACCGAGAGGATATTTGAACTCGATGAGGGGAACCAATCCATTCGTTAGCTCCAGTACACAAAAAGGGAGAGTTAATTCTAATTAGTACCTTCTAAGGGAGAATTGAGAATTAATTAGTACCTAGATGGAAGAGGTTAATGTTGGGCTTTGATCTTAAGTGCGTTTGGGAGTTTTTAGTGGATCAACAACCTTTGTAACCCGTAAGGGAGCTTTGGATATATTTGTGATCACCCTTAAATCAATTGAGTTGAATTCTCTTTGCATGATAATACGAATTGAGGGTTCTTGGATATTTCTAATCCCATGTTTTTCCATACTTGAACTTTAAAATCTATTGTTTTTTAGTTTTACGTATCTTTACTTGTCATTTCTCTTATTTGCTATTTTATTTACTTGTTAATTTGTTTTAGTTGTTAATTTCAAAATCAAACTCAAAACCCCTATTATCCTTACAAAAGTAACATAAACATGAGCTCACGTATTTTATTAATCCAAACTTAACTCCTTTGTGGTTCGATAATTTTATTTCTTAGGATATACTTCTACAATGATCGAGTATTCTTGCTCGTAAGTAAAAAATATTCAAACAAGAAATTGGCGCAGTTGCCGGGGAATTTAACTGATTAGTAGAATACTGTGTTATTGTTTTAGTTGTTCTTGATAAGGATACTTTTATTTTATTTACTATTTTTGTTTGTGATCTCACTCTTTGAATTTTTGTAGGTGTTTTATGATCACGAGATCAAAGAAAAATCAATCGATCATTCCTTTGAATTTGGAAATAGAAAAGACCACACGACAAAGGAAACGAGAGAGACGAAAAGCTAGAAAAGAAAATGTGGAGAATCAACGTAGAGATAATGTTAACCATGACCCGCCTCAAGATCCATTACAAGATCAAAGGGGGTACAAGGAGTGCAAGAGAATAAAGCGGAGATGTTTAGGAACTTCATTGCTCAAAACCAAGAGTATATGCAATTGCTTGCAAATCAATAAGCTCAAATGATACTCCAACAACAAGAGTTGCAAAGACCTAGAGCAATTCGGGATTACTTCCAACCAAGAGCCATGCATAATATGGTTCATCTGGTTCAAGCCAACAATTTTGAAATTAAGATCGGATTGATCAACATGGTCAAAGCAAATCAGTTTGGGGGAGGTCTCCTTGAAGACCCGAACACTCATCTAGCTATTTTCTTGGAGGTTGCAAATACCGTCAAGATGAATGGAGTGTCGGAATATGCTATTCGAATGAGGTTCTCTTTTTCTTTAAGAGACAAGGCTAAAGCATGGTACAATACAATTCTATTGGAAAGTTGTAATACATGGGAAGATCTTGAGCAAATATTCCTAAATAAGTACTTTCCTCCTTCGAAGACTCTCCAATTGAAAAGCCACATCACCCAATTTAGGCAACTTCCGAATGAGAGCTTCTATGAAGGATGGGAACGCTACAAAGAGATGTTACGAAAGTGTCCTCAACATGATTTTCATGAGAATCAACAAGTGCCTTTCTTCTATCAAGGATTGAGTGAACAAAATCGGATGCATATAGATGTCTCATCCGAAGGGTCTATATTTGGAGTGGATGCTATGAAAGCTATGGATATTTTTGAAGATATTACAATGAATGCTTATCAGTGGCCTTCCGAGAAAGCAATGGGAGATTATGCATTTGGAAAGGTAGCTCAAGTGGAGAGTGTTAATGAAGTAAAGAGTGATGTGTTCCAAAGTGAAGGCATGAAAGAATTTAATGAGAGCATCCATACTTTAACAAAGCAATTGAATTTGATCACTCAAGGAGTGAGTCAAGCGGGAAGTACAAGTTCTAATTTGAATGAAGAGGGCAATGTTTTGCAAAGTGTAAAGGATGTTGCCTATTTAGATAGGAGAAATTACCAAGGAAATTTCCAACATCAAGGAGGATATCAAGGGCATGCTCGGGGGAATAATTCTAATCAATCTAGTGGAGGAAATTATCAAGCTCCAAGGAAGCATGATAATCTTTCCTACTCTAATACTCGAGCCACCGTGGCATTTCTTCAAGGATTGGATCCGAGTGCTAAGCCGCCCAATGGAGAAGGTAAGTCATCATTGGAAGATACATTGCTAGCGTTCATGAAAGATACAAGGGCTTATATGGAAAAGAGAGATGCTAAGCTTGAGGCTAGAATGGAGAAAAATGAAAAAAAAAATCCGACAATAGGATGAGAGCTTTTGAGTATCAAATGGGGAAAATTGCTTCTTCCGTGGGATCTCAACACCAACAAGGAAATTTTCCATCTACTACGGTAACTAATCCTAAAGAAGATTGCAAAGCTATCACTCTTAAGAGTGGAAAAGAGTATAAGGAGCCTCCTATGCCTCAAGAGAATAGTGTTGTTGTTGAAGGAAAAGTGAAAAGAACGATGGAAGAAGGGTTGGTGCAAGAGGAGATTGAAGTGGAAGAGGTGAGTATGAAAAAAGAAGTTTTTTGGTAAAAGAAAGATGAATAGACGATAGAGAGGGTTCCAAAGTGGAAGAAGGCAAAGGAATTAAGAGAAAAAGAAGTTGCGGTTGAAAGAGATAGTTGGGGGATACCCAAGACTCAATTACCAATTCCTTTTCCTCAAAGGTTCTTGAAGAAGGGTTTAGATGAGAGGTTCAAAAAGTTTCTTGAAATCTTCAAGAAGATTCAAATCAATATCCCTTTCTCCAATGATTTGGAGCAAATGCCTCATTATGCTCGTTTTTTTAAAGACATCATAGGAAAGAAAAGAAGTCTTGTGAAAAATAAAACGGTCAATCTAACCGAAGAGTGTAGTGCCATTTTACAAAGGAAACTTTCACAAAAATTGAAGGATCCGGGTAGTTTCACTATACCATGTGAAATTGGAAAGTGCAAGAAGAACAAGGCTCTTTGTGATCTAGGTGCAAGCATTAATCTAATGCCTCTTTCTATATTCAAGAAACTTAGGTTAGGTGAAGTAAAGCCAACGTCCATCACTCTTCAATTGGTGGATAGATCTATGACACATCCAAAAGGAGTAATTGAAGACGTGTTGGTGAAGGTGGATAAGTTCGTCTTTCCGGTGGACTTTGTTATTCTAGATATGGAGAAGGATGAAAATGTGCCATCGATTCTTAGGAGGCCATTCCTTGCTACCGGGAGAGCTCTTATTGATGTCTACAAAGGAGAGTTGAAATTGAGAGTGAATGATGAGGAGGTGGTGGTATTTTCTCTACACAAGGCCATGCAATATCCAATGAATGATGAAGAGTGTAAAAGTGTTGATGTTGTAAAGGGAAGTGTTGAGGAAAGTTGGCCTTCCATTGTATCCAAGGATCCACTTGAACTTTGCTTGAGCAATTCTCTATCTCTTTCAACTATGTCTACTACTTCTCTTGACTTAAATGATGAATTGATTAATTATTTGCTTGATCTAGGTGATTGTATTGAAGCTTAAGAAGTTGCAGCCGCTATCTCAAAGGGAAATGGAAAGTTCTTACCACTTAGAGATCCACTCAATCAAGAAGAGAAAAAGGAAAAGAAGGTGGAGTTGAAGCCTTTACCTGATCATCTAGCTTATGCCTTCCATGATGAAAATGAGACATATCCGGTAATTGTATCATCTTCTTTAACCTCTAGTCAACTTGATAAATTGGTTAATGTTCTTAAAGAGAATAAGTCGGCTATAGGTTGGTGTATTAACGATTTGAAGTGAATTAGCCCAACAATTTTCATGCATAAGATAAGACTTGAGGATGAAGGGAAAGCTTGTGTTCAAAACCAAAGGAGACTTAATCCTATAATACAAGAAGTGGTAAAAAAAGAGGTTTTTAAGTGGCTAGACTCTGATATGATCTTTCCTATTAGTGATAGCCCCTATGTGAGTCTTTTGCATTTAGTATCTAAGAAGGAGGTATGACTATAGTGAAGACCGAGGAAAATGAGACCATAGCCACAAGGACAGTGACGGGGTGGCGTGTGTGTGTTGACTATAGAAAACTTAATGAGAACACACATAAAGACCATTTTTTCCTACCTTTCTTAGACCAAATGTTGGATAGGTTAGCGGGGTATGAGTTTTATTTCTTTCTTGATGGGTATTCCAGGTATAACCAAATTCTCATAGCACCCGAAGACCAAGAAAAGACCGCTTTTACTTGTCCTTATGGAATATTTGCTTTTCGAAGATTGTCATTTGGACTTTGCAATGCACCAGCCGCCTTTCAAAGGTGTATGAAGGCAATATTTGAAGGCTTTATTGAGAATATCATGGAAGTTTTCATGGATGACTTTTCAGTGTTTGGATCTTCTTTTGATATTTGTTTGTCTAATCTTGCTATTATTTTGAAGCGATGTCAAAACACTAACAAGGAAAATTTCCATCTACCACGGTAACTAATCCTAAAGAAGATTGCAAAGCTATCACTCTTAAGAGTGGAAAAGAGTATAAGGAGCCTCCTATGCCTCAAGAGAATAGTGTTGTTGTTGAAGGAAAAGTGAAAAGAACGGTGGAAGAAGGGTTGGTGCAAGAGGAGATTGAAGTGGAAGAGGTGAGTAAGAAAAAAGAAGTTGTTTGGTAAAAGAAAGATGAAGAGATGATAGAGAGAGTTCCAAAGTGGAAGAAGGCAAAGGAATTAAGAGAAAAAGAAGTTGCGGTTGAAAGAGATAGGTTGAAAGAGATAGTTGGGGGATACCCAAGACTCAAGTACCAATTCCTTTTCCTCAAAGGTTCTTGAAGAAGGGTTTAGATGAGAGGTCCCTTTCTTCGATGATTTGGAGCAAATGCCTCATTATGCTCGTTTTTTGAAGGACATCATGGGAAAGAAAATAAGTCTTGTGAAAAATAAAACGGTCAATCTAACCGAAGAGTGTAGTGCCATTTTACAAAGAAAACTTCCACAAAATTGAAGGATCCGTGTAGTTTCACTATACCATGTGAAATTGGAAAGTGCAAGAAGAACAAGGCTCTTTGTGATCTAGGTGCAAACATTAATCTAATGCCTCTTTCTATATTCAAGAAGCTTGGGTTAGGTGAAGTAAAGCCAACGTCCATCACTCTTCAATTGGTGGATAGATCTATGACACATCCAAAAGGAGTAACTGAAGACGTGTTGGTGAAGGTGGATAAGTTCGTCATTCCGGTGGACTTTGTTATTCTAGATATGGAGGAGGATGAAAATGTGTCATCGATTCTTGGGAGGCCATTCCTTGCTACCGGGAGAGCTCTTATTGATGTCTACAAAGGAGAGTTGAAATTGAGAGTGAATGATGAGGAGGTGGTATTTTCTCTACACAAGGCCATGCAATATCCAATGAATGATGAAGAGTGTAAAAGTGTGGATGTTGTGAAGCGAAGTGTTGAGGAAAGTTGGTCTTCCATTGTATCCAAGGATCCACTTGAACTTTGCTTGAGCAATTCTCTCTCTCTTTCAACTATGTATACTACTTCTCTTGACTTAAATGATGAATTGATTAATTATTTGCTTGATCTAGGTGATTGTATTGAAGCTTAAGAAGTTGCAGCCGCTATCTCAAGGGGAAATGAAAAGTTCTTGCCACTTAGAGATCCACTCATTCAAGAAGAGAAAAAGGAAAAGAAGGTGGAGTTGAAGCATTTACCCGATCATCTTGCTTATGCCTTCCATGATGAAAATGAGACATATCCGGTAATTGTATCATCTTCTTTAACCTCTAGTCAACTTGATAAATTGGTTAATGTTCTTAAAGAGCATAAGTCGGCTATAGGTTGGTGTATTGACGATTTAAAGGGAATTAGCCCAACAATTTTCATGCATAAGATAAGACTTGAGGATGAAAGGAAAGCTTGTGTTCAAAACCAAAGGAGACTTAATCCTATAATACAAGAAGTGGTAAAAAAAGAGGTTCTTAAGTGGCTAGACTCTGATATGATCTTTCCTATTAGTGATAGCCCCTATGTGAGTCTTATGCATTTAGTATCTAAGAAGGAGGTATGACTATAGTGAAGACCGAGGAAAATGAGACCATAGCCACAAGGACAGTGACGAGGTGGCGTGTGTGTGTTGACTATAGAAAACTTAATGAGAACACACATAAAGACCACTTTGGATAGGTTAGTGGGGTATGAGTTTTATTTCTTTCTTGATGGGTATTCCAGGTATAACCAAATTCTCATAGTACCCGAAGACCAAGAAAAGACCGTTTTCACTTGTCCTTATGGAATATTTGCTTTTCGAAGATTACCATTTGGACTTTGCAATGCACCAGCCACCTTTCAAAGTTGTATGGTGGCAATATTTGAAGGCTTGATTGAGAATATCATGGAAGTTTTCATGGATGACTTTTTAGTATTTGGATCTTCTTTTGATATTTGTTTGTCTAATCTTGCTATTGTTTTGAAGCGATGTCAAAACACTAATCTAGTGTTGAATTGGAAGAAGTGCCACTTCATGGTAAATGATGGCATTGTACTTGAACATCACATCTCTTCAAAGGAATTGCAAGTAGATCGAGCTAAAGTTGTTGTTATTGAGAAGCTCCCACCACCAACAAATGAGAAGGGAGTACGATCGTTCCTTGGTCATGCCGAGTTCTATCATCGGTTCATAAAGGATTTTTCTGTATTTTCTAAACCTCTTTCTCATCTCCTTGAAAAAGATGTTCCATTTAAGTTTGATGAAAATTGTCTAAATGTTTTTCAGGTGCTAAAGAAAGCTTTGATTTCATCGCCCATCTTGATCACCCCCAATTGGAAGGAGTCATTTATATTGATGTGCGATGCATGTGATGTAGCTCTTGGAGTAGTTTTGAGAAAATTAAGAGAGAAAAGATTCCATGCCATTTACTATGCAAGCAAGACATTTGATGCAGCTCAATGGAACTACACTACTACCGAAAAAGAGTTCTTGGCGGTGGTATACGCATTTGATAAGTTTCGTCCCTATTTGGTGGGAATGAAGACTATTGTATACACCAACCATTCCGCCATCAAGTATCTTATGGCGAAAAAGGATGCAAAGCCAAGGGTTATAAGATGGGTGCTACTTCTTCAAGAATTTGACATTGAAGTAAGAGATAAGAAGGGCACGGAGAATGTGGTAGCCGATCATCTTTCAAGGTTAGAGTCGAAGGAGCATTGTGAGAGCACTTATGAGTTGATCAAGGATGTGTTTCCCGATGAAGAAATCTTGAGGTGTGATTGCTATCAAATTGAGGTTTTAGTGGAGCAAAAAGGAAGCCCGTGGTACGCGGATTATGTGAATTACATGGCTAGTGGAAGGAAGCCTTATGAGCTTAACAAGTATCAATCCAAGAAGTTCTTTCATGATGTTAAAAGCTGCTTGTGGGATGATTCATTTTTATACAAGATGTGCAATGATTCTCTTGTAAGAAGATGTGTGCCCGAGGAAGAATGGAGTAGTGTGTTGGAGTTTTGCCACTCTTCACCTAGTGGAGGCCATTTTGGAGCACAAAAGACCGCTGCAAAAGTCTTACAATCGGGGTTGTATTGGCCTTCATTGTTAAAGAGTTGTAAGAAATTTGTAGAGAGTTGTGATCGGTGTCAAAGGATGGGGGGAATCTCCAAGTGGGATAAGATGCCCCTTAAGAGCTTTCAAGAAGTGGAGATATTAGATGTGTGGGGCATAGATTTCATGGGACCGTTTCCTCAATCTAATGGATTTCTATATATCTTGATGGTGGTCGAATATGTATCGAAGTGGGTTGAGGCTATACCTTCAAGAACAAATGATGCAAGAGTGGTAATTGGATTTCTAAAGAAGCATATTTTTACTAGATTTGGGGTGCCAAGGATGTTGGTAAGTGATGGGGGTAGTCACTTCATAAATAAACTCATGGAGAACATTCTCAAGACTTATGGAGTGAAGCATCGAGTGTCTACTCCGTATCACCCTCAAACGAATGGTCAAGCTAAAATTTTTAACCGACAAATCAAGCAAGTTATGGAGAAAACAGTGAGTGTAAGTAGGAAAGATTGGTCAAATAAGCTTGATGATGCATTGTGGGCCTTCCGAACCGCATTCAAGACCACTCTTGGCATATCTCCATTTCAAATTATCTATGGCAAGTCTTGCCATCTTCCCGTGGAGCTAGAGCACAAGGCTTATTGGGCTATTAAGAAGTTGAATTTTGACATGAAAGCTTCGAAGAAGGAAAGATTCTTGCAATTGAATGAGCTTGAGGAATTTTGAGAAAATACTTATGAAAATTCAAGGATTTTTAAGGAGAAAACCAAGAGGTGGCATGATGCTCGTTTGAGGAAGAAAAGCTTTGAAAAGGGGGAACAAGTATTGATCTTCAATTCTCGACTAAGACTTTTTCTGGGCAAGTTGAAGTCCAAGTGGAGAGGTCCCTGTGTGCTGAAGGAAGTTCTTGATGGGGAGCTCTAAAAGTTATGGACGAGAACGGGGGAGAGTTCTTGGTCAATGGTCATCGAGTGAAACATTACTTGGATCCATCATAAAGGGAGACACTCTTTGTGGATACTTTGTTTGAAAGATGATCTTACACTCCGTCTAGCTTGAAGACGTTAAACTAAGCGCTTAATGGGAGGCAACCTATTCATTTACTTTTTGCTTGAATAAGTTCTTCACCTCATTCTCTTGGTTGTTTGTTTGTGTCTTATTTTTCTTTGCATTGTTCTGTTTATTGTAGTATTTTTGGAGAAGAGTGCGAAGCGGTGTGGATTTGGATCGTATTGGATTACTAGAAGAGCTACGAGGGATTCTTCAAAGGAAGTACCTATTCTTTGGTCCGATTAGTTATGTATAAGCTAAAACTTGCCTTTCGACTTTTCAAAGAAATTCGTTAATGAACATTTAAGAGATGACAAGAGGCCATTTTTTCTATTATAGCCCATAGCCTTAAAATACTATCTTTCCTATCTTTCATATAATCCATTGCTAGCCAAGTTGAGCCTATTAAACCAATATTCTTTCATGAGCACATCATATAACCAATTACCTTTTTAAAGCTAAGAAAGAACCTTAAGTGTGGAAATTTACTAGAGAAAGAGTAATCTAGCAATGTGAAGAGGAGACAATCAAGAAAGAAAGGACAAAAGAAAAAATTCACAAAAGTTGATGAGCATAAAAGAGATTGCAAAGAAGGAGCTATAATAAAAGAAAGATGTGAAGGAAATGAGCATGGAAAGAAAATAAAAAATTTCAAGAGAATGCTAGAATATTACATGTTACAAAGGAAAATTTCTCTTAAAAAAATTGTCTCATTGAAGGATGTTGTGCAAAGAAGAAGTGGAAAGAAAAGTTCTTAGAATTTGAAAAGTGACAAGAGAACATGAGGAAGAAGATTATAAGAAATGCATGAAGGAATTACTCTTTCAATATGATTTTTCTACACTTTCAAATATCCATATTTATCCCTTCCTTAACCAAAAAGCCTTACATTACATCCAAATAAAAGACCTCTTTGATCTTTTATGAATATTGATTGAATTTTTGAGAGTGAGTCATTTTGCAAGCTTATGGCAAGTACACGTTAATCGGTTGATGAGAGCTTATATACATGTCCTTCTAGAAAATGAGTGAGAGTGAAACACATCTTGTGAGTTTAGGACATTAAGGTGAAATTATTCAAAAGTCTTTTGGTTATTGAACTTATTAAATGTTAATTATCATAATTTTCTATGCCTTGAGTTCTAATTTCGTTGACGATCATTAAGCCACTATTTGATATCCATTTTACTTTTGTGTTCAACTCTAATATTTATGCCAATTTGTCCCTTGTTCTTTCATTTTCTTTTTCGTTGCTTGGGGACAAGCAACACTCTAAGTTTAGGGGGTTTGTTTAGTGTCAAAATGGGCATAAATTTAGATTTATTTTGTATGTGGTTTTAAGTGTTTTTTGCGTATTTTTTAGTCTTTATTTTCGCATTTATGTTGGATTGATGTTTGTAAGAGAAATGTGATTTGTGTGTGAAATTCTTACAGGAAATAGCATTAAAATGATCAAACTTGAAGAGGAGGACATCAAGAAATTTGGGAGAAATCGATGGAAAATGTAAAAATATAGAAAATTGGGAAATTCGACCCGAATTTCTCATATTCGGGTCGAATATCCGAGAGCGAAAAATTCCGCCCGAATTTTTGAGTGTGGCGGAATACAGAAGCACTTGTCCAGGATGAGAAATTCGACCATGGCTTGAAATTTCGCCTGAATTTCTGAGTGTGACATAATACAGGGGCACTTGTCCAGGATGAGAAATTCGACCATGGCTTGAAATTTCGGTCGAATTTCATGGAAAAGTGAGATTCTGCATTTTTTATTAAAAGCGTTAACATGTTTTTCAAAAATTTCGGCCAAATATATGATATTCCCGTCGAATTTATGTGAAAAATCTGCTACCTCGAGAGTTGCCCTAATATTCCATTAGCAGCCACTCCACACCTTATAAATAGCAGGAATATGAACTTGGAGGTGAGGAGAACATAGCACTCCCTTTCCATAGGTGATTTTAGAGCATTTCTCACACATTCACTCTATTCCTTTCAATCCATCATCATCCCTTTCGTCACTTAGTGTTGAAGAACTCAAGGAGGTCAAGAGCTAGAGGTTGAGATCAAATGATTGTTGAAGATTCTCTACAAGCTAGGGAAGATTTACATTTCTTTTGTTTTTCTTTTGGATTTAAGACTATGGGTGTTTGTAATGAATCATTTATGTATTTTGTTACCAATATCATGTTAGTTTAATCTCTCTAGTGGGATTAGGGATATGAAGAGCACATTAAGTTTATATTATCTTGTGAATTATATTAGTTTTCGACTTAATTAAGTTGGTTTCTATTCATGGGCTTAAATTATTTTGATGTTGTGATGGCATGGTTTGTTATTCATGAATGATTATTGGTTTAATGGATTGTTGATCAATGGATGGTTTATGTTAATTAAATGCTATCATTATGTTCATGTGTATATTACTTGGAGTGAGACGAAAACGACCCTCTTAAGTATTAGAAAGGCATAAATAGACATCGAGTTTAGGTTTGACCGAGAGATTATTTGAACTCGATGAGGGGAACCAATCCATTCGTTAGCTCTAGTACACAAAAATGTAGAGTTAATTCTAATTAGTACCTTCTAAGGGAGAATTGAGAATTAATTAGTACTTATATGGAAGAGGTTAATGTTGGGCTTTAATCTTAAGTGCTTTTTGGAGTCTTTAGTGGATCAACAACCTTTGTAACCCGAAAGGGAGCTTTGGATATATTTGTGATCACCCTTAATCTACATCAATTAAGTTGAATTTCCTTTGCATGATAATATGAATCGAGGGTGCTTGGATGTTTCTAATCCCATGTGTTTCCATACTTGAACTTTAACACCTATTCTTTTTTTAGTTTTACTTATCTTTACATGTCATTTCTCTTATTTGCTATTTTATTTACTTGTTAATTTGTTTTAGTTGTTAATTTCAAAATCAAACTCAAAACCCCTATCATCCTTACAAAAATGACATAAACATGAGCTCACGTATTTTATTAATCCAAACTTAACTCCTTTGGGTTCGATAATTTTATTTCTTGGGATATACTTCTACAACGACCGAGTATTCTTGCTCGTGAGTAAAAAATATTCAAACATAGTTCACTATAAGTGGACTCAACTGGATGTAAAATTACATTATATTGCAGTTTTTTTAAAAGAATCAAAAGGCATGAACTAATACTTTTTTAAAGGGCACAAATCAAGAAACAAAGATGTTGCATCAATTTTGTTTGCTCAATTAGAAAGAGAAGACAACATACAAATTTTTTACCTATTATAACACATCTACCGTCCCCATACATAAGCCTTCAATCACATTGCTCACATTATCATACTTACTAAAGACCAACAAAATTTTCTTCATTATCAACTCTTTTCTCAATGACATTAGCCAAACAGATTGCAGCAATAAGTAATAACATGCTGCATTAAAACTAAAGTATAACAATAACCACATGTTATTACACTACATTTAAATCAAACCCCCAATTCATTACTGTACTTTGAATCTTTTAAGAGGGAAAAAAATGATCTTTCAATCTCAATTATGTTAATTGATCAATGCCGACAATCGAAACATACACTATAATAAGGCGGACAAAACGTTGATGGTGAATTGTTTAAAATAACAATCGATTACATAACGCTGATGGAGAGCTAAGTGGAAAGTTATAAAGAATGGCATGCCCAATAAATGAAATATCATTGGAAATCATTTATTACAAAACAGACCAAAATCTCCTTTAATAAAAAAGCAATCAGAGATACGTTAGAATACTTACGTACAAATACTACAATAGCAAATGCCTCAACAGTTTTTCAAACAGTAGTAAGCTTCAAAAGATACAATAGCTAAGAGATAGAAATAATGGAACTTAGCTTGTTGTTGCTCTGACTCTTCCGCTCTGCCACAAAATCCTTGGTTTTTTTGCGGACACTTTCAAACATTTCAATCACAATTAACCCTTCAAAATAAATAAAAACCAAACCTATAAAAATGCTGAAAATTCTTATAAATGCAACGTAGATATATCCAACACATTCCTCCACTTCTTGCGTCTTTTTTGCATCTCCAACACCAGTAAAACATTTCAAAATTGGAGCAAAAGTTTTGGAATATTTGAGAACTCAAAGATGGTGTGACTAACAAAACACAGAGTAAGATATTGAAAAAATAGAAGCTTGACACGTGAGATTCAAATGCTTGAGAGCTTGCCACCTCATCCAGAAGAAATCTTCATTTAGTATATAAAAGATTGTTGATCGTGTTTGTTCCTGTTTAACAAATCATCAATCCCACGTCACCTGCATTCGTATTTATGTGTTTCTCCTACACATCTAATCTATAGCCATGAATCATGATTTCCAATTTTTATAATACTACATTACCAAATTGCTGATCAATAGGGAAATGCAGGTGCAAATAATCATATGATATTAGTTAACATAAGTACAAGTATACTCCCTCCATACCATTTTAATCCTTACATATTTTCATTGTAGGTGTTTCATTTCAATCTTTTTATTTTCTTTTTAGTAGATGAGACCCATACAAAACAATTAATATATCTCCATGAGATCCACCCACAACATTAATTGAAATTGATGCATCTAAGAAGAAAACAGCAACCTATTTTATGGCTAAGCTCCAAAACTAAGGCCCAATGAACTCCTTAATAAGCCACATCAGCGTTGGCCCAATTTTAACCAATCAACAATTACTTTTTAGTACACGAAAAAAATATTCATTAGAGAGGAAAAATATTTTTTTAATCAATAAATTATGATATATTATGATTTTTTTAAATTCTTATTGAGATGTGTAATATTATTGATTACTTAATAATAATTCACCGTTCTAAAAAGTAAACTTTTACATACTAAAGTGTAGATTTAAAAAAATATAGTGAATGCCTTAACTGGGATTACAAGAAACTCCTTTTTTTTTTAAAGAGATGCTAGCAAGAAACTAAACCAACCAAGAGTAGGTATTTTCCAAATGTAGCTCTATTCCAAAAAGTTATATACAGGAGCTTGTAATAAAAGGTATCAAAGGATTACTATCTGATATACGTTATGCAAAAGAGTAATTCTCCATTATATTAAAGAGTAAACAACAAATGCATGAAAACTTTATATTCTACTCACACCAATTATAAAAAATTAATAAAATAATTTTACTGTTAAACATATTAAAATATTTTCTTCTAATTTACATATTAATTTACTTATAAATTTTACTTCATTTCATCCTCTTATATACATACATTTTCCTCTTTATAATAACAAGTATATTAAAGGAAATTTTTGTCACAAAATTCCTTAATTAGAAAAATAAATTTTAAAAAATAAACTAATTCTTTCTCCTCCATTAATATCTTATAGAAGATAACATGTATTAGTATATGAGCACGATGGGAAATGTAGATTCAAATGAGATAATTATTGCTAGAAATCATGATACATAAGTCTAGCTAGCAGAAACATCATCAATACTTAAATTAAAATTGTTTTATCACCAAAAGAAGTGACAATTGAAAATGGTGGGTGGCGGGGGATGGCCACCTTTGAAAGCCTCCTCTGTCCTCCGGACATCCACTGTCCGTATATCTTGAGCTCAAGACACAAGAATGGGAACATGAGGATGTACCGGAGAAACTGAGGCAGTGTTTGGGCGAAATATTTATCTCCTCCTCAATTGAAAAATAAAAAGTATAGTAGAATTTGAGTTGGCAAAATGATCGGTTCAAATTCTTCCTCAATTGACACGTTGGATAAAATTATCGGAAAACCCCAATTTAAGGCGTCATGTGCAGTGCACATGCGATTCTCCGGCAAAAAAATCAATTTCCGGTGAGTTTGGAACCAAAATTGGCCAATATCAAGAGTTATGGACAAAATTGAAAATTTTATCTATTTTGGGACGGAATCAAAAATTCTCTGTAGCTATGGTACCAAAAATGATTTTAACCCATAGGATATTAGTTAACATAAGTATAAGTATACTCCCTCCATCCCATTTTAATCCTTAAATATTTTCATTGTAGGTGTTTCATTTCAATCTTTACATTTTTTTTTTCGCTAAATGAGACATATACAAAATAATTAATATATATCCATAAGACCCACACACAACACTAATTAAAATTGATGCATCTAAGAAGAAAACATCGAAAACATCAACCTATTTTATGGCTAAGTTCCAAAAGTAAGGCCCAATGAAATCCTTTAATAGTCCACATCAGCGTTGGCCCAATTTTAGCCCATCAATAATTACTTTTTAATAAAAAAAAATTCATTAGAGAGGAAAACATATTTTTCTAATGAAAAATATATTATTCTTCAAATTATGATGTGTTGTGATTTTTTATATTCTTATTAAAATGTGTAATATTATTGATCACTTGAATAATAATTCACAATTCTAAAAAATAAACTTTTACAGATTAAAGAGTAGTTTTACAAAAATATAGTGAATGTGTTAACTGGGATTACAAGAACTTTTTTTTTACGAGATGCTAGCAAGAAACTAAACCAACCAAGAGTAGATATTTTCCAAAAAGTTATATACAGGAGCTAGTAAAAAAGGTATCAAAGGATTACTGTCACGTTATGCAAAAGAGTAATCACCATTATATTAAAGAGTAAAAAACAAATGCATGAAAACTTTATATTCTATTCACACCAATTATAAATGGCTAATTATACTTAGTGGATGCACCTCAGGATACGATGCACCAACTTTCTGAACGTATACAAATATGAACAAAAACATATATAATTATGAACAAAAATATATACACTTTGTTTGTTAATTTTTTTAATGAAAAATCCAGTGTAAATAAGTATACAATTATAAAGAAACATGTATACACTATTGAATAAAAAGTTATATACACATAGATGCTAGTTTTTTAATGAAAAATTGAGTGTGAAAAAAGTATACAATTATTAAGAAACATGTATACAAAATAGAATAATATGTATACAAAATAGAATAAAAAGTTATACACATATAGGTGCACCCTTGCACCCGGTGCACCCAATATCAACTCAAAAAAAGTATTTTTAGCAACCGAATTTACCAACAGAATTCAATCAGTTAGTAATTACAAATGGATTAGCAATAAAAATGACAATTTTGTTTTAGCAATGGAATGTCAACGGATTAATTCTCTATTTAGCAGTGGAATTCAATCCGTTGGTAATTACCAACGGATTACCAAGGGAATCATTATATAAATTATCAAAGGAATTATACGGATTATCAACGAAATTATTTACCAATGGAATTGATTTTTCGTTGCTAAAAATTTACCAACCACCACTTTACCAACAGAATTTTATCTAACGGATTCATTTGCTAATTCATTGGTAAGCCAATTTCACAATGGAATTAAGGCTTTTATTAACATAATATTCCGTGGGTAAAAAAATAGTTTTTTTTAGTGGGAGGTTAATTTTGAGACAAACAATTATAAAATGTGCGAATAGTTTTACTAATAAGTATTAGTACTATAAGACGACAGTAATTTTTTTTCTTTATTTTTTTTTTATTGGCGAAAAATTGGCTTAGAATGTAGAAGGATTTTTTTTTTTTTTTGAGTGAGTGAGCCAGGCCACGCTAGCTTCAATCAATAAATGAAAGAAAAATATGAGTGGTGTGGTATTCCATTCTTCACGATCTTTCCCATTTTCATAGTTCTTTCACCATCCTTTGAAACTAATATCATGCTGCACTACTTCTTTTACGTCACTTCTAATCAAATCTTGTAAATATTTTGGCAAAACATAAAGATCTTCTACTTCTTCTCAATAGGTTTGTAGATCAACAGATATACAGGCAGGGGCGGACCTACGCGGGGCCAAGGGGGCACTGGGCCCCCCTGAGAAATTAAAAATAATTACTATATATGTAGTAAGTTTTTCAAAGTTATTGCCTTGTCTCAACGGTAGGACATCATATCTACTTATGAAAAGGTGTGGGGTTCGATTCCCCTTATCCTTTTCTTTTTCTACATTTTCAAAATTACTTTTTCCTTTTCTTTCTTTACATTTTCAAAATTATTTTCCTTTTAGTTTTCTAATTCTTTTTCTCCTCCCACATTTCTCTTTGTTTTCTTTTTTTTCCTTTTCTACTAGTTCCAATAATATTTATAGTGTTATATTTTATTATAAATTTCTCATTCCTATTCTTTTCTTTTTTTACATTTTCAATTTTTAATATTTTTTTCTTTTTATTTTTCTAGTTCTTTTTCTCCGCCTTCATTCCTCTTTATTTTCTTTTTTTCCTTTTCTACTAGTTCCAATAATATTTATAGTGTTATATTTTAAATTTTATCTCATGTGTATTTTATTATAAATTTCTCATTCCTATTCTTTTGTTAAATTATTAATTTTATTTTTAATAATAATTCTTATAATATTTTTCTTATTCAATTTATGTATATATTACTATATTGTAAAAGTATTTCTTCCAAAAGGTTTATATAATTAATTACATGCACTTCAATTGTTTATATCCCGTTATTTTTAAGATTTAATTTTTATTTTTAGAGTTTATAATATTTAAATGTATAATTATTGTTAAAATTCATAAGTAAAGAGAGTTTATGCACACTATGTTTTTATGGAAGACAAACTTTATGACACGTTAAGAAATCGGGCCCCCCTGTTCCACATTTCTGCGTCCGCCACTGTATACAGGGCCGTTCCTTATTTGAGTCGGTCGAGTTGATCGACTCAAGTCCCTAAATTTTAACGAAAATTAGGGGTCCATATTTTATATATATATATATATATATATATATATATATATATAATTTTATAATATTGGCCTATTGTTCTAGTGGTGGAATTTACACTTTCTTTATTTTTTACCTTTTTTCTTTTTTTTTTCATTCAAACAAATTTTCATTTTATTATTTATGTAAAAAAAATTATACAACTTCCCTACTTAATAATTTTATTTTTTAGGAATTACTTCCTCCATCCCATACTTATCTGCATCGATACTGTAGATACGGAGTTTAAGAAAATTTACTTTTTGACCAACTTTATTGACTTTTTAAGGGTATTGTGGTATTTTAAGTAATAAATAAATTATAAAGTATGTTATGTGTGTTAGGTGTGAGTGATATTTTTGAAATTATGATAACTTTTAAGGTTGTTGGTTAATGTGAAGTTTCGTTTTTTGATGGTGAAGATAAATGTTAAACGGACGAAAATAGAAAGTGTGAAAATAAGTATGAGACAGAGTATTACTTTACTTATTAAAAGTATCACTCATCACACATGGTAACTTTCCTTTTTTTTTTTTCATTCTAACAAATTTCCATTTTACTATTTATTTAAACATCTTTTCTTTTATAGAACTTCCCTACTTGATAATTTTATTTTTTAGGAATTTCAATTAAAAGAATCACTCATCACACATGGTAGTAATATTAAAAAGAATAAAATAAAGAGATTCAAAATTTCAAAGAATTATTTTAGTCGAAAAGTTCTCCATGCCAATATTATTCAAACTGTAATTTATAGATGTGATATTTTTAATGTTAAATCAGGATATATATATATATATATAATTTATAGTGTGCACCCGGGTGCACCTAAAGATAGGGTGCACCCATATACAGGGGCGGATCCAGAAAGTCGCACTGGGGTGGGCTAAGTTTATTAAAGAAAATACTCCCTCCGTCCCAACTTCAACTTCACACTTTCCGTTTTGGTCCGTCCCAATTTCAACTTCATATTTCCATAAAAGGAAAAGGTACATAACTAATATCCCTCTCATATACTTTAATTTCAAAATTGACATCACCTTTTTAACACACATAACATACTTTATCATTTATTTATTACCCAAAAATACCAAACTACCCCCAAAAGTTACTCAAAAAGTGTTTTTTCTTAATTTGCGTGTATATAGTAAATATGAAGATGAAAATGGGACGGAGGGAGTAAATAATAATAATAACTATTATTAAAAAAATAATTAAAAAAAACACGAATCACCTTCTCAAAAGTGGGCTAAGAATGAGCTAAATTTTAATATTTATTGTAATGTGCTCATAGAATATATATATATATAATTTGAGAAGATATTATTTTTTTGCTTCATTTGGGTGGGCTTAAAATATTTTTGGACTGGGCTAAACTTAAAATAACAAATTATTTACCTATGATATAATGGGCTCGCGGTGGGCAGCCCTGGGCTTCAGCCCGGGGTTGCCCATATGTATATCCGCCCCTGCCCATATACAAATATAAACAAAAACATATACAATTAAGAGTAAAAATGTATACAATTTAATTGTTAATTTTTTTAATGAAAAATTGTATATAATATTCAATAAAAAATTATACACATATGGATGTTAGTTTTTTAATGAAAACTTAATGTGATAAAAATATGCAATTACTATAAAACAGGTATACAAAATAGAATTATGTATACAAAATAGAATAAAAAGACATACAAATATGGGTGCACCCTTGCACCCGGGTGCACCCAATATATATATATATATATATATATATATATATATATATATATATATATATATATATATATATATATATATAATTATTTATATTCATTTTTTTGTTAATGTTAATTTCTGAATTAATTATAATTCAATTATTTAGTTAGTTCTTAAATTCGATTTTATTTCAAAGTTGGTGATATATATATATATATATATATATATATTGCGTTCAAAAAAGAAACAAATTTAGGGGCCAAAATTTAAAATACAACTCATCTAGATGTTGTGTATAATTGATTCCAAGTCTTAATCTCTTACAATCATTGTATGTCTATTTTGAGGATCTGGATTCTCTCCTGTTGTTATTTTCTCAATTTCATAAATTTCTTTTAATCTACATCATTCAATTAATATCTACAAATATTAACTTGCCATGTCAATAGAAAAATAGAAATACATCAGATTTAATATAATAAAAAGATTTTAATAATGCATGATATGTCAAGTTGTTATTGGTGGTAGTGACGGTTAATTGAAATTTTCTTAAATTTATGGAGTAAGAACGGAGATGATCCAAATCCCTATTTGAATATCTGTTGAGGAGTCGAACTCCACTTAACCGAATTTGGTATTCCATATTTCACCTATTCAAATCTCTCTCACTTAATACACCCCAATTTTATCTATTTTTTTTTTATTTTCATGATATATTATTACTTTTTTGAATTTAATGCCCTCCTACGAATTTAGCATCTTTTCCCGACAGATCAAAATATTTTGCCAAAAATCAAAGTTTTAGTGAAGTAGTATCTTATTATAGCAGTATCTTCATCTCACAACATTTGTAGATCCCAAACTTTTGACTTGAAATTTGATGAATTTTTACTTCTATGCTTAGATTTTTTTAGGTTTAAAAAAAAGAAAATAAAGTTAAGATTTGATATGATACCTACAGGTGAAGTTTCTTTTGGTCGTAATTATGTGTATACTTAAAAAAAAAAAAAAGCAATTTTTTTAAGCAACGAAATTTAACAAATGAAATTGTTACGACAAAAATTACATATTTCTTTTAGCAATGCTAATACAATTACTATATAAATTATCAACTATTACTAAAATAATTTTAGCAACAAAATTAAATTTCATTGTTAAAAAATAGTAACCACCACTTTTCCATCAAAAAATTATCAATGGATTTTGTTGTTAATCGTTGATAAAACAATTAAACAATAAAATTAATATTTTTACCAACAAAGTATTTCATTGATTTCAATAGTTTTTTAGTAAGGTCCAATTACTATTATATCTTTACTATTAATTAATTTAAATATCTATCTTATTATTACTATTTTTACTATTAATTAATTTGAATATCCTTCCACAAATAAACTATAACTAATTGATCAAATTTGAATATCTATCTTATTATTATTTTTTTTATTTCATTTTTCTTTTATATTATATATATTATATTTAAAATTAATTTTAACTAATAATTATTTATTCAAAAAAAGGGCATGAATGATTTATTTATATATATATATATATATATATATATATATATATATATATATATATATATATATATATATTATTTAAAATTAATTTTAATTAATAATTATTTATTCAAAAAAAAAGGCATGAACGATTTACACTACAAAAAAATTATTTTTTAACAATTGAATTAGCCAACGCAATTTAATCCGTTGGTAATTATCAATGGATTAGCAACAAAAAATGACATTTTTCTTTTAGCAATGGAATGCCAACGGATTTGTTCTCTATTTTACCAACGGAATTAATTCGTTGGTAATTACCAACGGATTACAAAGGGAATCATTATATAAATTACCAATGAAATTATTAGCAACGGATTACCAACGGAATTGAATTTTTGTTGCTAAAAATTTACCAACCACCACTTTACCAAAGAAATTTTTCCAACGAATTCCGTTGTTAATCCGTTGGTAAACCAATTTAACAATGGAATTAATGCTTTTTTTTAATCTTATTATTGTTGTGAGCTTTTTTTTTATCTTTATTTATGATGTTAAATATGATAATTTTATTACTTTTATGTAGAATTGTGAATTTTTAACATGTTAAGTTCTTATTTTATTTTATTTTTTTATCTTTTTTTAGGAGTGAGAGTTTTTTATTTTTATGTTATATTACATATTTATAAATATGAACAATAAGAGTTTTTTTTGTATTTTTTATTTCATGTTGAATCCCCAAAATTATTGTCCATTAGTATATTTTAGTTATTAATTGAAATTTAATGTAGATAAAGACATATATTTATTTTTATTTAGTTTGATTAATGTATATAATACATTTTATTATAATTTTTTATTTTTAATTAATAAAAATATTAATGTTATTAATTTTTTTCATTTAGTTCTTTAATAATTTTTTAATTGTCATATTCACTTTTTTTTCTTATTAAGTTAATTATAATTTTTTATTTAATTTCTCAATTTTTATTAATTATTAGGAGTATTAATTATTAACTAAAATTTTATTTAATAATATACTGAATTTTTTTTAAAATTAATTCTTTAACTTTTATAAATATTCATAGATTGTATACCACCTTATACCCTTCACCCGCCTTACATCTATCATCCCTCACACTCAGTCACAGTGTTTGCTACTTGAGAAGGAGAACAGAGGAAGATCATCATGATGAAAAAAGAAGACAGTGAATTACGCCGGACGAAGGGTTTTTCTTCTTTCTTTAATTTTCTATTTTTTTATTCATAGACTCATAGGTAAGGACAATTTTATCATGGTTGTTTCTTGTAACACCATGGGCTAGTTTACTCTTGATAGTTTTAGGGTTTGAAAAAAGTTTATCGTGTTTATTTGAGAATTTAGACATCGTGATGATAATTTTTGCAGAATATTTATTTTTTATTAACGTTTTATTTTAGACTCTTATGATTATGTTTCTTAATTTTTTTGTCAATTATATATTCATGATATGATAATTAATTGATTCATGATTGATATTTAAATGGATTGCATAATTATATTTGTTATTTCGTGGTAATTAATGGAGATTGACCAATATATAGACTTTGATTGTTTGACCATCAATATAGGATACCTTATTATCTTTGCATGACCATTGTTAAAGAGAAATATGGTAAGGAAGCCCTAATCCTATTCCTTTAGTACCTAGAAAGGATATATCTTTTGCATTAGCCTATATGGAATTTTGCATATGAATCGCATATAAAGCGAATAAGGAATTGTGGGTATTTAATTTCTTTAGTACCTAGAAAGGGAATGGGAATTTATCTGATTAATATGGTCCTAGGAATTTATGTTCTTTAAAATTGTTAAATTTCACTTGTGCATGAGTGGTTTAGCATGCTTAAGTGATCATTCCTATAAAATTCTGCATGATTTGATTCACTTGTTTATTTGTCTTATTTCACATGATAAATTGGATTTTCCTAGAAATATCTTGTTCTTGTCTCTGGAAACAGCTGTGATTGAGTGTGGCTTTTATTTATTTTTCTATTTAATTTCTTCATAATTAGTTATTAATTCCAACTCTAAAAAATGTTTATATGTCTTAATTGTTAGTAGTGATAATTATTTAGTGCGTATCCTGTTTAACTCTAATCCATTGGGTTCGATATTTTATTTCTTGGTCACTCGTTGTACACAACAGTAGAGTATTCTTGCTCTATAAATACGTAAATAAAATTACGATAAAAAAAATAGCACCGTTGCCGGGGATTAGATTGTTTAAATAGGAGACCCCACTAAATTATTTGTTATCACTTTTAGTTAGAATTTTTACTGCTTTATTTATTGTTTTATTTATTTGATCATATCCTGACTCTAAATTTTTTTTAAGTACATACTATGAATGTCAGATATGATGGAAGAACATTCCAACCTCATCATGATTATTCTAAGGATCTACTTAAATTATACTTAAGCGATTTTCTTACTCTTCCTACTTCTATTATTAATGATTTTTCTTATGAACTTTCTCTTGAATTCCTTGAATGCTTGCATGAATTAAATGAGTATAGATATTTAAAAGAAGAATCAGCAATAGTAGAGGAATCCAAGTTGAAGCAATGTTTCCTTCCCCTTGTACGAGAACTTAGTGAAAAATTGGAGAAAAAGAAGTTGGAAGAGGAGTGGAGAATTTTTGATAAAAAAAAAAAAGGTGAGTTGTGGAGTATTTTTGAGAAGTTGATGAATTGGAATAAAAATTTAGTTGGCAATTTAAAAATGAATTTTAAGAATGTCAACGAGAGTGTCCCTTGCCACAAGTACACGAGTGATGAAGAAGCAAAACGATTAAAGTATGATGGCAAGGATGAGAGATATCCATGGTCATTCCGATGAGCCTACAGATTTTTTATCTGGCTTAAAGACATTAAAGATGAGTGCTTGTTGGGAGTCACCCCAACACTATTTTTACTGCTTTTCGTATTTTATTTTATTAGATTAGATTGTCTTTGATTTTTACCCACTCCGTTCTTAATTTTGAAATTGTTTGAATGCATATAAGTGGTCTTGTGTGAATTTTGGTTGGATATTATCCCCAGAAATGAAAAAAATTTCGAAGCAGGGGAGAAAACAGAGTGCTCACTTGCTAAGAGAGGAGTTCTCGGGCATGTTGTGAAAGAAACATTGATGGTTGGTGGAAGAGGATTAATGAGGAGAAAAGAAGTAAGGGATCATATATGAAGAATAAAGAATTGGGTGCACGAGCAGGTTGCCCCAGGTCTTTAGTAGGTAGCTAGCTAGGTGTGAATTGTGGGGACCATAGCTTTGGTGGTGTATTGCAGAGAATGTAACTCATGGTGGGACCCGGTTTGATTTAGAATTTCACAAGAATTGGTGGGCCCATGTGATTTCTAATGCTCTTAATATCCAATATGTGGCCCATGTTTATTTTTGAAAGTGGAGAATCAAGAATGTGTAAGAAGAAATGTAGCTGAGTGATTTAATTGTGGAGCCCATGTGAGTATGTTCGTTCATACATGCATATCTCAAGCCCGAAAATTTCCAAAATTTTCCATATGTATGCTTCGTTAGTCTCTTACTTTTGGATGGATAGTATCGGCAGCCACTCAAGGTAAGTATATCTCTTATTATCTGCTCTCTGTTTCTACAATTCAACAATCATATAATATTGTTTTAAACTTATTTCGATATTTTAATCGAAAATAAGTTTGGGGAGTTGCGTTTGATTGTTTGAAATTTCACTCATTTAAAGCGGTGACCAAGAGAGCAAGCAAGAGAGATATCATGCAAGGTAAGTATTTTGTTTTTCCGTTTCTCTTCATAATTTTTGTTTATTTATATTTCAAGACCCCTCCCTATACTCTTTCTAAAACTTATTTGATATTATATCAAAAATAAGTTTGGAGAGGGGGAGGCTAGTTTCTTAAAATTATTCTTTTATTGTGGAGAGTGGAAGAGACTGTCAAGGGAAATTGCTAGTCGGGGTAAGTAAGTTAAACTTTTGAGCTGAGTTCTAAGTTGAGTATTTTTATTTTTATTTTTTGAATGTTGTGGTATGAGAAGTGTAATTTTCTATTGAATGCACCATGAACTTGAACACTTCTGATAGAATTTTAGGTATGTGACATGATATGGTTTATGATGAAAATATTTTTATACTTAACTTGAAAATTCTTATTGATTAAGTTGATGAAATTGTGTTGTTACAAAAATCATGAATTACTAGATAACCTTGGTTGTTGGAATTATTTTATACTAGTGAGCTTTTGAGCCATTGAAAATCATGAACATTTTACATGATTATTTTTATTCTTGAGAGTTTCTTGATTAATTGTGAGTGTTTCTAAAACTTGCCCTGAGTCTCCTTGAATATCCGAGAACAGTCTAGTGGATTATAGAAATGATTTAAGGCCATTCTTGATTTTATAAGTCACTACTCACTAAACCAAATAATTCCCTACGAAATGATAATTATCCGTAGTTAGCAATTTTGAGCCTTTAAGCTTTTTCTTTGGCAACCTAAGGGAATTAGCCACTTTGATTATCATTTTTACCCTTGAAAATCATATATTTAGTGGAGAATTAATTAAAATTCGAGGTGTGTTGAGTGAGTTTGGAAAGGAATGAAAATGGTATTGAAAAAGTGATGAACTTTGAAATTGTATTTAAGGAAAATTTCATGGAGTAGTGCTTAATCTAGTACTCCATATAATCAAACACCCTAGGGTAGTGCTTAATCTAATAACCTATGGAGGATATATGGGGTAGTGTCTAAAATTGGGACCTGATGCGCATTTTCTTTGCACGCAAAATTAATCTCCAAGTATGAAGGATATCAGTTGCAGCTTAAGCAAGCGACCAAGTTAAATTATCGAACCCAAAGGACGGTGTATTATCAATTTAATTATTAGCTAAATAAATTAAGATGAAAGGCAATAACAGTTGAGTATTAGATTATTAAACTACTAAACAATTAATTAAAATAACAATTAAAATAAAATAAACACTAGAAGAATACGAAAGTGTCTCAAGATTGGAGAATAGGTAGCTCTAAGGTAATCGAGTTTTACTACTTAACTTCCCTCTCAAGTGCAGGCCGACTCTGCCTTGTGGACTATGGACGCATCACTAAACCATGCAAATCTACTCTATAGATACAAGTAAATATGCGCGTAACACGTGTGAATAATCTCGGAGCAAGAGACGTAATTTCACCTCCCTTTTTAGGTACTATCAGTATCAATTATTTTCCACGTTTGGAACCAAACCCGATATGATCAGCCTTTATAGGTACTATAAAATTAACCTTTTTATCCTGTTTACTAACCCGAATTCAATTCAATTAATAAACATTCATATATGACAGTTCTAATGAAGCTTCGGAGTCCCCTTACTTAGAATCATAATATGGAATCATGTTCACTGGTGAACACACTCAATCTACAATCAAGATATATATTCAGACTCTATATAATAGTTGAAGATGCACAAAACAACCGTTAATATGGATTAAAAAAGTACAATCATATATAAAGTCAATCCATAAGTAGTGTTGTACGGAGGGCACCCAAGAGAGTTTAATTAATTCATAAAACCTTCAAAACCCTGGACTACCAAAAAGGCTCTAGCCCATGATATTGCGAAGAACAATCATGGGTGTTGGATAGATCTTACCCATATATCCGGAAAATACAAGATAAATTAGGAAACGTAGGAAACCCTAGATGTGGGCGTCGTCGCATCCTTCTCCATCTTGAATCCTCCTCTTGATTCTCCTCTTGATTCCACAGATGAATTTTCAAAGTGATGGATGGATGAAGAAAAGGATGTGGGTGATGGTTGGGGGGTGATCCCCCCTTGTAGGGTGTAGGATGATTGTGTTGTTCTACTTTCTCACATGAATAATGATATGATCTACATCCCCTTTTACACTTGTAAGCTCTCCTTATGGACCTTGGATGTGCTTTTTCTTGAAAAATACAAAAATATACGCACATGGGATAAAAATCCTATCGAAAAAAGATCTGCACGTCCCCGTTCGACCAAAGTGGTTCTGGTCGAACGGATCTCCTTGGTCGAACTACAGGTCTGTAAGCTGAAACTGCATGCGCAGTCTCACCGTTTCGCGTATAACTTCCACATCCAAGATTTGATCTAAGTGATTCATGCTCTCACGCGATTCTATCTTCCTTGGCTTTCTATGCATATAAAGAACTCGAGAAAATCTAGCATTTGAATGTGTAAAAAGTCATGAAAAGTAGCACCGTCGTTCTGTTCGACACAAGTTGCGCGACTTTACCACTTTGATCATAACTTTCTCGTTTGGACTCCAATTGAGGTGTCCTTTATGCCAAAACGATCCTCTCTTTTGTGGCTTTCCAACCATGTCTTACGATTCAGAGGATTACACAAACACAGAAAAATTATACAAGTTGGATGTGCGTTTTTCAGCATTCATACACAAATTGCACATTTTCTGCAACTTTATACTTCTGATCCTTTTTCCACCTAAAACACAATAAAATACCTCAAACACACTTTTTTCTCACATATATCGAATATAAGATACTTGTGCTAATATATAATAACAATTCCTATCAAAAAGGTGTTAAATTGGATACTCAAACACGCTTATTTTCACTCTCATAAGTACCTCACGAAAGAGAGAAAAGGATGAAATATCGTGTTGTTCTTGAGTTGAAGGAGGGGTGAACAATATTTGTTGGAGTTGAAAAGAAAAGAGGGGGATGAAAGTTGAAGTGATCAATCAGCTTCAGCTCTCCACTATTTGAGTCACATCACCTATATTTATCCTTCTCTAACCAAAGAGCTAACATTACAACCAAATACAAAGTCCTTTTTTATCCATAATTTTACAAGCTACAATTAAAAGGAGAAATGAGACAATGAGCAAGTTTATGGTTAAACACCACAATTAATCATGTTGAGCGTTGTGAAGCCTATATATATACTAAAGAATTGAGTGATATACTTATCCTAGTGAGTTTCCATGTACCAAGGTAATACACTAGTTAGTAATGATTTTTTGTGATGTATCACATGCTTATTTGTTTGATTGGTTTGAATTTATTTTTCTTAAAATTTTCAGAAAACAATATAATCATATGTCACATCCTATTTTTCTTTTATTCTATTTGTTGTCTCAGTACGAGCAACAATTTAAGTTTTGGAAATTTGTTCAGTACGAAAATTCGCGCTTTTCATAGGCCATTTTTATATGATTATTGCATTATTTTAGCTTTGTTTGTGGAGTTTATAGTTTACTTTTATACTTTTTATGACTTAACGTGTAATATTGAGATTTGCAGATTTTAGGTTTATTTTAAGGTGAAATTGATAAAAGTAAAGAAGAGAAGAGAAGCTGTTGGTGTTCATGCGAGCCACAGTAGTAGGGATGTGAATTGCATTCAATATTTTTAAGTGTGGGCCATGTTATTAATGAGTTGAAAATCAGTTGCAATGCCACGTATATAATGGAATTAATTGGAAAGTGGGCAATGGTATCATGAGAGAATGGTTGCAAATAACATGGCATGTGATCTATTCAATTCTAGGCTCAAGGATAAACTAATCAATTGGTGGGCCCACACGTGATTAAGAATGAGAATTAAGCCCAATGGTTAAATCCCATCACACGACTACTTTTGTCGTATCAACCTATAAATTACTATTATTCCTCGTACTTTATAAAAAACATACGTAAGCCAGAACCGTTCACAGATGCCGTGAGATCAAGACTCACGCTACTTCCGCCATCCACCCTCTACCCTTCACCCGCCTTACATATATCATCCCTCACACTCAGTCACAGTGTTTGATACTTGAGAAGGAGAATGGAGGAGGATTATCAAGACGGAAAGAGAAGACAGTGAATTATGTCGGACGAAAAGTTTTTCTTCTTTCTTTAATTTCCTATTTTTTTATTCATAGACTCATGGGTAAGGACAATTTTATCATGGTTATTGCTTGTAACACCATGGGCTAGTTTCTTTTTGATAGTTTTAGGATTTGAAAGTTTATCGTGTTGATTTAAGAATTTAGACATCGTGATGATAATTTTTGCAGAATATTTATTTCTTATTGACGTTTTATTTTAGAGTCTTATGATTATATTTCTTAATTTTCTTGTCAATTATATATTCATGATATGATCATTAATTGCGTGATTGATATTTAAATGGGTTGCATAATTATATTTGTTATCTCGTGGCAATTAAAGGGGATTGATCAATATATAGCATTTGATTGTTTGACCATCAATATAGGATACCTTATTATCTTTGCATGGCCATTGTTAAAGAAAAATATGGTAAGGAAGCCCTAATCCAATTCCTTTAGTACCTAGAAAGGATAGAACTTTTGCACTAGCCTATATGAAATTTTGCATGTGAATCGCCTATAAAGCGAATAAGAAATTGTGGGTATTTAATTTTTAGTACCTTGAGAGGGAATGGGAATTTATCTTATTAATATGGTCCTAGCAATTTATGTTCTTTAAAATTGTTAAATCTCACTTGTCCATGAGTGGTTTAGTATGCTTGAGTGATCATTCCTATAAAATTCTGCATGATTTGATTCACTTGTTTATTTGTCTTATTTCATAATAAACTGAATTTTTCTAGAACTATCTTGTTCTTGTCTCTTGAAACACCTATGATTGAGTGTGGCTTCTATTTATTTTATTTATTTTGCTATTTAATTTTCTGCATAATTAGTTTTTAATTCCAACTCTCTAAAAGGTTTTTATATCTTATTTATTTATGGTGATAATTATTTAGTGCGTATCCTGTTTAACTCTAATCCCTTGAGTTCGATGTTTTATTTCTTAGTCACTCATTGTACACAACGGTAGAGTATTCTTGCTCTATAAACTGGTAAGCAAAATTCCAATTGGGCAAAAGGCAGTAAAGCGAAAAGCTAAAGGAAAAAAGAAAGGTTAAATAAAATAAACAGTTGGAAAGGTATGATGATTTGTCTTTGAAATACTCAAAGGCGCTCGAGAAGTTTTCTGAGTATACAGAAGTGAAGAAAAAAGAAAATGAGTTAAAGGAGCGCGATGTCATGATGAAAGAGTGAGAAACTATTAATGCAGATATATAAAAAATGTCCAATGATATTCTTATCTTACACCAACAACTATGTAAAAAGATTATGGAAAAATAAAACTCTCAAAATGAGTAGATCTATTTCGTATTTCTTTTACTTGTTTTTAGAATTTTCTTAATGTTTATTTTCATCATGAGAAACTCACTTGTGAGATGGGTTATTTGGGAGACGGGTGTGAGACTGGTCGATCCATCTCTAAAGTATGCCTAGTGTAGAAATAAAGTATGCTTATTTATTGTTAAAGTATGTCAATAATAAATAATATTATAACATGTTGAAATCATACTTTAATGCATAATCCAGCATACTTTAGAAAACATACTTTAACAACCATTAAACATAATTTATCTAAATAATAGACATACTTTAACACATTTCACAACCGTCTCATGTAAATAGCGTCTCACAAGAGAATTTATCTTTCATTATATTTTGTAATTTTCACTAGTTTAATGTAATATTCTATTTTTAAATTTTATTTGATCATATTATTAAATTAACATTTTATTATATAAGTTTTTATTTAGTTTTTCATAGTGGACCGTTAAAAATAGCCGTTGTAAAACTAGTCATTGTAAAACTAGACGTTACAAGCTAAGTTGGCTATATATATGTGCTTTATTTATGAGAAATTTGTATTCTCAATTGTTTTGTTCAAAAAACACAAAGAGTTCAATTTTTCACACCAAAATGTCTGAAAATTCTAGCAAATATACCTCTGCCTCATCCAGTGATCAAGAATATGAAGCTGAAAATTACGAAAGACCAAATTCCCCTGGCGAATAATTTATGTTAATGTTAGTCAATCAAGGACGAAAACTTCTAGAAGCATATCGGCAATAGTTACCACAACAAAGAAGGTTCATAGAACGAAATTGTGAATTCGAACATGAGAGACTTGTGCATGATTATTTTTATACAAATCTTGCGTACCAAATAACTTATTTCGAAGATGATTTTGAATGCGGAATGAGTTTTTCATTCATATAATAAAAGTACTCAAGAATCGGTATCTTCATTTTCAACGGAGGGTCGATGCTGCGAAGAGAGAAGGTTTGTCACCATTACAGAAATGTAACGCAACTATTCACCAATTAACTTATGGAGCCTTCACCGACCATCTTGATGAGTATCTACGAATGGGTGAATCAACTGAAATCAGGTGTCTTCTCCAATTTTGCAAAAAATGTGGTTGAAATATTTGGTTCTCAATACTTGAGAAGACCGATGTATAACGACATTCAATGTCTTTTTCAAATGCACGAGCAGAAGCATTTGAAGTGAAAAAATTGTCCTGTCGCTTGGAAAGGTCAATTTACAAGAGGTCATGGCTCACCTACGATTGTACTCGAAGCAGTTGCGTCTCAGGTTCTATGGAAATGGCATGCATTTTTTGGAGTTTCAGGTTCGCATAACGATATCAATGTATTGTATGAATCTCTTTTCTTTAACAATGTTTTGCAAGGAAATACGCCAACTGTTACTTTTATCGTGAATGAGACGCAATATACACAAGGATATTATTTAACTGATGGAATATATCCAGAGTGGGCAACTCTTGTTAATGCGTTTTCATGTCCATAAGATCCAAAAAGAAGATTGTTTAAGGAAAAACAAGAAGCTGCAAGGAAAGACGTCGAAGTAGCATTTGGAGTTCTCCAAGCTTGATGGGCAATCATGAGAGGACCAGCTGATGTACTTACCTCATTGAAGCACCAAGAATATAATCTTTTCTTTGTAATGTTTGCTAGGGGAGTTGATTTTTTGCGGTATATTGAAACTTTAATCGGTTTTGATGTGTCGATTTTTTGTAATTTGCCTAGTGTTCAGTGGTGTTTCTAGTGTGTGGAGTCGATTACATAGTCAATTAATTCTTTCGTATAGTTCTCCTATTTTATTATTGATGAATCCTGTGATGATGAGTATGCTTGAGCTTTGATGATAGAAAAGGGTAACTAGGTGGCAAGACGAGTTCTACATTGAGGTTTTGACTCGAGGAGCTCGTGCGTACGTTGAAGAAAAATCAGGTGCCCTCGTTTTCTTTTTCTAATTTTTGTATGTGCTTTTAATTCATGGAGTGGAAGGATTGAGCTTATGGTGGTGATCCATGTGAGCTTATATTGTTAAAATTATCTTTGAAATTCATATGCTCTTGAAATTGATGAAGGAACTGTACTTGAGTTATATTGTGATATGAAGTTCTATGTGTACTTGTGGGATATTACCTACCGTGAAAAGTGCTCTGTTACTTGTTAAAAACCCATGTGAGATTTTGAGCCTCGTTGATCATGTACATAATCACATGATATTTCTTTTCTGGTGAGTATCGTTCTTGTGTGTGTATTCCATAACTTGCCTCTTGTCTTACTTGAAACTACATGTGTGTTAGATGATGGGAGATGATTTAAGGTCATCCTTGAATTTATGAGTCACTTAGCCAAATAATTTCCTACCAAATAATTATATATTCGTAGTTAACCCCGTTGAGCCTAAAAATTTTATTTCTTTGGTAACCTACGAAAATAGCCACTTTGATATCCTATTTGAGCCTTAAATTCCTATATTTCGTGGAGAATTAAATGCTCAAAGTGTGTTAATGGTGCTTGATAACAATTTGGGAATGAATGAAATTGGTGTTGAAATTAATAGTGATGAATTATGATAATGCATCTAAGGAGAAGCATGGAGTAGTGCTTAAATCTAGTACTCCATGGAATTAAAAACCCTAGGGGTAGTGCCCGAAACTGGTACCCCAAGATGTTAGAGGTAGTGCCCAAAACTGGTACCTCGGGAAAAAAAAGGATGTGCTTGAAGAAAAGAAAAAGTATGTTGAGCTTGAAGGAAAGGAGAGAAAAGAAAATTAGAAGAGCATGAAGCAGGATAGCCTTGAAGTGTAAAAATCTGCAGTACATAAGATCTTCGATTTTAATTCTCTACTAATTGAGTCACTTTATCCATATGTTTCCTACCCTTACCAAAGAGCCAACATTACATCCAAAAGAAAAGTCCTTTTTGATCCCATTGTCGAATGATACTTTTAGTGGTGAAGAGCTTGAGACGTTTGGCAAGCTTATGATTACGCATGCACTTGAATTGAATCTGAGCGTAAATACCTTAACCCATAAGTGTACATCTTTTACACTTGAGTGCGAGTGATATATAATTTCCGTGAGAACATGTTGATGGAGCATTTGAATTGGTGGTGATTGTCTTAACTTGTATGCTATGAATTGATTATTACATATAATGAGAGTTGCATGACCTAAGTTGAGGACAATTGTATTTTGAATGGAGTATTGGTCATAGTTCTTGTTTCCCCGCTAATTTTCTTACTCTTTCTCTTTATCTTTATTTTGTTGCCTCGGGACGAGCAACGGGTAAGTTTGGGGGATTGATGAGAGTGAAAATAAGCGTGTTTTAATATCCAATTTAACACCTTTTTGATTGATATTGTAGTCATATATTAGCACAATGGTCTTATATTCATTATATGTGAGAATAAGGTGCACTTGAGGTGTTTTCTTATGTTTTAGGTGGAAAAAGGATCAAAAGTGCAAGGTTGGAGAAAAGGTGCAATGATGCTGAAAAACGCACATCCAATTTGTGTAATTATTCTGTATTTGTGTTGAGCTCAAAACTCGTAGTGTGATATATCGTTGGAAAGCCACTGAAGAGAAGGTCGTTTTGGCGTAAAGAACATCCGAATTGGAGGTCGGACGAGGAAGTTATGAGCAAAGAGGTGACGCCGCGCGAGCTGTGCCGAATAGAACAGATGTGCTACATTCCATGAGTTTTTACAGATTTAATTCTTAGAGTTATTATAAGTTCTTTATATGGATAGAAAACCCAGGAAAATAGGATCGTGTGAGCGCAAAAATCACTCAATTTGGAGGTTGGATGTAAAAGTTATACGCGAAACAGTGAGACTGCGCAAGCTGATTCCGACCGGTTCGACCATGACAGGTGGGTTGACCTGAGCATCAGGTCGAACCAAGGTCGAACCAGACAGCGGAAAAACTGGTTCGACCACGTATGAAGGATATCAATTGTAGTCTCGAAAGGTGACCAAGTAAATATCGAACCCAAGGGACGGCGTATTATTAATTTAATTATTATCTAAATTAATTAAGACAGGGCAATAAGATTTGATGGATTTAATTAATAACTACAAAATAAATAATTAAAATAACAAATAAAATAAAGTACCACTCGAAGAATACGAAAGTGGATCAAGTAGGAGAATAGGTAGCTCTAGGATAATCCAGTTTTACTCATTAACTTCCCTTCCATGTGTCAATGTCCGACTCTACCTTGTGGAATATAGACGCATCACTAAACCATGCATATCTACTCTATAGACACAAGTAAACATGCGTGTAACACGTGTGAATAACCTCGGAGCAAGAGATATAATTTCACCCCCCTTTCTAGGTACTATCAGTATCAATTATTTCCCCCTAGGATTGGTACTCTAACCCGATATGATCTCCCTTTATAAGTACTATAAAATTATCATCTTTATCCTACTTATTAACCCGAATTCAATTCAATTAATAAGTATTCATATAAGATAGTTCTAATAAGACTTCAGAATCCCTTCACTTAGAATTATAACTTAAAACCCTATTCAACAGTGAACTTTCTCAACCAATAACCATGTTATGTATTCAGACTCTACATAACGATTATTGATGCACAAAATGACTATGAGTATGGATTAAAAAGGCACAATCTTATATAAAATAAACCACGAGTAGTGTTGTACAGAGTATACACATGGAAGTTCAATTAACTAGATAAAACCTTCACAACCCTAGTTCTACCAAAAAGGCTCTAGCCCATGGTGTTGTAGGAAACACACATGAGTGTTGGATAGATCTTACCCGAATGTCCAGAAAATACAAGATAAATTAAGAAACGAATAAACCCTAGATGTGGCGTCATCGCGTCCTTCTCGCTCTTGAATTCTCCTCTTAGTTCTCCCCTTGATTTCACAAACGAATCTTCAAAGTGATGAATGGATGGAGAAAAGAATGATGGTTGGGGGGTGATCCCCCCTTGTGGGGTGTTGTATGTTGTGGCCTCTCTTCTCTTCTCTTGTATTGTGTTGTGTTCCTCCTCTTTTTGGGGCTGTATAGACCTCCTTTTATACTTGTAATCACATCTCCTAGGCTTGAAATGGGCTTTTCAAGTGATCACACGGGTTTAGGCCTCGAAAATACGGATTTGGTAAGTTCCCGAAGCGCGGTTCGACCTCCCAAACAGGTCGAACCAAACAGGAGAGGTCGAACCATGGTCGAACCACTCTTCTGGACGTCCTAGGTACATGGTTCGACCAAAAAATAGGTCGAACCAGCATGTCGTGGTCGAACCAGTTTTTCCGCCATCTGGTTCGACCTTGGTTTGACCTGATGCTCAGGTCGAACCCACCTGTCGTGGTCGAACTGGTCGGAATCAGCTTGCGTAGTCTCACCGTTTTGCGTATAACTTTCACATCCGACCTCCAAATTGAGTGATTTTTACGCTCACGCGATCCTCTTTTCCTGGGATTTCTATCCATATAAAGAACTTATAATAACTCAAAGAATTGAATATGTAACAAGTCATGGAATGTAGCACATCTGTTCTGTTCGGCACAGCTCGTGCGGCGTCACCTCTTTGCTCATAACTTCCTCGTCCGACCTCCAATTCGGATGTTCTTTATGCCAAAACGACCCTCTCTTCAGTGACTTTCCAACCATGTATCAACTAAGAGTTTTGATCTCAACACAAACATAGAATAATTACACAAGTTGGATGTGCGTTTTTCAGCATCATTGCACCTTTTCTCCAACCTTGCACTTTTGATCATTTTTCCACCTAAAACACAACAAAACACCTCAAGTGTACCTTATTCTCACATATAATGAATATAAGACCATTGTGCTAATATATGACTACAATATCAATCAAAAAGCTGTTAAATTGGATATTAAAACACGCTTATTTTCACTCTCATCACCAGCTCTTTTTTTGTATAGAAAGAAATTGAAACTCATAATGTTAACTTACATTATTTTAGACAACAAGATTGTTGAAGATGAAGTAGACATGGTCACAAATTGGTCCAATGACAAAGGTGATGATCATGCACAACCTATTCAAGGCTCGAATCGAGAGTTTCAAAATTATCTTCAAAGGAATTTCGAGCGACGTGATAATCAAGCCCATCACCAACTTCGTGCTGATTTAGTTCAACATATTTGGCAACGTTTTGGTAACAATTATTTTTTTATTTTTTTTCTTATTATGCATTATCTTATTTATTTTTACTTGTTTTTTTCTCTCAGTATTTGATTACATTTGAAATTAAATTAGTATTATCTATATATATATATATATATATATATATATATATATATATATATATATATATATATATATATATATATATATATATATATATATATATCAAATTAAATTAAAAGATAACCATTAATTAAATTTAAAAAAAATACATCTATAAATATCTTTAGTGAAATTATAGGAGTATTATATTTTAAATAATTTATAAAATAAATAATAAAATAGTGGATCCCACAAATGTTGAGTTTAAATTTTAAAAAAAATGAATGTGAGTGTTAGTTTAATTTAATTCGGAAGTGTGTAGGAGATGATGTGGAAGATCAAAGTTGATTTAAACCAACAACCAATACAATGCTCTAACTATCTAAATCATACTCCCTCCTTCCATCCTCAATGTATCCATTTGCTTTTTGTACGTGGATTAAGGAGTATTATTATTTTATGTGTAGTAAGTAGTTGTATTAGTGGAGGGTGCGTGTCCTATATTTTATTTATATTAGTGGAGGGTGTGGGTCTCATAGTCCAAAAAGAAAAATGAATAGATTAAGAATGGACGACCCTAAATGGTAAAATAGATAGATTGACAGTGGGCGTAGGGAGTATTAATTATTAGGTAAACAAAAAAAAGAAATATTTAAACTGAATGAGGAAATTATGGGTCAAAATTAGTATTTAAATTATAAACTAAATAAATTTATTTTTTATGTGCAATCAATTAGTATTAACTAGTATTTTCCGCCTGTGCGTTGCACGTAAAGCATTTTATTATAGGGTTATTTTTTTTTATTTTAATAGTGTTATGTATTTGTATAAATATGCTTGAGCTTCTCTCATTCGATTTTGGTCTGGTTTGAATTTTATTGTAGCATTATTTTTTTATTTATGTTTATAACTATCTCATATGTGATTTGCACGGAAATAATTATATTTTGTGAATAATTTTTACACATTTTATTATAGGATTATTGTTAATTATATTTTAGTTTTAATAGTTTTATCTCTACAAATATGTTTGAGCTTGTCTCGTTCAGTTTTGGTCTGGTTAGAATTTTGTTGTAATATTATTATTTTTATTTATATATATAATTATCTCATATGTATTTTGTACGAAAATAATTATAAATAATTTTATGTATAATTAGTTTTCTTTCTTATACTTCATAGGTCCTCCCGGCCTTGTAGTTACATATTTTCTATTTGGGGATCAGTTCCTAATGGTTTCATTACCTTTTTTTGGTATATGAGATTCACACAAAACGATTAAATCATCTTCATGTGACCCACCTACCATTCTAATACAACTATTTACTATAAATTAAAATAATATATTCTTCAATCACCGTGTAAGAAGCAAATGTAACCATTAGGACAGGACAGAGGGAGTATTATTATTTTTTCCTCCCAAAATACAGTCCCCTCCTCTCCCCCCCCTCCCCCCCCCCCCCCCCCCCCCCCCCCCCGCGCGGAAGAATTTGGTTGAATTTTCTCCATTTTCAAGCTGTATGATATTTTTCATGGTTTTTGTTAAGGGCCTCAATGCACCATTTATTTACCATTCGTGCTTCATCTCGAATGATCAATTTGCGAATAGAAAGGAGTTGAGCAAGATCACTTCCATGCCTTACATTACACGTTGAATCCTTGCACACTGAAAATGGAATACAAAATTTCGAGTGTGTTGTTCGGCCCCCTGGCAAAAGTAAGGATGCAATTCCACTTGATGCCACGTTCAACATTATATCCCCCTTTGATCTAATACAAGTCAATATCGTCTTCCATATGAATGTCTTTCTAGAGCATCTGTATTCATATATGAAGAAAACTCTGCCACTTCCAAAGATAACGCTTTCCATCATCCGGTGATACACCTACTTCTAATCTTCATTTAGTTTCTTCATCAAATTCAGACATTCTTTTTGTAGTGATGATCTATTATACCTCAATTCACTTTATATTAGTCTGTTATTATGCTAAAAATTCTTTTCAGTATCTGGAATGGGCATCCCTTTAAAATCTCTTATATTTTTATTCATAGATATCAATACACGATTGATCTCACACAAACACTTACTCATTATATCCGCCTTAGACATCACCAAATTTGCAATTTGAAATAATCTTAGAATCTCAATGAAAATATGTATTTCAATAATAAACACGAAAAATATAATTATTTCATTTGTTAATGTGCCTTACCTAGGTTTCTCAATCTTTTCCTCTCGTTGTATAATATATCCTCAGATAATTCTTTCCAACATGCATCCCACATAGTTTTTGGCATGCTTATGTTTCCAAGAATTAATAGATTTACAAACATATTTCTCAATAGCTTGCTGGAAGCTCATGATGCACATTTCTTAATTGCATCTATATATTTCTTGTCGTCTTCGAGCAATCCTCTGCATCGTATGCTTCTTGAAAATATTATATATTTCTTTCTCAAATTTACAAAAATCTTCATAACATATTGGTCCTCACACTACATTTAATAGAATTCTCAAATAATAAGATTCTCCGGCACCAGTAGAAACATAGAAAATCCTACCAACGTTCAATTACTAAATTTTTTTTTCACCCTTTCTCTCTTGTTATTTTTCCAGACAAAGTGCTGTGGGAATTCTGTATATGTCAGTTTTCTTGTCTCGGGGTATTTCTTATTTGCTTCAAACCAAGCTAAGAACATACTCTCCCTTATAAAAATGTTAATTATTTATATATAATATATAAATATAATTCTTTTAACATAATGTAATTTTATATTTATCAATTAGATAGTATTGTGTATACGCTTATTTTTTTCATAACATTACATTTTACTTATATTCAGAAATGACAACGTATAGGTTACATGCTTATTTAGAGATATCGTATCCGTTTAAATATCTACTACTCATATCCATTATTTTATTGTATTTAGTTTTTATTCTATTTTAATCTTAAAAGTCCATTTAATGCTACTCCCTCCGTCTGCTCGAAAATGGTGCATTTACTTTTTATACGTGAATTAAGGAATGGGTAGTTATATTAGTGTGTGTGGACCCATATTTTAATTGTATTAGTGGGTGTGTGTGTGTCCTATGTGTATAAAAAAATTAGACCCTTAGGAGCAGACACCCAAAATTGAAAAATGGAACTCTTTGGAGCGGACGGAGATAGATTTGACAATTAATATAATATACAAAAAATATCACTCATATAATGTTAATTAAAAAATAAAAATTTTATTATTAGCATAAATAAATATATTAATGGTTAAGATTTAATGTATTAAATAGACTGTTAAACAATATTTAAATTGATTGCAATTGATCTAAAAAAATATATATCATATTCAGTTTATATAATAGGTAAGTACATTATTTATCTATAGATAATTTCATTGATTGATTTGATTCAGAATTTAAGATAAATATTAACTTTGTATAATTAATTATATTAAAATTATTTTATTTTAATTATATTTATCTTTCAAAAAAGTAGATATAATTTATCTATAAAAATCAATTATTATTTGTTTTAAAATAAAGATATAGTTTACTATAATATATATTTTTTCTAATTAAATTACATATGAATAAAATAAAAAATAAAATACTATTTAATATAATAAATTACAAATATTAAAATAATTTTTATAGAAATGATACTTATAGAAATAAAATTAAATGAATAATTAAAATAAATTACAAAAAAAATAGACTTCATAAATTAATCCTAAAGATTAAATCAAAAGATTATATATAGATATTATCCTAATGAAAATAAAATTAAATGAAAACTTAGAATAAATTAAAAAAACTTCAAAAATAGATTTCATACATTAATCTTAAATATTAAATAAAAAATAAAAAAATATAGTTGACATGTGCTTTGAATTTTTTAACTAAAATTTCTGAAGTTAATTCTGGATACGTACACTGATAACTTTTTTTTTTAAATGATGATCGAAGCTACAAATAAGATCAAATAAATATAAGAATAATAAAATTAAAAAATACACTATAAAAATAGAGTTTATGGAATTAAGAAAACACAAAAAAAACATAAATCATTAGATAAACGAAAAAAAAAAGAATGATGACTCAAATGATAATGATCAAACATGAAAATAAGATTTAAAAAAAGAACAAAAGATAGAATATTAAAATATAAAAATATGGTTCATATAATTATAAAGCAAACATAAAAATTGAAGAAAAAAAATAGACAAAAAAAAAGAATGATACCTCGAGAATGATAGAACCTACAAATAAGATCAAATATGAGAATGATTGAATCTAAAAATAATATCTAATAAAAGTACAAAAGAAGATAAAATAAATTAAATTATAAAAATAGGATTTATAGAATTATTAAAAAAAACACATAAAAATCGAAGAGAAAAACAATAAGATAAAAAAAGTATAATGATACCTCCAAGGAAATTATTGAACCTGCATATAAGATCAAATAAAAGTATAAAAGACTTGTCTTCTTCCAGATGGCGCAAGGCGATTGGCCAGATTTTAGGATTTTGGGACAATATAAATAGCCTCTCTCAGGCAGGTCACTAATACTCACTTCTGACATTACACTTGTAAGAAACTGGGAAGAACGAGTGTTGTTCTTAAAAGGAGAGAGTAATAAAATCGATGGAATTCTTTGGTGGAATTGATTTTCTATCAGTTGTGATCCTTTTATTTATAGTTTATTGTGTTTGATCGCGTTCGTTCTTGGTTTTGTTATCAAACATCTTAATCCTTCACACACGAAATTAACGAGCCAAGAACGATTGTCGACACTATAAAAACCGAACACAACTAAATAATAATCAGGTGGAATCCCGAAAAAAGCACATCCATACTTCCCGCCAAGCCATTTCCCGCTATGCATAGCACCAAACCCCTCCCCTTTCCACTCTAGGTTAATTTTGCGGCTTCACAAGGAAGTTACGTATACAGGTGAGAGATTGATCTTAATTATTCTCAAGATAATTGAAATAAATCGTTAGCTTATTCGAATTTCTCACTTGTTTCTGCATCTTGTCTTTCAAATTATTACTCATTTCATTTGGGTTTTTACTAATTTTTAGGGTTTCTGCTATTTGAGCTGATTATCTGCTCCTTCATCCATATTCTGGTGTTGCGTCTGGATTAAAAATCTTTGAAGACGGTGGACTAAGCGTTGGTCATAAAGGTTAGGCAGGTTCTTCTACATGCTTTTCGCTTATATGTCATTTGTGAATGTGGCTTCTGGTCGTCATTTTTTGCGCTTTGATTGTGTAATGGTTCTTCATATTTCAGACGATCTAGGAGAGTTTGGTTATGGGTTTTGACATTCATATAATGTTTCGCATCAGATCTGAAGAAGTCCATTCTCTAGGCGATTCAATTGATTAATTTGGGATAGGTGGTCGGTGGTTTATGGGTTGAGACTGCCTAATGAATGATCTCTGAACTTGTTTTGCTTATTTTTATTTTTCTGGCATGTTTTTTTCAATATGGGCTATTAGAATTTGGTAAAATAAATCACATGTTGGGAGTTTTAATGTTAGTCATGTTAGATCTTAAACTAGTATAGGATCTTCCTCTTATTGATTTTTCTATGTCACTTTATGTGTGCTTTCTTCTGTTTGACTGAATTGAAATGAGAAGTTACATAAATCAAATCCATAAATCAAATCCATAAATGAGAAGTTTGGTTATATGAGGTTCCTCATTTCTCAAATCCATAAATCATTACATAAAGCCTGAGCTCTTGGGTGCCTAAACTATGGTAACCTTCATCCAAATTGTTTAAAGAAGTTCATAAAGCTAGTTGTAGCATTTTAAATTGTGGAGCTCCTGTTGATAATGGCTGTGGATTACATTATCATATAACAGCAGATCACTATCATTAATTACAAAAGTTCTTTACTACTGGTCACATGTCAGCATGTAGATATATTTGGGATACGGATGGTATGTCAGAGTCATCTTGACTGTGAATCACTTAAGGTTTCGCTTGTTCAACTTAGATTTGTGTCCTTGAACTTGGGTCGACTTGTTTTGTAAAAGAATTTAACCATTATTTAGTGTTAGAAATAGGTAATATACATCTATGTCATGTACTTGATTGTATTATTTTCCATGGATATGCATACATGGTTAACATGCTTTAATTATTATTTTATCTGGGTTATATGTCGAATCTCTTCTCGTGGATAAAAACTTGTCTTGATTCCATAGGGAAGATATGATGTGCTGGCTTCATAGTTTTGAAACTTTTGATTATTTCATATGGTTTATTCGATTAAAATATTTCATTTTTCTGTAAGTAGAATATTTTGCTAAATTGGTATTGAGAATTATTATTATTTTTTTAAATTTATTCTAGTTTTGGTGCTGCCCTTTGTACACGAGATAGGAGAGGAAACAATTGTTTCTTTCTTTCTGCAAATGGAGCTAAGGAGCTGTGATACAGCACATTTTATCCAAACTATCAGGAGTGGGGTGGTGCAAATAGTGTACAATACAATTCCCAGTAGGAGTTTTTTTAGATTTAAAAATTTAAAGGATATATATGAGAGTGAAGATGCCAAAATTCTTCAGAACCCTCCAGCTTTGGTGTTTGACTATCGAAAGGTGAAACACGAAAGTCCATGTAGTATGTTGGCTGATAGAACATTACAGGAAATCAAAATTGAAACTGATGAGTTTTCTACCCATGCTGAAGATGATGTGGGCAGTGGTTTGAATGATGACACCACATTAAAACAGCTAAAACAACGATTAAGAACAAAGAAAAGGAAGAGTATTCCCATTGACAATGATGTTCATCAGGATAATGAAAATGAAATTGCAGCACATTATGATTCTGATCTTAATGAGCCGCTCATTAATTTGAAACGTAAGCGTTCAATGGCCTCGAATGCTAAAACGAAACGCTTGAAAAAAAGTGCTAACACTTCAACCCCTGATGTCGTTATTAAATCTGAAGAGAATTTGGTCACTGAATGTTACCCTCAAGTTGGCGGTGAACCTGCCCCAGTTAGGCCTGTGAAAGTTGAAGATCCAGGCACTGAGCCAATAGGATGCCAGAATACAACCATTTCTGGTGATATCTTGTCCATTTTCCATAATGAGGTACCAAATCCTGGTCAGAAGACGGTTCAAAATGAAAATAACGAAGAAAAACCATTGTGCATGAACAATTATGGAAAGTGTGTTACTAATAAGATTTCTTTTGATCATTTGGAGGATGTTGTAGATATGTGTATTCTTGTTCCAAAGGATGGAACTAGTGTGGCTGTTGCATTTAATTCTCCACGAAGTGCTTGTAGAGAATCTTTAGATTTTTCTTCTGTGGAGATTGAAAAGCAAAGAGAGATTCAGGACTCATCATATCACCTTGGAGAGTCCCATCCTGAGGACCCAAATGCAGATACGTCAAAGGAAAAAAGTTTTTCTGGCACTCTAGCTCCATATATGGCTACCAACCATTGCATGAGATTTTATCAGGAGTGTAATTCTGAGGATAAAATTGAAGCAGACTTTGAAAATGAGCCAAATGGTTTTCAGAGTAGCCTTGACAGGAGCTGTGGCTCAAACCAAGTTTCAAATACTCCTTCAAAAACTATAGCTGAGAAAGAGCAAGCTTCAATATGTTCCGTTTTGAGAAATGAATTGTACTATCTAGGTCATATTGAAGATGAGTCATTGAAGGCTGTGGAAAAGCAGAGTTCAGCATCGACTAGTGCAGAGGTCTCTTTAGGGAACAAGACGTGTGTTAGTGCCGAGACAATTTTGACACCAAAATCACACCAACCTCCTGAAAGACTCCTTTCAGCACGCAAGGTAATTGTAATTTCTGCATGATTTATTTAGTTTACGTATGGCTCCTGCATCCAGTTAAAATTTAATGTATCTAAATCTACAGGCACTTTCTCCATCTTCTCAAGAGCAATTGCGATTGGCTATGAATTCTGATGAAATTTGTAATGATTCCTGTCAAAATAGTGAGTATAAGAGCAGAGGTTACTCTCAACTATTATCTTTACTTTTATGTCATTATGAAATTATCTCAGCTATTCTCTCTTCTTTTTTTTTTTTAATAAATATTGAATTTATTTTATCTTTTGTTTTCTGAATTTATAATTGTATGCAGAAGATTGTAGTTCAACGCTTATCAATAATTGCTTTTGACGATGTATGACGAAAAGACTACGCCTTTAATCTCTTAAATCTCTAGTCTGACTTCTATTTCTCACAATTTTATTTTGTATTCAATCTGTTTATCCAATGGCTTGTTTCCAATATCATTTTGTTTGGTCATCAATTTGAATTTATCACGTGACATGTAGAAAGACTGTCTAAAATTATTTTCATAATATATTTCTTTTTACTCAATCTAAAGCTTATTACTACTACTTTATAGTGCTAATTTAGCGTAACAATCACTATCCTTAACTTTTCTTTTTGGGTAACAATTAGCATCTTTTAACTTATCTTTTTCGTGTCTATTTCATACTAAAGTCAAAACTACATTCTCCTTGATATTAACTATAAATTCCCTGTATTAGAATATATGATGAATATCTTGTATTAACGTAAAAGCTGAATTTTTGATGGAATAAATTCAAATGTTGTATTGAAAATGTTTTGTACGAATGACATTGAAATTTGATGTTTGAGCTATAATGATGTATTCTGAAGCTTTTAATGATGATATTAATGCATTTTTTAAGCAAATAAAATATATAAAAAATTTGTTATTATTGTATTATAAATATTTGATCATTTACACTTTGACTCTTAGCTCTAAGTCTGGCTATTTTCTTGATTAAAATTTATAAATGAATTTCGTTTGCAAATGTATTAATTAAGCAAACGTCTTTCTTGCCACATTTCTGTATAAACTGCATGAGAAGAAGAAAGAATTGCCTGAATCTTGAAAGTAAGTGCAGCAAACACCGTTTTTGTCCTTGTGAAGATGTTATTTGTTGTTTCGATATCCAGATTATGGGGTTTGATGGATTCCTTGTTTGGATAATGTAAAGTTCCTGTTCCTATCACCTTTCCTTCACCCATAATTCTGAAGTTCTCTTTTCTCTTTCGTTGTCCCTTAAGAGTATAGCATGATTAAGGACTCAATATCTTCTCTGGATGTTTTGAATATGTCCACTCTCCTAACTCTTATCCATGCTGCTACATTTAATCTTCTAAATTTATTTGTTTCCATATTTGCTTGACCATATTATTCTGTGCCTGCAGTTGTTCTAGAATGCAAGGAGAAGCTTTTTGTCAACCAAACCGAGAACAAGTCATCTCCTAGATCCAAAATCCAGGTGGAAGTGATGGTCAATCATAGACACCCTGGGGAGGTTAGCCAGCGAAAAGTCCCCACTGGCCCCAAACGTGTCATAAGAAAATTACCGATTTCCAAAGGGAATCTTGAGGGTCCTCGTTTTTCACGTGCATTACCAGGCATCAGCACTGCATGCACATCTGTGCAAGGTTGTTCTGGAGGTGCAGTTGCATTCTCGCAGCGCCAGATGCTCGACATGGAGACCCTTGCAGAGAAGCTGATAAAGGAGTTGAAATCCATGAAGGACATTGTGGAACAAAAATTACTTTTCGAAGCATATCGGAACGCTTCTCTGAAAAATGATGCAGATGAGGTACGCATGATCCAAGTTCCACTATCTGATTCATTTTGGTTTTATTTTTACTGTTTGTGAGGGTGTGTTTTCTTTTCTCTACAGCCTGCTCTGAGAGACTAAAACTAAACTTAGCTACAGAAGTTCGTGATTGTAATAATCATTTAATGGCTAAAATAAGTCATAATAGCTACAATGATATTGATTTAATTGTTTTGAGCTATAATTGGAAACAGTGTTTGAATGTTTTATATTTGTGAAAATCTCATGATGCATGGCTGCAAATGATATGCATGTATGTCAGTTTAGTCTATCAATGTCTCATGTAGTTTCTTATTTCAATCTTTTTAATTACTGGATTTTTTTATTTTGGCATGTGCATGTTCTAGCAATATTAATATACTTTTTCTATTGAAGCTTTAGGATCTTGTGTCTTCAAGTCGGTTCAATCAATTGAGTCTATTAATTGACCTTGTTCCTGAAACAAATAAATATATCTGAATCTTAGAAGCCTAATTGAACTTGTGATGCACATGCTTTACTCTGAAAGTGCATAAACTGTACTACTGTGTTGATCGACATAAAATATCATCTCACTTTGAAGTATCTTTCTTCTTCACAGGTGAAGTCCGCCATCAGTAATGCTACAAAAGTAGAGGAAACAGCTAAACGGTGGATGTCCATGATGGCGAGGGACTGCACCCGTTTCTGTAAAATAATGGTATTTTACTAATTTTATTCTTTCCATTCTAGTATAGCACAAGTTCTTGGCTAGGCTTCTTGATTTCTCATTGAATTCTGCGTCTCTTACTGTATTCTGACGACTCTTGTAACTGTTAGGAAATGACTCCAGAGAGCACAACTTCAAAGGATACGTCGCCCAGGGAGAAGAGGAAGATTAGGTTTGCAGACGAAGATGGTGGAGAGCTCTGCCGTGTCAAATATTTTTTTGATGGTGGTGTAGCTCCTGAGGCAGAGTCTGATGCTGTAAAACAGTGACACCATTCAATGTAGCCTCCATTGAAACATTAGTTGTACATTTCAATCCCGTGGGAATCCCACGGTGGGATATAAATAGTTTTATCTGAATTTTGAACCACATTCTTGGGTGAATTATTAATGTTGTATGTTCGACTATTGATGAGCGTCTTGATCTAGTTCACTTGTTCAATTTGATAAAATTTCCACAGATGCAATATGTGATGCAACCGGTTAGTTACTAACAGAAAAACACTTAAGTATACACCAGTAGATTAACAAATTTTGACGAGTGGTCCACACTGTAAACCTACAAATAACACATCAAATTCAATTTTAAAATAATTGATTTTTGTGAAATCGCAAAAATAATTGCTCTAATCCCTCTGTCCCACGTATTTGTTCACGTTTATACGACACGGAGATTAAGAAGTGTTATTTTTATAATAATGTAGTAAGAAAAAGTAGAGTAAATTGGTAATATGAAGAGAAAAGATAAATAAATTTTAGGGAATGATGAATAAAGGTAAAAAAAATGAATAAAATTGTTGGGATTGATGAATAAAGTGTTAAAATTATATGAGATATATGGTGTATTTTTACTATTAATAGAATGTGAATAAATACGTGGGACATCAAAATGAAAAGTACTAATAAATACGTGGGACAGATAAAGTATTATAATTTGCACTTAACATACCACAACAAATAACCCATCAAATTTTATTTTTTTTGTACCATTCCAATTTTTTTCAAAAAATTGATTTTATGAAATTTAGATTAATTCCGTTGGAGGTAGGGATGTCAATTTGGGCCCGACTCGTGGCTATCAACCCGGCCTGCACGATTTGGGTCTACCCATACTCACCCCGAACTAAAAACGGGGTGGGCCGCCCAGAACCCATTTCAAAGTGGGTTCGGTAGGGGTGTCAATTTGGGCCCGACTCGCTGCTATCCACCCGACCTGCACGATTTGGGTCTACCCATACTCACCCCGAACTAAAAACGGGGTGTGCCGCCTAGAACCCATTTCAAAATGGGTTCGGGTATTACTTTAGATCCGTGGGTACTCTCGCCCCGTACTAAATATAAATATTATATTTTTTATTTTTATAATCATTTAAAATTCTATACTTTACTATTAATTTTGTGATTATTATTATTATTTGAATTTTTTTTTATTTTTTTGACAAAATATATTATTTGAAGCTATGGAAAATGATGAAGTGAGAAAGAGTCAATCATTTATGGGTGGAGAATAATTAAAATTCCAACTACATAAGTTTTAATAAAATTAAAAATAAATTAAAAAAAAAGAGAGCGGGCCGGGGTGGACTCGCCCCGTTTAGGTTTGGGTATGGGGCTGTATAATAAGACCCATGCGAGTCCGGGGCAAGAAATTTTAAAATTACTAGGCCCTAAACTCGGCCCGTTGACATCACTAGTTGAATGAATTCATTTTGATAACACATTTCATAAAATTATTTTAGTTTATTGTTAAGAGTTACTCTCTTTGTGAGATGTGTATATATGAGTCGCATCAATCCATTGTTAAAGTATGTTTATTTGTAGTTAAAATATATTTGTAGTGAATCATATTATAACACCTTAAAAACATATACTTAAATTCATTATTCATCCTACTTTATAAAAACATACTTTATAAAATAATAAGCATACTTTATCTATATAACAATGATAGAGGAAACCTACTCTTTACATACCGATGTAGACTTTGTCCTTAGATCGATGCTAGCCAGCTAGTTGTGATAAGGTAGATAACGAACTCTATCTACTAGTGAAATAAGGAAAACCCCCTTTTCAAAAAGCTTACTAGCTAGTTGAGCTAAGACAAAAATCGATTCATTTTTGGGTACGATCATAGCTTCATTCATTCGTTGAACCTTGGGGATAACCATTAACATTGTAGCATTGAAGTCAATGACCGCATCACCAAGCTTTATGTTTACAGGCAAACCACGTAGAATAGTCAGTCTCGTACCCAACCCATAGAGACTCAGTGTGTAAAAAATAGGTTTCCAGAGTGATGAGTGATATTTTCACCTAGATTTTAGTATCTTTTTATGTGAGTTTTCGTATATTTTTATCCGTATTTTATGTGTTATTTGGTTGTGTTTTGTGTTTTTATGAAAATGTATGTGAATGAGTTTAAACCTATAATTTTCACTTTTTATTTGATGCTAGATATGATAAGGAAGACGTAGGAAAAAGCGGATCTCAATTCGGAGTTGAAACGAGGGAGAACGAGCCAAAACAGTGAAGAAATACAGGAGCCAGCACCAACACGGGCCGTGTAGCCAACACGGCCCTGTAAGAGATGGCCGTGCGGCGACACCAATTCGTTCAACATGGGCAACTTAAGGCCGTGTCCAGTCACACGAGTCGTGTTGGCAGCACGAGTCGTGTCATCAACACGGCCCTGTAAGAAAAGGCCGTGCGGGAGCATCAGTTCACACGATACGGCCACCTTATGGCCATGTGCCAGAGCACGACTCATGCTGTGTAAAATCCTGGAAAAAAATTAGAATCCTTCTAGAAGCCTCCCAAGGGGTATAAATACCCAATACTTCAATATGTGAGAGAGAGATCCGAAATCCACTCTTCCACACACACCTCACACACCTTTTCCTCAATTTTTCACCTTCACCTTCATCCATTCTTCATCCTTTGGATCTACCATTATCCAACCATCAAATCCTTCATCCAAGTAGCTAGAGAAGCAAGGAAGAGAGGTGAATTGCAAAGGGAAGAAGAAGATCACCATTGGAGACATCCAAGGGAGTTTTCATCTACACTTTGTATTGAAACCTATTGTTTATCATGTTTTGTAAGGATTTTAATGTCTATGTTGGATTCCTTGTGACCATGAGAGACTATTCTCCCTTGTGAGATTAGCAATATGAATTGTGTTGGATAATTTTGGGGATTTGTGTATTTGAATTCATATGTTGATTGGATCTATGATTTTCTATCATTGATTATTAATTGCTTGATTTGTATTGATGATTTGTGTGTTTAGTTGTTCTAAATATGTGATTAGATTGAGAAATCAACGATATGCTTAGGATAATTGAGTGAATCATTTCATCAAACACCTCATGTGCATTATAAATTATGAAGAGATTGAGAAATCCTTCATAGTTTAGAACCCTTTGGTAGGACATTCGATTAGTTTGATCGAGAGATTGATTAATTGTGTGAAGGGACTCTCATTTAAGTTTAGTACCTAGTTGGAATTGTTTAAGTAAGAACCAATCCATTGAGCTATTTGATATCCATATCCTATTCATTCCGAGAGGGAGTTTAGGTGATCTTAGTATTGGCCCTTAGTCTTCAATCCATGACACATATGAATTTGATACATGATACCTAGATTTTCCATGCTTTAAGATTGCTAGTCTCATCTCTATCTACTTGGCTCATTCATCCATCTCCCATTCATCTATCCATTTATTTTATTGTAATTTCTTGATTATCTTCCCTTCTTGATCATCTCTATAAAACTATGACAAATACCAGATCGCTTAAACTCTAGTACCTTCCTCCCTGTGGTTCGATAATTTCTTTAATTGGTCATGCCCACTATATTATGGCTAATCAAATGGCATTGTTGCCGGGGAATTTAGTTGTATTTGTGACTTCGTTTTTCGTTGAGTGTTAGGATAGGGACATTTTTATTTGATTTGTTTTTTGTTATTTTATGATTGTGTTTGTAGGGACGAAAGTGTTGTGCCATGGTATTGGCCTTGAAGAGCAAAGGAGTGGTGCAAATTGAGGTAACGAACATTTTCTCAACTTAAATTCAACTTTGCCTAATTTAAGTTTAGGGGTATGTTCTCTTTGTTACTTGACTTTTCTATGGTTTGAATTATAAAAAATGCATCAATGAACTCCTACTTGAGCTTATTGCACAGGCGCACGTTTAAGTCCTTACTCTTTTCCTTGGCACACTTTTTCTCATTTCTTTGTTTTTGCTTTCAATAAGGAGAAATCTTTCTTGGCTCTCTCGTGCTTCATTGTGAGAAATTTTGAAACTATGATATTTAGTTGAAACTTGTGACGAGATGAATTTTTACTTATGTACTTGTTGAGTTATGGTTTGTGCTTGTTTTGTGTTTCTTTCACTACTACAAGTCCGTGAGCTTTTTGAGCCATTAAATCGTAATATCAAATGATTTTTTCTTTCTTGAGTGCATCATTCTTTTGTGTACATTCTAGAACTTTCCATTGTGTCTTTTTGAAACTGCACGTGTGTGAAGATTGTTGGAAATGATTTAAGGCCATCTTTGTGTTGACAAGTCACTTAGCCAAATTAATTCTACCAAATGAAATTATTTCGTAGTTTGTCCCTTTGAGCTTATTATCTTTATTTCTTTGGCAACCTACAAATTTAGCCATTTTTATCCATATTTTATATCCTAATCACCTTTGTCGATTAGTAGAGGATTAATGGGATGAAGTGGTTGAATTGAGCTTACAAGAAAGTTTGAAAAGAGAAAAATGGTGAAAGTGCTAGAAAAGAGGGAGAAAAGATGAAAAAGAAAAAAATGGAGGTTGTGTGAAAAGAAGAAAAAAAATTGAGTAAAGCTTGTATAAAAGAAGCATAAAGGAGCTCTACTAGAAAAATGGAAAGAGAGCCCTTGTGAAAAAGAGAGAAAAAAAACTCAATAGTGGAACAAAAAAAAAAAGAAAAATAGTTCGTTAGTGTGTCGGATGGAAGATTACATTTTTCTTGAGGTTAAATGAGAAAAAGAGAGGATAAGAGTTGAAGTGATCAATCAACTTAAATTCTCTACTAACTTGAGCTTACTTTTCCTAAATTTTCCTACCCAAGACCAAAGAGCCTACATTACAACCCCGTTAAAGACCTTTTTGATTCAATAATTAATACATACAAGTGGTAGATAGTTTAGACCTTTGGCAAGCATATGGTAATGACATACATTCGAATTGATTTTTGAGAGTATACACTTCTCCCATACACCCCTTGAGTGTGAAAGTGAAAAGCAAAATCTAGAGAGGAGTAGTGAAAGTCTCACTTGCTTGCATATTTCCTAAATTTAATTTGTATGCATTTAAATTGATATCTTGTCGCTTGTTTTGATTGAATTGAAATAGTTTTGAAGTGACTCAATCTCATTGATATCTTGATTCAATTCTAGGTGAATTCCCCTCCTCGTTCTTTCTTTTCTTTCATTGCTCGGGGACGAGCAACACTTTAAGTTTGGGGATTTGATCGTTGTGAAATTCACCTAGATTTTAAGTGGATTTTTGTGGCTTTAATTTAATAATTGAGCATGATTTTAATGAAAATACTATTAATTGCTTGATTATCTGGAGAAAGGTATTTTTGTTTATTTTTGCAGAAAAATGGGTGATTTTGATAAAAATGGATTCTACAAGTGAAGAGGAAGATGTGGGAGAAAACAAAGCTCGATTTGGAGTTGAAACGAGCAAGAACGGGCCAAAGAAAAAATTGTTATAAATCTCATTTTTTGTGCCATGAGCTAAATTATCCCACATTGATTACTTACCACAAATTCCTCCCACTCTATCACTACATGAACCCACTTGTCCCACATTGAAAACTCACTCAAATTTATCTCATCCTTACTACTATAAATACCCTCTTCTATGAAAGCCACCATGGATCAATCCTCACCCATTAAATTCCATTAAATTGAATCATTAGATTCAATAGTTGAAGAGAGCTTTTTAAGATCTCCATAGTTGAGATCCCTCCCCCTTTCGGGGTGAGGGATCCGTCCGTAGTTTAAATATTTTTTTTCTAGATTAGGATTTTATTGTTTTCCAAGAAAGTGGGGACACCAAGGAAAGGATGATCCTCATGGATGTAAAACTTCATTAAGGTGTAATCTAATCCTACTTATTATCTTTTTATTTTCTATGTTTTGGATGTTTAAGTGATGTTTAGATTATGGATTAATTTGTGATATTATTTAAATTGCAATCCCGGCTTTGATTAATTTCATTTATGGATGCTTAATTGTTTAATCTATATGTTTGATTTGTGTGGTTAATTATCTAGTGCATGTGGTTAGAACGAGAGTTCAATTATGTGTTTTAGAAATTAATTTAATCATTTCATCACGTGGGTTATGTGGATTAATGTGGGAAGAGTTGGAGACGACCTCTCATGTTTAGAACTACATAAGTGGACACTAGAGAGGTTAGATCGAGAGGTCAATTAATCTAGTGAGGGGAACCAAACCTTAGTGAATTCATAGTACCTAGAAAGGGAATATTACCTAAGATTTAGTATCTTTTAGGGAACTCGTACGTGTAATTAGTACCTATTGGGAGGTGTTCGCTATGGCATCGATCCTATGTGCTACTTTGGGGTCTTTGTAAGGGCCTACATCCTCTTCATCTCGAGAGAGAGTTTAGGTGAAAATAGTGATCGCTCTTACTATGATAGCTTAAATTGGGAGGCAATTAGATGTGTTACATGATTGATCCATTTGAATTGCATAATGAAGATTTCCTTTGCATTGAAAATTTCAAAAATATTGTAATTAGTTTCTTTTCTTGTTTTTATTATCTCTCTTCTCGGTCGTCCCTAACTAATACGAGACTATAACTTGAAGGCCACGAATCCTAAATTTCCTTGGGTTTGATATTTTGTTGCTTGGTCGCCCGGACTATTAACGACCAATCAAATGGCGCCGTTGCCAGGGAGGCAACGGTTGCTAGTGGTTTAACGAAGGAGTGTTTCGATTGGTATTAATAGAGATATTTTTATTGCTTTTTATTATTTGCTTTGGAAAATTTTTGATCTCATTTTTTTGTTTTGATAGGTACGTGAAACTACCTTGAGAGAAGAGGAAGGGGGATCAAAGCCAAAAATAGCAAGTTTGAGGAGAATTGTAGTAAGCTTTGAGGAGAGTGTTTAAATGGAAGGTTGGAATCAATACTTGAGTGATATTTTTGGTATTCAAAGTGCAAGGGTTCCATCTCCACAATCAAGAGGCTACATGAATGAGAGCAACTATGGGTACAACTTCCAAATGAATCAAGATAGCTCTCAATACTACAATCATGGAAGAAATGAAGAATGGCAACAAGCTTACAATGCAAATACATTCCATCCGTATCAAGCATACACTTATTCTCCACCAAATCCCAACACCAACAATTCTCCTCCGTTTCAAGACTACGCCTTACTTGAATTATATAGAAGAAGTGCTCAAGGAAGTGATGAAGGTCAAGATCCTCAATCAAGTTTTCTTCAAAATGAATCCTCCGAGATAATTACCCAAGTTACTTTGGAAGTGACAAGATAACTAAGGATGATGAATCAAGGTGCTTATGGTCAAGTCTTGTCTAATTCAAGTTTGGGGGGTGCTCAAAATATGCAAGGTGTGTCGATTCCTAGTCCTATGGAGCAAGAAGAGTGGAGGATGCCTACGCATCAAGTAGGAGATGTTTATTTCCTGGGAGTGGATGATTTCCAAGAAAATTTTCAACATAACTATGAAGGAAGTTTTCATGGGAATTATCTACCAATTCAAGAATGGAATTGTGACAACCAAGAGGGAGGAGACTTTCAACAAGTCGAAGAAGAAAAATCATCTTTAGAAGTATTGATTGAGAAGTTGATTGAATCTAATAAAACTCAAGATGAAAATAATGAAAGAAGATTCAAGGCTATTGAGGAAAATAATGATCAAAGATTCAAAGCCTTGGAGCATCAAGTGAGCCAAATTGTAGTGCTTTGACCAATTTTCAACAAGTTGAAGAGCTTGAAGAGGAGAGCAAAGTCGAAGAAGAGTTGGAGAAAGAAGAGAATCTAGGGGATGAAGAATCAAATGAGGTGATTGAAGAGCCTATTGGGGCAAATGATATTGATGAAGAGGAACAAAGTCTAGAAGCAAATGATGATGACTTGAAGAGTGAAATGAGCATTTCTAAACCTTTAAACTCTTTAAGTTGCTTTGAACTTGATAATATTGTTTACATTGATTTTGTTTTACCCATTGATTTTTCTCATATCCTTAGAAACAAAAGAGAACTCGAAGAGATGTTGGAGATCTATTTGGTAAGGAGGAATAAGTGGTGTTCAAGAATGGAGAGGGCAATGGAGTGTAAGCTCAAGAGAGTCAAATTTTTAAAGCCATGCTCGAAGGATGTAACGGAGGTCGTCACTTGCCACAAATGCCTAATAGAGGAAGAAGCACAACGGTTAAAATTCGATGGCAAGGACGAAAGATATCCGTGGCCATTCTGATGAGTTCTCCATATCCCGTCCGGCTTGAAGACGTTAAACTTAGCGCTAGATGGGAGGCAACCCATCATTATCTTTATTGCTTTATTTATTGCTTTCAATAAGGATGGTGGATTTGCTTGTTTTGCATTTTTGGTATGTATGTTGATTGTGCTTGTGAGGAGAATGCGTATTGGACAAACGATAAGTGCTTGATTTGAAGTGTGAAAGTAAGTCACACCACTTTTTGCAAACTTACCTCGAAACTCTTGTTTCAATTTAAGTTTGGGGGGATATGGCATGGTGTGACATACTTTGTCTTGAAAGCATATACTTTTCGTATTTTTGGGCTAATTTTAAAATTTTTCTCATGAGTTTGGTTTGATTTTGGTATGCTTGGTGGTGTTGAAGTGCATGATAGTCCATATTTGTTAAATGCAATTGTTGAGCTAATGGTGTTTGTTGAGTGTTTGAGCATGAATAAAAGGTATTGGAAGCACGAATGGAGCTTGGAGCTAACGTTTTCTTTACCAAATGCCCATTGAGGGAGTACTCTACACCTTATCACTTCTAGTTGCTTGATATTTTGATGTGTATTGATGTGATTAGCATGCTACTTTATGTGTTATGTTTTTGGGAGGTTTACTTTTCAATCAAGATTAGGATAAATGTGAGCTTAAATGTCATGGATGATTAGAATGTGTGCTTTATTGTTAATGATGGTGATTTTTGTTTTTGCATGTTATGTGTTTTTGTTTTGTTTCGTGTTTGTTGAGTCTTTATTTTATGTTTTGTGTGTTTTCTTATTTTTGTCTTGGGATGTTTGGTGGTTTGTTTAGGGAGGTTGTGAGTCATTTTTGAACATGAGTGGTGATATGTTGTGGTAGTAAGTGATGACAAGTTATGATTAAGAATCTCTACACTTTTGAATTGTGACATGTTTTACTTAACTTGTTCAATTTTGAGATGAATGTGGTGTAATAAGTTTCTTAAGGTCCAATGCATAAGCTTGTAAGAATTTGAGCCTCAACCGTGCATACATGATTTTTCTTCATGAGTGGATTGATTGAGTTTGATAAGCTAGAACTTGCTCAAGGACTATAGGAACAAGCCCGATATGTGGAGATTAGTGACATGATCTAAGGCCATCCTTGTTATTATAGTCATTACCATATATTTCCCTACCATGAACATCATCCCTAGTCAACCACTTTGAGCCTTAAAGCCTATTTATTGTGATATAAGCACATTACAAGCCATGATTACCCACTTAAGTCTTACATATATACCATTTGTGTGGGTGATTGAGGAGATGGTAACTAGAAAGGTTTGATAAGGAAGAAAAAGAAAAAAGAAAATGGTAAACAAGCAAGAAAAAGGATGAAAATAGCACAAACAAGAGTGAACATGCAACCTCAAATCAAGAAATATGAGCAAAGAAACAATGAAATGCTCAAGTATTAAAAGTCAAAAGAAGGAAGCATGCATTGAAAGAAGCTAAAGAAATCCTAGAAAGTTGATGATTAGTGCTTGTGATTACCAAAGTTGAGAAAGGAAGAAAGAAAAGTGGAGAAGTTGAGGAAGTTGACCATCTCTTCGATTACTTACACTTGTTTAGTCATTATTACCTATATTCTTCCTACCCTACCAAAGAGCCTATCATTACATCCTTAATAAAAGACCTTTTTGATCACTAATGAAAACTTTGGTGGTTTGTGAATGTAGTCCACGAGCAAGCTTATAGCGAGCCGAGCCAATCGATTGATGAGTGTTGTTTTACCCTACTTTAAAGAATGTTGAGTGAAATTGATATCTATGTGAGGCTTAGACTAAAAAGGGACTGTATTACACTATCATTCTCTTTAGATTGAACTTGTTAATTCTTCATGTCATGAATCTAATGTTGTAGGATGACTTAGCATAAATTGTGATTCTTATTATTATTGATGTGATGTTACTTATGTTCGTTTAGTCTTTTCCTAGGTGAAAATCACTGGTTTATCATTTTCGTTGTGCGGGGACGCACAACACTTTAAGTTTGGGGGTGTGATGAGTGATATTTTCACCTAAATTTTAGTATCTTTTTATGTGAGTTTTTGTATATTTTTATCCGTATTTTATGTGTTATTTAGTTGTGTTTTGTGTTTTTATGAAAATGTGTGTGAATGAGCCAAAACAGTGAAGAAATACAGGAGCCAGCACCAACACGGGCCGTGTAGCCAACACGGCCCTGTAAGAGATGGCCGTGCGGCTACACCAATTCGTTTAACACGGGCAACTTAAGGCCGTGTCCAGTCGCACGAGTCGTGTTGGCAGCACGAGTCGTGCCATCAACACGACCCTGTAAGAAAAGGCCGTGCGGGAGCATCAGTTCACATGATACGGCCACCTTATAGCCGTGTGGCAGAGCACGACTCGTGCTGTGTAAAATCCTGGAAAAAAATCAGAATCCTTCTAGAAGCCTCCCAAGGGGTATAAATACCCAATACTTCAATATGTGAGAGAGAGATCCGAAATCCACTATTCCACACGCACCTCACACACTTTTCCCTCCATTTTTCACCTTCACCTTCATCCATTCTTCATCCTTTGGATCTACCATTATCCAACCATCAAATCCTTCATCCAAGTAGCTAGAGAAGCAAGGAAGAGAGGTGAATTGCAAAGGGAAGAAGAAGATCACCATTGGAGACATCCAAGGGAGTTTTCATCTACACTTTGTATTGAAACCTATTGTTTATCATGTTTTGTAAGGATTTTAATGTCTATGTTGGATTCCTTGTGACCATGAGAGGCTAATCTCCCTTGTGAGATTAGCAATATGAATTGTGTTGGATAATTTTGGGGATTTGTGTATTTGAATTCATATGTTGATTGGATCTATGATTTTCTATCATTGATTATTAATTGCTTGATTTGTATTGATGATTTGTGTGTTTAGTTGTTCTAAATATGTGATTAGATTGAGAAATCAATGATATGCTTAGGATAATTGAGTAAATCATTTCATCAAACACCTCATGTGCATTATAAATTGTGAAGAGATTGAGAAATCCTTCATAGTTTAGAACCCTTTGGTAGGACATTCGATTAGTTTGATCGAGAGATTGATTAATTGTGTGAAGGGACTCTCATTTAAGCTTATTACCTAGTTGGAATTGTTTAAGTAAGAACCAATCCATTGAGCTATTTGATATCCATATCCTATTCATTCCGAGAGGGAGTTTAGGTGATCTTAGTATTGGCCCTTAGTCTTCAATCCATGACACATATGAATTTGATACATGATACCTAGATTTTCCATGCTTTAAGTATTGCTAGTCTCATCTCTATCTACTTGGCTCATTCATCCATCTCCCATTTATCTATCCATTTATTTTATTGTAATTTCTTGATTATCTTCCCTTCTTGATCATCTCTATAAAACTATGACAAATACAAGATCGCTTAAACTCTAGTACCTTCCTCCCTGTGGTTCGATAATTTCTTTAATTGGTCATGCCCACTATATTATGGCTAATCACAGAGTATACTCGACTAGACTAGTAGCTAATCTCAAAGTAGCTCTCCTACCAACTGAAAAGGAAGAGTTTACTAGCTTTCATATAATAAGTTTAAGTAGGGTTATAGTCCTGCAAATATGAAATCAAACTTTAGGCACCCATTGCGCGTTGGATCCTTGGGGATATATGTAGTTAGCTTAGTTGTATAATTGAGGTTTTCTCTGCTGCGGTCCTCTTCGATTCACAGTTGAGAATCCAGTTATTCATAGATAGCACTTAAAGGAGTGATTGACTGCTGAGCGCAACTATAAAAAAGTTTGGCCTGCAAGGAGAAGCATATAACTCTCAATGTTAAGAGTAAACATAAGAAACCACCATTTTTTTACCTTTGTATGGTAGTTCCTAACAATTGATCGACCAGTCTCAGAACTTGTCTTATATAGTTACCATCTCACAAGAGACTTTTTCTTTAATAAAATTTAGAATTATTATATGGTGCACCGGTATACCTAAGGTTTATAAGCTTAATTTTAGGGCATAATTATTTTTATTTTTTTAAAATTCAATTATTTTATTTTAATCAAAGATTATTATTGATAAGTTATTTGATCTAACTATTAACTAAGTGCACCAGTATATCAAGTGCACTCTAATTTGACTTTAAAATTATATAAAAAATCAAAACGAGTTTTGGTTTGCATTGGCCAATCCACACTGTCTCAACAATGACTCAACCCATCCTATCCTTTCTAACCTACAAAATGATGAATAGTGGCTTAACCCAACCCACCGACTCAGTTTAAATCCTTTAGCTATCAGCACTAACACGTAAAAAGTTTATTTTAATAGCATCATTTATATACAATACACGATCTAAAATACGTCTGGCTGCTCATATTGAAATATATACTCACTCATATTGAAATATATAGTCACATTCCTGCAAATCATCTTCCAAATTCACAATGATGTCATTAACAAGGATGTAAGTTTTTTCGCAACCACACCCGGAAGAGAGGGAGAGGGAAATGCAAACAGAAGACATGATGCTGCTACTTAGTGCTTAGAAACAAAGGAAAATATAATGTAGCCACTATTGGATTTATCAATAATAAAATAAGGTATTCTGCTTGTCCTACATTGAATGAGAGATCAGAAAAGAGGATTCTTAATTGCTATATAAGGAGGCCTTTATTCTGATGTTAGACACACAAAAAAAGACACTATAATCTTTAGTGATTCTTTTTTCCTTTTCTTGTATTCTCTATTTGAGAAAAGGGAGAAAAGTTGGAAATTAGTTAAAGAATTGTAATAATGTGGTAGTTTTGGGGTCGGGAGAGAGAAGCTTCTGTGTGATTGTAAAAGTTTCATATAGTAAGTATTTTCTCGAGTCCGTGGTTTTTTCTCCAGTTTGGAGTTTCCATGTAAAATTCCTTGTGTTATTTTTATTCTTTTCTTTTCTCAGTATATTTTGTTTTCTTTCCCTTAAGGATGAATGCTTTTTCCCAACAAAGTGGTATCAAAGCCCGGTTCGGGCACTTTTAAAAATTCTTAGTATGCTCTGTAGCTGCAGCTTAGTCTGATCTTCTACATCATAAAAGAATTTTTAAAAGGTTTTTCATTAAGGTAGGGTAGGGCCACAAAATATGTCTTCAATTAAGTTTGATGTCGAGAAATTTGATGGTAGAATCAATTTTGGGTTGTGGCAAGTACAAGTGAAAGATGTACTAATACAATTTGGGTTACACAAGGCTCTGAAAGGAAAGTCAGGTTCAACTGTTGGCGCAGAAAGTTCCAGCAAAGACTCTGGAAAGAGTGATGTGAAGAGTGAAGAAGATTGGGAGGATTTAGATTTGCGGGTTGCAAGCACAATACGCTTATCATTGGTTAAGAATGTCCTTACTAATGTGCATTGTATTTTAATTATATTCTAATTAACTAAGATTATGTTGACAAATTGGATTTGGTTTGGTTACAAAACTAAATAACGTATAAGTAAAATAGCAAAGTAAATAGGCAAGCAATAGAGAAAATTCGGTTGTGATCAAGTAAGTAATTAAGTAGTTCTTCAGGTCATCTAGTTTTACTTTTTAATTTTTTTCCAATGTGTTGATGTCCGACTCTGCCATGTGGTTTATGGACGCATCACTAAACCATGCAAGTTTACTCTATAGACGCAAGCAAACAAGCGTATGACAAGTGTGAATATTCTCGGAGTAAGAGATATACTTCACCCCCTTTCTAGGTACTATAATAATCAATTATTTCCCGTGCACTTATTACTCTAACCCGATTTGATATCTCTTTTTAGGTACTATAAAGTTATACTCTTTATCCTACTTATTAACCCGAATAAGATTCAATTAACAAGTATCTATATAAGATAGTTCTAATAAGACTTCGGAATCCCTTCACTTAGAATTATAACATGTAATCCTGCTCAGCGGTGAACGCATTCAATCAATAACCAAGAGATGTATTCAGACTCTACATAACAATTAATGATGCACAAAATGACTGTAAGTATGAATTGAAAAAGTACAATCTTATATAGAATAAACCACAAGTAGTGTTGTACGGAGTTTACATATGGAAATTCAATTAACTCATAAAACTTTCATAACCCTAGAATTACCAGGGTGGTTCTAGCCCATGATTGATCTAGGAACAATCATGGTTGTTTGGTATGATCTTACTTGACGTGCCAGACGAACCTCTCTTCATGACCCCTGCGGATGATGGTAGGATTTCGGTGGTAGATGGATGATGAATGACGGAGTTTACACATGGAAATTCAATTAACTCATAAAACTTTCATAACCCTAGAACTACCGGGTTGGTTCTAGCCCATGATTGATCTAGGAACAATTATGGTTGTTTGGTATGATCTTACTTGACGTTCCAGACGAACCTCTCTTCACGATCCCAGCAGATGATGGTAGGGTTTCGGTGGTAGATGGATGATGAATGATTTGTGTTTTTTTTCTCTTGCGAAAGCACTTCTTTTATACTCATGGAACCTCCTCATGGGCTTAGGATAGGCTTTTGCTTGAAGCACATGTCAAATTTGGTAAAAGACATTCGGAATTACCATAAATAGCACAGCAAATATTCGGTCGACCATGCCTCAAAAGTCGAGCAAGGCCTCAAACTCGAGCAGCTAGTCGAGCAAGCTCACTGGACGATTTTCACAATCTGCTCGACTTTGCTCATCTGCTAGACCACATTAATGTTGGTCGAGCAACACCTCCATGTCGAGCAACCCTTCTGGACAATTTTGTACATTCCGTTAGACTTAGCTCATCTGTTCGACCAAGACGATTATGGTCGAACAACATCTCAAAGTCGAGCAAGCTCTCTGAACGGACTTCCAACTTCTGCTCGACTTGCCCACCTTGTTCGACCAAAGCAATAGAGGTCAAGCACGGCCTTAAACTCGAGCTGCCTTCGAAACTTCCCTCAAAAATTGTATCTTCCAATTCCGAGCCTTCTAGACATATTTTCCTATACACATATGCTCAAAACAACCTTACCAACCCCCGATTCATGAATTCTCCGTAAACAACCTGATTTGTCTCAATAATAGACCAAATCATACCCTCTTTCTACATGAATCAGAGTCTATAATATGTAAATTTGCACTCTCATCAAACCCCCAAACTTACATGTTGCTCTCCCGAGGCAACGACAATCAAAACAAAACAGAGAGTGTAATTTCAAGGTCTTTATAACATGCACACCTTATTCTAACACATGCAATTGTATTAACTCAAAACATGCATCCATCATACCTTTCATTCACGCAAAACATCAATCAATTACAATACTTCTACGAGTGCTAAGTCATATAGCTCATGGATAAATATTTACTCTCTCTCTCAAGTGCAATATATACACTTAATGGTTAATATCGACACTCAATTTCAATTCATATACTCGCGTGACCATAAGCTTGATAAAGGTTTAAAAAATCCATCCATAATCGACTCAATACTAGGATCACAAAGGACTTGCTTTAAGCCTTCAAGGTTGTAATGTTGGCTCTTTGGTAAAGGTGGAAGAATATAGATAAGTGACTAATATTACTAGTAAAGAATTACCTTGATATATTGCTCTTCCAGTTCTTCCTTCTTTACTTCATCTTCTATAACGATCACTTTCATACATGATTCCTCCATCTTTACTTGGATCAACCTCTTTTACGCAGTAAAATACAAATTCCGGTGTTCTTCAAGTATAAGGGTACTAATTTCGGGCACTACCCTCTCTAGTATTTGGGATATCAGTTTCAGGCACTATCCCTCGCAAAATTTAACCTCTTGTCTCTCGATTATGATTTTACCAAATTCTCCTTCTATTCCTCTTCAAAAATTCATAGAGCATTCATCTACCTCCACTCTTTACTAGTAATAGGTGTTCAAGGCTTAAAAAGTAAATGACTCATTATCAAGGCTTGCCAAAGAAAAAGCTTAAAGGCTCAAAGAGGGCTTTCAATGATAATCATAAAATATGATAGGATTAATTTGGCTCAGTAACTTAATTAACAATAATGGCCTAAGATCATTTCCTAGCATCTATCAATTATAGATTTCACACAAGACTCCAAGTCAAGTTCTAGAATACGAGTATACAAATGACTCTCAAGAATAAACTATCATGCTTATAGCATGATCAACAAGGCTCAAATCCTCACATGGGTAAAAGCATGCAATCAATATCAATTTCCTATGAACTACAAGTAAAACAGAACATGCTCGTCATCAATGTACCATCCTCCATCATCATTATTATCAGTACATGCCACTCACATATGAATCAAACACTAATCCACAACAATCTCCATCTGTAAAGTGTAAAAGAGAATGTGGATGTGAAGAATTAGAAAATATAAAAGACCTGGTAACTCTATTCCTCTGGAGCATCATCATCCCCATCATCCTCATCACTCCTCTCTTCACGACAACGATCAAATGCCCTATGGAGCTCACTGATATTCCGAACCATCAAGCGCTCACAGTCTTGCAACTGCCTCAACTGACCATCCATCGTATCATAGTGTGCATTAAGTGCGGCATAGTTGGTATTCACAAGTGCCAACTGCCTGTTCATTTCTTGCGGTTCACATTGATTGTGGCGAAGTGCTTGTGCATCAATCGGAATTTCTCCCGATAAAATTGATCCTGGGCCACCCAATAATCTTGCTGCGACTGCGGTTGTGGTGGTAGCTCGAAAAACTCCTGCTCAAGTGGCTGTTGAGGCTGCACCGGAGGCGTATCCTCCTGATAATTAAAAATAGGTGGTGGTTGTGGCTCCTCCTCTTCGAAATCAGCTGGATCTCCGATTAAAATCATGTCCTCTTCTAAGCCGATTCCATGCTCACGCAACTCAGCTAGCAATCTCTAATTTTCTCTTCCCAAGCAAGTCTCCGAGATCACTGTGTGCTCCGTAGTATTCATCAATAAGTTATTGTTGTTCCTCACAGTGATAAGATCAGCTATCACCAATGGAAATTGAAGTGTTCACGACTCCTTCCCTCGGATGAACATCCAAGTATCATCTACTCGCTCAATCAGCCCCATCCTCACAAATGCTGTCAAGATCAAGCCCGGATCACCTCGAATAGGATCATACCTACTCAAGTCAACCCTATAATACTCTGCTATAGTGGTGATCAGCCCTCAGATGTTTACTCTCTGAAATCCATGCATTGTGAACTTGTAAAACTGATGGAAAAAGTAGGATGCTACATTGAAGCGAACTCCGTTGAGCATGCACCATAAGACATAGAGCTCCCCTCTCGGAATACAGCTTCCTTCGGACCTTGCAAACAATATGTTTCCCAAAATCCGGTCCATGTAAGCAATCACGGGGTTGCGAGTGAAAGCAACCTTGGAAGCATTCGAATTATAGTTCTCATTCCTCCCTATAATAGCTCTCCAGAACTCAGCGGGTTTGAACTCATAACTCTCCGTTCCAACCACGTTCTCACAACCCACGTGTTCATTAAACTCCCGAGCCCACATAGTCTGCTCTTGTCCACCTATTTGCATCTGAATACCATACGGAAGGTAACCGTCTCCACGCTCAACCCTCAACGTACACAGGACCTCTGGCGTGATATGAAAGTATGTCTCTCTTTTCAGCTCCATAAACTTCGTAATACCCACTTGATTGAACATCCAACGAATATCGTTGATAATCTTCATGTCCACCATGGTACGATCATCTTGATATTTGGTCCTTCTTATCTTCTAAGCAATCATATTCCATAACTCTCGTTTCTCTTCCCAATCGCCAATCTTGATCCTAAAATCCGCTGGCCTCCTTTTATCTAGTCTCCTTTTATCCATCTTGATTTTCTTGACTATCTCTCTCAACGGGGGTGACTTATTTTCCTTCCTCTTCGAAGAAGAAGCACTATTTTTTCCTACAAAAGTTATACTTTAATATGCAACAAAAAGAGATGAACAATACCAAGCCTATGTCTAACATGAATCTTACTCAAGACTTCAAATTCATGTATCCAATTCAACTCAATTTCAAGTGTTTATCAATCACAATTGAACTCTAAACCAACACTTTCAATCAAGAATATCAAGATCAAATTAATCTAATTCTACTCCACACAAACATAATATCAAATCAACTCCAAATTTCACCAAGTCAACTTCTACCCTCAATTGCACCATAAAATCACCCAAATTCCATGAACCCATAGGCATAATTCGCAATTAAACTCGAGCCCATGCTTCATACAACATTAATTTCACGAATATTTCACGATTCAACGAAGCACAATTCAAGAAAATTTCGAATTCAATATTGGATAAAAACTCAAGCAATTCAACAATCAAACCAACCCAAAACTAGCATGAATCCACTCACCCAATCTTGAACAATCATCCACAATGAAATTCGAGAATCAATAGTGAGAGAAAACAAACCTTTGCTGAACATGATGCGCGTGTGGAGAACAAGAGCAAAATTTCCCCAAAGATTCGAGTGAAAACCCGAGATTGGATCTTGCAAACCCTCAAATTCGGATATGAAGTGTGTGAAAGTAAAGACTTAGGTGTAGAAAAGAGGTTAAGAGGAAGAACTTACGGTTTGGAAATGGTGCCCGAGAAAGGGTGACAGTTTTGTGTCGAACAGAATAAATTTTACCTTTTAAAACTGCTCTAGACCCCGTTCGACCTTAGCTCGACTTGTATATAAAAGTTAAATAAGGGTTTGAAGTCGAGCAACGTACAAAAATGGGTCTCTGTTTCACCCTAACTTGCTCGACCTCAGTTTGATTTTCAGATATTGGTCGAACAACACGATTGCAGTCGATCAACCCTACTTGACAAATTTCACATTTTACTCGATCTCCGCTCGACTTCACTGGAAAAGTCAAGCAAACACCACTTGGTCGAGCAACTCTACTGCATGTTTCGTGCACTTTGCTCGACCATTGCTTGACTTCTCTTTCCTGGTCGAGCAGCACGGTCTTGGTCGAACAACTGCCTGTTTCTGTAAAAGTTCATCCTTCACTTGTCTCTCCCTACAACATTCAAACTCTAGAACAACATTAAGTATCAAGATATCCAAAAATTAGAGCTAGAGAGCCTCTTAAAACCATAAAATCATGTGTAACTCCGCATATGACACTAAAAAGTAACACACCACTAAACACTAGGCAAATTGCAAAAAATCGATGCATCAAAACCGGCTAAAGGTTTAATATACCGCAAAAAATTAACTCCCCTAGTAAATGTTACAAAGAAAAGATCATATTCTCCGCGCTATGATGAGGTAACTACATCACATCCCCCCAAACTTAGTAGTAACTATAGTGAAACTAAGTTTGCAAAGAGATGTAATTTCCTAATAATAAGCACGTCAAATATAGAAATTTCTTACTCACACCAATGAAATTAAAACAATAAAATGGGAGGGAAAGCCTCCAACAGGCACTCATGTTTAACGTCTTAGACTCACAACGGTACTACTCTAGTGCAAGGTATCTTCAAAGACGACACAATCATTATTCGATGACTTGTAATGCTTCAAACGATGTCCATTCGCCATTATGATGTCTCCATCTTTGTCCATCAACTCGAAACTCCCCCCTCCGCAGGCTCTATGGATAATGAACGACCCCATCCTCTTCGATTTCAATTTCCTTGCGAAGAGCTTCAAGCGAGAGTTAAAAAGTAATACCTCATCACCATGCTTGAACTCCTTGTTTGAGATCTTCGAGTCATGCCATTTCTTAATTCTCTCCTTGTAGATCTCCGAGTTTTTGTAGGCTCGATTTCTGAACTCATCCAATTGATTAATATGAGTCATCCTCAACTCATTTTGATTCTTTAAAGACAAGTTCAAACTCCTCAATGCCCAAAAAGCTTTGTGCTGGATCTCAACGGGCAAGTGGCACGGCTTTCCATAGACGATTTGGTACGGTGACATATCCAATACCATTTTATAAGCAGTCCGGAGCCCCCACAAAACATCATCAAGCTTCATAGCCCAATCCTTCCTATTGGTTCTGACTATTTTTTCCAAAACTTGCTTCACTTGTCGGTTGTAGACTTCAGCTTGCCCATTCGCTTGAGAGTGATAGGGTGTAGTAACCCTATACTTGACTCCATAATCCTTAAGCACCTTTTCAAGAAGCTTATTGATGAAGTGAGACCCTCCATCACTCACTAGTGCTCTAGGAACTCCATAGCGGGCAAAAATATATTTCTTTAAGAAAGATAACACAGTCCTTGAATCATTCACACTAGTGGGAATGACTTCCACCCATTTAGAAATATAATCCACTACTAAAAGGATGTAGAGAATTCCATTAGATGGGAGAAAAGGCCCCATAAAATCGATCCCCCATACATCAAAAATCTCAACAACAATGCTCGGCTGAAGTGGTATCTCATCCTTCCTACTTATGTTCCCCATCCTTTGACATCTATCGAATGTCGCCACATAGGTTTCACAGTCTTTAAACAAGGTAGGCCAATAAAGAGCAGATGGAAGTACCTTCGCTGCCGTCTTTTGAGCTTCGAAGTGCCCCCCGTTAGGTTGTGCATGGCAAAAATTAAGAACACTCTCCATCTCCATCTCAGGCACACACCTACGAACAATGGAATCCGTACATATCTTATAAACAAATGGATCATACCATATAAAAGTCTCAACATCCCGCTTGAATTTTGCAAGTTGATATCAGTTGAGATCTCTCAGAATTTCTCCTACGGCAATATAATTTACATTGTCCGCATACCATGGATCCATCCCTTGGGCAGCCACTACACATGTTCTTTCATCTCTTTCAACAAACACTGCCATGATCTTCTCATCAGGGAACATCTCTTCTATGTATTCGAAAGAATCATCACAGTGCTCCCTTGTCTCCAACCTTGATAGATGATCTGCCAAAACATTTTTTGTACCTTTCTTATCTCGGATCTCCATATCAAATTCTTGCAGAAGAAGAATCCATCTAATGATCCTTGGCTTCGTTTCTTTCCTCTCTATCAAGTACCGAATCGTAGAGTGATTCGAGTACACTATAGTCTTCATGCCAACCAAATACTGTCGAAACTTATTGAATGCGTACACCACAACTAGAAAATCCTTTTCAATCAATGTGTAGTTCTTTTGTGCAGCATCAAAAGTCTTACTTACATAATAAATGACGCAGAACTTTTTTTCCCTCAACTGCCCAAGCACCACTCCAAGTGCTAAATCACTCGCATCACACATAAGTACAAACGGCTGAGTCCAATCCAGTGTGATCAAGATAGGTGCAGTAATAAGCGCTTCTTTCAAAACCTGAAAAGCTGTTAGACATTCTTCATCAAAAATAAAAGGAACATCCTTTTCAAGTAAATGAGATAAGGGCTTGGAGTATTTCGAGAAGTCTTTTATGAATCTTCTATAAAAACTGGTGTGTCCAAGGAAGGACCACACTCCCTTTTCATTAGTAGGCGGTGGAAGCTTCTCGATCGCCACCGCATTTGCTCTATCCACCTGCAATCCCTTGGCTGAAATATGATGGTCAAGAACAATCCCATTCCCAATTCAAGACAAGATTAGTTTCTTGGCTCTCTTCAAAATAGTAGCAATGTTAGATAAACAACTATCAAAGGAGGAACCGAACACAGAAAAATCATCCATAAACACATCCATGATCTTTTCTATTAACTCATCAAATATGGCCATCATGCAATGCTGAAATATAACATGCGCATTACATAATCCAAAAGGCATCTTTCTAAAGGCAAAAGTTCCATAGGGCATGTAAAAGTGGTCTTTTCTTGATCCTCAGGTGCAATTATGATTTGATTATAACCTGAGTATCCATCCAAGAAATAATAATACTCATACCCTACTAGACGATCAAGCATTTGATCCATGAAAGGAAGGGGAAAGTGGTCTTTGCATGTATTTTCATTCAGTTTCCTGTAATCCGTACACACACGCCATCCCGTAGGAATCCTAGTGGCTAATGTCTCACCATCCTCGGCATTCACAATAGTCATGCCCCCCTTCTTAGCTACTACATGCAATGGACTCACATGGGGACTATCACTAATGGGATAAATAATTCCAGCATCGAGCCACGTTAGGATTTGCTTCCAATCACTTCTTGAATAGCGGGATTCACCTTTCGCTGATTCTGAATACTACTCTTGGCCTCATCTAACAACCTTATTCTATGCATGCAATATGAAGGACTAATGCCTTTTAAATCATCAAGAGACCAACCGATCGCAGACTTATATTTCCTAAGCACATCTAACAATTCCTCAAGTTGATCATCATCAAGAGAAGAAGATACAATTATCGGATACTTTCCATTGTGTCCAAGATAAGCATACTTCAAGTGTTCTGGTAGCGGTTTCAACTCATCTTTCTTTTCTTATTGAGGTGCACTCTCTCTGTCCAAAGGCAAGTACTTCCTATTCCACTTGACCTCTTCAACCCTTGTCTTTTATGTTTCATACCTGCCATCACCCAAAGCAATTAAGTTTTCAAGTAAATCAATACATACCTCGTTGGAGAGTTTATCTAGCTCTGTGGTGGGAAAAGTAAGAGATTCCATCAAGCATGTCTCAAGAGGATCCTTAGAAAGAATCACGGACATGTCTTCATTAACAATCTCCTCCACCACATCAATACTATGGCACTGCATCACCATCGGCATCTTCATTACTTTGTCGAGGTTAAACAAAACCTCTTCTTTATCCATCCTCAGTCGTAGCTCACCCTTCTGCACATCAATCATAGCTCCCGCAGTAGCAAGGAAAGGTCTCCTTAAGATAAGAGGGACATTATCCTTATCATCTTCCTTCTCAAGCACAAGGAAGTCCACAGGAAATACGAGCTTCTCTACTTTGACAAGAACATCTTCAATCACACCCTTTGGAAAGGTCATAGACCTATCTGCTAGTTGTAGAGCCACTGATGTGGGAGTTCTCCTCCAAACCAAGCCGTTTAAAGTTAGACAGTGGCTTCAAATTGATACTTGCCCCAAGATCACACAAGGCTCGTCGTGCTGGCCCTTTTACAATTTCACATAAGATAGCAAAGCTTTCTCGATATTTTAATTTAGCTGGCAACTTCTTTTGTATGATTGAGCTGTAATTCTCCGGCAGGTTCATGGTTTCAATTCCGTTCAAGCTTCTCTTCTTCAATAGTATATCCTTCAGAAAACGGGCATAATACAGCATCTCCATGATCGCTTTAGAGAAAGGAATGTTCAAACTTACCTTGTTTATGATCTCAAAAAATCTCTTGTACTTATCTTCCAATCCCTTTTTGACAAGCTTGAAAGGAAACAGTGGAGATATCTTTGTTTTGGGAATCCCCCATTCATCACGTTCAACCTTCTCCGCTTTATCCTTCTCGGCTCTCAATCTCTTGGCTCTTTCACATTTCTTTTCCACTACTGTAAGCTCTGTATTCTGCTCTAGAGATGTAGCTGGAGTATTCCAATCAGCAGGTGTCGCATTTGGTATCAAATTAGATTCTGAACTGTGATGCTTGACCTCCGTTCGACCTAGATGGTTTGGTTGAGCAAATGGGTTTTGGTCGAACAGATGGCCTATTCACATACTCTATTCCTTGACGTGTTGTTCGACATCTGCTTGACCAAGATGGGTTGGTCGAGCAAATAGGTTTTGGTTGAACAGATTGCCTAATTGCAAACTCCCATCACAATGCTGTTGTTCGACTTCCGTTCGACCTGGGTGATCTGGTCGAACGGTGTTGTTCAAGTCAAATGGCTGGTCAGAAACAGAGTATCGTAATTCTGCTTCTTTGGAAGTTGCTCGACCAGATCATCTGGTTGAGCAAATAGGTTTTGGTCGAATAATATCTCTGCTTACTTCGGTTTCACTTGCCGGTATCACTGGACCTTCATATTGCGTTCCCGACCTCAGTGTGATGGCATGGAAAGACTTTGGATTCTCAATACTTTGAGATGGAAACTTCCCTTTCTCAATAGTTTGAGTCAATTTATTTACATTCCCAGCCAACTCCCCCATCAACAACGTAAGGTATTTCACTTGTGTAGACAAGTCCTTATGATTATCATCAATCTTCTTTTCTAACTTAGCCTCAAGACGGTCTAATCTTGCATCATTCCAAGCCATGTACCTGTTCACCGTATCCTCAAAGCCAGGCTTTCCTTCTTCCACTTTTGCTCCCGGATCAACACCGATAGGAGGCTGCATTGAATTATTCGGATTGCTCTATGAAAACTCCGGCCTCCTTGGTTGTTGGTAATTACCTGAGGGACCACGATTGTTGTAAATTCCCTGATAATTCCGATTTCCTTGATTCAGGTACCTAGTTCCTTGAATACTTTGACCCATGGCGTAGTTTGCCTTCTCGATCTTCTCTTGGCTAGCTCCTTCATAGCCACCATCCTGCTGCATCACTGGTACTCTCTGAGTTAAATCAGTGATCTACTTTTGCTGAGACTCAAGTGACTTACTAATATTAGCCAAGCTAGAGACGATCTCATCATCTCTTCCTGACTTCACCATAGTATGCTCAACTTGTGCTACTTTACCAAGGACATAAGTGCCTCTCACTCTATCAGTCGGCCAATCCATTGAATTCATCAAAATATTCTCGAAAAGCTTCTTGGCCTCAATGGGTGACTTCGTAAGCAATGCTCCATTAGAAGAAGCATCAAGTAACACTCGAGAATCATAATCAAACCCATTGTAGAATATACTGATATATTGAGCCTTAGATAGCCCATGCTGTGGACACTTACGAAGCATGTCCTTGAATCTATCCCAAGCTTCATGAAACTTCTCATTGCCATGGATAGAAAATTGATTGATTTCTTGCTTCATCTTGAACACCTTTGAAGGTGGCATGTATCGCTCCAAGAATTTCACTTTCAACTTCTCCCATGTATCATATTCAGCAGCATTAAGATTATTGTACCAATCTCTCACCTTTTCATTCTGCGAGAACTTAAACAATATGATCTTCCTCGCATCCTCATGAGTTCCTGCATCTTTTTGTGTACTTGCATACCCAAGAAACTTATTTAGATGTTGTTGAGGATCTTCAAAGGTTCCCCCAGAGAAGAGACTTCTTTCAATCATGGTGACTGTTGGATTGTATACTAAAATTCTAGCTTTAGTATGAACAATGTCATAACAATATTTGAATTGAGAATCATTGATCAAATGATTGCATCTTATAATTTATTTATATGCATGATGCAATAGTCCAAATACTTTATACTGTAGATAATATGTTGTGCGACAACACGCGGAAGATCATATTATCGGTTTCCTTATAAAGTATAAACAGATGCTCACAACTGAGATAGACGGGGACTCTCTATCGGTATGGTTGTAGTGTGGTTCGGTGTTAGCTTGTCTTGGCTATAGAATCACATTAGTGCACTTGTGTGTATTGAGCAGGACCGCCTGAGATCGTTCGACTTATACTGACTTATAGAAGAACTTGATCTCTGTTATTATGGAAGTTCGTGCTCTTAATCCCTATACAATAACCTCGACACGTAGGGCAGTATGTATTTCTTTGATTCATCAATGGGTGAGATTTATAAGTATTAAATCAACAAACTCGGTGAGTTGGGAAGTAGTGTTGTATCTATGCTGTGCTGTTGATTGTAGAAGGAATCCATGTCCGTCATAGGTTGATGATGTCCCCTTGAGGAGCTCATAAGGTTTATCATGTAAATCTTGCAAGTGGATTAATTTCCGGCATGATAATAAGGTTGAGTGGTACTACTCTCGGATGAGATGTTAATTAATTTAAGTTGTCAGTAACTTAATTAATTAATGGGCATTGTATATCTTAAACATGGGGAGACTGTCGGGCTTATAATAAGAAGGAGCCCAGAACATAATTTTGGAATTGGACGGGTAGTGCAGTAATAATATTTTAGTGGACTATATTATTATTATTGGATTTAATTAAAAGCTTTGGGCTAAGCTTGGTTAATTAAATTCAATTGAGGCCCAGCCCAATTTCTCCTCCTGGTCCCTGCTGTAGCCCAATATATAAGTGAACTCAGCTTCCTGGAACCCTAAGATTATTCCTGCGCCTCTTTTGGTGAGAGAAGGGAAGAGAAGCAGATTGAGAGATCCTGCAGACTGTTGCCCACACAACAGCAGGATCACACTTGGGACATACAGTAGAAGATCAGAGGTAGTTCTCTGCAGTTCATCCTCTACATCGACCCAGAAGTACGGTAAACATGATTTAATTGCTTCCGCTAATTTGTTTGCCTGAAATCCTAAACGGATCACGTTTGAACCACACGATCCAATTGCCATCAATTGGTATCAGAGCGTTGGTTTCGTGGTGAGACGAGAGACGTTTGGTATTGTTTGAGCCTTTCGTGTGTTGATTGTCTTATTGATAGCATGTATAATAGTTTTTTTTTGTGATGTGACTTAATCTGTTAATTATCGCAAGAAAGAAAAAACTAGGGTATAGTTTTTATGCTTGAAACCCAATCTGCTATCCTTTATCGCTGCGGTCAAACATGTACGAAAGAAAGAAACAACCATATCGTGAATGGCATACACGTTGCGTGTTCGTCGTCCCATGGGGCAATCGACTGATGACTGCAATTGCCCTTGAGCGTCGATCACATCTGGATGAACACGATTGCTGGGTGGCAAGACATGGAACCTGATGAACGTGACGGTGGCTGAAACGCCGAACCAGACAACGGTCGAATCAGACTGGTGGGTTCAGACGACCGCTACGGTTTGATGGTGCTATAGTGGACGATGTCACTAGGTGGTCTGCAGGAGCTTCACGGCGGGTCTGAACGTGTTTCCATCGGGTCTAGATGAAGCCTCCACTAATTCTGGAGCGTGTCTTTGTTGGGCAATTGGATCGTGTGGTCCAAACGTGATCGTTAGGATTTCAAGGCAAACAAATATAGCGGAAGCAATAAAATTGTTTACCGTACTTCAGGGTTGATGTAGAGTCTGAATCGTTGCAGAAGAACCACCTCTAGATCTTCTGCTGTATATCCCAAGTCGAATCCTGCTGTTGTGTGGGCAACAATCCGCAGGATTCTCTCAATCTGTTCCTGTTCTCTCCTCTCAGTCAAATGAGGCTCTGACTTAGGGTTAACAGGAACTGAGATGACTTATATAGTTGGGCTACAGCAGGGACCAGTAGGAGAAATTGGGCTGGGCCTCAATTGAATTTAATTAACCAAGCTTAGCCCAAAGCTTTTAATTAAATCCAATAATAATAATATAGTCCACTAAAATATTATTATTGCACTACCCGTCAAATCCCAAATTATGTTCTGGGCTCCTTCTTATTATGAGCCCGAAAGTCTCCCCATGTTTAAGATATACAATGCCCATTAATTAATTAAGTTACTGACAACTCAAATTAATTAATATCTCATCCGAGAGTAGTACCACTCAACCTTATTATCATGCCGGAAATTAATCCACTTGCAAGATTTACATGATAAACCTTATGAGCTCCTCAAGGGGACATCATCAACCTATGACGGACATGGATTCCTTCTACAATCAACAGCACACCATAGATACAGCACTACTTCCCAACTCACCGAGTTTGTTGATTTAATACTTATAAATCTCACCCATTGATGAATCAAAGAAATACATACTGCCCTACGTGTCGAGGTTATTGTATAGGGATTAAGAGCACGGACTTCCATAATAACAGAGATCAAGTTCTTCTATAAGTCAGTATAAGCCGAACGATCTCAGGCGGTCCTGCTCAATACACACAAGTGCACTAATGTGATTCTATAGCCAAGACAAGCTAACACCGAACCACACTACAACCATACTGATAGAGAGTCCCCGTCTATCTCGGTTGTGAGCATCTGTTTATACTTTATAAGGAAACCGATAATATGATCTTCCGCGTGTTGTCGCACAACATATTATCTACAGAATAAAGTAAATGGACTATCGCATCATTCATATAAAATAAATTATAAGATGCAATCATTTGATCAATGATTCTCATTTCAAATATTGTTATGACATTGTTCATACTAAAGCTAGACTTTTAGTATACAATCCAACAGTCTTCCCTCTTTTCAATGGAGTCTTCGCAGGTTCAGGGCGAGTCTGATCCTGGCAGTTCCGGATGAGTCGTCGGCGGCGGGATCGCGATGATGGTTGTCGTTGCAGTCTGGTGCTCCCGGGGAGATTCGACGGCAGCAACAGGCTGCATCCGTGGGAATTCCCCGGCGAGACACAGGAAGCTTTCGATCGGTTCTCGGCGTTTCCACGGTGAGTCGTAGTGATCGCCAGCCTCGCCTGCATCTTCTGCGGGCGGAAGAGTGCATGGTAGGAGGCGCGACTGTTAGGCGGCGTGTGGAACCAGATGGCGGCCGGCGAAACAGGCTAGGCCATGTCTTGCACACGGGCGCTGCTGGTTTGCCTGGGGTGCAGTGCAAGAGTGTCTCCGGCGGGCTGACAGCACGACAGTGCGCTGATGGCGCGACGCCGATGTTCTGTGGGCGCGGCCGCCGGCTGCTGCTGCGCCAAGTTGCGCCGGTGTTGCTCCGTGTGGTTGTTGCGGCTGGTGTGTTAATTAGGGCAGCGTTGATGGTCTTAAAATTGGGCCTATTTTCTTTTAATTGGTTTTGGGCTGCTGGGCCCAATTTTATTAAGGAGTTTATGGGCCCAAATTTAATTGAGGGTGCTATTGGGCTGGCAGGTTTATTTAAGGGGCCCAAATTCAGTAATATATTAGGGGCTGCTCATTTATTTAATTTGGTTTTGGGCTTTTGGGCCCAAATTTTAATTAAATGGTAATGGGCTGCTGGACCAATATTAATTGCTGGTTTTAATTAATTGTGAGTAATGGGCCTAGCATGATAAATTAATTTTAATTAATGGACTAATTTTGTGCTAGTGGGCTTGGTGGACTTAATTTAATTTTGGGTTAAGATTATGGGCCATGGAAAATGAGCTTGATTAATTATTTAATCTGCTGCTCATTTTGTGCTTATATGATGCTCTAGGGCCCATTTAATTGATCCACTAATTATGCAATTAATTAATGTTATATAACTGATTAATTGATTTAATTGTCAATTATTGTTGTATATGTGAAAGGCATGTTCTATGTGATTTATTTATTTAAATTATTGTTAATAGATGCATGTCTTAGTTGTATATTTTATTCTGGAATATTATATGCATGTTAAAAACCCTCGGTAATTAAATAACTAAGTGGGAGAGGAGATTGGTAATAAATTCCCGCGGCCTCCATTATTGGTTTGTTAGCAATGTGAATAGACTTGCGCGTCGGCATTAGAGCCTTCCTCCACATCGGATGAGTTTATTCATGGATTGCTGGAACAGACTTCATTAAATAATTACGTTTGTAATGTGATGCATATGAACTTGCGCGTTGGCTTAGACCTTCCTCCCTATCAGATGAGTTTATATGCGGTTCACTGGTACAGACTTGTAATTGATAATCGTAGGAAGTTATCCGAGTGCGTGTGTACTTCTCCATCTGTAAGGCACACAAACTTGGGCCGCGGACTTGGGATTAAATAATGGTGTACACTTAGATGTAAATAATAAGTATCCTCCCCATCGGAGTCACTGCTTTTATTTGCATGGCTAAAGAGGAACCGACTATTAATTATTTTCTCATAAAGTTAGGTTGACAAATGAAATTAATGGGTAAAACCTTCTCTTGTAAATGTTCGGGTTTGTAAACGTCCACACTATCGTGGCTTGCAGACTCACGGTGCTTGAGATGTCGGTGAATTTTATTTTATATTGTTTTGAGGGAATCGATATAAAAGAATAAAATTCGAAGATTTGATCGGTAAATTTATTTGTGATTCTCTGGATTTCGAATGGTTTTATTTCACTAATTGTTAACTAAAAGACATTATATTTACTTGTCCATATTAACTGATTAGAGAAGAATCTTGGTTTGAAAATTTCTGCTTAAGAAAATACATGTGTATTCTCACCAAGGACGTCTCATGATGCCTATTAAAGTCTCTAGTGAAGAGATGAGAGGTTCATAGAAATATGATGGTCTCATGTAACTCTTCGGATACTTGAGTAAATTAAAAGGCAGAAGATCATGGTTTAATTGATGAATGAATTGGAAAAGCTTGGAATAGAAATTGAAAGGGAAACCTAAATCAATTTATTCTTCACAATTTGCCTGGATGTTTTGAGCAAGTTCTACCTGAAATACGAGAGATTGTATATGGTGGGAAACTTCTAACAAAACATACGGCAAAAGAAAGCCAATTTTCATCATGATGTGAACAAATTTAACATCTCATTTACTAATGGTTTAAACATGATTAGTGATGGCATCTACTGATACGAAGTATGTAGATACTGGAATCACTAAATATTTATCACTGAGTAAGGATAAGATTGTTAATAACATGGGTAAAACTACAAAGGTAGTGACTATTGCAGTGGGAGTTGTTTATTTATCTCATGATAAGAATAAACGATTGATTATGAGAAATTGTCTTTACGTACGTTTCATAGAAAGAATTTGATTTCAATTTCTATGCATTAACGGATGAATACTTCATTTCATTTAAATGACATGGTCATAGTAATGAGGAATGAGGCTATAATCCGTTAAAGTACGTTGGTGGATAATTTGGATACTCTTGAATCATGCACATCCCACAGATGCAATAAATAGTAATTAAATAATGCATCTTCTAATATTAGTAAGAGAAAGGAACCTTCGGAAATGAACTAAACATACATTTGGCGTCTATGACTAATTCATTTTACTTGAGTAGGATTCAAAAGTTGATAGCCGATAGACCGTAAGGTTTATCTGAAGTGGAAACTATCGGACTTGCGAATCTTGCTTGGAAGTAAAATTGATTAACTGCCTTTTCAAGGCTGTGGGGTGTAGAGCCAAAGATATATATGTTGGAATTAGTTCATTCTGATTCAAGCAAACCTAATATTATCCAGGCGAGAGGTGGTTATGAATATTCGAAGATTATTCTGGAAACCGATATATTTATTTGATGCACTGCATGTCTAAGTTCTTGGATTAATTCAAGAATTGTAAGGCTGGTACAGTGAAGCGTCATGGAAAATATATAATATCATTACGATTCAATCGTGATGATGAAAACCTCTTAGGATAGTTAGGAACTTATAATCAGAAGTTGAGATTAAATCTCAAGTTGACTACACCGGGCATGCCCCAGCTGAATGGTGTGGTGGGTAGAAGGTATTAGGCTCTTATGGTTATGATTAGATAGATGATGAATTATTTGGAATAATTAAATTCATTTTATGGATATGCCCTAGATACAGTAATTCGTGAAACGTTTATCTGTATATGGGATATCCTAGAAAAATGGAGGGTGATTTATTTAGTCCAAAAGATCGAAAGATAATTGTTAACTCAATAACTAGATTTTTGGAAAAGGACTATGTAATAAATCACAAACCCATGTATAAGTTGTTCTAAAGGAAGTGAGAGGAAAACACTAAGTATAAGTACCAAGTGTACAAGAGGATATACCACAAGGTAAACTGTAACGCGTGTCACGTCTGATACACAATTACATGTAGTGCCTTGTCGTAGTGGGAGGATTGTATGACAACCCATAAATATATGTTTTGGGAGAGTCGTGAGACTTGATCCCTAGTGAACATGATATTATCCCACGGATACGACATAGCACTACAAGATTAAAATGCGGAATCTTAGTAAGTTGCAATGTATGTTGAAATAGAATCTACGGATTCTAAATTAAGTCTGGAGCTTGAAGGATCACTAAAATGGTGTAAAAGCCATTGCAAGTGGTCAGGGGAAATAAAAGAGGATCATACGAAAAGGTGAAAATCTTGGAAGCAAAGCTTGTTGCGAAAAGATGTACTCAGAAAGAAATGGTTCGATTATGAGAGAACATATTCGCTGGTAGCTATGCTTAAATTGATCCGGATTCTTTTATTTATTGCTGCTCATATTGAATTATGAGGGACAACAAATAGATGTCAAGACAGCTTTCCTGAATGATGTTGGATATCTGTTTTGCTGAATGCATGAACAGAAGGTATCAACATAACCCGGAACAAGAATGATGAACTGTAGTAAGACATATATAAAGTGCCTGAGAAGGACTGGAAATTATATGTGGATTTACTAAACAGATTCACTGCTTCTTGTGGATTACGTAGATTCAGATTTTTTAGTTAGATTGGACGGCAGTAAATTCTCCTCAAAGGTTATGTGTTTAATCTTAGGAAGTAGAGTCATAATGTGGAGGAGTGTTATATAGAAATATATTTCAGACTCCGGACTCCATCATGGAAAGATGATAAATTGGAGCCTATGAGGCAGCCAAAGTATCTATATGACTCTAGAGACTTCATGATGGACTTTGAAGTGTTTCTAAGTTTGCCCAAGGTAATCACAATTTACATTGATGATATTGGTGCAGTTGCAAACTTGAAGAAATCACAAGTCCGTAAGGCAATTAAACACATGGAGCGCGAGTACCACCTGTTACGAGAAATCGTATGATGAGGGGAAGGTTGTTGTCGCCTAGATTACATCGGATGATGACCTAGTAAACCATTTACAAGGACCTTAAGGCGAGAGCTTTTAATGGTCGTATAAGTGGGAGTAGGAATCAGATGTATGGCAGAAGACATGACAGCATAGTCTTTTAGTATAAGTGGGAGATTGTTGGATTGTATACTAAAATTCTAGCTTTAGTATGAACAATGTCATAACAATATTTGAATTGAGAATCATTGATCAAATGATTGCATCTTATAATTTATTTATATGCATGATGCAATAGTCCAAATACTTTATACTGTAGATAATATGTTGTGCGACAACACGCGGAAGATCATATTATCGGTTTCCTTATAAAGTATAAACAGATGCTCACAACTGAGATAGACGGGGAGTCTCAATCGGTATGGTTGTAGTGTGGTTTGGTATTAGCTTATCTTGGCTATAGAATCACATTAGTGCACTTGTGTGTATTGAGCAGGACCGCCTGAGATCGTTCGACTTATACTGACTTATAGAAGAACTTGATCTCTGTTATTATGTAAGTTCGTGCTCTTAATCCCTATACAATAACCTCGACACGTAGGGCAGTATGTATTTCTTTGATTCATCAATGGGTGAGATTTATAAGTATTAAATCAACAAACTCGGTGAGTTGGGAAGTAGTGCTGTATCTATGCTGTGCTGTTGATTGTAGAAGGAATCCATGTCCGTCATAGGTTGATGATGTCCCCTTGAGGAGCTCATAAGGTTTATCATGTAAATCTTGCAAGTGGATTAATTTCCGGCATGATAATAAGGTTGAGTGGTACTACTCTCGGATGAAATGTTAATTAATTTAAGTTGTCAGTAACTTAATTAATTAATGGGCATTATATATCTTAAACATGGGGAGACTGTCGGGCTTATAATAAGAAGGAGCCCAGAACATAATTTTGGGATTGGACGGGTAGTGCAGTAATAATATTTTAGTGGACTATATTATTATTATTGGATTTAATTAAAAGCTTTGGGCTAAGCTTGGTTAATTAAATTCAATTGAGGCCCAGCCCAATTTCTCCTCCTGGTCCCTGCTGTAGCCCAATATATAAGTGAACTCAGCTTCCTGGAACCCTAAGATTATTCCTGCGCCTCTTTTGGTGAGAGAAGGGAAGAGAAGCAGATTGAGAGATCCTGCAGACTGTTGCCCACACAACAGCAGGATCACACCTGGGACATACAGTAGAAGATCAGAGGTAGTTCTCTGCAGTTCATACTCTACATCGACCCAGAAGTACGGTAAACATGATTTAATTGCTTCCGCTAATTTGTTTGCCTGAAATCCTAAACGGATCACGTTTGAACCACACGATCCAATTGCCATCAATTGGTATCAGAGCGTTGCTTTCGTGGTGAGACGTGAGACGTTTGGTATTGTTTGAGCCTTTCGTGTGTTGATTGTCTTATTGATAGCATGTATAATAGTTTTTTTTTGTGATGTGACTTAATCTGTTAATTATCGCAAGAAAGAAAAAACTAGGGTATAGTTTTTATGCTTGAAACCCAATCTGCTATCCTTTATCGCTGCGGTCAAACATGTACGAAAGAAAGAAACAACCATATCGTGAATGGCATACACGTTGCGTGTTCGTCGTCCCATGGGGCAATCGACTGATGACTGCAATTGCCCTTGAGCGTCGATCACATCTGGATGAACACGATTGCTGGGCGGCAAGACATGGAACCTGATGAACGTGACGGTGGCTGAAACGCCGAACCAGACGATGGTCTAATCAGACTGGTGGGTTCAGACGACCGCTACAGTTTGATGGTGCTATAGTGGACGATGTCACTAGGTGGTCTGCAGGAGCTTCACGGCGGGTCTGAACGTGTTTCCATCGGGTCTAGATGAAGCCTCCACTAATTCTGGAGCGTGTCTTTGTTGGGCAATTGGATCGTGTGGTCCAAACGTGATCGTTAGGATTTCAAGGCAAACAAATATAGCGGAAGCAATAAAATTGTTTACCGTACTTCAGGGTTGATGTAGAGTCTGAATCGTTGCAGAAGAACCACCTCTAGATCTTCTGCTGTATATCCCAAGTCGAATCCTGCTGTTGTGTGGGCAACAATCCGCAGGATTCTCTCAATCTGTTCCTGTTCTCTTCTCTCAGTCAAATGAGGCTCTGACTTAGGGTTAACAGGAACTGAGATGACTTATATAGTTGGGCTACAGCAGGGACCAGGAGGAGAAATTGGGCTGGGCCTCAATTGAATTTAATTAACCAAGCTTAGCCCAAAGCTTTTAATTAAATCCAATAATAATAATATAGTCCACTAAAATATTATTATTGCACTACCCATCCAATCCCAAATTATGTTCTGGGCTCCTTCTTATTATGAGCCCGAAAGTCTCCCCATGTTTAAGATATACAATGCCCATTAATTAATTAAGTTACTGACAACTCAAATTAATTAATATCTCATCCGAGAGTAGTACCACTCAACCTTATTATCATGCCGGAAATTAATCCACTTGCAAGATTTACATGATAAACCTTATGAGCTCCTCAAGGGGACATCATCAACCTATGACGGACATGGATTACTTCTACAATCAACAGCACACCATAGATACAGCACTACTTCCCAACTCACCGAGTTTGTTGATTTAATACTTATAAATCTCACCCATTGATGAATCAAAGAAATACATACTGTCCTACGTGTCGAGGTTATTGTATAGGGATTAAGAGCACGGACTTCCATAATAACAGAGATCAAGTTCTTCTATAAGTCAGTATAAGCCGAACGATCTCAGGCGGTCCTGCTCAATACACACAAGTGCACTAATGTGATTCTATAGCCAAGACAAGCTAACACCGAACCACACTACAACCATACCGATAGAGAGTCCCCGTCTATCTCGGTTGTGAGCATCTGTTTATACTTTATAAGGAAACCGATAATATGATCTTCCGCATGTTGTCGCACAACATATTATCTACAGAATAAAGTAAATGGACTATCGCATCATTCATATAAAATAAATTATAAGATGCAATCATTTGATCAATGATTCTCATTTCAAATATTGTTATGACATTGTTCATACTAAAGCTAGACTTTTAGTATACAATCCAACAATCTCCCACTTATACTAAAAGACTATGCTGTCATGTCTTCTGCCATACATCTGATTCCTACTCCCACTTATACGACCATTAAAAGCTCTCGCCTTAAGGTCCTTGTAAATGGTTTACTAGGTCATCATCCGATGTAATCTAGGCGACAACAACCTTCCCCTCATCATACGATTTCTCGTAACAGGTGGTACTCGCGCTCCATGTGTTTAATTGCCTTATGGACTTGTGATTTCTTCAAGTTTGCAACTGCACCAATATCATCAATGTAAATTGTGATTACCTTGGGCAAACTTAGAAACACTTCAAAGTCCATCATGAAGTCTCTAGAGTCATATAGATTCTTTGGCTGCCTCATAGGCTCCAATTTATCATCTTTCCATGATGGAGTCCGGAGTCTGAAATATATTTCTATATAACACTCCTCCACATTATGACTCTACTTCCTAAAATTAAACACATGACCTTTTGAGGAGAATTTACTGCCGTCCAATCTGACTAAAAATCTGAATCTACGTAATCCACAAGAATCAGTGAATCTGTTTAGTAAATCCACATATAATTTCCAGTCCTTCTCAGGCACTTTATATATGTCTTACTACAGTTCATCATTCTTGTTCCGGGTTACGTTGATACCTTCTGTTCATGCGTTCAGCAAAACAGATATCCAACTTCGTTCATAGCATTCTTTAGATTAAGCTTCCTTATTCGCCGAAGCATAAGGAACCGCTTTCATCTACTTTATCTTCATCTTGTGTCTCAAAGACACATTTACTTAGATAAATTTACATGCTAAACGAGTATGGACTGTATCATTTTATGAAACTTGAGATAAGCATAACATCTTTTCTTGTGATCCGTATTACCTTGACCAAAAAGATGTATTTTGCCTTTCTTAAGTCCTTCATCTTTACCGCTTTATTAACCGTACCCATACGCCCGATAATACTCTTTCATTGTCTCCAATGAGCAAGATACTATCTACGTATAGTACAAGAAACACCACCACGTTTCCGTCACTCTTTACAACACACAAGACTCATCCGCTCATTGATTTAAATCCATGCCACTGGATTATCTAATCAAAACAGATGCTTCACGATCTTAAAACTTGCTTTAGTCCATCGCTGGACACTTTTAAGCTTACTATCAAAATGCTATTAGTACTTTGCAATGAATTACTCTGGTTGCTTTACATAGATGTTTTCCTCAAGACTTCCAATCAGGAAAGCTGTCTTGACATCTATTTGCTGTCCCTCATAATTTAATATGAGCAGCAATAAATAAAAGAATCCAGATCAATTTAAGCATAGCTACCAGCGAATATGTTCCCTCATAATCGAACCATTTCTTTCTGAGTACATCTTTTTGCAACAAGCTTTGCTTCCAAGATTTTCACCTTTCCGTATGATCCTCTTTTATTTCCTATGATCACTTGCAATGGTTTTTACACCATTTAGTGGTCATACAAGTTCCCAGACTTAATATAGAATCTGTAAATTCTATTTCAACGTACATTGCAACTTACTAAGATTCCGCATTTTAATCTTGTAGTGCTATGTCGTATCCGTGGGATAATACCATGTTCACTAGGGATCAAGTCTCACGACTCTCCCAAACATATATTTATGAGTTGTCACACAACCCTCCCACTACGACAAGGCACTACATGTAATTGTGTATCAGACGTGACACGCGTTGCAGTTTACCTTGTGGTATATCCTTTTGTACACTTGGTACTTATACTTGGTGTTTTCCTCTCACTTCCTTTAGAACAACTTATACATGGGCTTGTGATTTATTACATAGTCCTTTTCCAAAAAAAAAATCTAGTTATTGAGTTAACAATTACCCTTCGATCTTTTGGACTAAATAAATCACTCTTCATTTTTATAGGATATCCCATATACAGACAAACGTTTCACGAATTACTGTATCTAGGGCATATCCATAAAATGAATTTAATTATTCCAAATAATTCATCATCTATCTAATCATAACCATAAGAGCCTTATTCCTTCTATCCACCACACCATTCAGTTTGGGGCATATCTGGTGTAGCTAACTTGAGATTTAATCTCAACTTCTGATCAATAGCTCCTAACTATCCCAAGAGGTATTCGCCATTATGATTGAATCGTAATGACTTAATATATTTTCCATGACGCTTCACTGTACCAGCCTTACAATTCTTGAATTAATCAAAGAACTTAGACATGCAGTGCATCATATAAATATATTGGTTTCCAGAATAATCTTCGAATATTCATAACCACCTCTCGCCTGGATAATATTAGGTTCGCATGAATCAGAATGAACCAATTCCAACATATATATCTTTGGCTCTACTCCCCACAGCCTTGAAAAGGCAGTTGATCATTTTTACTTCCAAGCAAGACTCGCAAGTCCGATAGTTTCCACTTCAGATAAACCTTACGGTCTATCGGCTATCAACTTTTGAATCCTACTCAAGTAAAATGAATTAGTCATAGACGCCAAATGTATGTTTAGTTCATTTCCGAAGGTTCCTTTCTCTTACTAATATTAGAAGATGCATTATTTAATTACTATTTATTGCATCTGTGGGATGTTCATGATTCAAGAGTATCCAAATTATCCACCAACGTACTTTAACGGATTATAGCCTCATTCCTCATTTCTATGACCATGTCATTTAAATGAAATGAAGTATCCATCCGTTAATGCATAGAAACCGAAATTAAATTCTTTCTATGAAACGTACGTAAAGACAATTTCTCATAATCAATCGTTTATTCTTATCATGAGATAAATAAATAACTCCCACTGAAATAGCCACTACCTTTGTAGTTTTACCCATGTTATTAACAATCTTATCCTTACTCAGTGATAAACATTTAGTGATTCCAGTATCTACATACTTCGTGTCAGTAGATGCCATCACTAATCATGTTTAAACCATTAGTAAATAAGATATTAACCTTGTTCAGTTCATGATGAAAATTGGCTTTCTTTTGCCACATGTTTTGTTAGAAGTTTCCCACCATATACAACCTTTCGTATTTCAGGTAGAACTTGCTCAAAACATCCAGGCAAATTGTGAAGAATAAATTGATTTAGGTTTCCCTTTCAATTTCTATTCCAAGCTCTTCCAATTCATTCATCAATTCTATCATGATCTTGCGCCTTTTAAATTACTCAAGTATCTGAAGAGTTACATGAGTTCATCATATTTCTATGATCCTCTCATCTCTTCACTAAAGACTTTAATAGGCATCATGAGCCGTCCTTTGAGAGAACACATGTATTTTCTTAAGCAGTAAATTTCAAAATTAAGATTCTTTTCTAATCAGTTAATTTGGACAAGTAAATATAATTTCTTTTAGTTAACAATTAGTGAGACTAAAACTATTCGAAATACAGAGAATCACGATTAAATTTACTGATCAAAACTTCGAATTTTATCCTTTTATATTGTTTCCCTCAAAACAATATAAAATAAAATTCACCGACATCTCAAGCACCGTGAGTCTGCAAGCCACGTTAGTGTGGACGTTTACAAACCCGAACATTTACAAGAGAAGGTTTTACCCATTAATTTCATTTGTCAACCTAACTTTATGACAAAATAATTAATAGTCGGTTACTCTTTAGCCATGCAAATAATAGCAGTGACTCCGTTGGGGAGGATACTAATTATTTACACCTAAGTGTACACCATTATTTGATCCCAAGTCCGCTGCGCGAGCTTATGTGCCTTACAGTTGGAGAAGTACACACGCGCTCGGGTAGCTTCCTACAATCATCAATTATAAGTTTGTACCAGTGTACCGCACACAAACTCATCCGTTAGGGAGGAAGGCCTATGCCAACACGCAAGTTTATGTGCCACATTACAAACAATAATTATTTATGAAGTCTGTACCAGTGATCCGTAAATAAACTCATCCGTTAGGGAGGAAGGCCTATGCCAACACGCAAGTTTACTCACATCACTTACAAACCAATAATGGAGGCCGCGGGAATTTATTACCAATCCCCTCTCCCACTTAGTTATTTAACACCGAGGGTTTTAAACATGCATATAATATTTCATAAATAAAATATACATCTTAGCATGCTTCTATTAACAGCAATTTAAATAAATAAATCACATAGAACATGCCTTTCACATATACAACAATAATTGATAATTAAATCAATTAATCAGTTATATAACATTAATTAATTGCATAATAAGTGGATCAATTAAATGGGCCCAAGAGCAACAAATAAGCACAAAATGAGTAGCAGATTAAATTAATTAATCAAGCTCATTGTCCATGGCCCATAATCTTAACCCAAAATTAAATTAAGGCCACCAAGCCCACTAGCACAAAAAGTCCATTAATAAAATTAATTAATCATGCTTGGCCCATTACCCACAATTAATTAAAATAGGATTAGCCCAGCAGCCCATTATCATTTAATTAAAATTGGGCCATTTGATAACAGCCCAAAACCATTTAATTAAAAATGAGCAGCCCACAAGCTTAATAACTAGGCCCATCAAGACACCAACAACACACAAAAAAATCAGAATTGGGCCCATCAGGCAGCCCAACATCAATTAAAGAGAGCCCAACAGCCCAACACCAATTCAAATGCTGCCCTAATCTAAATCAGCCGCAACATGCTCAGCCACGTCCGGGTGCAAGCATCGCGTCCTGTCGCAGTTCAGACCGCCTGGAGATCCACCGTTGACTTGCCGAGAACCCCAGTTTACTCGCCGGGAACGACGCACAGCAGACTCGCCCGAGTGCAGCATCAGGCGCGCTTGTAACTGGTATCTTCAGTTGACTACCCCGGAGTACTCGCTGGCCCGCGACAACGATACAGCTGCGCTCGCCAAGCCTCTATCCCGTCTCAACAAGAGATCGCAACAGATCCACCGAGAACCATTGAAAACTCGACTGGACAGCCGCTTCCCACATCCGCCACCACCCACCTCCAGACTTTCCACCCAGCAGCGCCCGCTGAACGTGGACAACATCAGACTGGGACCAGTAATGCAGGTATGTGGCCGTCGATCGCCGCCCAATCCAGCGACTCACGCTAGCCGCCTAGAATCGATTTGCCTGGAACCCGCCAAGGATACGCCGGAATTCATCAGACCCATCTGGATCTGGAAAAGCTCCATCGATTTTGTCTAAGACACGATCAAGATGCGTATCAATCTTTCTCTCTGGCTGTCGCGCGTCGCCGATCTACTCCGACCCAATCGGAATCAGGTTGGATGCGCCCGGGTCCTACTGTCCAGGTTTGTCGCCGTTAGCTGCTTCCCGATGTTGGTTGCTTCCGGTCATTGCTGATTTGTCGCACCACTTGACTGTCATCGATCGACAGCCAAGTTTCTGGCCAACGTCGCGACTCACCACAGTAGATCACGTCAACCAGCATCGTTCTTCGTCGATGGCATCACTCAGCACCGTCGAAACAGTCGCCGCTCATCAGTCGGCAGTGGTCGTCTGACTTTGACAGCCCAATGGGTTGTGAGCATCCGTGATCAGTGTGAATGATGGCAGATGGGGTTTCAGGATGTGTGTGTGTTGTACCCAGTAATTACGAAAAAACTTACAATCACACTTACCACTGGATAGTAAATATGGGTGTAAAACAATAATAGAACATAACCCATTTGATTATTTTCAGATCAATTCATATAATCAAATAATCAATTTCATACTAGCCATCAATCCATCAATAACATACGTTAGACAAAACCCAACCTAAACGACTCACGTTTCACCACGAAACCAACGCTCTGATACCAATTGTTGGGCAATTGGATCGTGTGGTCCAAACGTGATCGTTAGGATTTCAAGGCAAACAAATATAGCGAAAGCAATAAAATTGTTTACCGTACTTCAGGGTTGATGTAGAGTCTGAATCGTTGCAGAAGAACCACCTCTAGATCTTCTGCTGTATATCCCAAGTCGAATCCTGCTGTTGTATGGGCAACAATCCGCATGATTCTCTCAATCTGTTCCTGTTCTCTCCTCTCAGTCAAATGAGGCTCTGACTTAGGGTTAACAGGAACTGAGATGACTTATATAGTTGGGCTACAGCAGGGACCAGTAGGAGAAATTGGGCTGGGCCTCAATTGAATTTAATTAACCAAGCTTAGCCCAAAGCTTTTAATTAAATCCAATAATAATAATATAGTCCACTAAAATATTATTATTGCACTACCCGTCCAATCCCAAATTATGTTCTGGGCTCCTTCTTATTATGAGCCCGAAAGTCTCCCCATGTTTAAGATATACAATGCCCATTAATTAATTAAGTTACTGACAGCTCAAATTAATTAATATCTCATCCGAGAGTAGTACCACTCAACCTTATTATCATGCCGGAAATTAATCCACTTGCAAGATTTACATGATAAACCTTATGAGCTCCTCAAGGGGACATCATCAACCTATGACGGACATGGATTCCTTCTACAATCAACAGCACACCATAGATACAGCACTACTTCCCAACTCACCGAGTTTGTTGATTTAATACATATAAATCTCACCCATTGATGAATCAAAGAAATACATACTGCCCTACGTGTCGAGGTTATTGTATAGGGATTAAGAGCACGGACTTCCATAATAACAGAGATCAAGTTCTTCTATAAGTCAGTATAAGCCGAACGATCTCAAGCGGTCCTGCTCAATACACACAAGTGCACTAATGTGATTCTATAGCCAAGACAAGCTAACACCGAACCACACTACAACCATACCGATAGAGAGTCCCCGTCTATCTCGGTTGTGAGCATCTGTTTATACTTTATAAGGAAACTGATAATATGATCTTCCGCGTGTTGTCGCACAACATATTATCTACAGAATAAAGTAAATGGACTATCGCATCATTCATATAAAATAAATTATAAGATGCAATAATTTGATCAATGATTCTCATTTCAAATATTGTTATGACATTGTTCATACTAAAGCTAGACTTTTAGTATACAATCCAACAGTCTTCCCTCTTTTCGATCGAGTCTTCGCAGGTTCAGGGCGAGTCTGATCCTGGCAGTTCCGGATGAGTCGTCGGCGGCGGGATCGCGATGATGGTTGTCATTGCAGACTGGTGCTCCCGGGGAGATTCGACTGCAGCAACAGGCTGCATCCATGGGAATTCCCCGGCGAGACACATGAAGCTTTCGATCGGTTCTCGGCGTTTCCGCGGTGAGTCGCAGTGATCGCCAGCCTCGCCTGCATCTTCTGCGGGCGGAAGAGTGCTTGGTAGGAGGCGCGACTGTTAGCCGGCGTGTGGAACCAGATGGCGGCCGGCGAAACAGGCTAGGCCATGTCTTGCACACGGGCGCTGCTGGTTTGCCTGGGGTGCAGTGCAAGAGTGTCTCCGGCGGGCTGACAGCACGACAGTGCGCTGATGGCGCGACGCCGATGTTCTGTGGGCGCGGCCGCCGGCTGCTGCTGCGCCAAGTTGCGCCGGTGTTGCTCCGTGTGGTTGTTGCGGCTGGTGTGTTAATTAGGGCAGCGTTGATGGTCTTAAAATTGGGCCTATTTTCTTTTAATTGGTTTTGTGCTGCTGGGCCCAATTTTATTAAGGAGTTTATGGGCCCAAATTTAATTGAGGGTGCTATTGGGCTGGCAGGTTTATTTAAGGGGCCCAAATTCAGTAATATATTAGGGGCTGCTCATTTATTTAATTTGGTTTTGGGCTTTTGGGCCCAAATTTTAATTAAATGGCAATGGGCTGCTGGACCAATATTAATTGCTGGTTTTAATTAATTGTGAGTAATGGGCCTAGCATGATAAATTAATTTTAATTAATGGACTAATTTTGTGCTAGTGGGCTTGGTGGACTTAATTTAATTTTGGGTTAAGATTATGGGCCATGGAAAATGAGCTTGATTAATTATTTAATCTGCTCATTTTGTGCTTATATGATGCTCTAGGGCCCATTTAATTGATCCACTAATTATGCAATTAATTAATGTTATATAACTGATTAATTGATTTAATTGTCAATTATTGTTGTATATGTGAAAGGCATGTTCTATGTGATTTATTTATTTAAATTATTGTTAATAGATGCATGTCTTAGTTGTATATTTTATTCTGGAATATTATATGCATGTTAAAAACCCTCGGTAATTAAATAACTAAGTGGGAGAGGGGATTGGTAATAAATTCCCGCGGCCTCCATTATTGGTTTGTTAGCAATGTGAATAGACTTGCGCGTCGGCATTAGAGCCTTCCTCCCCATCGGATGAGTTTATTCATGGATTGCTGGAACAGACTTCATTAAATAATTACGTTTGTAATGTGATGCATATGAACTTGCGCGTTGGCTTAGACCTTCCTCCCTATCGGATGAGTTTATATGCGGTTCACTAGTACAGACTTGTAATTGATAATCGTAGGAAGTTATCCGAGTGCGTGTGTACTTCTCCATCTGTAAGGCACACAAACTTGGGCCGCGGACTTGGGATTAAATAATGGTGTACACTTAGATGTAAATAATAAGTATCCTCCCCATCGGAGTCACTGCTTTTATTTGCATGGCTAAAGAGGAACCGACTATTAATTATTTTGTCATAAAGTTAGGTTGACAAATGAAATTAATGGGTAAAACCTTCTCTTGTAAATGTTCGGGTTTGTAAACGTCCACACTATCGTGGCTTGCAGACTCACGGTGCTTGAGATGTCGGTGAATTTTATTTTATATTGTTTTGAGGGAATCAATATAAAAGAATAAAATTCGAAGATTTGATCGGTAAATTTATTTGTGATTCTCTGGATTTCGAATGGTTTATTTCACTAATTGTTAACTAAAAGACATTATATTTACTTGTCCATATTAACTGATTAGAGAAGAATCTTGGTTTGAAAATTACTGCTTAAGAAAATACATGTGTATTCTCACCAAGGACGTCTCATGATGCCTATTAAAGTCTCTAGTGAAGAGATGAGAGGTTCATAGAAATATGATGGTCTCATGTAACTCTTCGGATACTTGAGTAAATTAAAAGGCAGAAGATCATGGTTCAATTGATGAATGAATTGGAAAAGCTTGGAATAGAAATTGAAAGGGAAACCTAAATCAATTTATTCTTCACAATTTGCCTGGATGTTTTGAGCAAGTTCTACCTGAAATACGAGAGATTGTATATGGTGGGAAACTTCTAACAAAAAATACGGCAAAAGAAAGCCAATTTTCATCATGATGTGAACAAATTTAACATCTCATTTACTTTGTTTAAACATGATTAGTGATGGAATCTACTGATACGAAGTATGTAGATACTGGAATCACTAAATGTTTATCACTGAGTAAGGATAAGATTGTTAATAACATGGGTAAAACTACAAAGGTAGTGACTATTGCAGTGGGAGTTGTTTATTTATCTCATGATAAGAATAAACGATTGATTATGAGAAATTGTCTTTACGTACGTTTCATAGAAAGAATTTGATTTCAATTTCTATGCATTAACGGATGAATACTTCATTTCATTTAAATGACATGGTCATAGTAATGAGGAATGAGGCTATAATCCGTTAAAGTACGTTGGTGGATAATTTGGATACTCTTGACTCATGCACATCCCACAGATGCAATAAATAGTAATTAAATAATGCATCTTCTAATATTAGTAAGAGAAAGGAACCTTCGGAAATGAACTAAACATACATTTGGCGTCTATGACTAATTAATTTTACTTGAGTAGGATTCAAAAGTTGATAGCCGATAGACCGTAAGGTTTATCTGAAGTGGAAACTATCGGACTTGCGAATCTTGCTTGGAAGTAAAATTGATTAACTGCCTTTTCAAGGCTGTGGGGTGTGAGCCAAAGATATATATGTTGGAATTAGTTCATTCTGATTCAAGCAAACCTAATATTATCCAGGCGAGAGGTGGTTATGAATATTCGAAGATTATTCTGGAAACCGATATATTTATTTGATGCACTGCATGTCTAAGTTCTTGGATTAATTCAAGAATTGTAAGGCCGGTACAGTGAAGCGTCATGGAAAATATATAATATCATTACGATTCAATCGTGATGATGAAAACCTCTTAGGATAGTTAGAAACTTATAATCAGAAGTTGAGATTAAATCTCAAGTTGACTACACCGGGCATGCCCCAGCTGAATGGTGTGGTGGGTAGAAGGTATTAGGCTCTTATGGTTATGATTAGATAGATGATGAATTATTTGGAATAATTAAATTCATTTTATGGATATGCCCTAGATACAGTAATTCGTGAAACGTTTATCTGTATATGGGATATCCTAGAAAAATGGAGGGTGATTTATTTAGTCCAAAAGATCGAAGGATAATTGTTAACTCAATAACTAGATTTTTGGAAAAGGACTATGTAATAAATCACAAACCCATGTATAAGTTGTTCTAAAGGAAGTGAGAGGAAAACACTAAGTATAAGTACCAAGTGTACAAGAGGATATACCACAAGGTAAACTGCAACGCGTGTCACGTCTGATACACAATTACATGTAGTGCCTTGTCGTAGTGGGAGGGTTGTTTGACAACCTATAAATATATGTTTTGGGAGAGTCGTGAGACTTGATCCCTAGTGAACATGATATTATCCCACGGATACGACATAGCACTACAAGATTAAAATACGGAATCTTAGTAAGTTGCAATGTATGTTGAAATAGAATCTATGGATTCTAAATTAAGTCTGGAGCTTGAAGGATCACTAAAATGGTGTAAAAGCCATTGCAAGTGGTCAGGGGAAATAAAAGAGGATCATACGAAAAGGTGAAAATCTTGGAAGCAAAGCTTGTTGTGAAAAGATGTACTCAGAAAGAAATGGTTCGATTATGAGAGAACATATTCGCTGGTAGCTATGCTTAAATTGATCCGGATTCTTTTATTTATTGCTGCTCATATTGAATTATGAGGGACAACAAATAGATGTCAAGACAGCTTTCCTGATTGGAAGTCTTGAGGAAAACATCTATGTGAAGCAACCAGAGTGATTCATTGCAAAGTACTAATAACATTTTGATAGTAAGCTTAAAAGTGTCCAGCGATGGACTAAAGCAAGCTTTGAGATCGTGAAGCATCTGTTTTGATTAGGTAATCCAGTGGCACGGATTTAAATCAATCAACGGAAGTATCTTGTGTATTGTAAAGAGTGACGAAAACGTGGTGGTGTGTTTTGTACTATACGTAGAGAGTATCTTGCTCATTGGAGACAATGAAAGAGTATTATCGGACGTATGGGTACGGTTAATAAAGCGGTAGAGATGAAGGACTTAAGAAAGGCAAAATATATCCTTTTGATCACGGTAATACGGATCACAAGAAAGGATATTATGCTTATCTCAAGTTTCATAAAATGATACAGTCCATACTCGTTTAGCATGTAAATTTATCTAAGTAAATGTGTCTTTGAGACACAAGAAGAAGATAAAGAGGATGAAAGTGGTTCCTTATGCTTCGGCGAATAAGGAAGCTTAATCTAAGGAATGCTATGAATGATGTTGGATATCTGTTTTGCTGAATGCATGAACAGAAGGTATCAACATAACCCGGAACAAGAATGATGAACTGTAGTAAGACATATATAAAGTGCCTGAGAAGGACTGGAAATTATATGTGGATTTACTAAACAGATTCACTGCTTCTTGTGGATTACGTAGATTCAGATTTTTTAGTCAGATTGGACGGCAGTAAATTCTCCTCAAAGGTTATGTGTTTAATCTTAGGAAGTAGAGTCATAATGTGGAGGAGTGTTATATAGAAATATATTTCAGACTCCGGACTCCATCATGGAAAGATGATGAATTGGAGCCTATGAGGCAGCCAAAGTATCTATATGACTCTAGAGACTTCATGTTGGACTTTGAAGTGTTTCTAAGTTTGCCCAAGGTAATCACAATTTACATTGATGATATTGGTGCAGTTGCAAACTTGAAGAAATCACAAGTCCGTAAGGCAATTAAACACATGGAGCGCGAGTACCACCTGTTACGAGAAATCGTATGATGAGGGGAAGGTTGTTGTCGCCTAGATTACATCGGATGATGACCTAGTAAACCATTTACAAGGACCTTAAGGCGAGAGCTTTTAATGGTCGTATAAGTGGGAGTAGGAATCAGATGTATGGCAGAAGACATGACAGCATAGTCTTTTAGTATAAGTGGGAGATTGTTGGATTGTATACTAAAATTTTAGCTTTAGTATGAACAATGTCATAACAATATTTGAATTGAGAATCATTGATCAAATGATTGCATCTTATAATTTATTTATATGCATGATGCAATAGTCCAAATACTTTATACTGTAGATAATATGTTGTGCGACAACACGCGGAAGATCATATTATCGGTTTCCTTATAAAGTATAAACAGATGCTCACAACTGAGATAGACGGGGACTCTCTATCGGTATGGTTGTAGTGTGGTTTGGTATTAGCTTATCTTGGCTATAGAGTCACATTAGTGCACTTGTGTGTATTGAGCAGGACCGCCTGAGATCATTCGACTTATACTGACTTATAGAAGAACTTGATCTCTGTTATTATGGAAGTTCGTGCTCTTAATCCCTATACAATAACCTCGACACGTAGGGCAGTATGTATTTCTTTGATTCATCAATGGGTGAGATTTATAAGTATTAAATCAACAAACTCGGTGAGTTGGGAAGTAGTGATGTATCTATGCTGTGCTGTTGATTGTAGAAGGAATCCATGTCCGTCATAGGTTGATGATGTCCCCTTGAGGAGCTCATAAGGTTTATCATGTAAATCTTGCAAGTGGATTAATTTCCGGCATGATAATAAGGTTGAGTGGTACTACTCTCGGATGAGATGTTAATTAATTTAAGTTGTCAGTAACTTAATTAATTAATGGGCATTGTATATCTTAAACATGGGGAGACTGTCGGGCTTATAATAAGAAGGAGCCCAGAACATAATTTTGGGATTGGACGGGTAGTGCAGTAATAATATTTTAGTGGACTATATTATTATTATTGGATTTAATTAAAAGCTTTGGGCTAAGCTTGGTTAATTAAATTCAATTGAGGCCCAGCCCAATTTCTCCTCCTGGTCCCTGCTGTAGCCCAATATATAAGTGAACTCAGCTTCCTGGAACCCTAAGATTATTCCTGCGCCTCTTTTGGTGAGAGAAGGGAAGAGAAGCAGATTGAGAGATCCTGCAGACTGTTGCCCACACAACAGCAGGATCACACTTGGGACATACAGTAGAAGATCAGAGGTAGTTCTCTGCAGTTCATCCTCTACATCGACCCAGAAGTACGGTAAACATGATTTAATTGCTTCCGCTAACTTGTTTGCCTGAAATCCTAAACGGATCATGTTTGAACCACACGATCCAATTGCCATCAATTGGTATTAGAGCGTTGGTTTCGTGGTGAGACGTGAGACGTTTGGTATTGTTTGAGCCTTTCGTGTGTTGATTGTCTTATTGATAGCATGTATAATAGTTTTTTTTTGTGATGTGACTTAATCTGTTAATTATCGCAAGAAAGAAAAAACTAGGGTATAGTTTTTATGCTTGAAACCCAATCTGCTATCCTTTATCGCTGCGGTCAAACATGTACGAAAGAAAGAAACAACCATATCGTGAATGGCATACACGTTGCGTGTTCGTCGTCCCATGGGGCAATCGACTGATGACTGCAATTGCCCTTGAGCATCGATCACATCTGGATGAACACGATTGCTGGGCGGCAAGACATGGAACCTGATGAACGCGACGGTGGCTGAAACGCCGAACCAGACGATGGTCGAATCAGACTGGTGGGTTCAGACGACCGCTACGGTTTGATGGTGCTATAGTGGACGATGTCACTAGGTGGTCTGCAGGAGCTTCACGGCGGGTCTGAACGTGTTTCCATCGGGTCTAGATGAAGCCTCCACTAATTCTGGAGTGTGTCTTCCCTCTTTTCGATCGAGTCTTTGCAGGTTCAGGGCGAGTCTGATCCTGGCAGTTCCGGATGAGTCGTCGGCGGCGGGATCGCGATGATGGTTGTCGCTGCAGACTGGTGCTCCCGGGGAGATTCGACTGCAACAACAGGCTGCATCCATGGGAATTCCCTGGCGAGACACAGGAAGCTTTCGATCGGTTCTCGGCATTTCCGCGTGAGTCGCAGTGATCGCCAGCCTCGCCTGCATCTTCTGCGGGCGGAAGAGTGCTTGGTAGGAGGCGCGACTGTTAGCCGGCGTGTGGAACCAGATGGCGGCCGGCGAAACAGGCTAGGCCATGTCTTGCACACGGGCGCTGCTGGTTTGCCTGGGGTGCTGTGCAAGAGTGTCTCCGGCGGGCTGACAGCACGACAGTGCGCTGATGGCGCGACGCCGATGTTCTGTGGGCGCGGCCGCCGGCTGCTGCTGCGCCAAGTTGCGCCGGTGTTGCTCCGTGTGGTTGTTGCGGCTGGTGTGTTAATTAGGGCAGCGTTGATGGTCTTAAAATTGGGCCTATTTTCTTTTAATTGGTTTTGGGCTGCTGGGCCCAATTTTATTAAGGAGTTTATGGGCCCAAATTTAATTGAGGGTGCTATTGGGCTGGCAGGTTTATTTAAGGGGCCCAAATTCAGTAATATATTAGGGGCTGCTCATTTATTTAATTTGGTTTTGGGCTTTTGGGCCCAAATTTTAATTAAATGGTAATGGGCTGCTGGACCAATATTAATTGCTGGTTTTAATTAATTGTGAGTAATGGGCCTAGCATGATAAATTAATTTTAATTAATGGACTAATTTTGTGCTAGTGGGCTTGGTGGACTTAATTTAATTTTGGGTTAAGATTATGGGCCATGGAAAATGAGCTTGATTAATTATTTAATCTGCTGCTCATTTTGTGCTTATATGATGCTCTAGGGCCCATTTAATTGATCCACTAATTATGCAATTAATTAATGTTATATAACTGATTAATTAATTTAATTGTCAATTATTGTTGTCTATGTGAAAGGCATGTTCTATGTGATTTATTTATTTATAAGTGAACTCAGCTTCCTGGAACCCTAAGATTATTCATGCGCCTCTTTTGGTGAGAGAAGGGAAGAGAAGCAGATTGAGAGATCCTACAGACTGTTGCCCACACAACAGCAGGATCACACTTGGGACATACAGTAGAAGATCAGAGGTAGTTCTCTGCAGTTCATCCTCTACATCGACCCAGAAGTACGGTAAACATGATTTAATTGCTTCCGCTAATTTGTTTGCCTGAAATCCTAAACGGATCACGTTTGAACCACACGATCCAATTGCCATCAGTGACAAGAGCAGGGTGTAAATCAAAATCAGCTCCGGTCCCTCTTGCTCCTAACAACCCAGTATTGCCCCCTCCGTTGTTCTTAAAGACTTCACGGATGGATTCGCTGCCATGTTGACTGTCTCTACTTCCAAATTATCTTCAGTGGCAGCTTCAATTGTTTGCGAATTCAGCACGTCAACTTCAACTCCTAAATCAAGAGCTTCAGTTGGGTCTACTTTCTTGTTCCTATTCTTATTCGACGATGCTCCGTTCTCTGGATTATACGACGCTAATTCACCTATCTTTGATCTAGTGAGCATACACCTAAGAAAAATAAGAGTTAGAAATCAAAGACAAGAATAATAATCTCAATTTAACTAGAAATAATAACTAATAATTTATTTCATCCCCGGCAATGACGCCAAGAACTTGATGAGTATTTTCTCAACATACAAAATTATCCCCAAATATAAAGGATATCAATTGTAGTTTCGATAGGCAACCAAGTGATTATCGAACCCAAGGGACGGATGATTATCAATTTAATTATATTATAATTAAATATAATTATGTTGACAAATTGGATTTGGTTTAGTTACAAAACTAAATAACGTATAATTAAAATAGCAAAGTAAATAAGAAAGCAATAGAGAAAATTCGGTTGTGATCAAGTAAGTAATTAAGTAGTTCTTCAGTTCATCCAGTTTTACTTGTTAATTTCATTTCCATGTGTTGATGTCCAACTCTGCCTTGTGATTTATGGACGCATCACTAAACCATGCAGTTTACTCTATAGACGCAAGCAAACGAGCGTATGACATGTGTGAATATCCTCAGAACATGAGATATAATTTACCCCCTTTCTAGGTACTATCATAATCAATTATTTCCCGTGCACTTAGTACTCTAACCCGATTTGATCTCCCTTTTTAGGTAGTATAAAGTTATACTCTTTATCCTACTTATTAACCCTTATAAGATTCAATTAACAAGTATCTATATAAGATAGTTCTAATAAGACTTCGGAATCCCTTCACTTAGAATTATAACATGTAATCCTGCTCAGCGGTGAACTAACTCAATAAATAACCAAGAGATGTATTCAGACTCTACATAACAGTTAATGATACAAAAAACGACCGTGAGTATGAATTGAAAAAGCACAATCTTATATAGAATAAACCACAAGTAGTGTTGTACGGAGTTTACACATGGAAATTTAATTAACTCATAAAACTTTCATAACCCTAGAACTACCGGGGTGATTCTAGCCCATGATTGATCTAGGAACAATTATGGATGTTTGGTATGATCTTACTTGACACGCCAGACGAACCTCTCTTCACGACCCCTGCGGATGATGGTAGGGTTTCGGTGGTAGATAGATGATGAATGACGGAGTTTACACATGAAAATTCAATTAACTCATAAAATTTTCATAATCCTAGAACTACCGGGGTGGTTATAGCCCATGATTGATCTTGGAACAATCATGGTTGTTTGGTATGATCTTACTTGAGATGCTAGACGAACCTCTCTTCACGACCCCTACGGATGATGGTAGGGTTTAGGTGGTAGATGGATGATGAATGATTTGTATTTTTTTTATCCTATGAAAGTACTTCTTTTATACTCATGGAACCTCCTCATGGGCTTAGGATGGGCTTTTTCTTGAAGCACATGTCAAATTTGGTAAAAGACATTTAGAATTACCATAAATAGCAACATCGAACATCCGCTCGACCATGCCTCCAAAGTCGAGCAAGGCCTCGAACTCGAGCAGTTGGTCGAGCAAGCTCACTAGACGATTTTTATAATCTGCTCGACTTCATTCATCTGCTCGACCATATTAACGTTGGTCGAGCAACACCTCCAAGTCGAGCAACCCTTCTGGATGATTTTTCACATTCTGTTCGACTTCACTCATCTGCTCATCCAAGACGATTATGGTCGAACATCATTTCCAAGTCGAGCAAGCTCTCTGAACAGACTTCCAACTTCTGCTTGACGTACCCACCTTGTTCGACCAAAGCAATTGAGGTAGAGCACGGCCTTGAACTCGAGTTGCCTTCTAAACTTGCCTCAAAAATCGTATCTTCCAATTTCGAGCCTTCTAGACATGTTTTCCTATACACATATGCTCAAAACAACCTTATCAACCCTCGATTCATGGATTCTCCATAAACAACCTGATTCGTCTCAATAATACACCAAATCATACCCTCCTTCCATACGAATTAGAGTCTATAATACGTGAATTTACACTCTCATCATATTTCAAACGCAAAGAAGCTATGGAAAAAGCTTGAGGAACTATACCAGGCAAAGGGTATCTCAAATCGATTGTACCTGAAAGAGCAATTTCACACTCTTCGAATGGAAGAAGGCACACAAATCTCAGATTATCTAAGTACTCATAATGGCATCATATCTGAACTAGAGGCAATTGGAGTGAAGATTAAAGATGAGGATAAGGCATTGAGGCTTATCTTGTCTCTGACACGTTCCTATGAGCACATGAAGCTAATTCTGATGTATGGTAAGGAAACTTTAAATTTTGCTGAAGTCACAGGTAAACTTCTTTCTGAGGAAATGAGGCTGATGAGTGAAGGGTGCACATCGGAAAATTCAGTAATGTTAGTGAGTAGCAATGGAGGAAGGAAGATGGACTCCAAGAATGTGGTTTGTTGGAAGTGCGGAGAACCTGGGCATACAAAATGATTTTGTCCACTTGGAGGTGGAGCTGGTCGAGGTGGATTTGGTACGGCAAACAACTCCAAGTCTGAAGCTAATATTGTGGAGGATTTTCTCTGAGGAGAAATTAAACATCCTCATGACATGCCCAGTTGTCATGGAAAAGGGGTGTAGTATTGTTAGCTGGGCCACAAGTTTGCACATAATGACTTGGCATAAATGTTTGTGGTGGAAAAGTATATCAATAGTTGATGGACTTCCAGGGAGCCCAAGAGCTGGAAGTTGCACCATAAAATTTCAGCAGGTATTTTTTCGATATGTTGCCGCAAGGAAATTCTTAGAATGGATTATTCTAAGTGGGTCTACTCATATAATGGAGTAGGATGATTCTCGGGAGATTGAGAATTGATTGTCGGTAAAGACAATGGGTTTTATTTTATTTTTAACAAGGTGAAGATTGTTGGATTTGTCAATAATAAAATAAGGTATTCTGCTTGTCCCACATCGAATGAGAGATCAGAAAAGAGGATTCTTAATTGCTATATAAGGAGGCCTTTATTCTGATGTTAGACACATAAAAAAAGACACTATAATCTTTAGTGATTCTTTTATTTCTTTTCTTGTATCTCTATTTGAGAATTGAGAGAAAAGTTGGGAATTAGTTAAAGATTTGTAATAGTGTGATAGTTTTGGGGTCGGGAAAGAGAAGCTTCTGTGTGATTGTAAAAGTTTCATATCGTAAGTATTTTCTCGGATCCGTGATTTTTTCTCCGATTTGGAGTTTCCACGTAAAATTCCTTGTGTTGTTTTTATTCTTTTCTTTTCTCGGTATATTTTGTTTTCTTTCCCTTAAGGATGAATGCTTTTTCCCAATAGCCTGCTTTTTCCCAACAGCCACTGGCAAATGAAGCAAGTTATTTTTTAACTCAAAATATCCTAGAAATAAGATTTCCAGATAATATCTTATTCACAACTGCATATATGCTATCCAAACTATAGTAGAATATGTGCAAGATTTCAGGATTAGCCCAAATAACACATAATAGAATTAGGGCTCTGCTATGACCTGGGAGATTCGAGATAAGTGCGGTGGCAAGTAAATCAGAAGTTATTTTCAGATCGGCATGTTTGGAGAATTTCACCCCGCATAAAATTTGTAGGTACGTGCTCATGAGTATACATCTCAGGACCTGCATACATGCCCATCTTTTCAAGAAGGCGAAGCCCTTCTTCTCTACCATATCTTGAGGAGTATAGATTGAGGTATTCAATGTCCTGGTGCAACACCAAGAAATTAAGTATCAAGTAAACATAGATAGAATTATAAAATGCAATGATTGAATCTCTTTTTGTTCTCAAAACAATCTATTGGATGCATACAAGTTCTTATAAGGAATAAGATATCTAGATATGATATCTAGAAGAGAAAATTACAATTTACAAGGTTTATAAACCTCAAAGTTTCACCAAGTTTTGAATTTCAGCAACTCATAATACACAAATGTGAACAGTAAAGGTAATTCTCGCCAACATAAAACTGTTAAACTTAAATGATTACATTAAATTATTTTTTAAAATTAAACTACCTGCAAACCACTTGCGAGCCTCTCCAGTCGCAAAGAAGCAACAGGTTCTGAAGAAGATGGGAACACCTCTCCATGGTAAAATAAGACTCCATCACCTGGAGGGAGGCCACGCCTAAATCTAATCTGGAAAAGAAAATAGCCATTTGTCAGAGATTTGAAAAATGATTTTAGAAGGCGATCTTAATGTAAATATGTGACATCAGCACTAGGAACTGTTGCCTTCTCATAGCAATTAGCACCCCAGTAGAGAACCTGTTCCGCCTTCTTTCCATACACGCCACATCACTGCACGATGCTGTGTGCCTCGCATCCCCAAATGCCAATTAGGATGAGGATCTGATGGTCCCATGTAGACGTACGTCCACCACTCCTATATAGAGGTGTCAATCAGTAAATGGCAATAAAGGTTTCAATTTAAAATAATGACCAACACAGAATAAATATTTACACAATTTCTGTAAACATAACCCTTGATCAACGTAAATAAGGATTTGATGGTCTATTATTGCCCTAATAAACAATAAAGGGCTGCATGGTTGGATGTAGTAAAGGAGGGTAATGGTAATTAAGAAGTATTTATATCCATTGATGATGCTTGTTTAATTAAAAAATGGTTTCCAATTAGTTAATCACTCCTTACTTTCATTAACTACTCCTTCCTCATCAATGACATTCATCAATCAAACTCATTAACCATTCAATGATTCCTAATAATTTCATATTGCCATTACCATTGTAGAATTTATACCAAGCATCCCCTAAATATTTTGGAGCAGATCCATTTCTCTCTCATGCAGCAGTTGAAAGGTATGCGCAATTGTAATAATTAATTTCTTTTTGGGGACAATTAAGTAAGCTATATTTAGGCATCCATACAATTGATTTACATAATCATCCCTTCATAATTTTTCACTTAGATATTTCAGTTAATAATCATAAGACATACATGGATGTAAAAATTATGGAACATGTGTCACACCCCAAATTTTATAAAAAGAAGATTTTATATTGTTTTGAAATAAAATAATAAGTAAGGCATGACTAAAATTATGCATTTAACAAATATGAAGCATTTTGCAAATAAGGAGGAAATAGAGATGGGTCTAGTCCTATAAGTTTCAGCAATTTTATGCAAACAATCCAAATAAGAAAAATTAAATAGGAGGTAAGTCGTTTAAGTTTCTGAAATCTTTATTTTTAAAAGAGTGTTTGCAGAGTTCTGCAGAATTCTAAGGAAAGGACAATAAGTTTTATTTCCACACATTCATGACCATATAAACATGCAGGACGAATCAAAAGGATAAAATAATTCCAAACATACAGGATACACATATATTAATACTCAAATAAAAATAAATAAATAAATAGTCAGGGGATTTCTTTTGCAAAGAAGAAGGATGTGTCAATCCTGTAAGTTTTACAAAATGTCTAGGGCCCGGTTCAAGAGGCAAGTTAAAGAAATCAAATTAAACTTGAACACTCAAACTCACGATGAGCAAGGACTGGACTCATCAGTTTATAACTCAAAACTAAGGTATAACTTTTTAGAAAGTGCCACGTAGATATTCTTAATATTTTAATAATAACGAAGACCCGCAAACCTTAGCTAACTATTAGAGCCATAGTAATAAATAAATAATACCACACTGTGCCATGAAAACTGTACCACCAAATTCGTAAACAACAGTCACTAAGCAATTTGACGAATTAAGGTATACACTTTGAGTTGTACTCTTAAGTACTATCCATTTGTTAACACATACCCCACTGTCCTGAATAAATATTCTTCCAACATGCATAACTTAAGTGGTACTACAAGGTACAAGTCACATACTAACAACTCCACTAACTTCATGCATACAAGCACCCATCTGTTAAACATAAATATTTATTAATCATGCTTACTGGCCAAAAACCCAAATTAAAATTAATCCAAATAACCTCAATGCAATAACACCAATACTCTGCCATAAAACAGAAGCTCAAACAGTAAGTTATCATACTTCACAATACTCTGCCATAAAACAGAAGATCAAACAGTAAGTTATCATAATTCATATTCAAAAAAATTTTCTAAAATTAAATCTGAAAGCACGCAGCTTATGAACTGTGGTTTTATCAAACTTTTTATGTAGTCTCCTCGCCTACGCGCCCCCGAGCGTATACTTTTACCACGCTTAACCTGAGATAAAATAATTATCGAGGTGAGCAATCACAAGCTCAGTGAAGACTTAGACATGCTTATATTCGTCAAGTAGTTCATGTACGAGAATTAAATTCCACCAATACAATCTTGTCATGTCAATAAGGCACCTTACGGTCCATATTCAAGTAATGATACAACATCGCGATTCATTCTGTGTTAATAGGATGGCACCATTACAGTCCATACCCATATATTGTAAGGCACGATTACAGTCCTTACCCGTGTAATTTATAATTTCATAAGATTCAAATACGATCACAGTGTGATGATAATTTCCAATTAATTTCACATATGCAACTAATCTGCAAATTCACGTAAGGGTTGCAGATTGAAAACATTAGGGTCATGGTTTTTGATTAGAAGCAGAAAAGGAAAGAAAGAATCGAGTTTCTGGTTTCCCACGCTGACGTAGGAAGGAGAAGGAAAAACGCAAAAGAAAAGGAAAGAAAAGAAAAGAAAGAGAAAGAGAAGTGAGAATGTTACCTCCCTCTGTTTGCAGCTGTGTGAAACGAGAATAATTTAAGAGAATGAACTTAGAATGTGACTTATACTTCTACGGCTAGAACAAGTTCAAGTAGATACTCTTTCATAGGAATTAACAAATCTCCTAAGATAGGGTAGTTGATAAGAGGAAAAGATATCTTCTTTATGAGGATCACGATTGTTTTCTTAAAGAGCAAGAGATCTTATTCTGCTTCAGTTTGAATTCACGGTTTGATAGAAGTAAAGAATGGGCTGGGCTTTAAATAGGTAGAAATAATGGGCTTTAAGGATTGGGCCATGATAGAAATTACGGTTTGAACTTGCAGGATGTTACAACATGCATGCAAAAATTATGGATGTATTTAATTGTCAGTATTTTAAATTCATGTCTAGAATTTGCATATACAAAATCCGCATTTCGACGATACGATAGGTGGTTTCATTTAATTTGTTACGGGATGAGAGACATGGTGCTAACCATAAGAAGAATATTGTGGCCATCTTTTTGTATCAATCATTTAGTTGATTAATTTAACTAATAACAAAAAAGTTTCATTAGATTATATGAATACTTTTATATATTCTATATATTCTTCTGTATAATGATTCATACTCTAAATAATCACATATCATAATTTAATGAATCATATATTAATCATTGTAAATCATACTCTTATGAATCAAAAATCATACTTTAGACTTGTATATTTGTTTTGTGTTTATTTGGAGTTTGAAAACAATTGAATAGTGATGTATGCATGTTTTGGATTTTGTAGGATAGGTTTTAACTTTATTCCGAATCAATATTGTTGACAGCTGTTCTTGGCTCATTAATTTTGTGTGTGAAGGATTAAGAAGTTTGATAACGAAACCAAGAACGAACGCGATCAAACACAATAAACTATAAATAAAAGGATCACAACCGATAGAAAATTATTTCCACCAAAAAATTCCACCGGTTTTATTACTCTATCCTTCTAAGAACAACACTCGTTCTTCCTAGTTTCTTGCAAGTGTAATGTCAGAAGTGAGTATATTAGTGACCTGCCTCCCTCCTATGAGAGAGACTATTTATATTGTCCCAAAACCCTAAAATCTGGCCAATCACCTTGTGCCATTTGGAAGAAGACAAGTCGCCTTTAATAAGGCCGCCCGATACGCCAATCACGCGCAGGGGGAGTCAGGACACCGTTTGTTGCACTGTAGGGATTTGCAGGGTGCCTCCATCTTTTGCTGGTCTCCCATTGGTTGTTGGAGTCAGGTGTGCCAGTCAGTTGTTGTCTCCTAGTTAGAATTACTGCTCAAGATACCTTTTCTTCCTGTTAGTGTTGCCTTCTAACCTGCAGTACATGTTCTCTTTCATTTATGGTGTCTGTTCTTTACTGTCCTATTTTCACCACCCTCTTTGGTCTTCGGATAGGTTGGCTTTCGGTGTTGGGGTGTTCATCCGAGCTCTCGACTAGAGAAAGGATAAGCGCCGAGGTTCCCTGTCGAGGGCGTTTCTTAGCTTCAGCCTTGTCGGGCGGGCTCGTCTTTATCCATTCTTGGGCTGAGCCTTCAAACTGTCGTGAACCCTTCTGGGTTGTCTTGATTCCCTTCTCATTTCTATCCATCGTTTGGGCCGCCAAGGGATTGGGCCTTCCTCTTCAAGTATAATAGAGATTATTGGGCTTTTTTGGGCCTAACAAGCATGGGGGATATAATACCCATAACATTAGCCCCTCGAGCCTGAATAATTTCCTGATTTGAGATTGTTCAGGGTAGAACTGTACTTCGAGGGTTATATCCCTCATGCTTCGGTGCCTGTGATATTAGGGTTTCTTCCATCTCGGCTCCTCGTAGTTCTAGATTGCTACCCTCATCTTGATAAGCCCCCTGCCTTATTGGGTTTTCTGCGCTGTTTTTAAGATATTTTCATTCTGGTGGGGGTATATCTGGTATTTGGTGTGAAACTATCGATTTGAAATTTGAATTTTGAATTTTTTTGTCAGTTTCTCCTTCCCTTGCTTCCTTTTTTTTCTCCCTTTGATTCTGCAGGTTGTTGGCTTTCCTTTTACTCAGTAAGTTTGCTTTCCTCTTCCAGGTATTACTCTCCTCTCCTTTTTCTTCTTTTCTTCCTGGCTCTTTTTCTTTCGTGTCTCTAAACCAGTCGTCGCTGTAGCTTAGGGTTTTCTCCTTCCCCTGTTCTGTGTTTTACTTTCCTTTATGTCTATCGCTATATGACTTGCGAGGGGTCCTCTTCCCTTCCTAGATCCCCTAGATCTCCTTCCCATTCGATCGATTCTTCACTCGGTAGTTCTGAATCACCCTCATCGTCGTCCTTATCGTCTTTGGAGGATCATTCGGATCCTATGTCTCCATCTTGAATTGCCTTTAATTAATTTGTTATCAATTTCATTTCTGGTTTTATACTGGAGCCCAATCCTGAGATTGCCGACGCTGGTCCTAGATTGCTGGGCCATCTTGGAAAACATCCGTTGTGGGATAAGAATATCCCCTTTTCTGCTGCTGAGGTTCTTTCGACCCTCGACGACTCTTAGTTATGAAGAGCCCTGTTATTGCTCTTGGCAAGTTCCAGTGTAGGGAGGGTATCGATTCTATCTCCCTTCTCCCAATGCGCGTATGTGCTATGCTCCACCAAACACTGTGGCAACTTATGAATTGCAGCTTGAGCTCGATATTAGGTTTCCTCTCCATCCCTGTATTCGGGATATCTTCAAATTTTGGGGTATCGTCCCCACTTTACTGGCTCCGAATGGTTGGGCTACCTTGATGGGGATTTTGGTCCTTTTCCAAAAAACAAAGTACTCCTTCTTGACTATTGCTGAGATCAACTTTCTGTACCGTCTCACCTCACATAACAGGACGAAGGGTTATTATTATTTGGTACTGCACCATGCCAATCTCGTTGCTTCTCTGCCCAGTTCCATAAAGGGTAGAAGGATTCTTGGTTTTGCGTTCGTGGGTCTTGGAGAGGGGACTCTGTATATGACCTTGGGGACCCTTAAAATCCCACCGTGCACCCCAAAAGTTCTTTCTTCAAGCCTGTCCTCAGTGCGTGTATGTTTTTGTTGGCTTTCTTCTTATATTATATGGGACCCTCTAACATTTCCCTCTTTTACTCTATGCAGTAGGGGATACGTGTGCCTTGAGACACTGTCGGTCGAATTTTAGAAAGCCCGGGTGTCTACTTTGGGTCCTCAGGAGAAGGTTTCTAAGAAAGCCCCTGGAGCCCCGAAGTCTAAGAAATGGGCGCCTAAGACCGCAACCCCAAAGCCTATTGCTCCGAAATAAAAATATAAGTTGGTGGACGAGACTTCTGAAGAGGATACTCACGATAGCACTGCTCTTACCACCCGCCCTTCGAAGAAAACCAGGGATGATGATGCGGGTGCTGTTGCTGTCGGTTCCTCTGCAGCTCCTCAGGAGACCGTTAAAGTTTGCGATATCAGCTCTTCCCCATCTTCAGATACCTTTGTCCGATCTTCTTTTATTACTTTTGGTCCATCGTGTGGTGCCATTCCATCTGAGGCTCAGCAGACCTTCGGTGGCACTTCCTATGATCCGGCATCTCACTGTTCCTCTTCTGAGATGTGGCAGTATTACCGAGGGAAGACTCCCATGCAGTTCTGGTCACACGGCGGCCTTTCCTCCTAGAGTGCCTCTTTCGCTCTGCCTGTGTCAGATGATGCTACTCCGTTCCTCCCCGTAGACCTGCGGTTGATCAATAGCTTTCACAGAAGTATGACCACTTGGACGAGGTCGGGAAAACCTTCGTCCAAACTCAGGAGCTCCTGTTCAACTTTGACGCTCCCGCGTGTTTGGCTTAGGCTGCCACCTTCCACTTTAAGGGGTGTACCCGTGAACTCCTCGAACCTATAGATTGTATGTCTGCCAAAGATTCTCTTCATAGCATTTCTGGCCATGCGGGTTAGCTAGCACTCCATGCTGTTAATGGCTTACATCGTATTTCTGAGTTGGAAAGAAGCAACTCTCGTTTGCAAGATGAAGTTACTTCGTTGGCTCAAAAAGTGAGGGATTATGAAAGACAAGTATTTAATGCAGGTGCAGCTAAGGCTCTAATCAGGGGTCAGTTGTGGGTTGAGCAAGACAAGAGAGCCGAGCTCCAGGGAACCTTTGATATCCTCCTTGCTCGGTATGATAGCCTGTTAGCCAAATCTGAGGATGAGAGGAGTGCTTTGGAACTCCAGAGCAAGGTGCTTTTGGATAAGATTGCAGCTTTGGAGATTAAACACCAGGAAGAGATCACGACGAAGGAGAACCAACTCCAAGCGAGCTATCCTGAGTTCAGGGTAACTATCATGCCCTCCGGATATCTTCTGAATAGGAACATGAAAAGGCGCGGCAAGGGAGGGAAGCGTCAGAGGATTCTTTCACTCAGAAGATTAAGGCATCCAAGGATATTATTGCTGAGGTCCTGAGGGAGCATGACACGGGCTTGGCTGAAATAGAGCGTGCGAAGGATTCTTTCCTACTATCAGAGGTGGACAATCTATACTATGGGGAAGTTATCCTTCTAAAGGATGCTTTTGCTCTTGCGCCTCCGCTTTTGCCCAAGCCTCTGCTCGAAAGCCCTATCCTGATTGCCTCGATGATATGCGCAGTATTCTTCATCAAGCCATTAACGAGGAGAAGATGCCTCCTGGGAGCCTCTGAGAGACGACATTGATTTTGGGGTGCTCGGTGAGTATTCTGACTTTATCACTGACGTTCCTAAGAAGTCCACCAAAGGGTCCGAGGAGGGTGGCTCTGGTGAAGAGTTTGCTGATGATGTCCTAGCTCTCTCCATAGTTGATTCTGGGGTTAAGGATCCAACCGCCGTGGTTCCCGTTGAATCTGTAAGGGGACCTACTCAAGAGTTTCCTGTTGAGACTGAGCTTCCCATCCTCGGTGATGCACATGCTCCCGGTCAGGTCACTTCTGTCGAGGTCTTTGTAGCTCTGTCTACCTTCAGCAGCCGAAAGAGATATTGATGTTCTCCACGTTCCCAGTTTGCTGGTTGATTCCTGCTCTGCCACTATTCTGATGTTGTTTAGGGCTTTTTCTTGTGATGGCTCGTAGATTTTTAATACTGATTGCTTCCGTTTATGTTTTGCCCTTGTTGGGGGATTGTGTCACATGTTAGTTTTTTGGTGGCAACCATTGAAGAATGCCAATTATTTAATGTTGATGCATGTCTTTATATATGCTCATCCCTACTGTGCTTCTTTGCTTGTTTATTCATCCTCTGTGTAGATTTTTATTCTGATGTTTGGTGAATTCCTTATTCTCGCATGACTGTCTGCAATTCCGAGGTTGTAACCCTATATCCACGTTCTGCTCTTTACTTTGTATTATCTCCCGAGCCTCCTAGTACATCCATTCCATTTTATACTCTGTCTCGAAGTCCTTCTCTTCATTCCGATCCTGATATCCCAATCCCGAATTTCTTGCACCTACCCATTGGGTATAACTGCATGTATTCGTTTCCTACGATGTACCAAAGAGATTTCCCTTTACTTCGACCCTAAAATTCTGATCCTTGTACATATCCGTTCTATGTACCCAACTATGCTCTATTTTGACACCCTTCCGAGGTCGATCCCCCTATACCAGGGCTCCTCCCACCATCTTTTTTAGTTTTGCTATCCGATACCTTGGTTTTAACTTCCTAGCTTGATGCCTCGGCATCTTTTTTCTAATTTCCCGAATCTGATATTTTTACCTTTTCTTCCCAGTTTGATTCTGCCCTCTTAATCTGCCTTTCCGATTCCGATACTTCGGCATCTTTGTTTTAATTTCCCGAATCTGACATTTTTGCCTTTTCTTCCCAGTTTGATTCTGTTTTTAATCTGCCTTGCCTCTCCATTTTTTTACAGCATGATGTTTACATCTTAGTATTTCCCGAGGCTATGGTATCCCGACACATGAATACTTTTTATCATTTGTGAGGAGCATGTTGATCCCTTTAACCATACATAAGCATATTGACATCCTTAACCATATATCATTTAAAAAGACTTCCATAGATTGACATTCTTAACCATATATCATTAAAAAGATTTCCATGCAATTTGCACCTCCATACAGTATGGCCTAATGCCGTGATTAAAAGCTGTAAAAAATCGTGTCACCAACCTCATTCGTCCTCGCCTTCTTTCTATTTTACTGATAATATTTCTTCAAATGTTGCGCATTCCACAGGTGCGGTATCTTTTTGCCATCCACTTCTTCCAATTCATATGCTCCTCCTTCCAAAACCCTCTTGATTACGTAGGGACCTTCCCAGTTTTGGCCGCTACTCTGTGTCATTGGGCCCACTATTTTCCGTAGCACCAGTTCTCTACCTTTGAATCTCCTTAGTTTTATCTTGGAGATATAAAATCTCTCTGCTCTCTGCTTGTAGATTGCATTATGTAACACCGCATTCAATCTCTTTTCTTCCAACAAGTTTAGGCTCTCTCGGATCAATTTATCGTTTGCCCCTTCTTAGTGGAAGGTGACTCTAGGGCTGGGTTCTCCTATTTCCACTGGTATCACTGCCTCAGCACCGAAGGCAATTGAGAAAGGGGTCTCATTGTTGGATGTTCTCGTCGTCATCCTGTAGAACCACAGCACTCCCAGAAGTTCTTCTGGCCATTTCCCATCTAGCTTCTCCAACCTGGCTTTTAGTGTGTGTTCGATGATCTTGTTCACTACTTCAACCTGCCCATTGGATTGCGGGTGGTATGGTGTTGAGGACCATTTCTTAATGCCGTAGTCTTCAGAAAACTTTCTTAGCTTGTCATTGTCAAACTGCTTGCCGTTGTCCGTCACTATGGTAAATGTTATCCCAAATCGGCATATGATATTCTCCCATATGAACTTCTCGACCCTAGCCTCAGTGATTGTCGAGAGGGGCTCTGCATCTACCCACTTTGTGAAATAATCTACCGCCACTATAGTAAATTTGTTTCTGACAAATCAGGCATTGTCCTTGTCCGTGGGCATCCTTCCTTCTTCCAGATACGCCCTGATTGAAGTCATCCATGACTTCTCCGTTGGCTGTTCGTCTAGAACCCACACGGTGGCGTCTGAAGGGTTTTCCTGCCTTACTATATTAATGTTATTCAGATCCTCGGAGTTTGATACTGTGGCGAGCTTAGCCAATGCGTCTGCCCCCATATTGTCTTTCCTGTCGATGCATTTCAAGAATACCTGTTTAAACTTCTACGACATGCCAGCAGCTAGCCCTTCTATAGTGGCTCATGCGTGGTCCTTAGCCTCGTACTCCCCTTTCATCTGGTTTACTACCAATTGTGAGTCCCTGTATATCATCAGCTAAACTGCTCCCATGCCAATGCCATCCTTAAACTGTTCAATAGGGCCTCGTATTCTACCTCGTTGTTAGTAGCCAAGAAACCAAACTTAATTGCAGTCAAGAAGGTTTTCCCGGATGGAGTTCAGATGATGATTTTGGCACCCGATGTCATTGCTGTCGCTGAGCCATCCACGTGCATGACCCAAGGTTTCCTTTTTCTTCTTCGGTTGGGATTGGGAAAGTTAGCTCCACTATGAAGTCTGCCATGACTTGCCCCTTTGAATGATTCCTCGGTAGATATGTTTTGTTGAACTGTCCTAATTCAATGCACCATTTCAGCAGCCTCTGTGCTGCGTCTTGCCTTTGGAGTACCTGCCTTAAAGGGAATGTCGTCAGTACTTCAATGGTATGTTCCATAAAGTACGGCCTCAGCTTTCTTGAACTCATGATGAGAGCATACGCTATCTTCTCCATAACTGGGTATCTGAGCTCCACGTCTCTCAAAGATTGGCTTACGAAGTATACTGGTTTCTGATTCTTTTCTTCTGTCTTGACCAATATTGAACAGATTGTGTTTCCCGACACTGCTAGGAACAGCTGCAATGTTTCTCATATGAAGGTTTGGAAAGGATCTTGGGATTCAATAGCTCTTTTTTTATCTCATCGAATGCCTTCCCGTATTCTTCTGTCCATTCAAACTTAGTTTTTTTAATGACGTTAAAAAATGGCTTACATTTGTCCAATGCTTTTGACATGAATCTGTTCAGGGCGGCCAACCTACCTGTCAGATTCTGAACCTCTTTCATGTGCCTCGGCGAGTCCATCCTTAAGATTGCTTCTACCTTCTCTGGGTTCATCTCGATCCCTCTTCAGCTGACCAAATATCTGAGGAAACTTCCCTTGCTCATGCCGAACATGCATTTCTTCGAGTTTAGTTTCATTCCGTAGTGTCAAAGATTCCGAATACCTTTCTGAAGTGGTCGAAGTAGTCCATTCTTTTCAAGCTCTTTACCATGGTGTCATCGACGTAGACCTCGACTATTTTCCCAATATCCTCCTCCTCAAACATTTTATTCACCAACCTTTGATAAGTGGCCCCCGCATTTCTTAGGCCAAAGGACATGTTGTTCTATTCATAGACTCCATTTCCGCAGAAGAAGGCAGTGTTTGATTTATCATCCAGGTGCATAGGAACCTGATGGTACCCCGAGAATGCATCCATGAAACTCATTATCTCGTGTTCCACCATAGCGTCGACCATCTGGTCGATCGACGGGAGTGGATAGCTATCCTTTGGGCATGCCTTATTTAGATCGGTGAAATCGATGCATAGCCTCCATGATCCCTCCTTCTTATTTACCATAACCTGATTTTGCACTCTTAAGGGGTACTTGCATTCGCTAATTCTCCCGCTCGCCAGCTGTTTGTGCACTTTCAGTTCCATAGCAGCATTTTTCTCCGGGCTGAACTTTCTCTTTTTCTGGTGGAATGGTGGGATACTGGGATCAATATTCAACCTGTGACAAGCATGTTTGGGGTGTACTCCCAGTGTCTCATTTAGGTTCCAAGCGAATACATCCAGGTTTTCTTTCAGCAATTGGGTTAGCTTTTCTTTGAATTAGCTTTCCCATTCTGTTTCGATCTTGACCTTGATGTCGGCGTTTTTGGGTCTAGCTGTACAACTTCTGTGTTTTCTGCAGTCGAGGCCCCTTCTTTCGATTTTATTCTCAGATCTTTATCTGGTGTTACTTGCTTTCGCCTTGGCACATTTGCCGCTACTTCTTTCTTTTTTTGCATCTGGTTACCCGGATCCGGACGTATTCCCCTTGCTGCTACTGGTATCTCATCTCATTGCTCTTCTATTCCTTTTTCCTCTGCTATTATCAGGATCCCTTTCAGCTCTTTATTCTCCTGCTCCCTCTCCTGAGTTCTGTCAGTTTTCGTCAATACTTTTGGATTCTCTCCCTCTTTCACGATGTCTTTGAAACTCAGCATCTCGTAGTCACTCTGTCGTCCGCCCTGACAAATTTGAGATATTGATAAAGGATGGATGGAATAGCCCCAAAGGCGTGGATCAATGTGCGCCCTAGTATGCAGTTGTATATGGAGGCTTTGTCCACGACCTTGAATGTCAACTATTTCAGCATCCGAGTTTTCCCTTCCAGACCTTCTAGCTGTCTAAACTGATAAATCAACCTCCATGGTAGGTTTGGTCAGTGCATTGTCGAATCCCTTGATCTCATCACCACATGGCCTTACCTTTTGATGACATTTTCCTCCCCAGATTTTTGAATACTTCTTTAAAGATTATATTGACATATTCTCCAGTGTCTACCAAACATCTATGGACTTTGACCCTCAAAAGTATCGATGAAATGACTAAAGGGTCGGAGTGAGGGATACTTACCCCGTAGAAGTTGGCTTCGGTGAAGATGATGTCCACTTCCATTATCCCCTTTGATGCCGAGGTTAGCGACCACACTTGAGGGGATTTGTTGATCCAAGTCTCTCAGCTCAGCCTTCATCTTCCTCTTGGATGCCGTGGCAAATGCTTGGGAAGTTCCGATGTAGGGGATTTCCTCTACCGGCTCCATCATGTGTATTTCTCCCTGTCTGTCTCCTTTAGGGGCTGGCTCTCCGATCCTGTCGAACACTGGTGGTTGTCCTGGAGGCGGAGGGGGTAGGGGCATCACTCCGTCATTCTGCCCTCTGCCTGGGGACCTCGATCGACCTGGTGGAGAGGAAAGATCAGCGTCTCTCCTATACACCCTCGGCCTTGGGGCTTGCAGCATCCCTCTTAACTTCCCTCCTTAAACAACTTCCAAAGCTCCGTGATAAGATCTCGGCATTGGTTTGTATTGTGCCCATGTGTCAGGTGGTACATGCAATATTTCCAAGGGTTGGTAAGCTCTAAGGTTCGAAGGATAGGTCTCGGCATCCGAAGGACTTGTTGATCTTTAACATAGAAAAAGACTTCGGCAATATTAAAGTTGGTTCCAGACTTCATCTTTTCATACATTTGCTATACCTCGGTATCTTCCGTAAATAGTTTGAAGGTGGTTGGTGCTTTGTATTCCTTCGTTCCTCTTGCGTTCACCCTCTTCTTGCTTGGTTCCACTGAAGTGCTCTGATTGCTTGCCTTCTTTGCCATTTTAGAGATATCTTCCTCTTGGATGTACTCATTCGCCATGACCATGAAAGCCACATAGGATGCGGGCAGTTTGAGCTGTGCTGCCTTCTACAAACTAGTCTTCGGGTGTAGTGCTCCCATCACCATGATGAGGCAGGCTTCGTCTTCCATGACTTTCCCCATTGACCTCTACTCATTAAACCTTTTCAGAAAATCCCGCAAGCTTTCTATCGAGCCCTGATGAATGTTAGCCAATTTGTGCTTTGGCTCATTTGGTGCCCCTATGTATGAGTATTGCATTAGGAATACCTCTATCAGCTCCCTCTAACTTTTGATGGAAGCTGCCGGGACTGTCCTAAACCAGGCGTGAGCTTTGTTTCCCAAGGTCAGCGGAAACATTCGGCATAATGTGATCTCATTCGCACCTTGCGCTCTCATCCACAATAGGTATTTTTCAATATGTGAATATGAGTCATAATCAAAATCAAAGATAAAGCTAGAGGGAAACTTGATCCCCTGTTGCCTAGGAGCATTGCTGATCTCCGGCGTGAAAGGTGAAGGAGCTATCGAGGTCTGAAGCATTCCTCCTATTCCAGACATCTTCCTTTCCAGGTCTGCGAAGTGCTTGTTCACCTCTTCGTTTATCAAGGCTTGTAGATCTTCTGTTTGGGCATTCAAAAATGCCTCTCTATTCTCTGTCCACGCTCCTGTTTGGGCTTCCTTTCGTGTCATCCCTTTTCGCGAAGCGGGTTTTCCATTCCTCTGGGTCCGAGGTAGAGATATCTCGATTGTAGGCAGATTTTCCCATGAAAGATCCTGACTCTCGTCTGAGTAGGGCACCGAGGATGAGGAAGATCTTTGGTTCCTCAGCCTCCTACATCTATTATATCTTCTTTGAGAGATAGACAGGGTCCTTCGTGGAACTTCGTTCTCCTCCAGTATTTCCTGAGTCGCAGGTCGGCCACTTCTTTAGTTATGTGAATGAGATTGGCAAAACTCTGCACTTTTTGGTGTATCGCTCGTCGGATAGTTTTCAATTTCCTGATTCCTTTCGGGTCGTGATTGTGCTAAAGCTCTGTTCTTCCTCGGCACCTTCGGCTGCGGGGGGTTCCTTCTCTCTGGATTTCCTCCATGGTGAGGCTGCCTTTGAGTCCCCGTCTCTGGGCGGCGAAAGTACTCGCTTCGCCCACCTTCTAGTGGAGTCTCATTTACACTCTCTCTTTCTCCCACGTTCCTCATTCATATAAAGTTAATAATATCTCTAGCATGCCCTCTGCTATGCTCCTTTCTAGCATCCTTCCTTCTTTCAAAGTCCTCCCATAGATCGCCATGGCTAGCTCCATGAGGGCCGCTAAAACTCAACCTTGCCGGTTGAATCGGGGGAGCTTTTGCGGCGTACTCATCTATTACCTTCCAAATTTTCTTGTTCATTTCTTTTATCTTCAGGGGATCAATCAAATTAGGGACAGGAATAAACCTCACTGGAGTGGGTATCTCCATGACTGGTGTGCTAACTTGGACGTTATTTCCTCTTCTTGTTATGTTTCGCTGGGATCTGGAACATTCTGCTCTCTCTTCATGTCCATGGGTTGCGAATCCTTCACCTCCCATCTTGACTTTCAGATGCAGGACAAAACTCGAAGATTTCCCTCACAAAAACCAACCCAAAACTCACGAATGAAAAGAACATGGATGGCTAATCATAGCGTTCCCACAGACGGCACTAGATGTTGATGGCTGTTCTTGGCTCGTTAATTTTATGTTTGAAGGATTAAGATGTTTGATAACGAAACTAAGAATGAATGCGATCAAACAAAATAAACTATAAATAAAAGGATCACAACCAATAGAAAATCAATTCCACCAAAGAATTCCATCGATTTTATTACTCTCTCCTTCTAAGAACAACACTCGTTCTTCCAGTTTCTTACAAGTGTAGTGCCATAAGTGAGTATTAGTGACCTGCCTCCCTCTTGTGAGAGAGGCTATTTATATTGTCTCAAAACCCTAAAATCTGACCAATTGCCTTGCGCCATCTAGAAGAAGACAAGTCGCCTTTAATGAGGCTGCCCGGTATGCCGATCATGCGCAGGGGGAGTCAGGGTGCCGTTTGTTGCACTGTAGGGATTTTCAAGGTGCCTCCATCCTTTGCTGGTCTCCCATTTGTTGTTGGAGTCGGGTGTGCCAGTCAGTCATTGTCTCCTAGTCAGAATTGCTGCTCAAGATATCTTTTCTTCCCGTTAGTGTTGTCTTCTAACCTGCAGTACTTGTTCTCTTTCATTTATGGTGTCTGTTCTTTACTGTTCCATCTTCGCCGCCCTCTTTGGTCTTCAGATAGGTTGGCTTTCGGTGCTGGGGTGTTAATCCAAGCTCTCAACTAGGGATAGGATGAGCGCTGAGGTTTCCTGCCGAGGATATTTCTTAGCTTCAGTCTTGTCGGTCGGGCTCATCTTTATCCTTTCTTGGGCTGAGCCTTTGGACTGTCGTGAACCCTTCTGGGTTGTCTTGATTCCCTTCTCATTTCTGTCCACCGTTTGGACAGCCAAGGGATTGAGCCTTCCTCTTCAAGTATAATAGATATTATTGGGATTTTTTGGGCCTAACAAGTATGGGGGATATAATAACCATAACAAATATGTACGAAAGTATTAATTGATGTAAGAAAAGAGATGAAAGATAAAGAGTGAAAAAATATTAATTGAGAAGAGAGAATGTATGGAAGGTAGGTATGTTAAGGAACATAGAATTTGAAAGTATATATTGAGGTGGTTTTAAAAACATATGTGTAAATTTTAAAAACCAAACCTGATTTTCAAATAAAAAAAATTGCTTAATAAATCACAAATAATACTCCAGTGGAAAATTAACTATAAAAATATGCACACTTTTGATTAAGACATATTACACTTAAGCTATAGAATATACATACTTTAATGTTTATACCTTACCCATTTTAAGATCTCATTTTAATAAATCACACATTATACTATAATGAAAACTTTGGTGAATCATACATTAATAAATCACATATCATATGAATCATCCTATAACCACCTTTAAATCATATTTTAAAAAATCACTAATCTAGTGAATCATATATTTATAATTACCTAAGCATCACACTTAAGCTATCTAAAAATCATACTTTAATAATCGAATAAAACATGAATCTATTAATCTATTTGTCTCACATAGACATTGTCACTAGAGGCTCTGTCCACCTACAAAAAGGATCCACATTACCAAGAACTCAAATCAATTACTATCAAAGTCTTTGGCAGAATTTCAATTTAATATTCCCGTAACTCATATGATGGTTCATCCAACTATATATTATATTTATCGTACACATATTATGCATGCCTATTATATTTAGTAAGGCTTGTAACTCATGACTCGGGTACAACAAACCATTTATTTTATTTATTGCATAATTTAGTAAAGCTGTTATATGGCTCAAATTCCTTGAACATGTTATTTAAAATTATGTGTCTGCATCTTTTTTTTCTATATTCACGTACTTAAAATTTTACATTACTTAATATATTATATACTATATGAAGCTTAGTTAAGATATATTTAAGATGAATAGAAAGCAAAAATTTAATGCTACATGCAACCCGTGTTTTATTAAATACATCTCTTTTAATACATAATAAAAACTATCTTTTTTCTGAAAGCAACTAGCACCATTTTATGTGGTATTATAGCTTAACCCTTGTTTGACCACCGTAGAATACATACTCTCTTTGTCCCGTCCAAATAGCACAATTTTACTATATTGAGAGCTTCCTATCCAAATTGCTCCATTTTCCTCTTTTAGTAAAAAGAGCCCACCAATGGCCCACCACTATCATCACATCTCTCTAATACACTTATCCACTTTACATAAAATAATACTATTCCTTAATTTACATGTAAAAAGCAAATGACACACTTTGACCGGGATGGAAGGAGTATATCTATTAATTACTAATTTTTTTACATCTAATGTATGCATTGTTTTGAATTCCATGGCAGATTATGTTCATAGTCCATTCGGATGTGCACTACTACCTTTGTGTGGTGCTTACAAAGTTTATGACATTCCACTATTTTGACTCATTCCGGCATAGATGAAGTATCGAACCCGACATGAAGGAACATCGGCTAGTGGAGACTCTACCATTCAGACGGATCATTCAAGCTCTGAGCGTGAGCTTGATACTTCCCTACAGGTTCCTCCTTTTATGTAGTTGGCTCCAGCTCGGCTAGAGTACTGTTACAGGCAAGAAGATCTGAACAACTGCGGCTCTGCATCTCTCAGGACTGCAGAGGGGTTATTATCGAGGGATTAGAATTGGAATACCCCTGACTACATGATTCATTACCGGAGATGCATTGCTTTCCAGATATTTCGGCTAAGCACCGTTATTTCAACAATATGATGGACATGTATCTTTTGTGACAGAAATTGGTCTTTATTATGAAGTTTACAATTGCAAGTATGAAATATGATTTATTTGAGTAAAAAAGTTCATATTGATTACAGATGATATGTTATGCCTTTTATTATATTTATATGGTGAATATTAATATTCTTGGGAAATTAAGAACTGGAATTATCTTTAATTGAATTGCATAAGAGTTATTAATTTACATGCTAAAAAATGAACCACTTTTTAAGAAAAACAATTATAGTCTACTGGTTGAATTGAGAAGGACAGCGTAGACCAGTATGTTTAGGTTCACCGCAAACCCCATATTTTTTCTTTCTCTGGACACAGGGATTAGGCGCAGCTGTAGAAGGCGGTGCTGGACCGCTGTTCGATGATGATGCTCCAATACAGTTTTCTTGATTGTGACCTGGCTATCGACAGTGCGAACAAACATGTTGTTTGTGACGTCTCCTGGATGACTCCGTACCTGACCTTATCCAAAATTGTCATGGGCGGCCGGCCTGCCTGTGTGGTAGCGGGGGTATGACACGCTGTGACTGAACTCTATCAGGTGTGTTCCACTGACTATAGTGTGGAACAGGCATAACTGGACCGGCCCACATCCTGATTACACTACTGAGATGGAATATAGTAGACACGAACCCACTAGCTGCCAACCTGCAATTACTGAAAAAAAAAGTATGACGGTCAATGATTCGTGCGATCTATAAAAGTAAGACATATAACTAAGTACTCGATTGCCTTTACCGCATGAATACATGGAACTAGTTCTTTTTGGAACTTCTCACATGTGCATTTACAAGCATTCAAATCCATTGTGAAATTCTATTCACCGTCCTTGATTGAATACTAATTGCCAATAAGTTTTGATATGGTAGCTTTTGGGCAGCACAAGAATGTTCTACTAACTCGTCCTGGACTCGCTTGTAGAGAATGGTACTATCTTACTCAGCTTGAGTTCGATGATCGTAGAATCACCTCTTAGTGATTATACGGGCAATCTCTAGCAGTGTGCATACAGATAGCTTGTGCGCCTAGAGGATGGCATTGTTATATGACTCAATTGCATTAGAGTTCATAAACTCGTACCGTTTGATGGGGTAATGGACCCTTGCCCATTTCTCATATCCCCACGGCTCAACTAAGTTCATTAAATCCTGCGAATGGGCAGCTCGCAAGGAGGTCATGTAGCTGTAAATAACAAGTAAGAAGGGGGAACATGAGTAAAAAATCCATTATAATGATGACATGTACATTAAAATTACAAAGAAGTGGTTGGAAGACTAACCGACCAAATTCTCTCAAAAGGTATGCATCCATGCACTCTGGAATCTAAATATAATGGTTTATGCAAAACGAACCAATTTGTTCTTTAAATGATAGCCGCATAGACCGTGTTGTGCATCAGGATAAACTGTAAATATAGCATGTGCGATACTCCGATCCCATAAAAAACTATCAAAAGATCTCGTGGACATCTGTATACCTCTCGTAGCCTTGCTAAAAACTACATCCACGATGTGCTGTTCTCAATGTCGCTAATGCTTAAGACGAGTAGAAAATTCTGATGGTTTGGATTCTATGAAACTGTGACAAACATAATTTCCCGGTACTTTCCCTTCATATGAGTCCCATATATGACAATGACTGGCCGACCAAACTTAAGAAATCCACGCCTAGACGCTGCAAGTGCATAAAATGCAAACTTGAAACGATCATCTTCACCGACAGCGATGCTGGTGTGCGTATCGGGATTTGCTAATTCTAATTGATACATATACGCGGGGAGCGTATGAAATGAACTGTCGTGATCCCCGTATGTGTGCCCAACAGCCAGGTGTTTGGCCTTTAACGTTAAGTTGTAGCTAATGTCAAACCAAAAATCCTGCATGATCTCAGTTCTCATCCCCTGTGGTCGGAGTCCATTAATCTTATCAAACTGCTTAGCAGCAAAATATTAACCGATTATCTTTGATGACACATGTGTTGGTGTGGTCCTGTCTGGATCATTTACACAACCGTTATGTTCAACCAATTTAAGAACTTTCCACAGCCCAAAGCTCATTCTTGTGTACATCGTAAAATGAAAATGTGTTTTAGCATGTAGCGTACTTATCACATTGAACCTGTTCAAGCTAGATCTTTCGACACGTGTCTCCACTCTGTTCCGCAAGTTATACATTTCTAGGGCTATCTACAACTTCTCTTTCATATCAAATACACTATTCGGGTGAAGGTCGCCAGATGTATTAAATGCAGGGCCCGTCACATGCTTTTCTCTGTCAGCGTCATCCGGAATGGCTATTAACATGAAATGTGCATCAGTATTAAATAGAAACTTACTGTTTGTTAGTTCTATTCTAAAAAAATAAAGTTTTAATACCTAGAATCAACCAAGGAGGGTTGTTGGCCCTCGACTATGATACTCTGCTGGCTGTATTTTGGAACGGGGCAACTCGTGACTAATTGACTCTAGAAAGCTAGGGTCACCTCTCTAACGTATGTAATCACAAATCTCTTCATACAATTAGATTCTTGAGGCTTCACCACCATCAGCACTATAGTCAGAAGACTGATTAGACTCATGCGATCTATCATCTTTGTCGCTTTCATCTTCTTCTTCGTCAGTCATATTCTCGGATTCAACAGCATCATCATCATCAAAATCATGCTCATCCTGACCAGTAACTTCCTTATCAACTTCATCATCTAGCGACTCTCTAAACCCAGACCACTGCAACTTTGACGCGGGACGGTACTCCTCATTCAAATCAAATTCATACCTAGCACTAGAGTGTGTCCTCGTACGTGGATCATTGCTCGGACCAGCACTTCCGTATTCATAACCCGTGCCTAAACCCACACTAATCCCTGAACTTTATGCAGAATGATGATCGATTGCATTGCCCTCCATAGGCCAGAGTTTCACGTAGACCATTCCTACATCAATACAGTTAAAAATGTCTTCCACACGTGAATCATTCTTTATCTTATATTTAGACAAACAACCATCGTACTCAAGCAGAGAATTCGCTTCATAACCCCAGCAACTCATATCAGCATGTACTATGTTATGAATTTCTTATAGCAAACTAGTATAATACAGATTTGTCATCTCGCAAGAATAACCAGTTCACCTGTCCACCATTGTATAGTAACCCTTCCCAAAATCCACCCCAATACATCCCAACTTTTTTATAGCTTATCTGTACATTTTAGAAGAAAACATAAATGATGTCAACATTATAAGAATAATAATCATATAAAACCTAACTTTAAAAAATTAGTTGCAAGTATTCCATTTGGCCCATATTATATTCTACTCGGCTAATAAATTAGTATATTCGGCCCAACAAATATTTCACTGTTCGGCCTACCTTATGATGCCTCATAAAATCTCATAAATTTGATTCTTCTATTTGGCCTAAGTTCCTTCTATTTGGCTATACGGTTGTTCTATTCGGCCTATACATATTTGCCTAATCGGCTTATTATTTTTTTCAGAAAAATAAGAATAAAATTTCATAAGGATATTTTTTTTTCTATTCGGCCTACAGATACCCTATTCGGCCTCAATATTGTGTTCTATTTGGCCTATACAGATTTGCCTATTTGGCCTGTATTTTACTTGTCCACAAAAAAAGGACAAAATTTAATACGGATAAAATTTTTCTTCTATTCAGCATAGAGTTATTATATTCCTGACCCACATTTTTGTTCTATTCGACCTATACTGATTTGCCTATTCGGCCTATATTTTTTTTGCACAAAAATTGGGATGATTTCATACGGATTAAATTTTCTTCTATTCGGCATAAAGTTATTCTATTCTGCCCATATGTTTGTTCTATTCGACCTATACATAAGTATCTATTCGGCCTATATTTTTACCCCAAAAATATCATTGAATGCATTTTAATAAATAAATACACTAATGAGGCATGTAAAAATAATAAATTAATGCATTCAGTAGACTGTAAAACAAGTTTACACATACCTTATATACTTGTTCCCTAAATTCTCACACATTCATTATGTGCACACCTCTAAAAAAACTAGAGAAATATATGTAAGCATTTGAGATAGCACATTGCTCGGACCAGCATTATATATTACCTCATTTTTTGTAAGCATATGAGGGAGCAAATGCCTACATAGTACCTAGTATTGTACTTTGGCCCTTTTTAAAGAAAAAAAGAGGAATTTGATTTCTCAATTTCCTCAATTGTACTTTTGCTACTTTTGGTTCAAGAAGGGAGGAATCTGATGGCTCAAACATGTGATCAGTGGGTACCATTCAAGGGCATTTTGGGCACTTCCAATAAAAGTGACTAGAATAAATTATTTTTAAGATAGGTGGCCACAAAAAAATAATTTTAAGTTGAAGTGGCTACTTTGTGCCATTTTCACTATTTTAATTATCTTGTTAAATCAAAATATTTTAATTATCAATTTTTATTTTCAATTTTGATCCTTTAAATTTAATTTAATTTAAAAAAATTCAATAAAATGCGATGATTATTTGACATAATAAAATTTTGGAATTTCTCTATTTTTCAACTACTAAACATGTATGACAGTGATAATACAATCATAATTTAATTAAAAAATAAATAGCCACATCAAAAATTTTACCTGGAACCCAAGCTCTAAGCATTGAAAATAAAATTCATGATTTTCATTTTTAAAAAATGAGATCTAAATTCCTAGTTTCATAATCAGGAAGAGGTAGTAGTTTCAAAAATTCACATATCGAAAGGTTTAGGAAATAATTAAGTACAGTTGAAACCTTGAAAGGATAGTGAAATTATCACTTATGCATACTAGGAAATGAACCAGATTTAATTATTTATTTATCTTATCCCAAGTGTATATGCAGAGTTAAAAGTTTTTTTTGTCCCATAACTATTGAAAACTTTAGATTTTGTCCTAAAAAAGATATTTGTATCGATTTTGTCCCATAACTATTAGTTTTGTTTTAATTTTGCCCAATTTTTGCCGGAACCCTCGAATTTTGCCGGAAAAGCATCATGTGCTGCTCACATGACAAACCAATTTGGGAAAAACTGGCGACCCAGGCTGAGTTGTTACTCTAATTAAAATTCTAACAATCAAAATGCCACATCATATTATGTTAAAAAAAAGAAAGAAAGAAAATACTAATTCAACGTGACACATAATTTTTTAATATAATAAATAATAGTTTAATTAACAGAAAAATGTGAAATAAAATAAAATAATATAAATTAAAAAATCAAAAATTAAAACAGAAATAATCCCACATCGATGAATCCCAATCTAATCCCCAAATTCCAAATTGATGAACTCTAATGTAATCCATAATCAACTCAATCTCCATTGACGATGATTGCATTCTCCCTCAATGAAATCGACCTCTTCTACAATGACGAAGATGATGACGACAGCCACACATCGTCTAATGCCGATATCGTAGTCCAATATTTAGGGAAAACTCTATTTTCTAATCCCTACCAATACATCATCGTTCGCCAGGGGTGTCGACTGCGAGTTTTAGCGACGGAAAAAGTAAATAGGAAGTCAAAGATGAGACAAACACGAGGGACGACAGCAGTGGTGGTAGGGCGTATGAGGCGGAACGACGATCGCAGCGGTTGGGCGAAAAAGGCAGAACGCGAACGATAGTATTTGAGAGTGACGAATTTTGAAACCTAATGGAGTTGAATAAGTTGATTAGGTATTTTATTTAATTTTACATTATTGAAATTAGTTTTTCTTTAATTAATTTACATTTTTGTTGTTATTTATTTAATGTAATTCTCAGATGTTTAATTAATGACATGGCGATTCTATTGGATCAAATTTGCCCAGATATCCAGGTCATTGATGAGAGTGATAGTTCACGTATTTAGAGCTTCGATTCGTGTGAAAATTGAGGATGATTTGGTCTATTATCAAGACAAATAAGGATGTTTATGGGAAATCCACGAATCAGATACTACTGAGGCTATTTGAGAATGTTTGTACAGAAAAACAGGTTAGAAGTTCTCGGAATTAGGAAACATATTTTTTGAGGTGCAGTTCGACCATAATTATGCCGTTCGACCAAGCACATGTTGGTTGAACTATAGAGGTGAAGTTGACCAGTGATGTTTCAGCTTGCAGAGAGGTCGTTCGACCAAGACTATCCCGTTTGACCGAGTTACACCAACTCGAACTGGGAAGCTAAGTCGAACGGGAGGAGCTTCAGCGTACAGGCCCATGGTTTGATTAAGAAGGTGCCATTCGACCAAGCACAGTCTGGTCGAATAGGGAAACATCTATTGGATTGTATACTAAAAGTCTAGCTTTTTGTATGAACAATGTTAAAACAATTAATTTGAAATGAGAATCATATGATCAAATGATTGCATCATATAATTTATTTATATGTTCGATGCAATAGTCCACTTACTTTATACTGTAGATAATATGTTGTGCGACAACACGCGGAAGATCATATTATCGGTTTTCTTATAAAGTATAAATAGATAGTGTGGTTTAGTATTAGCTTGTCTTGACTATAGAATCACATTAGTGCACTTGTGTGTATTGAGCAGGACCGCTTGAGATCGTTCGACTTATACTGACTTATAGGAGAACTTGATCTCAATTATTATGGAAGTTCGTGCTCTTAATCCCTATACAATAACCTCGACACGTAGGGCAGTATGTATTTCTTTGATTCATCAATGGGTGAGATTTACATGTAATTAAATCAACAAACTCGGTGAGTTGGGAAGTAGTGCTGTCTCTATGGTGTGCAGTTGATTGTAGAAGGAATTCGTGTCCGTCATAGGTTGATGATGTCCCCTTGAGGAGCTCATAAGGATTATCATGTAAACCCTATAGGTGGAATTTATTCCGGCATGATAATGAGGTTGAGTGGTACTACTCTTGGATGAGATATTAATTAATTGAGTTGTCAGTAACTTAAATTAATTAATGGACATTGTATATCTTAAACATTGGGAGACTAACAGGCTCATAATAAGAAGGAGCCCAAAACGTAATTTTGGGATTGGAAAGGTAGTGCAGTAATAATATTTTAGTAGAATATATTATTATTATTGAACTTAAGTATAAGCTTTGGGCTAAGCTTGGATACTTAAGACCAATGGAGGCCCAACCAAATTTCTCCTCCTGGTCCCTGTTGTAGCCCATGTATATAAGTCACCTCAACTTATCTGGAACCCTAATCTAATTTATTATTCACGTGTGATGAGGGTTGAGAGAAGATTGTGGAGGTCTAGTAGATCGTCGCCCACACGACGTCGAGATCGGACTTGGGACATACGGCAGAAGATCAGAAGGTAGTTTGCTGCTGCTGTCCGCCACCTTGCGAAATTTATATAAAATCGTACAGTGCTCAGAATTTAATGATCAATATACTAACGGAACTCCGTTGAAGAGAGAATTATCTGAGCACAAAGATCATTCAATTACGACATCTGACAAGGAAGTTATGACTATTCTTGTGGGACTGCACAGTCTTCCAGCGAGAATCCTTCATCTTCTACATACCCTGGTGAACGGTAATCGTTTCTATGTTTTATTGCTTCCGCTATGATAGAAACGTATGGTATCCTAATGGGTCATGTTAACCAAACGATCGAATGCCAACAATTGGTATCAGAGCTTCGGTTTCATGGTGAAGCGTGACACGTTAGGCTAGGGTTTATGTGATTAATTTTTCGAAATTAGGATCGCATGTTTAGGGTTTTGGTTTTACTGCACAAACCATGAATATCACTATGTGAAATATACCCTATATCATATCTGTTCGTCGATGGTTGTGTGTGAGAGGATTCGACGAAAACTGTTCGTCAATTTCACATGGAAGGAAGAAATTGAGAGAAAAACCAGCGCAGTGATATTGCAGAGGCAATAACTGGAGTTTCAACCGTCGGATCAGGCTGAATTTTGGTCAGCACGTTCGAATTTTGTGGATATACATTCTGAACGGTAAAGATCATATTTCGAACTTTTTATTGTCGGGAATACGCCGAAAACATAAGCAGTTTTTGGGCGATTCTGTTTTGCGCAGTCGAGGCGGGAATAGAGCCATTTCTCATAAACTAACCGTTGGATCGACCTGTAATTTGGACAGCATGTTCAAAACTCACTGGAGTAGATTCTGGATGGTGGATATTGGATTCCCAGGTTCCTACAGTTAAAAACTCTGAACGACAATTAGTGCAGTTTGATGTTGCGCGTTGGGCTGAACTTGGTTTCGTGCAAGTAGGCCCTTGGATGAGCGACAGTTTGAGCAGATTCACATCAGGTTCGATTGGTCTGCATCAGGTTCGATTGACTCTGCACCAGGTTCGAGCGGTCTGCATCAGGTTCGAGCGGTCTGCATTAGGTTCGAGCGGTCTGCACCAGGTTCGATCGATGATGCACCAAGTTCGAGCGGATTCACATTAGGTTCGATTGGTCTGCATCAGGTTCGATCGACTCTACACCAGGTTCGAGCAGATTTGCATCAAGTTCGATCGGTCTGCATCAGGTACGATCGATGAATGATGAGTGTGTAAATTCACAAGTTTGGCACCATGTTTTGTGCTAGTTTTGGAGAGTTATGATGTGGAAATAGGTGAAAACCCTATATATATTGTGAATTAGCATGAATCAGGTGTTAGTGGAGCTATTTGAGTGGTTTTCTTAGCAAAAACGGAGTGAAAGTGCCAAGAATCGAAGAGACGGAGTCGAAGCCGTGTGAACCACCCAAGGAATAGGAGGGTTCGACCTGGTTAGAGGAGGGTTCGACCTCTCCAGCAGGTCGAACCAGCATTGCTGAGCTTACAGAAGAAGGTTCGACCACGACTCAAGTGGTTCAACCTGTCCATCAGGTCGAACCATGGTCGAACCAGTTCGCAAAAAAGAGGATTCGACCACGACGTTTGAGTTCGACTTGCCAGTTGGTCGAATCGGGAGCGGAAATTATCCAGTGATGAGGTTCGACCTTGGGTTCGATCAAGTCCTGAGAGTTTCGACCTGTTCAAGAGGTCGAACCAATGCAGAATTCTTCCAGTAGCGGGGTTCTACTTGAGGTTCGACCTGTGGCCAGTTGTTCGACCTGTTTGACGAGGTCGAACCTACGTGCGAGAACTTACCTTATCCGGATTTTTGAGGCCGAAACGCGTGAGATCACTTAGAAAGCCCATTCCAAGCCCTAGAGACGTGATTACAAGTATAAAAGTAGGCTCATACAGAGAATAAAAAGAGCTTTTGATCATCAATCATAAGAGAGACAAGAGTAGAGGTGGTGATCCATCCGGAGGGCTGTGACAGAAGTTCGCTAAAGGTTCAAGTAAGAATGATCAATCTAACCATGATTGTTCCTAGATCAATCATGGGCTAGAACCGCCTTGGTAGTTCTAGGGTTATGAAAGTTTCATAATGTAATTCGTATTTCGTGTGTAAAACTCCGTACAACACTACCTGTGGTTTGTTTTATATAAGATTGCATATTTAATCCATACTCATAGTCGTTTTGTGCATCAATGATCGTTGTGTAGAGTCTGAATACATAACATGGTTATTGGTTGAGTGTCTGAGCAGGGTTTATTGTTATAATTCTAAGTGAAGGGATTCCGAAGTCTTATTAGAACCATCTTATATGAATATTCATTAATTGAATTAAATTCGGGTTGATGAATAGGATGAAGAATATAACTTTATAGTACCTAAAAAGGGAGATCAAATCGGGTTAGATTCTAGACGTAGAAGATAATTGATTATGATAGTACCTAGAAAGGGGGGTGAAGTATATCTCTTGCTCCGAGATTATTCACACGTGTCAAGCGCATATTTACTTGTGTCTATAGAGTAAACTTGCATGGTCTAGTGATGCTTCCACAAACCACAGGGCAGAGTCGGACACCATCACATGAAAATACGAATTGCTAGTGAAACTGGATGACCCGACGAACTACCTACTATTCTTCTTGATCACAACTCACTTTTCTCTACTCTTACTATTTCTTTTTGCTATTTCGATTAGAAGTCATTATTCCTTAAACCTTTACAATTACCAAACATAGTCTAAAGTATACTAGAATATAACGAAATTGATGTTTAACCGTCCCGTGGGTTCGATATTGTAACTTGATCATCTTCGCGACTACAATTGATATCCTTATACTTGAGGATTAATTTGTGTGTTGAAAAAACCCCTATCAAGTTCTTAGCGCCGTTGCCGGGGATGGCGTAAAATATCTTTTTTGTATTATTTCTAGTTTATTAGGACTATTTACCTTGTTTTGTTGTTTTCTCTCTTATTCATTTTAGGTGTATGCTCACAAGATCAAAGAAAGGTAATCTTGAACCGTATAATCCTGAGATTGGAGCAACATCAAGAAAGAAGAAGAAGAATAAGAGCAAGGCAAAGACAATTGACCCAACTGAAGCTCTGAATTTTGTAGTCAAGGTTGACGAGCAGATTTCGCAGATGATTGAGGCTACAACTGAAGTTAATTTGGAAGTAGGAACAGTCAACATGGCAGCGAATCCGGATAATCTAGCCATCCGAGAGGTTTTCAGAAATAATGGGGCTGGAAATTATGAGCTTTTAGGAGCAAGGGGAACTAACACAGCTTTCGATCTTCATCCCGCTCTTATTAGCATGATTGAAAGGAACTCCTTTTCAGGAGGGTCTTTCGAGGATCCGCAGCAGCATTTGAACAAGTTCTTGGGTTATGCAAGTACTCAAAAAGACGTAGGAGAACATGAAGATGCTAGGAAGATCCTTTTGTTCAAATTCTCGCTTACTGAAAAGGTGAGGGATTGGTACGATACTATTAACGCAGCTGAGTGCACCACGTGGGAGCAATTGAAGTTAAGATTCTTGGAAAGGTATATGCCACCTTCGAAGGTGTTTAAGATGAATTAAGATATTAACCAATTTGCTATCAGTGGAGGTGAGAAATTTCATGAAGCGTGGGATAGATTCAAGGACATGCTCAGGAAGTGCCCTCAACATGGGTTATCTAAAGCCCAATATATCAGTATATTCTATAATGGATTGGACTGTGAATCAAGAGTGTTACTTGATGCTTCTTCTAATGGAGCATTGCTTACAAAGTCATCCGTTGAGGCCGAGAAATTATTTGAAGACATATCGATGAATTTGAGGGATTGGCCTACTGATAGAGTTAGAGGTACGTATGTCCTTGGGAAGGTAGCTCAGGTTGAACAAGCAATGGTGAAAACAAAGAGAGAGGATGAGATCGTTTCGAGCTTGTCCAATATCAACAAGCTACTTGAGTCTCAACAGAAGCAGATCAGCGAGATATCTCAATGAGTACCAATCATGCAGCAAGAGATGATGAATAATGGAACCATCCAAGAAGAATTGGAGGAAGGAAATTATGCCATGGGTCAAAGTATTCAAGGAACAAGGTACCTGATAGGGGTTTTCTCAACACACAAATTAATCCTCAAGTATAAGGATATCAATTGTAGTCGCGAAGATGACCAAGTTACAATATCGAACCCACGGGACGAGTAAATATCAATTTTGTGATCTTCTAGTATATTTTAGACTATGTTGGTAATTGTAAAGGTTTAATGGATAGTAACTTCTAATCGAATTAACAAAAGAAATAGCAAAAGTAGAGAGAAGTGAGTTGTGATCGGTAAGAATGATAGGTAGTTCATTGGGTCATCCAGTTTCACTAGCAATTCGTATTTTCGTATGATGGTGTCCGACTCTGCCCTGTGGTTTGTGGACGCATCACTAGACCATGCAAGTTTACTCTATAGACACAAGTAAATATGCGCTTGACACGTGTGAATAACATCGGAGCAAGAGATATGCTTCACCCCCCTTTCTAGGTACTATCATAATCAATTATCTTCTACGTCTAGAATCTAACCCGATTTGATCTCCCTTTTTAGGTACTATAAAGTTATACTCTTCGTACTATTCATCAACCCGAATTCAATTCAATTCATGAATATTCATATAAGACAGTTCTAATAATACTTCGGAATCCCTTCACTTAGAATCATAACAATAAACCCTGCTCAGTAGTGAACGCACTCAATCAATAACCATGTTATGTATTCAGACTCTACACAACGATCATTGATGCACAAAACGACTATGAGTATGGATTAAATATGCAATCTTATATAAAACAAACCACAGGTAGTGTTGTACGGAGTTTTACACACGAAACACGAATTACATCATGAAACTTTCATAACCCTAGAACTACCAAGGTGGTTCTAGTCCATGATTGATCTAGGAACAATCATGGTTAGATTAATCATTCTTACTTGAACCTTCAGTGAACCTCTGTCACAGCCCTCCGAATGGATCACCACCTCTACTCTTGTCTCTCCTACGATTGACGATCAAAAGCTCTCTTTATTCTCTGTATGAGCCTCCTTTTATACTTGTAATCACGTCTCTAGGGCTTGGAATGGGCTTTCTAAGTGATCTCACGCGTTTCGGCCTCGAAAATCCGGATAAGGTAAGTTCTCGCACACAGGTTCGACCACGTCAAGCAGGTCGAACCCCGAGCCACAGGTCGAACCCCAGGTCGAACCCCGCTACTGGAAGAATTCTGCACAGGTTCGACCTTCTGGACAGGTCGAACCACTTAGGTTTTGGTCGAACCCCAGGTCGAACCTCAGCACTGGACAACTCTTGCTCCCGATTCGACCAACGGGCAAGTCGAACCCCAACATCGTGGTCGAATCCTCCTTCTTGCAAACTGGTTCGACCATGGTTCGACCTGATGGCCAGGTCGAACCAACTGAGTCATGGTCGAACCCTTCTCTGTATTGTCCAGCAACGTTGGTTCGACCTGCTGGAGAGGTCGAACCCTCCTCTAGCCAGGTCGAACCCACCTACTTCTTGGGCGGTTCGCGTGGCTTCGACTCCGTCTCTTCGATTCTTGGCTCTTTCACTCCGTTTTTGCTAAGAAAACACTCAAATAGCTCCACTAACATATGATTCATGCTATTTCACAATATATATAGGTTTTCCACCTATTTCCACATCAAAACTCTCCAAAACTAGCACAAAACATAGAGCCAAACTTGTGAATTTACACACTCATCAAACCCCCAAACTTACATGTTGCTCGTCCCGAGGCAACCAATTTAAACCACAGGAGTCGTGTATAATTCAACAAGATCAAGTACAACACATATTACACATGCCACTTCATTGAATCAAACAAGAATTACTTGCATCAAATATGTCACTCATGTAAAATCAATCTAATCACACACCATTCGGAGCACTAAGTAATCTCACTGACAAGATAAGTCTTTACTCTCATTCACTCGTGCGTGAGGCACTATAGGCTAGTATAAACACTCATATCAATTCATATTCACGCGTAACCATAAGCTTGGCAAAGGTCTCAGAAATCAACTTACATTAGATTAACACTAGGATCACAAAGGACTTGTTTCTAGGTTGTAATGTTGGCTCTTTGGAAAGGGTAGGAAAATTTGATCATAGTAACTTAATACACTAGTAGAGAGTTACCTTGGAGGTTCTTGATTTCCCATTCGGCTTCATATACTCCTCCAATTCTTCTCTTGCACTTGCAATTATCAATTTTTCTTCTCTTCCTTGCATCAACATCATTCTTCTTTTAATTGCTCGGGTACCAGTTATAGGCACTACCCTTCTCGAACATCATTCGGCTGTTTCGTAGAAACTTCAAGCCCCATGTATAAGCAATTCGGGGTACCAATTTTAGGCACTATCCCTAACAAGATTTAACCATGCATATTTCTTACCGAACCTCATTCCATCTTCCCTTTGTTCCACACTCATTCACCTTATTCTCTCTACCAATGGATAGGGTATTTTCAAAGCTCAAATAAGGTAATTAAAGCTCATATATCTGGCTTGCCAAAGAAAAAGCTTTTAAAAGGCTCAAACAGGGCTACCAAAGATTTATAAGATCATTAGGAAAGGTGAAATTTGGCTAAGTGACTCAATTAATCAAAAATGGCCTAAGATCATATCCTAATATTTCATCAATTGTAAGTTTCACACAAGACTCCAAGCCAAGTTCTAGAATATGTTCATACGAATGATTCTCTCAAGAATAAACTATCATGATTAATCATGATGAAGGCTCAAATCCTCACATAGGTAATCAATTCCTAATACTCCTCATAGCACATAATCAAAATCAATTCCTCATGAATTCCATATACTTAACAAATTATTCATGCTCTTTCCAAATGAAAATAAACACGTAAACATATGAATGCACATAATCAACACCCATACAGAGCAATGATACAAGATCAACTATATCAAGTACATTCCACTCACACATGAATCACACCCCAATCTGTAAAAATAAAAAGAAAAATGGGAGATAAGATGAATCGGAGAAACCAAAAGAAAACCTGAAACTACTCCTTAGGAGCATCATCATCCTCATCATCATCGTCATCCTCATCCATTCTATTTTCCACAGCTCGGCACAAACTGGTAATGTGTTTGTCCATCATATCGACTCGACTACTCACTCTACCAACACGCTCATCCAAGGCAGAACACCATTCGTTCAGCGTGGCGTAGTTGGCGTTAGCGAGCGCGAGTTGCCTGTTCGTCTCTTGTTGTGTAGCTACCACCGCGATCAGCTGCTCATGAATTAAGCGAAGCTGCTCCCGAGTACCTGGAACTGCTCGCCGCTGCTGCGGTTCTGGAGCATGCTGAGGCGCATCGTGCTGCTCTCCTTCCGGAATCTCCATCTCCGGCTGCTCCTCTACCTGATCCTCCTCTTCAGACTGCTGTGGCTGAGGTGGACGGAACTCTCCTCGATCAACAATCTGCTGTAACTCAGCCATCCTTCCCTCAGCACACATCTGTGCTACCGCTCTCCAATCACCCCCCGACTTCGCTGCCACAGATAAAGCGGTGTGTCCTAGAGAATTCATTAGTCTATTCCTTGCTTCCCGAATAGTTGTCAAGTTGCTCACGTCGAAGGGGAACATAAATTCGAAAGGCTTGACACCTCTCGTGAAAAACCAATCTCCATTTCTAAAATGGGCAAACCCTCCCTTCGCGCACGTGCTCATAATCAAATCGGGTTCTCCTTCTACTGGTGTAACGCCGGTGAGGTCCAAATTGTAATGCTCAGCCAAAATCGTCAATAACCCTCCAATATTCACCTTTTGAAAACCAATGGTCTTGAATCGATTCAGCTGCGCAATAAAATAGGCTCCAACGTTGAACTTCACTCCGTGCAACATACACCACAAGGCATATAACTCTCCTCTAGACACAACACTGCCCTCCGAGCGGGCGAACAACGTGTTGCTTAGGATGCGGTCCATGTACCTCAAGACAGGGTTCTTTATTGCGGAAGCACGAGCCTGTCTAGTCTTGTAATCACGAATCTCCCCCGTGATCTCCCTCCAAAATCGCTTTACACCGAATGCAGCATTTTCTAAACGAGGGATCTCCAAAGGTGTCTCAAACATCTCATTGAAATCCTCAGACGTCCATCTCCTACTCACTCCACCAAGCTGAAACGTACACCGATAGGGGTATCCAAGCGGGTCCTTCTCCAACTCAAACGAACAAACCACTTCCGCTGTAACATGGAAGTACGTCGGCCTCTTCAACTCCATGAATCTTCGGATCCCTACTTGATCAAACATCCAAAATATATCATCCCCTATTCTCATTATCCTCATCGCTTCATCATCTTGGTAACGAGTGCGAGCTATCTTGTCTGAAACTTCTTCCCACTTCTCTTTAATCTCATCCCAACCTTGCATCCTAATCTTGAAGTTATCAGGCAAACGGTCTTGTAACCTCAGTTTTCTTGTCACTTTGTCCAAGTTTGAAGGCCTGTCATGCCTCTTCTTTGATCTCTCCTCCTCTGCTTTTCCTTTCCCTTTGCTTGATACTTGTCCCTTTCCTGAAAACAAATACTTCAATCCAACCAACAAGACAAGAAAGCAAGTATTGCACTAGCACATCACATACTCTACTCAAGACTTCAAGCATCAATGCATATTCATACAAACTATCATCTCAACACCACTTGCTTATTCAACATTTTCAAAACATCTTCAATTATACCTTCTTTAATCATCAAAACAGAACCAACAAGCATGCATTAAGCAATTCAAGTAATTCAATCAAAAATTCGACATGCTTTCCTCCATAAACTACTTTAATTCTATCAATTTCAACCAAATCAACATGCTCATTCTATGATATATTCTATATCCTTGATTAATTCACATAAAAATCCAAGTTCTATCAATAATCAATCAACAACAATCCAAGAAACAAGAATTCATATGAAACCAATCAAAATATCAACATTCACCATGAAATTCAACCATACTCAACATCAATTCTCTATTACACATCAAATTGCTTACCTAAACCTTCAATCCTAGAGTAATTAAGTTGGAAAAAACGTACCTTGTGACTTGCCCATGGTGAAAAACCGATCGAAAACACAAAACACCCAGAAACGCGAATTCAGCCCTAACTTGCGACGAAATCCGCCCAAATCCGCGACCAAATCGATAATTCAAGGTGTAATGTTGTGTAATCGGTGCGAAATCAAGTGTAATTGAAGAATTTGTGCAAGGGTGTAGAGGTTCGAAGAGGGTTCGAGGTTTGATGTTTCGAAAAAGTGATCGAACCCCTCTGAAAATTCGAACTTAAAACGCGTACCTGGCTTGGTTCGACCTCGGGTTCGACCACCTGTACTGGTCGAACCATGGATGGCGAGGTCGAACCTCTCTTCTGGACAAACAATCTTCTTGGTTCGACCAGGGGTTCGACTTGCTAAACAGGTCGAACCTTTCATGAATTGGTCGAACCTCTCTTCTGGAAAACAGAGTGCTTACGACTGGCGGGTTCGACCTTAGGTTCGACCCCATGATCAGGTCGAACCACTATAGCTTTGGTCGAACCTCCTCTCTGGACAACTTTCAACGCCGGTTCGACTTCCTCTGCTTTTGTTCGACCTCTGGCTCTGGTCGAACCACTGCTAGACATGGTCGAACCTACCTCCTGATTTCCAAAACTGAGTGTTCTTCATTCACTACATACTTCAAACTTCAACTCAATCTCATTAGGTATAATCTAGAGCACAACTTCAGAAATTGTTCCACATAATATCATTCATGAGTATCTCCGTATAAGAAAAACACAACCAAAAACCACTGAACATTAGGCAAATTGTAAAAAATCGTCACATCAAAATCGATTAAAATTTCAACATGGCCGCAAAAACCAATTCCCCTAACAAACAATACAAAGAAAAGATTATACTCTTAATGCTTCAATGAGGTAATAACATCACACCCCCCCAAACTTAGTAAAAACGTAAGTCGAAACTAAGTTTGAAAAGAGATGTAATTGCCTATTGGTAAGCATCTTAAATACAAAAATTTCTTACTCACACGAAAAAATAAAGCAATAAAATGGAAGGGCAAGCCCCCAACAGGCGCTCATGTTTAACGTCGTAGAGTCACGACGGTACCAAATCAGAACAAGGTATCATCAAAAATGACACACGCATCATCCGGCGACCTATAATGCTTCAACCGATGCCCATTCGCCGCGATAACGTCACCATCTTTGTCAATAAGCTCATAACTCCCCCCTCCTAAGGCTCGATGAATCATGAACGGTCCCGTCCACTTAGACTTCAACTTGCCTGCAAAGAGCTTTAAACGAGAGTTAAAAAGTAGTACCTCATCTCCTTGCCTGAACTCCTTGTACGAAATTTTAGAATCATGCCACCTCTTCATTCTTTCCTTATAAATCTCTGAATTCTTGAAAGCACGACTCCTAAACTCATCCAATTGATTCATGTGAGTTAGCCTCAACTCCTTCACATCCCTAAGGGTCAAGTTCAAGCGACGCAAAGCCCAAAACGCTTTGTGTTGGATTTCTACGGGTAAGTGGCACGGCTTCCCATAGACAATTTGATACGGTGACATATCTAATACCGTCTTGTAAGCGGTCCGGAACCCCCATAACACATCATCAAGCTTCATAGCCCAATCTTTTCGATTAGTTCCTACCACTTTCTCCAAAATTTGCTTTACTTGACGGTTGGAGACCTCCGCCTGCCCATTGGCTTGCGGATGATAGGGTGTAGTAACCCTATGCCTAACACCATAATCCCTAAGCACCTTCTCCAGAAATTTATTGACGAAGTGGGAACCTCCATCACTAACTAATGCTCTCGGAACTCCATAACGGGCAAAAATATATTTCTTTAGGAAAGATAAAACAACTTTCGAATCATTAACACGAGTAGGAATTGCTTCCACCCACTTCGAAACATAATCCACCGCAAGAAGAATGTAGAGAAACCCATTCGACGGGGGAAAAGGTCCCATAAAATCGATCCCCCATACATCAAATATCTCCACGACTATGCTAGGCTGCAATGGCATCTCATCTCTCCTACCTATATTACCCATGCGCTGGCATCTATCGCAAGATGCCACATAGCTCTCACTATCTCTAAACAAAGTAGGCCAATAAAGAGCGGATTGAAGTACCTTAGCTGCAGTCTTTTGCGCTCCAAAATGCCCCCCATTCGGTTGTGCATGGCAGAACTCCAGCACACTTTCCATTTCCATCTCGGGTACACATCTTCGGACAATAGAATCTGTACAAATCTTATAAACAAACGGATCATACCATATAAATGTCTCAACATCCCTACGAAATTTTGCAAGTTGGTATCGGTTGAGATCCCTTGGAATTTCACCAATGACAATGTAATTAACATAATCCGCGTACCATGGATCCATACCTTGCGCTGCAACCACACATGCTCGCTCGGCCCCTTCAACAGCCACAGCCATGATCTTCTCATCAGGGAACATCTCTTCAATATACTCGAAAGAATTATCACAATGCTCCCTAGTCTCCAACCTTGACAAGTGATCGGCCAACACATTTTCTGTTCCTTTCTTATCCCGAATCTCCAAGTCAAACTCCTGCAGTAGTAGAATCCATCGTATAATCCTAGGCTTTGTCTCCTTCTTCTCCATCAAATAACGAATCGCTGAGTGATCCGTATACACAATCGTCTTCATGCCAACCAAATACTGACGAAACTTATCGAATGCATACACAACAGCCAAAAACTCCTTTTCAGTTACCGTGTAATTCTTCTGTGCCGCATCGAAAGTCTTACTCGCGTAGTAAATGGCGCAGAACTTCTTCTCCCTTAGCTGCCCAAGCACCACACCCAATGCTACATCACTTGCATCACACATAAGTACAAACGGTTGCGTCCAGTCCGGTGTGATCAAGATAGGGGCAGTAATAAGCGCCTCCTTCAAAACTTGAAAAGCTGTTAAACACTCATCATTAAACACAAAAGGAATATCCTTTTCAAGTAAATGAGATAAGGGCTTAAAGTATTTTGAGAAGTCTTTAATGAATCTCCTGTAAAAACCGGCGTGTCCAAGGAAGGATCGCACTCCTCTTTCATTGGTCGGTGGTGGAAGCTTCTCAATTGCCACCACCTTAGCACGGTCTACCTGTAATCCCTTGGCGGAAACATAATGCCCAAGAACAATCCCATCTTTCACCATGAAATGGCACTTCTCCCAATTCAAGACAAGATTAGTTTCTTGACACCTTTTCAAAACAACAGCAAGGTTAGACAAACACTTATCAAAAGAAGAACCAAAAACTGAAAAATCGTCCATGAATACTTCCATGATCTTCTCTATCAAACCATCAAAAATCGCCATCATGCATCTCTGAAAAGTAGCAGGCGCATTACACAATCCAAACGGCATTTTCCTAAAAGCAAAAGTCCCATAGGGGCAAGTAAAAGTAGTCTTTTCTTGATCCTCGGGAGCAATCATGATTTGATTATACCCCGAGTATCCATCCAAGAAACAATAGAACTCATACCCTGCAAGACGATCCAACATTTGATCCATAAATGGAAGAGGGAAGTGGTCCTTACACGTGTTCTCATTCAATTTCCTGTAATCCACACATGTACGCCATCCCGTAGGAATTCTCGTGGCTATCGCTTCTCCATCCTCAGTTTTCACTACAGTCATACCCCCCTTCTTAGCAACTACATGCAATGGACTCACATGGGGACTATCACTAATAGGAAATATAATTCCAGCATCCAACCACGTAAGAATTTGCTTCCTTATCACCTCTTGAATTGCGGGATTCACCCTACGCTGATTCTGAACACTAGCTTTGGCTTCATCCAACAACCTAATCCGATGCATACAATACGAAGGACTAATACCTTTCAAATCATCAAGTGACCACCCTATTGCAGACTGATACTTCCTCAAAATATCTAATAACTCCTCAAGTTGATCATCATTAAGAGAAGAAGATATAATTACCGGATATTGTGCATCATTACCGAGAAAAGCATACTTCAAGTGATCCGGCAATGGTTTCAACTCCTCTTTTCTTTTCTCCACTGGAGTGTTTTCATTATCCAAAGGCAAGTACTTCCTGGTCCATTTGACTTCTTCCACTTTATTTCTCTCCAATGCAAACCTGTCATCACCCAAAGCAAGTAAGTTTTCAAGAAATTCAATACATACCTCGTTAGAAAGTCCGTCAAGCTCCGTAGTGGGATAAGTAAGAGATTCCATCAAACATGTCTCAAGAGGATCCTTTGACAAGATCAAAGACATATCCTCCTTCACAATCTCCTCCACCACGTCAATACTATAACATTGGGACTCCATTGGCATTTTCATCGCTTTGTCCAAGTTGAAAAGTACTTCTTCTTTGTCCATTCTCAACTTCAGTTCTCCTTTCCGAACATCTATCATAGCTCCAGCCGTAGCAAGGAATGGCCTCCCCAAGATTAAAGGAACATTATCCTTGTCATCATCCATTTCTAATACAAGAAAATCCACAGGAAAAACTAGCTTCTCCACCTTTACTAGAACATCTTCAACTATTCCTTTCGGAAACGTCATTGATCTATCTGCCAATTGGAGAGCAACAGTTGTCGGGGTCATCTCCCCCAAACCAAGCTTCTGAAAGATGGACAACGGCATCAAATTGATGCTTGCCCCAAGATCACATAAAGCTTGCCGTGCTGGCCCCTTCCCGATCTCACAAAGAATAGTAAAGCTCCCCGGATCTTTCATCTTTGGTGGCAACTTCTTTTGAATAATTGAGCTACAATTCTCAGATAAGTTTACCGTTTCAACTCCGGTTAAGCTTCGCTTCTTCATCAATATGTCTTTAAGGAACCGAGCATAATATGGCATCTCCATGATTGCCTCTGAAAAAGGGATGTTCAAGCTTATCTTGTTCATTATCTCTGAAAACTTCTTGAACTTCTCTTCCATCCCTTTCTTCACTAGCTTGTAGGGAAACGGTGGAGGTATCTTTGTTTTGGGAATCCCCCATTCATCACGATCAACCTTTTCCGCTTTCTCCTTTTCGGCTCTTAATCGCTTAGCTCTTTCCCATTTTTTCTCAGCTATTATGTCTGTACTTTGCTCATTCCGTACCACTGGAATTGCATCAACATCAAAAGGAACAACAGGTGCATCAAACAACACATCTCGGCGAGGTTCGACTGGGGTTCGACCAGGCTGAAAGGTCGAACCAGGACTGTATTGGTCGAACCTCTCTCCTGGAAGACTGATCTCATTCTGCTCCGGAGGTTCGACTTGGGTTCGACCAACATTAGAGGTCGAACCACTGACCCTTTGGTCGAACCGCTTCACTGTATAATTTCCATCCTTCGGTTCGACCTGGGTTCGACCTGAAGAGTTGGTCGAACCTTCGTGATCGTGGTCGAACCGTTCCTGCGTCAAAACAGAGTGCTCTGGCCGATGAGGTTCGACCAGGGTTCGACCTGTAAAGTTGGTCGAACCCTCCGCGTGTTGGTCGAACCGTTCCTGCGTCAAAACAGAGTGCTCTGGCCGATGAGGTTCGACCAGGGTTCGACCTGTAAAGTTGGTCGAACCCTCCGCGTATTGGTCGAACCGCGGCTTAGAAAATTCCAACTTCGATTCCGGCCTCATCGGTCCCTCGTACTGCGTTCCTGACCTCAGTGTGATGGCATTACACGACTTTGGATTCTCTATACTCTGAGACGGAAACTTACCTTTTCCTACAGTTTGAGTCAATGTGTTCACATTCTCTGCAATTGTACCCATCAACAATGTGAGATCTTTCACTTGAGTGGACAAATCTCTGTGGTGATCATCAATCTTTTTCTCAAGCTTTGCCTCAAGGCGATTCACTCTTTCATCATTCTTTACCATGTACCGGTTCACAGTATCCTCGAACCCAGGCTTTCCTTCTTCCACCTTTTCTCCCGGATCAACACCCATCGGAAGTTGCACTGCATTGTTCGTATTGCTCCATGAAAATTCAGGCCTCCTTGGTTGCTGTTGATAACTACCAGATGGACCACGATTATTCAAGTTCCCTCGATAGTTCCCTTGGTAGTTCCCTTGGTAGTTCCGGTTTCCTTGATTTGGGTACCTCGTTCCTTGGATACTTTGACCCGTGGCATAATTTGCTTCCTCCAATTCGTCTTGGATGGTTCCATTATTCATCATCTCTTGCTGCAAGATTGGCACTCGTTGGGATATCTCGCTGATCTGCTTCTGTTGAGACTCAAGTAGCTTGTTGATATTAGACAAGCTCGAAACGATCTCATCTTCTCTCTTAGTCTTCACCATTGCTTGTTCAACCTGAGCTACCTTTCCAAGAACATACGTACCTCTAACTCTATCAGTGGGCCAATCCCTCGAATTCATTGATATGTCTTCAAACAATCTCTCGGCCTCAACGGATGACTTTGTAAGTAATGCTCCATTAGAAGAAGCATCAAGTAGCACTCTTGATTCACAGTCCAATCCGTTATAAAATATACTGATATATTGGGCTTTAGATAACCCATGTTGAGGACACTTCCTGAGCATGTCCTTGAATCTATCCCACGCTTCATGAAATTTCTCTCCCCCACTGATAGCAAATTGGTTAATATCTTGCTTCATCTTAAACACCTTCGAAGGTGGCATATACCTCTCCAAGAATCTTAACTTCAATTGCTCCCACGTGGTGCACTCAGCTGCATTAATAGTATCGTACCAATCCCTCGCCCTTTCAGTAAGCGAGAATTTGAACAAAAGGATCTTCCTAGCATCTTCATGTTCTCCTACGTTTTTTTGAGTACTTACATAGCCCAAGAACTTGTTCAGATGCTGCTGCGGATCCTCGAAAGACCCTCCTGAAAAGGAGTTCCTTTCTATCATGCTAATAAGAGCGGGATGAAGATCGAACGCTGTGTTAGTTCCCCTTGCTCCTAAAAGCTCATAATTTCCAGCCCCATTATTTCTGAAAACCTCACGGATGGCTAGATTATCCGGATTCGCTGCCATGTTGACTGTTACTACTTCCAAATTAACTTCAGTTGTAGCCTCAATCGCTTGCGAAATCTGCTCGTCAACCTCAACTCCAAAATTCAGAGCTTCAGTTGAGTCTATTGCCTTTGCCTTGCTCTTCTTCTTTTTCTTCTTTCTTGATGATGCTCCAATCTCAGGATTATACGGTTCAAGATTACCTTTCTTTGATCTTGTGAGCATACACCTAAAACGAATAAGAAAGAAAACAACAAAACAAGGTAAATAGTCCTAATAAACTAGAAATAATACAAAAAAAAAATAGTTTACGCCGTCCCCGGCAACGGCGCCAAGAACTTGATAGGGGTTTTCTCAACACACAAATTAATCCTCAAGTATAAGGATATCAATTGTAGTCGCGAAGATGACCAAGTTACAATATCGAACCCACGGGACGAGTAAATATCAATTTTGTGATCTTCTAGTATATTTTAGACTATGTTGGTAATTGTAAAGGTTTAATGGATAGTAACTTCTAATCGAATTAACAAAAGAAATAGCAAAAGTAGAGAGAAGTGAGTTGTGATCGGTAAGAATGATAGGTAGTTCATTGGGTCATCCAGTTTCACTAGCAATTCGTATTTTCGTATGATGGTGTCCGACTCTGCCCTGTGGTTTGTGGACGCATCACTAGACCATGCAAGTTTACTCTATAGACACAAGTAAATATGCGCTTGACACGTGTGAATAACATCGGAGCAAGAGATATGCTTCACCCCCCTTTCTAGGTACTATCATAATCAATTATCTTCTACGTCTAGAATCTAACCCGATTTGATCTCCCTTTTTAGGTACTATAAAGTTATACTCTTCGTACTATTCATCAACCCGAATTCAATTCAATTCATGAATATTCATATAAGACAGTTCTAATAATACTTCGGAATCCCTTCACTTAGAATCATAACAATAAACCCTGCTCAGTAGTGAACGCACTCAATCAATAACCATGTTATGTATTCAGACTCTACACAACGATCATTGATGCACAAAACGACTATGAGTATGGATTAAATATGCAATCTTATATAAAACAAACCACAGGTAGTGTTGTACGGAGTTTTACACACGAAACACGAATTACATCATGAAACTTTCATAACCCTAGAACTACCAAGGTGGTTCTAGTCCATGATTGATCTAGGAACAATCATGGTTAGATTAATCATTCTTACTTGAACCTTCAGTGAACCTCTGTCACAGCCCTCCGAATGGATCACCACCTCTACTCTTGTCTCTCCTACGATTGACGATCAAAAGCTCTCTTTATTCTCTGTATGAGCCTCCTTTTATACTTGTAATCACGTCTCTAGGGCTTGGAATGGGCTTTCTAAGTGATCTCACGCGTTTCGGCCTCGAAAATCCGGATAAGGTAAGTTCTCGCACACAGGTTCGACCACGTCAAGCAGGTCGAACCCCGAGCCACAGGTCGAACCCCAGGTCGAACCCCGCTACTGGAAGAATTCTGCACAGGTTCGACCTTCTGGACAGGTCGAACCACTTAGGTTTTGGTCGAACCCCAGGTCGAACCTCAGCACTGGACAACTCTTGCTCCCGATTCGACCAACGGGCAAGTCGAACCCCAACATCGTGGTCGAATCCTCCTTCTTGCAAACTGGTTCGACCATGGTTCGACCTGATGGCCAGGTCGAACCAACTGAGTCATGGTCGAACCCTTCTCTGTATTGTCCAGCAACGTTGGTTCGACCTGCTGGAGAGGTCGAACCCTCCTCCAGCCAGGTCGAACCCACCTACTTCTTGGGCGGTTCGCGTGGCTTCGACTCCGTCTCTTCGATTCTTGGCTCTTTCACTCCGTTTTTGCTAAGAAAACACTCAAATAGCTCCACTAACATATGATTCATGCTATTTCACAATATATATAGGTTTTCCACCTATTTCCACATCAAAACTCTCCAAAACTAGCACAAAACATAGAGCCAAACTTGTGAATTTACACACTCATCAGTACCCAAATCAAGGAAACCGAAATTACCAAAGGAACTATCGAGGAAACTTTAACAATCGTGGTTCCTCTGGTGGTTATCAACAGCAACCAAGGAGGCCCGAATTTTCATGGAGCAATACGAACAATGCAGTGCAACTTCCGATGGGTGTTGATCCGGGAGAAAAGGTGGAAGAAGGGAAGCCTGGTTTTGAGGATACTGTGAACAGGTACATGGTGAAGAATGATAAAAGAGTGAACCGCCTTGAGGCCAAACTTGAGAAAAAGATTGATGATCACCACAAAGATTTGTCCACTCAAGTGAAAGATCTCACGTTGTTGATGGGTACAATTGCAGAGAATGTGAACACATTGACTCAATCTGTAGGCAAAGGGAAGTTTCCGTCTCAGAGTATAGAGAATCCGAAGTCGTGTAATGCCATCACACTGAGGTCAGGAATGCAGTACGAGGGACCGATGACGCTGGAATCAAAGTTAGAATTTTCTAAGCCTCAGTTCGACCAACACTCAGAGGGTTCGACCTGGCATACAGGTCGAACCATGGTCGAACCTCATCAGCAAGAGCACTCTATTTTGTCACAGGAACGGTTCGACCAACACTCAGAGGGTTCGATCTGGCATACAGGTCGAACCATGGTCGAACCTCATCAGCAAGAGCTCTCTGTTTTGTTATAGGAACGGTTCAACCACGATCGTAATTGTTCGACCAACCCATCAGGTCGAACCCAGGTCGACCCAGAGGATAGAAACTATACAGTGAAGCGGTTCGACCTAGGGGGCAATTGTTCGACCTCAAATGTTGGTCGAACCCTAGTCGAACCTCAAGAGCAGAATGAGATTAGTCTTCCAGGAGAGAGGTTCGACCAATACAAACCTAGTTCGACCTCTCAAACAAGTCGAACAATGGTTGAACCTCGCCAAGATGTTTTGATTGATGCACCTGATGTTCCTTTTGATGTCGATGCGACTCCAGTGGTACGGAATGAGCAAAATACAGATATAATAGCTGAGAAAAAATGGGAAAGAGCTAAGCGATTAAGAGCCGAAAAGGAGAAAGCGAAGAAGGTTGATCGTGATGAATGGGGGATTCCCAAAACAAAGATACCTCCACCGTTTCCCTACAAGCTAGTGAAGAAGGGATTGGAAGAGAAGTTCAAGAAGTTTTCAGAGATAATGAATAAGATAAGCTTGAACATCCCTTTTTCAGAGGCAATCATGGAGATGCCATATTATTCTCGATTCCTTAAAGATATATTGATGAAAAAGTGAAGCTTAACCAGAGTTGAAATGGTAAACTTATCTGAGAATTGTAGCTCAATTATTCAAAAGAAGTTGCCACCAAAGATGAAAGATCCGGGGAGCTTTACTATTCTATGTGAGATCGGGAAGGGGCCAGCACGGCGAGCTTTGTGCGATCTAGGGGCAAGCATCAATTTGATGCCGTTGTCCATCTTTCAGAGGCTTGGTTTGGGGGAGTTGACCCCGACAACAGTGGCTCTCCAATTGGCAGATAGATCAATGACGTTTCCGAAAGGTATTGTTGAAGATGTTCTTGTAAAGGTGGAAAAGCTAGTCTTTCCTGTAGATTTCCTTGTACTAGAAATGGATGATGACAAGGATAATGTTCCTTTAATCTTGGGGAGGCCATTCCTTGCTACGGCTGGAGCTATGATAGATGTTCGGAAGGGAGAACTTAGGCTGAGAATGGACAAAGAAGAAGTACTTTTCAACTTGGACAAAGCAATGAAGATGCCAATGGAGTCCCAGTGTTATAGTATTGACGTGGTGGAGGAGATTGTGAAGGAGGATATGTCTCTGATCTTGTCAAAGGATCCTCTTGAGACATATTTGATGGAGTCTCTTACTTATCCCACTACGGAGCTTGACGGAATTTCTAACGAGGTATGTATTGAATTTCTTGAAAACTTACTTGCTTTGGGTGATGACAGGTTTGAATTGGAAAGAACTAAGGTGGAAGAAGTCAAATGGACCAGGAGGTACTTGCCTTTGGATAACAAAAGCGCTCCAGTGGAAGAAAAGAAAGAGGAGTTGAAACCATTGCCAGAACACTTGAAGTACGCTTTTCTTGGTGATAATGCAAAATATCCGGTAATTATATCTTATTCCCTTAATGATGATCAACTTGAGGAGTTATTAGATGTCTTAAGGAAGTACAAGTCTGCAATAGGGTGGTCACTTGATGATTTGAAAGGTATTAGTCCTTCGTATTGCATGCATCGGATTAGGTTGTTGGATGAAGCTAAGGCGAGTGTTCAAAATCAGCGGAGGGTGAATCCCGCAATTCAAGAGGTGATAAGAAAGCAAATCCTTACGTGGTTGGATGCTGAAATTATATATCCTATTAGTGATAGTCCCCATGTGAGTCCATTTCATGTAGTTGCTAAAAAGGGGGACATGGCTGTAGTGAAAGCTGAGGATGGAGAAGCTATAGCCACGAGGATTCCTACGGAATGGCGTACATGTGTGGATTACAGGAAATTAAATAAGAACACGTGTAAGGACCATTTTTCTCTTCCTTTTATGGATAAAATGTTAGATCGTCTTGCAGGGTATGAGTTTTATTATTTCTTGGATGGATACTCGGGGTACAACCAAATCATGATTGCTCCCGAGGATCAAGAAAATACCACTTTTACTTGCACCTACGGGACCTTTGCTTTTAGGAAGATGCCATTTGGATTTTGTAATGCGTCTGCTACTTTTTAGAGATGCATGATTGCGATTTTTGATGGTTTGATAGAGAAGATCATGGAGGTGTTCATGGATGATTTTTCAGTTTTTGGTTCTTCTTTTGATATTTGTTTGTCTAACCTTGCTATTGTTTTGAAGAGGTGTCAAGAAACTAATCTTGTCTTGAATTGGGAGAAGTGCCACTTCATGGTGAAGGATGGGATTGTTCTTGGGCATCATGTTTCCGCCAAGGGATTGCAAGTAGATCGTGCTAAAGTGGTGGCAATTGAGAAGCTTCCACCACCGACCAATGAAAGAGGAGTGCAGTCCTTCCTTGGACACGCCGGTTTTTATAGGAGATTCATAAAAGACTTCTCAAAATACTCTAAGCCCTTATCTCATTTACTTGAAAAGGATATTCCTTTTGTGTTTAATGATGAGTGTCTAACAGCTTTTCAAGTGTTGAAGGAGGCGCTAATTACTGCCCCTATCTTGATCACACCGAACTGGACTCAACCGTTTGTACTTATGTGTGATGCAAGTGATGTAGCACTGGGTGTGGTGCTCAGGCAGCTAAGGGAGAAGAAGTTCTGCGCCTTTTACTACGCGAGTAAGACTTTCGATGCGGCACAGAAGAATTACACGATGACTGAAAAAGAGTTTTTGGCTGTTGTGTATGCATTCAATAAGTTCCATCAGTATTTGGTTGGCATGAAGACGATTGTGTATACGGATCATTCAGCGATTCGGTATTTGATGGAGAAGAAGGAGACGAAGCCTAGAATTATAAGGTGGATTCTACTACTTCAGGAGTTTGACATGGAGATTCGGGATAAGAAAAGAACAGAAAATATGTTGGCAGATCACTTGTCAAGGTTGGAGACTAGGGAGCATTGTGATAATTCTTTTGAGTATATTGAAGAGATGTTCCCTGATGAGAAGATCATGGTTGTGGCTGTTGAAGGGACTGAGCGAGCGTGTGTGGTCGCAGCGCAACGTATGGATCCATGGTATACGGATTATGTTAATTACATTGTCATTGGAGAAATTCCAAGGGATCTCAACCGATATCAACTTGCGTTATTTAGGAGGGAAGTTGAGACATTTATATGGTATGATCCGTTTGTTTACAAGATATGTACAGATTCTATTGTCCGAAGATGTGTACCCGAGATGGAAATGGAGAGTGTGCTTGAGTTTTGCCATGCACAACCAAATGGGGGGCATTTCGGAGCGCAAAAGACTGCAGCTAAGGTACTTCAATCCGCTCTCTATTGGCCTACATTGTTTAGAGATTGTGAGAGCTATGTGGCGTCTTGCGATAGATGTCAGCGCATGGGAAATATAGGTAGGAGAGATGAGATGCCACTGCAGCCTAGCATAGTTGTGGAGATATTTGATGTATGGGGGATCAATTTTATGGGGCCTTTTCCCCCGTCGAATGGGTTTCTCTACATTCTTCTTGCTGTGGATTATGTTTCAAAGTGGGTGGAAGCGATTCCTACTCGTGTAAGTGATTCGAAAATTATTTTATCTTTCTTGAAGAAGCATATTTTTGCCCGTTATGGAGTTCCTAGAGCACTAGTTAGTGATGGAGGTTCCCACTTCGTCAATAAATTTCTGGAGAAGGTGCTTAAGGATTATGTTGTTAAGCATAGGGTTACTACACCCTATCATCCACAAGCGAATGGGCAAGCAGAGGTCTCCAACCGTCAAGTCAAATAGATTCTGGAGAAAGTGGTAGGAACTAATAGAAAGGATTAGGCTATGAAGCTCCATGATGTGTTATGGGGGTTTCGAACCGCTTACAAGACGTTGTTAGATATGTCACCGTATCAAATTGTCTATGGGAAGCCGTGCCACTTACCTGTAGAGATTCAACACAAAGCGTTTTGGGCTTTGCGACGCTTGAACTTGACCCTCAAGGATGTGAAGGAGTTGACGATAACTCACATGAATCAATTGGATGAGTTTAGGAGTCGTGCTTACAAGAATTCAGAGATTTATAAGGAAAGAATGAAGAGGTGGCATGATTCTAAGATCTCATACAAGGAGTTCAAGCAAGGAGATGAGGTACTATTTTTTTAACTCTCGATTGAAGCATTTTGCAGGCAAGTTGAAGTCAAAGTGGACGGGACTGTTCATGATTCATCGAGCCTTAGGAGGGGGGAGTTTTGAGCTTATTGACAACGATGAAGACGTTATCGCGGCGAATGGGCATCGGTTGAAGCATTATAAGTCACCGGATGATGCGTGTGTCATTTTTGATGATACCTTGATCTGATTTGGTACCGTCGTGACTCTTCGACGTTAAATATAAGCGCTTGTTGAGAGCTTACTCTTCCGTTTTATTGTTTTATTTCTTTTGTGTGAGTAAGAAATTTTTATATTTGACGTGCTTACTTTTTGGCAATTACATCTCTTTGCAAACTTAGTTTCGACTGTAGTTTCTCCTAAGTTTTGGGGGGGTATGATGTACTTACCTCGATAAGCACCGACAGTATAATCTTTTCATTGTATTGTTTGTTAGGGGAGTTAGTTTTTGCGGCCATATTGAAATTTTAATCGATTTTGATGTGACGATTTTTTTTACAACTTGCCTAATGTTCAGTGGTTTTTGGTTGTGTTTTCTTTTACGGAGTTACTCATGAATGATGTCTTGTGGAACAATTTCTGAAGTTGTGCTCCAGATTGTACCTAATGAGTTGTGTTGAAGCTTGAAGTGTGTAGTGAATGAAGAACACTCAGTTTTGAAAGTCAGAAGGATGGTTCGACCAACGCCAGGAGTGGTTCGACCAGTGCCGGAGGTCAAACGAAAGCAGAGGAAGTCAAATCGGAGTCGAAAGTTGTCCAGTGAGGTGGTTCAACCTAAGCCATATTTGTTCGACTTGTTCAGAAGGTCGAACCTGAGATCGAACCTGTCAGTTCAAGGCACTCTGTTTTCCAGAAAATGGGTTCGACCAATTCAAGGATTGTTCGACCTGATCAGCAAGTCAAACCCAGGTCGAACCTAGAAGAGCATTTGTCCAGAAGGTAGGTTCGACCTCGTCATCCATTGTTTGACCTGTTCAGGAGGTCGAACCTGAGGTCGAACCAAGCCAGGTACGCAACTTAAGTTCGATTTTTCGGAGGGTTCGATCTCTTTTTCGAAACACCAAACCTCGAACCCTCTTCGAACCTCTACACCATTACACAAATTCTTCGATTACACTTGATTGCACACCGATTACACAACATTACACTTAGAATTTACGAATTGGGCACGGATTTGGGCAATTTTCGTCGCAAATTAGGGCTTCAGTTGTGACATTCTTGTGTGTGTGTGATTTTGATCAGTTGTTCACCATGGGCAAGTCAAAAGGTATGCTTTTCCAACTCAATTACTCTAGGATTTAAGGTTTAGGTATGCAATTCAATGTGAATAAGAGGATTGATGTTGAGTATGGTTGAATTTCATGGTGAATGTTGATATTGTGACTTGTTTCATATGAATTCTTGTTTGTTGGTTGAGAATGTTTGATTATAGATTGAACTTGATGGTTTATGTGAATTGATCAACAATATTGTGCAACTATTAGGACAAGCATGTTATTTTGGTTGAATTGGTATTCGAATTGGAGTAGTTCATGTTCTGAATTGTTGAAACTGTTATGAATTGCTTGAATTGTTGATGCATGCTTGTTGGTTATTTAAAGATGGTTGATTGAAGATGTTTTGAGCATGTTGAATAAGCAAGTGGTGTTGAGACGATAGTTGGAGTGATTATGCATTGATGCTTGAAGTCTTGAGTAGAATATGTGATGTGCTAGTAAAATACTTGTTTTCTTGTCTTGTTGGTTGGATTGAAGTATTTGTTTTCAGGAAAGAGACAAGGATCAAGTAAAGGTAAAGGAAAGGCAGAGGAGGAAAGATCGAAGAAGAGGCATGACAGGCCTTCGAATTTGGACAAAGTGACAAGGAAACTGAGGCAACAAGATCGTTTACCCGAAAATTTCAAGATCCAGATGCAAGATTGGGATGAGATCAAAGAGAAGTGGGAAGAAGTTTCAGACAAGATAGCTTGCACTCGATACCAAGATGATGAGGCGATGAGGATAATGAGAGTAGGGGATGACATATTTTGGATGTTCGATCAAGTAGGGATCCGGAGATTCATGGAGTTGAAGAGGCCGACATACTTCCATGTTACAGCGGAAGTAGTTTGCTCATTTGAGATGGAGAAGGACCCGCTTGGGTACCCGTATCAGTGTACGTTTCAGCTTGGCGGAGTGAGTAGGAGATGGACGTCTGAGGATTTCAATGAGTTGTTTGAGACGCCTTTAGAGATCCCTCGATTGGAAAATGCTGCATTCAGTGCAAATCGGTTTTGGAGGGAGATCACCAGGGAGATTCGAGATTATAAGATCAGACAGGCTCGTGCTTCCACAATAAAGAACCCAGTCTTGAGGTACATGGACCGCGTCCTGAGCAACACGTTATTCGCCCGCTCGGAGGGGAGTGTTGTGTCTAGAGGAGAGCTTTACGCCCTGTGGTGTATGCTAAACGGGGTGCAGTTCAATGTTGGAGCTTATTTCATTGCGCAGCTGCATCGATTCAAGACCATTGGATTTCGAAATGTGAATATTGGAGGGTTACTGACGATCGTGGTTGAGCATTACAAATTGGATTTCACCGGCATTACACCAGTAGAAGGAGAACCTGATTTGATGATGATCAGTGCGTGAAGGGAGGATTTGCCCATTATAGAGATGGAGATTGGTTCTTCACGAGGGGTCTCAAGCCTTTCAAATTTATGTTCCCCTTCAACGTGAGCAACTTGACAACTATTCGGGTAGCAAGGAATAAGTTGATGAATTCTCTCGGACATACCACCTTATCCGTGGCAGTGAAGTCGGGTGGTGATTGGAGAGTGGTAGCGCAGATGTGTGCTGAGGGGAGGATGGCTGAGTTACAGCAGATCATTGATCAAGGAGAGTTCCGTCCACCTCAGCCACAGCAGCCTGATGAGGAGGATTAGGTAGATGAGCAGCCGGAGATGGAGATTTCGGAAGAAGAGCAGCATGACGTGCCTCAGCATGCTCCGGTACCGCAGCAGCAGCGGGCAGTCCCAGGTACACGGGAGCAGCTTCGCTTGATTCATGAGCAGCTGGTCGCGGTAGTAGCTGCACAGCAGGAGACGAACAAGCAGCTAGCGCTCGCTAACGCTAACTACGCCACACTGAACGAGAGGTACTCTGCCTTGGATGAGCGTGTTGGTAGAGTGAGTAGTCGAGTGGATATGATGGATAGGCACATTACCAGTCTGTGCCGAGCTGTGGAGAATAGGATGGATGAGGATGACAAAGATGATGATGATGCTCCTAGGGAGTAGTTTCAGGTTTTCTTTTGGCTTCTCCGATTCATCTTATCTCCCATTCTTCTTTTTATTCTTACAGATTGGGGTGTGATTCATGTGTGAATGGCATGTACTTGATATAGTTGATCTTGTATGATTGATTTGTATATGGGTTGTTGATTCGGTGCATTCATGTGTTCACGTGTTTATTTTTATTGAAAAGAGCATGTATAATTTGTTAAGTATATGGAATTCATGAAGAATTGATCTTGATTATGTGTTATGAGGAGTATTAGGAATTGATTACTTATGTGAGGATTTGAGCCTCTATCATGTTTGATCATGATAGTTTATTTTTGAGAGAATCATTCGTATGAACGTATTCTAGAACTTGGCTTGGTGTCTTGTGTGAAACTTACAATTGATGAAATATTAGGACATGATCTTAGGCTATTTTTGATTAATTGAGTCACTTAGCCAAATTTTACCTTTCCTAATGATCCTATAAACCTTTGGTAGCCCTGTTTGAGCCTTTTAAAAGCTTTTTCTTTGGCAAGCCAAATAAAAGAGCCTTATTTACCTTAGTTGAGCTTTGAAAATACCCTATTCATTGGTAGAGAGAGTAAGGTGAATAAGTGTGCAAGAAGAAAAGGAAGATGGAATGAGGTTTAGTAAGAAAAGTACATGGTTAAATCTTGTTAGGGGCAGTGCCTGAAACTGGTACCCTGAATTGCTTATACATGGGGCTTGAAGTTTTAAAAAGCAGCCGAATGATGTTCGAGAAGGGTAGTGCCTACAACTGGTACCCGAGCGATCAAAAGAAGAATGATGTTGATGCAAGGAAGAGAAGGAAAATCAAAATTGCAAGTGCAAGAGAAGAATTGGAGGAGAATATGAAGCCGAATGAGAAATCAAGAACCTCCAAGGTAACTCTCTACTAGTGTCTTAAGTCACTATGTCCAAATTTTCCTACCCTTTCCAAAGAACCAACATTACAACCTAGAAACAAGTCCTTTTGTGATCCTAGTATTAATTTGATGTGAGTTGCTTTTTGAGACCTTTGCCAAGCTTATGGTTACGCGTGAATATGAATTGATATGAGTATTTATACTAGCCTATAGTGCCTCACGCACGTGAGCGAAAGAGAGTAAAGACTTATCTTGTCAGCTAGATTACTTAGTACTCCGAATTATGTGTGATTGGATTGATTTTACATGAGTGAAATATATGATGCAAGTAATTCTTGTTTGATTCAATGAAGTGGCATGTGTAATATGTGTTGTACTTGATCTTGTTGAATTATACACGACTCCTGTGGTTTAAATTGGTTGCCTCGGGACGAGCAACATGTAAGTTTGGGGGTTCGATGAGTGTGTAAATTCACAAGTTTGGCACCATGTTTTGTACTAGTTTTGGAGAGTTTTGATGTGGAAATAGTTGGAAAACATATATATATATATATATATATTGTGAATTAGCATGAATCAGGTGTTAGTGGAGCTATTTGAGTGGTTTTCTTAGCAAAAACGGAGTGAAAGTGCCAAGAATCGAAGAGACGGAGTCGAAGCCGTGCGAACCGCCCAAGGAATAGGAGGGTTCGACCTGGTTGGAGGAGGGTTCGACCTCTCCAGCAGGTCGAACCAGCATTGCTGAGCTTACAGAAGAAGGTTCGACCACGACTCAAGTGGTTCGACCTGTCCATCAGGTCGAACCATGGTCGTACCAGTTCGCAGAAAAGAGGATTCAACCACGACGTTTGAGTTCGACTTGCCAGTTGGTCGAATCGAGAGCGGAAATTGTCCAGTGATGAGGTTCGACCTGGGGTTCGACCAAGTCCTGAGAGGTTCGACCTGTTCAAGAGGTCGAACCAGTGCAGAATTCTTCCAGTAGCGGGGTTCGACTTGGGGTTCGACCTGTGGCCAGTTGTTCGACCTGTTTGACGAGGTCGAAACTACGTGCGAGAACTTACCTTATCCGGATTTTCGAGGCCGAAACGCGTGAGATCACTTAGAAAGCCCATTCCAAGCCCTAGAGACGTGATTACAAGTATAAAAGGAGGCTCATACAGAGAATAAAGAGAGCTTTTGATCATCAATCATAAGAGAGACAAGAGTAGAGGTGGTGATCCATCCGGAGGGCTGTGACAGAAGTTAGCTGAAGGTTCAAGTAAGAATGATCAATCTAACCATGATTGTTCCTAGATCAATCATGGGATAGAACCGCTTGGTAGTTCTAGGGTTATGAAAGTTTCATGATGTAATTCGTATTTCGTGTGTAAAACTCCGTACAACACTACCTGTGGTTTGTTTTATATAAGATTGCATATTTAATCCATACTCATAGTCGTTTTGTGCATCAATGATCGTTGTGTAGAGTCTGAATACATAACATGGTTATTGGTTGAGTGTGTTCACTACTGAGCAGGGTTTATTGTTATAATTCTAAATGAAGGGATTCCGAAGTCTTATTAGAACCGTCTTATATGAATATTCATTAATTGAATTAAATTCGGGTTGATGAATAGGATGAAGAGTATAACTTTATAATACCTAAAAAGGGAGATCAAATCGGGTTAGATTCTAGACGTAGAAGATAATTGATTATGATAGTACCTAGAAAGGGGGGTGAAGTATATTTCTTGCTCCGAGATTATTCACACGTGTCAAGCGCATATTTACTTGTGTCTATAGAGTAAACTTGCATGGTCTAGTGATGCGTCCACAAACCACAGGGCAGATTCGGACACCATCACATGAAAATACGAATTGCTAGTGAAACTGGATGACCCGACGAATTACCTACTATTCTTCTTGATCACAACTCACTTTTCTCTACTCTTACTATTTCTTTTTGCTATTTCGATTAGAAGTCATTATTCCTTAAACCTTTACAATTACCAAACATAGTCTAAATTATACTAGAATATAACGAAATTGATGTTTAACCGTCCCATGGGTTCGATATTGTAACTTGGTCATCTTCGCGACTACAATTGATATCCTTATACTTGAGGATTAATTTGTGTGTTGAGAAAACCCCTATCAATGATGCACTAGGTTCGAGGGGATTTGCATCAGGTTCGATCGATCTGCATCAGGTTCGATCAATGATGCACCAGGTTCGAGCGAATTCACATCAGGTTCGATTGGTCTGCATCAGGTTCGATCGACTATGTACCAGGTTCGAGCGGATTTGCATCAGGTTCGATTGGTTTGCATCAAGTTCGACTGGTCTGCATCAGGTTCCGCGTGAGTCTTCACAATATGATCGGGCAGGGTGCCGGAGTGGTGGAGCAGGCTGCGGGGAGGTCGATTCCCATCGCAGTTGTCCGCATTCGTGATTGGTGCCGAACAATCAAATTCGCTGTTATATAACTGTTATAATTGATTTATTAATTGATTATTGTTATATATGTATGCATGATTCTCTATGATTTATTACCTTAAATAGAAGCATGCTAGATTGTGTATTATATTTGGTATATTATATGCATGTATGTTGGAGTGTTGATCAAGTCAACTTATTTTTGACAATTTATTTCCTTATATATAACTGCTATAATTGTTTTATTGGTCAATTATTATTATATATTTGGAAGTATGAGCATGCTAGGTTGCGTATTTTATTTTTAAATATTATATGCATGTAAAAACCCTCGGTGTTGAATAACTAAGTGGGAGAGGGGATTGGTAAAAATTTCCGCGGCCTCCATTATTGGTTTGTTAGCGATGTGAATAAACTTGCGCGTCGGCATTAGTGCCTTCCTCCCCATCGGATGAGTTTATTCATGGATTGCTGGGACAGACTTCTTTAAATAATTATGTTTGTAATGTGATGCATATGAACTTGCGCATTGGCATAGACCTTCCTCCCTATCGGATGAGTTTATATGCGGTTCACTGGTACAAACTTATAAGTGATGACTGTAGGAAGTTATCCGAGCGCGTGTGTACTTCTCCATCTGTAAGGCACATAAGCTCACGCAATGGACTTAGGGTCAAATAATGGTGTACACTTAGGTGTAAATAATAAGTATCCTCCCCATCGGAGTCACTGCTTTTATTTGCATGGCTAAAGAGGAACCAACTATTAATTATTTTGTCATAAAGTTAGGTTGACAAATGAAATTAATGGGTAAAACCTTCTCTTGTAAATGTTCGGGTTTGTAAACGTCCACACTATCGTGGTTTGTAAACTCACGGTGCTTGAGATGTCGGTGAATTTATATTTTATATTATTTTGAGGGAATCAATATAAATGGATAAATTCGAAGATTTGATCGGTGTATTTTTTATGATTCTCTGTATTTCAAATAGTTTTATTTCACTTATGGTTGACTAAAAGAAATTATATTTACTTGTCCAAATTAGATGATTAGAAAAGAATCTTGGTTTTGAATTTTACTGCTTAAGAAAATACATGTGTGTTCTCACAAAGGACGTCTCATGATGCCTATTAAAGTCTCTAGTGAAGAGATGAGAGGTTCATAGAAATATGATGGTCTCATGTAACTCTTCGGATACTTGAGTAATTTAAAAGACGGTAGGTCATGATTAAATTTGATGAATGAATTGGAACTACATGGAGTAGAAGTTGAAGGGGAAACCTAAGTCAATTTTATTCTTCATAATTGCCTAGATATTTTGAGTAAGTTTCTCCTGAATTACAAGAGGTTGTATATGGTAGGAAACTTCTGACAAAACATGTGGTAAAAGAAATCCAATTTCATAAAAGGAGTGAACAAGGATAGAATCTTACTTGCTAGTTGTTTAAACATGATTAGTGATGGCATCTACTGACACGAAGTGTGTAGATACTAGAATCACTGAATGTTTATTACTAAGTGAGGATAAGATTATTATAGACATGGGTAAAACTACAAGAGTGGTGGCTACTGCAGTGGGAGTTGTTTATTTATCTAATGATATGAGTAGACGTTTGATTTACTGAAATTATCTTTTACGTACGTTTTCATAGAAAGAATTTGATTTTGGTTTCTATGCATTAATAGATGGATACTCCATTTCATTTAAATGACATGGTCATTATAATGAAGGACAGAGTTGTAATCTATTATGGTACGTTGATGGACAATTTGTATACTTTTAAATCATGTATATTCCATAGATGCAACAAATAATAATTAATAATGCATCTTCTGATCTTAGTAAGAGAAAGTAACCTTCGGAGATGAACTAAACATGCATTTGGCGTCTAAGACTAGATCATTTTACTTGAGTAGGATTCAAAAGTTGATAGCAGATGGACCGTAAGGTTCATCTGAAGTGGAAACTATCGGACTTGCGAGTCTTACTTGGAAGTAAAAATGATTAATTGCTTTTCAAGGCAATGGGGAGTAGAGCCAAAGACATATATGCTGGAATTAGTTCATTCTGATTTAAGCGATCCTAAGATTATTCGGACGAGAGGTGGTTATGAATATTCGTCAATCGATTATTATTCTAGATATTGATATATTTATTTGATGCACTGCATGTCTAAGTTCTTTGAGTAATTCAAGAATTGCAAGGTTGGTACAGTGAAGCGTCGTGGAAAATATATCAAGTCATTATGGATTAATCGTATGGCGAGAACCTCTTAGGATAATTAGGGGCTATTAATCAGAGGTTGAGATTAAATCTCAAATTATTTACACCGGGCATACCCCAGCTGAATGGTGTGGCGGATAGAAGGTGTAGCACTCTTATGGAAATGATTAGATGGATGATGAATTATTTGAAATTACTAAATTCATTTTATAGGTATGCCTTAGAAACAGTAATTCGTATGAATGTTTGTCTGTTTGTGGGATATCCTAGAAAAATGAAGGGTGATTTATTTAGTCCAAAAGATCGAAGAGTGATTGTTAACACAAATACTAGATTTTTGGAAAAAGACTATGTATTAAATCATAAACCCATGTATAAATTGTTCTAAAGGAAGTGAGAGGAAAAAATACAAAGTATTAGTACCAATTGTGCAAGAGGATATACCACAAGGTAAACTGCAACGCATGTCACGTTTGATACACAATTGCATGTAATGCCTTGTCGTAGTGAGAGTGATGTTCGACAACCTGTTTAATACATATTTTTGGAGAGTCGTGAGACTTGGTCCCTAGCAAATATGAAATGGACCCACAGATACAACGAAGCACTACAAGTTAGAAATGCCAAATCCTAGCAAAGTGCAATGAATATTAAAATAGAATCGATGAATTTTAAATTAGGTCTGGATGCTTGTTGAACCGCTAAATGGCGTAAAAGCCATTGGAAGCGGGCATCCAAGAATAAAAGAGGATCATAGAATAAGGTGAAAACCTTGGAAGCAAGCTTGTTGCGAAAAGGTATACTCAGAAAGAAATGGTTCGATTATGAGAAAACCTGTTCGTCGGTAGCTATGCCTAAGTTGATCCGGACTCTTTTATTTATTGCTACTCATATGAAATATGAGGGATATCAAATAGATGTCGAGACAGCTTTCCTGATTGGAAGTCTTAAGGGAAACATCTATGTGAAGCAACCAAAGTGATTCATTGCAAAGAGCTAAGAGCATTGTGATAGTAAGCTTAAAAGTGTCCATTCATGGACTAAAGCAAGCTTCAAGATCATGAAACATCCATTTTGATGAGGTAATCCAGTGACATGGATCTAATCAATGATCGGATGGGTCTTGTGTATTGAAAAGAGTGATGGAAATGTGATGGTATTTCTTGTACTACGGATCACAAGAAAGGATGTTATGCTTATCTCAAGTTTCATATAATAATACGATCCTTACTCGTTTAGCATGTGAATTTATCTAAGTGAATGTGTCTTGTGACACAAAAGTAGATAAAGAAGATGAAAGCGGTTCCTTATGCTTCGATAAATGAGGAAGCTTAATCTAAGGAATGCTATGCACGAGATTGGATATCTGTTTTGCCGATGGCATGAACAGTGGGTATCAACGTAACCCAGAACAAGAATGATGAATTGTAGTAAGACATATACTTATGTACCTGAAAAGGACTAGAAACTATATGTGGGCATACCGAACAGATTCACTGATTCTTATGGGTTACATAGATTCAGATTTTTCAAATCAGATAGGGACGGCAGTAAATCCACCTCAAAGGTTATGCATTTAATTTTAGGAAATAGAGTCATAATATGAAGGAGTGTTATATAGAAATATATTTCAGACTCCGGATTCCATCATGGAAAGATGATAAATTGGAGCTATGAGGCAGCCAAAGTATCTGTATGACTCTAGAAACTTCATGATGGACTTTGGTGTGATTCTAAGTTTGCCCAAGGTTATCACAATTTATATTGATGATATTGGTGCAGTTGCAAACTTGAAGGAATCACAAGTCCATAAGAAAATTAAACACATGGAGCGCGAGTACCACCTGTTACAAGAAATCGTATGATGAGGAAAAGGTTGTTGTCACCTAGATTGCATCGGATGATAACCTAGTAAATCTATTTACAAGGACCTTAAGGCCAGAGCTTTTGATGGTCATGTAGTGGGAGTGGAAATCAGATATATGGCAGAAGACATGACAGCATAGTCTTTTAGTATAAGTGGGAGATTGTTGGATTGTATACTAAAAGTCTAGCTTTTTGTATGAACAATGTTATAACAATTAATTTGAAATGAGAATCATATGATCAAATGATTGAATCTTATAATTTATTTATATGTTCGATGCAATAGTCCACTTACTTTATACTGTAGATAATATGTTGTGCGACAACACGCGGATGTTTGCCTATTTTTATAGCACTCACAAGCAAGAATACTCGATCGTTGTAGTAGTATATCCCAAGAAAAATTATCAATCCAATAAGGAGTTATGTTCGGACTAGCAAAATACGTGAGCTCATGTTCATGTTGTTTTTGTAAAGATGATCGGGGGTTTTGAGATTGATTAACAACTAAAACAAGTAGCAAGTAAATAAGATAGCAAATAAGTTAAATGACAAGTAAAGAAAATGGGTGCTAAAGTTCAAGTATGGAAAAACATGGGATTAGAAACATCCAAGCACACTCGATTCATATTATCATGCAAACGGAATTCAACTCAATTGATGTAGACTAAGGGTGATCACGATTGTATCCTAAGCTCCCTTTCGGGTTACAAAGGTTGTTGATCCATTTTAGACTCCCAAAAGCACTTAAGATCAAAGCCCAACATTAACCCCTTCCATCTAGGTACTAGTTAGATTAAACTCTCCCTTTTTGTGTACTAAGGCCAACGAATGGATTGGTTCCCCTCATTGAATTCAAATATCCTTTCGGTCAAACCCAAACTCAATGTCTATTCATGCCTTCCTAATACTATAGAGGGTCGTTTCCGTCTCACTCCAAGCAATACATACATGAACATCATGATAGCATTTAATTACCACAAATAATCCATTGATCAACAATCCATTAAACCAATAAACATTCATGAATAACAAACCATGCCATCACAACATCAAGACAATTAAACTCCATGAATAGAAATCAACATCAATTAAATCAAAAACCAATTTAATCCACATGATAATATAAATCTAATATGCTCTTCATATTCCTAATCCCACTAGAGGGATTAGCCTACCATGATAAAAGTAATAAAACAAATAAATGATTCATTACAAATACCCATAGTCTTAGATCTAAAGAAATACAAAATGAATGGATTCTTCCCTATCAATTTCTTGAAGAGAATCTTCTATTCTTCTTGATCTCCACCTCTAGCTCTTGATTCCTTGATATCTCTCACACCCAATAGAAGGGATGAAGTTTTGATGGAGAATTAATGGAGATGATGAAGATGGATCAAAATGGATGAAGGTGGATGAAGATGATGGTGGAAAATGGAAGAAATGGTGTGTGATGTGTGTGTAGATGATGGGAATTTCGGATCTACTCCACAAAATGTTGAAATGGGGTCTATTTATACCCCATGTGGGCCTTTTAGAAGATTCCAGCACTTTGCTGCATTTTTGCACCAACACGGCTCGAGCTCCGCCGCACGACCCGTGTTCTAACACAGCGCACGACTCGTGCGCAACACACGGCCACAGGGGTGGCCGTGTTGTGTTTTCTGACGTTTGCGCACGACTTTCTCGATAGGCCCGTGCGCAGTGCACGGGCCGTGTTTCTGTACTCAGCACGGGGCGTGTTCTGTACTCGGCCACAGGCGTGGCCGAGTTGGTGTTTCGAGTGTCAGCGCACGGCCACTTCTTACAGGGCCGTGCGCTGTACACGGCCTGTGTTCTTGCTGCCCTACTTCCTCTTTTCACTGTTTTAAGCTCATTTACACACATTTCAATAAAAACACAAAATACTACCAAATAACACATAAAATACGGATAAAATAATACGAAAATACATATAAAAAGACACTAAAAAGTAGGTGAAAATAGCTCTAATCAGCGGAAGATCATATTATCGGTTTCCTTATAAAGTATAAACAGATGCTCACAACCGAGATAGACGGGGACTTTCTATCGGGATGGTTGTAGTGTGATTTGGTATTAGCTTGTCTTGACTATAGAATCACATTAGTGCACTCGTGTATATTGAGCAGGACCGCTTGAGATCGTTCGACTTATACTGACTTATAGGAGAACTTGATCTCAGTTATTATGGAAGTTCATTCTCTTAATCCCTATACAATAACCTCGACACGTAGGGCAGTATGTATTTTTTTGATTCATCAATGGGTGAGATTTACATGTAACTAAATCAACAAACTAGGTGAGTTGGGAAGTAGTGCTGTCTCTATGGTGTGCTGTTGATTGTAGAAGGAATCCCTGTTCGTCAAAGGTTGATGATGTCCCCTTGAGGAGCTCATAAGGATTATCATGTAAACTCTGTAGGTGGAATTTATTCCGGCATGATAATGAGGTTGAGTGGTACTACTCTTGGATGAGATATTAATTAATTGAGTTGTCAATAACTTAAATTAATTAATGGACATTGTATATCTTAAACATGGGGAGACTAACGGGCTCATAATAAGAAGGAGCCCAAAACATAATTTTGGGATTGGAAAGGCAGTGCAGTAATAATATTTTAGTGGAATATATTATTATTATTGGACTTAAGACCAATGGAGGCCCAACCCAATTTCTCCTCCTGGTCCATGCTGTAACCCATGTATATAAGTCACCTCAGCTTATCTGGAACCCTAATCTAATTCATTATTCACGTGTGATGAGGGTTGAGAGCAGATTGTGGAGGTCTCGTAGATCGTCGCCCATACGATGTCGAGATCGGACTTGGGACATACGGCAGAAGATCAGAAGGTAGTTTGCTGCTGCTATCCGCCACCTTGCAAAATTTATATAAAATTGTACAGTGCTCAGAATTTGATGATCAATATACTGACGGAAATCCGTTGAAGAGAGAATCGTCTGAGCACAACGATCATTCAATTCCGACATCAGACGAGGAAGTTATGGCCATTCTTGTGGGACTGCACTGTCTGCCAGCGAGAATCCTTCATCTTCTACATACCCTGGTGAACGGTAATCGTTTCTATATTTTATTGCTTCCGCTATGATAGAAACGTATGGTATCCTAATGGATCATGTTAACTAAATGATCGAATGCTAACAACATCAGCACCGAAATGTTAGTATTTTCACCTCCAGTTCGTGCATGTGTGTTTTCTACGAAAAGCCCATCTAAGGTCCAATAGGAGAAGTTACAAATATAAAAAGGGATGCCGATCACATCAAGAAGAGAGTTATATTTCACATTCATCCTACACTACATCAAAACCCTAACTCCATCCTACGGTGCGGTAGAGAAATTCGTGCAGCGAATCAAGTAACAACCAAGTGAAGATTCAAGATGGAGAGAGACGCAAAGGCACCCTCATCTGGGGTTTACTTCGCAACTTAATATTTCTTATAATTTTCAAGACTATGGGTAAGATCTATCAAATTACCATGAACGTTCTTTGAAGCATCATGGGCTAGAACCGCTTTGGTAGTTCTAGGGTTTATGAAGGTTTTATCTAGTTAATTGAACTTCTATGTGTATACTTCGTGCAACACTACTTGTGGTATATTTTATATAAGACAGTGCATTATTAATTCTTACTCAGAGTTATTTTATGCATCTTTAACTGTTATGTAGACTCTGAATACATATCTTGGTTATTGATTGAGTGGGTCCACTGCTAAGCAGGATTACATGTTATGATTCTAAGTGAGGGGACTCCGAAGCTTCATTAGAACTATCTTATATGAATACTTATTAATTGAATTGAATTTGAGTTAATAAGTAAGATAAAGAGGGTAATTATATAGTACCTATAAAGGGAGATCATATCAGGTTAGAGTACCTAGTGCACAGGAAATAATTGATACTGATATTACTTAGAAAGGGGGGTATACTTATGTTCTTGCTCCAAGGTGATTCACACGTGTTACATGTATCTTTACTTGTGTCTATAGAGTAGATGTACATGGCTTAGTGATGTTTTCATATTCCATAAGGCAGAGTCGGACATTGACATACGGAAGGGATATTAACTAGTGAAACTGGATGGCCCGAAGAGCTACTTATTTTCTCACTTGAGCAACTCTTGTTATTTTCTACAGTCTTTAATTTTATTTGTTATTTAATTATTCTTTCAATTAGTTTAGTGACAATTCTATTGATCGAATACACACTTATAGTTTTAATTAATATAGTTAATAATAAATTGATAGCAAGCGTCCTTTGGGTTTGATATTGATAACTTGGTTCCTTACTTAAGCTACAATCACATCCTTCATACATGGGGATTAATTGTGCATTGAGAAAACTCTCATCAAGTTTCTGGTGCCGTTGCCGGAGACGGTTGTCTTTATCAAATTTTATTATTTCTATTTTATTTGAAACTATTCCATACTTGTCTTAAGATTCTAACGCTATGTTTTTCTTAGGTGTATACACATTAGATCAAAGGAAGGAATATTAGTGCCTTTTGATATAGAAATTGGAGCATCATCGAGGAAGAAGAAGTCAAAGAAGAAGAAGAATAAGAACGTGGAAGCAACTAAAACTCTTAATCTAGGAGTTGAAGTTGAAACACGGAACTCGGAAGTGATTGAGGCTGCAACCGTAGGCAAGTCGGAAGTAGAAGCAATCAACATGGCCGGGGCAGTAAATCAGGATGAAGTTACAATCCATGATGTCTTTAAGAACAATGGAGGAGGCCACATGGGGCTATTAGGAGCGCGTGGAACTGATGCTGATTTTGATCTTCACCCCGCTCTTATTAGCATGATAGAAAGAAACTCCTTCGCATGAGGGACTTTCCAGGATCCTCAATAACATCTTAATAAGTTCCTTGGTTATGCTAGTTCACAAAAGGATGCAGGAACTCATGAAAATGCAAGGAAGATCCTCTTGTTTAAATTCTCGCTTACTGAAAGAGCGAGAGATTGGTATGATGCGCTTACTACACTACATGGAACGATTTGAAGATATATGCCACCTTCAAAGGTATTCAAGTTGAAGCAGGAAATTCATCAGTTTGTGATCAATAATGGAGAGAAATTCCATGAAGCATGAGATAGATTCAAGGACATGCTTAGAAGGTGTCCTCAACATGGGTTGACTAAACCGTAGTACATTAGTATTTTCTACATCAAATTGGATAGTGATTCTAGAGTCCTTCTCGATGCATCATCGAGTGGAGCTTTACTTGCGAAGACGTCCGTTGAGACTGAGAAGCTTTTTGAGGATATTTTGATGAATTCAAGAGATTGGCCTACTGATAGATTGAGGGGAACCTATGTACTAGGAAAGGTATCACAAGTCAAACATACTATGGTAAAGTCAAGTAGGGAGGATGAGATCGCTTCTAGCTTGGCTAGTATCAACAAGCTACTTGAATCCCCATAGAAGCAGATCACTGATTTGTCACAAAAAGTACCAATGATGATGCAGCAGGATGTTGGAGAAGAAAGATGATCCAAGAGGAATTAGAAGAAGCAAACTATGCCATGGGTCAAATTATTCAAGGAACGAGGTATCCGAATAATCAAGGAAGCAGGAATTACCAAGGGAACTATAACTATCATGGTCTCCCAGGTAACTATCCATAACTAAGTAGGTCGGAGTTTTCATGGAGTAATCTGAACTGAGCAATGCAACCTCCTGGGGTGTTAATCCTGGTGCAAACACGGAAGAAAGGAAGATTGGTTTGGAGGATATAGTTGAATCGATATGTGGCTAGGAATGATGCAAGGATGGATCGTTTGGAAGGAGATTCAAATGATGAGGAATTGTCGAAGCAGATTAAGGACCTTACGCTATTGATGGGTCAAATGGCTGGAAACGTGAATCAGTTGACATAGACAATAGAGAAGGGAAAGCTCTCGTCTCAAAGTATAACAAACCCAAAAGAGTACCATGCTATCACATTGAGGTCCGGGATATAATATGAAGGTCCGAAGAAGCTTGTGGATGAAAACAATAATAGCAAGAAATCCATTCTACCAGTCCCATGCCGTTCAACCTGACCTGATGGTCGAACTACGGTCGAACTAGTTTTGAAAAATAGAGAAATGATGATCTATTTTCTGATTCACCATTCAACCAAAGCCGTTCTATTCGACCAGACATTTGTGGTCAAACTATGGTTGAACGAGCACCTATTGAGCAGAATAGTCGAGTTCAGATTACAAAGCCTTTGTTCAACCAGACTCATTCTATTTGACCATACCTTTCTGATCGAACTTTGTCGAACGAGAACTGGACAACTTGAACCCGTTCTTAGGTACCTAGTTCGACCAAGCTACTCTCGTTTGAATAGACCAATCTGGTCTAACCATGGTCGAACTGAGTCAATCGACTCCCGTTTCTATACCAAATGCTACACCTGTTGTTCCGGATACTCCAGCACCAACGCAAGAGCTAAATATTGAGCTTCTTTTAGAGAAGAAATGGAAAAGAGCCAAGAGATTGAGAGTCAAGAAGGACAAGGCGAAGGAGGTTGAACGTGACGAATGGGAAATTCCCTAAACAAAGATACCTCCTCCGTTTCCTTTTAGGTTAGTAAAGAAGGGGTTGAAAGAAAAGTTCAAGAAGTTCTCGGATATCATGAACAAATATTCTCGAACATTTTTTTTTCCGAAGCAATCATGGAGATGCCGTATTATGCCCAATTTTTTAAGGATATCATATTGAAAAAGAGAAGCTTGAACGAAGTTGAAACAATAAGTCTATCTGAGAATTGCAGCTCAATCATTCAGAGGGAGTAGCCACAAAAATTGAAGGATCCGGGAAGCTTTACTATTCTATGTGAGATTAGAAAGGGGCCGGCACAGAAAGTTTTGTGCGATCTAGGTGCAAGAAACAACTTTATTCTCTTGTTCATATTTAAGAATCTAAGTTTGGGGGAACTTGTTCCCGCAACCATGGCTTTGTAGTTGGCGGATAGGTCCATGACCTTTCCGAAGGGTGTTATTGAGGATGTACTTGTAAAAGTGGACAAGCTTGTATTTCTTGTGGATTTTTTGTGCTAGAGAATGGAAGATGACAATGATAATACCCCTCTTATTCTAGGGAGGCCATTCCTTGCCAGTGCTGGAGCTATGATTGATGTCCAAAAGGAGGAGCTTAGATTGAGAATGGATAAAGAAGAAGTTCTTTTCAACTCAGATAAAGCAATGAAGATGCCGATGGAGATGCAGTGCTACAGCATTGATGTGGTGGAGGAGATTGTGAAGTAAGATATGTCCTTGATCCTTTCGAAGGATCCCTTGGAGACATTCTTGTTGGAGTCTCTTACTTTACCCACCACAGAGCTAGATGAGATTTCTAATGAGGTATGTATTGAACTTCTTGAAAATTTACTCGCTTTGGGTGATGAAAGGTATGAGCCAAAAAGAACCAAGCTTGAAGATGACGGTGTTCGATCATTTGGTTAATGTGAACCGTTAGGGTTTCATGCATTTCTAAATCAGCAGAAGAAAAAAGATAGAAACGTATTATCTTTCACCATGATATGTTGAGGAAGAACAGCTGCAAAAAACAACCTCTTGATCTTCTGCTGTATTTCCAAATCCAATCTTGACGTCGTGTGGGAGACGATCTTCAAGATCCTCTCAATCTACTGTTCCCTTTCCTTTCTCAATGTTAGGTGCGATTTTTCTTATTACGGTTTCTGAACAGCGAGATGACTTATATATGGGCTACAGGAGGGACCAGACGGAGATATTAGAGTAGGTCCTCCATTGGGCTTAAGTATCCAAGTTTAGCCCAAAACTTATACTTAAGTCCAATAATAACAATATATTCCACTAAAATATTATTACTGCACTGCCGCTTTAATCCCAAATTACATTTTGGGCTCCTTCTTATTATGAGCTCATTAGTCTCTCCATGTTTAAGATATACAATGCCCATTAATTATTTAAGTTACTGACAACTCCATTAATTAATATCTCATCCGAGAGTAATACCACCCAACTTTTTTATCATGCCGGAATAAATCCACCTGCAGGGTTTACATGATAATTCTTATTAGCTTCTCAAGGGGACATCATCAATATATTTAATAGGACACGGATTCCTTCTACCATCAACAACACACCATAGAGACATCAATATTTCCCAACTCACCGAGTTTGTTGATTTAATTACATGTAAATCTCACCCATTGATGAATAAAAAAAATACATACTGCCTTACGTGTCGAGGTTATTGTATAGGGATTAAGAGTACGAACATCTATAATAACTGAAATCAAGTTCTCCAATATAGTCAGTATAAGTTGAGCGATCATAAGCAGTCCTGCTCAATACACACAAAGTGCACTAATGAGATTCTATAGTCAAGAAAAACTAATACCAAACCACACTACAACTATCCCGATAGAGAGTCCCCATCTATCTCGGTTGTGAGCATCTGTTTATAATTTATAAGGAAATCGATAATATGATCTTCCGCGTGTTGTCACACAACATATTATCTACAGTATAAAGTAAGTGAACTATTGTATCGGACATATAAATAAATTATAAGACGCAATCATTTGAACAATGATTCTCATTTCAAATATTGTTAAAACATTGTTCATTCTAAAGTTAGGCTTTTAGTATACAATCTAATAATCTCCCACTTATATTAAAAGTCTATGTTGCCATGTCTTCTGCCATACATCTGATTCCAACTCCAACTACACGACCATCAAAAGCTTTCGCTTTAAAGTTCTTGTAAAAGGATTTACTAGGTTATTATTCGATGCAATCTTGGCAACAACAACCTTCCCCTCATCATATGATTTTTCATATAATGTGGTATGTTGAGAGTGGAATTTCACGCATTTTATGTGTGCACATTACACCATTTTGCCTAGGAAAATTATTATTTTTGCATGGAATTGTGTACATTTAAGCATTTACATGATTTTGAGACTACTAAGGTGTTTTTGTGAGTTTTGAAGGCAGAAAACAGGGTAAAACAGGACACAATCGAAAATGAAGCGGAACAGAGATGGAACGGGTGATGCGCATTTTCTTTGCACTCAAAATTAATCCCAAGTATTAATGATATCAATTGCAGCTTAAGCAAGCGAACAAGTGAATTATCGAACCCAAAGGACGGAGTATTATCAATTTAATTATTTACTAAATTAATTAAGACGTAAAGCAATAACGTTTGAGGATTTAGTTATTAAAATAATAAATAATTAATTAAAAAATAACAAATAAAATAAAATATCATTCGAAGAATACGAAAGTGGATCAAGTAGGGGAATAGGTAGCTTTAGGATAATCCAGTTTCACTCATTAATCTCCCTTTTGGGTGTTGATGTTCGACTCTGCCTTGGGCAATATGGACGCATCACTAAACCATGCATATCTACTCTATAGACACAAGTACATGCGTGTAACACGTGTGAATAACCTCAGATCAAGAGTTATAATTTTACCCCCCTTTCTAGGTACTATCAGTATCAATTATTTTCCTGGCCAATTGGTACTCTAACCCGATATGATCTCCATTTATATGTACTATAAAATTATCCTCTTTATCCTACTTAATAACCCAAATTTAATTCAATTAATAAGTATTCATGTATGATAGTTCTAATGAAGCTTCGGAGTCCCCTCACTTAGAATCATAACATGAAATCCTGTTCAGCGGTGAATGCACTCAATCTACAACCAAGATATATATTCAGACTCTGTATACCAATTGAAGATGCACAAAACGACCGTGAATATGAATTAAGAAAGCACAATCATATATAAAATAAATCCACAAGTAGTGTTGTATAGAGTTTACACACGAAAGTTCAATTAATTCGTAAAAACCTTCCAAACCCTAGTTCTACCAAAAAGGCTCTAGCCCATGATGTTGCGAAGAACAATCATGGGTGTTGGATAGATCTTACCCATATGTCCGAAAAATACAAGATAAATTAGGAAACGAAGGAAACCCTAGATGTGGGAGTCGTTGCGTCCTTCTCCATCTTGGATCCTCCTTTTGGTTCTTCTCTTGATTCCATAGACGAATCTTCAAAGTGATGGATGGAAGGAGGAAAGGATGTGGATGATGGTTGGGGGGTGCTCCCCCCTTGTGGGGTGTAGTATTGTTGTGGCCTCTCTTCAATTCAACCTATTCTAGTCTAATGTATTCTAATCTCCCTTCTTGGTGTGATCTACATCCCCTTTTATACTTGTAAATTCTCCTTATGGGCCTTTGGTGGGCTTTTAGATGAAAACACACACTTGGGGTGTAAAAACATGCAGAAACACGAACTTGGGGTGTAAAAATTAGATTCGGATGCGTCCCCGGCATGAAGTTCGACCTAGGATTCGACCTAGGGCTTGGTCGAATCCTGATCGAATCAAAATCGGTGATAATTCGCACTTTAGACTTCTGATTCGAACAAAATGGCTTGAGTTCGACCAAGGGGTCTGGTCATACTGGACTGTCGTGGTCGAATCCCACTTGTACCATCTCTCTGTTTTGCGTATAACTTCCACATCCGAGCTTCGATTTGAGTGATTCTTATGCTCACGCGATCCTCTCTTCCTTGGCTTTCTATCCATACAAAAGAACTCTTAGAAACTCTAAGATTTGAATCTGTAACAAACCATGGAAAGTAGCACAGTTGTTCTGTTCGGCACAGCTCACACGACGTCACCATTTTGATCATAACTCTCTCGTGTGGAATCCGATTGAGGTGTTCTTTATGCCAAAATGATCCTCTTTTCAGTGGCTTTCCAACCAATTATTACACTTCCCGTTCAGAGCTCTATACAAATACAGAAAAATTACACAAGTTGAACCTTTTCTCCAACTTTGCACTTTTGATCCTTTGTCCACCTAAAATACAATAAAACACCTCAAATGCACATTTTTCTCACATATATTGAATATAAGACACTTGTGCAAATATATGACAACAATATCAATCAAGAAGGTGTTCAATTGGACATTAAAACACGCTAATTTCCACTCTCATCAATCCCCCAAATTTACCCGTTGCTCGATTCGACCAGGGTTCGACCAAGGGGTCTGGTTGAACTGGACTGTCGTGGTCGAATCCCACTTGCGCCATCTCACAGTTTCACGTATAACTTCCACATCCGGGCTCCGATTTGAGTGATTCTTACGCTCACGCGATTCTGTCTTCTTTGGCTTTCTATCCATAGGAAGAACTCTCAGAAACTCTAAGATGTGAATCTGTAACAAGCCATGGAAAGTAGCACAGCTGTTCTTTTCGACACAACTCGCGTGCCGTCACTATTTTGATCATAACTCTCTCGTTCGAAATCCGATTGAGGTGTTCTTTACGCCAAAACGATCCTCTTTTCAGTGACTTTTCAAACATGTATCACACTTCTCGTTCAGAGCTCCACAAGAATACAGAAAAATTATACAATTGGACGTGCATTTTTCAGCATTCATTGCACAAGTTGTACCTTTTCTCCAACTTTATACTTTTGAACCTGTTTCCATCTAAAACACAATAAAACACCTCAAGTGCACCTTTTTCTCACATATATTGAGTCTAAGACACTTGTGCTAATATATGACAACAATATCAATCAAGAAGGTGTTCAATTGGACATTAAAATGCGCTAATTTCTACTCTCATCAATGGGCCAGCTCGGGACCCACTCGCCGATCAACTTGGGCCATGCTGAGCCCGCTCGCTATGCAAAGTTAGCCGAGTGGGGTCCAGGCGGGACCCCACTGACGTGTCAAGCCAGTGTGGAGTGGCTTGGGTGCCACTCGGCCAAGTCCAGACCCAGCTCGAGCCGAGCTGGGTGCTGAGTGGCCCAATTCTCGGCCTAGTCGAGGCATGTTCGATTATGCAACGTATTTATACCTTTCAGATCATGTTTTGAAGCAGAATTGGTCAAAAAACATCCCTGCATCAGTCCAAGACATAATAGGGGAGATAAACACACAATTGGAGAGAACCCATCCATCACCCTCATCAATTCACTCCACCAACACTTTCATATCAGATTTACACTTGATTTTCATCCTCCACCCATCTTCAAGTGGTTCCAAGTGCTAATCAGGGGATATCGGATGATCAGAGAGATGGAGAAGGAACACCCAACTATGCTTACGCTAGGGTTTCGTGTTTCTAATATTTCGTTTCCTTTATCTTGATTTTAGTTATGAATTGCATAGCCATGAGTGTTGATTGTAACCTCATTGGCTAATTTCCTATACAGTTCTAGGGTTTAATGGATTGAATGAATTGATTTGGGAACCTACACAAAAGATTAGGATTTTATGCAGTGGATATTTTGATTTTACTTATTTTATCAAGACTTGCTTTTCTGATTCGTAATGTCTTCATAATATATTCATAACATCCGTTATAATACTTGAATTATTGTGTTAGCTTGTGTGCGTACATGATTGAGTTTCATAATTTATTTATCTTTCATTACTAATTTAATTAGAATATTTTTTTTGAGATTTAATTTTCTTTGACTTGAATTTTTCTTGAGTTGCATGCTTACTAGATCGAAGACAGGATTGAAAGATCTTGAATTTGATCCGGAGGTTGAAGCGTCTGCAAGAAAAAGAATAGGAACAACACAGAATCTCAAGGCACTTCCTAAAGCTATAAAGGTACCACCTCCGATGAAGAAAATAGAGACACCGGATCTTTAAATAGTTGTAGAGGTGGAAAAAGAGCAAATAGAAAATCAGATTAACCTAGAAAAGACTGAATCAGAATTAGAATCAGAATCCGAAACAACAAGTATGGGAGATAGAACTCTTGAGGATGACATCATCATCCGGGAGACATTCAAGTCCACCAATGTAGAAGGATCAAACGTAGTTGGATCCATTCATGCAGATAAAGCGAATGATATAAGGCCATCCCTGATTAATATGGTGGAGAAAAACTCCTTTGCCGGAGGCATTTTTTATGAGCCCTATGGCCATCTTAAGCATTTCAACGGCTACATGGATATAGTGAAAGCTGCAGATGCTACTAATGATAGATGGAAGATGAGGATTTTTCAGTTTTCATTGGTTGATAAATCAAGAGAGTGGTATGATAAATTGAAGGGAAATAGTTGCTCTAATTGGACTGAGCTGCAGCAGCTGTTTGTTGATCATTTTATGCCACCGGGTAAGGTTCTTGCACTGAAATAGGAAATCAATCAGTTAAAGCAGCGGAGAGATGAGTTGTTTGGAGAGGCTTGAGAAAGGTTTACTGATGCGTTAAGGAGATGCCCACAGCATGGATTTAAGAAGTCTCAACTCATCAGTGTCTTCTATAATGGCCTTAAAAATGAAGCAAGAGTGTTGGTTGATGCTTCTGCTAGAGGAAAAATCTTTGGCAAAACATCCAATGTCGTAGAAAAATTGTTTGATGACATCTCTATGAACTCTAGGGATTGGCCATCTGAAAAGATCCGAGAACTTGCATTCTTGGAAAAGTACCAAAAGTCGAAGAGAAAATTTCTAAAGCTGATAAGAATGTTAAAGTTATCTCTCAATTGGAGCAAATGAATAAACACTTAGTTACTCTGATATCAGGTAATAATGTGGGAGGCAACCGAGGGTTCTCATTGATTCGAATATGACAAAGTATCATGAAGAAGTCTATAAGAAGTTGCAGAGTCTCACATATTCTATGGGTAAGATCTCAACAATGGTAAATCAGCAACAACAGTAGATTCAGAAGGGGAAATTTCTGTGAAATACAAAAATCAACCCGAAGGAGTGCCATGCGATCACTTTGAGATTCAGAAAGCAATATAAAGGTCCAGAAATGATGCAGGACATAACAGAACTGAAGTAGGACAAAACAGGGACGGAACAAAGCCACTCGGCAGTGGCTCAACAGCCAGCTCGGGCCGAGCTGGTCCCCCAGGGTGAAAAGTTGCAGCTGAGTAGGGTGTCTAATGGTTCAGACGTGGTTTTCGGTCCGGTACAACTTCAGCTCAGCTCGGTTCAACCCCCGCTCAGCTTGAGCGAGCCACTGAGCTTCCCTCCAGGTTTTGCTGCGCGTCCGAGTTCTGTACAGAGTCAATTTGATTAGGCAATTGCTGATAAAAAATGGCAGAGAGCTAAGAAACTGACAGAAGTGGAAGTGGTATTCGAGAAAGTTAGTTTGGGACTTCCGATAATAAAGGTACCAATTCATTTCCCTCAGAGATTCTTACCGAAGAGCCTTGATGAGAAGTTCTAGAAGTTCGTTAATGTTATGAGGGATGTCCAAATCACTATTCCTTTCACGGAAGCATTAGAAGAGATGCCACATTACGCAAGGTTCATCAAAGAACTCATCTCCAAAAAGAGGAAGCTTAACAGTGTCGAGACAATGAATTTGACGGAGTACTGCAGCTCTATTATTCAAAAGAATCTTCCAGAAAAATTGAAGGATCCAGGCAGCTTCATTATTCCCTGCGAAATTGGAAAAGGACCATCTAGGAGAGTACTGTGTGATTTAGGATCAAGTATAAATTTGATGTCTTTATCAGTGTTCAAGAAGCTTGGTTTGGGGAAGTTGAAACCTACGTATGTTGCCCTACAGTTAGCAGATCGGTCGTTGACATACCTTGAAGGAGTTATTGAAGATGTGCTTGTGAAGGTGTCCAATTTGACTTTTCCTGTGGATTTTCTTGTTCTAGATATGGAGGATGACGAGGATGGAGCGCCTCTGATCTTGGGCATCCATTTCTTGCAACTAGAAGAGCTCTGATTGATGAGAATTAAGGTTGAGGGCCAATGATAAGGAGATCGTCTTTTCTTTAAATAAGGAGATGCAGTGGCCTACAGATAAGCAGCACTGCAAGTATGTGGAAGTAGTCGACACAGAGTTTGAGGAGAACTGCACCTTATCTGATGCACAGTTTGAGGCTTTATCTAATGATGAATATGTTGATTATCTTGAGAATTTACTTGCATTGGGTGATGCCAGGGTGAATCAGAATATGAAGTTTACGGTTGAGGAGGAGATGAAGCCTGCTGCTAAGGAAGAAAAGCATGAGAACCAAAGCATTGAAGTGGTAGAGGAGATCGCAGGAACAAGCGTATCTTTTACTTTTCCTACTACTAACTCTAATGTGATATTTAGTAATCTCTTGGTTGCAGGAAAGATTGATGATCCATATTTGAAGCTTTCGAGCTTACCTCCTGGTTTTTATTCTTATATTGGTGTTGAAAATTCTAACTTGTTTGATCCTTGTTTTGCTACGCAGGTTGAGCCTACAATTGAGTGGAGGATTGACAAGAAGGAATCAAGTTAGTCATGGGAGGAAAAGAATTCAAAGAGTCCGATTTCAATGATAAAAGAAGGTGAGATGGTTGGAGTTGAGAATAAGAAAGGAAAGTACTTGAAGATAAGCATGTGAGAGGACTGTCCTCCGATCCCGTAGTCAAAAAGAGATATTCCGTCGTGACTCTCTGACGTAAAACATGAGTGCTTGTTGGGGGTTGTCCCTTCCTTTTTATTGTTTTTAGGTGTTGCTTGACTGCAGTATATACTCTTTGCAAACTTAGTTTCCCACTTCGTTTGATCTAAGTTTGGGGGTAATGTACATACCTTGTCTTACAATGTTGAAATAGAATTTTTGCATTGTGTTGTTGCTTGGAGGGTCGATTTTTTTGCGGATTCTTGATATTTTTGATTTATTCGATAATGTTGAGGGTTCAATTTTTTGTGATATTCCAGGTTTCATGTTTTGTCTTATTTGTTGTTTGTTGGTCCTAGTGTTAGTTTAGTCGATTTATGGATCTCGATGATGATTTTTCAATTTTTCTTAGCACTTGATGGTAGTATGTTGTGTTATTTCACTTGGAATTGAGTGCTGAAGCAGGGTACATCATAGAAAAGGTAGGAGAACGTCGGCAGAAATAAAACCGGGCAACTCAACCTCGGCTCGGCTACCTGCTCAAGCCGAGCTGCACAAGGATGATGCCAAAGTGAGCCGAGTTGATGACTAGACGGATTAGGACATATGTAAAATGGGCCAAAGGGACCGCTCGGCTGAAAAGGAGCCTACTTGGCACACCGCTCGAGTCGAGCTACCTTGGAGAGTGGTCAAAGTTAGTCGAGCTTAGGTCCTATCGGAGCAGAACAGGTGTGCCATGAGCCAAGTACCCCACTCGGCAAAATTTGGTGCCGCATGGCACGCCACTTTGATATTAAGAAGCTTGTAATTTGATTATGTGCAAGGAAGATTAGCTATGTAGCTTTATTAGGATTGCTCGTTCATTTGTACAACCATGTGAGATTTTGAGCTTTTTGAAATCATGACAAGTGACATGATTGGGTTTATTCTTATGAGTGTCGTTCATACACACGTATTATAGAACTTGGCTTTTTTTCTTGCTTGAAGCTACGTGTTTGATTAGACAATAGAAAATGATCTTAGGCCATATTTGTTATTTATTAGTCACTATCCAAATTATTTTCCTACCTAATGAAATCATCCGTAGTTAACCCTTTTGAGCCTGAATACCTTATTTGTTGGAAGCCTACGTGATTATCTAATTGATCTTTTTGTTAGCTTTTAAAAATTCCTACCTAGTAAAGAGTTGAAGGAGTCAAGTTGATGTATTGAGAAGAAGAATATAAGGAGATGTAAGTTGGGAGTGATGAAAATTGTTGAAGAGGGAATGGTTAAATTATTGCATGAAGGGGTAGTGCCCGAAACTGGTACCCCATGAAAGGGTAGTGCCTGAAACTGGTACCCTTAGTTGAAAAAAAAAGAAAAATAAGGAACAAAAAGGAAAAAATTAAAGCAAGGAAGTTGTGTTCAAAAGTTAAGGAGGAATCAAGTTGCAAGAGGAATTGAAGAGCATTGAAGAAGAAAGAAGTAAGTGAAGCTGTTTATTGAAAAGCTGTAAGTTTTCTTTGATTCTCTACTAGTGATTGAGTCACTTTATCCATTTATTTTCTACCTTTACAAAAGAGCCAACATTACAGCTTAGTGCAAGACCTTTATGATCCTATTATCGAAATTATTCCTTTAGTCGAGAGTTGAGATGATTGCCAAGCTTATGGTTATGCATGTGTTTGGATTTACTTTGAGTGTAAACACATTACCCTAAAAGTGTATATCTCTCACTTGAGTGTTGAGCGTAAATATTACCCGTGAGAATGGGTGGATGAGCATTCCGAATAAGTAAAATAGTTGATTTGAATTGCATGTTCTTAGATGGATGGTTATCTTGTATCTGAAGTATGATTTTTTGAATTATTATATTATCTTGGATGTCTTCTGCTGTGAAATTTCCTCTCAATTAATCTATTAGTTTTCTATGTCTTTGTCTCGGGACGAGCAACAGTTAATTTTGGGGGTTTGTTGAGAGTGGAATTTCACGCATTTTATGTGTGCATATTACACTATTTTTCCTTGGAAAATTATTGTTTTTGCATGAAATTGTGTACGTTTAAGCATTTACACGATTTTGAGGCTACTAAGGTGTTTTTGTGAGTTTTGAATTCATAAAATAGGGTAAAATAGGGTAAAACAGGACATAATCGGAAACGAAGCGGAACAGAGATGGAACGGGCCAGCTCGGGACCTGCTCGCCGGTCAGCTCGGGCCGAGCTGAGCCCTCTCGCCATGCAAAGTTAGCCCCCGCTGACGTGTCAAGGCAGTGTGGAGCAGCTCGGGTGCCACTCGGCCTAATCCAGACCCAGCTCGAGCCGAATTAGGTGCCCTAGTGGCCCAATTCCCAGCCTAGTCAATGCCTGTTCGATTCTGCAGTGTATTTATACCTTCTAGATCGCGTTTTGGAGCAGAATTGGTCGAAAAATAGCCGTGCATTAGTCCAAGACATAATAGGGGAGATCAACACACAATTGGAGAGAACCTATCCATCACCCATCATCAATTCACTCTACCAACACTTTCATATCAGATTTACATCTGATTTTCATCCTCCATCCAGCTTCAAGTGGTTTCAAGTGCTAATCAAGGGAGATCAGACGATTGGAGAGACATAGAAGGAACGCCCAACTATGCTTACGCTAGGGTTTCGTATTTCTAACTTTCCTTTCCTTTTATCTTGATTTTAGTTATGAATTGCATAGCCATGAGTGTTGATTATACCCTCATGTGCTAATTTCCTATACAGTTCTGGGGTTTGATGGATTGATTGAATTGATTTTGGAACCTAGACCAAAGATTGGGATTTTATGCAGTGGATATTTTGATTTTACTTATTTTATCAAGACTCGCCTTTTTGATTCGTAACGTCTTCATAATATATTCATGACATACGCTATAATGCTTGAATTATTGTGTTAGCTTGTGTGCGTACATGATAGGTATTATCTATCTATTAGGGATTGAAGTAGTTCCGCTATAAACACTTTAATCCCATGAACTGGTAAATCAAATACTTGAATTGTCTAGTGGAACAATGCAATTAGACATTCAAGCAGGAAGTGAATAGAACCTTGTAGTAATTCAAGAAAATATCTTGTTAGTCGAGCTTACCATCCGGAGGTATTATTGCTTGCTTTGATTAGTGTCTAGGAATAAGGCTTGGTAATATTTGCGCACCTTAGTATTTAAACCAGAATATACTGTTAGCTTAAAATCAGATCATATTCAGTGGGTTAACGGTGTTATGTGGTGTATTTACATTGAAATTGCATAAATGAACAATTGTAGGTTTAGTAATCCAAATTAATTGGTCTATACCTGATACCTTAGAACTGTTACTTATCTCTTGATTAGAACTTGTTTATTTTCTATTGCTTTTAATTATTCAGCAATTTATTATTTTGTTATTTAGAATAATTAATTCAAAAACTTGAGAATTTGGTTACTTAATTCTTCTTAAATAGTAATCTGGAATAAATAAATAATTAACTGTCTCAGTGGGATCGATAATTTAACTTGGGTACTTGCTACTACAACTGACATCTCTATACTTTAGGATTAAATTGGAGTACGCAGAATACGCCTATCATGGTACTTGCTCTTAATTTTTTTAATTGCATTATGAGCTCGTGATTCCTTCAAGTTTGCAACTGCACCATTATTATTACAATAAATTGTGATCACCTTGGGCAAACTCAGAAAAACATCCAAGTCCATCATGAAGTCTCTAAAGACATACAGATACTTTGGCTATCTTAGAGGCTCCAATTTATCATCTTCCATGGTGGAGTTCGAAATATATTTCTATATAACACTATTCCATATTATGACTCTACTTCCTAAAATAAACACATAACCTTTGAGGTAGATTTATTGTCTTCTGATGAGCGTTTTCTCAACACACAATTAATCCCCAAGTATTAAGGATATCAATTGCAGCTTAAGCAAGCGACCAAGTGAATATCGAACCCAACGGACGGCGTATTATCAATTTAATTATTATCTAAATTAATTAAGACGATTATGGCAATAACGTTGAGGTTTAGAATTATTAAACTAATAAACAAATAATTAAAATAATAAATAAAATAAACCATCACTCGAAGGATAAGAAAGTGGATCAAGTAAGAGAATAGGTAGCTCTAGGATAATCCAGTTTTATTCATTAACTTCCCTTCCATGTGTCGATGTCCGACTCTGCCTTGTGGAATATGAACGCATCACTAAACCATGCATATCTACTCTATAGACACAAGTAAACATGCGTGTAACACGTGTGAATAACCTCGGAGCAAGAGATATAATTTCACCCCCCTTTCTAGGTACTATCAGTATCAATTATTTCCCCCTAGGATTGGTACTCTAACCCGATATGATCTCCCTTTATAGGTACTATGAAATTATCCTCTTTATCCTACTTATTAACCCGAATTCAATTCAATTAATAAGTATTCATACATGATAGTTCTAATGAAGCTTCGGAGTCCCCTCACTTAGAATCATAACATGGAACCCTGCTCAACAGTGAACGCACTCAACCAATAACCATGTTATGTATTCAGACTCTACACAACGATTATTGATGCACAAAACGACTATGATTATGGATTAATAAAGCACAATCATATATAAACTATATCCACAAGTAGTGTTGTACGGAGTGTATACACGGAAGTTCAATTAACTAGATAAAACCTTCACAACCCTAGTTCTACCAAAAAGGCTCTAGCCCATGGTGTTACGAAGAACAATCATGGGTGTTGGATAGATCTTACCCGGATGTCCGGAAAATACAAGATAAATTAGGAAACGAATAAACCCTTGATATGGCGTCTTTATGTCCTTCTCCATCTTGAATCCTCCTCTTGGTTCTCCTCTTGATTCCACAAACAAATCTTCAAATTGATGGATGGATGGAGGAAAGGAAGTGGATGATGGATGGGGGGTGATCCCCCCTTGTGGGGTGTTGTATGGTTGTGGCCTCTCCTCGGTGATTGGTGACTATTGATTGGACGTGTTCCTTGACTGCATGAGCCTCCTTTTATACTTGTAATCACGTCTCTAGGGTATGGAATGGGCTTTTCAAGTGATCCCACGCGTTTTGGCCTCGAAAATACGGATTTTCCCGCACGTAGGTTCGACCACGTCAAGCAGGTCGAACCCCTAGCCACAGGTCGAACCCTAGGTCGAACCCCGCTACTGGATTTGCGCAGTCTCTCCGTTTCACGTATAACTTTCACATCCGACCTCCGAATTGAGTGATTTTTGTGCTCACGCGATCCTCTCTTCCTTGGCTTTCTCTGAATATAAAGATGTCACAAAAACTCCAAGAATTGAATATGTAACAAGCCATGGAAAGTAGCACATCAGTTCTGTTCGGCACAGCTCGCGCGGCGTCACCACTTTGCTCATAACTTCCTCGTTCGGACTCCGAATGGGATGTTCTTTACGCCAAAACGACCCTCTCTTCAGTGGCTTTCCAACCATATATCACACTTCTCGTTCAGAGCTCCACATCAATACACAATAATTACACAAGTTCGACGTGCGTTTATCAGCATTCTTGCACAAATGCACCTTTTCTCAAACTTGGCTCTTTTGATCCTTTTTCCACCTAAAACACAACAAAACACCTCAAGTGCACCTTTTTCTCACATATAATGAATATAAGACCATTGTGCTAATATAAGACTACAATATCAATCAAAAAGGTGTTAAATTGGACACTAAAACACGCTTATTTTCACTCTCATCATCGTCCTTATCTGATTTGAAAAATCCGAATCTATGTAGCCCACAGGAAGCAATGAATCTGTCCGGTAATCCCACATATAATTTCTGATCCTTTTCAGGTACATAAATATATGTCTTATCAGAGTTCAACATTCTTATTTTGAGTTATCTTAATACCCACTGTCCATGCGTTCAGCAAAACATATATCTATTCTCGTGTATAATATTCCTTAGATTAAGCTTCCTTATTCACGAAGCATAAGGAACCACCTTCATCTCCTTTATCTTATTTTGTGTCTTAAGACACATTTCCTTAGATAAAGTCACATGCTAAAACAAGTAGGATCGTATCAATTCGTAAAGCTTGAGATAAGCGCAACATCCTTTCTTGTGATCCTAATCACTATATCGCAAGCACATGTTTTGCTTCTCTTAAGTCCTTCATTTCATATTGCTTTATGAACCATACCCATACGCCCAATAATACTCTTTCATTGTCTCCAATGAGCAAGATACCATCTACGTACAAATAAGAAATACCACCACATTTCCGTCACTTTTTTTTAATACACAAGACCCTTCGGAATATTGATAAATCCATATGGCTGGATTTCTTCATCAAAATGGATGATTCATGATCTTGAAGCTTGCTTTAGTCCATTGATTGACAATTTTAAGCTCACAGTCAAAATGCTCTTAGCCTTTTGCAATTTGCTATACCATATGAACAACAATAAATAGAAGAATTTGGATGAACTTAAACATAGCTACTGGCAAAAAGGTTTTCTCATAATCAAACCATTTCTTTTCAAGTGTACCTTTTCGCAACAAGCTTTGCTTCCAAGGTTTTCACCTTACCGTATAATCCTCTTTTATTTCGTTTGACTACTTCCATTGGCTTTTACACCATTTAGTAGTCGTACAAGCTCCCATATTTTATTTAGAATCCATAGATCCTATTCCAGAGATCATTGCAACTTGCTAAGATATTGAATTTTTATATTGTAGTGTTTCTTCGTATCCATGGTTCAATTTCATGTTTACTGGGACCAAGTCTCACGACTCTCCCAAAAAATATAACTATCAGGTTGTAAAACAACCCTCCCACTATGACAAAGTGCAATATGCAATTGTGTATCAGACGTATCGCGCGATGCAGTTTACTTGTGGTATATCCTCTTGTACATCAAAACTATACTTTGTGTTTTCCTCTCACATCCTTTATAACAACTTTTACATAGGCTTGAGATTTATTACATAGTCCTTTTCCAAAAATCTAGTATTTGTGTTAACAATCAACCTTCGATCATTTGGACTAACAATAAACCACCCTTCATTTTTCTAGGATTTCCCAAAGTGAATTTAATAACTCATTATCTATCTAACCATTACCATAAGAGCCTTATTCCTTCTTCCGTTACACCATTGTGCTGGGGTTTGCCTATTATAATAAATTGGGATTTTATCTCATCCTCTAATTGACAGCTCCAAGACTATCCATAGAGGTACTCTCCACCACAATTAAGTCGTAATGACTTGATATATTTTCCATGACGCTTCACTGCATCATCCATGTACTCCTTTAATTAATCAAAGTACCTAGACATGTGGTACATCAAATAAATATATCTTTATCTAGATAATCATCAATTAAATTGACGAATATTCATAACCACCTTTCGTTAGGATAGTCTTAGGACCGCTTAAATCAGAATGAACCAATTCTAATATATCTTTGGCTCTACACCCCTTTGCCTTGAAAATGCAATTAATCATATTCACTTCCAAGTAAGACTCACAAGTTCGATAGTTTCCACTTTCCATAAACCTAATGGTCCATTGGCTATCAACCTTTGAATCCTACTCAAGTAAAATTGATCTTGTCTTAGATGCCAAGAGTATGTTTAGTTCATCTCCGAAGGTTTCTTTCTCTTACTAAAATTAGAAGATGCATTATTAATTACTATTTGTTGCATCATGAGAGAACCATGATTTAAGAGTTTACAAATTGTCCACCAACGTACAACAACATATTACAGCTCCATCCTTCATTATCATGACTATGTCATTTAAATGAAAAGGAGTATCCATCCGTATATGCATAGAAACTGAAATCAAATTCTTTCTATGAAAAAGTACGTAGAGACAATTTCTCAGAATCAAACATTTATTCATATCATTAGATAAATAAACAACTCCCACTGCAACAGCCACTACTCTCGTAGAATTACCCATGTTCACAGTAATCTCATTATCACTTAGTTATAGATATGATTTCTGATTCCGATATCTACACACAATGTGTCAGTAGATGCCACCACTAATCATACTTCAACAACTATTGAATAAGATACTATCCTTTTTCATACCACGATGAAAAATGACTTTCCTTCGACACATGTTTTGTTAGAAGTTCCCACCTATTACTACCTTTTGTATTTCAGTTGGAACTTTCTCAAAACATCTAGGCAAACTACAGAGAATTAAATTTACCTAGGTTTCCCCTTTAATTTCTACTTTAAGTATTTCTAATTCATTTATCGAGTTAACCATGACCTCATACCCTTATAACTTTCTGAAGTATTTGAAGAGTTGCATGAGATTGACCATCATATTTCTATGAAGCTCTCATCTCTTCACTAGAGACTTAAATAGGCACCAGAGGACATCCTTAGTGAGAACACATTTATATTTTTCTTAAGCAGTAAGAATTAAAACAAGATTATTTTCTAATCATATATTTTAGATAAGTAAACATGATTCTTTTAGTTATCAATAAGTGAAATAAAACCATTTGAGAATATAGAGAATCATGTAAATAAGTACAATGATCAAATCTTCGAATTTATCTATTTATATTGATTCCCTTAAAACGATATAAAATAAAATTCACCAACATCTCAAGCACCGTGAGTCTGTATGCAACGATAGTGTGGACGTATACAAAACCCGAACATTTACAAGAGAAGGTTTTACCCATTAATTTTATTTATCAACCTAACCTCATGACAAAATAATTAATAGTCAGTTCCTCTTTAGCCATGCAAATAACATCAGTGACTTCGATGGGGAGGATACTTATTATTTGTACCTAAGTGTACACCATTATTTGATCCTAAGTCCATTGCGCAAGCTTAGGTGCCTTACAGATGGAGAAATACACTCGTGCTCTGGTAACTTTCTACAATCATCAATTATAAGTTTATACCAGTGAACCACATATAAACTCATCTAATGGAGAGGAAGGTCTATGCCAATACGAAAGTTCATGTACATCACATTACAAACAATAATTATTTAATGAAGTTTGTACCAGTGATCCGTGAATAAACTCATCCGATTGGGAGGAAGGTCAATGCCAATACGCAAGTTTACTCACATCACTTACAAACCAATAATGGAGGCCGCAGGAATTATTATCCAATCCCCTCTCCCACTTAGTTATTTAACACCGAGGGTTTTTACATGCATATAATATTCCACAATAAAATACACAACCTAGCATGCTCCTATTACATAAATTTAAAGCAGTAAATCACAAAGAATCATGCATAGCATATATTATAATAATCAAATAATTAAATTAATTATAGATAGTTATATATCGGCGAATTTGATTGTTCGCCACCTATCACGAATATGGGCAATGCAGAATGAGATCGACCTAATCTGATATTCCGAAAGAATCTAATGCCAAATCTTTATCTTGATTCCTTGCCCGATGCTGACTTCACCACCCATCTATCCGCTCATCGACATGCCGCTAGATGCCATATCGTGCTTCCCGTGCCTGCCTCTGTGCACGAATCCAAGTGCTGAAACATGTAATCATGCAGTAACCACGCTAACAACCGTATGCCTCGCCCTGCACTTCGCCGGAGATGTAATCTTCTCACCCGGCAGCATACACGACTCCTAGCTAGGCGAGCGCCACACCTTGCACCTCACACGGCAGGGCACGTGGTTTCTTACTCAGAATGCTCGCCAGTTCGCACAATTTCTCGCCAATCTGCACAATCCGTGCATCCCCCCGGCGCCTCACCATGCGTGTCAACTGACAGCCTGCTCGATAATATGCCCAATATGCTAACTCACTGCACAATTGCACGCCCGAAACATGCTCGTCCAGCCTTACTTCCAACAATCGTGCGACCCACTTGACTTCATGTTTCAAATGGACGACATGTCGAGCGCACTACCGGGCACTCTTCCCGACCTTCCGCTCGCCATCATGCCCGACTACGATCACCTTCTGCACCTTTTTCACGTCATTCGCCCGACAACGTGTATACAGTCGTGCGTCGATCAGCGCATCCCATACGCCAACGAGCGTATCTCACGAAATCCTTTTCAGCACATCATCTTCTTTCACTGTGAATTTGACGAACACATCTTTCGATGTTTCATGAACATGTTTGATTCTTTCACCACCATCGTGTATTACGAAAGCAATTCATCCAACAGATACTGGGTTTTCATGGATAAAGCAATTATACCAAACCCTAATATACTCATGCAATTCTAATTCATAATTTAATCACATAATCCATATAAACCCTAGCCTAACGTATCACGCTTCATCACAAAACCGAAGCTCTGATACCATTGATGGCATTCGATCGTTTAGTTAATGTGAACCGTTAGGGTTCCATGTGTTTCTAAATCAGCGGAAGTAAAAAGATAGAAACGTATTACCTTTCACCATGGTATGTTGAGGAAGAATAGATGCAGAAAACAACCTCTTGATCTTCTGCTATATTCCCAAGTCCAATTTTGACGTCTTGTGGGCGTCGATCTTCAAGATCCTCTCAAACTACTGTTCCCTTTCCCTTCTCACAGTTAGGCATGATTTTTCTTATTAGGGTTTCTGGACAGTTGAGATGACTTATATATAGGCTACAGTAGGGACCATGAGGGAAAATTAGAGTCGGGCCTCCATTGGGCTTAAGTATCCAAGTTTAGCTCAAAACTTATACTTAAGTCCAATAATAATAATATATTCCACTAAAATATTATTACTGCACTGCCGCTCTAATCCTAAATTACGTTTTGTCTTATTATGAGCCCGTTAGTATCCCCATGTTTAAGATATACAATGCCCATTAATTAATTAAGTCACTTACAACTCCATTAATTAATATCTCATCCGAGAGTAGTACCGCTCAACTTTGTTATCATGCTGGAATAAATCCACCTGCAGTGTATACATGATAATCCTTATGAGCTACTCAAGGGGACATAATCAACCTATTTAATAGGACACAAATTCCTTCTATCATCAACAACACACCGTAGAGACAGCGTTGTTTCCCAACTCACCGAGTTTCTTGATTTAATTACATGTAAATCTCACACATTGATGAATCAAAGAAATACATATTGCCTTACGTGTTGAGGTTATTGTATAGGGATTAAGAGCATGAACATCCATAATAATTGAAATCAAGTTCTCATATATAGTCTGTATAAGTTGAACAATCTAAAGCAGTCCTGCTCAATATACACAAAGTGCACTAATGTGATTATATGGTCATGACGAACTAATATCAGACCAAACTTTAACCATCCTGAAAGAGAGTCCCCATCTATCTTGATTGTGAGCATCTATTTATACTTTATAAGAGAACTGATAATATGATCTTTCGCATATCGCACAACATATTATCTACATTATAAAATAAGTGGACTATTGCATCGGACATATAAATAAATTGTAACACGCAATCTTTTGATCAATGATTCTCATTTCGAGTATTGTTAAAACATTATTCATACTAAAGCTAGGCTTTTAGTATACAATCCAACAGAAGAAGTTAAGTGGACTAGGCAATACCTCCAATAGACAAAGAAATCACACCTAAGGAAGAAAAGAAGGAGGAGTTGAAACCGCTGCCGGAGCACTTGAAGTATGCCTATCGAGGCGAGAATGAAACTTATCTGGTAATTGTATCTTCTTCTCTTACTGATTATCAACTTAAAGAGTTAATAGATGTGTTTAGGAAGTATAAATCTGCTATTGGTTTGCTCTTGATGATTTGAAGGGTATTAATCCATCGTATTGCATGCATAAGATAAGGTTGCTAGATGAAGCTAATAGTTGTATTCAGAATCAGCGAAGGGTTAACCCCGCAATTTAAGAAGTGATTAGGAAGCAAATATTAATATGATTAGATGAAAAATTATTTATCTAATTGGTGATAGTCTCCATGTGAGTCCATTGCATGTTGTAGCTAAAAAGGGAGTATGACTATTGTGAAAGCCGATGATGGCGAGACCTTAGCCAGTAGGATTCTTATGGGATGGCGTGTGTGTACTGATTATAGGAAACTGAATGAAAATACATTCAAAGACCACTTCCCTCTTCCTTTCATGGATCAAATGCTTGACCGTCTAGTTGGGTATGAACTTTATTGTTTCTTGGACGCATACTCGGGTTATAATCAAATCATGATTGCAACCTAGGATCAAGAAAAGACTACTTTTACCTGACCTTATGGAACTTTTAATTTTAGGAAGATGCGTTTTGTGTAATGTAATGCACCTGCTACATTTTAGCGTTGCATGATGGCCATATTAGATGGTTTGATAGAGAAAATCATGGAGGTGTTTACGGATGATTTTTCTATTTTTGGTTCCTCTTTTGATATTTGTTTGTCTAACCTATCCACTGTTTTGAAGAGATGTCAAGAAACTAATCTTATCTTTAATTGGGAGAAGTGCCACTTCATGGTGAAAGATGTGATTATTCTTGGGCATCATATTTCAGCAAAGGAATTCCAGGTTGATAGAGCAAAAGTGGCAGGAATTGAGAAGCCCTTAGCAAATGATTTATCAAAGACTTCTCAAAATACTCAAAGCCCTTATCGCACTTACTTGAAAAGGATGTTTCATTTATTTTTGATAATGAATGTCTAACAACTTTTTAGGTTTTGAAAGAGGCGCTTATTACTACACCTATCTTGATCACACAAGATTTGACTCAGCCGTTTGCACTAATATGTGATACAAGCAATTTAGCACTTGGAGTAGTGCTCGGGCAGTTGAGAGAAAAGAAGTTCTGCTCCATCTGCTATACGAGTAAAACTTTTGATGCAGCACAAAAGAATTACACTATTACTGAAAAGGAGTTTTTAGTTGTGGTGTATGCATTCTACAAGTTTCAACAGTATTTAGTTGGCATGAAGACTATAGTATACACAGATCATTCTGTGATCCGATACTTGATGGAGAAGAAGGAATCAAAGCCCAAGATTATTCGATGGATCCTTCTTCTACAAGAGTTTGATATGGAGATCCAAGACAAGAATGGAACGGAGAATGTTTTGGCAGATCATCTATCAAGGATGGAGACAAGGAGCATTGTGATGATTCTTTTGAGTACATTGAGGAGATTTTTCCTGATGAGAAGATTATGGCAGTGTTTGCTAAAGGAGGAGAAAAAACTTGTGTAGTTACTGCTCAAGGAATGAATCCATGGTATGCTGATTATGTCAATTATATTGCCGTAGGTGAAATCCCTACAGGTCTTAATATGTATCAACTTGCGAAGTTTAAGAGAGATGTTGAGACTTTCATATGGTATGATCCATTTGTGTACAAGATTTGTATGGTATCTATCGTCCATGGGTATGTGCCCGAGATGGAGATGAAAAGTATTCTTGATTTTTGTCATGCACAACCTAATGGAGGGCACTTTAGAGCCCAAAAGACTGCAGCGAAGGTACTTCAATCCACTTTATATTGGCCTACCCTATTTAAAGACTGTGAATCATATGTAGCGATATGCGATAGATTTCAAAGGATGGGAAACATAAGTAAAAGGGATGAGATGCCACTTCAGCCAAGCATTATTGTAGAGATCTTTGATGTATGGGGAATTGATTTTATAGGCTGTTTTCCCTATCTAATGGATTTCTCTACATCCTTCTTGCTGTTGATTATGTTTCAAAATGGGTGGAAGCAATTCCTACTCGCATGAATGATGCGAAGACGGTGTTGTCATTCTTGAAGACACATATATTTGCCCGCTATGGGTTTCCTAGAGCACTTGTAAGTGATGGAGGGTCACACTTTTTTAACAAGCTTATTGAAAGAGTTCTCAAGGAGTATGGTGTTAATCATAGAGTTACTACACCCATCATCCTCAAACGAATGGGCAAGCCGAAGTCTCTAACCGGCAAGTGAAGCAAATCCTGGAGAAGGTGGTTGGAAATAATAGGAAGGATTGGGCTATGAAGCTCAACGATGTATTGTGGGGATCCTGAACCGCATACAAGACTATGCTTGACTTGTCACCTTATTAAATTGTCTATGGAAAACCGTGCCACTTACCCGTAGAGATTCAACATAAGTCTTTTTGGGTAGTAAGGAGCTTGAACTTATCCATTGAGGAAGCTAAGGATTTAAGGTTGACCCATATCAATCAATTGGATGAGTTTAGAAGCCAAGCTTTTAAGAACTCGGTGATCTACAAGGAGAGAATGAAGAAGTGGCATGACTCGAAGATCACTTATAAAGAGTTCAAGCAAGGAGATGAGGCATTACTCTTTAACTCTTGTTTAAATCTTTTTGCAGGAAAATTAAAGTCAAAGTAGACGGGACCATTCATGATCTATAAAGCCTGCGGAGAGAGGAGTTTTGAGTTGGTAGATAAAGACGGAGACATCATAGTGGCAAATGGGCATTGATTGAAGCACTTCAAGTTACCAGATGATTATTGTGTCGTCTTTGAAAATACCTTGCTTTGATTTGGTACCGTCGTGACTCTCCGACATTAAACAATGGCGCTTGTTGGAGGCTTTTCCTCTTGTTTTTTTTGCTTTATTATTTCTTTCGTGTGAGTAAGAAATTTTTATATTTAAGGTGCTTACTAATCGGCAATTATATCTCTTTGTAAACTAAGTGTGGGATGAGTTTAGAGTGAATTTCTTACTAATCGGAACAAGAGCTCGAGAAAGGGTGACAGGAAAGTGGTCACCTTGAATTGAATTGAATTATGCTTAGTTAAGAATAGGTAAGTTGATTAAACATGTTTTTAGTTAAATTGAAGTTTGAATCTTGGTGTTCTCGTTGAAATTTTATACGAATTTGCATGAGTTCAATTTATGTTGGATTGATATGATTTTGTGAAATTAATTATGCAAATCTTACGGGCTTGAGCTTAATTTTATTATGTATGATGGGCTCGTGGATTGGAAGTGATGTTGTTGTGCAATTGAAGTGTGAAAGTTGAGTATGCTTGGATCTTTTATTGAATTTTGGGATTTGAGAATCATGTGAGTTGTGTGAAGTTGAGTATTAGGACTTTTGATTTTAATTCGCTTTTGATTGAAGGTGTTGTGAATTTATATTTTATTCTTTTGAAGTTTTACCTGAGATTTTTGATTGATTCATGAAGTGATTATTGCATATGAATTTGAAGTCTTGAGTAGAATTCATGTATAATTAGTCCTAGGTTGGCTATACTTGTTTTATTTCCTCGATTGTGTATTGAAATATAATCTTTGTAGGTGAAGGAATTGCTACACCTTTTAAGAGGAAGGAGACTAATCTTTCTAAGAAGGACGAAATTGTAAAGAATCTTAAGAGGGATAAGAGAAGCCTTCCGATTTCGACATTCGGATTGATAATTGGGAGGAGAGGGAAGAGTTGTGGGGAGCAATTTCGGATAAAATAACGAGAAGTCATTATCAGTATGATCGAGCAATGATAGAGATGAACATTATCAACGATATTCGTTGGATGTTCAATCTGTTGGATTGTATACTAAAAGTCTAGCTTTAGTATGAACAATGTTATAACAATTTATTTGAAATGAGAATCGCATGATCAAATGATTGCATCTTATAATTTATTTATATGTAGATGCAATAGTCCACTTACTTTATACCGTAGATAATATGTTATGCGACAACACGCGAAAGGTCATATTATCGGTTTCCTTATAAAGTATAAACAGATGCTCACAATCGAGATAGACGGGGACTCTCTATCGGGATGGTTGTAGTGTGGTTTGGTATTAGCTTGTCTTGGCTATAGAATCACATTAGTGCACTCTATGTGTATTGAGCAGGTCCGCTTGAGATCGTTCGACTTATACTGACTTACAGGAGAACTAGATCTCAGTTATTATGGATGTTCGTGCTCTTAATCCCTATACAATAACCTCGACACGTAGGGAGTATATATTTCTTTGATTCATCAATGGGTTAGATTTACATGTAATTAAATCAATAAATTCGGTGAGATGGGAAGTAGTGCTGTCTCTATGGTGTGCTGTTGATTGTAGAAGTAATCCGTGTCCGTCATAGGTTGATAATGTCCCCTTGAGGAGCTCATAAGAATTATCATGTAAACCCTGCAGGTGAATTTATCCAGCATGATAATGAGGTTGAGTGGTACTACTCTTGGATGAGATATTAATTAATGGAGTTGTCAGTAACTTAATTAATTAATGGATATTGTATGTCTAAAACACGGGGAGACTAACGGGCTCATAATAAGAAGGAGCCCAAAACGTAATTTTGGGATTGGAAAGGTAGTGCAGTAATAATATTTTAGTGGACTATATTATTATTATTGGACTTAAGTATAAGCTTTGGGTTAAGGTTAGATACTTAAGCCCAATGGAGGCCCAACCCAATTTCTCCTCCTGGTCCCTGCTGTAGCCCATATATAAATCATCTCAGCTGTCCATAAATCCTAAGAACATGACTAACACTGTGAAGGGGTGAGGAAACAGCAGCTTGAGAAGATCTCGAGGATCGTCGCCCACACGACGTCGAGATTGGACTTGGGAATACAGCAGAAGACCAGAAGGTTGTTTGCTGCTGCTATCTTCCACCTTAAACAATTCATATAAAATCGTACAGTACTCCAAATTCGATGTTTAATATACTGATAAAAAGCTGCCGAAGAGAGGATCGTCTGAGCATATAGATCACTCCTATCAAAGTTTAGATGAGAAAGTTATGTCCATTCACGTGATGCTGCACATGCTGCCGGCGAGATTGCATCTTCTCCAATATACCCTGGTGAAAGGTAATACATTACTTGGTTTTTCTTACTTCTGCTGAATTAGAAACGTATGGAATCCTAACGGATCACGTTTAGCAAATGATCAAATGCCAACTGTTGGTACCAGAGCATCGGTTTCATGATGAAGCGTGAAACGTTAGGCTAGGGTTTAAATGGTGTTCTTGATGCTAGGGATTTAGAACTTTATTTCCTGGTGGATACCCTAACTGTACATGACACACACGTGCACCGCACCATGGCTTGATGATGCTGGATGATGATGGAGTTAAGCGGCGGTGGCACGGTGGAGATTGGCCGTTGTTTTTGGGCTGATGGTCGATCAAGGCGGCTAGGGTTTAGCTAAGGGCGATGGCACCTGGACACTACAGATCGATGTTGAAAGCACACAGCAAGGCAAGCTGACGGCGGTGGTTGTTGGGCTTGTTGCTGGTGACTGTCGATCGAGTCTGAAAGGGCTGGTATTGGTACCTAGTGCAACTGATCGACGATGGCTGATGCCTTGTGGTGTCATGATCGATGGCACGATGAAAGGCCCACTAGATGAGCAGGCGCTGTTGGATGCGCTATAGCACTGCCGGTGCTCAACAAGGAATGATGTTGGCTGGCGGAGGTGGCACTAGACCCACACGGCCACGCGCACTGTTGGCGCATCGTCGACAGGCAGTGCCTGCCCACAAGCGTGCATCGCCAAAGACTTGACAGTCGCTGGCGACGGAACTGGTGGCAGGTGGGCATGCTGGAATCAATGATGTGGCATGGCTGTCGTGCGGCAGGGGTGTGTGGAATGTGCAGTGCCGACCAGCTGAGCGGATGACACGACGGCTATCAACAACAGACAGCGGCGCAATTGATGGCAGGGCGAGTCAGACCAGTGGCTGGGTCGAGTCTCCAGTCAGCGACGAACACGGCTGTTCTGAGGCATCCTCCAACAGGTGTCCTGACAGGGCTGACGATGATGAAACAGCTTTAGAAAACTAGATTTCGAGCGAGTCTTCATCATGTTCTGGGCGAGTGTCTGGTGGAGTTCTGACCAGGTCCTTAGAATTTTCGGCCAAGTATACCAACTTTTTGGGCAGGTCCTTCTATTTGGTAGAGTCTGCAAGTGGCTGGGTTGGCTGGCGTCGTGTGCTGCTGCTGGGTGTTACAGTTGCCATGGGTCAGGCGATAGCCAGATTGACAGTAGTGGTTGTCGTGGATGACAGCAAACTGCAGCATGATGGACATCGCTGATAGGCAAAGATCAGCGTGCTGGGTAGGCATGATGCTGAGCAGGGCAATAGGCGTTTGCTGTGTAAACTGACAATGTATAGCTGAAGGAGGCGTGGCTTTTCTGAGCGGGCTTGAGGTGCCGTCGGGCATGTCTGAAGCTATTTTCTAGCTGGTCAGGCTGTATCCTGGTCTTATCTGTAATTTTGCGAATGGCGTTTCATGACGTGCAGGCGGGCGCTGATGCTTGAAGACGTATGTGGATGCACAGAGGGTAGCGCGTGATGTTGTGCTTGGTGCACGGAAGATGCCTAGTAGCTGCTATTGGTGGGCTGACTGCCGTGCGATGGGCGCTCTTGCTGTGCATGTTGGCGTGTGAGGCAGTCAGGCATGATGGCATCAGATCAACTAGCATTGTTCTCATTGGCGCGCTCGGTAGTAAGCCCGGTGGCGTCCATGTTTGGGTTTGCCTGTGGGTAGGTGGATCGTGTGTTGTGGGCAAGCAATTTTTAAGAAAATTAATGAAGACCATGATTTCAATTTTTCTTCGGGGTGTTGCCCCGCACCCCGCGACCTTACTAGGTAGGTCGATCCCCGCGCCCTCTGAGGGGAGGTCGAACCCTACGTGCGTTGCCAGCATTCATGATTGGTGGTGAACAATCGAATTCGCCATGATATATAACTATTGTAATTTGATTTAATTATCTAATTATTGTTATATATGTATGCATGTACTCTGTGATTTACTTCCTTATTTGCCGTAATAGGAGCATCCTAAGTTGCGTATTTTATTATGAATATTATATATATGTTAAAAACCCTCGGTGTTAAATAACTAAGTGGTAGAGGGGATTGGTAAATAATTCCCGCGGCCTCCATTATTAGTTTGTAAAGTGATGTGAATAAACTTGCACGTCGGTTATAGTGCCTTCCTCCCTAATGGATGAGTTTATTCACGGATCACTGGTACAGACTTCTTTAAATAGTTATTGTTTGTAATGTGATGCATATGGACTTGCGCGTTGGCTATAGTGCCTTCATTCCTAACGGATGAGCTTATATGCGGTTTACTGGTACAAACTTATATAATTTATGGTTGTAGAAAGTTATCTGAGCACGTGTGTACTTCTCCAACAGTAAGGCATATAAGCTTGGGCAGCGGACTTGGGATCAGATAATGGTGAACACTTAAATGTAAATAATTAGTATCCTCCCCAATGGAATCACTGCTATTATTTGCATGGCTAAAGAGGAACCGACTATTAATTATTTTTTCATGAGGTTAGGTTGGCAAATGAAATTAATGGGTAAAATCTTCTCTTGTAAATGTTCGGGTTTGTAGACATCCACACTAACGTGGCTTGCAGACTCACAGTGCTTGAGATGTCGGTGAATTTTATTTTTATATTGTTTTGAGGAAATCAATATAAAAGGATAAAATTCAAAGATTTGATCGGTATATTTATTTGTGATTCTCTGAATTTCAAATAATTTTATCTCGCTTATAGTTGACTAAAAGAAATTATATTTACTTGTTCAAAATTGGATGATTAGAAAAGAATCTTGGTTTTGAATATTATTACTTAGGAAAATATAAGTGTGTTCTCACTAAGGATATCCCATGATGCCTTTTAAAGTCTCTAGTGAAGAGGTGAGAGGTTCATAGAAATATGATGGTCTCAAGCAACTCTTCAGATACTTGAGTAAGTTAGATTGACGGGAGGTCATGGTTGAATTAATGAATGAATTGGAAAAGCTTGGAATAGAAATTGAAAGGGAAACCTGGATCAATTTAATTCTCCGTAATTTGTCTAGGTGTTTTGAGCAAGTTCTACCTGAAATACAAGAGGTTGTATATGGTGGGGAACTTCTGACAAAACATGTGGCAAAGGAAATTCAATTTCATCAAAATGTGAACAAGGTCAGTATCTCATTCACGAGTCATTGAAGCATGATTAGTGATGGCAATTACTGACATGTTGTGTGAAGATACCAGAGTCACTAAAAGCCTGCAGCTAAGTGATGATGAGATTGTAATATACATGGGTAATACTATGAGAGTAGTGGCTGTTGCAGTGGGAGATGTTTATTTATCTCACGATATGAATAAACGATTTATTATGAGAAATTATGTTTACGTATGTTTTTCATAGAAAGAATTTGATTTCAGTTTCTATGCATTTATGAATGGATACTCCATTTCATTAAATGGCATGATCATAATGATAAGGTTTGGAGCTATAATCTGTTGTTATTGTACGTTGGTGGACAATTTGAATCATGTTTATCCCACAGATGCAACAAATAGTAATTAATAAAAATATTTTCTAATCCTAATAAGAGAAAGACTCTTTTGGAAATGATTAGATAGATGATGAGTTATTTATAATTATTAAATTTATTTTATGGATATACCCTAGAAACAGTAATTCATTTGAATGTTTGTCTGTTTGTGAGATATCCTAGAAAAATGAAGGATGATTTGTTTAGTCCAAAAGATCACAGGGTGATTGTTATCACAAACACTAGATTTTTGGAAAGGACTATGTAATAAATCACAAAGCCATGTATAAATTGTTCTAAAGGAAGTGAGAGGGAAAACACAAAATATTAGTACCAAGTGTACAAGAGGATATACCACAAGTTAAACTACAGCGCGTGTCACGTCTGATACACAATTGTGTGTAATACCTTGTAGTAGTGGGAAGGTTATTTTACAACTTGTAATATATATGTTTTGGAGAGTCATGAGACTTGGTCCTTAGTAAATATGGAATGGACTCACAAATACGACAAAGCACTACAAGATCGAAATGCGATATCTTAGCAAGTACAATGATGTTAAAATACAATCGATGAATTCAAAATTAGATCTGGGAGCTTGTAGAACCACTATATGGTGTAAAAGCCATTGAAAGTGGTCATACGAAATAAAAGAGGATCATATGGTAAGGTGAAAACCTTGGAAGCAAAGCTTGTTGCGAAAAGGTATACTCAGAAAGAAAGTGTTCGATTATGAGAAAACTTGTTCGCCGGTAGCTATACCTAAGTCGATCCGAACTCTTTTATATGTTGGTACTCATATGGAGTATGAGGAATAGTAGATAGATGTCAAGACCACTTTCCTGATTGGAAGTCTTGAGAAAAACATCTATGTGAAGCAACCAGAGTGATTCATTGTAAATAGCTAAGAGCATTTTGATAGTAAGCTCAAAAGTGTCCATCGATGGACTAAAGCAAGCTTCAAGATCATGAAACATCCATTTTGATGAGGAAATCCAGTCATATGGATTTATTCATTGCGCGGATGTGTCTTGTGTATTGAAAAGAGTGATGAAAACGTGGTGGTATTTCTTGTACTTTACGTAGATGATATATTACTCTTTGGAGACAATGAAAGAGTATTGTTGGGCGTATGGGTATGATTGATAAAGCGGTATGAAATAAAGGACTTAAGAGAAGTAAAATATATCCATTTGATCATGGTAATACGGATCACAAGAAAAGATGTTATGCTTATCTCAAGTTTCGTAAAATGATAAGATCATTACTTGTTTAGTATGTGAATTTATCTAAGGAAATGTGTCTTGAGACACAAAAGAAGATAAAGGTGATGAAAGCGGTTCCTTATGCTTCAGCGAATAAGGAAGCTTAATCTAAGGAATGCTATGCACGAGAATGGATAACTGTATTACCAATGGCATGAACAGTAGGTATCAAGGTAACCCAAAATAAGAATGATGAACTGTGGTAACACATAATTTTGAAGTACCTGAACAGGACTAGAAACTATATGTGGGCTTACCGAACAAATTCACTATTTCTTATAGGTTACATAGATTCGGATTTTTCAAATCAGAAATGGACTGCAGTGAATCCACCTCAAAGGTTATGTGTTTAATTTTAGGAAGTAGAATCATAATGTGGAGGAGTGTTATATAGAAATATATTTTAGAATCTGGAATCCATCATGGAAAGATGATAAATTGGAGCCTATAAGACAGCCAAAGTATCTATATCACTCTAGAAACTTCATGATGGACTTTGAAGTGTTTCTAAGTTTTCCCAAGGATATCATAATTTATTTTAATGATAATGGTGCAGTTGCAAACTTGAAAGAATCACGAGCCCATAAGGCAATTAAACACATAGAGCGCGAGTACCACCTGTTACGAGAAATCGTATGATGAGGGGAAGGTTGTTGTCGCCTATATTATATTGAATGATAACTTAGTAAATCCATTTAAAAGGACCTTAAGGCGAGAGCTTTTGATGGTCATGTAGTGGGAGTGGGAGTCAAATGTATGGCAGAAGACATGACAACATAGTCTTTTAGTATAAGTGGGAGTTTGTTGGATTGTATACTAAAAGTCTAGCTTTAGTATGAACAATGTTATAACAATTTATTTGAAATGAGAATCATATGATCAAATGATTGCATTTTAAAATTTATTTATATGTAGATGCAATAGTCCACTTACTTTATACTGTAGATAATATATTGTGCGACAACGCACGGAAGATCATATTATCGATTTTCTTATAAAGTATAAACAAATACTCACAATCGAGATAGACGGGGACTCTCTATCGGGATGGTTGTAGTGTGGTTTGGTATTAGCTTGTCTTGGCTATAGAATCACATTAGTGCACTCTGTGTGTATTGAGCAGGACCGCTTGAGATCATTCGACTTATACTGACTTATAGGAGAACTTGATCTCATTTATTATGGATGTTCGTGCTCTTAATCCCTATACAATAACCTCAACACGTAGGGCAGTATGTATTTCTTTGATTCATCAATGGGTGACATTTACATGTAATTAAATCAACAAACTCGGTGAGTTGGGAAGTAGTGCTGTCTCTATGGTATGTTGTTGATTGTAGAAGGAATCCGTGTCCGTCATAGGTTGATGATGTCCCCTTGAGGAGCTAATAAGGATTATCATGTAAACTCTGCAGGTGGATTTATCCGGCATGATAATGAGGTTGAGTGGTACTACTCTTGGATGAGATATTAATTATTGGAGTTGTCAGTAACTTAATTAATTAATGAACATTGTATATCTTAAACATGGGGAGACTAATGGGCTCATAATAAGAAGGAGCCCAAAATGTAATTTTTAGATTGGAAAGGTAGTGCAGTAATAATATTTTAGTGGACTATATTATTATTATTGGACTTAAGTATAAGCTTTGGGCTAAGCTTGGATACTTAAGCCCAATGGAGGCCCAACCCAATTTCTCCTCCTAGTTCCTAGTGTAGCCCATATATAACTCATCTCAACTGTCCATAAACCCTAAGAACATGCCTAACACTGTGAGGGGGTGAGGGAACAACAGCTTGAGAAGATCTCGAGGATCGTCGCCCACACGACATCGAGATTGGACTTGGGAATACAGCAGAAGACCGGAAGATTGTTTGCTGCTATTGTCCACAACCTTAAAAAATTCATATAAAATCGTAGAGTACTTCAAATTCGATGTTTAGTATACTGAAGGAAAGCTTCCGAAGAGAGGATCGTCAGAGCGCATAGATCACTCCCATCAGAGTTCAGATGAGGAAGTTATAACCATTCTCGTGACACTGCACAGGTTACCGGCGAGATTGCATCTTCTCCAATATACCCTGGTGAAAGGTAATACGTTTCTTGATTTTTGTTGCTTCTGCTGAATTAGAAACATATGGAACCCTAACGGGTCATATTAACCAAACGATCAAATGCCAACATAATCGGGTAGGGATTACTAAGTTTATTAAGCTGAAGAGGGAGACTTATTTCCACATCACAGCAGAAGTTTTATGCACAATGAGAGTTGATCATGGAGATCATTACCTTCCTTATGGCTTGTTGATCTAGATTGGAGATCAAGTTAAGCTGATGTATACAAATGAGTTTAATGAGATGGTTGATTTCCCAGAGGTTTCTGATGCAGAGCATGAGGATTTCAAGGCTGATAACTTCTGGAGGTCCATCACGGGGAGGCAAGGTGATTTTAATATGAATACCACCAAGGTAGCTTTTATTCGGAACCTCAGAACCCCATGATAACATACATGGACTGAATCTTGAGCAACACTTTGTTTGCTTGATCTAAGGAGAGTTGTATACCTAGAGCAGAGCTTTACGTGCTATGGTGCATGCTGAATGGAGTCCATTTCAATGTGGCGGCTTACTTTTTCCAGCAACTCTATAAGTTTTCAACTCACTCATTTCAAAAAGTCAACATTGGAGGGTTGTTTACTCCGATAGCAGAGTATTATCGAGTTGACTTGTCTAAGTATCGGTCGATTCATGGAGATCCTGATTTGATTTTGTCATCTTGTGTGAGGATGGGCTTAATTCAGAGGAGTGATGATATGTGTATGTTCATCCGTCGCAAGAATCCGATTTCTTTCAAGTTCCCATTGTCACTTGTTGATCTTACTACCATTCAGATCAACGACAGTCTTTTGAGGAACACTTCGGAGCATAAGGCGATATCCGACACTTGTTTAGAAGAAGGAAACTAGAGACTTTTGGATGAGATGCGTCTTCAGGGAGTTTATATCAATGAGGATATGATCTTAGTGGGAGATCTTGCAGACTTTGTGGATGAGAATGAGGAGCAGCAGCCAGCTCATGAGTATCCAAAGATGGGATTTCCTCTAATGGAGCCACCACAACAGCTACAATAGTATCAGTATTATGAGCTACCACCACAGCAGCAGCAGGATTTCTTGCAATCTCAGAATCACTTTTATCGAGAGCAATTCAGATTGATGAACGAGCATTTCGCCACTCTGAATGCGAACTGGTAGGAGACCAATCAGTAGCTGGCATTGGTGAACATGAACTACGCTGCCCTCAACCTCAGATATGATTCTATGGATTAAAGGTTGGGAGAGATGCAGGCTAACTATTGAGAGGTTGATAGGAAGCTTTGGGTTCTTCAGAGGGATTTTGTCTATTGGCGTATAGAGATTAGCGATGATGATGATGCTCCGGAGGAGTAGAGCGTGCCAGGTTTTCTCTTTGTCTGATTCCTCATCTCCCTTCTCTTTTTTACTTTACAGGTTGGGTGCTGAGTGAGTGGTGATTTTGTTGATTGAGATTTATGCATGGGTGGTTTGTACATGATATTGATTGATGATGATGGATACGCTGGATATTTTGATTTGGATGTTTGATTGGATTGATTTGGATTATGATTATGATTCTTCTTGTTATTACATGTGCACTTGTTTTTTACGCATGTTGATTTTATTGATGATAGGCATATACCATTATTACTTGTAGTTTATGTGAAAATTGATGTTGCTTACATGCTTTGAAGAGTGTTTAGGAAATCTATTACCCATGTGATGAATTGAGCTTATTAATAATGCTACATCCATGATAGTTTATTCTTATGATAATTGTCCATATATTTATATTCTAGAACTTGGCTTGGAGTCTTGTTTGAAGTTTATGATTGATAGTTACTGTGACATGATCTTAGGCCATTTTTGTTTAAATTGAGTCACACTTAGCCAAATTTTATCCTACCTTATAATGTACATATATCATTGGAAGACCCGTTGAGCCTTTAAAGCTTTTTCTTTGGCAAGTCTATGATAAATAACCCTTATTCATCCTTTACTTTAGTCTCATTCAAAACCCAATTCATTAGCAGAGAGTTGAGGTGAATAAATGCTAGCTTGAATTAGAAGAAGAAAAGAAAGAAAATTTGGTTGAGTATTATTAAGTGTGGTTAAATCTTGTTGAGGCCTGATGAGTGATATTTTCACCTAGATTTTAATATTTTTTTATGTGTGTTTTCGTATATTTTTATCCGCATTTATGTTCTATTCGGTGGAGTTATGTGTTTTTATGGAATTGAGTGTGAATGAACTTAATCATATGTAAAACATGTGAAATTGGAGCGAAAATGAAAAAGGGAGATGAAAAAAGGAAAAAGAAAACAGGGCAGCAAGAACACGGTCAGCCGTTTCAAGTACACGAGCCGTGTCGTGCAATACGAGTCGTGTTGCTGCAGGATCAGAAACATATCAAAATCCTTCTAGAAGCTTCCCAAGGGGTATAAATACCCAATACTTCAATATTTGATGAGAATTTTCGAAGGGTTTCACTCCTACACCTAGATCATATACCATTTCCTCCATTTTACACGATCATTTTCATCCATTCTTCATCCATCCATCGACACTTGATCTACTCATCAAATCCACCATCCAAGTGATCAAGCAAGGGAGAATGAGATCACAAGAAGAAGAAGGAGATCTCCGTTGAAGCACTTCAAAGGGGGAATCTAATTCTATTTTTTGTGCATTTCTTTATAGATTGATCATGGTTTGTAATGATTTTAATGTCTATGTTAAATTCCTTGTGACTATGAGAGGCTAATCTCCTTTGTGAGATTAGCTCCATGATTGGTGTTGGATAATTTAGTTTTTATGCAATTTGATTTTAATCTTGAATGGGCTTTGTGTATTTCTATCATTGAATGTTGATTGTTTGATGCATATGATGATATGTATGATTAATTGTCATGGACATGTGATTAGATTGAGAAATCAATTGTGTGTTTAGGATAGTTTATTGAATCATTTCATCATACACCTCATGTGCATTTATTTATAATTAGATAGAGATATCCTTCTAAATTTAAAACTCTTTGATAGAACATTTAATTAGATCAATTGAGAGATTGGTTGATTAGGTGAGGAGAACCAAGCCATTAGTGAATTCATAGTACCTTAAAAGGGAATATTGCATATGATTTAGTACCTAATTAGGGAACTCGTATAGTAATTAGTACCTAGTGGGAGGTGTTCGCTATGGTATCGATCTTAAGTGCTTTTGGGAGCCTTGTTGAGGGCCTACATCCTATCCATCTCGAGAGAGAGTTTAGGTGGATTTAGAGATCGCTTCTATGCTTTGTCCATGAGACATTAGAATTAATTGCAAAATTTCTTTATTGTCTATGCCATGATTGTAGTTAATCTCACCCTTGCATCATTTGGAACCCATTCATCTTTCATTCGTTTTATCATTTATTTCTTGTATTAGTGTAATTGCATTTATTTGCATCATATCCTCCCTATTCCGTAGTCCTTATAAAATCACGATAAACGTGAGATCGCTTAAACTCTAGTACTTTCCTCCCTGTGGTTCGATAAATTCTTTAATTGGTCATCCCAACTATTAACGATCAATCAAGGGGTAGTGCCTGAAACTGGTACCCTGACTGCTTAGAAGGGTGGTGCCCGAAATTGGTACCTATGTTCTTAAAAGAAAAGAAGATGTTGATTCCACGTGAGAAAGAGAAAAGAAGGATTGAAGAGATCATGAGAATGATAAAAGAGAAGAAGAAAGAATTTGATTGATGAAAGCAAAACTCCAAGGTAATTCTCTACTAGTAAATTAGTCACATTATCTATATTTTCCTTACCTTCGCCAAAGAGCCAACATTACAACCCAAGAACAAGTCCTTTGTGATCCTAGAATTGAAATAATTATGAATTGATCTTTGAGACCTTTACCAAGCCTATGGTTACACGAATATATAGATTTATTTTGAGCGTATATACTAACCCTTTATATCTTTTATACTTGAGAGCGAGAGTAAACACTTACCTAGTGAGCTAGATTACTTAGCACTCGTAGAAGTATTGTGGTTAATTGATATTTATGCATGGATGAAAGGTATGATGAATCTATATTTTGAATTGATACGATTGCATGTGTCATAATAGGTTGTGGTTGTAATAAGGATCTTGTGATTACACTATCATGCTTTTGTTTTGATCTCGTTGTCTCGGGATGAGCAACATGTAAGTTTGTGGGTTTGATGAGAGTGATAATTCACGTATTTTAAGCTTCGATTCCTGTGAAAATTGAGGATGATTTGGTATATTATCAAGACAAATCAGGTTGTTTATGGTAAATCCACAAATCAGATGCTACTGAGGCTATTTGAGCATGTTTGTACAAGAAAACAGGTTAAAAGTGCTTGGAATAGAAAAACACATTTTTCGAGGTGCAGTTCGACCATAGTTATGCCGTTCGACCAAGCTCAGATTGGTCGAACTACAGAGGTGAAGTCGAATGGGGATGTTTTAGATTGCAGAGAGGTCCTTCGACCAAGACCATCCCGTTCAACCGAGTTACACCAAGTCGAACTGAGAAGCTAAGTCGAATGGGAGAAGCTTTAGCATATAGGCCCGTGCTTCGACCAAGAAGGTTCCATTTGACCAAGCCCAGTCTGGTTGAACGGGGATACATCAATATCGAAACATCGGTATTTTCACATTCAGTGCGTGTATGTGTGTATTTTTCCCGAAAAGCCCATCCATGGTCCAATAGGAGAAGTTACAAGTATAAAAAAGGATGCCGATCACATCAAGAAGAGAGTTAGATTCCACATCCATTCTAAACTACATCAAAACCTTAACTCCATCCTATGGAGCGGTAGAGAGATATTCATGTAGCGAATCAAGTGAGAATCAAGTAAAGATTCAAGATGGAGAGAGACGCAAAGGCGCCTGCATCTAGGGTTTATTTCGCAACTTAATCTTTCTTGTAATTTTTAAGACTATGGGTAAGATTTATTCAATTACCATGAACATTCTTTGAAGCGTCATGGGCTAGAACCGCTTTGGAAGTTCTAGGGTTTATTAAATCATAAAAATATGTAGGATTTATAGAATTATTAAAAAATTAAAAAAAACAAATATTGAAAAGTAAAAAAAATAAGATAACAAAAAATTTTAAAAGTATAATGATACCTTTAAGGAAAATGATTGAACCTGCATATAACATCAAATAAAAGTATAAAAGACAAAAAAATTATAGTAAATTATAAATAATATAAATTATAATTTGTAAAAAATAAGAAAAATAAGAAGTATTAGAGAGAAAAAAAGATGATTAAAAAGAAGAACTAAAGATATAATGTTAAAATATAAAAATGGGGTTCATAAAATTATTATAAAGCAAACACAAAAGTCGAAAAAAATAGATAAACTAAAAAAAAGAATGATATCTCAAATGAGAATGATTGGACCTAAAAATAAGATCAAATATGAGAACTATTGAACCTAAAAATAAATATAAAATAAAAGTATAAAAGAAGATAAAATAAATTAAATTATAAAAATAGGGTTTATAGAATTATTAAAAAAATCACAAAAATTGAAGAGAAAAAATAAGTTAACAAAAAATTAAAAAGTGTAATGATACTTTTATGGAGAATGATTGAACTTAGATTATAAATAATATGAAAGTAGAATTTGTAAAAGAGAAGATAAAGAAGACGTATTAGTGAAAAAAAATAAAAAGAGATTAAAAAGAAGAACAAAAGATAGAATATTAAAATATAAAATAGGATTTATATAATTATTATAAAGGAAACACTAAAATTGAAGAAAAAAAATAAAGACAAAAAAAAATACCTGATTGGACTTACAAATAAGATCAAATATGAGAATGATTGAACTTAAAAATAATATCAAATAAAAGTATAAATAAGATAAAATAAATTAAATTATAAAAATAGGGTTTATAGAATTATTAAAAAAAACGAAAAAATCAAAGAGAAAAAAATAAGATAACAAAAAATTAAAAAGTGTAATGATATCTTTAAGGAGAATGATTGAACCTGCATATAAGATAAAATAAAAGTATAAAAGAGAAAACAAATTAGAATAGATTATAAATAATATGAAAGTAGAATCCATAAAAGAGAAGAAAAAGAAGAAGTATTAGAAAAAAAAATAAAAAAGAGAATGGTTGGACCTACAAATAAGATCAAACATGAGAATAATTCAACCTAAAAATAATATCAAACAAAAGTATAAAAGAATATAAAATAAATTAAATCATGAAAAAAAGGTTCATAGAATTATTAAAAAAATCACAAAAATTGAAGGAAAAAATAAAATAACAAAAAAATTAAAATGTATAATGATACCTTTAGGAGAATTATTGAACGCGTACATAAGATCAAATAAAGTATAAAAGACAAAAAAATTAGAGTAAATTATAAATAATATGAAATTAGAATCTGTAAAGAAGAAGAAAAAGAAAAAGTATTAGAGAGAAATAAAAAGGGAGAAAGTAAGAAGAATTTGATTAGGTTGAAAATATTTATATAGAATGATTTTAATGAATGAACGACTGTGATTGAAAGCAAATATTTATACAGATGATTCTAATAAAAATAAAATTAAAATATTAATTGAAATTAAGCATATATTGATTAAAAATTAATCAAATTTATATTGTTAAATTAAATCCATAAAAATATAAAATTTAATAAAATCCATTATTAGTATAATTAAATTTATGATTGATTGAAATCAAAGAAAAATCATATGCCCTATGTATATTAAATTAAATTATAATATATGAATATTGATTGATATATTAATTTAAATTAAGCATATATGGATTAAAAATTAGTTAAATATGTCAAAAATATCTCTTATGTTTACCAAATTTATATGTTAAATAAAAAAGTAAAACTTAAATAATAAAATCCATTATTATTATTAATATAATTAGATTAGATTTTATTATTGAAATAAAAACATTAATTGGACGGTCAAGATTAAAATTGAATTATTTCTAAATAAAGTAAAATTGAAAAAAAATTGAAAACAAAAGTAGAAGTTTATGTTTACTTTTATATATGTATAGATGATAAATTTTAAAGTTTGAAGAGCGAAAGTATATATTAAATAACAATAGGTACGCATATAGTTGCTTACTATACTTCTTTTACGATATACTCCTTCCATCTCCTTTCAGCTGACACACTTTCCATTTTGGGCGGTCCACAAAAATTTGCACATTCCAAAAAAGCAAAAAATAAAAAACAATCACCCTTCCCCATATACTTTATTTACAAAAAATCATCTCTACCTAACATACTTTATTATTTATTTATAACAAAAAAATACCATTATACCCCTAAAATTAATCACTTTCTTAATTTTCTTGCCAAAAAGAGGGGTGCAAACTTTTCCAGGACGGAGGGAGTATGATTTATTTCCTTACTTTCAAAGTATGTCTTTTTTTATGTGAATTTGGGTTTGAAGAAAGTTGTTGAACATGTTTGTGATGTTAATGCGGCTAAATTGGATAAGGTACCTCTCTCTCAATTCATATGAATGTTCCAATTTGAATGAAATGATTGCTTATTGTTTGTTATGATTTTTGCACGATATTTTTATTGGGGGCAATGGATGTCGATTTCATTTGTGGTTATGGATCCAATTAATTTAAAGAGACTAATTTCTGGTTCTATGGACGGAGATATGTTACTGGTAGCTTCTCTACTACAATTCACATATGTGTTGTTTCTTAAACTGATTTATAGATAAGGAGTTTAGGATTATAATTGAAGCACAATCTGTCAACTATTTTAGATCTCATATAAAAGAATGTCGTTGAGTTTCATGTTATCGTCTCTATAATTATTCTTGCTTGTACCATCTTATTTAAATCTTGAAATATATTTTATAGGAGTTAATAATTGTTCTCTTATAAATAACTAAAGATCAATAAATGAGGAGATAATAATTGTACTCTTATAAATAACTAAAGGTAAATAAACTAGTAGGAATTTAACCGTACCCATAAACTAGAGCCTTCTCTCTAATAATTAATTAGAAAACAGCAAGCAATTCATTCAACTTAGTTAAATATAATTTAAAACATTTATAACACTAGTATAATAAAATTACTTTTACAAATAAATCAGTAGTTTAATTTTAAAAACATGTTCAACTAATTATCTATAAATAAATCATTAGATATATACTTTAATATATATATATATATATATATATATATATATATATGTATATATATATATATATATGTATATATATATATATGTATATATATATATATATGTATATATATATATACAGTAATTTAGCATAGAATTGCCAACATTTATGTTATCATGTAAAGTTTAGAAGTTGACTCTACTACTAGAACCCGAGTATTAACTTAATTTAATGTTATGCATGACTTTTATATGATCACAAACCTGATGATGCTCCCACCTCCCGCTCACTACAATGTTTATTATATTGCAGATGATTATAACAAAGCAATCTTCGGCATTGGAAATTTGGGGGAAGGAAGTATAAGTAGCCAATCTAGTTTTACTCATGTTTAATGTAATCAGATATTATGTATTAAGGATTTAGTAGAATTTGATATTTTGTGATGAATTTGGGTCTTTATTTGAAATTCTGGAGATTTTTTATTAGGTTGTGTTTTGAAGGTTTATTTAATGACAATTTTTGTTTATTTAATAGGTATTAAAATTAATTTAAAAATATATATTACAAAATATAAAAATATTTTTGCGATGGAAAAATTCGTCGTTATATCTCACTTTTAGCATTTACCGATGGATTTTTCCATCGGTAAATTCATTGCTAATATAAGTTTTATATGATACCATATTTTTGTATTTATCCACGGATTTTTCCATCGGTAATTAGCGACAGAATATTTCTGTTGGAAATTCCATCGCTATTTTATGGATTCCAACAAATTTTATTTGCATGACTTCCGACGAAAAATTCTATTTACCGACGTCCATAATCCATCGGTAATTATGACAAATTTAAATTTCCATTGGTAATGAATTACCGATCATGGTTTTACTAATGGATCAATTTCCATCGTTAATTCGTTGGTAAAATTATTACTAACGGTTTTTCTAATTATTACGGATGGAAATTTTCTGTCGGTAATCTGGCAGTTTCTTGTAGTGTTATTTTCTTAGTATTAACAATGATCTTACGGGAAAAAAGAAAATTCAACAATTCCTAATTCTGTTTTACAATAATATGACACCACATTCTTAGAATCTGAAAGCTAAAAAGATATTGTTGTCATGGTGTTTTTTATGTTACCTTTTCTAATTGATATTATGATCATGGTTGATTGATATTTGGTGTATAGTGACGAGAGTGAAAATAAGTGTGTTTTGCTGTCTAATTTAACATATTTTTTAATGAAAATTATTGTTATATATTAGCACAAGTATCTTATATTCGATATATGTGAGAAAAAGGTACACTTGAGGTGTTTTACTGTGTTTTAGGTGAAAAAAGGATCATAAGAGCAAAGTTGGAGAAAAAGTGCAACTTGTGCAAGAATGCTGAAAAATGCATGTCCAACTTGTGTAATTTTTCTGTGATCGTGTGGAGTTCTGAACTGAAATTGAGATACATATTTGAAAAGCCACAGAATAGAGGATTATTTTGGCATAAAGAATACCTCAATCTGAATCCAAACGAGAAAGTTATGATCAAAATAGTGACGTCGCGCGAGCTATGCCGAACAGAATGGCTGTGCCACTTTGCATGACTTGTTATACATTCAAATGTTAGTGTTTCTGAGAGTGCTTTATATGGATAGAAATTCAAAGTAGAGAGGATTGCCTAAGCGTAAGAACCACTCAAAATCAGAGCTCAGATGTGGAAGTTATACGCGAAACGGTGAGACTGTGCGAGCTGGTTTGACCAGTGTGTTGTGGTCGAACTAGAATCCTGAAAATGGTTCTACTAAGCCCATAGGTCGAACCAAATGCCTAAATTGCTCCAGATCCATATTTTCCAAGAAAAAATCCATCATAGGTCCATGAGAAGAGCTTATAAGTATAAAAGGGGATGTAGATCACATCATTATTCATTGGATTGGAGAGGAGAGCACAACACAATCATCATACACCCCACGAGGGGGGATCACCCCCAACCATCATCCGCATCCTTTCCTTCATCCATCCATCACTGTGAAGATTCATTTGTGGAATCAAGAGGAGAACCAAGAGGAGGATTCAAGATGGAAAAGGACGCGACGACACCCACATCTAGGGTTTTATTCTTTTCTTAATTTATCTTGTGATTTCCGAACATATGGGTAAGATCTATCCAACCCACATGATTGTTCTTCATAACATCATGGACTAGAACTATTTTGGTAGATCTAGTGTTTTGAAGGTTTCTACGAATTAATTGAACTTTCGTGTATACACTCCGTACAACACTACTTGTGGATTTATTTTATATTTGATTATACTTTCGTAATCCATATTCAGAGTCATTTTGTGCATCATTAACTGTTGAATTGAATCTTAATGTTCATCTTGGTTATTGATTGAGCGCGTTCACTGATGAATAGGATTTCATGTTATGATTCTAAGTGAGGGGACTCCGAAACTTCATTAGAAATATCATGTATATATACTTGTTAATTGAATTGAATTTGGGTTAATAAGTAGAATCAGGAAAGTAATTTTATAGTACCTATAAAGGGAGATCATATCGGGTTAGAGTACCAATTGACCAGGAAAATAATTGATACTGATAGTACCTAGAAAGGAGAGTGAAATTATATCTCTCGCTCCAAGATTATTCAAACGTGTTACACGCTTATTTACTTGTGTCAATAGAGTAGATTTGCATGGTTTAGTGATGCGTCCATATTCCACAAGGCAAAAATGGCCTACACTTGAGAGGGAAGTTAAGTATTAAAATTGGATTATCCTAGAGCTACCTATTCTCCATTCTTGAGTCACAGTCATATCATTCTAATGTTTATTTTATTTTAATTGTTATTTTATATTTTTTTTAGTAGATTAATAATTCAAACTTCAAATCTTATTGCCATCTTGTCTTAATTAATTTAGTTAATAATTAAATTGATAATAAGTCATCCTTTGGGTTCGATATTCACTTGGTCGCTTGCTTAAGCTACAATTGATATCCTTATTACATGGAGATTAATTTTGCGTGCAAAGAAAACGTGCATCATATGGTTGTTAGTAGTTGCTGCCCTAATCTTTAGGGTTTAGGGTTTTAGGGTATAAGGTTTAGGACTTTAGGGTTTAGAATTGAGGGTTTTAGAGTTTAAGGTTTAGGGTTTAGGGTTTTAGGTTTAAAGTCTATGTTATAGTGTTTAGGGTTTTAGTATTTTAGGATTTAAGGTGGTTTTGAGTTTTATATGATCCACTTATATATCGTCATTTTATTCTTTTAGATGATCCACCTCTAGTTATTAAAATTCTCATTATAGTGTTTTTGACTAATTAATTTCAATGGTCTTTGGACGTGAATATTTTTTAAATAATCTAAATTTTTTTCCTCATATGTTCTCAATAAAGTGATCATTTAATTTGAAAGATTTCGGTGCATGCACCTAATCATAAAGCTCAGACGTATTAAAAATATCATTACACATTGTTTAATGGAATATACATATATATATTTAGGATATTTAAATAAAAATATAGTGAATATATTTTAACCTTTGTGAAATAGAAAATTATATTAAGTTACATGGCTCTAAATAACTTATACAACTTTAAAAATCTCATTTGTTCTTAATATACATGTTCTGCAAAATGAAAACAAAAAAAAAGTTGAGGTGCCACAAATTACAAAATATAGATTGAAATAAATACATTATTAATTAGTTCTTCATGATTTAATTACTTGAGACAAGTATATGGAGAGAAATGATGTCGTTTGTGTCTAACGAGTTGTGAGGCGGATAGACCATATGATTTCACTCATTAATAAAGTGTGATTTAAATAGCTAAATCAAATATGATTCTAAGATAACTATAGTATGATTCACTAAAATATATCGAATAATTCATTAAAGTATTATTTTAATATGATTATAATACGACATACTAATGTATGATATGTTATTCAAGAAAATGCGATTCTCATTTAGTAGAGAACATAAAATATAAGTTATCATTTAAATTTATGAAAGATTAAATATATTAATACAATATAAAAGCTTTTTTCATATAACACGGAGATAAGTTACTACTAAATGATTATGAATATATATATGTGCCAGTGGTTTAGGATATATACCGCCCTCTAATTAATACTACCTTTTCTTGGGTTTTAATTTCAAATTACAGAAAAAAAAATTCAAGTTTTAAATTTAAAATTTTAAAAATTTTATATTATATTAATTCTTGAACAATAATATTAAAAATAATAAGGTTAAGAAATATAATACTCATATAAATTCCAAATAGTATGATTCAAGAAAAAAATTGTGTTTTATTAATTCAATTTCCAAATAATTATTAAAAAATACTATTAAGATATTTTTATTTTTAAATTAAATATAAATAGCATTGTAAAAACTAATGGTCGTGCAACGCACGGGTTAAGTTTCTAATATATATATATATATATATATATATATATATATATATATATATATATATATATATATATATATATATATATATATATATATATATATAACCACCAAATCAGTATATATGGAAAGTTTTTTTCTTATTCCCCGTCCTAACAATCCCATTTTGATATCTCCCCAATTTTTTATCTTTTCTTTAATTTATCATATATCTCTCCAATTTCTCATCTTTTCTTCAATTTATCACATGTTATCACATAATTTCATACATTCTCATCCAACATATTTAATCTAATTAAAGATCCCAAATTAATAGAAAATTTTTTATTGTGTTAAATTAACAAACTGAATCAATTATTTTGTAAATTACGGAGTTGATTTAATTGAGGAGTTTGTACTTTAATGTGCATAATAATACAAGCTTTTAATGTGAAAAAAATACTTAAATGATGAAATAAACTAAATACATAGGACAAGGAGTATTAAATTTTATACAATAAGTATATTTTTTATAATATACAAAATTAAAAACTACAAAGTGCTTAGTATAAAATGTGAACTCATTGTTATTAGCTAAAAAATAATAATACAAGTTTCATAGTATCAATTAAATCATAAAACTTACATCAATTAGAATATGTTAATGTTTTGATAATTTTTATTAATATCCCAATCTCTAACATATGTAATCAAAGGAATTCAGAATTGTTCAGATGTTGACTTTATTATACAAATTATTGTTATTTTTTGTCAGAAATGATAATATATATATATATATATATATATATATATATATATATATATATATATTTCAAAGGTATAAGAAATACCTCAAAGAGAATACAAAGTACAAGACAAAAATTAATAAATTATCGTTCAATCAAACATTCTGGGATTTCTACTCCATTCTTGAAATGAATACTCCATATGTCACTCCTTTTTCATCACTGACCAACTCCAAATTCTCGACTTCAATTCATCAACCACTTTATTTATTGAAAAACTCCTCATCATTGAAAATTTTAGCATTTCTTGATTTCCAAATAAGCCAAACAGTACACTCCCATATACATATAAAAATAATTCTCCTTCTTCTACTACAGATAAGACCGCAAAAATATAGAAGAAGAGTCAAAGGATCCACAGCCACAACAAAACAATGTCTCATCCACCTACTAATTTCCATTCAATGGGCAAATTGGCATTCAAACAATATATTTCTCAAAGATTCAAAGCATTCACCACAGAAGACACAATTCAAATCACTATTAGGAAGAGAAATACATTTACGTTGCAGCAAATCCTTCTTATGTAGTCTTTCAATTCTTTCAAAAGTCTCCAAGAGCGGATGATAATCTTATTATGAATATTACTTCACCAAATCAATCTGTAAGCCACATTCAAATCCTCACTATTATTGTCATATTCAACAAAATAGCGTCTCCATTCATAGAATTCTTTTGTAATAAATCTTCCTTCCACCGAATATTTTTACCTCCAACTATCACTGACATTTTTAGAAATAGAACATAGGCTTATAGTATCTTCAAGTTTTTCCAGTTCCACTTCCTCTCTTGCAAACAAAGCTCGTCTCCAATTCCACTTCCATCTCCATGTATCATTGATCCACTCACCCATTTCTCAAGATTTTGCTTCTTATTCATACATAGTTGATATAATCTAGGAAAGCTACTTTTGAATATATGTTCATTCAACCACTTTTCCTCCCAGAAGTAAGAATCTTTACCATCTACTAATTTCTTTACCATTCCTTTGAAAAACCACCCATCTTGTTCTCCTCCTGCTACTTTAATAACCTCCCTCCACCACCCATTCAATCTAACACTTCTTCTAGGATTAGAGGAGATCAATTCACAACCTCATTCAACACCAAATTTTGATTCAACCACTCTTACCCACAAACTATCTCTTTCCTTGAAAAAACGCCAAATCCATTTACACAACAAAATTTGGTTAAAGAGTTCTAAATCAGGAACTCCTAATCTTCCTTTTAGTTTGGATTATTTGCATATATCCTCCCATTTCACCCATGCAATCTTGCCATTGAAGTTGAGTAATCACACTCAAAATATTTTTTGGAGCAAGGAAAATGGAAAATAATAATAAAAAGGGATAGAGGTCAAAGAATTGAGTAGTTTTAATATGCCTCCAATCGATAGCTTTAGCTTATTCCAGCTAACAAGTCTGTTCTTCACTTTTTGAATGATACCCTTCCATTTCTCTTTTCTATTGGTTTATCCGGCCCGGCTCTCCACTCAATCCACTAGCATAATATTATTCGCTTTGGGCCATCCACTGGCCCGCATGGTTTTACCACTCTGGGTATCACACCCAAAAGGCCTCATGTTAGGGAGAGTCTCGCTTACACTCATAAACCCACAACCTTTCCCACGTCTAACCGATGTGGGACTTTGGTTGACACCCAACCAACATTTTGGTTGATACCCAATCATCATTTCCCCCTCAAACAAAGTTCCATAAATAGACCATCCAGTTTGAGGTTCAAACATCCCACCAACCCCAGGCTGGGCCGGTTAAGTCTAGGACCTGGCTCTAAGACCACTTGTTGGCATTCGATCGTTTGTTAATGTGAACTGTTAGGGTTCCATATGATTCTATAATCAGCGAAAGCAAGAAAATATAGAAACATATTACCTTTCATCAAGGTATGTTGAAGAAGAAAGATTCCCGCTGGCAGCCTGTGCAGCCTCACGGTTTTGGGCATAACTTCCTCATCTAATCTCCGATTTGAGTGATTTACACGCCAGAACGATCCTCTCTTTTGTAGCTTTTTAACATGTCCTGTTTTGAGTTCTATACAATTTTATAAAAATCATGAAAGTTGATGAATAGCAGCAGCAAATAAAATTTTGATCTTCTGTTGTATTCCCAAGTCCAATCTTGACGTCGTGTGGGTGACGATCCTCAAGATTTCTCAATCTGCTGTTCTCTCACCCTCCTCATAGTGTTAGACGTGATCAATTAGAGTTTTTGGACAGTTGAGATGACTTATATATGGGCTACAGCAAGGACCATGAGGATAAATTAGAGTTGGGCCTTCATTGGGCTTAAGCATCTAAGTTTAGCCCAAAACTTATACTTAAGTCCAATAATAATAATATATACCACTAAAATATTATTACTGCACTACCGTTCTAATCCTATAATTACGTTATGGGGTCCTTCTTATTATGAGCCTGTTAGTCTCCCCATGTTTAAGATATACAATGCCCATTAATTAATTAAGTTACTGACAACTTCATTAGTTAATATCTCATCCTAGAGTAGTATCACTCAACCTCATTATCATGTCGAAATAAATCCGCCTGCAGGGTTCACATGATAATTCTTATGAGCTCCTCAAGGGTATATCATCAACCTATAGCGGACATGGATTCCTTCTACAATTAACAGCACACCCTAGAAACAACATTATTTCCCAACTCACTGAGTTTGTTGATTTAGTAACATGTAAATCTCGTCCATTGATGAATCAAAGAAATACATACTGCCTTACGTGTTGAGGTTATTGTATAGGTATTAAGAGCACAAACATCCATAAGAACTGAGATCAAGTTATCATATATAGTCAGTATAAGTTGAACGATCTCAAGCAGTCCTGCTCAATACACACAAAGTGCACTAATGTAATTCTATAGTCAAGACAAACTAATACCAAATCACACTACAACCATCCCGATAGAGAGTTCCCATCTATCTCGGTTATGAGCATCTATTTATACTTTATGAGGAAACCGATAATATGATCTTCCGCGTGTTGTCGCACAATATATTATCTACAGTATAAAGTAAGTGGAATATTGCATCGAACATATAAATAAATTATAAGACGCAATCATTTAATTAATATGATTTTTATTTCAAATATTGTTAAGACATTGTCCATACTAAAGCTAGGCTGTTAGTATATAATCTAACATTTTCTTCTCTTCGATGACCCGACATTCACTCCCAAGTACACAAATGGAATCTTTCCCACTTTCACACCTAACAATATTGCAATATCAATGATTTTATTCTCATCCACATTAACTCCATAAACAAACCATTGTTGAGATTAACTCTCATCCCATAAATGAGCTCCTAGATTTTGAGGACTCTTTCAAAAAAGTGCAATCTTCCAAATTAACATCACCCATGAAGATGGAGTCATCTGCAAATTGATGGTGGGAAATATTTACTTTTGATTTACCAATTTCAACTGGAAGAAAGAGCTTGAGATTGACTGCCTTATTCATCTTTAAACACAAACCCTCAGCTTCCAAAACAAATAAGAATGGAGAGAGTGGGTCTCCTTGTCTTAGCCCTCTTCCCAGTTTAAACTCTTTTGTTGGACTCTCATTCACTAAAACTGAAGCATGTACCGTGATGATACATCCCATGATCCATCTAATCCATTTAGGATGGAAATTGAAGCTTTCCATGATTTCTTTTAGAAAATCTCAATCCATTGAGTCATAGGCCTTTGCAAAATCAATTTTGAAAAACAAATTCTCCTACTTTCTTCTGTTGGCCTCCTTGATAGCTTTGTTGAGGATTATCACACTATCAAGGATTTGTCTGTTTCCAATAAAAGCACTCTGTTGAGGTGAGATAATATACTCAAGAACCCTGCTCAATCTTCTAGATAAAACCTTTGCCAAAATTGTATACACACTACCAATCAAGGAAATGGGCCTAAAATCATTAAGATCAGAGGCAACCTCTTTTTTTGGAATTAGCACAATGAATGAAGGATTAAGCCCACGTACTAATTACCCATGTTGGTGAAACTCTCTCATCATTCCCATAAGATCTATTTTAATTACCTCCCAACATTCTTTGATGAAGCAAAAATTAAACCCATCGGGAACCGGGCTTCTGGAACTCTCACAAGCCATCACAGTCTCTTTAACTTCTTCTTCATAAAATTTTGCCACTAACTTTTCATTATCATCATGAGAAATCCTTTTAGTAATAAGATTATTCAATAACAGTGGTTGTCTACAATGGTCCTTCCCAAAATGTTTACTGAAGTGTTCAAAGATATAATCTCTAATACTTTCTACCTCTTCAGTCCAGCCTCCATTCACTTATAAACCACGAATATCATTTATTTTCCTTCTCCTGTTAATGCAGATGTGAAAGAATTTAGAGTTAGTGTCACCTTCTTTTAACCATCTACACCTCGCTTTCTGTTGAATTAGAGTGTCTCTACGTTTTATTTCTGTGAATAACAATGCTCTCTCACAGTTTCTTTGTTCAATTTCATGCTCTTCCAAACCAAGGGTATCATCCATCATATCTAATCTTCTTCTTTCCTCCTTATGCTTTTCAATATTCATCTCCATATTGCCAAACACACAAGAATTCCATACCTTGATATCTTCCTTGAGTAATTTCAGCTCCTTTTTCATTACAAAGCCCCACGCATCCTTCAATTAGATAATCATTCCACTTGGATTCAATAAATTCTCTAAACTTGGGATGACTCAGCCATGCATTAATGAATCGAAAAGGTGTAGGACCCCAATTCTTACCTGAATTATCTAAAATGATAAGACAGTGGAATAAAATCGAACGTAACATACACTTTTGATACGAGTTTGGCCACTTATTGACCCAAAAACTATTGATGAGGATTATATCAATTCTACTTTTGCAGGTCCCATCCTGTCGATATAAAAAATAATCGTATAATTTTGAACTATTTTTTAATCTATTATTTTTTTATGTGTGAGATAAATTGATTTATTGTTAAAGTATAATTGTTATATTGATAAAATATGTTTATTAGTATTACTTCAAATTTAAATGAGGCATGAATATTAATCTACATGCTCATTCAAATTGGAATAAATACTCGATATAGAAAAATTATTAAATCTTTAAAAATAATGTTCGTGCAACACACGGCTAATGAGTAGGGTAATGTAAACTCCTGCCATTTGTAAGTTGTTCAGTCACATGTTAAATTATGACTATAATCGTTGTATGTAAGAATGGATTGCATGTCAGCAAAAAATAATTAATACATTGCATTTGAATTTTTTTATTAAATATAATTACGTAATGAAACCTAAAAAATAATGAGAACTTGCAATTTTATTTTTTTTATTTATGATGCTTACATATAGTGATTACCTGTAAATAAAGACTATATATAAAAGATGTCTATTTAAAAAAATTGACCATTTCACGAAATAATATTTATTATTTATTCTAAATTTTTTAAAATCTATTCCCGTGCAATGCATGGGTAAGTGTTTTTAGTACAAATTTAAAAGTTCTTAAAATGAAAATAAAAAATCTTCAATAGTTATCCATCTATACAGTTCCAAAATTCCTAATAGATAGACATTACCAAGGAAAAACTGAGTTCTTTCATAAAAAATGCAAGTTATAAAAAATGGAGATAACAAGAAAACTTTGATGGAAGCAAATCAAATATTACATAATTTTTATCAGAATCAAAGCTGATACTAATGATAACTCCTTATCAAGATTTACTCTCTAATATAAGTGAAGAGGTGATTATTCACAAAAAAAAAAAATTCATTCCTCAAAATGAATATAAACACTTAGAGGGTGATTTATTCACATTGAATAAATAATATTTATAGTAAAAATTAGAGAATTATATACTAATTGTATTTATGTTAGCGTAAATTTCATCCAAGTTGTTAGTAGAAAGTAAGGGTTGGTGAAATGCAACATTGAAGGAGTGTGAGTTTGAATATTCTATTAAACTAAGGGTTAATTACGTATAAAGTCCCAACCTTTTCGCCAATTTTAAATTAGTCCAAACTTTAAAATATTTATAAATACATATCCGACTTTATTCCCATATTGCAACTTCAACTACCGGACAGTTGGAGGTCTGCCCGGTGGCTGATGTGTCACGTTTTTATCCACGTTAATCTCTACATGTAAATTTTTAAAAGAAATTAAACGATGTCGTTTTATGGGGAATTTTGAGCAGCTCTTCTCTTCTCCAACGTGTATACCTCACCGCCCACAATCGACGCGGTGGCGTTACCCATCTGCCGCAGTAGCTCATCTCTCACCATCGAGAGTTCCAGGTTAACAAGTACGGTGAACACTGTGCCCGCACTCAAACCTATATCTGACTTCCTAAACAAACCAAAAGCATACTGTAACAAGGATAATTGATTCAAAATCCAAAATTCTCCCACATCTGTCTAACCGCGGTCATCAAATTCAAAATATCATCTCGAGAGCCACTACAATCTCTAATTAAAAAAATAAATGACTTATGCATAATGCCCCAAAAATTATCGGGTACTAAGAAATGCAATATTTGAATTCTGCCATCTGATTGCATACCCATTGGAAGAATTTGAAACATCGTGGAATATTTCCGCTGTTCAAGGCTATGATTGTTGAAACCAAGTGTTGGCTCAAGTGAGAAACAAGAGATTTCAGGCGATTAATTTTTTTCACCACATCTCAGATTCATTTGTCTACAGGCACGGTGTTCACTATACTTGTGAAGCCAGTGTACTAGACAGTGAGAGATGAGTTGGGGCGGCAGATGGGTAACGCCACCATATCGACGGTGGACGGAGCTATACACGTTGGGGAAGAGAAGAGCTGCTCAAAATTCCAATAAAACGACGTCGTATGATTTTATTTTATGTTTAATTTACATGTGGAGAATGACATGGATAAAAACATGACACATCAGCCACCGAGCAGACCTCTAACTGCCCGGTGGTTCAAGTTGCAATAAAGGCATAAAATCGAGTACTTATTTGTAAATATTCAAAAGTTTGGACTAATTCGAAATTGACAAAAAGGTTGGGACTTTTCACGTAATTAACCCTTAAACTAATATGGAATTAAAAGTATTCTAATGTTCATCTTATCATATCTACAAACTTTATTAACTCACATACTAATTTTAGTGAGCAAAACATTCTACAATCTTAAATAACTCACTTACTAATTTTAGTTAACCAAACACTCATTCATTATCTTAAAAAATCAAATTATCACTAGACCCTTAAAATAGATTAATCAACACTACTAGAATTTTTTAATCTACTCATGCATACTATATTACATCACCATAATTATCTCATGTTGGCCCAAAGGTCCATTTATAAACGTCACAAAAGGACAAAAATCAGAATCAAAATTGTGCATAAATTTGTGAATGTCAAAAGGCAGAAATTATGCCAATCAACAACGTAGCTTATGAAAAAAATTGTAAACAAATATTTCCAGAGTAAGATCATCCAATTGACCTAGGATCCGATCCACCACCACAAGGAAACATTCAATTATATTATCAAAAATAATATTGAACTTACATAAAATTTGTAAAAAATACTACAAATTTTGGCATATAAATTTTTTTAGGTAAATTAAAGAATTAGCTGCAGATAATTCATCATGTTCCAAAGATGTACAATACGCAGAATTTAGTAATCTGATCAATTACATTTCTACTTTAGACATTATATATGGATTCTTGATCAATTTAGTAGGACAAGAGATTATCTACTCAAACTGGATACTATCACTAGGAAGGAGCCCAACCCAAGTACTCTTGTAACATTTCTCCAACCTAAGGTGAGCCTTGTCATCACTCCATCATTACTAATAGAAGCTTCATAGTTAACCAATATGAGACATTTAATTAGAATTACAAGTAGATGAACAAAACAATTAGCTGATCCCAATACAGCAACAATAGAAGAAGGCAAAACCTAAGTAAGCAATACAATCGAATCAAATAATCAAATACAATCCATAAATCAAAACAATATATATGATAAATAAATAAATAAATATTCCATCAAAATTTAATGTATTAAATAGAATGATGGAAGAAAACCACTCAAGATGTATATTCACCATCTTCCACTATTATGTCAAACTTTGATGGACAGTGTTGCGCATTTTCATACATGTCAATTAAATCACAAAGTATGAAGGATATCAATTGTTGTGGAGAAGTGACCAAACTAAATTATCAAACCCACAGAACAACAAATTACCATTATTACTTACTTATAAAATTTCTAAACTAACTAAGACGAGATGCTTGTACACCGATTTGTGTGTGTCCCCAAGTATAAGGAATTAATTATAGAGCAACGTGTGACCAAGTGATGTATCAAATCCAGAGGATAATTCTAGACTCACTATTTAATTTAATTTATGACCACTCAAATTTAATTTAAACTAAAGATGTAGAAAATAATTATTAAAAATAATAAAATTGCAAATAAAATTAATACGCAAGTATTCAAGAGAGAAGGAAAGATAACTCTAGGAAATCCAGTTTGAATTGGTCAAATCAATCACTAGACAATCGGTTAGAATTCCTACAGATTTTATGAAAGCAATCGATTAATTGGTGCTGGCTCCTGTTTTTCTTCACTGTTTTGGCTCGTTAGCCTTTGTTTCAACTCCGAATTGAGATCCACTTTTTCCTACGTCTTTCTTATCATAGGTTTATAGGTTTAAGCTCATTCACACACATTTCCATAAAAACACAAAACACAACCAAATAACACATAAAATACGGATAAAAATATACGAAAACACATATAAAAAGACACTAAAATCTAGGTGAAAATATCACTCATCACACCCCCAAACTTAAAGTGTTGTGCGTCCCCACACAACGAAAATGATAAACCAAGGAGAGTGATTTTCACCTAGGAAAAGACTAAACGAACATAAGTAACAACACATCAATAATAATAAGAACCACAATTTATGCTAAGTCATCCTACATCAATAAAATCATAACATGAGAAATTAACAAGTTCAATCAAAAGAGAATAAAGTGTAATATAGTCCCTTTTAGTCCAAGCCTTACATAGGTTATAAATTTCACTCAACACTCTTTAAAATAGGGTAAAACAATACTCATCAATCGATTGGCTCGACTCGCTATAAGCTTGCTCGTGGACTACATTCACAAACCACCAAAGTTTAAATTAATGATCAAAAAGGTCTTTAATTGGGATGTAATGATAGGCTCTTTGGTAAGGTAGGAAGAGTATGGATAATAGTGACTAACAAGTGTAAGTAATCGAAGAGATGATCAACTTCCTCAACTTCTCCACTTTTCTTTCTTCCTTTCTCAACTTTGGTAATCACAAGCACTAATCATCAACTTTCCTTAGATTTTGAGCTTCTTTTAATGCATGCTTCCTTCTTTGAACTTTTAAGTACTTGAGCATATTGTTATTGCTTTGCTCATTTTCTTATTTTGAGGTTGCATGTTCATTCTTCTTTGTGCTCTTTTTCATCATTTTTCTTGCTTGTTTACCATTTTCTTTCTTTTCTTGCACAATTCTCATCAAACCTTTCTAAACCACATCTCCTCAATCACTCACACAAAAGGTATATATGTAAGGCTTAAGTGGGTAATCATGGCTTGTAATGTGCTTATATCACAATAAATAGGCTTTAAGGCTCAAAGTGGTTGACTAGGGATGATGTTCATGGTAGGGAAATATATGGTAATGACTACAATAACAAGGATGGCCTTAGATCATGTCACTAATCTCCACAAATCGGGCTCGTTCCTATAGTCCTTGAGCAAATTCTAGCTTATCAAACACAACCAATCCACTCATGAAGAAAAATACCATGTATGCACGGTTGAGGCTCAAACGCTTGTGCTCGGACCTTAAGAAACTTATTACACTACATCCATCTCAAAATTGAACAAGTTAAGTAAAACATGTCACAATTCGAAAGTGTAGAGATTCTTAATCATAACTTGTCATCACTTACTACCACAACATATCACCACTCATGTTCAAAAATGACTCACAACATCCCAAAACAAGCCACCAAACATACCAAGACAAAAATAAGAAAACACACAAAACATAAAATAAAGACTCAACAAACAAGAAACAAAACAAAAAAAAAACACATAACATGCAAAAACAAAAATCACCATCATTAAACAATGAAGCACACATTCATACCATCCATGACAATGAAGCTCAAAATCATCCCAACCTTGATTGAAAAGGAAATCCTAAATTACAAAAATAAACATCCCAAAAACATAACACATGAAGTAACATGCTAATTCATTCAATCCAAATCAAAATCAATTAAAAGTGATAAGGTGTAGAGTACTCCCTCAATAGGCATTTGGTAATGAAAGCGTTTACTCCAAGCTCCATTCGTGCTTCCAATACCCTTCATTCATACTCAAAACTCATACAACACCATTGGCTCAACAATTGCCTTAAAAATATGGATTCACATGCACTTCAACACCACTAATCATACCAAAATCCAACCAAACTCGTGAGAAAATTTTAAAATTGAGTGAATTTGAGTGAATTTTACAAGAAGACCTATCATCATCAATATCATCATATCAAGCACACTCAAGTGGTGAGTCACACCACACACTCTCCCCCCAAACTTAAATCGAACTTAGAAGTGAGAATTAAGTTTGCAAAAAGTGGTGGGACTTACCCTTGTAGTTTCCATTGATGATCTTCTTGTGGAGAAGTAAACGCATCCACACAACTCAAGCTATGTTCACCATGCACTTTTCCCCCAAACTTGACTCGATACAAGATTCGAGAATTAAGTTTGCAACAAATGGTGATATTTTTACTCAAATCCATGAAGCACTTCTCCTTTCTTCAACATGCATTTTTCTCACAAGCACAATCCACCTACAAGACCAAAATCAACAAAAAAAAAACATCAAAATAACAAAAGAATGGGTTGCCTCCCATTTAGCGCTAAGTTTAACGTCTTCAAGCCGGACGGAATTTTACGATCATTGGACCAACGAATGGTCCATCCCACTTTCTCCTCGCATCCTCACTTTGAATATTAGCTTGGCCTTCGTCTTGTCCACTAGCTCAACCTCTCTATTCTTGCTCACTAGCATCAAATCGTCATCAAGAAGTGATTCTAGTGGACTTTCTCTTTCTCCTTTGTCAAGTTTTCAATCGAGGTTCGGAGCTTTCTTCCTATCAACATCACAAGAAAACAAGTTAGCATTTGACAATTTCATATAATCATGAAGAAAAGAATTTAAATTGTCAAAGAGAAGAGAATCATGATCATCGAAATCATCTGGAGGCTTTAAGTGAGACTTGGCTCTTTTTTCCTTCTTGCACATGAACGTGACACTCTTTCCTTTTGAGCTCAAGGATAACTCTTCTCTACCAACATCAATTCTTGCTCTTCCCGTAGCTAGAAATGACCTTCCCAAAATGAGTGGAACTTTGGGGTCCGCCTTCACTTCCAAAATCATGAAGTCGACTGGGAAAGCTAGCCCCTTCACCTTTACCTCCACGTCTTCAACAATTCCTAGTGGCTTCACAACCTCACCATTGACAACTTCAAGACGGATAGTAGTAGGCTTCAGCTTTTCAATTGCAAGGTCTTTGAACGTGGCATGAGACATCACGTTAACGCTTGCCCCCAAGTCACACAATGCATCAAGGGTACCTTTCTTTTCAAAATCACAAGGGATTATGAACTTCCCCGGATCACCAACTTTTGTAGGCCCCCCTTTTTGCATTGATCCACTTGCTTCGGGTTGCTCTTCTTTCCTTTTTTCTCATACTTTTTCTTGAGCTCTTTCACATACTCCTCAAACTCCTTTTTCTTCTCCTCTTTTACAAATATTTGTGGATAGGGAATAGGGAATGGAGTGATCGGAATACCCCAATAATCACGTTTGTACTCCTCTTCTTTACCCTTTTCTTCAACTTTCTTTTCCTTTTGCACCCTTTTCCACTTAGGTATCCATTTAGGCTTTTGCTCTTCTTTCATTTCTTCAACAACCTTGCTTTCCACCAACCCTTCTTCAACCTTTATTTCCTCTTCCGTTTCAACAAATAAACATTGAGCTTTCGGATTAACCTCGGTTGTGGCTGAAAACTTTCCTTTTTGTTGAGCACTCAATGAACTTGCCATTTGTCCAACATTATATTCCAAAGCTTTGAATCTTCTTTCATTATTTTCCTCAAAAGCTTTGAATCTTCTTTCATTAGCTTCATCTCTAGCTTTGTTTGAGGCAATCATTTGTTCAAGTAGCTCATCAATAGATGCTCTCCCCTCATTGTTTGGTGCCTTATCCCCCGGTTGATATCCCGGAGGATAAGCAACCGCATTGCTTGGGTTTGAGTAGGAGAAGTTGCTTTGCCTTTGTTGTTGTGGGTATGAGCTTCCGCTACTTTGACCATTGAAACCCCCTTGCCTTGGTGGATAGCTTCCTTGACTTTGGTTGAAACTACCTTGGAAATTATTTTGGTAATTCCCTTGGTAGTTTCTTCCTTGCATGTACGACACATCCTCAACACGTGGCATAGAGTTGGCCCATTGTTCACCATCCACAACATTCGGAGGTAGCACACCTTGCTCAACTTGTAGCCCCTCAACCATATTCGCTCCTTGATTGTTCACACTTTGATTCAAGCTCATTTGTTTAATGACTTCCGCTACTATCTTTTCCATGCTTGGCACTTGTGCTTCAACATTCACACTCTTCACACTCGAGTGTTGCCCTTGATCAAAACTTTCAAATCCATAGCATCCACTTACCCTCTCCGATGGCCATTGGTACACATTTGTAGCAATCTCTTCAAAAATTTTTATGGCCCTTTCCGGAGTCACTCCAAGTACGGATCCACCCGCCGAACCATCAACAAGCACTCTTTGCCCATTCACAAGTCCTTGATAGAAAAAACCAACTTGTTGATTCTCCGGGAAACCATGTTGTGGACACTTGTGTAGCGTATCCTTAAACCTTTCCCACGCTTCATAAAAACTCTCTTGAGGCATTTGCTTGAATTGAGTGATCAAGCTCTTCATTTGAAGCGTCTTGGAAGGTGGGAAGTATTTGTTCAAAAACAATCGTGCTAGCTCGTCCTAAGTATTGCACGTACCGGGAGTAATGGTAGATAACCATGTTCTTGCTCTATCCTTTAAAGAAAATGGGAATAACCTCATCTTGATGCAATCTTCACTCACCCCATTCATCTTCACGGTGTTGGCAATCTCCACAAATTGGGGTAGATGAGCATTAGGATCTTCATTCGGGGTTCCACTAAATTGTTGCTCTCTCACCAATGAAATCAAGCCCATTTTAAATTCAAAGTTGTTGGCATGAATTGGTGGTCCCATCATTTGTGGCATTGCTCTTGGCATAAAGAAGTCCCGGATCACCCTTTGATCATTTTGCATCCCGTGTTGCACCGGAAATGGAGGTGGTGGTACATATGCTTGTTGTGGAGGAGCATAAGCTTGTTGAAAGCCTTGTTGCCTTATAACTTGTTGCACCATTTGTTGAAGAAAAGCTTGGTTGTTCATAGCTCCATGATTTTGATAGGCTTGTTGAGGAAGATTTGCATTGAATTGAGGTGCGTTGTCATGCACGTTCATATTGTGTCCTCCTTCCCCATCATGCTCTATCTCCACGCGATTATCTTCTTGAAAATTCTCCATAAGATCACTATTTTTGGTTTTGTTCTCTCTTCTCCTTCTCCTCAAAGTGTTTTCAAGCTCTAGATTAATTGGTTCGACTTGATTCCCTTTTGACCTCGTTTGCATACACCTTCAAGATAAGAGAAATTAGAACAAATTTTCACAAAGCAAATACAAGTAAACAAATAAAATAAAAAAAAAATGTCTCTATTAAGATTACTCAAAACGATCCTTCTTCAAGCTACTAGCAACCGTTGCCTCCCCGGCAACGGCGTCATTTGATTAGCCATAGTTTAGTGGGTAATGACCAATTCAAGAAATTATCGAACCCAAGGGAGGTAGGCACTAGTGCTTAAGCGATCTCACGTTTGTTGTAATTTTATAGAGACGAATCATCAATGGATTGGTTGCAAACAATTAGATGACAAGTGATCAAAGCAAGTAATGATCAATCAACAAGATGGATGGAAAGTGGTTTACCAAATTGATTAAAAGTGAGATTAACAACAATCAAGAAGTGGAAATTCTAGGAATTATGTATCAAATTCATATGTATCATGGATTGTAGACTAAGGGCCAACACTAAAATCACCTACACTCCCTCTCGAGATGGATAGGATATGAATATCAAATAGCTCAATGGATTGGTTCTCACTTAAACAATTCCAACTAGGTACTAAGCTTAAATGAGAGTCCCTTCACACAATTAATCAATCTCTCGATCAAACCAATCACATGTCCTACCAAAGGGTTCTAAACTATGAAGGACTTCTCAATCTCTTCACAATCTATAATGCACATGAAGTGTTTGATGAAATGATTCACTCAATTATCCTAAGCATATAATTGATTTCTCAATCTAATCACATATTTAGAACAACTAAACACACAAATCATCAATACAAATCAAGCAATTAATAATCAATGGTAGAAAATCATAGATCCAATCAACATATGAATTAAAATACATAAATTCCCAAAATTATCCAACAACTCTCATATTGCTAATCTCATAAGGGAGATTAGCCTACCATATTAACAAGGAAATTAACATAGACATTAAGATCCTTCAAAAACATGATAAAACTATGAGGTTGAACTACAAAGTATGGATGAAAACTCCCTTGATGTCACTTCAATGGTGATCTTCTTCCTTTCCTTGCAATCTTCCTCTCTTCCTTGCTTCTTTTCTTCAATTTGATGAAGGTTTTAATGGTGGGATGATGGTAGATCTAATGGATGGTGAATGGATGAAGATGAAGGTGTAAAATGGAGAGAATTGTGTGTGATGTGTGTGGGGAAGGTGGAATTTCGGATCTCCTCTCACATATTGAAGTATTGGGTATTTATACCCCTTGGGAGGCTTCTAGAAGGATTCTGATTTTTTTTCCAGGAATTTACACAGCACGAGTCGTGCTCGGTAACACGGCCATAAGGTGGCCGTGTTGTGTCTTCTGATGTCGGCACACGGCCTCTGCTTACAGGGCCGTGTTGATGACACGACTCGTGCTGCCAACACGACTCGTGTCACTGGACACGGCCTTAAGGTGCCCGTGTTGAACAAACTGGTGTCGCCGCACGGCCATCTCTTACAGGGCCGTGTTGGCTACACGGCCCGTGTTGGTGCTGGCTCCTGTTTTTCTTCACTGTTTTGGCTCGTTCTCCTTCGTTTCAACTCCGAATTGAGATCCGCTTTTTTCCTACGTCTTCCTCATTCACACACATTTCCATAAAAACACAAAACACAACCAAATAACACATAAAATACGGATAAAAATATACGAAAACATATATAAAAAGACACTAAAATCTAGGTGAAAATATCACTCATCAATATATCATGTAAGAAATTCAAAAAATCATATCAATTAAACCATTAAGAACTCAACAAATCCATAGATCCTTAATCCATCAAGTGGCTAGCCTCAAAAGAGGTCTAGCCAACAACAAACATCCTCAATAGATGTCTTTGTAAGTAATGCTCAGTTTGATGAAGCATCCAGTAAAACACGAGAATCACAATTGAACCCGTTGTAGAAAATACTAATGTATTGATCTTTAAATAACCCATGTTGTGAACACTTCTGAAGCATGACCTTGAACATATCCCAAGATTCATGAAATTTTTTACCATTACCAATAGCAAATTGGTTAATATCTTGCTTCACACCTTTGAAGGTGGCATGTATTTCTCCAAGAACTTCACTTTCAATTGCTCCTAGGTAGTGCATTCAGCAGCACTAAGAGTGTCGTGCCAATCTTTCGCTCTATCAGTAAGCGAAAATTTAAATAAGATGACCCTCCTTACATCTTCATGAGTTCCGGCATACTTTTATGTACTTGCATAACCAAGGAACTTATTAAGATGTTGTTGAGGATCCATGAAAGTTCCCCAGAGGAGTTCCTTTCTATCATGCTGATAAGAGCGGGATGAAGATCAAAATCAGCATCAGCTCCACGCGCTCCTAACAGCCCCACGTTGTCCCCTTCGTTATTCTTAAAGACTTCACGAATGGCAACACTGTCTGGATTTGGCCTTTCTAAACTGGACATGTTGACTGCTTCTGCTTCCCACTTGTCTTTGATTGCAGCTTCAATCATTTTCGAGTTAGGTACTTCAACTTTAACTCCTAGATTAAGAGCTTTGGTTGCTTCCACATATTTGTTTTTCTTCTTTTTTGCCTTCTTCTTCCTCGATGATGCTCCAATTTCTGGATCAAAAGCTGCTTGTGTTGCTCCCTTCGACCTAGTGTGCATACACTTAAGCGTTAGAAATTAAAGAAAAGTATGGAGTAGTTTCAATTAAAATAAAAATAATAAAATTGATAAGGACAACTGTCCCCGGCAAAGGCGCCAAAATCTTGATGGGCGTTTTCTCAACACACAATTAATCCCCAAGTATGAAAGATGCGTTTGTAGCTTAGATAAGCGACCAAGTTATAATATTGAACCCGAAGAACAATTGATTATCAATTTATTATTATTTAAATTAAAATTAAACTATTGTTGGTAATTTGGTTGTAGAATAATTACTAATCTAGTGAATAGAACAATAAAATAACAAATAAAATAGAGGCAATAGAAAATTAACGAGAGTAAATAAGTGAGAAGATAGGTAGCTCTACGGGCCATCCGGTTTTACTAATTATTCTCTCTTCCGTATGCCAATGTCTAACTCTGCCTAGTGGACTATGGATGCATCACTAAGGCATGCAAATATATTGTATAGACACAAGTAAATATGTGTTTAACACATGTGAATCACCTTGGACCAAGAACATAATTATACCCCCTATTTCTATATACTATTAGTATCAATTATTTTCCGTGCACTAAGTACTCTAACCCGATATGATCTCCCTTTATAGATACTATATAATTACCCTCTTTATCCTACTTACTAACCCGAATTCAATTCAATTAATAAGTATTTATATAAAATAGTCCTAATGAAGCTTCGAAGTCCCCTAACTTAGAATCATAACATAAAATCCTACTCAGCAGTGAACGCACTCAATCAATAACCAAGATATGTATTCAGACTCTATATAACGGTTAATGATGCACAAAGCGACTCTAAGTAAGAATTAATAAAGCATAGTCTTATATAAAATAAATCCACAAGTAGTGGTGTACGGAGTATACACACGGATGTTCAATTAACTAGATAAAACCTTAATAATCCCTTTAACTACCAAAGCGGTTCAAGCCCATAATGCTTCAAAGAACGTTCATGATGTTTAGATAGATCTTACCCATAATCTTGAAAATTACAAGAAAGATTAAATTGCGAAGTAAATCTAGATGTGTCCGCTGTCGCTTCTCACTCCGTCTTGAATCTTCACTTGGTTCACATTTGATTCGCTGCACGAATCTCTATCTACTGCTCTGTAGGATGGAGTTAGGGTTTAGATGAGGTGTAGGATGGATGTGGAATCTGACTCTCTTTTTGATGTGATCGGCATTCCTTTTTATACTTGTAAAACTCTCTTAATGGACCTTTAATGGACTTTTTCTAGGAAAATACGTCAATTCATGCACAGGATGGTCGGAATTACCAAAAATAGACCCGCATGTCCCTGCTTGACCAAGATTACTCAAGTCTAGCGGGCTCGGCCAGGTCGATCAGCGGTCGAGCGGCCTCCCTGTTTGCTAAAACTCTGTTAAGACCCTCGGTCGACCAATTCTATCTTAGCTCGACCAAGAAGTATTGGTCGAGCGGCTCTTCCCGAGGTCGAGCGGTGTCTCGAAACTTGTATTTTCCGATTCTAAGCACTTTTGACCTATTTTCCTGTATAAATTTATGCTCAAATAGTCTTAGTAGCAACTGATTCGTAGATTTCCCATAAACATACCGATTTTCCTTCATAATAGCCCAAATCGTACTCAATTTCCACACAAATCAGAGTTCAAAATACGTGAATTATCACTCCCATCATGTATATGCATCTAATTGGTTAGAATCAAGGGTTTTTTTTGTAGTTCTCATTCCTGTTTGCATTTGGATCTTTTGGTTAACGTGAACTGTTAGGGTTCCATGCAATTCTACAGCAGCAGAAGCATAAGAGTAGAATCGTATTACCTTTCACCAGGGTTTGATATAGAGGTTGAATAATACTAGGTACAAACTAGGTACAAACGACCTTCTGATCTTCTGTTGTATTCCTAAGCCACGTCTTTGCGTTGTGTGGGCAACGATCTACTAGAAGATCTCATTCTACAGTTATAATCTCTATTTACTTGTTTAGACATGTAGAATAAAATAATCCGAAATGCTAAGATTGGCTATTATATAAGCTACAACAAGGACCAAGAGGAGAAATTACGGTTGGGCCTCCAATTGGGCTTAAGCGTCCAAGTTTAGCCTAAAACTTATACTTAAGTCCAATAATAATAAATCAGTCCACTTATGAAATATTATTGCACTATCACCCCAATCCCAAATTATGTTATGGGCTTCTTATTATTATGAGCCCGTCAATCTTCCCGTGTTTAAGATTCAATGCCCATTAATTACTTAAGTTACTGACAACTCCATTAATTAATATCTTTATCGAGAGTAGTACCACTCAACCTTATTATTATGCTGGAATAAATCCACCTGCAGGGTTTACATGATAATCATTATGAGCTCCTCAAAGGGGCATTATTAACCAATTCTGTTAGGACACAGATTTCTTCTACAATCAACAACACACCATAGATACAACACCATCTTCTAACTAACCAAGCATATTGATTTAATATTTAAATCTCACCCATTGATAAATCAAAGAAATAAATACTGGCTTACATGTCAAGGTTATTGCATAGGGATTCAGAGTATGAATTTTCATAACAACATAGATCAAGTTCTATTATATAGTCAGTATAAATCGAATGATCTCAAGGCAGTCCTATTCAATACACAGAAAATGTACTAGTGCAATTTTATAGTCAAGACTGACTAATGCCAAATCACAGTACGACCATACCGATAGATAGTCCCCATCTATCTCAGTTGGAACAACTGTTTATACTTTATAAGGAGCCGATAGTATGATCTTTCGTGTGACGCCGCTGATTAACCATTTTGTAGAAGGGATGACCAATTAAAATAATTTATCGAACCACAGGGAGGTCGGCGCTAAAGTTTGAACGAGATCACGTTTATCGCAATTTTATAGAGACGAATCTTCAATGGGAAGTTTGATCATACAAGAAATTAAATCAATCAAAGCAAGCAAGCAAGCAATGATTAGCAAACAAGATAGATGGATGAAAAGTGGTTTTCCAAATTAAGTAAAAGTGAGATTAACAACAATTAAGAAGTGAAAATCCTAGGATAAATGCATCGAATTCACATAAATCATGGATTGAAGACTAAGGGCTAACACTAAGATAACCTAAACTCCCTCTAAAGATGAATATGATATGGTTCTAAACATAGCTCAATGAGTTAGTTCTCACTCAAACAATTCCAACTAGGTACTAAGCTTGAAATGAGATCCCTTCACACGATTAAGCAACCTCTCGATCAAACCAATCATATGTTCTATCAAAGGATTCTAAACTCTAAAGGATTTCTCAATCTCTTTACAATTTATAATGCACATGAAGTGTTTGATGAAATGATTCACTTAATTATCCTAAGCACATAATTGATTTCTCAATCTAATCACATATTTGGAACAACTAAACACACAAATCATCAATACAATTCAAGCAATTAATAATCAATGATAAAAAACCATAGATCCAATCAACATATGAATTCAAATACACAAATCCCAAAATTATCCAACAACTCTTATGTTGCTAATCTCACAAGGGAGATTAGCCTATCATATTCATAAAGAAATTAACATAGATAATTAAATCCTTACAAATCATGATAAAACTATGAGGTTTAATACAAAGATTGAATGGAAACTCCCTTGATGTATCTTCAATGGTGATCTCCTTCCATTCTTTGCACTTTCCTCTCTTCCTTGATCCTTTTCCTTCACTTGGATATAGAAATTGATGGTGGGATGATGGTAGATCCAAAGGATGAAGAATGGACGAAGATGATGGTGTGGAATGGAAGAAATGGTGTGTGATGTGTGTGCAGGGCTGTGAATTTTGGATCTTCTCAAAAATATTGAAGTATTGGGTATTTATACCCTTTGGGAAGCTTCTAGATGGATTCTGATTTTTTACAAAATTTCACACAACACGAGTCGTGCTTTGCAACATGGCCATAAGGTGGCCGTGTTGGGTGAATTGATGCTACCGCACGGCCTCTCCTTACAGGGCCGTGTTACGCAACATGGCTCATGTGCTGCAACACGGCTCATGTGCTGTAACACGGGCACAGGGTGGTCGTGTTGGATGAATTGATGTTGGCACACGGCTACTTCTTATAGGGCCGTGTTCCGTACACGGCCCGTGTTGGTGCATGCCCTTATTTTTCATATTTTGTTTCTTCTCGTTCTCCTTCGTTTCAACTCCGAATTGAGATCCATTTTTTCCTACATCATAGGTTTAAACTCATTCAACACATTTCAATAAAAATACAAAATACAACTAAATAACACATAAATATGGATAAAATAATACCAAAACGGATATAAAAAAGCACTAAAATTTGGGTGAAAATATCACTCATCACACCCCCAAACTTAAAGTGTTGTGCGTCCTCGCACAACGAAAATGATAAACCAAGGGGTGAGATTTTCACCTAGGAAAAGACTAAACGAATATAAGTAATAACACATCGATAGCAATAAGAATTACAATTTATGCTAAGTCATCCTACAACATTAAAATCATAACATGCAAAAAAATATTAACAAGTTTAATCACAAGAGAAAAATAGTGTAATATAGTCCCTTTTTGTCCAAGCCTCACATAGGTTATTAATTTCACTCAACACTCTTTTAAGTAAGGTAACAACACTCATCAATCGATTGGCTTGACTCGCTATAAGCTTACTTGTGGACTACATTCACAAACCACCAAAGTTTCCATTAGTGATCAAAAAGGTCTTTCATTAAGGATGTAATGATAGGCTCTTTGGTATGGTAGGAAGAATTTGGATAAAGGTACTAATCAAGTGTAAGTAATCGAAGAGATGATCAACTTCCTTAACTTCTCCACTTTTCTTTCTTCCTTCCTTTTCTTTGCTAATTACAAGCATTAATCATCATCATTCCTTGGATTTCTTTAGCTTCTTTTGATGCATGATTCCTTCCTTTGATTTTTATGATTTTCTTGAGCACATTATTTTTGTTCATTCTCTAGTTTTATGGTTGCATGTCCATTCTTTGCTTGTGCTCTTTTCTTCCTTTTTATTGCTTGTTTACCATTTCCTTTTCTTCTTTTTGCTTTCTCATCAAAATTTTCTAGCTACTATCTCCTCAATCTCTAACACAAAAGGGTAAAATATATAAGGCTCATGTGGGTAATCAAGGCTTGTAATGTACTAAATGCACAATAAAATGGCTTTAAGGCTCAAAGTAGTTGACTAGGGATGATGTTCATGGTAGGAAAATTTTTGGCAATGACTATAAATGACAAGGATGGTCTTAGATCATTTCAATAATCTCCACAAATCAGGCTCGTTCCTATAGTCCTTAAGCAAGTTCTAGCTTATCAAAACTCAATCGATCCACTCATGAAGAAAAATACCATGTATGCACGGTTGAGGCTCAAACGCTCGCAAGCTTGTGCTCGGACCTTAAGGACTTATTACACCACATCCATCTTAAAATTAACCAAGTTAAATTAACCACGTCACAATTCGAAAGTGTAGAGATTCTTAATCATAATTTGTCATCACTTATCACCACAAGATGTCATTACTCACATTTAAAAATGACTCACAACCTCCCTAAACAAACCACCAAACATACCAGGATAAAAATAAAAATTCATACAAAACAAAAACAAAGACTCACCAAACAAGAAACAAACAAAACACATAACATGCAAAAATAAACATCACCATCAAAAGAAAATGAAGCACACATTCCTATCATCCATAATCAATTAAGCACACAAACATCCCCATCTTTGATTGAAAAGTAAACTTCTCAAAAACATAACACATAAAGTAGCATGCTAATCCATTCAATCCAAATCAAAATCAATTAGAAGTGATAAGGTGTAGAGTACTCCCTCAATAGGTATTTGGTAAGGAAAGTGTTCGCTCCAAGCTCCATTCGTGCTTCCACTACACTTCATTCATACTCAAACACTCATACAACACCATTAGCTCAATAATTTCATTAAAAATATGGATTCACATGCACTTCAACACAACCAATCATACCAAAATCCAACCAAACTCAAAAGAAAAAATTTAAAATTGACCAATTTTACAAGAAGACCTATCATCATCATATCAAGCACACTCAAATGGTGAGTTACACCACGCACTCTCTCCCCAAACTTAAATCAAACTAAGAGGTGTGAATTAAGTTTGCAAAAAGTGGTAGGACTTACCCTTGTAGTTTCATCAATGATCTTCTTGTAGAGAAGCATGCGCATCCACATGACTCAAGCTATGTTCACAACGCACTAGCCTTCCAACTTAACTCGAGACAAGAGTCGAGAATTAAGTTTGTAACAAGTGGTGACATATCTACTCGAATCCATGAAGCACTTATCTTTTCTTCAATACGCTTTCTTCTCACGAGCTCTTTCTTCTCACGAGCTCAATCTACCTACAAGACCAAAATACAAACAATAAAACAATCAAAACATAAAAAGAATGGGTTGCCTCCCATCTAGCGCTAAGTTTAACATCTTCAAGTCGGACATAACTTCACGATCATTGGACCAAATATTGGTCCATCATACTCTCTCCTCGCATCCTCACTTTAAACATTTGCTTAGCTCTCTTTTTGTCCACTAGCTCAACTTCACCATTCTTGCTCACGAGCATCAAATCATCATCAAGGAGAGCTTCTAGTGGACTTCCTCTTTCTCCTTTGTCTAGCTTCCAATCAAGGTCCGGAGCTTTCTTCCTATCAACATCACAAGAAGACATGTTAGAATTTGACATTTTCATATAATCATGAAGAAATGAGTTTAAGTTGTCAAAGAGAAGGGAATCATGATCAATTAGATCATCCGGAGGCTTTAAATGAGACTAGGTTCCTTTTTCTTTGTTACATAAGAATGTGACACTTCTTCCATTTTAGCTCAAAGAAAGCTCTTCTCTTCCAACATCAATCCTTGCTCTTCCCGTAGCTAGAAATGGCCTTCCCAAAATGAGTGGAACTCGAGGGTCCGCCTTCACTTCTAACACCATGAAGTCGACCGGAAAAGCTAGCCCTTTCACCTTCACCTCTACGTCTTCAACAATTCCTAGAGTCTTCACAACCTCTCCATTTACAACTTCAAGATGGATAGTTGTAGGCTTAAGCTCTTCGATTTCAAGGTTTTTGAACGTGGCATGAGACACCACGTTGACATTTGCCCCCAAGTCACATAATGCATCAAGGGTGCCTTTTCCTTCAAAATCACACGGGATTATGAACTTCCCCGGATCACTAACCTTCGTAGGCCCCCCTTTTTGCAACGCTTCACTTGTTTTGGATGACTCTTCTTTCTTTTTCTCGTCATATTTCTTCTTAAGAGTCTTCGCATATTCCTCAAACTCATTTTTCTTCTCCTCCTTTACAAACATTTGTGGATAGGGAATAGAGTGATCAGAATACCCCAATAGTCACGTTTGTACTCCTCTTCTTTGTCCTTCTCCTCCACTTTATTTTCCTCTTGCACCCTTTTCTACTTAGGAATCCATTTATGCCCCTTCTCTTCTTTCTTACTTACTTCTTCCATTTCTCCAACAACCTTGCTTTCCACCAACCCTTCTTCAACCTTTCGTTCCTCTTCCGTTTCAATAAAAAAACATTGAGCTTTCGGATTCACTTCAGTTGTGGCTGGAAACTTTCCTTTTTGTTGAGCACTCAAAGAACTTGCAATTTGTCCAACATTGCACTCCAAAGCTTTGAGTCTCTTTTCATTCGCTTCTTTTGCCTTTTTCAATGATTCATCTCGAGCTTTGTTTGATGCGATCAATTGCTCAAGTAGCTCATCAATCGATGCTCTTCCCTCATTGTTTGGTGCCTTGGCCCCCAGTTGATATCCCGGAGGGTAAGCAACTGCATTGCTTGTATTGGAGTATGAAAAGTTATCTTGTCTTTGTTGTTGTTGTGGATATGAGCTTCCACTACTTTAACCATTGAAATCTCCTTGCCTGGGTGGATAGTTCCCTTGACTTTGGTTGAAATTACCTTGGGAATTATTTTGGTAATTCCTTTGGTAATTTCTTCCTTGCATGTAAGACACATCCTCCACACGTGGCATAGAGTTGGCCCATTGTTCACCATTCACAATATTTGGAGGTAGCATCCCTTGATCCATGTTGCCTTCAACCATGTTTACTCCTTGGTTTGGACTTTGATTCAAACTCATTTGCTTCATCACCTCCGCAACTATCAATTCCATGCTTGGCATACTTGGTTCAACACTAGCACTCTTAACTTGTTGACCATGATCAAAACTTTCAAACCCATAGCATCCACTAATCCTTTCCGATGGCCATTGATAAACATTTGTAGCAATCTCTTCAAATATTTTTATGGCCCTTTCCGGAGTCACTTCAAGTACGGATCCACCCGCCGAAGCATCAACGAGCACTCTTTGCCCATTCACAAGTCCTTGATAGAAAAATCCAACTTGTTGATTCTCCGGAAATCCATGTTGTGGACACTTGCGTAGCATATCCTTGAACCTTTCCCACGCTTCATAAAAACTTTCTTGAGGTATTTGCTTGAATTGGGTGATCAAGCTCTTCATTTGAAGTATCTTAGAAGGCGAAAAGTATTTGTTCAAGAACATTTGCGCAAGTTGATCCCTAGTGTTGCACGTACCGGGAGTAATGGTGGATAGCCATGTTCGAGCACTATCTCTCAATGAAAAAGGAAACAACCTCATCTTGAAACAATCCTCACTCACCCCATTCATCTCCATGGTGTTGGCAATCTCCACAAATTGAGCTAGATGAGCATTAAGATCTTCATTCGGGGTTCCAATAAATTGTTGCTCTCTCACCATAGAAATCAAGTCCGCTTTAATCTCAAAGTTGTTGGCATTGATTGGTGGAGCCATCATGTGTGGCACGGCCCTCGGCATAAAGAAATCCTGAATCACCCTTTGATCATTTTGAATTCCATGTTGTACCGGAGGTGGTGGTGGTGGTACATAAGCGTGTTGAAAGCCTTGTAGCCTTAGAACTTGTTGTACCACTTGTTGAAGCAAAGCTTGATTGTTTCTAGCTGCAAAATTTTGATGAGCTTGTTGAGGAGGATTATCATTGAATTGAAATGCGTTGTCTTGCACGTTCACATTTTGTCCTCCTTCCCCATCATGCTCTATCTCCATACGATTATCTCCTTGAAAATTCTCCATTAACTCACTATTTTTTATTTTGTTCTCCTTTTTCTTTCTCCTCAAAGTGTTTTCAAGCTCTAGATCAATTGGTTCAACTTGTTTCCCTTTCGAACTTGTTTGCATACACCTTCAAAACAAGAGAAATTAGAACAAGATTTTCAAAAGCAAATACAAGTAACAAATAAAATAAAAAAATATCTCTATTAAGATTACTCAAAACGATCCTTCTTCAAGCTACTAGCAACCGTTGCCTCCCCGGCAATGGCGCCATTTGATTAGCCATTTTGTAGTAGGGATGACCAATTAAAATAATTTATCAAACCACAGGGAGGTCGGAGATAGAGTTTGAGCGAGATCACGTTTATCGCAATTTTAGAGAGATGAATCATCAATGGGAAGTTTGATCAAACAAGAAATTAAATCAATCAAAACAAGCAAGCAAGCAATGATTAGCAAACAAGATAGATGGATGAAAAGTGGTTTTTCAAATTAAGTAAAAGTGAGATTAACAACAATTAAGAAGTGGAAATCCTAGGATAAATGCATCGAATTCACATGAATCATGAATTGAAGACTAAGGGCCAACACTAAGATCACCTAAACTCCCTCTCAAGATGGATAGGATATGGTTCTAAACATAGCTCAATGAGTTGGTTCTCACTCAAATAATTCCCACTAGGTACTAAGCTTGAAATGAGAGTCCATTCACACGATTAATCAACCTCTCGATCAAACCAATCATATGTTCTATCAAAGGGTTCTAAACTCTAAAGGATTTCTCAATCTCTTTACAATTTATAATGCACATGAAGTGTTTAATGAAATGATTCACTTAATTATCCTAAGCACATAATTGATTTCTCAATCTAATCACATATTTAGAACAACTAAACACACAAATCATCAATACAAATCAAGCAATTAATAATCAATGATAGAAAACCATAAATCCAATCAACATATGAATTCAAATACACAAATTCCAAAATTATCCAACAACTCTCATGTTACTAATCTCACAAGGGAGATTAGCCTATCATATTCTTAAAGAAATTAACATAGATAATTAAATCCTTACAAATCATGATAAAATTAAGAGGTTTAATACAAAGATTGAATGGAAACTCCCTTGATCTATCTTCAATGGTGCCCTCCTTCCCTTTTTTGCACTTTCCTCTCTTCCTTGATCCTTTTCCTTCACTTGGATGTAGAAATTGATGGTGGGATGATGGTAGATCCAAAGGATGAAGAATGGATGAAGATGATGGTGTGGAATGGAAAAAATGGTATGTGATGTGTGTGCAGGGCTGTGAATTTTGGATCTTCTCAAAAATATTGAAGTATTGTGTATTTATACCCCTTGGGAAGCTTCTTGAAGGATTTTGATTTTTTACAGAATTTCACACAACACGAGTCGTGCTCTGCATCACGTCCATGAGGTGGTCATGTTGGATGAATTGATGCTGCTACACGGTCTCTTCTTACAGGACCGTGTTACGCAACACGGCTCGTGTGCTGCAACACGGCTCGTGTTCTGCAACATGGGCACAGGGTGGTCATGTTGGATGAATTGATATCGGCACACGGCTGCATCTTACAGGGCCGTGTTCCGTACATGGCCCGTGTTGGTGCATGCCCCTGTTTTTCATATTTTATTTCGGCTCGTTCTTCTTCGTTTCAACTTCGAATTGAGATCCGCTTTTTCCTACATCTTCCTTATCATATCTAGCATTCAAATAACACAACCAAATATCACTCAGCAGCCGCACACCACATTATCTACAGTATGAAGTAAATGGAGTTTTGCAACAACTTTATTGCAAACGTATGATCACATGATTCTCATTTCAAATATTGTCAAAACATTGTTCATACATAAAGCTAGACTTTTATTATACAATCCAATAATCTCCCACTTATACTAAAAGACTATGCTGCCATTCTGCTACAATACATCTGATTCCCACTCCCACTACATGACCATCAAAAGCTTTCGCCTTAAGGTCCTTGTAAAAGTATTTACTAGGCTATCATCCAATGCAATCTAGGCGACAACAACCTTCCCCTCATCATACAATTTCTTATATTAGGTAGTACTTGTTCTCAATGTGTTTAATTGCCTTATGGGCTCGTGATTCCTTCAAGTTTGCAACAGCACCATTATTATCACAATAAATTGTGATGACCTTGGGCAAACTCAGAATCACATCTAAGTCCATTACGAAGTTTTTAGAACCATACAGATACTTTGGCTGCCACAAGGCTCCAATATTATCTTTTTTTCATGGTGGAGTCCGAAATATACTTCTATATAACACTCTTCCATACTATAGATCTACTTCCCAAAATAAACACATAACCTTGAGGTGGATTTACTGTCGTCCCCATGATTTGAAAATCCCAATCTATATAACCGTCAAGAAGTAATGAATCTGTCCGATAAGCCTACACATAATTTCCAATCCTTCTCAGGCACTCCAAATACGTCTTACCGCAGTTCAATATTCTTGTTCCGGGTTACCTCTGTTAGATTGTATACCAAAACTCTAGCGTTTTGTATGAACAATGTTTAAACAATTAATTTGAAATGAGAATCATATAATCAAATAATTGCGTCTTATAATTTATTTATATGTACGATGCAATAGTCCACTTACTTTATACTGAAGATAATATGTTGTGCGACAACACGCGAAAGATCATATTATCGGTTTTCTTATAAAGTATAAACAGATGCTCACAACCGAGATAGATGGAAACTCTCTATCAGGATGGTTGTAGTGTGGTTTGGTATTAGCTTGTCTTGGCTATAGAATCACATTAGTGCACTTTACGTGTATTGAGCAGGACCGCTTGAGATCGTTCGACTTATACTGACTTATAGAAGTACTTGATCTCTGTTATTATGGATGTCCGTGCTCTTAATCCCTATGCAATAACCTAGACACGTAGGGCAGTATGTATTTCTTTGATTCATCAATGGGTAAGATTTACATGTAATTAAATCAATAAACTCGGTGAGTTGGGAAATAGTGATGTCTCTATGGTGTGCTGTTGATTGTAGAACGAATTCGTGTCTGTTATAGGTTGATGATGTCCCCTTGAGGAGCTCATAAGGATTATCATGTAAACTCTGCAGGTGAATTTATTCCGACATGATAATGAGGTTGAGTGGTACTACCCTCGGATGAGATATTAATTAATGGAGTCGTCAGTAACTTAATTAATTAATGGACATTGTATATCTTAAACATGGGGAGACTAACGGACTCATAATAAGAAGGAGCCCATAATGTAATTATGGGATTAGAACGGTAGTGCAGTAATAATATTTTAGTGGAATATATTATTATTATTGGACTTAAGTATAAGCTTCGGGCTAAGCTTGGATACTTAAGTCCAATGGAGGCCCAACTCTAATTTCTCCTCCTAGTCCCTGTTATAGCCCATATATAAGTCATCTCAACTGTCCGGAAACCATAACTAAAAAGTAATTCAAGCCTAACATTGTGAGGAGGGTGAGGGAACAGTAGATTGAGAAGATCTCGAGGATCGTCGACCACACGACGTCGAGATTGGACTTGGGAATACAGCAGAAGACTGGAAGGTTGTTTGTTGCTGCTGTCCGCCACTTTCTATGATTTTTATAAAATTTTACATACTTTAGAACAGGACGTGTGATATACTGACGGAAAGCCACGGAAGACATGATCATTTTGGCGCATAGATCACTCAAATCTGACATCGGATGAGAGAGTTATGTCCAAAACGGTGAGGCTACGCAGTCTAGTGGCGAGAATTCGTCGTCTTTAACATACCTTGGAGAAAGGCAATACGTTTCTTATTTTCTTGCTTCCGCTGACTGTTAGAAACATATAGAACCCTAACGGTTCATGTTAACCAAATAATCGAATGCCAACAATTGGTATCAGAGCTTCGGTTTCGTGGTGAAGCTTGACACGTTAGGCTAGGGTTTAAGTGATTATGTGATTTACTTTCGGAATAGAATTGCATGATTATGTTAGGGTCTTGTATAATTGTTTTATCCATGAAACCCAATTTGTTCATCGATTATTGTATGAGTTTTTCGAAACCTTTTCGTCAACACGGTACAAAACGACGATGGCCCAATTGGTGAAAGCCTGAACGGGTAAGGCGCCCGATGGCGTTGTTGCGCACATGGGGCAGTGTGGTGAAAGAATTCTTCAGGTGTGTCGATGGGTGGTCGACGCAGAAGTGCGAAGCACCAGCACAGGCGATGGGCGACTAACTTGGCATGCAAGTCACGAAGCGGCGATGGTCGGCACGGCTGGAGTATGGCGCGATGTTGGAAAGGCGCTCTGGGCAGCCCCTGCATCGCTGTCAGCGAGATGTGCAGGGTGGTTTTCAGTTGGCAGGCCTGCACGGCAAAACGTGGCGTGCATCGGCGACAAGCAGACAGTGGCGTGTGAGACAATTTGCGGCGGTTCCAGGCGAGTTTGCTGGTTGGTTAGTCTGGGTTATTGCGGGCAGCGTGGTGGTGCAACTTAATCAACGTCGGATATGTGGTGGCTGCGATCATTATTGATGGTGAGGCGGCCATATGACATTGGTCGGAAGTGGCACAGCAAATCGCGAGCAACATCACGGTGGGAAAGACTTGCAGCGGAGAAGACCTGCTGGACCAGTTCCGCTATCAGATGCCAACTGGAGGTTCCGAGCACGTCTGATAGTTGTTCTTGGCGAGTCAGTCTAGGTTCCGGGCGAGTCTCCCTTTTGGCCAGTCGGTTCTTCATCGTGGCTGGCGGCAACATGGATGGCTTGTGATCAACAGCGACGTACATGATCCATGGAGCTGGAGGCTGACGCTGCGGTGTGGCTGTGCACTGCGGTGAAGCTGTGCGTCGATGGGCTGCAAGTGCGGTGAAGCAGGTGCGACGGGGTGGCTGTTGGCGGCACGGCACTGGCGATTAACGAAAGAATTGGCAGGCATCGGCGATCAGCGTGTGAGGGAAACTTTCTGCTGGGCACGCTACAGCTGCTGGGCACGCTGCAGCTGATGGGCGGCTTGTGCGGTGCTGATCATGAGCACATAAGTAGTGTGTGTTGCCGGGCTTAGAGTCGCGCATGGCACGCACGTTAGGTGTGCTGTACGCGCGGTGTGAAGGCCAGCTGGGCATGGATGATCGGCTTCCGGCGTCATGCTCGGAGGATATTTTGCGGAGTCCTCGGTTCAACAGCGGTTTTTTTCTTGTTAAGACCGTGCACTGATGTGTCTTGAAGCCCAAGTTTTAACCAACTTTTTGAGCAAGTTTGATAATTGCCTTATTTGTTGACCTAGTCAATTTTGTTTTTTTTTTTTTGGCAATTTTCTCTCCTTATATATAATTGCTAATAATTGTTTTATTTGACAATTATTGTTATATATTTGGATGCATGTGCTATTTGAGTTACTACCTTATTTTCCGTAATAATAGTATGTTTATTTGTGTATTTTATTTTCAATATAATATGCATGTAAAACCCTCGGTGTTAAAAAACTAAGTGGGAGAGGGGATTGATAATTAATTCCGGCGACCTCCATTGTTAGATTGTTAGCGATGTGAATAAATTTGCGCATCGGCATTAGAGCCTTCCTCACCATCGGATGAGTTTATTCATGGATTGCTGTAATATACTTCATTAAATAATTATGTTTGTAATGTGTTGCACATGAACTTGTGCGTTAGCATAGACCTTCCTCCCTATCGGATGAGTTTATATGCAGTTCACTGGTACAAACTTATAATTGATTACTGTAGGAAGTTATCCAAGTGCGTGTGTACTTCTCCATCTGTAAGGCACATAAGCTTGCGCAATGGACTAGGGGTCAAATAATGGTGTACACTTAAATGCAAATAATAAGTATCCTCCCCATCGGAGTCACTGCTTTTATTTGCATGGCCAAAGAGGAACCGACTATTAATTATTTTGTCATGAGGTTAGGTTGATAAATGAAATTAATTGGTAAAATATTCTCTTTTAAATGTTCGGATTTGTAAACATCCACACTATCGTGGTTTGCAGACTCACAATGCTTGAGATGTCAGTGAATTTTATTTTTATATTGTTTTAAAGGAATCAATATAAATGGATAAAATTCGAAGATTTGATCGGTGTATTTATTTGTGATTCTCTATAATTTCAAATAGTTTTATCTCGCTTATTGTATACTGAAAGAAATATATTTACTTGTCCAAATTAGATGATTAGAAAAGAATCTAGGTTTTGAATTTTACTGCTTAAGAAAATTTAAATATGTGTTCTTGCTAAGGATGTCTCATGATGCCTTTTATAGTCTCTAATGAAGAGATAAGAGATTCATAGAAATATGATAGTCTCATGCGACTCTTCAGATACTTGAGTAAGTTAGAAAGGCAAGAGGTCATAGATAAGTTGATGAATGAAATGGAAATGCTTGGAATAGAAATTGAAAGGGAAACCTAGATCAATTTATTCTTCATAATTTGTTTGGATGTTTTGAGCAAGTTCTACTTGAAATACGAGAGGTTGTATATGGTGGGGAACTTCTGACAAAACATGTGGCGAAGGAAAGCTATTTTCATCATAATGTGAACAAGGTTAGTATCTCATTCACTAGTCGTTGAAGTATGATTAGTGATGGCATTTACTGACACGTTGTGTGTAGATACCAGAGTCACTAAAAGCCTGCAACTAAGTGATGATGAGATTGTAATATACATGGGTAATACTACGAGAGTAGTGGCTGTTGCAGTGGGAATTGTTTATTTATCTTATGATATGAATAAATATTTGGTTTTGAGAAATTGTCATTACGTACGTTTTTCATAGAAAGAATTTCATTTCAGTTTCTATGCATTTACGGATGGATACTCCATTTCATTTAAATGACTTGGTCATAGTGATGAAGGATGGAGCTATAATCTGTTGTTGTACGTTGGCTATAATTTGTTCACTCTTAAATCATGTTTATCCCACGGATGCAACAAATAGTAATTAATAACACATCTTCTAATTATAATAAGATAAATACTCTTATGGGATGGTTAGATAGATGATGAGTTATTTACAATTATTAAATTCATTTTATGGATATGCCCTAAGAAATAGTATTTCGTATGAATGTTTGTCTGTTTGAGGGATATCCTAGAAAAATAAAGGGTAATTTATTTAGTCCAAAAGATCGAAGGGTGATTGTTAATACAAACACTAGATTTTGAAAAAGGAACTATGTAATAAATTACAAACATATGTATAAGTTGTTCTAAAGGAAGTGAGAGGGAAAACACAAAGTATTAGTACCAAGTGTACAAGAGGAAATACCACAAGGAAAACTGCAATGCGTGTCACGCCTGATACACAATTGCGAGTAGTGTCTTGTCGTAGTGGGAGGGTTGTTCGACAACCTGTAAGATATATGTTTTGGGAGAGTCGTGAGACTTGGTCCCTAGTAAATATGAAATGGACCCACAGATGAGACGAAGCACTGCAAGATAGAAATGCGGATTCTTGGCAAAGTTCAATAAATGTTGAAATAGAATCAATGGATTCTAAATTAGATCTGGGAGCTCGTACGACCACTAAATAGTTTAAAAGCTATTGGAAGTAATATGAAATAAAAGAGGATCAAACGGTAAGGTGAAAACCTTGGAAGCAAAGCTTGTTGCGAAAAGGTATAATCAGAAAGAAAAGGTTCGATTATGAGAAAACCTGTTCACTGATAGCTATGCCTATGTTGATCCAGACTCTTTTATCTATTGCTACTCATATGAAATATGAGGGATAGCAAATAGATGTCAAGACAACTTTCCTGATTGGAAATCTTGAGGAAAATATCTATGTGAAGCAACCAGAGTGATTCATTGCAAAGGGCTAAGAGCATTGTGATAGTAAGCTTAAAAGTGTCCATCGATGGACTAAAGCAAGCTTCAAGATCATGGAACATCTGTTTTGATGAGGAAATCCAGGCATATGGATTTATTCAATGCGCGGATGTGTCTTGTGTATTGAAAAGAGTGATGAAAATATGGTGGTATTTCTTGTACTATATGTAGATGATATATTGCTCATTGGAGACAATGAAAGAGTATTATCAGGCGTATGGGTATGATTGATAAAGCGGTATGAGATGAAGGACTTAAGAAAAACAAAATATATCCTTTTGATCACGGTAATACGGATCACAAGAAAGGATATTATGCTTGTCTCAAGCTTCATGAAATGATACAATCCTTACTCGTTTTAGCATGTGACTTTGTTTAAGAAAATATGCCTTGACACAAAGGAAGATAAAGGAGATGAAAGCGGTTCCTTATACTTCGACGAATAAGGAAGCTTAATCTAAGGAATGCTATGCACGAGTATGGATAACTGTTTTGCCGAATGCATGAACAGTGGGTATCAAGGTAATCCGAAATAAGAAAACTGTGGTAACACATAATTTTGACGTACCTGAAAAGGACTAGAAACTATATGTGGGCTTACCGAACAGATTCACTACTTCTTATGGGTTACATAGATTCAAAATTTTCATATTAGATAGGGACGGTAGTAAATCCACCTCAAAGGTTATGTGTTTAATTTTAAAAAGTAGAGCCATAATATGGAAGAGTGATATATAGAAATATATTTTGGACTCCGGTCTCCATCATGAAAAAATGATAAATTGGAGCCTATGAGGCAGCCAAAGTATCTGTATGACTCTAGAAACTTCATGATGGACTTTGAAGTGTTTTTAAGTTTGAAAAAGATTATCACAATTTATTTTGATGATAATGGTGCAGTTTCAAACTTGAAAGAATCACAAGTCCATAAGCAATTAAACACATGGAGCGCGAGTACCACCTATTACGAGAAATCGTATGATGAGGGGAAGGTTGTTGTCGCCTAGATTGCATCGGATGATAACCTAGTAAAATCCTTTTACAATGACTTTAAAGCGAAAGCTTTTGAAGGTCGTGTAGTGGGAGTAAGAATCAGATGTATGGCAGAAGACATGATAGCATAGTCTTCTAGTATAAGTGGGAGATTGTTGGATTATATACTAAAAGTCTAGCTTTTTGTATAAACAATGTTTAAACAATTAATTTGAAATGACAATCATATGATCAAATGATTACGTCTTATAATTTATTTATATGTACGATACAATAGTCCACTTACTTTATACTGTAGATAATATATTGTGCGACAACACGCGGAAGATCATATTATCGGTTTCCTTATAAAGTATAAACAGATACTCACAACTGAGATAGACAGGGACTCTCTATCGGGATGGTTGTAGTGTGGTTTGGTATTAGCTTGTCTTGGCTATAGAATCACATTAGTGCACTTTACGACCACTTGAGATCGTTCGACTTATACTGACTTATAGAAGAACTTGATCTCTGTTATTATGGATGTTCGTGCTCTTAATCCCTATGCAATAACCTCGACACGTAGGGCAGTATGTATTTCTTTGATTCATCAATGGGTGAGATTTACATGTAATTAAATCAATAAACTCGGTGAGTTGGAAAATAGTGTTGTCTCTATGGTGTTCTGTTGATTGTAGAAGGAATCTGTGTCCGTTATAAGTTGATGATGTACCCTTGAGGAGCTCATAAGGATTATCATGTAAACCCTGCAGGTGGATTTATTCCGGCATGATAATGAGGTTGAGTGGTACTACTCTCGGATAAGATATTAATTAATGGAGTTGTCAGTAATTTAATTAATTAATGGACATTGTATATCTTAAACATGGGGAAACTAATGGGCTAATAATAAGTAGGAGCCCATAACGTAATTATGGGATTAGAAGGGTAGTACAGTAATAATATTTTAGTGGAATATATTATTATTATTGGACTTAAGTATAAGCTTTGGGCTAAGCTTGGATACTTAAGCCCAATGGATGCCCAACTCTAATTTCTCCTCCTGGTCCCTGCTGTAGCCCATATATAAGTCATCTCAGCTGTCCAAAAACCCTAACTGAAAGGTAATTCACACCTAACACTATGAGAAGGGTGAGAGAACAGCAGATTAAGAAGATCTTGAGGATCGTCGCCCACACTACGTCAAGATTGGACTTGGAAATACAACAAAAGACTGGAAGGTTGTGTGCTGCTGATGTCCGCCACCTTCTATGATTTTTATAAAATCATACAGACTTCAAAACAGGATGAGTGATATATTAACAAAAATTCACGGAAGAAAGAATCGTTTTGCCGTATAGATCACTCAAATCTGACATCGGATGAGAGAGTTATGTCTAAAAAAAGTGAGGTTATGCAGGCTGGTGGCGAGAATTCATCGTCTTCAACATACCCTGGTGAAAGGTAATACGTTTCTTATTTTTCTGCTTCCGCTGAATGTTAGAAACATATGGAACCCTAACGGTTCATGTTAACCAAATGATCGAACGTCAACAATCTCAATACTCACTAACTATGCTATTAGCAAAATAGATCCAATCTTGTCCATAGCATTCCATAGATTATGCTTTCTTATTGCTGAAGCATAGGGAACTGCCTTTATCTATTTTATCTTCTTTTGTGTCTTAAGTCATAAATCCTTAAATAAAGTCACATACTAAAATAGTAAGGATTGTATCATTTGTAGGAATCTTGAGATAAGCACAACAACCTTTCTTGTGATCATGATCGCAAGAATGTGTTTTGCTTGTCTTAAGTTCTTCATTCCATACTGCTATATTAACCATACCCATACGTCTGACAGTACTCTTTTATTATCTTCAATAAGCAAGATACTATCTACGTACATACAAGAAATACCACCACATTTCCGTCACTCTTTACTACACATAAGATCAATCCGAGCATTGATTTAATCCACATGACTAGATTTTCTCATCAAAACGGATATTCCATGATTTTTAAGCTTGCTTCAGTCCATAAATGGACACTTTTAAGCTTAAACTCAAAATGCTCTTAGCTCTTTGCAATGAATAACTCTGGCTGCTTCACATAGATGTTTGCCTCAAGACTTTCAATCAGGAAAGTTGTCTTGACGTCTATTTGCTATACCTCATAATTAACATGAGTAGTAACAGACAAAATAATCTGGATCGACTTAGCATAGCTACCGTCGAAATAGGTTTTCTCATAATTGAACCTTTCTTTCTGAGTATACCTTTTTGCAACAAGCTTTGTATAAAAGGCTTCCACCTTACCGTATGATCCTTTTTTATTTTATATGACTACTTTCAACGGCTTTTACACCATTTAATGGTCCTACAAGCTCCCAAATTTGATCCAGAATCCATAGATTTTATTTCAACATTCATTGCAACTTGCTAAGATTCCGCATTTTGATCTTGTAGTGCTTGGTCGTATCCATGGGATTATATCATGTTTACTAGGGACCAAGTCTCATGACTTTCCAAAAACATAAATCTATTCGACTGTTTTACAACCCTCCCACTGCAATGAGGCACCACAGGCAATTGTGTATCAGATGTGACATGCGATGCAGTTTACTTGTGGTATATCCTCTTGTACAATTGGTGCTAAACTTGTGTTTCCCTTCTCACTCTTTTTAGAACAACTTATTCATGGGTTTGTGATTTATTACATAGTCCTTCTCTAAAAAACTAGTGTTCGTGTTAACAATCACTTTCTGATATTTTGGACTATTAAATAAACCACCATTCATTTTTCTAGGATATCCCACAAACATCAATACCACATGTTGTTTCTAGGGCTTACCCATTAAATGAATTTTTTAATTCCAAATAATTCATTATTTATCTAACCATTACCATAAGAGTCTTATTCCTTCTTCCCCACACCATTCAGTTGGGGTTTGCCTAGTGTAGCCAACTTGGGATTCAATCCCAACCTTTGATAATTAGCTCCTAACTATCCTAAAAGGTACTCGCCATCATGATTAAATCGTAATGACTTGATATATTTCCATGTCACTTCAGCGTATCAGCCATGCACTTCTTGATTTAATTATGGTACTCAGACTTGCAGTGCATCAAATAAATATATCTTGTTTCTAGAATAATTGTCAAGCAAAGTGATGAATATTCATAAACACCTCTCGTTAGGATAATCTTAGGACTGTATAAATTAGAATGAACCGTTTCCAATATATCTTTACATGGCTCTATACCCTTTTGCCTTGAAAAGGCAATTTATCATTTCACTTCCAAGTAAGACTCACAAGTTCGATAGTTTCCACTTCCAATAAACCTAATGGTTCATCGGCTATCAACTTTCGAATCGTACTTAAGTAAAATGATCTAGTCTTTGATGCCAAAGGTATGTTTAGTTCATCTTCGAAGATTTATTTCTCTTAATAAGATTGGAAGATGCATTATTAATTACTATTTGTTGCATTTGTGGGATAAACATGATTTAAGAGTATACAAATAGTCCACTGACGTACCAAAATAGATTATAGCTCCATCTTACATTATAGTGATCATGTCATTTAAATATAATAGAGTATCCATCCGTAAATGCCTAGAAACCAAAATGAAATTCTTTCTATGAAAATGTACATAAAGACAATTTCCCAAATCAGACATTTATTCCTATCATAAGATAGATAAACAACTCACACTGCAACAGCCACTACTCTCGTAGCTTTACCCATGTCTATAATAATCTCATCATCACTTCATTGCAGATATTTAGTGAATTCAGTATCTACACATAACGTGTTAGTAAATACCATCGCTAATCATGCTTCAATAATTAACGAATAAGATTCTAACCTTTTTCACTCCTTGATGAAATTGACTTTCCTTCGTCACATGTTTTGTCAAAAGTTTTCCACTATATACAATGTCTCGTATTTTAGGTAGAACATGCTCAAAACATCCAGGAAAACTGTAGAGAATAAAATTGACTTAGGTTTCCCCTTTAATTTCTACTCCAAGTATTTCCAATTCACTCATCAAGTCAACCATGACCTTTTGCATTTCTGACTTAATCAAGTATCCGAGAGTCGCATGAGAGTGATGATGATAGTAAAAATAAGCATATTATAGTGTCCAATCTAACACCTTTATGATGGGAATTGATGTAGTATATTAGCACAAGTGTCTTATATTTAATATATGTGAGAAAAAAATGCGTTTGAGGTGTTTTATTGTGTTTTAGGTGGAAAAAAGATCAAAAGTGCAAAGTTGGAGAAAAGGTGCAATTTGTCCAAGAATGCTAAAAAACGCACGTCTAACTTGTGTAATTTTTCTGTGTTTGTGTGGAGATCTAAATTGGATGTATGATAAATGTTTAGAAAGCCACAGAAGAGAGGGTCGTTTTGGCATAAAGAACACCCCAATCGAATTCCAAAAGAGAAAGTTATGATTGAAATGGTGACGTCGCTCAAGCTGTTTCTACTCAGCACGACTGTTCCACTTTCCATGACTTGTTACATCTTCAAATGTTACACTTTTATTGAGATCTTTATATTTAGAGAAATCCAAGGAAAAGAGGATCGCGTGAGCACAAGAATCACTAAAATCGGAGATGGGACGAGAAAGTTATTCTTAAAATCATAAAGTCGCGTAGCTGCCATCGAGAATTTTCGAGAATTTCCGAAAATTTTCAAAAATTACCTAATTTATCTCCTTATCACATAATCCTTCATGATTCACCCGTATATATCTCTTTCCTTATTTAATTTCCTTCTCACACCTATATATTTCACATCATTATTCATAAATTGGGAGAGATTAGAAGAGATTGAATTGGAGAGAGGCCACAACAATACTACACCCCACAAGGGGGGATCACCCCCCAACCATCATCCACATCCTTTCCTCCATTCATCCATTACTTTGAAGATTCATTTATGGAATTAAGAGGAGAATTCAAGACGGAGAAGGACGCGACGACGCCCACATCTAGGGTTTCCTTTGTTTTCTAATTTATCTTGTATTTTTCGGACATCTGGGTAAGATCTACCCAACACCCATGATTGTTCTTCGTAACATCATGGGCTAGAGCCTTTTTGGTAGAACTAGGGTTGTGAAGGATTTTACCAATTAATTAAACTTTCGTATGTAAACTTCGTACAACACTACTTGTGAATTTATTTTATATATGATTGTGCCTTTTTAATTCATACTCACGGTCGTTTTGTGCATCATTAACTGTTATATAGAGTCTGAATACATATCTTGGTTATTGATTGAGTGCGTTCACTGCTGAGCAGGATTTCATGTTATGATTCTAAGTAAGGGGACTCCGAAGCTTCATTAGAACTATCATATATGAATGTTTATTAATTGAATTGAATTCGGGTTAGTAAGCAGGATAAAGAGGGTAATTTTATAGTACCTATAAAGGGAGATCATATCAGGTTAGAGTACCAATTGGCCAGAAAAATAATTGATACTGATAGTACCTAGAAAGGATGGTGGAATTATATCTCTTGATCCGAGGCTATTCACACGTGTTACACACATGTTTACTTGTGTCTATAGAGTAGATATGCATGGTTTAGTGATGCGTCCATATTCAACAAGGCAGAGTCGGACATCAACACACGAAAGGGAGATTAATGAGTGAAACTGGATTACCCTAGAGCTACCTATTCTCCTACTTGATCCACTTTCGTATTCTTCAAGTGATATTTTATTTTATATGTTATTTTAATTAATTATTTATTAGTTACTAATTAAATTCACAAACTTTATTACCTTTCGTTATAATTAATTTAGACAATAACTAAATTGATAATACGCCGTCCTTTGGGTTCGATATTCACTTGGTCGGTTGCTTAAGCTGCAATTGATATCCTTAATACTTGGGGATTAATTTTGCGTGCAAGGAAAACGCGCATCAAGTGACCATCATATTTCTATGAACGTCTCATCTCTTCACTAGAGATTTAAATAGACACAAGAGGATATCCTTAGTGAGAACACAATTTTATTTCTAAGCAGCAAGAATTAAAACCAAGTTTCTTTTCTAATCATCTAATTTTGGAACACACAAGCTTGAGTAAAGTACTTAGCGTCAAATAATGGTATATACTTAGGTACAATTAATGTGTATCCTCCCCAACGGAGTCACTGCTATTAAATTATATGGCTAAAGGACAACCGACTATTAATCATTGAGTCATAAGATTAATTATGACGTATGAAATTAATAAGTAAAACCTTATTTTGCGAATGTTAAGGTTTATATACGTCCACACTAACGTGGTATGCAAATTCACGGTGCTTGAGATGTCTACAGTTAGAGAAGTCCACACGCGCTCAAATAATAACTTATAATCATCAATTATTAATTTATACCAGTGATCCGCAAATAAAACTCATCCGTTGGGAGGAAGGCACTATAGCCGACTCATATGTTTATGTGCATTACATTACAAATAATAATTATTTCATGAAATTTATTCTAGTGATCCACAATTAAAACTCATTCGTTGGGGAGGAACGCACTATAGCCCACTCATAAGCTTACTTGCATCACATAATAAATCAATAATGGAGGCCGCGGGATTTATTAACCAATCCCTGCCCCCACTTAGTTATTTAACAAGAGGGTTATGCATGCATACAATATTCTAGATATAATACGCAACTTAGCATGCTACCATTTAAAGCAGTAAATCAAATAGTACATGCATCCAATCCAAATATATAAAAATAATTGACAAATAAAATAATTATAGCAATTATATATAAGGAAAAAATGACAAAAAAGGTTGACTAGGTCAACACTCCAAGCAATTAAATGATGACTTGCACAACAAGTTGGTATTCCGGTGCCCCAAGTCATCCACCACACACGGATTCACAGCATCCGAAAATCACCGCCTGAAGTGACGCCGCTCCAGCCATGTAACAGCCCGCGCGAAAAACTACTGTTCACTGGAGTTTCATTTCTCAGTCTAGTTTCTGTCTATGGTCCGCTTCCAGTCTATGTTCCACGACATGCCCAATAAGTTTCCAGCGAGCAACTGTCCTCCCGCCATCAGCCAGGTTCCTATTTCGGAACCACACAACTCGCCGAGAAGACTCATCAGCTGGTCGGACTGAAGATCAGTCTGTTTCCCAGTGTCACCAAAATGAATCCACCACCGCCCGTGCAGGTTGAGATCAGAAAAATCATGTTGGACAAATTATCCTTCCCGCCGAAACTGCCGCGAACAGACCTGCCGTAAATCATGGAACACTCACCGCTACATGCGATCCGCTAAGCACATCGCTAATGCCACCGTTGAAAATTCCTGCCATGATCTGTGGTAGTGAAGCATGCCCACCGGGACTGCATCCATCGGCTTTGCCTGCCAGTTCATCGTGCGGTCGATCTCCAGCGAATGGCATCATCGTCAGCCAGCAACAGACCTGACCACAAAATGCTAGGCACGATCGTCAGACCATCTATGAATCAGATTGCAGACTCGACTGAAATCTTTGCTGACCCGATCAGAACTTGGCTGTTGACTCGCCCGAATAGTGTGACCCACTCACAACTTAAGCGCAAGCCATGGCCCACCCAGCCATCACGCATGCGTTGTTCGTGTTGTATCCTCGTGCCTTCAGTGAGGCAATCATGCCACATTCAAGTAACACCCATGCATCGCTAAACACCATTGGCGCGTATCCAGCAATGGACAGATCGTCCAGCATCATTGATTGGTCGTTATAGTCCGGGCGACCAAGCAACAAAATATCGAACCCAAGGGAATTTAGGATTCATGGACTTTAGGTATAGTATCGTGATTAGTTAGGGACGATCGGAGAGGAGGTTTATAAAAATAAAAGAAAATAAAATACAGGGAAAATAAATCTAATTACAATATTTTTGGATGCAATGATGGTTTCTCGATGCGCTCAAACAATCATTAATTGATTCTATTTTTAAACTAATCATGGTAAGGGCGATCACTAAATCATACCTACACCTAAGCTCTCTGCCAAGATGAATAGGATACAAGTAAAAATGGCTCATTAGATCGTCTCCAATGCTCACAATTCCCATAGGTACTTATGGATATTAATATACCTACTAGAGATATTATCACGAAGAATTTTCTCTTTGAGGTAGGGACGTTTTCCTATGTTCCCTTTCTAGGTACTATGCTCACAATGGCTTGGTTTCCTTCACTAACTCAATTACAAGTAATCTCGCTAGTGTTCGTTTATGTAGTTCTAAACATAGGATGGTTCTGCCAAACTCCCTCCCATATTAATCCTCATGCAATAAGTGGAAAAAACTCACATATGATAATCATGTAAAGGGACTAAGGTGAAAGCAACAACAAGACATGTTGATACACAATGCACAACCTAATCACTAAACACTAATATCAAAGGCATTAATCCCAAATTAAAGCATGCATACATATTCCATAAACGAAACCTAATCATAGTAGGAAATTCAATTAAGAAACATAATCATGCATCAATCACCCACTAAAGCAAATTAAGATAATAAGTAGGATTAGATTACACCTTAATGAAGTTTTTACATCCATGAAGATCATCTTCTCCTTGGTGTCTCCACCTTCTAGGAAAGCAAATAAAATCCTAATCTAGAAAAACATTTAAAACTAAAATGGATCCCTCCCCCAAAGGGGAAGGGATCTCAACTATGGAGGTCTTACTTAAAAAGCCCTCTCTCAACTATGGAATCTTGAAAAGATTCAATTTTAATTGAATTTAAATGGATATAGGAATTGGTTTTCAGTTTATGGATGTGAGGAGGTATTATAGTGGAGAGGTGAGTGGAGTTTTGGTGTTGATTTTCGATGTGGGACTAGAGTGAAATTTTTGGAATTTTTAGGTTCAGGAAGAGGGTTTAAGTTTAAATCGGGCGAGAATTAATCACATGTGGTGGTTTGGCAAAGTGGTTGGAGGCGCCCTTATGCCTCCGAGAGGTCACGGGTTCGAATTCCAGCCTCCACAATTTTTTTTTCAAAAGTGCATAAAAACACGGTCGTGTTTTTATGCATCTGCCCGTGTTTTCTTGCAATTTTTCAGCTCTCAGGACAATTTTTGCACTTCTGAATAGACAACACTTTTCTGAAAAGTGTTGTCTTTTCTGTGTTGTCTTTGCCAAATTTTCTCCTTTTTTTTCGTCTTCGTCCCAATTTAATTCCCGTTTCTTCCATCACTCTTTCAAGCTCAAAACACCCCTTTTCTGCAAAAATACATAAGAATACCTCTCTCAAACTAATTAAGCAATTAATAATATTTTCATTAAAATCATGCTTAATTATTGAATTGAAATAAAATAAATCCACATAAATTCATGCAATTTAGCCCATAATTCTAGGTGAATTACACACCGATCAAACCCCAAATTTAAAGTGTTGCTCGTCCCCGAGCAACGAAAGAAAAGAAAGAACGAGGAGGGGAATTCACCTAGAATTAAATCAAGATATCAATAAAGATTGAGTCAATTCAAAACTATTTCAATTCAATCAAAACAAGTGACAAGACATCAATTTAAATACATACAAGTTAAGCTTAGGAAATATGCAAGCAAGTGAGACTTCCACTATTCCTCTCTACATTTTGCTTTTCACTCTCACACTCAAAGGGTGTATGGGAGAAGTGTATACTCTCAAAAATCGATTCAAATGCATGACATTACCATATGCTTGCCAAAAGTCTACGCTCTCCACCACTTGTATGTGTGTTGATTATTGAATCAATAAGGTCTTTATATGGGGTTGTAACGTAGGCTCTTTGGTATTGGGTAGGAAAAATATTTAGGAAAAGTAAGCTTAAGATTAGTAGAGAATTTAAGTTGACGGCCAATATCAACTCTCACTCTCTCTTTTCTCAAATTAGTGAAGAATTCAAGTTGGTTGGTAGCCTCAACTCTCATTCCCACTTTTTTTTTTCTTTTTCCACCTTAATCACAAAGAGAATTTTATCCATCCAACAAATAAAAGAACCTTTTTCTTCTCTTTTTCCACTATTGAGTTTTTTCTCTCTCTCTTTTCCACAAGGGCTCTCTTTCCATTTTTCTAGTAGAACTCCTTTATACTTCTTTTATACAAGCTTTACTCAATTTTTTTTCTCAACCTCCATTTTTTTTTCTTACTTCATCTTTTCTCCCTCTTTTCTTGCACTTTCACCACTCTCTTTCCAAACTCTCTTGTAAGCTCAATTCAACCATTTCATCCCCATTAATCCTCTACTAATCGACAAAGGTGATTAGGATATAAAATATGGATAAAATGGCTAAATTTGTAGATTGCCAAAGAAATAAGGATAATAAGCTCAAAGGGGCAAACTACGAAATGATTTCATTTGGGAGGATAAATTTGGCTAAGTGACTTGTCAAAACAAAGATGGCCTTAAATCATTTCCAACAATCTTCACACACGTGTAGTTTCAAGAAGACACAAAGGCAAGTTCTAGAATGCACACAAAAGAATGATGCACACACAAGAAAGGAAAAACCATTTGATTTCATGATTTTAAGGCTCAAAAGCTCACGGGTTTATAGTAGTGAAAGGCAACACAAAACAAGCATAAACCATAGCTCAACAAGTACACAAGTAAAAATCCATCTAGTCACAAGTTTCAATCAAAAATCATAATCTTAAAATTTCTCACAATTAAGCACAAGAGAGTCAAGAAAGATTTTCTCCTTATTGAAAACAAGATAAAGCGAGAAAAGCACGAAAAGAAAAAAAAACCGAAAACAACAAAAAAAGAGAAAATACGTACCAAAGAAAAGAGTAAGGACTTAAACGTGCGCCGGTGCAATATGCTCAAGTAGGAGTTCATGGATGCAATTTATAATTCAAACCGTAGAAAAGTCAAGTAACAAATGACATGCCCCCCAAACTTAAATTAGACAAAGTCGAATTTAAGTTGGGAAGATGTTCGTTACCTCAATTTGCACCACTCATTTGCTCTTCAAGGCCAATACCATGGCTCCACGCTTTAGTCCCTACAAACACAACCATAAAACGAAAAACAAATCAAAGAAAAAAAATGTCCCTATCCTAACCACTCAACAAACCCAAAGTCACAAATACAACTAAATTCCCCAGCAACGGCGCCATTTGATTGGTCGTTATAGTCCGGGCGACCAAGCAACAAAATATCGAACCCAAGGGAATTTATGATTCATGGACTTTAGGTATAGTATCGTGAGGGACGATCGGAGAGGAGGTTTATAAAAATAAAAGAAAATAAAATACAGGGAAAATAAATCTAATTACAATATTTTTGGATGCAATGATGGTTTCTCGATGCACTCAAACAATCATTAATTGATTCTATTTTTAAACTAATCATGGTAAGGGCGATCACTAAATCATACCTACACCTAAGCTCTCTGCCAAGATGAATAGGATACAAGTAAAAATGGCTCATTAGATCGTCTCCAATGCTCACAATTCCCATAGGTACTTATGGATATTAATATACCTACTAGAGATATTATCACGAAGAATTTTCTCTTTGAGGCAGGGACGTTTTCCTATGTTCCCTTTCTAGGTACTATGCTCACAATGGCTTGGTTTCCTTCACTAACTCAATTACAAGTAATCTCGCTAGTGTTCGTTTATGTAGTTCTAAACATAGGATGGTTCTGCTAAACTCCCTCCCATATTAATCCTCATGCAATAAGTGGAAAAAACTCACATATGATAATCATGTAAAGGGACTAAGGTGAAAGCAACAACAAGACATGTTGATACACAATGCACAACCTAATCACTAAACACTAATATCAAAGGCATTAATCCCAAATTAAAGCATGCATACATATTCCATAAACGAAACCTAATCATAGTAGGAAATTCAATTAAGAAACATAATCATGCATCAATCACCCACCAAAGCAAATTAAGATAATAAGTAGGATTAGATTACAACTTAATGATGTTTTTACATCCATGAAGATCATCTTCTCCTTGGTGTCTCCACCTTCTAGGAAAGCAAATAAAATCCTAATCTAGAAAAACATTTAAAACTAAAATGGATCCCTACCCCAAAGGGGAAGGGATCTCAACTATGGAGGTCTTACTTAAAAAGCCCTCTCTCAACTATGGAATCTTGAAAAGATTCAATTTTAATTGAATTTAAATGGATATAGGAATTGGTTTTCAGTTTATGGATGTGAGGAGGTATTATAGTGGAGAGGTGAGTGGAGTTTTGGTGTTGATTTTCGATGTGGGACTAGAGTGAAATTTTTGGAATTTTTAGGTTCCAGGAAGAGGGTTTAAGTTTAAATCGGGCGAGAATTAATCACATGTGGTGGTTTGGCAAAGTGGTTGGAGGCGCCCTTATGCCTCCGAGAGGTCACGGGTTCGAATTCCAGCCTCCACAATTTTTTTTTCAAAAGTGCATAAAAACACGGTCGTGTTTTTATGCATCTGCCCGTGTTTTCTTGCAATTTTTCAGCTCTCTGGACAATTTTTGCACTTCTGAATAGACAACACTTTTCTGAAAAGTGTTGTCTTTTCTGTGTTGTCTTTGCCAAATTTTCTCCTTTTTTTTCGTCTTCGTCCCAATTTAATTCCCGTTTCTTCCATCACTCTTTCAAGCTCAAAACACCCCTTTTCTGAAAAAATACATAAGAATACCTCTCTCAAACTAATTAAGCAATTAATAATATTTTCATTAAAATCATGCTTAATTATTGAATTGAAATAAAATAAATCCACATAAATTCATGCAATTTAGCCCATAATTCTAGGTGAATTACACACCGATCAATCATATGCCCTAGGCACGACGCCAATCAAACCAGCCCTAATGGTGTCATCCGCCTAACGACTTGCGCTGCCCGCCATCTGCCGCCCGCCTTCCACTAATAGCACCATACCTCGGTAATAGTTTCAGCCGGCAACAATGCATACTTTTGCTAGAAAATCCACCGTCAACAAAAGCCATCGATCTGTACACCACCACATGCGGTGACTGGTCGCGACAAGTCATGCACCTGCCATGCCGACCCGTGCCCGTCGTCGTGGATATCCGTGCAGGTTGCCATCAATCCAATATTCGCTGCATCTATGCAACAACGTTTCTCTTGCCTTCTATCATCGTGCTGTCGGATGTTTTTAAATGCACCAATATGTCATGCGGTGATCGTTTTCCGTTTAACCCGTCATGAGTTTTCGACGCAGTAGTCGATATACCTTTACAAATAGGATATTCAAATAGAAACATATTCTAAAAACCCTAATTCACATTTTCCACTAAAAACCTAGTCTAACGTGTTGCGTTTAGCCATAGAACCTACGCTCTGATACCAATTTTTGGCATTTGGTTATTTTGGTTAACGTTAACCGTTAGAATTCCATACAATTCTACAGCAGCGAAAGCATAAGAGTAGAATCGTATTATCTTTCACCAGGGTTTGATGTAGAGATTGAATAGCAGCAGGTACAAACAACCTTTTGATCTTCTGTTGTATTCCTCAGCCACTCTTGATGTTGTGTGGGCAACGATCTATAAGACGATCTCAATCTGCAATCATAATCTCTCTTTTATGTGTTCAGGCATGTAGAATAAAATAATCCAGACTACTAAGATTGGCTATTATATAGGCTGCAATAGGGACCAGAAGGAGAAATTAGGGTTGGGCCTCCCATTGGGCTTAAGCATCCAATTTTAGCCCAAAACTTATACTTAAGTCCAATAATAATAAATCAGTCCACTAAAGAAATATTATTGCACTGCCACCCTAATCCCAAATTACGTTATGGGCTCCTTCTTATTATGAGCCTGTTGATGGGCGTTTTCTCAACACACAAAATAATTCCCAAGTATGAAGGATATCAATTGTAGTTTCGATAGGCGACTAAGTGATTATTGAACCCAAGAAACGGATTATTATTAATTATATTCTAATGAATTAAGACTATGCTGGAAAATTGGTTTATGGTGATTGAGTAACTAAATAACAAGTAATTAAAGTAGCAAATTAAGTAAACAAGCAATAGAGATAATACGACTGTGATCAAGTGAGAATTTAGGTAGTTCTTTGGATCATCCAGTTTACTTATTAATCTCTCTTCTATGCGTTGATATATGACTCTACCTTGTGGTCTATGGACGTATAACTAAACAATGCAAGTTCACTCTATAGACGTAAGTAAATATGCGTATAACACGCGTGAATATCCTCGGAGCAAGAGATATAATTCATCCCCCTTTCTAGGTACTATCAGTATCATTATTTCCCGTGTATTTAGTACTCTAACCCGATATGATCTCCCTTTATAGGTACGATGAAATCATACTATTTATCCTACTTATTAACCCAAATATTATTCAATTAACAAGTATTCATATAAGATAGTTCTAATACGACTTCGGAATCCCTTCACTTAAAATTACAACATGTAATCCTGCTCAGCAGTGAACGCACTCAATCAATAACCAAGATATGTATTCAGACTCTACATAACAGTTAATGATGTACAAAACGACTGTGAGTATGAATTTAAAAGGCGCAATCTTATATAAAATAAACCACAAGTTGTATTGTATGGAGTTTACACATGAAAGACAAATTAACTCACAAATCTTTCATAACCCTAGAACTACCGAAGCGGTTCTAGCCCATGATTGATCTAGGAACAATCATGGTGGTTGGTAGGATCTTACCCATAGTCTTGAAAATTACAAGATAAATTAAGAAGCAAAGCATAGATGAGGGTGTCGTTGTGACTCTCTCCATCTTGAATCTTCACTTGATTCTCACTTGGTTCGATAGACGAACCTCTCTCCACAGCTCCTTCGGATGGCGGTAGGGTTGTTGTGGTGAATAGATGATGAAGTGGTGTGTCTTCTTCTCCTGTGAAAGCTCTTCTTTTATACTCGTGGAACCTCCTTACGGGCATTGGATGGGCTTTTGCTTGAAGCATACGTCAAAATTGGTAAAACAAATCTGGAATTACCAAAAATATCATCTGTAAAAATCTGTTCAACCAAGCCTCGACTGGTCGAACAAAGCCTCCTAGTCTAGCAACAGTCAAGCAAACTTTCTGTAAATTTTTGCACATTTTGTTCAACCAAGCCTTATCTATTCAACCAAGATGATGCTGGTCGAACAACATCCCTTGGTCGAGCAAGCTCTCTGTACATTTTTGCCTATTTTGCTCGACTTGACCACCTTATTCAACTAAAGTGATAATGGTTGAACAAGGTCCTGAGGTCAAACAACCTTCAAGAATCGCCTCAAAAATCATGTCTTCCAATTCCGAGCCCTTATGATCTGTTTTTCTATACAAATATGCCCAAAAAGCCTTAGTATCCTCTGATTCGTGGCTTTTCCATAAACATTCCAATTTGTCTCAATAAAGACTCAATGGTACTCAATTTCCACACAAATTAGAGCCCAAAATAATTAAATTTACACTCTCATCAAAACTCTAAAGTTACATGTTGCTCATCCTGAGGCAACAGAAATCAAAACAAATCCAAAGAGTGTAATCACGAGATCAAGCACAACCTATCCTAACACATGTAATTATATCAATTCAAAACATGCAATCCATCATACCTTTTATTCATGCAAAAACATCAATCAATCACAGTTATTCTACGAGTGCTAAGTCATCTAGCTCATGGGTAAGTGTTTACTCTCTCTCTCTCTCTATAGTGTAAAAGATGTACACTTCATTACAGACACTCAATTTCAATTCATATACTCGCGTAACCATAAGCTTGACAAGGGTCTCAAAAATCATCCATAACTAATTCAATACTAGGATCACAAAGGACTTGCATTTAGGTTGTAACGTTGGCTCTTTGGTAAAGGTAGAAAGGTAGGAGAATATAGATAAGTAACTAAATTTACTAATAAAGAAGTACCTTGGAGATTTGCTTTCAGCAGCTTCCTTCTTTTCTCCTTCGTCCTTCTTATGATCACTTCAATACACACTTTCTCCATCTTCTCTTAGATCAACATCTTTTCTTCGCAGTAGAATACCAATTCCGGTGTTCTTCAAGTATAAAGGTACCAGTTGCGGGCACTACCCTTTCTAGAATTAGGGATACCGGTTTCAGGCACTATCCCTTGCAAGATTTAACCACTTGTCTCATGATTCTTATTACACCAAATCTCTTCTTCCTATTCTTCTTCAAAACTTCATATAGCATTTATTGACCTCCACTCTTTACTAGTAATAGGTGTTCAAGGCTCAAAAAGGTAAACGGCTATTTATTAAAGGCTTGCCAAAGAAAAAGCTTAAAGGCTCAAAAGGACTTCCAATGATAATCATATAATAAGGTAGGATAAATTTGGCTAAGTGACTTAATCAAAAATAATGGCCTAAGATCATCTCTTAGTATCTATCAATTATAGACTTCAAACAAGACTCCAAGCCAAGTTCTAGAATATGAGTATACAAACGACTCTCAAGAATAAACTATCATGCTTATAGCACTATCAAAAGGCTCAAATCCTTACATGGTTAATAGAATCCTAAGCACTCTTCAAAGCATATAATCAACATCAATTTTCTATGAACTACCAGTGACAATAGAACATGCTTATCATCAACAAATCAACATGCATCAAAATAAGTGCACATGCATAACATGAATAATCCTCAACACTAAGCAATCCAAAGTAAATCCATGTAAACATCTTCCAACAATCAATCACCCAGTCATCATCAATATTAAGTATATCTACTCACACCACAAATACCCAACATGAAAAGATAAACGAGAAGGGAGATGAGATGAAACAGACAAAGATAAACCTGATGCTCTCTATTCTTCGGAGCATCATCACCACTCGCACCCTCTTCGTCATCACCATCACTCATCTCCGAGTGCAACCGATCTATATCTCTATGAAGAGCATTAAGCTTTCTATCCAACTCGCGCTCATCGGAATGCATCCTCCCTAATCTCCTATCCATCTCAACATAGTTACCCTGGAGAGTGTTGTACCTCGCATCAAGTGCAGCATAATTTGCATTCGCCAATGCCAGCTGCCTATTCTTCTCCTGCTGATTTGCATTAAGTGTGGTGAAGTGTTCATTCATCAATGGGAATTGCTCCAGATAAAACTGATCCTGAGCTCGCCAAAAATCCTGCTGCTGCTGTGGCGGTGGCTCATAAAACTCATGGTCATGCGGCTGTGGCTGTGGAGGCTGCACCAGAGGAGAACCTATCTTCGGATAAACAAAAGCTGGTGGCAGCTATTGCTCTTTCTCTACAAAGTCGACAGGATCTCCTATCAGGACCATATCCTCATCTAAGACGATCTCCTGAGCGCGCATCTCACCAAGAAGTCTCCAATCTCCTCTCTCCAGACAAGTCTCCGAGATCACCTTATGCTTCGAGGTATCCATCAATAAATTGTTGTTGACCCTAATGGTAGTAAGATCAACAATCGACAGTGGAAATCTGAATGTACTAGGATTCTTCCCTCGGATGAACATCCAAGTATCATCTATCCGCTCAATCAGCCCCATCCTGACACATGATGTCAGAATCAAGTCTGGATCCCCTCGGATAGGCCTGTGCCTGCTCAAATTGACTCTATAATACTCGGCTATCAAGGTGATGAGCCCTCCAATGTTCACACGCTGAAATCCGTATGTAGTAAACTTATAAAGCTGTTGGAAGAAGTAGGCCGCTACATTAAAATGGACTCCATGTAACATGCACTATAACACGTACAGCTCTCCCCTCAGAATGCAACTACCCTCGGACCTTGCAAACAATACCTAAAATTCTATCCATATATGCTAACACGGGATTGTGGATGAAAGCAACCTTGGAAGTATTCGAATTATATCTCTCTCGCCTTTCCGTAATAACTCTCCAGAACTCATCAGGCTTGAAATCATCATGCTCCACATCACCTGCATTCTCACAGCCAATCCATTAATTAAACTCTCGAGCCCACATCGTCTGCTCCTGCCCGCCAATCTGCATTCGAATACTATAAGGCGGGTAACGGCTCTACATTCTATCCTCAATATGCATAAGACCTCAGCAGTGATGTGAAAATAAGTCTCTCTCTTCATCTCCATGAACTGAGTAATGCCCACTCGATCAAACATCCAACAAATATCGTTGATAATGTTCATCTCCATCATCACATGATTATCCTGATACCTAGTCCTCGTGATCTTTTGTCTATTGCCATTCATAGCTCTTTCTCCTCCTAATTTCCAAGTTTGATTCCATAATCGGATGGCCTCCTCTTATCCATCCCCATTTTCTTGACTATCTCACCCAATGAAGGAGACTTAGGTCCCTTCCTCTTGGATGAAGAAGTAATTCCTTTTCCTACAAGAACAATACTTCAATACATACCAAAGAGATAGATATACTCATCCTAAGACTAGCATGAATCTTACTCAAGACTTTAAATTCATGTGCTTCAAACAACTCAATTTCAAGTGCTAATCTCATCACAATAGCGATTATACATCAACACTTCAATCAAGAACAATTGGAACTCTTTTAGTCTTAACACTACTCCACACAATCATGCTTTCTATGTCACATAAACTTCAACCACGAATCCTAAAGCATGTTCAACTTCCACCCTCAATTACACTACAACAACACTCCCATTTAATGAGCCCATATATATAAATTGAAATTAACCTTAAGCCCATATTATACACACCATCAATTTCACAAAAAATTAACAATTCAACTTAAACCAAACCATGAAAAGTCAAGTGCAATTTCGAATAAGAACTTCAACAATTCAACAATCAAATCCAACCAAAACTATGTTTAATTCTCTCACCCAATCTTCACTAAGCATAATCACTACAATTCAAGAGTAAAAAGTGAGAAAAAGTATACCTTTATTGGTCATGGTGTGCGTGTGGTGTTCAACAACGAAAACCCCAAAAATTTGAGTGACTAGCCCCAAATCGAACTTGAGAACCCTCAAATTAGGATGTGGAAGTGTGTGGAAGGGTAGATTAGAGTGTAGGGGAAAATTTGGAAAGAAGACTTACGGGTTGGAATCAGTGTTCGAGAGAAGGTGACAAGAGTAAGTCAAACGGAATGAGAAAACTAACCTTTTAAACTAATTCCAGACTCCGTTCGACTTAATCGGATTAGTCGAACAAGGGGTGTAAGCCGAGCAACCTGGATCTACCCTTTAAAATTTGCTTCGTTCAACCTCCATTCGACCAAAATATATTGGTCAAACAAGTGCCAGAAGTCGAGCAACTTGCCTAGTTGTGCCCCCTATTCTTCTCTGTCCCGCTCGACCTTCGTTCGACTTGCAGTCTATGGTTGAACAACCCTTGCTTGGTCGAACAAACTCTCTGGAAGAATTGCACATTTTTCTTGACCAATGCTCGACCAGACTAGCTTGGTCGAGCAACAGCTCATTGGTCGAACAACTCCCCAGATTTTCAAAACTTCGTATTTCTCTCATCTTTCCTTGCAATAATTAAACTATAGGACAACATCAAGATCAAGATAGCAATTTCTAAGCTCGAGAACCACTTTTAGACCATATAACATCAAGTGTAACTCTGCAATGACACTTAAAACAAAACACCACTAAACACTAGGCAAATTGCAAAAAATCGATACATCAAAACCGATTAAAGTTTTAATATGCCGCAAAAAATCAACTTCCCTAGCAAACGTTACAAAGAAAAGATAATACTCTCCGTGCTACGATGAGGTAAGTACATCACCCCCCTCCCAAAACTTAGGTGAAAATATAGTGGAAACTAATACAAAGAGATATAATTTCTGAATAATAAGCACGTCAAATATAAAAATTTCTTACTCACACCACTGAAAATAAAGCAATAAAACGGGAGGGAAAGCCCCCAATAGGTGCTCTTGTTTAACGTCGTAGAGTCACGATGGTATAAATCTAGTGCAAGGTATCTTCAAAAATGAGACAAGCATCATCCGATGACTTGTAATGCTTCAAATGATGCCCATTCGCCTCAATAATGTCCCAATATTTGTCCATAAGCTCAAAACTCCCCCCTCTGCAGGCTCTATGGATAATGAATGGCCCCGTCCACTTTGATTTCAATTTTCCTGCGAAGAGCATCAAACGAGAGTTAAAAGTAATACCTCATCACTTGCTTGAACTCCTTGTATGAGATCTTCGAATCATGCCACTTCTTCATTCTCTCCTTAAAGATCTCCGAATTCATGTAAGCTCGATTCCTGAAATCATCCAACTGATTTATATGAGTCATCCTCAACTCCTTTTGATCTTTAAGAGATAAGTTTAAACTCCTCAATGCTCAAAAATCTTTGTGCTGAATTTCTACGGGTAAGTGGCACAGCTGATTGGTCGTTATAGTCCGGGCGACCAAGCAACAAAATATCGAACCCAAGGGAATTTAGGATTCATGGCCTTTAGGTATGGTATCGTGATTAGTTAGGGACGATCGGAAAGGAGGTTTAAAAATAAAAGAAAATAAAATGCATGAAAAAGTAAATCTAATTACAATATTTTTGGATTTTCAATGCCATGGTAGTTTTCATGATACACTCATATAATCAATCATCCAACATCTTTAATTGTTTTCCATTTTTAAGCAAATCATGGTAAGGGCGATCACTATTTCCACCTATCCCCAAGGGCCATGGTGAATAGGATGTAGATTATTTTCATAACCCCTAAAAAGCTCCTAGGATCGATCCTACTTACAATTCCCTTCAAGGTACTATGCTCGTATGGATGGGGTTCCCTTCACTAGTTTAATCCTCGGGCACAAGTGATCTCACTAGTGTTCATTTATGTTGTTCTAAATATAAGGACTCCCGGCCAGGCTCCCCTTATATTAAACCCACATGTAATAAATGGAAAAAACTCACATATGATAATCATGCAAAGCAACTAAGGGTAAAGCAACGACAAGACATGTCGATACACAATACACAACCTAATCACTGTACACTAATACCAAAGACATAAATCCCATATTATTACAAGACATGTGAATTTCATAAATAAAACCTAATCAAAGCCGGAAATTCAATCAAGACATTTTCATAAATTAATAAATAATCATGCCGTCAATCAACCACCAAAACATAGAAAATAAAGATAATAAATAGGATTAGATTACACCTTAATGAAGTTTTTACATCCATGAAGATCATCTTCTCCTTGGTGTCTCCACCTTCTTGGAAAGCAAATAAAATCCTAAACTAGAAAAATATTAAAACTACGGATCCCTCACCCCGAAAGGGGGAGGGATCTCAACTATGGAGATCTTGCTAAAAAGCCCTTTCTTAACTATTGAATCTTGAAAAGATTCAATTTTAATTGAATTTAAATGGATATAGGAATTGGTTCCAAGAGTTGGTCCAAATGAGGGTATTTATAGGTGTAGGGTGAGTGGATTTTGTGATGATTTTCGATGTGGGACAAGAGTGAATTTTATAGAATTTTCGGTTCCAGGAATTTAGTATAAGAATAAATTGGGCGAGTATTAATCACATGTGATGGCTTGGCAAAGTGGTTAGAGGCGCCCTTGTACATGCATGAGGTCTCGGGTTCGAATCCAGCCTCCGCATATTTTTCTTTCAAAAGTGCATAAAAACACGGGCGTGTTTTTATGCATCTGCCCGTGTTTTCTTGCAATTTTTCAGCTCTCTGGACAATTTTTGCACTTCTGAATAGACAACACTTTTCTGAAAAGTGTTGTCTTTTCTATGTTGTCTTTGCCAAATTTTCTCTTTTTTTTCGTCTTCGTCCCAATTTAATTCCCGTTTCTTCCATCACTCTTTCAAGCTCAAAACACCCCTTTTCTGCAAAAATACATAATAATACCTCTCTCAAACTAATTAAGCAATTAATAATATTTTCATTAAAATCATGCTTAATTATTGAATTAAATCCAAATAAATCCACATAAATTCATGCAATTTAGCCCATAATTCTAGGTGAATTTCACACCGATCAAACCCCCCAAACTTAAAGTGTTGCTCGTCCCCGAGCAACGAAAGAAAAGAAAGAACGAGGAGGGGAATTCACCTAGAATTGAATCAAGATATCAAGTCATTTCAAAACCATTTCAATTCAATCAAAACAAGAGACAAGACATCAATTTAAGTGCATACAAGTTAAGCTTAGGAAATATACAAGCAAGTGAGACCTTCACTACTCCTCTCTAGATTTTGCTTTTCACTCTCACACTCAAAGGGTGTATGGGAGAAGTGTATACTCTCATAAATCAATTCAAATGCATGTCATTACCATATGCTTGACAAAAGTCTACGCTCTCCACCACTTGTATGTGTGTTAATTATTGGATCAAGAAGGTCTTTATATGGGGTTGTAATGTAGGCTCTTTGGTATTGGGTAGGAAAAATATTTAGGAAAAGTAAGCTCAAGATTAGTAGAGAATTTAAGTTGACGGCCAATATCAACTCTCACTCTCTCTTTTCTCAAATTAGTGAAGAATTCAAGTTGGTTGGTAGCCTCAACTCTCATTCCCACTTTTTTTTTTCTTTTTCCACCTTAATCACAAAGAGAATTTTATCCATCCAACAAATAAAAGAACCTTTTTCTTCTCTTTTTCCACTATTGAGTTTTTTTTTCTCTCTCTTTTCCACAAGGGCTCTCTTTTCATTTTTCTACTAGAGCTCCTTATGCTTCTTTTATACAAGCTTTACTCAATTTTTCTTTTCACACAACCTCCATTTTTTTCCTCTTTTCTTATACTTTCACCATTTCTCTCTTTCCAAACTCTCTTGTAAGCTCAATTCAACCAATTCATCCCCATTAATCCTCTACTAATCGACAAAGGTGATTAGGATATAAAATATGGATAAAATGGCTAAATTTGTAGGTTGCCAAAGAAATAAGGATAATAAGCTCAATGGGGCAAACTACGATATGATTGCATTTGGTAGGATAAATTTGGCAAAGTGACTTGTCAAAACAAAGATGGCCTTAAATCATTTCCAACAATCTTCACACACATGTAGTTTCAAGAAGACACAATGGCAAGTTCTAGAATGCACACAAAAGAACGATGCACACACAAGAAAGGAAAAATCATTTGATTTCATGATTTTAAGGCTCAAAAGCTCACGGGTTTGTAGTAGTGAAAGAAACACGAAACAAGCATAAACCATAACTCAACAAGTACACAAGTAAAAATCCACCAAGTCACAAGTTCCAACCAAAAATCATAGCCTCAAAATTTCTCACAATTAAGCACAAGAGAGCCAAGAAAGATTTCTCCTTATTGAAAGCAAGAAAAAGCAAGAAAAGCACGAAATAAAAAGAAAATAACAAAAAAAAAAATATGTGCCAAAGAAAAGAGTAAGGACTTAAACGTGCGCCGGTGCAATATGCTCAAGTAGGAGTTCATGGATGCAATTTTATAATTCAAACCGTAGAAAAGTCAAGTAACGAAGACGACATACCCCCCAAACTTAAATTAGACAAAGTCGAATTTAAGTTGAGAAGATGTTTGTTACCTCAATTTGCACCACTCCTTTGCTCTTCAAGGCCAATACCATGGCTCCATGCTTTAGTCCCTACAAACACAACCATAAAACGAAAAACAAATCAAAGAAAAAAAATGTCCCTATCCTAACCACTCAACAAACCCAAAGTCACAAATACAACTAAATTCCCCGGCAACGGCGCCATTTGATTGGTCGTTATAGTCCGGGCGACCAAGCAACAAAATATCGAACCCAAGGGAATTTAGGATTCATGGCCTTTAGGTATGGTATCGTGATTAGTTAGGGACGATCGGAAAGGAGGTTTAAAAATAAAAGAAAATAAAATGCATGAAAAAGTAAATCTAATTACAATATTTTTGGATTTTCAATGCCATGGTAGTTTTCATGATACACTCATATAATCAATCATCCAACATCTTTAATTGTTTTCCATTTTTAAGCAAATCATGGTAAGGGCGATCACTATTTCCACCTATCCCCAAGGGCCATGGTGAATAGGATGTAGATTATTTTCATAACCCCTAAAAAGCTCCTAGGATCGATCCTACTTACAATTCCCTTCAAGGTACTATGCTCGTATGGATGGGGTTCCCTTCACTAGTTTAATCCTCGGGCACAAGTGATCTCACTAGTGTTCATTTATGTTGTTCTAAATATAAGGACTCCCGGCCAGGCTCCCCTTATATTAAACCCACATGTAATAAATGGAAAAAACTCACATATGATAATCATGCAAAGCAACTAAGGGTAAAGCAACGACAAGACATGTCGATACACAATACACAACCTAATCACTGTACACTAATACCAAAGACATAAATCCCATATTATTACAAGACATGTGAATTTCATAAATAAAACCTAATCAAAGCCGGAAATTCAATCAAGACATTTTCATAAATTAATAAATAATCATGCCGTCAATCAACCACCAAAACATAGAAAATAAAGATAATAAATAGGATTAGATTACACCTTAATGAAGTTTTTACATCCATGAAGATCATCTTCTCCTTGGTGTCTCCACCTTCTTGGAAAGCAAATAAAATCCTAAACTAGAAAAATATTAAAACTACGGATCCCTCACCCCGAAAGGGGGAGGGATCTCAACTATGGAGATCTTGCTAAAAAGCCCTTTCTTAACTATTGAATCTTGAAAAGATTCAATTTTAATTGAATTTAAATGGATATAGGAATTGGTTCCAAGAGTTGGTCCAAATGAGGGTATTTATAGGTGTAGGGTGAGTGGATTTTGTGATGATTTTCGATGTGGGACAAGAGTGAATTTTATAGAATTTTCGGTTCCAGGAATTTAGTATAAGAATAAATTGGGCGAGTATTAATCACATGTGATGGCTTGGCAAAGTGGTTAGAGGCGCCCTTGTACATGCATGAGGTCTCGGGTTCGAATCCAGCCTCCGCATATTTTTCTTTCAAAAGTGCATAAAAACACGGGCGTGTTTTTATGCATCTGCCCGTGTTTTCTTGCAATTTTTCAGCTCTCTGGACAATTTTTGCACTTCTGAATAGACAACACTTTTCTGAAAAGTGTTGTCTTTTCTATGTTGTCTTTGCCAAATTTTCTCTTTTTTTTCGTCTTCGTCCCAATTTAATTCCCGTTTCTTCCATCACTCTTTCAAGCTCAAAACACCCCTTTTCTGCAAAAATACATAATAATACCTCTCTCAAACTAATTAAGCAATTAATAATATTTTCATTAAAATCATGCTTAATTATTGAATTAAATCCAAATAAATCCACATAAATTCATGCAATTTAGCCCATAATTCTAGGTGAATTTCACACCGATCAACAGCTTCCAATAGATAATTTGGTACGGTGACATATCAAACACCATCTTATAAGTAGTCTGAAACCCCCACAAAACCTCATCAAGCTTCATGGCCCAATCCTTCCTATTGGTTCCGACTATTTTTTCCAAAACTTGCTTCACTTGTCGATTGGAGACTTCATCTTGCCCATTCGCTTGAGGGTGATAGGGTGTAGTAATCCTATGCTTAACACCATAATCCTTAAGAACCTTTTCAAGAAGCATATTGATGAAGTGGGTACCTCCATCAATCACAAATTCTCTAGGAACTCCATATCGAGCAAATATATGTTTCATCAAGAAAGATAAAATAGTCCTTGAATCATTCATGCGAGTGGGAATGGCTTCCACCCACTTAGAAACATAATCCACTGCTAAAAGGATGCAGAGAAATCCATTAGATGGGGGAAAAGGCCCCATAAAATATATCCCCCATATATCAAAGATTTCAACAATAATGCTCGACTGAAGTGGCATCTCATCTCTTCTACTTATGTTCCCCATCCTTTGACATCTATCGCATGTTGCCACATATGTTTCACAATCTTTAAACAAAGTAGGCCAATAAAGAGCAGATTAAAGTACCTTTGCTGTCGTTTTTTGAGCTCTGAAGTCCCCCCATTAGGTTGTGCATGGCAAAAATCAAGAACGCTCTCCATCTCTATCTCTGGCACATACCTACGGATGATAGAATCTGTACAAATCTTGTAGACAAATGGATCATACCATGTAAACGTCTCAACATCACTCTTGAATTTTGCAAGTTGATATCGGTTGAGATCTCTTGGAATTTCTCCTACGGCAATGTAATTCACATAGTCCACATACCATGGATCCATCCCTTGGGCAGCCACCACACATGCTCTTTTCGCTCCTTCAACAAACACCGCCATGATCTTCTCATCAGGGAACATCTCTTTTATGTAATTGAAAGAATCATCACAGTGCTCCCTTGTCTCCAACCTTGATAGGTGATCCGCTAAAATATTTTCCGTACCCATCTTATCTCGGATCTCCGTATCAAACTCCTGCAGAAGAAGGATCCATCTAATGATCCTTGGCTTCATTTCCTTCTTCTCTATCATGTATCGGATCGCAGAATGATCCGTGTACACTATAGGCTTCATGCCAACCAAATACTGTCAAAACTTATTGAATGCATACACCACAGCTAGAAACTCCTTTTCAGTCACCGTGTAGTTCTTTTGTGCAGCATCAAAAGTCTTACTCGCATAGTAAATGGCACGGAATTTCTTGTCCCTCAACTGCCCAAGCACCACTCCAAGTGCTAAGTCACTTGCATTACACATAAGTACAAACGGTTGAGTCCAATCCGGTGTGATCAAGATAGGTGTAGTAATAAGCACCTCTTTCAAAACCTGAAAAGCTGTTAGACACTCTTCATCAAAAACAAAAGGAACATCCTTTTCAAGTAAATGAGATAAGGGCTTGGAGTACTTCGAGAAGTCTTTTATGAATCTTCTATAAAAACTGGCGTGTCCAAGGAAGGACCGCACTCCCTATTCATTAGTAGGTGGTGGAAGCTTCTCAATTGCCACCACATTTTCTCTATCCACCTACAATCCCTTGGCCGAAATATGATGGCCAAGAACAATCCCATCTCTAACCATGAAATGAGACTTCTCCCAATTCAAGACAAGATTAGTTTCTTGGCATCTCTTCAAAACAGTAGCAAGGTTAGATAAACAAATATCAAAGGAGGAACCAAACACAGAAAAATCATCCATAAACACCTCCATGATCTTTTCTATCAACCCGTCAAATATGGCCATCATGCAACGCTGAAATGTAGCAGACGCATTACATAATCTAAAATGCATCTTTCTAAAGGCAAAAGTTCCATAAGGGCAAGTGAAAGTAGTCTTTTCTTGGTCCTCGGGTGCAATCATGATTTGATTATAACCCGAGTACCCATCCAAGAAACAATAAAACTCATACCCTACAAGATGATCAAGCATTTGATCCATGAAAGGAAGGGAAAATGGTCTTTGCATGTATTTTCATTTAGTTTCCTGTAATCCGTACACATACGCCATCCCGTAGGAATCCTAGTGGCTAATGTCTCTCTATCTTCAGCTTTCACAATAGTCATGCCCCCCTTCTTAGCTACTACATGCAATGGACTCACATGGGGACTATCACTAATGGGATAAATAATTCCAGCATCTAACCATGTTATGATTTGCATCCTAATAACTTCTTGAATAGCGGGATTCACCCTCCGATGATTGTGTGTACTACTCTTGGCCTCATCTAACAATCTTATTCTATTCATGCAATATGAAGGATTAATGCCTTTTAAGTCATCTAAAGGCCAACCAATCGCAAACTTACACTTCCTAAGTGTTGGATTGTATACTAAAAGTCTAGCTTTAGTATGAACAATGTCATAACAATATTTGAAATGAGAATCATTGGTCAAATGATTGCATCTTATAATTTATTTATATGCACGGTGCAATAGTCCATTTACTTTATACTGTAGATAATATGTTGTGCGACAACACGCGGAAGATCATATTATCGGTTTCCTTATAAAGTATAAACAGATGCTCACAACTGAGATAGACGGGGACTCTCTATCGGTATGGTTGTAGTGTGGTTTGGTATTAGCTTGTCTTGGCTATAGAATCACATTAGTGCACTTGTGTGTATTGAGCAGGACCGCTTGAGATCGTTCTTCTTATACTGACTATATAGTAGAACTTGATCTCTGTTATTATGGAAGTTCGTGCTCTTAATCCCTATACAATAACCTCGACACGTAGGGCAGTATGTATTTCTTTGATTCATCAATGGGTGAGATTTATAAGTATTAAATCAACAAACTCGGTGAGTTGGGAAGTAGTGCTGTATCTATAGTGTGCTGTTGATTGTAGAAGGAATCCATGTCCGTCATAGGTTGATGATGTCCCCTTGAGGAGCTCATAAGGTTTATCATGTAAATCTTGCAAGTGGATTAATTTCCGGCATGATAATAAGGTTGAGTGGTACTACTCTCGGATGAGATATTAATTAATTTGAGTTGTCAGTAACTTAATTAATTAATGGACATTGAATATCTTAAACATGGGGAGACTATCGGGCTTATAATAAGAAGGAGCCCAGAACATAATTTTGGGATTGGACGGGTAGTGCAGTAATAATATTTTAGTGGACTATATTATTATTATTGGATTTAATTAAAAGCTTTGGGCTAAGCTTGGTTAATTAAGTTCAATTGAGGCCCAGCCCAATTTCTCCTCCTGGTCCCTGCTGTAGCCCAATATATAAGTGAACTCAGCTTCCTGGAACCCTCAGATTATTCCTGCGCCTCTTTTGGTGAGAAAAGGGAAGAGAAGCAGATTGAGAGATCCTGCAGACTGTTGCCCACACAACAGCAGGATCACACTTGGGACATATAGTAGAAGATCAGAGGTAGTTCTCTGCAGTTCATCCTCTACACCAACCCAGAAGTACGGTAAACAAGATTTAATTGCTTCCGCTGATTTTGTTTGCCTGTTTACCTAAACGGATCACGTTGAACCGCACGATCCAATTGTCAACAATTGGTATCAGAGCCAGGTTTGGTGGTGAAACGTGAGACGTAGGTATGTTGTGATTATATGATAATTTATCTGGAATAATCGCTGTTGTAATCACAGATTTGTTATTAATTATTTTGATTATATGATTATGCTAATTAATCTGGAAATAATCAATTTTAATTATGAAAAATTGCGTGTGTGATTTTTGAAATTGAATTCACTGTACACTGTAATTTTTTTCACACACACACACTGCTCGGTCGGTGACGGCGGCGCGTGGTCGCTGACGGAGACGGCGGTGCGTTGGTCGCTGGCGGTGAAGGAGGCGCGTGGAAGTTGAGTCATCTGCGCGACTGAGGTGGTTGACGGCACTATTGCCGATAGCGGCGGGTTCCAGGCAAACCGACGACTGATGGATGCAGCCTGCTGGCTGTGGGTCGGAGGGAGGCTGGCTGGGCGATACTGGTGATCGTAGACGGCACGATGCCCACTCATAATGGGTCGACGGTTTCTTTCAGGCGAGTCGACTTGGGTCTTCGCTGATGGACAGACGCAGCGTGGCGGATCTGTCGGGCCTTGACGTTTCCAGGATAGCGCGGGCGAGCGCAGGCGGCGCTCGGCGTCATGGCTGTTGGATCTCTGTTGCACGGCTGGCGTCGGCATGGTCGGCAATAGCGCGGGTGGCGTATCCCGTCCGGGGGGAGATCTGGTAGTCAGTCCACGGCAATCGGCTAGCGGCTTCGGCTGATACGGAGGCGAGTCATTGTGCATTTACAGCCCCGGCGATTGCTGGCTTGTTGCAGCAGGTGGGCGCGCGATGGTTCCGGAGAGCTAGGCAGCGAGGAAGCGAGGCGTCTGGCAGCGAGGAAACAAGGCGGCTATTGGCGCGGCTCGATTCCGGTGGCTGTCGGCTGGTCCGCCAGTTGATGCGCCGCTGCAGCTGGAGTCTGGAGCTATGAGCGGCGGTTGCTGTCATTGGAAAGGAAGGTCGCGGTTGGGTCTCCCTCGCGGCCGCCGGCGGCAACGGGGGTTTTTTGCGCCGGGTCAGCTGCCGTTTGAAATCTGAGTTGCGGCTGTGTGTTTATCTAGGGCAGCAATTGATTTTAGGCTGCATGCTTGGGCTCGTATGACTGGCAGGTTAATGGGTTGCCCTTTTGGGCCCGATTATTTTTAATTTGGTTTTGGGCTATTGGGCCCAATTTTAATTAAATGCTAATGGGCTGCTGGGCTAATCCTATTTTAATTAATTGTGGGTAATGGACCAAGCATAATTAATTAATTATATTAATGGACTAATTGTGCTGGTGGGCTTGGTGGACTTAATTTGATTTTGGGCTAAGATTATGGGCCATGGATAATGGGCTTGATTAATTATTTAATCTGCTGCTCATTTTGTGCTAATTTGTTGCTCTTGGGCCCAAATTTAATTGATCCACTTATTATGCAATTAATTAATGTTATACAACTGATTAATTGATTTAATTATCAATTATTGTTGTATATGTGAAAGGCATGTTCTATGTGATTTATTTATTTAAATTGCTGTTAATAGAAGCATGCTAAAATGTATATTTTATTTATGAAATATTATATGCATGTTTAAAACCCTCGGTGTTAAATAATTTAGTGGGAGAGGGGATTGGTAATAAATTCCCGCGGCCTCCATTATTGGTTTGTAAGTGATGTGAGTAAACTTGCGTGTTGGCATAGGCCTTCCTCCCTAACGGATGAGTTTATTCACGGATCACTGGTACAGACTTCATAAATAATTATTGTTTGTAATGTGGCACATAAACTTGCATGTTGGCATAGGCCTTCCTCCCTAACGGATGAGTTTGTGTGCGGTACACTGGTACAAACTTATAATTGATGATTGTAGGAAGCTACCCGAGCGCGTGTGTACTTCTCCAACTGTAAGGCACATAAGCTCGCGCAGTGGACTTGGGATCAAATAATGGAGTACACTTAGGTGTAAATAATTAGTATCCTCCCCAACGGAGTCACTGCTATTATTTGCATGGCTAAAGAGTAACCGACTATTAATTATTTTGTCATAAAGTTAGGTTGACAAATGAAATTAATGGGTAAAACCTTCTCTTGTAAATGTTCGGGTTTGTAAACGTCCACACTAACGTGGCTTGCAGACTCACGGTGCTTGAGATGTCGGTGAATTTTATTTTATATTGTTTTGAGGGAAACAATATAAAAGGATAAAATTCGAAGTTTTGATCAGTAAATTTAATCGTGATTCTCTGTATTTCGAATAGTTTTAGTCTCACTAATTGTTAACTAAAAGAAATTATTTTACTTGTCCAAATTAGATGATTAGAAAAGAATCTTGGTTTTGAATTTTACTGCTTAAGAAAATACAAATGTATTCTCACATAAGACGTCTCATGATGCCTGTCAATGTCTCTAGTGAAGAGATGAGAGCTTCATAGAAATATGATGGTCTCATGTAACTCTTCGGATACTTGAGTAATTTAAAAGGTGCAAGATCATGATAGAATTTGATGAATGAATTGGAAAAGCTTGGAGTATAAATTGAAAGGGAAACCTAGATCAATTTTATTCTCCATGTTTAGCCTTGATGTTTTGAGAAAGTTCTACCTGAAATACTAGAGGATGTATATGGTGGGAGACTTCTGACAAAACATGTGGCAAAGGAAAGCCATTTTCATCATAAAGTGAACAAGTTTAATATCTTATTCACTAGTTGTTTAAACATGATTAGTGATGGCATCTATTAACACGAAGTGTGTAGATACTGGAATCACTAAATGTTTATTACTAAGTGAGGATAAGATAGTTATGACATAGGTAAAACTACGAAGGTAGTGGCTATTGCAGTGGGAGTTATTTATCTATCTTATGATAGGAATAAATGATTGATTATGAAAAATTATCTTTACGTACGTTTCATAGAAAGAATTTAATTTTGGTTTCTATGCATTAACGGATGGATACTTCATTTCATTTAAATGACATGGTCATAGAAATGAGAAATGAGGCTATAATCCGTTAAAGTACATTGGTGGATAATTTGGATACTCTTGAATCATGCACATCCCACAGATGCAATAAATAGTAATTAAATAATGCATCTTCTAATATTAGTAAGAGAAAGGAACCTTCGGAAATGAACTAAACATACATTTGGCGTCTATGACTAATTCATTTTACTTGAGTAGGATTCAAAAGTTGATAGCTGATAGACCGTAAGGTTTATCTGAAGTGGAAACTATCGGACTTGCGAATCTTGCTTGGAAGTAAAAATGATTAACTGCCTTTTCAAGGCTGTGGGGAGTAGAGCCAAAGATATATATGTTGGAATTGGTTCATTCTGATTCATGCGAACCTAATATTATCCAGGCGAGAGGTGGTTATGAATATTCGAAGATTATTCTGGAAACCAATATATTTATATGATGCACTGCATGTCTAAGTTCTTTGATTAATTCAAGAATTGTAAGGCTGGTACAGTGAAGCGTCATGGAAAATATATTAAGTCATTACGATTCAATCATAATGGCGAATACCTCTTGGGATAGTTAGGAGCTATTGATCAGAAGTTGAGATTAAATCTCAAGTTAGCTACACCAGGTATGCCCCAAACTGAATGGTGTGGTGGATAGAAGGAATAAGGCTCTTATGGTTATGATTAGATAGATGATGAATTATTTGGAATAATTAAATTCATTTTATGGACATGCCCTAGATACAGTAATTCGTGAAACGTTTGTCTGTATATGGGATATCCTATAAAAATGAAGAGTGATTTATTTAGTCCAAAAGATCGAAGGGTGACTGTTAACACAAACACCAAATTTTTGGAAAAGGACTATGTAATAAATCACAAGCCCATGTATAAGTTGTTCTAAAGGTAGTGAGAGGAAAACACAAAGTATTAGTACCAAGTGTACAAGAGGATATACCACAAGGTAAACTGCAACGCGTGTCACGTCTGATACACAATTACATGTAGTGCCTGGTCGTAGTGGGAGGGTTGTTTGATAACCCGTAAGATATATGTTTTGGGAGAGTCGTGAGACTTGGTCCCTATTAAACATGGTATTGTCCCACGAATACGATGTAGCACTACAAGATTAAAATGCGGAATCTTAGAAAGTTGCAATGTATGTTGAAATAGAATCTACGGATTCTATATTAAGTCTGGGAACTTGTATGACCACTAAATGGTGTAAAAACCATTGCAAGTGATCATAGGAAATAAAAGAGGATCATACGGAAAGGTGAAAATCTTGAAAGCAAAGCTTGTTGCGAAAAGATGTACTCAGAAAGAAATGGTTCGATTATGAGGGAACATATTCGCTGGTAGCTAGGCTTAAATTGATCCGGATTGTTTTATTTATTGCTGCTCATATTAAATTATGAGGGACAACAAATAGATGTCAAGACAGCTTTCCTGATTGGAAGTCTTGAGGAAAACATCTATGTGAAGCAACCAGAGTAATTCATTGCAAAGTATTAATAGCATTTTGATAGTAAGCTTAAAAGTGTCCAGCGATGGACTTAAAGCAAGCTTTAAGATCGTGAAGCATCTGTTTTGATTAGGTAATCCAGTGGCATGGATTTAAATCAATGAGCGGATGAGTCTTATGTGTTGTAAAGAGTGACGGAAACGTGGTGGTGTTTCTTGTACTATACGTAGATAGTATCTTACTCGTTGGAGACAATGAAAGAGTATTATCGGGCGTATGGGTGCGGTTAATAAAGCGGTAAAGATGAAGGACTTAAGAAAGGCAAAATACATCCTTTTGATCACGGTAATACGGATCACAAGAAAGGATATTATGCTTATCTCAAGTTTCATAAAATGATACAGTCCATACTCGTTTAGCATGTAAATTTATCTAAGTAAATGTGTCTTTGAGACTGCTATGAACGTTTTAGCATTCTTTAGTCAGATTGGACGGCAGTAAATTCTTCTCAAAGGCTATGTGTTTAATTTTAGGAAGTAGAGTCATAATGTGGAGGAGTGTTATATAGAAATATATTTCAGACTCCGGACTCCATCATGGAAAGATGATAAATTGGAGCCTATAAGGCAGCCAAAGTATCTATATGACTCTAGAAACTTCAAGATGGACTTTGAAGTGTTTCTAAGTTTGCCAAAGGTAATCACAATTTACATTGTTGATATTGGTGCAGTTGCAAACTTGAAGGAATCACGAGTCCATAAGGCAATTAAACACATGGAGCGCGAGTACCACCTGTTACGAGAAATCGTATAATGAGGGGAAGGTTGTTGTCGCCTAGATTGCATCGGATGATGACCTAGTAATCCATTTACAAGGACCTTAAGGCGAGAGCTTTTAATGGTCGTGTAAGTAGGAGTAGGAATCAGATGTATGGCAGAAGACATGACAGCATAGTCTTTTAGTATAAGTGGGAGATTGTTGGATTGTATACTAAATGTCTAGCTTTAGTATGAACAATGTCATAACAATATTTGAAATGAGAATCATTGGTCAAATGATTGCATCTTATAATTTATTTATATGCACGGTGCAATAGTCCATTTACTTTATACTGTAGATAATATGTTGTGCGACAACACGTGGAAGATCATATTATCGGTTTCCTTATAAAGTATAAACAGATGCTCACAACTGAGATAGACGGGGACTCTCTATCGGTATGGTTGTAGTGTGGTTTGGTATTAGCTTGTCTTGGCTATATAATCACATTAGTGCACTTGTGTGTATTGAGCAGGACCGCTTGAGATTATTCTTCTTATACTGACTATATAGTAGAACTTGATCTCTGTTATTATGGAAGTTCGTGCTCTTAATCCCTATACAATAACCTCGACACGTAGGGCAATATGTATTTCTTTGATTCATCAATGGGTGAGATTTATAAGTATTAAATCAACAAACTCGGTGAGTTGGGAAGTAGCGCTGTATCTATGGTGTGCTGTTGATTGTAGAAGGAATCCATGTCCGTCATAGGTTGATGATGTCCCCTTGAGGAGCTCATAAGGTTTATCATGTAAATCTTGCAAGTGGATTAATTTCCGGCATGATAATAAGGTTGAGTGGTACTACTCTCGGATGAGATATTAATTAATTTGAGTTGTCAGTAACTTAATTAATTAATGGACATTGAATATCTTAAACATGGGGAGACTATCGGGCTTATAATAAGAAGGAGCCCAGAACATAATTTTGGGATTGGACGGGTAGTGCAGTAATAATATTTTAGTGGACTATATTATTATTATTGGATTTAATTAAAAGCTTTGGGCTAAGCTTGGTTAATTAAGTTCAATTGAGGCCCAGCCCAATTTCTCCTCCTGGTCCCTGCTGTAGCCCAATATATAAGTGAACTCAGCTTCCTGGAACCCTCAGATTATTCCTGCGCCTCTTTTGGTGAGAAAAGGGAAGAGAAGCAGATTGACAGATCCTGCAGACTGTTGCCCACACAACACCAGGATCACACTTGGGACATACAGTAGAAGATCAGAGGTAGTTCTCTGCAGTTCATCCTCTACACCAACCCAGAAGTACGGTAAACAAGATTTAATTGCTTTCGCTGATTTTGTTTGCCTGTTTACCTAAACGGATCACGTTGAACCGCACGATCCAATTGCCAACACTAAGCACATCTAACAATTCCTCAAGTTGATCATCAACAAGGAAAGAAGATACAATTACTGGATATTTTACATTGTCACCTAGATAGGCATACTTCATATGCTCCGGTAGGGGTATCAACTTCTCTTTCTTCTCTTCTTGAGGTGTGCTCTCTCTATCCAAAGGCAAGTACTTCCTAGTCCACTTCACTTCTTCAATCTTGATCCTTTTCGACTCATACCTATCATCACCCAAAGCAATTAAATTTTCAAGGAAATCAATACATACCTCGTTGGAGAGTTCATCTAGCTCCGTGGTGGGAAAAGTAAGAGACTCTGCCAAGCATGTCTCAAGAGGGTCCTTTGATAGGATCAAGGACATATCTTCCTTCACGATCTCCTCCACCACGTCTATACTATGACATTGCATCTCCATGGGCATCTTCATTGCTTTGTCAAGGTTAAATAAGATCTCTTCTTTATCCATCCTCAGCCGTAGCTCACCTTTTGAACATCAATCATAGCTCCCGCAGTCGCAAGGAAAGGTCTTCTTAAGATTAGAGGGATATTATCCTTGTAATCTTCCATCTCAAACACAAGAAAGTCCATAGGAAAGACAAGCTTCTCTACTTTGACAAGAACGTCTTCAATAACACTCTTCGAAAAAGTCATAGACCTATCCGCCAATCGTAGAGCATCCGATGTGGGGGTTAACTCTCCCAAATCAAGCCTTTTAAAAATGGACAAAGGCATCAAATTAATGCTTGCCCCAAGATCGCACAAGGCTCGTCGTGCCTGCCCCTTTCCAATTTCACACAAGATAGTGAAGCTTCTCGGATCTTTCAACTTAGTTGGTAGCTTCCTTTGTATGATCAAGCTGCAATTCTCCGACAGATTCAGTTTCAATTCCGTACAAACTTCTCTTCTTCAAAAGTATATCCTTCAGAAAATGAGCATAATATGGCATTTCCAAGATCGCTTCGGAGAAAGAAATGTTCAAGCTTATTTTGTTTATGATGTCTGAAAACCTTTTGAACTTTTCTTCCAATCCCTTTTTGATAAGCTTGAAAGGAAACGGTGCAGGTATCTTTGTTTTAGGAATCCCTCATTCATCACGTTCAACCTTCTCTGCTTTATCTTTTTTTGCTCTCAATCTCTTGGCTCTTTCCCACTTCTTCTCTACTGTAACCTCAGTGTTATGCTCTTGAGATGGTACTATGATGTTCTGATCAATGGGTGTAGCATTTAGGATCAAATCGGGCTCCGAACTAAAATACTCGATCTCTGTTCGATTGAGCTAGTTTGGTCGAACAGACTGGGGTTGGTTGAACAACTTAGCTGATCATGAGATCCCATTCTCCAGGTGTTGTTTGACCACCGTTTGACCAAAATGGTCTGGTCGAACAGCAAGGTCTTGGTCGAACGACTTTGCAGCTCGAGCAATCCCTTTCTCCAGGTGTTGTTCAACCTCTGTTCGACCAAGATGGTATGGTCGAATGGAATGGTGTTGGTCGAAAGGTGGGTCTAAAAATAGAGCATCGTAATTCTGTTTCTCCGGAGTTTGTTTGACCTCTACTCGACCAACTGGTCTGGTCGAGCGACTCAAGTCTGGTCGAGCATCTCCTCTGCTCCCTTCGTTTTTGCTCACCGACATCATCGGACCTTCGTACTGCATTCCTGACCTCAATGTGATGGCATGGCAAGACTTTGAATTCTCAATACTTTGAGATGGAAACTTTTCCTTCTCAATAGTTTGAGTCAATTTGTTTATGTTTCCGGCCATCTCCCCCATCAACAACGTAAGGTCTTTCACTTGTTTAAACAAATCCTCATGATTAGCATCAATCTTCTTTTCTAACATAGCCTCAAGCCGATCCACTCTTGCATCGTTCCTCGCCATGTACCTATTCACCATATCCTCAAACCCCAGTTTCCCTTCTTCCACTTTAGCACCTGGATCAACACCAATAGGAGGTTGCAATGCATTGTTGAGATTACTCCACTAAAACTCTGGCCTTCTTGGTTGTTGATAATTACCCGGCAGACCATGATTATTGTAGTTCCCTTGATAATTCTAGTTTCCTTGATTTTGGAACCTCGTTCCTTGAAACTTTGTCCCATGGCGTAGTAAACCTCCTTGATCTCCTCTTGGCTAGCTCCTTCATAGCCATCATCCTGCTGCATCATTGGTACTCTATGAGATATATCCGTAATTTGCTTTTGCTGAGACTCGAGTAACTTGTTGATATTATCCAAGCTAGAGATGATCTCATTATCTCTTCCCGACTTCACCATAGTATGCTCAACATGTGCTACTTTACCAATAGCATAAGTGTCTCTCACTCTATCTGTTGGCCAATCTCTTAAATTCATCAAAAATATCCTCAAAGAGCTTTTTGGCCTCTATGGGTGACTTCATAAGCAATGCTTCATTGGATGAAGCATCAAGTAACACACGAGAATCGCAATCCAACCCATTGTACAAAATACTAATGTACTGAGCTTTAGATAGCCCATGCTGTGGACACTTCCGAAGCATGTTCTTGAATCTATCCCAAGCTTCATGAAACTTCTCATTACCATAGATAGCAAATTGATTGATTTCTTGCTTCATCTTGAACACCTTCGAAGGTGGCATGTATCGCTCCAAGAATTTCACTTTCAACTTCTCCCAGGTATCACATTCAGCAGCATTAAGATTATCGTACCAATCTCTCACTTTTTCATTCAGCGAGAACTTAAACAAAATGATCTTCCTCGCATCCTCATGAGCTCCTGCATCTTTTTGTGTACTTGCATATCCAAGGAACTTATTTAGATATTGCTGAGGATCTTCAAAGGTTCCTCTGGAGAAGGGACTCCTTTCAATTATGGTGATAAGAGCAGGGTGTAGATCAAAATCGGCTCCAGCCCCTCTTGCTCCTAACAGCCCCGCATTGCCTTCTCCATTGTTTTTAAAGACTTTACGGATGGCAAGTGTATCGGAATTCGCCGCCATGTTGACTGCTTCTGCTTCCAAGTTGAATTCGATTGCAGCTTCAGTTGCTTGCGGAATTAGCTCTCCAACGTCAACTACTTGATCAATGGTATCGGTTGGCTCCTTATTCTTATTCTTGTTCTTCTTCTTCTTAGCGTTCCTTTTCCTCGCTAATGCCTCTAGTTTCAGATCAAAAGGTTCTATATTAGTTCCCTTCGATCTAGTGTGCATACACCTAAGAAAAATTCAAAGTTAAAAAGAAAAGAAAACAAGAATAAAATAGTCCTAATTAAACTAGAAATAATGGATTAATAATTAAGTTATCCCCGGCAACAGCGCCAAGAACTTGATGGGCGTTTTCTCAACACACAAAATAATCCCAAAGTATGAAGGATATTAATTGAAGTTTCGATAGGCGACCAAGTGATTATCGAACCCAAGGGACGGATTATTATCAATTATATTCTAATGAATTAAGACTATGCTGGCAAATTGGTTTATGATGATTGAGTAACTAAATAACAAGTAATTAAAGTAGAAAATTAAGTAAACAAGCAATAGAGATAATACGACTATGATCAAGTGAGAATTTAGGTAGATCTTCGGGTCATCCAATTTTACTTATTAATCTCTCTTCCATGCGTTGATGTCTGACTCTGCCTTGTGGTCTATGGACGCATCACAAAACCATGCAAGTTCACTCTATAGATACAAGTAAACATGCGTATGAGATAACCCGAATATTATTCAATTAACAAGTATTCATATAAGATAGTTCTAATAAGACTTCGAAATCCCTTTACTTAGAATTATAACATGTAGTCCTGCTCAACAGTGAACGCATTCAATCAATAACCAAGATATGTATTTAGACTCTACATAACAGTTAATGATGCACAAAACGACTGTGAGTATGAATTTAAAAAGCACAATCTTATATAAAATAAACCACAAGTAGTGTTGTACAAAGTTTACACATGAGAGACAAATTAACTCATAAAACCTCCATAACCCTAAAACTACCGAAGGGGTTCTAGGACATGATTGATCTAGGAACAATCATGGTGGTTGGTAGGATCTTACCCATAGTCTTGAAAATTACAAGATAAATTAAGAAGCAAATCAAACCCTAGATGCATGCACCGTCGCGACTCTCTCCATCTTGAATCTTCACTTGGTTCGACAGACAAACCTCTCTCCATAGCTCCTTCGGATGGCGGTAGGGTTGTTGTGGTGAATAGATGATGAAGTGGTGTGTCCTCTTCTCCTGCAAAAGCTCTTCTTTTATACTCATGGAACCTCCTACGGGCCTTGGATGGGCTTTTGCATGAAGCATACGTCAAATTTGGTAAAAAAAATCTGGAATTACCAAAAATATCATCAGCGAAAATCCATTCGACCAAGCCTCGACTGGTCGAGCAATGGTCAAGAAGGATTTCTGTAAGTTTTTGCACATTTTGTTCGACCAAGCCTCATCTGTTCGACCAAGATGATGCTGGTCGAACAACATCCCTTGGTCGAGCAAGCTCTCTTTACGTTTCTGGCTAATTTGCTTGACTTGACCACCTTGTTCGATTAAAGTGATAATGGTCAAACAAGGTCCTAAGGTCGAACAACCTTAAAAAATCACCTCAAAAATCATGTCTTCCAATTCCAAACCCTTACGATATGTTTTCCTATACAAATATGCTCAAAAAGCCCTAGTATCCTCTGATTCGTGGCTTTTCTATAAATATTCCAATTCGTCTCAATAAAAGACTCAATCGTACTTAATTTCCACACAAATCAGAGCACAAAATATGTGAATTTACACTCTCATCACCCGTCAATCTCCTCATGCTTAAGATTTAATGACCATTAATTAATTAAGTTTTTGACAACTCCATTAATTATTATCTTTACCGATACTACTCAACCTTATTATCATGCCGGAATAAATCCACCTGCAGGGTTTACATGATAATCATTATAAGCTCCTGAAGGGGACATCATCAATCAATTCCATTAGGACACAGATTCCTTCTACAATCAACAGCACACTATAGAGACAGCATCATCTCCCAACTCACCGAGCATATTGATTTAACTATTAAATCTCACCCCTTGATGAATCAAAGAAATAAGTACTGGCTTATGTGTCGAGGTTATTGTATAGGGATTAAGAGTACGAAAATCCATAATAACAGAGATCAAGTTGTATTATATAGTCAGTATAAACTGAACGATCTCTACACAGTCCTGTCCAATACATACAAAGTGCACTAGTGTAATTTTATAGTCAAGACAAACTAATGTCAAATCACACTACAACCATACCGATAGATAGTCCTCGTCTATCTCGATTGTGAATAACTATTTATACTTTATAAGCAGTCGATAATATGATCTTTCATGTGACGCGCACGCCACATTATCTACAGTATAAAGTAAATGGACTTTTCCAACAAATTTATTGTAAATGTTTGATCACGTGATTCTCATTTCAAATATTATCAAAACATTGTTCATACGAAAAGCTAGACTTTTAATATACTATCCAACAATTCCATACTATAAGTTAGGATCAAGAACGGTTACATTCCAGCTCATCTTATAATCTATATAAGGCTTAGAAGTTAACTGGTTGAAACAGCTTTACACAGTCAATTTTCTGCTCTAGTTGTATTAGAGTGCTCTTCATAGAGTTGTAATCAGTCCGAAAGTAATAAGAATCTCTCTCTCACCCAAAGGCAATGTAGGAGGATTATCTTCGAACCTCTATACATCTTGTGTCTCTTGTTTCTAGCTTCAACACACACACACACATAAGATCATACTTGTTCTTAGTTAGTTTGATCAAATTAGAGGTTTCTTGGGTTCAAGAACTTGTCAATTGGCGCCGTCTGTGGGAAAGAAGATCAAGAAGCATGGGAGGAGCTTAGTTCGACATAGAAAAACTGACAGACAAGTCAGATATTAGCCTGTGGAAGGCCAATATGAGGTATATTCTGGTGCAGCAAGAGTTGGCTCATGTTTTGAAGGAAGAACAGGTGAAACCAACTGATCTTGCACAGTCTTTGGAAAAAGTTGCTGAGGATGTTGTTCAACAACAGGAGGATCAGGAGAAGGCACATGGTGCCATTTTCTTATGTCTTAGAGATAAGGCATTGAGAGAGGTAATCAGAGAAACCACAACAATTGGTGTATGGAAGAAGTTAGAGAGCATGTATATGGTGAAGTCTCTTGACAATCGATTATACATGAAACAGAAGCTCTATTCATTCAGAATGATAGAGGAAAAGTCTCTGGTTGAACAGATTGATGAATTCAACAAGATCATTGATGATCTTGTGAATCTAGAAGAAGTTATCAAAGGTGAGGATAAGGCACTAATGTTGCTGACTACTTTGCCACCTTCAATGGAGAATTTCAAGGATACTTTGTTATTTGGAAGCAATTCAATCACCTTCAAACAGGTACAAGTAGCTTTGAAATCCAAGAAACTCCAGAAGGTTTCAAGGACATAATCATATGGTTGTTTGCCTTTTTTTAGCACTCACAAGCAAGAATACTCGATCGTTGTAGTAGTATATCCCAAGAAAAATTATCAATCCAATAAGGAGTTATGTTCGGACTAACAAAATACGTGAGCTCATGTTCATGTTGTTTTTGTAAAGATGATCGGGGGTTTTGTGATTGATTAACAATTAAAGCAAGGAGCAAGTAAATAAGAATAACAAATAAGAGAAATGACAAGTAATGAAAATGGGTGCTAAAGTTCAAGTATGGAAAAGCATGGGATTAGAAACATCCAAGCATACTCAACTCATATTATCATGCAAACGGAATTTAACTCAATTGATGTAGACTAAGGGTGATCACGATTGTATCCTAAGCTCCCTTTCGGGTTACAAAGGTTGTTGATCCATTTTAGACTCCCAAAAGCACTTAAGATCAAAGCCCAACATTAACCCCTTCCATCTAGGTACTAGTTAGATTAAACTCTCCCTTTTTGTGTACTAAGGCCAACGAATGGATTGGTTCCCCTCATTGAATTCAAATATCCTTTCGGTCAAACCCAAACTCAATGTCTAATCATGCCTTCCTAATACTATAGAGGGTCGTTTCCGTCTCACTCCAAGCAATACATACATGAACATCATGATAGCATTTAATTACCACAAATAATCCATTGATCAACAATCCATTAAACCAATAAACATTCATGAATAACAAACCATGCCATCACAACATCAAGACAATTAAACTCCATGAATAGAAATCAACATCAATTAAATCAAAAACCAATTTAATCCACATGATAATATAAATCTAATATGCTCTTCATATTCCTAATCCCACTAGAGGGATTAGCCTAACATGATAAAAGTAATAAAACAAATAAATGATTCATTACAAATACCCATAGTCTTAGATCTAAAGAAATACAAAATGAATGGATTCTTCCCTATCAATTTCTTGAAGAGAATCTTCTATTCTTCTTGATCTCCACCTCTAGCTCTTGATTTGAAGTCTTTAGCACCAAAAATGGAAGATATGATGGGTGGATGAAGATGGATGAAAATGATGGTGGAAAATGGAAGAAATGGTGTGTGAGGTGTGTGTAGATGATAGGATTTCGGATCTGATCTACAAAGTGTTGAAATGGGGTCTATTTATACCCCATGTGGGCCTTCTAGAAGATTCTGATTTTTTAGCAGGAATTACACCTACACGGCTCGAGCTCTGCACACGGCCACAGGGGTGGCCGTGTTGTGTAATCTGGTGTCCGCACACGGCTTCTAGGACAGGGCCGTGCGCGGTACACGGCCCGTGTTCTGCGCTCGACCCGTTGATTGTTGTCATTTTCACCTAAGTTTTAGTGTCTTTATGTGTGTATTTTCGGATGTTTTTATCCGTATTTGTGTTAAGTTTGGTGGAGTTATTGTTGTTTTGAGGAAAGTGGTACGAACTTATAGAATTGTGTAAATGAGCTTGAATATGTGTAAAACAGGTCATGGAACGGACAAAAACGGGGTCGGGAGCGAAAGGGAGACGAAGAATAGGCCAGGCAGCTGCACGGGCCGTGCGCGGAACACGGCCCTGTAGCAGCTGGCCGTGTAATGTCATCAGAGCACGCTGCTCGCCCAGGGATTTGACCGTGCGCCGGTGCACGGGCCGTGTGCTGCTACACGCCCCGTGTGCGGAGCTCGGCCCTGTAAGAAGAAGCTGTGTATTGTCGTCAGAACGTGCTACACGGCCATGATCAAGGCCGTGTATTGCAGCTCGAGCCGTGTCCGGAAGCACGCACAAAACGCCGAAGTAGGTGTGCCCTACACGGGCCGTGTACTGCAGCACGGGCCGTGTAGGTGCAAAATCCTGTGTAATTTTCAGAAAGTTCCGGAAGCTTCTAGAAGGTCCATAAGTGATATAAAACCATGATTTGTGCGAAATTAGAGGGGGAGATACACATTAGATCAGATTGAGAGCAGTTACACACAATCCACACCATATTTCCTCACACACTAGATCTACAAGCCATCTACACCATCTTAATCCATCAATTCACCTTGATCTTCATAAATCCATCCATACATCCATCCCTTCCATCATCTAAGAAGAGAAAATCAGATTTGTTTGAAGAATTTGGCATGATCAAGGAAGAAGGAGTCTACCTTCAAGGGGAAGCTCAATCTCTTTTATTTTGCTACTTTCTTCATTTTATTGCTCATATGGAGCTTGTATTGGATTGTAGCCAATTTGCAATGAATATTTGTGGCTAGTCCTCAAGTGAGGCTAGCAATATGATTGGTTAGGAAATATGTAGATTTTTGCACTATTAAAGCTTGATGAATTGATTGTTATGATTACTTTCTATCATGAATTCTTATTCTCATTTGATGCATGATGTGTGTGGTTAAATTCTCTATGCATAGTGTTAGGATGGCCATTCCAATATTATGTGTGGTGATTTAATTGAATCATTGATTGTATTAGGTGACTTGGTTAGTATGAGGGGAGGAAAGCCATTCCCTCCAATTGCTTAGAACCTCATGATAGAACATTAGTGATGAATTAGTGAGGGGAACCAACTTATGATCATAGTACCCATGAGGGAATTGAGAGTAAGACAATCTTAGGAGATTTAAACTTGTAAAAGAGTTGAGAACCTAATCACCTTGGCCATAGGGGTTAGGGGTACAATTGTGATTGCCCTTAGTATCATAACTTGAAAGTCATCAATGCTTAAGTAAGTGTGAAGTCTACATAAGACCTTGACCATGATGTTGCTAGCCTTGCTCTCTTTTTAGATATACTTCATCCATTCCATCTCATCTTGCTACTTGATTTGATTGATATTTGTTATAATTAGTTGCTTGTCTAGTTCATTAGTTAATTGATAGAGTAATCATAGTTCTTAAATCAAAACCTTATCTTGATCATCCTTACAAAACATAAATCAATGGAAAATCCGGATACAACTTGAGTTTACCTTTTCCCTTGGGACGACAATACTATAAATTTTGCACTTGGTCACGCGGATACAACAGCGATAGAGTACACTTACTCTTGACATTTCACTAGAAATGCGACTAAGTTCATGGCGCCGCTTGCCGGGGAAATGTTAAACTTGTGGTTGTAACGAGTTTGAAGTTGATTAGTCTTGATAAGGATATTTCTTTCATTTGTATAGTTGTTTACTTGTCTTAGTTACTTGGAGAGCTAATTTTGGAATTCTTGTAGGTACATGCAAACTCGTTCAAGGTCTCAATCTATTGAACCTTTGAATTTGGAATTAGAAGCTACCTTAAGAAGACAAAGAAGAGGAGTGTTGGAACCAACGGAAGAAAATATGGAAGAAGTAAGGGATAATGCAAATATGGTTGATGAAGAAGGTAATTTGAGAAATTTTCAAGGTGGTGATAATGCTAGAGGAGGTTTTGGTAATCAAGAATATGTGCCACAAGTTTATGCTCAACAAATGCACTTGCAAAACCAACAATTGCAAGCTATTATTCAAAACTTGTTGGCACAACAAGAAGCAAGGAATGATCCTCCGATAGTGCAAAATCAACCTCGTAGAAATGGGAATAATGGAGTGGGAATGAACATCCGAGATCACTTCCAACCGCAATATGGAAACTATGTTGTGGGACCACCGGTGAATGTTAATCATTTTGAGATCAAGACGGGATTGATCAACATGGTGCAAGCAAACCAATTTGGTGGTGGTACTATGGAGGATCCAAATGCTCACTTAGCCCAATTTACGGAGTTAGCAAATACGGTCAAGATAAATGGGGTAAGTGAGGATATTATTAAATTGAAGCTCTTCTCGTTTTCATTACGAGATAGAGCTAAGGCTTGGTATCATACTTTACCACCGGGATCCTACAACACATGGAGAGAGTTGGCACAAAGATTCTTGAGCAAGTATTTCCCACCATCGAAGATGTTGCATCTAAAAGGTCAAATATTGCAATTTAAGCAAATGCCTCTTGAAACTTTTAGTGAGGCTTGGGACCGATTCAAAGAAATGCTAAGGAAATGCCCACAACACGGATTTCCCGAAGATCAACAAGTAGGATTTTTCTATGCCGGTTTGAATGGAAGTGAAAGGATGCTTGTTGATGCTTCATCGGGAGGTTCGATTTTGGGGCAAACTCCGGAAAGAGCAATTGCCATATGTGAAGAAATAGCTTTGAATACGGGACAATGGGCCATGGATAGAGTTGCGGGCTTATATGAAAAAGAGAAGATTGCTAAGATGGAAGAAGTGTGCTTGCAACAAGTGAAAAAGGTGGAGGTGCCTAATGAAGATGTAACCGACAGAGCAATAACTGAGATACTAAAAAGGATGAATGCTAGTATGCAAGTGACTCCAACATCTACACCAATGGTGAATCAACAAGTGCTAGCTAATCCTCCGCATGTGATGTCATTACCTTTGATGAATCAACAAGTGTTTCCTAATTTTCAACAAGGTGTATCTACACCAAGTATGGGTCAATCTTCTCAAAGTTGTCAAATGCCTACTTCTATACCTCAACAAGGTATGTCCCCTAATTCTTGGAGCCCATCAGAGATGACACTTGAGGAAGTTGCCTTCATGCAAGGAAGGAACTTCCAAGGAAATTACGGTGGGAATTTTGGGAATAATGGAGGAGGATATCCACAAAGGCAAGGAGGTTGGGGGCAAGGTAACTTTCAAGGGAATTTCAATCAACCCCGGAGATACGAAAATTTGTCGTATGGGAATCAAAGTAATGCACTCACATTGCCACCGGGCATTCATCCGGGGGAGAAGGCTCCAAATGAAGAAGGAAAGTCTACATTGTCTACATTGGAGGATAAAATGACTAAGATGTTTGAGTTTATGAAGCAAAGAGATGAGGTAAATGAGAATCGATTCAAAGCAATTGAGACTCACATTAGTCAAATTGCAAGTGAAAGGGGTAATGTTCATCACCAAGGGAAGTTTCCATCCACAACCATTACTAATCCGAAGGAACAATGTAAGGTGATTGAACTTCGTAGTGGAACAAAATACGAAGGGCCTTCAATGCCAATGGAAGTAGAGGAGGTGGATTGTGAACTTGAGCCTATGGAAAGTTTGGGTGAAGAAGGGAAAGAGAAAGAAGTTGATATTGTTGAAAAAGGTGAAAGTACCCCTACACTTGAAGAAGAAAAAGTAAAGTCTCCAAAGAAATGGGAAAGATGTAGAGAAGCAAAACGGAAAGAGAGAGAGGAAAAGTTTGAAAGAGATGAATGGGGGATTCCTAAGTTGCCCATGGCAATCCCGTTTCCACAAAGATGCTTGAAAAAGGGATTAGAAGAGAAATTTGCCAAGTTTGTTGAAATGTTGAAGAAGATACATGTGAATATGCCTTTTGCGGAGGTCTTACTTCAAATGCCCAACTACGCCAAATTTTTGAAGGATATCTTGTCAAAGAAAAGAAGCTTGGGAGAATTCGAAACGGTGAACCTTACGGAGGAATGTAGTGCAATCTTGCAAAAGAAACTTCCCCCTAAATTGAAAGATCCGGGGAGTTTCACTATTCCTTGTGAGATGGGAGAGCAAAGGAATTACAAAGCTTTATGTGATCTAGGGGCAAGCATTAACTTAATGCCCTTATCAATCTTCAAAAAGTTGGGTATTGGTGAGGTCAAACCGACGTCGGTTACACTTCAATTAGCCGATCGGTCGTTGACACATCCCAAGGGAATAGTGGAAGATGTTTTGATCAAAGTTGGCAAGTTTGTGTTCCCCGTTGATTTTGTGGTACTAGATATGGCTGAAGATGATAGTGTCCCATTGATACTTGGACGTCCATTTCTTGCCACTGGGAAAGCATTGATAGATGTGGAGAAAGGGGAGCTAACGTTGAGGGTGAATGAGGATGAAGTCATATTTTCTTTAAGTGAGGCTATGAGGTATCCTAGGGAGGAATGTGGAAGAGTGGAGGTTATTGACGACATGGTTGAAGAGCATATGTATCACCTTCCCTCCAAGGACCCTTTGGAAATCATCATAAGCCACTCTTATTTTCTTGAATCTATAAAAGCTAAATCTTCTTTTGGTGTAGAAAATGATAAAATAATTGATGAATTGCATGGTTTAAATGCTTGTAGGGCACTCACAAAAGAGGAAGCAAAGGAGGTAAAGGTAGAGAAACTTGATGAAAAGCCATTTTTGGAAGTGCAAGAGAAGAAGAAGGTAGAGTTGAAACCATTGCCGGATCACTTAAAGTATGCTTACTTGGATAAAGATGAAACGTATCCGGTAATTGTATCCTCTTCCCTTAATGATTTAGAAGTAGAAAAATTGCTACGAGTCTTAAGAGATCATAAGTCATCTATTGGTTGGAGCATTAAAGATTTGAAAGGTATTAGTCCATCTATGTGCATGCATAAGATCCATTTGATTGATGATGAAAAGTCTTGTGTGCAAAACCAACGCAGATTAAATCCTATAATGCAAGAAGTGGTAAGGAAAGAGGTGTTAAAATGGCTTGATGCGGGAATAATCTTTCCAATTAGTGATAGTCAATATGTAAGTCCTCTACATGTAGTGGCAAAGAAAGGTGGTATGACAATTGTTAGATCCGATACAAATGAAACAATTGCCACTAGAACTATCACGGGTTGGAGAGTATGTGTTGACTATCGTAAGTTGAATGAGAATACTCGTAAAGATCATTTCCCATTACCATTCATAGATCAAATGTTGGATCGTCTTGCGGGGCATGAGTACTATTGTTTTCTTGATGGTTATTCCGGGTACAATCAAATATTGATTGCACCGGAAGATCAAGAGAAGACAACGTTCACTTGTCCCTATGGTACATTTGCATTTAGAATGATGCCATTTGGTCTATGCAATGCCCCTGCCACTTTCCAGCGTTGTATGATGGCAATCTTTGATGGTTTAATTGAAAATATTATGGAGGTGTTTATGGACGATTTTTCCGTGTATGGATCTTCTTATGATATTTGTTTAACTAATCTCACGATTGTGTTGCAGAGGTGTGAAGAGTCGAGTCTTGTGCTAAATTGGGAAAAATGCCACTTTATGGTGACCGATGGGATAGTCTTGGGACATCATATTTCAAAGCATGGGTTAAAAGTGGATAGAGCTAAAGTAATAGCCATAGAACGTCTACCCCCTCCTACTAGTGAGAAGGGAGTGAGATCGTTCTTAGGACATGCGGGCTTTTATAGACGCTTCATTAAGGATTTTTCCAAAATTGCTAAACCCCTTTGTAAATTGCTTGAAAAAGATTGTCCATTTAACTTTGATGATGAGTGTTGTGTGTCATTTCAGGTGCTTAAGGATGCTCTCACTTCATCTCCGATCCTCATTACCCCGGATTGGAGTTTACCATTTGAACTTCATTGTGATGCTAGCGATCAATCCATTGGAGTAGTGTTGGGGCAAATGAGAGAGAAGAAGTTTAGAGCAATCTATTACGCCTCAAAGACATTGAATTCGTGCCAAATTAACTACACCACAACGGAGAAGGAATTTTTAGCCGTAGTGTATGCTTTTGAGAAGTTTCGACCATACTTGGTTGGAACACAAACGATTGTCTACACGGATCACGCGGCTATAAAATACCTCATGAGTAAGAAAGATGCTAAACCTCGTTTAATTCGTTGGGTGTTGCTTTTGCAGGAATTTGATGTGGTCATCAAGGATAAAAAGGGCGTGGAGAATGTGATTGCGGACCATTTGTCTAGGTTAGAAAATGGAGGTGCAAATGAAGATTTGAAGCCTATTGGGGATGAGTTCCCGGATGAGGACATTTTACTACTAGAGGTCAAGCAAGTGAATACTCGCATGGTGAATGTGCCACCTTGGTACGCCGATTACGTCAATTTCTTTGTGTGTGGAATCAAGCCCACGTTGCTTAATGAGTACAAAGAAAAGAGGTTTCATGTTGAAATTAAGAAGTATTTTTGGGATGAGCCGTATTTGTTTAAAATTTGCAATGATGGAGTAATAAGGAGATGCGTAGCTGAAGAAGAAGTTATGGGGATTCTTGAACTGTGTCACTCGTCTTTGTGTGGAGGTCACTTTGCTCATCAAAAGACGGGGGCTAAGGTTTTACAATCGGGCTTTTATTGGCCAACATTGTTTAAGGATGCAAAGAAGTTTGTTGCAAAGTGTGATAGATGCCAAAGGATAGGGGGAATTGGCAAGAGAGATGAAATGCCCATGACCTTAAGGATTGATGTAGAAATTTTTGATGTATGGGGGATTGATTTTATGGGACCATTTCCCTCGTCTAAAGGATATGTGTACATCTTGCTAGCTGTGGATTATGTGTCCAAGTGGGTGGAGGCAATTCCCACGAAGACGAATGATGCTTTGATTGTGCAAAGGTTTTTGAAAAAGAACATTTTTGCTAGGTTTGGAGTTCCACGAGCTTTAGTGAGTGATGGAGGATCACACTTTGTAAACAAGTTGATGGAGAGTTTGTTGAAAAGATATGGAGTGAAACATCGAGTGGCTACACCTTACCACCCTCAAGCAAATGGTTTGGCGGAGGTCTCAAACCGCCAAATCAAGTTAGTTTTGGAGAAGACCATCAATGGAGGGAGGAAGGATTGGTCGGACAAGCTTGATGACGCTTTATGGGCTTATCGGACGGCTTTTAAGACCATTCTTGGTGTCTCACCGTATCAATTGGTCTATGGTAAAGCTTGTCATCTCCCCGTGGAGCTTGAACACCGTGCATTATGGGCTATCAAACGTCTTAATATGGACGAGGGGGAAAGTGGTCAAGCACGGTTGTTGAAGTTAGTTGAGTTGGAGGAGTTTAGAGGAAGAGCATTTGAAAACTCAATTATCCATAAGGAAAATATGAAGAGATGGCATGATGCTAAGGTCAAGGAGAAGACGTTTGCTCTCGGGGATAAAGTGCTTGTATTCAACTCGAGGCTCAAGTTGTTTCCCGGAAAGCTTAAATCAAAATGGATGGGACCCTATGAAGTGCTTGAAGTGTTGAATGGACATACATTGAGGTTAAAGGGTCCAAATAATGAATTTGTGGTAAATGGTCATAGAGTGAAGCATTACCTATCTCCTTCTCAAAAGGAGACGGTGTATGTGGTTACTCTCTCTTCTTAAACTTCTTTTGAGTATTGGTTTAGTGTAGATTTTTTTTAGTTTTCTTGTAGATTTGGTATGAAGGTGGTTAAGCTCATGAGAAACGCATAAGAGAAAAGACACGGATGCTAAAGGTGAAATGATGATTGTATGCCTCACCACTCTTTACAAACTTAAATTTTAACACTTGTGTTAATTTGAGTTTGGGGGGAGGTTGCGTGGTGGTCACACTTGATCAATTGGAGCTTAAAGTAGGCATAAGAGGTAGAGAAGCATGAAGAGCATTGAGAAAACGAATAAGGGTATGTGAAGAGTGAAAAAACAGGGCAAGGATGGAGTGAAGCAAGAAAAATGAAGAACAGGGCAAACTGCTACACGGGCCGTGCGCTGTGCACGGCCCTGTAGCAGTTGGCCGTGTAGCGGGATCAGAACATGCTACACGGCCAGGATGATGGCCGAGTTACGCAGCACGGGCCGTGCAGGGGTTCGACCAGGTTTTTAAAAGGGCTTTTCCGTTGGTTTTTGAAGGATTGTGAGTAAAGTTTGTCAAGTTTGCACACCAAATCACTTCTCCACATTCAATTGTTGAAAGATGGCTGAGAGGAGAGTTCGCCCAAGGACCGAGGATTTCATTGTGATAACCGACCCTGAGGAGTTATCTAACTTGGATGCCCAGTTGTTTATTGAAGGAATTCATCCACAAGAATTTGGAGTTGAGTTCGAGGATTATTGGGGAAAGTATGTGATTCGCTGGCAAGTGCTAGCCCCGAAAGTCAAGGCTACTCGTTTCCAAGATACGGAAACGATGAGGGGATTAGGTATAGAGGAAGATCTGAGGAAGTTATTTCGCTTCTCTCAGATGGAAGCTTTCTTCGATAAGAGGCCGCCAACCTACTATCATCTCACTGCGGAATTCATGAGTACTTTACAAGTGAAGAAAGATAGGAATGGGTATCCACTGTGGGTGACTTTTCAGCTAGATAATGTGTTGAGGGAAAAGGTTCCATTGGCATTTTTGAATGAGTGTTTTGGGTGCCCGCCATGCGAATTCCATCGGAGCTTTTATGCCGGAGGAACTTTCAATCAACAGGAATGGTGGTCAAGCCTTGTGAATGATGGAACTGAGAGAGCAGGGTACGTCCCTAGTGCATCAAAGGGAACAGCCATCCGGAATCCGGTAATGAGGTATTTGGAGAAGATCGTCTCCAACACTATACTGGGAAGGTTTGAAGGAGGCTCAGTTGGAGAAAAGCAGCTCTACATCATGTATTGTATGTATAAAGAGCTACCGCTTAATGTTGCAGCACACTTTGTGCAACATGCGGAGAGAGTTGCAAAGAGGCAGAGTTCTCAAGGGTTGATGCTAGGAGGGATGATTACAATGATAGCTCAAGGAATGGGAGTTAACTTCGCAGGAATGGAGAATCGTATGATTAGTGAAGGGTTGAATTACTCACAGCTGATGAGGATGGAATTTTTGACTATGGTAGGAAATCAATACTGTTTAAGGCAGGAAAAGGGAGCTCCATTTCCGTTGCCAATGCCGGAGCTCACTACAGTTTATACAAGGAGAAGGCTTGCAAATTTGGCTATGGGAAGCGTGAACCATTCCAGAGTTGTTAAGGCATTTTATAGAAGAAACAGAGATGAAATGGAACAGGTTCTGAGGCAGGTTAGAGTTGAAGAAAATGAAGAGCTAGCCAATTTGAGGGCCGAGCAAGTGCCCATGGAGGGTGATGAGCAAGGAGAGCAACCGGAGCAGATTGAGTTTGAGGAGCAAGGCCCTGATCCACCACTGTTTGAGGAAGAAGGAGCACCGCCACCAGTCGCACCGGGCCAAGGAGATGAAAGGTGGAACTATATGATGGATGAGGTACGTGACATGAGGCATGTGCAGCAGACATATGGGACTCAGATCAGGGAGATTCGCGAAGTCCAGCAAGAGCATGGAAGACACATTGAAGAGTTAAGAGCTGGACAACGAAGGAGGGAGTACTATGAAGAACAATCAAGGGCGCACTCCAACAACATGGAGGAGATGTTGACCATGATGTTCAACTTCCAGTTTCCTGCGAACCCTCGAGCCTACATCCCATGGAACACCTATCGTCCACCTCCTCCGCCTCCGGAACAATGAGGGAGTATTTTGAGTGCTTGGCACTTTTGTCCATTCATCTAGCTATTAGTTAGAATTTCGGTATTATTGCTTAGACATTTGATTTGATTTGTTAGGATTTGATTGGATTGTACTTAAATTGTTGGTTTTTGGGAGGTTTTAATTTGGGATTTTTATTTTCAGTTTTATGCGATTTACTTTTTGGTATTTTAGTTTGATTTTTCGTTGTTTGATGCGATGGGTGATTGATCTTTATTGTTATGGATTTGATTTGAGGTGTTTTATTTTCTTTTGATGGATGATTTGATTTATGCTTGTTATATGTTTGTATTGTTGGTTGATCCCTTGATTAGTAGGTGATGTTTGTTGTTAGTTTAATTCTTGTATAGGTGTGGTTTTGGTGGTATGTTTTGGGAAGGAGTTGAGTAATGTTTTTGAGTATGAGCTAGGATGCATTGTTTGTGATAGGTGATGGCAAGCATGTTAATGGTTTCTACTTGTTGAAATTGTGACATGGATTACATAATTTGTTCAATTTTGAGAAGTATGAAGGTTAATTAGATTTCTTTTGGTCCAAGCAAAAGCTTGTGAGAGTTGAGCCTCAACCGTGCCTCCATGGTTAATTCTTGATGAAAGGACCGGTTGAACTTAGACAAACTAGAACTTGCTCTTGGACTATAGGAACGAAGCCCGAATGGTTGAAATTTGTGAAATGATCTTAGGCCATCCTTGTTGAGAAAGTCAGGGCCATAAAATTTCCTTACCAAAAACATTATCCCTAGTAAGCCACTTTGAACCTTTAAGCCTATTTCTTGTGATATAAACACATTACAAGCCTTGAAAACCCATTTAAACCTTATATATATAACCTATGTGTGGGTAATTGAGGATGATGATGGTTTACAAGGGAATATGTGGAAATATGTGCAAAGAAACGTATATGGAAAGAAAGGTTGAGTCAAGAAAAAGGATGAAAGAGCTTAAGAAAAGCAAGTGCAACTTCAACAAAAGTGAAAAAGGAGCAAAATAGAAAAATATGCTCAAGGAACACAAAAGTTAAAGAAAAGAAGTATGCCATTCAAAAAGAGGCTCAAGAAATCCAAGGAATAATGATGCTTAGTGCTTGTGATTAAAGTAGAAAAGAAAGGAAGCCTGAAAGTGAGGATGTTGAAGAAATGAATCATCTCTTCGATCAACCACATTTGAAAAGTCACTATGATCCAAAGTTTCCTACCTTACCAAAGAGCCTAAACATTACATCCAAAGATAAAGACCTCTTTGATCACTTATTGAAACTAGGGTGGCTTGTGAACATAGTCCATGAGCAAGCCTATGGTGAGTCGGTTACAACCGGTTGATGAGTGTTGTTCAAAACCTTACTTCAAAGAGTGTTGAGCGAATTTGATATCCTATGAAAGGCTTGGATTGAAAGGGATTTGATAACTCTTTTGTCATGCTTGAGATTGAACTCGTTAATTTTTCATGTTATAAGTTTGATTATGTAGGGATACTTAACTTGATTTTGAAGTCCTTATTACTTGTGATGCGTTGTGGTTTATGTTCGTTAGATGTTTTCTAGGTGAAAATTTCTCCTCTTGTTTATCATTTTTAGTTGTTCGAGGACGAACAACACTTTAAGTTTGGGGGGTTGATTGTCGTCATTTTCACCTAAGTTTTAGTGTCTTTATGTGTGTATTTTCGGATGTTTTTATCCGTATTTGTGTTAAGTTTGGTGGAGTTATTGTTGTTTTGAGGAAAGTGGTACGAACTTATAGAATTGTGTAAATGAGCTTGAATATGTGTAAAACAGGTCATGGAACGGACAAAAACAGGGTCGGGAGCGAAAGGGAGACGAAGAATAGGCCAGGCAGCTGCACGGGCCGTGCGCGGAACATGGCCCTGTAGCAGCTGGCCGTGTAATGTCATCAGAGCACGCTGCTCGCCCAGGGATTTGACCGTGCGCCGGTGCACGGGCCGTGTGCTGCTACACGCCCCGTGTGCGGAGCTCGGCCCTGTAAGAAGAAGCCGTGTATTGTCGTCAGAACGTGCTACACGGCCATGATCAAGGCCGTGTATTGCAGCTCGAGCCGTGTCCGGAAGCACGCACAAAACGCCGAAGTAGGTGTGCCCTACACGGGCCGTGTACTGCAGCACGGGCCGTGTAGGTGCAAAATCCTGTGTAATTTTCAGAAAGTTCCGGAAGCTTCTAGAAGGTCCATAAGTGATATAAAACCATGATTTGTGCGAAATTAGAGGGGGAGATACACATTAGATCAGATTGAGAGCAGTTACACACAATCCACACCATATTTCCTCACACACTAGATCTACAAGCCATCTACACCATCTTAATCCATCAATTCACCTTGATCTTCATAAATCCATCCATATATCCATCCCTTCCATCATCTAAGAAGAGAAAATCAGATTTGTTTGAAGAATTTGGCATGATCAAGGAAGAAGGAGTCTACCTTCAAGGGGAAGCTCAATCTCTTTTATTTTGCTACTTTCTTCATTTTATTGCTCATATGGAGCTTGTATTGGATTGTAGCCAATTTGCAATGAATATTTGTGGCTAGTCCTCAAGTGAGGCTAGCAATATGATTGGTTAGGAAATATGTAGATTTTTGCGCTATTAAAGCTTGATGAATTGATTGTTATGATTACTTTCTATCATGAATTCTTATTCTCATTTGATGCATGATGTGTGTGGTTAAATTCTCTATGCATAGTGTTAGGATGGCCATTCCAATATTATGTGTGGTGATTTAATTGAATCATTGATTGTATTAGGTGACTTGGTTAGTATGAGGGGAGGAAAGCCATTCCCTCCAAGTGCTTAGAACCTCATGATAGAACATTAGTGATGAATTAGTGAGGGGAACCAACTTATGATCATAGTACCCATGAGGGAATTGAGAGTAAGACAATCTTAGGAGATTTAAACTTGTAAAAGAGTTGAGAACCTAATCACCTTGGCCATAGGGGTTAGGGGTACAATTGTGATTGCCCTTAGTATCATAACTTGAAAGTCATCAATGCTTGAGTAAGTGTGAAGTCTACATAAGACCTTGACCATGATGTTGCTAGCCTTGCTCTCTTTTTAGATATACTTCATCCATTCCATCTCATCTTGCTACTTGATTTGATTGATATTTGTTATAATTAGTTGCTTGTCTAGTTCATTAGTTAATTGATAGAGTAATCATAGTTCTTAAATCAAAACCTTATCTTGATCATCCTTACAAAACATAAATCAATGGAAAATCCGGATACAACTTGAGTTTACCTTTTCCCTTGGGACGACAATACTATAAATTTTGCACTTGGTCACGCGGATACAACAGCGATAGAGTACACTTACTCTTGACATTTCACTAGAAATGCGACTAAGTTCACCCGTGCTCTGCGCTCGGCCACAGGGGTGGCCGAGTTGGTGTTTCTGGCGACATCACACGGCCTCATGCACAGGCCCGTGTGCGGAACTCGAGGCGTGTTCAAGACACGACCCGTGTTCCTGCACACGGCCGGCCGTGTTGTGCAGCTTCTTCTCCTCTTTCACTATTTCGGCTCGTTCTTCCTCGTTTCAACTCCGAATTGAGATCCGCTTTTTCCTACATCTTCCTTATCATGTTTAGCATCAAATAAAAAGTGAAAATCTTAAGTTTAAGCTCATTCACACACATTTAAATAAAAACACAAAACACAACCAAATAACACATAAAATACGGATAAAATAATACGAAAACACATATAAAAAGACACTAAAATATAGGTGAAAATAGCTCTAATCAACCCCCCAAACTTAAGGTGTTGCTCGTCCCCGAGCAACGAAAATGACAAACCAAAAGGAGTAATTTTCACCTAGAAAAAGACTAAACGAACATAAGCAATAACACATCGTTAGCAATAATAACTACAAACTATGCTAAGTCATCCTACAATTTTAAAATCATGACATGAGAAATTAATAAGTTCAATCAAAAGAGAGTAATAGTGTAATATAGTCCCTTTTAGTCCAAGCCTCACAATGTATATCGATGTCTCTCAACACTCTTTTGAACTCGGATAAATCACACTCATTAATCGATTGGCTCGACTCGCTATAAGCTTGCTCGCGGACTATATTCACAAACCACCAAAGTTTCAATTAATGATCAAAAAGGTCTTTAATTAGGATGTAATGATAGGCTCTTTGGTATGGTAGGGAAGATATGGATAATAGTGACTCAACAAGTGTAAGTAATCAAAGAGATGGCCAATTTTCTCAACTTCTCCACTTTTCTTTCTTCCTTTCTTATCTTTATAATCTAAAGCACTATTCATTAACTTTCCTTGGATTGAGCTTCTTTTGATGCATGCTTCCTATCTTTGAATTTTGTTTACTTGAGCATTTTGATGTTGATTTGCTCCTTTCTTACTTTGAGGTTGCATGTGCATTCTTGTTTTGCTCTTATCATCCTTTTTCTTGCTTGTTTACCATGTCCTTTTTCTTCTTTTGCTAATCAATCAATCCTTTCTAGCTACCATCTCCTCAATCACCCACACAAAGGTATATATAAGCTTGAATGGGTAATTAAGGCTTGAAATGTGCTAAATTCACAAGAAATAGGCTTATAGGCTCAAAGTGGTTAACTAAGGATGATGTTCATGGTAGGGAACATATATGGCAATGACTATAATAACAAGGATGTCCTTAGATCATTTCACCAATCTCCACTAATCGGGCTCGTTCCTATAGTCCTTGAGCAAGTTCTAACTTATCAAACACAACCGATCCACTCATGAAGAAATACCATGAATGCATGGTTGAGGCTCAAATGCTCAGAAGCTTGTGCTCGGACCTTAAGGAACTTATTACACCACATTCATCTCAAAATTGAACAAGTTAAGTAAAACATGTCACAATTTGAAAGTGTAGAGATTCTTAATCCTAATTTGTCATCACTTATCACCACAACTTATCATCACTCACATTCAAAAATGACTCACGACATCCCTAAACAAACCACCAAACAACCCTAGACAAGAATGAAAATACACACAACATATAACTAAGGACTCAACAAACAAGACACACAAAAACACAAAACATGCAAAAACACAAAATACCATCATCCATAAGAAAATTAAGCACACATTCATTCCAACCTTTATTGAAAAGGAAATCCTAATATACGAAAGTAAACCTCCCACAAACATAACACCTGAAGTAGCATGCTAGTCACAACAATCCAAATCAAAATCAATTCATTTCGAGTAATAAAATGATAAGGTGTAGAGTACTCCCTCACTAGGCATTTGGTAAGGAAAGCGTTAGCTCCAAGCTCCATCATGCTTCCAATACCTCTCATTCATGCTCAAACACTCAACAAACACCATTAGTTCAACAATTTCATTATAAATATGGACTATCATGCACTTCAACACCACCAATCATACCAAAATCAACCCAAACTCATGAGAAAATTTTTAAAATTGACCCAATTTTACAAGAATCATACTCAAGTGGTGAGTCACACCACACACTCTCCCCCCAAACTTAAATCGAAACAAGAGTTGAGACTTAAGTTTGCAAAAAGTGGTGAGACTTACCCTTGTAGTTTCCATTGATGATCTTCTTGTTGAGAAGTAACCGCATCCACATGACTCAAGCTATGTCCACCACGCACTAGCACCCCCCAAACTTAACTCGAGACAAGAGTCACGAATTAAGTTTGCAACAAATGGTGGAACATGTCAACTTGAATCCATGAAGCATTTCTCTTTTCTTCAATATGCATTTTTCTCCATGAGCACAATCAACCTACAAGGCCAAAACAAACAAACAACAAAAACAAAGCAATAAAAATAGTGATGGGGTGCCTCCCATCGAGCGCTAAGTTTAACGTCTTCAAGCTAGACGAATTTTGAGATCATCTTTCAAATAGAGTATCCACAAAGAGGGTCTCCCTTTGTGATGGATCCACATAGTGCTTCACGCGATGACCATTAACCAAGAACTCTCCACCGTTCTCATCTATAACCTTTAGAGCTCCCCCATCAAGTACTTCCTTTACCACATAAGGTCCTCTCCATTTGGACTTCAACTTGCCCGGGAAAAGTCTTAGTCGAGAATTGAATACCAACACCTTCTCACCCTTTTCAAAGCTCTTCTTCCTCAAACGAGCATCATGCCACCTCTTGGTTTTCTCCTTAAAAATCCTTGAGTTTTCATAAGCATTTTCTCTAAATTCCTCAAGATCATTCAATTGTAAGAATCTTACTTTTTTCGAAGCTTTCATGTCAAAATTCAACTTCTTAATGGCCCAATAAGCTTTATGCTCTAACTCCACGGGAAGATGGCAAGACTTGCCATAGACAATTTGAAAAGGAGACATACCAAGAGTGGTCTTGAATGCGGTTCGAAAGGCCCACAATGCATCATCAAGTTTATTTGACCAATCCTTTCTACTCACACTCACTGTTTTCTCCAAGACTTGTTTGATTTGTCGATTAGAAATTTCAGCTTGACCATTCGTTTGAGGGTGATACGGAGTAGACACTCGATGCTTCACTCCATAAGTCTTGAGAATGTTCTCCATTAGCTTATTTATGAAGTGACTACCCCCATCACTTACCAACACTCTAGGTACTCCAAATCTTGTGAAGATATGCTTCTTTAGAAACCCCATGACTACTCTAGCATCACTTGTTCTTGAAGGTATGGCCTCAACCCATTTCGATACATAGTCAACCGCCAATAGGATGTATAGGAATCCATTAGATTGAGGAAATGGTCCCATGAAATCGATGCCCCACACATCAAATATCTCCACTTCTTGAAAGCTCTTAAGGGGCATCTCATCCCACTTGGAGATTCCTCCCATCCTTTGACATCGATCACAACCCTCTACAAATTTCTTACAACTCTTGAACAAAAATGGCCAATACAACCCCGATTGTAAGACTTTTGCAGCGGTCTTTTGAGCTCCAAAATGGCCTCCACTAGGTGAAGAGTGGCAAAACTCCAACACACTATTCCATTCTTCCTCGGGCACACATCTTCGCACAAGAGAATCATTACACATCTTGTATAAGAATGGATCATCCCACAAGTAACTTTTAACATCATGAAAGAACTTCTTGGATTGATACTTATTAAGCTCATAAGGCCTCCTTCCACTAGCCAAGTAATTCACATAGTCCGCATACCACGGGCTTCCTTCTTGCTCCACTAAAACCTCAATTTGATAGCAATCACACTCCAAGATTTCTTCATCGGGAAAAACCTCTTTGATTAACTCATAAGTACCTTCACAATGCTCCCTCGACTCTAACCTTGAAAGATGGTCGGCTATCACATTCTCCGTGCCCTTCTTATCTCTCACTTCAATATCAAATTCTTGAAGAAGTAGTACCCATCTTATCACCCTTGGCTTTGCATCCTTCTTTGCCATGAGATACTTGATAGCGGCATGGTCGGTGTATACAATAGTTTTCGTTCCTACCAAATAAGGACGAAACTTATCAAATGCGTATACTACCGCCAAGAACTCTTTTTCGGTAGTGGTGTAGTTCCTTTGAGCCGCATCAAATGTCTTGCTTGCATAGTAAATAGCTCGGAATTTTTTCTCTCTTAATTGCCCCAAAACCACTCCAAGAGCTACGTCACTTGCATCACACATCAATATAAATGGCTCTTTCCAATCGGGGGTGATCAAGATGGGTGATGAAATCAAAGCTTCCTTTAGCACCTGAAAAGCATTTAAACAATTATCATCAAACTTAAATGGCACATCTTTTTCAAGGAGATGAGATAGAGGTTTAGAAAATGAAGAAAAATTCTTGATGAATCTACGATAGAACCCGGCATGACCAAGGAACGATCGTACTCCCTTCTCATTTGTTGGCGGTGGAAGCTTCTCTATAGCAACAACTTTGGCTCGGTCAACTTGCAATCCCTTTGAAGAGATGTGATGTCCAAGTACAATGCCATCATTTACCATAAAATGACACTTCTCCCAATTCAACACTAAATTAGTGTCTTGACATCGCTTCAAAACAATAGCAAGGTTAGACAAACAATTATCAAAAGAAGAACCAAACACCGAAAAGTCATCCATGAAAACTTCCATTATATTCTCAATTAATCCTTCAAAGATTGCCATCATACACCTTTGAAAGGTGGCCGGTGCATTGCAAAGTCCGAATGGCAATCTTCGAAAAGCAAATATTCCATAAGGACAAGTGAAAGCGGTCTTTTCTTGGTCTTCGGGTGCTATGAGAATTTGGTTATACCCGGAATACCCATCAAGAAAGCAATAAAATTCATACCCGGCCAACCTATCCAACATTTGATCTAAGAAAGGTAAGGGGAAGTGATCTTTACGTGTGTTTTCATTAAGCTTCCTATAATCAACACACACACGCCACCCCGTCACCGTCCTAGTGGCTATGGTCTCATCTTTATCGGTCTTCACTATAGTCATACCCCCTTTTTTAGATACTACATGCAACGGGCTCACATAAGGGCTATCACTAATAGGAAAAATCATATCGGAGTCTAACCACTTAAGAACCTCTTTTTTTACCACTTCTTGCATGATAGGATTAAGTCTTCTTTGGTTTTGAACACAAGCTTTCCTTTCATCCTCAAGTCTTATCTTATGCATGCAAATTGTTGGACTAATTCCCTTCAAATCATCAATACACCAACCAATAGCCGACTTATGCTCTTTAAGGACATTAAGCAATTTATCAAGTTGACTAGAAGTTAGAGATGATGATACAATTACCGGATATGTCTCATTTTCACCAAGGTAGGCATAAGTAAGATGATCGGGTAGAGGCTTCAACTCCACCTTCTTTTCCTTTTTCTCTTCTTGCTCGAGTGGATCTCTAAGTGGTAAGAACTTTTCATTTCCCCTTGAGATGGCGGCTGCAACCTCTTGAGCTTCACTACAATCACCTAGATCAAGCAAACAATTAATCAATTCTTCATTTAAATCAAGAGAAGTAGTAGAAATATTAGAAAGAGATAGAGAATTGCTCAAGCAAAGTTCAAGTGGATCCTTGGTTACAATGGAAGGCCAACTCTCCTCGACACTTCCCTTTACAACATCCACACTTTTGCATTCTTCATCATTCATTGGATATTGCATGGCCTTGTGTAGAGAGAATACCACTTCCTCATCATTAACCCTCAACTTCAATTCTCCCTTGTAGACATCAATAAGAGCTCTCCCGGTAGCAAGAAACGGTCTCCCAAAAATCAATGGCACATTTTCATCCTCCTCCATATCTAGAACAACAAAATCTACCGGAAAGACGAACTTATCAACTTTCACCAACACATCTTCAACTACTCCTTTTGGATGTGTCATAGATCGATCTGCCAATTGAAGTGTGATGGAAGTTGGCTTTACTTCACCTAATCCAAGCTTCTTGAATATGGAGAGAGGCATTAGATTAATGCTTGCACCGAGGTCACAAAGAGCCTTGTTCTTCTTGTTCTTTCCAATTTCACATGGTATAATGAAACTACCCGGATCCTTCAATTTTTGTGGAAGTTTCCGTTGTAGAATGGCACTACACTCTTCGGTTAGATTAACCGTTTTATTATCCACAAGACTTCTTTTCTTTCCCATGATGTCCTTCAAGAAACGAGCATAATGAGGCATTTGATCCAAAGCATCGGCGAAAGGGATATTGATTTGAATCTTCTTGAAGATTTCAAGAAACTTTTTGAACCTCTCATCCAAACCCTTCTTCAAGAACCTTTGAGGAAAAGGAACCGGTACTTGAGTCTTGGGTATTCCCCAACTATCTCTTTCAACTTCAACTTCCTTTTCCCTTAACTCCTTTGCCTTTTTCCACTTTGGAATTCTCTCTATCTTCTCTTCATCTTTCTTTTGCTCAACAATTTCTTTTTTCTTGCTTACTTCCTCCATTTCAATCTCTTCTTGCACCAACCCTTCTTCCACCTTGCTTTCCACTTCCCTTTCAATGACAATACTATCTTCTTTAGGCATAGGAGGTTCCTCATACTCTTTTCCACTTCTAAGAGTGATAGCTTTGCAATCTTCTTTAGGATTAGTTACCGTGGTAGATGGAAACTTTCCTTGTTGGTGTTGAGATCCCACGGAAGAAGCAATTTGACCCATTTGATACTCAAAAGCTCTCATCCTATTGTCGGATTTCTTCTCATTTTCCTCCATTCTAGCCTCCATCTTTGCATCTCTTTTTTCCATGTAAGCCCTTGTGTCTTTCATGAATGCCATTAATGTCTCTTCCAATGTTACTTTCCCTTCTCCATTTGGCGGCTTAGCACTCGGATCGAATCCAGGAGGATATGACACGGCGGCTTGAGGATTAGAGTAAGAAAGATTCTCATGCTTCCTCGGAGCTTGATAATTTCCACTTGATTGATTGAAATTGCTTCCCCGAGCTTGCCCTTGATATCCTCCTTGGTAATTACCTTGATTAGAAGGATAATTACCTTGGAAATTCCCTTGATGATGAAAATTCCCTTGGTAATTTCTCCTATCTAAATAGGCAACATCTTCTACACTTTTCATAACCTTGCTCTCATCATTCACCATAGAACTTGTGCTTCCCCCTTGGCTTACTCCTTGAGTGATCAAATTCAATTGCTTTGTTAAAGCTTGAATGCTCTCATTGAATTCTTTCATTCCTTCATTTTGAAACACATCACTCTTCACTTTGTTCACACTCTCCACTTGAGCTACCTTTCCAAATGCATAACCTCCCATTACTCGCTCGGAAGGCCATTGGTAAGCATTCATTGCAATGTCTTCAAAAATATCCATGGCTTTCATAGCATCCACTCCAAATATAGACCCTCCGGATGAGGCATCTACATGCATCCGATTTTGTTGATTCAACCCTTGGTAAAAGAAAGCCACTTGTTGATTCTCATGAAAATCGTGTTGAGGACACTTTCGGAGCATCTCTTTGTAGCGTTCCCATGCTTCATAAAAATTTTCATCCGGGAGTTGCCTAAATTGAGTGATAAGGCTTTTCAATTGGAGCGTCTTTGACGGAGGAAAGTACTTGTTTAGGAACCTTTGCTCAAGATCTTCCCATGTATTACAACTTCCCAAAGGAATTGTATTGTACCATGCTTTAGCCTTGTCTCTTAAAGAAAAAGAGAACAACCTCATTCGAATAGCATCCTCCGACACTCCCTTCATCTTGACGGTATTTGCAACCTCCAAGAAAGTAGATAGATGAGTGTTCGGGTCTTCAAGAGGACCTCCCCCAAACTGATTTGCTTTAACCATGTTGATCAATCTGGTCTTGATTTCATAATCATTGGCTTGAACCGGAGGAACCATATTGTGCACGGCTCTCGGTTGGAAGTAATCCCGAATTGCTCTAGGCCTTGGCAACTCTTGTTGTTGAAATATCCTTTGGGCTTCTTGATTGGCAAGCAATTGCATATACTCTTGATTTTGAGCAAAGACATTCCTCATTATCTCCGCTTGATTCTCTTGCACTCCTTCTTGTACCCCCCTTTGATCTTGTAAAGGATCTTGGGGTGGGTCATAATTAACATTGTCTCCCCGTTGATTCTCCATATTTTTTTCTTTTCTAGCTTTACGCCTCTCTCGTTTCCTTTGTCGTGCGGTCCTTTCAATCTCCAAATTCAAAGGAATGATCGATTGATTTCCCTTTGATCTTGTGATCATAAAACACCTACGAAAAGTCAAAGAATGAGACCACAAACACAAATAATAAATAAAAGAAAATAAAAAGAATCCTTATCAAGAACAACTAAAACAATAACACAGTACTCGACTAGTCCGTCAAACTCTCCTTTGGCAACGGCGCCATTTTCTTGTTTGCCTTTTTTTAGCACTCACGAGCAAGAATACTCGATCGTTGTAGTAGTATATCCCAAGAAAAATTATCAATCCAATAAGGAGTTATGTTCGGACTAACAAAATACGTGAGCTCATGTTCATGTTGTTTTTGTAAAGATGATCGGGGGTTTTGTGATTGATTAACAATTAAAGCAAGGAGCAAGTAAATAAGAATAACAAATAAGAGAAATGACAAGTAATGAAAATGGGTGCTAAAGTTCAAGTATGGAAAAGCATGGGATTAGAAACATCCAAGCATACTCAACTCATATTATCATGCAAACGGAATTCAACTCAATTGATGTAGACTAAGGGTGATCACGATTGTATCCTAAGCTCCCTTTCGGGTTACAAAGGTTGTTGATCCATTTTAGACTCCCAAAAGCACTTAAGATCAAAGCCCAACATTAACCCCTTCCATCTAGATACTAGTTAGATTAAACTCTCCCTTTTTGTGTACTAAGGCCAACGAATGGATTGGTTCCCCTCATTGAATTCAAATATCCTTTCGGTCAAACCCAAACTCAATGTCTAATCATGCCTTCCTAATACTATAGAGGGTCGTTTCCGTCTCACTCCAAGCAATACATACATGAACATCATGATAGCATTTAATTACCACAAATAATCCATTGATCAACAATCCATTAAACCAATAAACATTCATGAATAACAAACCATGCCATCACAACATCAAGACAATTAAACTCCATGAATAGAAATCAACATCAATTAAATCAAAAACCAATTTAATCCACATGATAATATAAATCTAATATGCTCTTCATATTCCTAATCCCACTAGAGGGATTAGCCTAACATGATAAAAGTAATAAAACAAATAAATGATTCATTACAAATACCCATAGTCTTAGATCTAAAGAAATACAAAATGAATGGATTCTTCCCTATCAATTTCTTGAAGAGAATCTTCTATTCTTCTTGATCTCCACCTCTAGCTCTTGATTTGAAGTCTTTAGCACCAAAAATGGAAGATATGATGGGTGGATGAAGATGGATGAAAATGATGGTGGAAAATGGAAGAAATGGTGTGTGAGGTGTGTGTAGATGATAGGATTTCGGATTTGATCTACAAAGTGTTGAAATGGGGTCTATTTATACCCCATGTGGGCCTTCTAGAAGATTCTGATTTTTTAGCAGGAATTACACCTACACGGCTCGAGCTCTGCACACGGCCACAGGGGTGGCCGTGTTGTGTAATCTGGTGTCCGCACACGGCTTCTAGGACAGGGCCGTGCGCGGTACACGGCCCGTGTTCTGCGCTCGGCCACTGGGGTGGCCGAGTTGGTGTTTCTGGCGACATCACACGGCCTCATGCACAGGCCCGTGTGCGGAACTCGAGGCGTGTTCAAGACACGACCCGTGTTCCTGCACACGGCCGGCCGTGTTGTGCAGCTTCTTCTCCTCTTTCACTATTTCGGCTCGTTCTTCCTCGTTTCAACTCCGAATTGAGATCCGCTTTTTCCTACATCTTCCTTATCATGTTTAGCATCAAATAAAAAGTGAAAATCTTAAGTTTAAGCTCATTCACACATATTTAAATAAAAACACAAAACACAATCAAATAACACATAAAATACGGATAAAATAATACGAAAACACATATAAAAAGACACTAAAATATAGGTGAAAATAGCTCTAATCAATGGTGAAGGGTTATTTACCAAGAAGTAAGGGAATCAGTGGAATTAGAATCAAAATAAGGGTGTTGCTGATGATTTAAAGAAGAAGGACAAGAATACTAAACAATCCTCTAATACTGATGCCAAGAAAAGCTACCACTGCCATCAACCTGGGCACTTCAAGAAAAATTGTTCAAAGTGGAAAGCATACAAGGCTTGAAAAGGAAGCAACAACAATAACAATACAAGAAACCAGGTAAATAAGGTAAGTGGCTTAGATAGTACTAATTTAATGTTTTCTGAAGCTCTGTCAATTACTTCTAGTCATGTTAATTAAGACTGGGTCATGGATTCTAGATGTTCATTCCACATGACACCTAATCAGCATTTTAAACAATTAGATGGAAGATCAGTACTACTAAGCAATGATGTTTCTTGTCGAATTAAAGGAATTGGTTCTGTTAAATTCAGGTTACATAATGGTTAGCAAGATCTCTTACTAATGTTAGATATGTTATTAAGAAGAAATTTAATACCTCTTGGCATATCAGATTCTCTTGATTACAGGGTACATTTAGGGAATGGAAAACTTATTGTGACAAGAGGAGAAACTGAAGTCATGCAAGGGATAAGAAGAAGTGATTTTCACTTCTTAGATGGTAAAACATACTCTGGAGAGTCACATGCAACAAATCAGAGTATGGATGCTTATACATTGCATGGGAGATTGACTCATGTGAGTGAAAAGGGGCTTCAAGATCTACATAAGCAGAAGCTTCTAAGAACTTTGCCTGATGTTGAAGTAAAGCAGTGTGAATATTGCATACTTTGGAAGGCAAAGAGGCTTAGATTTGGAGTTGGATTACATACAACACAAGCTATCTTGGAATATGTACATTCAGATTTGTGGGGACCTGATCAAAACACTACAAGAGGAGGTGGAAAGTATTTTATATCTTTTATTGATGATTATTCAAGAAGAGTGTGGGTTTCAGTGATTAAAACTAAGGATGAAGCTTTCAAAGCATTCAAAGAATGGCTAGCTAAGGTTGAAAATACCAGTGGAATGAAGCTGAAGCATTTTAGGACTGTGATGAGAGTGAAAATAAGCGTGTTTTAATATTCAATTTAACACCTTTTTGATTGATATTGTAGTCTTATATGAGCACAAGTGTCTTATATTCGATATATGTGAGAATTATGTGCACTTGAGATGTTTTGTTGTGTTTTAGGTGGAAAAAGGATGAAAAGTGCAAAGTTGGAGAAAAGGTGCAATTTGTGCAAGAATGCTGAAAACGCACATCCAACTTTCATAATTATTCTGTATTGTTTTGGAGCTCTAAACTGTTGGTGTTATATATGGTTAGAAATCCACTGAAGAGTGGGTCATTTTGGCGTAAAGAACACTATCATTGAAGTTCGAACGAGGATGTTATGAGCAAAGTGGTGACGCCACGCGAGCTGTGCCAAATAGAATTGCAGTGCTATTTTCCATGGCCTGTTACATATTCAATTCTTGGAGTTTTTGTGATTTCTTTATATGGATAAAAAGCCAAGGAAGAGAGGATCGCGTGAGCATAAAAATCACTCAATTCGGAGGTCGGATGTGAAAGTTATACGCAAAACGGAGAGACTGCGCAAATCGGTTCGACCTGCTTGAGGTCGAACCGAGGTCGAACCCAACGGAAAAAATGCTGGTTCGACCACGACATGCTGGTTCGACCTGTTGGCTAGTCGAACCATGCACCTGGGACGTCCAAAAGGGTGGTTCGACCATAGTTCGACCTGTAGGGGTTGGTTCGACCTGTTTGGGAGGTCGAACCGCGCTTCGGGAACTTACCAAATCCGTATTTTCGAGGCCTAAACGCGTGTGATCACTTGAAAAGCCCATTCCAAGCCTCGGAGACATGATCACAAGTATAAAAGGAGGTCTATACAGCCCCAAAAAAGGAAGAAACACAACACAATACAAGAGAGGAGAAGAGAGGCTACAACATACAACACTCCACAAGGGGGGATCACCCCCCAACCATCATCCTTTTCTCCATCCATCCAGACTGATAATGGGCTGGAGAGTTTAATACTTTCTGTAAAGAGAAAGGGATCTCAAGGCTTTGGACTATTCCAGGAACACCTCAACAGAATGGTGTTTCTGAGAGGATGAATCAAACTTTACTTGAAAGAGTAAGGTGCATGATGATCAGTGGGGCTTTAATAAGAACTTTAGGGGAGAATTGATCAGTACTGCTACATATTTGATCAATAGGTGTCCATCTACTGTGTTAAATTTCAAAACATCAGTAGAAGTGTGGTATGGAAGACCTGTAGATTACTCTTACTTAAGAGTTATAGGTTGCTTAGCATATGTACATATGAAGAAAGGAAAATTAGAACCTAGAGCTCTTAAATGTGTGTTGGTTGGGTATTTAAAAGGGATAAAAGGCTACAGGTTATAGTATTTAGAGACTCATAAGTTCATTTTGAGTACATAATGAAGATAGGATGCCACCAGAAAGGAAGTTGCTGATCAATTTCAAACTAGACAAGAACAAGCTGATCAGACTCATAGTAGGCAAGGAACAAAATAAGGTGATCAAGGACAGAATCAATTTGATCAAGTGGAGAAGAGTGATCAGAGTGAAGCATCGCAAGAGCTGAATAGCTATCAATTAGCTAGAGACAGACTGAGGAGAGTGATACACACACCTGTCAGATATGCTCAAGCTGATGTTGTATCATTTGCTTTGTATTCAGCACTTGAGGTGTAGTCTTATGAGCCTAGAATTTATTCTGAAGCAATAAGTTGCAAAGAAAGTGATCAATGGGTATTAACTATTCAAGAGGAGCTGCTGTCATTGGAGAAAAATGAGACTTGGAAGATAGTTCATAAACTTGATGGACATAAGCTTGTTGGGTGTAAATGGATTTTTAAGAAAAAGCCTATTGTTGTACAAGGAGGTAATATCTAACTAGGAAATATATTATAAAAAAGGTAAAGGAAAATAAAAAAGGAAGAGGAGAAAGAAGTGACGGAAGACCGTCATGAAATAGCCAAACAGTCGGCTAGCAAAGGATAGCCTCAACATATGGCTCCAAGAAACAAACGATAAGAAAAATTCTACATGTTTAATTAAAAAGAAAGCCAAGGCAATGGCTAGATATGTGAATTGCATAAAGAAACATGAGAATTGCCACGAGCAGATCTTGAAAGGAGAATATCCATCAATGGACTAATGCTTGGAGCAAATCAAATAAGGTGCTAATCTCGGGCAAACTGATCAGCAAACGGGCTTGTGATGGCACATTCCAGTGGAATTGGATTGCCACGCCGGAGTAGATAGCTCTGCTCCCCCGGTGAGAAGCTATCCGTACTAGTACCACGATAGCTATTTCCAGTTCAATGAAGGCTCGCAAAATGAGACTCAAAATGGAAGCCAAACAAAAAAAGAGACGAGAGTGTGAAGGTTACTCTAATTATAAAATGCTCGTCATATAAATTAAAATGGCACATGAAGAGTGTGATTGTTGTTTCTTGATGCAACTATGAATCAAGCCATGATTGAGGCTTGGAGAAGACCCAAAAGTTGTTGGAAAAGAAACAAAAGGTAGCAAGAAATAAGCATAAGCAGATGAGCAAGGCTCAGTACCCCAATTTTCAAAAGATTTGAGAAAGAACATGGGTAGGCAGCGAAAATAGGAGAGAAGGCATGGCTTGAGGGAAGTGACAAGAGCAATAAATGTCAAACTCTTTTCACTAGGGTAGGCAGCCTGCTCCCACCAAAAGAAAGGTCGGAAACGGCTAAAAGCAACTTGCAACCAATAGATGAAAAACCCACTAGGCCCCAGGGCATAGCTCAAGTGGTAGAGGGAATGGTGGAAAGGCCTTCCAGCTGAGCTTAGTTGCTGCAGGGTGGGGGTTCGAATCCTGCCTTTGGCATGGATTTTTAACAATGATCCCTCCCTATAAGCCACTTGAGGCACATCCTGCGATTTACCTCCTCCACCAATCCCCAGGGCAAGGACGGTGGGGCCCCTAATGGTGGGGTACACCATGAAAGACCCACTAGTACATGGCAGGTAGGGCCAGAAAGAAAGCAAGCACCAACTGCAGGTTGCGAACACTGCAGGCGGCTGGAAAACTCGCTGCAGGAAACGCAGCGTATGCTGCAGTCGTCGAAAAAGAAGAAGCTGTCGGGATTGTTGAGCCTTCCGACAAAAAAATCAGCGTGGAGAGCACAAGGAAGCTGATGGAAAAGAAGCTCTATAAACCCAGCAACCGCCAGCAAAAGGAACGGTGACCACAGCAGCTTCATAAGCGCCGACGGTCCAACACCGGAAGAGGAGAGCAGCAGGAAAGCACCGACGACCTGCAAAGGGCCCATCCAACCCAGCTAGGTGGCTGAGAAATCAAAGAGTGTCAGCGACGAGAAACATGGCAGGATGACCAAGGCGCTGCTCCAAAAGCGGCGGAGGAGACGCGCTGAAGAGGAGAATGCTGGAACAAGTCGGGAAAGCCAGGTCAGAGGGCGAACAAAAATGGCCCTTGTGACGAGGCAGCAGCCATAGTGGTTATGGAAAGTGGCAAACCAGAACCACGACTGCTTGACAAGCAAAAATGCTTGGACGAGGAAGGTAGGTTCTCCATGGGATCTCGAATATCTGATAGTCCTATAATATCCACATCATCGTGGGGAGCTCAGGACCTTATTGAGATTCTTGTGACGTGATTGTTGGACACGAGGAGCAGCACCGGATGTGTATGGTGGACGAACCATCGTCGAGTGAAAAAGCCAGTCTTAGAAAGACTGGATGTAGTCGTCGGTCAAGGGAGGCAGATGACCGCCCTAGGACAGAAAGGAGTGTCAGGGCGCTTGAAGATGCAGACATCATCGGCTGTTGTTTCGGGCACTCAGCCGCATACTTGAGGAAAAATGGGTTGCACTCTCATGTATAAGTATCAGTTCCAGTAAGCCAAAGGAGAAAATTTACCGGAAAATCATAAAACCGGCGAGGTGGATGATGAATCAAACCTTGATGACAAGGCAGCAAGAATTAAAATACTAGGGGGCGGGTGGAGAACCGGAGACGCCGGGCACCTAAACCCACCCCCTCACTGGAAGGAGGCTTACCAGAAGTTTAGAGAGAAGGAGAAGAAAATAAGCTTAGAGAGAGGAAGAATATATATCACATTAACGAGAGAATGAGGGAGTAGCAGTTCAAGATGCTGATTCTAATGCTTGTTTGTTGCTTAAGTCTCTATCTGGCTTGAAGCAAAGTTCAAGGCAATGGTATCTTAGGTTTGATGAGTATATTATTGCAAGTGGTTTCATTAGGAGTGCTTATGATTCTTGTGTTTATTATTTGCATGATAAGAATTATTATACATATTTGTTGTTATATGTTGATGATATGATTATTGCAAGTAACGGTTCTTATGGAATTTCTAATACTAAGAAGCTTTTGTAGGATGAGTTTGAAATGAAAGATTTAGGTGAGGCAAAGGTGATCCTCGGCATGCAAATTATCAGAAACAGATTTGATGGGAAGCTCAAGCTAGGATTGGAGTCTTATTTAATCAAAGTGCTCAAAAGATTCAATATGGATCAATGCAGATCTGTAACAAATCCTTTTAAGCAAGGCTTGAAGCTCTCATTACAACAAGGGGCTAAAAAATAAGAAGAAAGGAAGCTCGTGGACTAGATATCTTATGCAAGTGTTGTGGGGAGCTTAATGTACTCAATGGTATGATGCAGGCCAGATGTAGCATACTCTTTGAGTGTAGTAAGCAGATATATGTGCAATCCAGGGAGATTTCATTGGGAAGCTGTGAAGTGGTTGCTGAGATACATCAGAGGGTCTACTACAGCTGGTTTAATGTTTGAAAGGAGTGAGGAAACAAAGGATGTACTGCAAGGATATGTAGATGCTGACTTTACTGCTAATTTGGATACAAGGAAGTCCATAACGGGCTATGTATTCACATTATACGGAACAACAATCAGCTGGAAGGCTACACATCAATCTGTGGTAGCTCTTTCAACCATAGAAGCTGAGTATGTAGCATTGATAGAGGCAATGAAGGATAGCATGTGGATCAGAGGCATACTTTAAGAGTTTGGAGTGAAGCAATCTGTTGTCAACATCTATTGTGACAATTAGAGTGCAACAAACATCAGGGATATCATGAGAGGACTAAATACATTGATGTTAAGCTTTACTGTGTAAGCGATATGTTGGAGAAATGGGAAATCAAAGTGTTGAAGGTTGATACTTCTGAAAATCCAGCAGATTGCTTTACTAAGGCTCTACCTAGATCAAAATTTGATCTATGTTTGAGTCTTATTGGAGTTAAGTAATAAGAGAAGGAAGGGGGTGAGAGATGAGGGAGCTGATGCAGATTGAAATCAAGCTTAAGGTGGAGATTTGTTGAAAGTTGATTGGTTGTGATGTAATCTTGATTAAATCATGCATTCTATGGCTTGGATTATGTAGTTAGATAAGTGAGAGATCTAATGGACATGATGCATAGGTGTTTTAAAGCATGAAAGGGTGGTTTAAAACGGTTGCAACTGATAACTACCAAGAAGGAAGGTAGCTGGAGGTAGTTTGCTGGTGCAAACTTGTGGCGGTTATAACTTGGTGTATATGCATCCAATTGGGTCGAATCAAGGGTGTAATTTATAGTTCTCATTCCATACTATAAATTAAGATCAAGAAAGATTACATTCCATCTCATCTTGTAATCTATATAAGGCTTAGAATTTAGCTGGTTGAAGCAGTTTTACACTTAGTCAATTTTCTGCTCTAGTTGCATTACTTTGCATTAGAGTGTTCGTCATAGAGTTTTAATCAGTCTGAAAGTAATAAGGATCTGTCTCTCACCAAAAGAGGATGTAGGAGGATTACCTCCGAACCTCTATACATCTTGTGTCTCTCGTTTCTAGCTTCAACACTTTTATAAGATCATACTTGTTCTTAGTCGTTGTTAGTTTGATCAAAGTAGTGCTTTCTGGGTTCAAGAACTTGTCAGTAGTAAAAGTCAATGCCACGTTAACGGTCGGGCAGCTTTGACTATCCGTTGAGTGTATTTTGTACAAACGTTAAAAGTCATGGTCTTATTTGTAATTTCATAAAAGTTGGGATTAATTTACAATACGTTGAAAGTTCAGGATTTTTTAGATAATTAACCCTTTATTTAATAATAATATATAAGCATTTTTAAGTATATACTAGTAATTCCCGTCCGTGCATTGCACGAAAAGGATTTTATTATAAGATTATTATTAATTATATATTTTTGTTTTTATATTTTTATCTTGAGTTATATATTTGTACTTATTTTGTCCATATTTTGTGTGGTTTGAAATTTTGTGGTAGCTTTTTTTTAAGTTTATGTTTATAAGTATCTCATTTGTATTTTGCACGGATATTATTATATTAGGAATGATGTCTCAAATGATAATATTTGAACCTGAAAATAAAATTAAAAAGAAGAACAAAAGATAAAATATTAAAATATAAAAATAGAGTTCATAAAATTATTATAAAATCAAACACAATAAAAGAAAATTAAAAAGAATGATATCTCAAATGAGAATGGTAGGACCAATAAATAAGATAAAATATGAGATGATTGAACTAAGAAATAATATCAAATAAAAGTATTAAAGAAGAACAAAAGTTAAATTATAAAAATAGGATTTATAGAGTTATTCAAAAAAAACACAAAAATCGAAGAGAAAAAAATAAGATAACAAAAAATTAAAAAGTGTATAATGATACATTTAAGGAGAATAAGTGAAACTGCATATAAAGATCAAATAAAAGTATAAAAGATAAACAAATTAGAGCATATTACAAATAATATGAAAGTAGAATCTGTAAAAGAGAAAAAATAAGAAGATTAAAAAGAAGAACAAAAGATAGAATATTAAAATATAAAAATAGGGTTCATAGAACTATTATAAAACAAACACAAAAAAAAGAAAGAAAGACAAAAAAAAATATTACCTCAAATGAGAATGCATGATTGGACTTACAAATAAGTTTAAATATGATAATAATTAAAACTAAAAATAAAATAAAAGTATAGAAGAAGATAAAATAAATTAAATTATAAAAATAGAATTTATAGAATTATTAAAAAAACATAAAAATCAAAGAGAAAAAAATAAGATAATAAAAAATTAAAAAGTATATTAATACATTTAAACAAAAAGGTTGAACCTACATATAAAATCATATAAAAGTATAAAAGACAAAACAAGTTAGAGTAGATTATAAATAATATGAAAGTAGAATTTGTAAAAGAGAGGAAAAAGAAGAAGCATTAGAGAAAAAAAAAGAACAAAAGATAAAATATTAAAATATAAAAATAGGGTTTATAGAATTATTCTAAAGCAAACACAAAAAATTGAAGAAAAAAAGATAGACAAAAAAAAGAATGATACCTCAAATGAGAATGATTGGACCTACAAAAAAGATCAAATATGAGAATGATTAAATCTAAAATTAATATCAAATAAAAGTATAAAAGAAGATAAAATAAAATAAATTATAAAAATAGAGTTTATAGAATTATTAAAAAAATACACAAAAATCGAAGAGAAAAAAATAAGATAACAAAAAATTAACAAAAAGTATAATGATACCTTTAAAGAGAATATTAAACCTGCATATAAGATAAAATAAAAGTATAAAAGACAACCAAATTAGAGAAGATCAAATAAAAGTATAAAAGACAAACAAATAAAATCAAATATAAATATAAAAGACAAACAAATTATAGTAAATTATAAATAATATGAAAGTAGAATCTGTAAAAGAGAAAAAAAAAAAGAAGAAGAATCATTAGAAAAAAAAACAAAAACAAAAAGAGGATAAATTAAATTATAAAAATAGAGTTTATAGAATTATTAAAAAAACACAAAAATCAAAGAGAAAAAAATAAGATAACAAAAAATTACTAAAAAAATGTAATAATACCTTTAAGGAGAATTATTTAACCTACATATAAGATCAAATAAAAGTACTCCCTCCATCCCATCATAATGATTACACATTTTTATTTTGGGCGTCTCATTCTAATGGTTATATTTCTCTTTTTAGCATATGAGACCCACACAAATTATCGCTCTCCATGGGCCCACTCATCCCACTAATATATTTACATACTTTACATTAAATTATTATTTCTCTCACTCAATACACATTAAAATAATATCAAATATGATAATAATTAAACCTAAAAATAATATCAATCAAATAAAAGTATAAAAGAAGATAAAATAAATTAAATTAAAAAATAGAGTTTATAGAATTATTAAAAAAATACTAAAATCGAAGAGAAAAAAAATAAGACAACACAAAATTAAAAAATATAATGATACCTTTAAGGAGAATGATTGAACCTACATATATAATCATATAAAAGTATACTCCATCCGTCTCACCCAAAGGATTCATTTTTGACATTTTGATCGTCCCACCCAAAGGGTCATCTTTCCTTTTTTACACACATGGGACCCACACCCCCTCTAATACAATTAAAATATGGAGCTCACACTCACACTAATACTACTACCCACTACACATTAAATAATAGTACTCATTAATCTACGTGCAAAAAAGTAAAAACAACCTTTTGTGAGGGACGAAGGGAGTAAAAGACAAAATAAATTAGAGTAGATTATAAATAATATGAAAGTATAATCTATAAAGAGAAGCAAAAGAAGAAGCATTAGAGAAAAAAATAAAAAATATATGATTAAAAAGAAGAACAAAAGACAGAATATTAAAATATAAAAATAGGGTCATAGAATTATAATAAAAAAACACAAAAATTAAAGAAAAAAAGATAGACAAAAAAAAAGAATAATACCTCAAAAGATAATTATTGGACCTACAAATAAGATCAAGTATGAGAATGATTAAACTTAAAAATAATATCAAATAAAAGTATAAAAGAAGATAAAATAAATTAAATTATAAAAATTAAATTTATAGAATTATTAAAAAAACACACAAAAGTCGAAGAGAAAAAAAATAAGATAACAAAAAAATAAAAAGTATAATGATACCTTTATGGAGAATTATTAAACATGCATATAAGATCAAATAAGTATAAAAGATAAAATAAATTAGAGTAGATTATAAATAATATGAAAGTAGAATTTGTAAAAGAGATGAAAAAAAAAGAAGCATTAGAGAAAAAAAAACAAACAAAAAGGGGATTAAAAAGAAGAACAAAAAAAAACTAAGAAGTATAATGATTTCTTTAAGGCGAACGATTGAACCTACATATATGATCAAATAAAAATTTAAAAAATAAAACAAATTAGAGTAGATTATGAATAATATAAAAGTAGAATATGTAAAAGAGAAGAAAAAGAAGAAGTACTGAGACAAAAAAAGAGGGATAGAGTAAGAATTTGATTAGGTAATAAAGAAATTTATATGACATGATTTTAAAGAATCAACGATCGTGATTGAAAGCAAATATTTATAGAGACGATTATATTAAAAATAAAATTGATATATTAATTGAAATTAAGCATATATTGATTTAAAATTAATCAAATTTGAAAAAATATTTCCTATATTTATCAAATTTATAGTATGGAATAAAAATTTAAAATTTAAATAATGAAATCCATTATTAGTATAATAATAATAATCTATTAAAAACATTAATTGAACAGTTAAGATTAAAATTAAATTGGACGGTTAAGATTAAAATTGAATTATTTTTAAATAAAGTAAAATTGAAAAAAAAATGAAAACAAAAGTGGAAATTCAAGTTTATATATATATATATATATATATATATATATATATATATATATATATATATATATATATATATATATATATATATATATATATATATATTATTTTTATATTTAATTATTCTTAAAATTTTAATAGAAAAATTATTAGAAAATTATGTAAGTTTTTATTTATTAATATTTTTTTTTTTGTTAATAAGATAGATAATTGATATTAGATTCTAAATTTTCCCAATTAGAGGTGAGAATTTTGGGGGTAAAAGATAATAAAAAAATTGTGTGTATGGACTTGGATCTCTCCATTTAATAAGATTGACCATTTCCTCCATTTCCCTAAATCTACGCTTAAAATATGATCTTTCCATATATTTTCAAATTATACACATCTTAATTTTTTTTAAAAATTCTTTTATTAATTAATTTTTGATAATTATAATTATATTTTTAAAATTAAAATTTTATCCTAAAAATAAATATATTAAAATTTGGGGTCATTCTGGAGTTAGTGGGGTAGTTTTTTATTAAAAAAAGTTAATTATATTATATTATTTAATGGTGAATATCAAATTTAAAATTAATCTAACGGTTAAGATCGTTCAGATGCACCGGTGCACCCTAGTCGGACTCTAAAATTTAAAAGCAAAATATACTCTAAACCACAATAAATATTAAACTTCAAGGGCAAAATATACTATATAAAATATAAGAAGAAATTATATTTATAATATTAAAAAGGGATAGTTACCACTAAATATATTAGAATCTCCTGAAATACAAATATATAAAAATATAACTACTAACTACATAAATATATATTGATATTTCAATATTCTCCTTATAATATAATGTACATAAATGTTTGTGTGCAACATAAAAGTTCGTGTGCAGTAAAAATTATGTGAAGTAATATGCTGCACATAAATGTTTGTATGCAGTGTAAAAGTTTTTGTGCAGTAAAAAAAGTGTGTGCAACAAATGTCATGTGCAGTAAAAAAAGTTTGTGCAGCAAAAAAAGTGTGAATCATAAGTGTCATGTGCAGCGAAAAAATTACTCTTCGACTGTAGTCCGGCGGTCTGGTGGCAGGCGGCGGCGCTCTTACAGTGGTCTGATGGCCGTCCGGCGGTGGTCCGGCGACGTGAGAGGTTCAGAGTTTGTGGTTTAAAAGTATATGGAATTATAATGAATTAAGTTTATATTTTGTTTTTATTTTAATATTTTGTATGTTAGAGTAATTTTTTTAAAATCATTGTATCTCACAATAATCATAGATAAAAAAGTGTACTATAACTAATTTTTCCTATTAAAATTAATAGTAAACCTTAGAAGAAAATATTAAACTCAAAGGACAAAATATATTATAAATCACGAGATTTCATAAAATTGACATAAAATGGGTCATGAACTAATATAGAAAAAAAATACATATTAAAAGAGAAATTAATAATAATTAATGGAAAAATATAGAAAAAAAAAAGAAAGAAAAGTAATGAATTAAACAGTTAACTCTTTCATTTATAATAACTAATAAAAATGTGACAGTGACAAATTTTGAGTTTTAAATATATTTTGAATGTTTGAGTTTTAAATATATTATGAATGGTTTAGATTATAGAAAATTGAGAATAATTAGTAAAGAGTTAAATATATGTAGAGTTGTTAATAAGCCCGTAAACCGTGGGCCCGAACCGATTAACCTGAAAAAAATTAGGGTTAGGGCCAAGAATTTTGAGCCCGTTTAACATTCGGGCTTTTTGGCCCGAACCGATTAACCCGTGGGCTAATAGGGTTGGCCCGTGGGCTAACCGGGCTGGCCCGTATGGTTGGAAATTATTATTATTATTATGTTTAATTAATTTTAACACTCATAATCTATACATCGACCACCCAATCACACCCTACTCCCAACCCATCGTTGGACAAACTCTCACCATCTTTTAATTTTTATCTCTTTCTCATCTTTTTTCTTACTCTAACCCAAAATTTTCTCTAATAAATAAAATAATACTTGAATAAATATATTAAGATTAATTTAATTATCACAAATTCTTTTAATTTATATCTTTTAACAATATTTTGCATGTATTAATCTTAATTCTCTCAAATTTTAAATAATGTATTAGTTAATTTTGAATTTTTTATATAATTTATAATAAATTATAATTTATAATTTTTTAAATATTTTTTATCGTACAACCCGCGAGCCCGGCCCGTTTAACCCGTAGCCCGTTAGGGTTAGGATTAGGTTCACCTTTTCATAGCCCGTTTAAAAAGACTCGATTTAGCCCGAAACCCGATTAGCCCGAACCCATTAGATTAGGGCTGGCCCGTTTAACATCTCTAAATATATGTTTGGTCTCATAATTTTGTTCTCTTTAATTTTAATTTCAAAATGGATATTTGTATTTAATTAGCCCGTAACTTTCATTTTTTTGTTAATTTTGATTCAATTTTTACCGGAATTACCATTTGTCATCGGAATCCAACGAGTTATGCTGACGTGACGACTCCAATTAACACGTGGCATCCAAGTGTTAAAAAAATTTTGGGTCAGCTTCAACATCAATATCTGAAGTTAACACTAATGAAATTAAAAGTACTAAAATAAAAGAAAAATTTTAAATTAAAAATATTGAAAATCAAAAGGGGATCTAATCTCTCTAATTTTACAAAATCTGCAGAAACAGTGGCTGCAAATGAAGATGGAGATTCTTCCTCTACCACAATCCATCTCTCGCGCATCTCTCCCTCTCATCCGGCGACAGCGATTCCTTGCCCAGTTTCGGGTGCGTTTCGGTGTTTGAAATTTCTCCCAATACCGTCGGTTGACGAGAGCCAGAAACTCCTCCACCGCCGCTCTCTGCCGCCTCATTCCCTCTAACTCTTCCGGTTCTCTCTCTATTGGGCGCCGTCCATCATCTTTTACAATTTTTTTTTTCAAGATTCTTGAATGCCCAACTTTTAATTTGGCAAACGCAGGCTAAATTGGTATGATTGGGACAGATCCAAAATCATGACTCAACAATTAAGATTCAAGAATTAAAATTAATTGCATCCGTCAAAGCACTAACTTCACGGGGGAATTTGAGGATAAGTTGGATTAGGGTTCTTCTCGGAAATTAAGAGATTAGATTTCTCCTTTTAAATTTTCACGCTGGTATGTTCTTAATTCGAAAATTTTATTTTATTTCAGGGTTTTTAATTTCATTTTAGTTTTAAATTCAAGTTTTTTTATTTAATTTTAACATAATTTCTTAATTTTTTAATGTGATGTTTAATTTATTAATTAAATTATTGATGTGGAAGCTGATTTAATTATTTTTGGGTAAAAGGTCAAAAAAAGCCCCAACCTTATATCTCAAGATTAATCTTGTTCTCCACCTTTAATTATGGTCATCCAAACCCTTTACATTTTTAATTTAATCCACTGAACCCCTTTTATTCTTAAAATAAAATATTGATACACTTCCGTTAAAAATCAAACTTACGGTGTTAAGGAGAGGGAATGATAAAAGTAATTGGTTGATGGAGTTTTTGAGAGTTGAGTTAACAAGCTCAATATCCCAAGTCTCCAATTTTGGCTACTTTCTTCTGCTCCATGGAGTCTAATTTGACTATTTTCTTCTGCTCCATGGAGTTTGTATTAGATTAAGAGGTGGGAATTGAATTTGTGATGGTGCTCAAAATATCAGACGCACAAAGCCTAACACCAGGCATTTTGCCAACAGCGCCACCATAGCTATAACCCCTGTCATATCTATCCCCCTTAGCAGCCGCATAAACACCATCTCCGCCGCCCTCCGGGATTCTCTTTGCATCGGCGCTGCTTTCGCCGTCAACCCGCCCACCAACACCACTTCATGGATATGTGATTTATCGATCTTTGCGTCTCTTAAACACTTCTCTTCATGGAACAGGCATAGCTCAATTACTACGAATTGAATTATCGGAAATCGGTTACCCAACAACCGCCCTCTCTTTATTTCCCCCTCTCGGTCCCCTAATATTCCAGTGCCGCCGCTTAGAATCTCAACGACCACCGCAGGAGCTTTTTCAGTACTTTTCAAGTGGGGCCCACCGGCTCCATACCAGTTGGATTTAAGGAGAAAAAGAAGAGTCGTGGTGGGAGGTTTTTGGGTTCGCTCAGATCGAAATCGGATAAAATTAGTACAGACCTCGTTCCGATTTCAGATCCGAGTTTCGGTTAATTCCTGCTCCGCCTCGCCGAGATTGATACGTAGAGCTTTTCCTGTGGATTTCTGTTGGGAGAGACTGACGTCGACAGCAACACTGGTGCTGAGAGACGCCGGAGGATGTGGAGAGGCTGGCGGCGACGGGTATAAACGTTAGATCTTATCAATTAATCATTCTTGTTGTAATTAATCTTTCTATCTTTAAACTCCGTTAAGTTGATTTTTAAGCTAAAGGCATCAGTATTTTATTTTAAGAAGATGAAGGGTAATAGATTAAATTAGAAAGGTAAATGGTTTGGTTGACCACAAAAAAAGATGGAGGGGTAATGTGATCTTGGGTGATAAGATAGAGGTCTTATTAGATCTTTTGCCCAATTTTTTTTAACACTTTGATGCCATGTGTCAGTTGGAGTCGCCCCGTTAGCATAATTCGTTGGATTCTGGTGATGAATGGCAATTTCGGCGATAATTGAATCAAAATTAATTAAAAATGAAAGTTACGGGACTAATTAGATATAAATATCTATTTTGGACTAAAATAAATGAAAGTTACGGGACTAATTAGATACAAATATCTATTTTGGACTAAAATTAAAGAAAAAAAATTATTATGGGAACAAACAAATATTTAACTATTACGTAAATGAAATGGAGATGTGTGTGTACACTCCCTCCGTCCCACTCAAAGTGTTTTTTTTGTCATTTTGGTCGTCTCATCCAAAGGGTTCCCTTTTATTTTTTTACACATATGAGACTCACACATCCCCTCTTATATAATTAAAATATGAGACTCATACTCACACTAATACAAATATTCATTACACATTAAATAATAATACTCCTTAATCCATGTGTCCAAAAGAAAAAATGGTGGGTAGGAGAGAGTATACTCCATCCATCCCTCCTTAAGAGGGTCATTTGCTTTATGACACGTAGATTAAGGAGTATTATTATTTAATGTGTAGTGGGTAGTTGTATTAGTAGGAGTGTGGGTCCCAATATTTAATTGTATTAGAGGGATGTGTGGGTCCCATGTGTGTAAAAAAATGAAAGGGGACTCTTTGGGTGAGACGACCAAAATGGAAAAATGACTCTCTTAATCCGGGACTGAGGGTATATATTTAGATGTGTATAGATTGATTGACTAATACTCTACTCTATATGTATGATGATTTCACATCAAATACAGAATTTAGATTGATTGACTAATACTCTACTCTATATATATGATTTCACATCAAATACAAAATTGATTCATAACAAATTCCTTTTCCATTTGCACGTTGTAAATCAAAAGAAGTCATTTATTTGAATACTCTCTTTGTCCCACAAAAGATTACACCTCCAATTTCAGCACGAAAATTAAGAAAGTGATAACTTTTAGGGGTATAATAGTATTTTTATGTAATAAATAAATGATAAAGTATGTTAGGTAGATATGATTTTTTTTGTAAATAAAGTGTATGGGAAAGGGTGATTGTTTTTTACTTTTAACTTTTTTAGGAATGTGCAAACTTTTGTGCGATAACCCAAAATGGAAAGTGGGTCATTTGAAAGGAGACGGACATAGTATTTTTTAATAGAATACATGTTAAATACTCCCTCCGTCCTAAATTCAAGTTCACATTTACTGTAGATACGGAGTTTAAGAAAAGTCATTTTTTGACTTATTTTTGAGGGTAGTATAGTATTTTTGGGTAATAAATAAATGATAAAATATGTTATGTGTTGTAAGCAGTTAAAATTTACGGTCCAATTAAATGACGACATGTGGATTTTATTAAATATTAATTTATTTTGGAATTTAAATAAATTAATTCCTGAAGTAAATTAATAAATAATTTGGGCCCAACAAATTAAATGGAGCTTAAATTAAATGAGGCCTGACCCAAGTCAAATAAGTCCCAAATTAAATGAGGCCTGACCCAAGTCAAATAAGCCCCAAATTAAATGAGGCCTGACCCAAGTCAAATAAGCCCCAAATTAAAGGAGGTCTGACTGAAGTCAAACAAGCCCATACAAATTAAATCAGGCCCAAATAAAATAAGTCTGATTACAGTCCAAACAAGTGGAGGCCCAAGCCCGCAGGATATGGCCCAAATAACTCTGGACCAATCAGAATGCAGGACATTTATGAGGAGGTCTTCACCTCTCACCTATATAAAGGGGTCTCCTCCATTCATTCCAGAGAGACACACTGAAGCATCTGAAGACAAAAGCTCTGAAGAGGTCAAGAATACGAGCAGTGCTCCCTTGAATACTTCAAGCATCTTCAAGCCAAGAACAGAATACGACCCGGGATTAAGGTGCTAAGCCCCCAAATCGAGTGTTCTTCATAAACTGAGTTCTTCAGTGTTCTTCGAGACAAGAACGGCAAACGACTCTGGGATTAAGGTGCTGAGCCCCCCAGATCGAGCGTTTTTCACATCAAATATGTTTAATCCAAACAAAGGCTCGACGCCTCTGGATTAACGTTTCAAAGTCCCAAATTCGAGCTTGGACAAGCTTCGACTGAAGATCCGACTCCACACATGCTGTCAACACAGTCAGCGTACACTCCAGTCAACAAAGTCAAAAGTCAGCGCAGTCAACACAGTCAGTGCTGTCAACACAAGTCAAGTCAAATTCAAAGCCACATTGGTTCGAGAGAAGAATCAGAGGATTGATAGAGATCGTTTCCTTAATTACCAAGTTTAATCCTTATGGATTATTATTGTAATTCTCCTGTATTTATTTTATTATAAATACAAAATTTGTTGTTACAAATTTTGGCACGCCCAGTGGGACCATCTCTACCTCTCATCTCTTCTCCCTACAAAGATACAACATGACTCCTGTCAAGATCACAGTAGGAAGGACTTCCGCCTCCAAGCTCTCCGCCTCGTTGAGTGAACAAGTTGTTGTCGTTACAAGGAGTATGTCGATGAAAGCTCATTCAGAGGCCTCCTCCGGCTCTAACTTTTCGGTTGAAATGGCTTCAAGAAAACAGCTACCCATGAAAGAGGATAGTGATGAAGATTCTGCATGCTCACATCCTCGTTCATCCTCAAGCTCTTCATCGGACTCAATTGCAGCCCCGGTAATGATGGCCGGCACTACAACTATTGAGGAGCAATTAGCAAATATGATGAAAGCTATCGAAGGGCTCACGAAACATATAGAAGCTCAAGACACCAAAATCTCTCAATTGATGGAAAAAAGAGACGTTGCGGAGACTAGCTGTGCAAACGGAAAAGGAGTTGTGGAGAAAGTGAGGTGGAAGAGTCCACAAAACGCCAAACTACTGAAAAAGAGCAAACTGAAAGAGGAGTGCAACTTTCAGCTGATGGAATGCTCCAAGTGGAGCAACTCAAAGATATTATACTTGGAACAATAAAAGAAAGGTTTGAAGAGAATGCCAAGCCTACCGTCACTTATGTTAAGCCTTACACAAAAAGAGTGAATAACTTAAGGTTGCCACCTGGTTATCAGCCTCTTAAATTCCAGCAATTTGATGGCAAAGGAAACCCCAGACAGCATGTGGCACACTTCATTGAGACGTGCAATGATGCTGGTACTTATGAAGACTATATGGTGAGGCAATTCGTTCGTTCTCTCAAAGGAAATGCCTTTGATTGGTATATCGACTTGCAGCCTGAGTCCATCGACAGTTGGGCACAAATGGAATATGAATTCCTCAATCGCTTCTACAGCACGAGGAGAACCGTTAGCATGACTGAGCTAACTAATACTCGTCAATTGAAGGATGAGCCTGTGATTGATTATATCAATCGATGGAGAAACTTGAGTTTAAATTGCAAAGATCGATTATCCGGAGAGTCTGCTATCGAAATGTGCATCCAAGGGATGGAGTGGAATTTACTCTACATACTCAAAGGGATTCAGCCAAAGACTTTCGAGGAGTTGGCTACGAGAGCTCATGATATGGAATTGAGCATGGCAGCCAGTGGAATCAAACACTCACCAGTGTCGGATTCTTACAAGTCCAGAGACAGACAAGAAGCCAAAAAAGGGGGCAAGCCTTATGCAAGAAACTCCAATAAAGAATCAATGGCCATAAACACTGCTACAGTCAAGATTCGAAAGAATGGAGATGACAAGAAAGATAAAGGAAAACAAGTTACCCAAGAATGGGGGCAAAGAAGGTTGACCCTGAAGGAGATGCAAGAAAAGGAGTATCCATTTCTGAACTCTGATGTTTCTGGCATATTTGATGATCTGATGAAAGACAAACTCATCGAACTCCCCGAAATGAAACGTCCAGAGGAAGCAAATCGAACCAATGACCCAAAATATTGCAAGTACCATAGATTGGTAGGTCATCCCATTCATGATTGCTTCATCTTCAAGGAAAAGATCATGCAGTTGGCCAAGGAGGGAAAGATTATATTGGAGGATGAAGCGGCCACAAACTTCGCTTCCATAAAAGAAATTCACAATGAAGACTCTTGTCATGCGGTGAGTGAGGAGGGCAATGAAGATGAACGAGTTGAGAACAAGGAAAAAACTTATTCTATGAAGGTGACCTTCACAGATGAAGACATGTTGTTGGGTTCACAGCCTCACAACCGACCTCTATTTGTATCTGGTTATACGCAAGGGCTGCAAGTAAAGCGTATACTTGTTGACGGAGGCTCAGCAGTAAACATTCTGTCTTTAAGAATGTTGAAAAAGTTAGAGATACCGGTGGATGAACTCAATCATAGCCGATTGATGATCCAAGGGTTCAATCATGAAGGGCAAAGGACTCTCGGCACGATTGTTCTAGATTTGATGATTGATGAGATGAGATCAACTGTGCTCTTCCATGTCATAGACGCAAAAACTTCATACAATATGCTTTTGGGGCGCCCATGGCTGCACGAGAATGGTGTGGTCCCTTCTACATTACACCAGTGTTTCAAGTATAGTGAAGGCAACAGTGTGAAAAGGGTATTCGGCGATGATAAGCCGTTTACTGAAGCTGAATCTTACTTTGCTGATGCTAAATACTTCTTCAAGAATACAAAGGAAGTGAACCGAGAAGAAGCCCCAGCACAAGATAATGGGGGCAGTAAACAAATAAAGGAGGAAGGTAGCACATCATCCACCACTCTCAAGAAGAGCAAAGGCAAAGAACTTGAGGCCCTGGAAGAATTAACATTGCCTTTAACAAAAATTGATGAAGGTAAGACTTCTTCTCCACCGCTCAAAGGATTCGTACGTCCTATTGAAGGAGCAAAAACTGAGCATGGTGAAGTATTTGAAGCAGAAATGTCTAAGTCATATGGCCCGCAAGCTTTCAAACTCCTTAAGAAGGCTGGGTATGAACCAAAGGAGAAACCGGTGATGAGCAAGTTACCTCAAGAGACTGTCATCTCATCTGAACATGGGTTCAATGCCACTCAAAAAATGTTGAAAAATAGTGGCCACACTGTCAAGAATGCTAAGCCAGGTTTGGGATATGTCCCTCAAAAGCCAGTCCGCATAGCAATCAGAAGAGCAAACACAAATTATATCACAGAGGGAGAAGTTTCGTCCACAGAAGACATTTTTGATGAAAGTGGAAGGAAAATCAGGAGGAGTTCTGTCTTCAAAAGGCTTGGAAGTGTTTTCGAAAGGCTCGGATCATGTGAAAGGAACAAGATTGGGAAGAAAAATAATTTCAAGTCTCCTAGCTTTCCAAAACTCTGAAGTCGAATCCCTTCTCGTATGAAGAGGCAAAATATATTGACAGTCTCATGTGGAAGAGAGTTGAAGGCTAAGATGCAGACAATTGTCTTTACTAAAGAAGACAATGATGATGATAAAGAAAGTGTAGCTTCCACCAACCATATCACTGCTCTTGAGGATTCTCAAGTGGAGGAAGTGGATGCCGAGGATGCCCCTCCGCAATTTGAGGAGGGTGTGAAAGCCACTGTCGATGAGTTGAAAGAAATCAACTTAGGTGACGAAAGCGACTCACGTCCTACTTACATAAGTGCCCTGCTAAGTAATGAGGAAGAAGAACAATATATCAGCCTTCTACGAGAATTTCGGGATGTCTTTGCATGGTCGCATAAAGAAATGCCAGGCTTGGATCCAAAGATCGCAGTGCATCATTTGTCCATAAAAAAGGGAACTCGGCCAATTAAGCAAATGCAGCGTCGATTTCGACCAGAGTTAATTCCATTAATTGAAGATGAAATTAATAAACTTCTTGAAGCAGGCAAGATCAGAGAAGTCAAGTATCCTACATAGATTTCTAACATCGTGCCAGTGAGAAAGAAAAATGGGCAAATCAGAGTATGTGTTGATTTTCGGGATTTGAACATGGCGTGTCCAAAAGATGACTTCCCACTGCCAATTGCTGAGCTAATGATAGATGCAACAACGGGGCATGAGGTCCTTTCGTTTATGGATGGATCATCTGGCTACAACCAGATTGGTCTGGCTCCCGAAGACCAAGAGAAAACAACCTTTCGTACTTCGAAAGGAATATATTGCTATAATGTGATGCCATTTGGCTTAAAGAATGCTGGTGATACTTATCAACGAGCCATGCAGAAGATATTTGATGACATGCTTCATAAGATCGTCGAATGCTACGTTGATGACATTGTGGTGAAATCAAAGAAAAAGAAAAATCATCTCCATGATTTAAGGCGAGTGTTTGAGCGCTTAAGGGAGCATCAACTCAAGATGAATCCACTCAAGTGTGCATTTGGGGTTACATCCGAAAAATTTCTTGGATTTATTGTTCGCCGTCGAGGAATCGAGATTGAAAAGGCGAAGATTGATGCAATCATGAAGATGCATGTGCCTCGGAACATCCATGAACTCAAAAGTCTGCAAGGAAAATTGGCATACTTGAGAAGATTCATATCAAACTTGGCCAGTCGATGTCAACCGTTTAGTCATCTCATGAAGAAAGGCAGTATATTTGAATGGGATGAAGCTTGCAATAATGCTTTCAATAGCATTAAAGAGTACTTGATGAAGGCACCAGTGTTGTGTGCACCAATACCTGGACGTCCGTTAATTCTCTACCTAGCTGCTCAAGAACGTTCTGTTGGAGCTTTACTCGCACAAGAGAATGATGATGGCAAAGAAACTGCCCTTTACTATTTGAGTAGAACCATGACTCCAAATGAGTTGAAATATTCACCAATTGAGAAGATCTTCTTGGCTCTTATCTTCGTGATTCAGAAGTTGAAACATTACTTCCAAGCTCATACAGTTCGACTAGTTTCAAAAGCTAATCCACTAAAGTTTGTCATGTCAAAGCCAGTACTCTCAGATCGGCTTGCCAGGTGGTATCTCCAACTTCAACAGTTTGAGATTGTATATGTCCCTCAGAAGGCCGTAAAAGGACAAGTGTTGGCAGATTTTCTAGCTGATCATCCCATGCCTGCGGAATGGGAACTGTCTGATGAACTCCCTGATGAAGATGCTTTCGCTGTGGAGATTGCTTCTCCTTGGAAAATGTATTTTGATGGAGCATCTCATAGGGAAGGGGCCGGTGCTGGAGTCGTATTCGTAACATCCAGTGGTGAAGTTTTGCCATTCTCATTTTTCTTAACAGAAAACTGCTCTAACAATGTAGCTGAGTATCAAGCACTCATACTTGGTTTAGAGATGGCCGTCGATATAAAGCAATTACACCTTAAAGTGTATGGCGATTCGTTACTTGTGATAAACCAACTACTTGGGGTGTATGAAGTAAGGAAGCTTGAGTTGTTCCCATACCACAAGTATGCTCAAAAGCTGATGAGCTGGCTTGGTGATGTTGATATCGAGCATTTACCCAGAAGAGAGAATAAGCAAGCTGACGCCCTCGCCAAGCTAGCATCAAATATAGCTATGCCGGAGGCGCAAGTTCAAATTTCAGTGTGCAAAAGTTGGGTTGTACCTCCAATCTTCGAGGATGATGATTATGAAGAAGTTGAAAATCATTTGGTGGAGGTCTTCGAAATTGAAGAAGAGGATTGGCGTCAACCACTCATCGATTATCTCAAGTATGATAAATTGCCAAATGAGCCACGCCAAAGGGTTGATATTCGGCGACGGGCACCTCGATTTATTTACTTCAAAGGCACAATGTATAGAAGATCATTTGATGGAATTTTCTTGAGATGCCTAAGTAAAGAAGAGTCTGTTCAAACAATGGAGGAAGCTCATTCCGGAATTTGCGGTGCTCATCAGTCTGGGCCGAAGCTACACTTCAGAGTCAAAAGAATGGGCTATTATTAGCCAACAATGGTGAAAGATTGCATGGAGTATGCACAAAAATGTCAGGCTTGCCAATTTCATGGGAACTTGATCCATCAACCTCCGGAGCCTTTGCACCCGACAGTTGCTTCATGGCCTTTTGATGTTTGGGGATTAGATGTGGTGGGGCCTCTCACAAAATCTTCTGGTGGTCATCTCTACATCCTTGCTGCCACCGATTACTTTTCCAAATGGGCTGAAGCTGTGCCTTTGAGGGAAGTAAAGAAAGAAAATGTTGCTGATTTCATTCGGATCAACATCATTTACAGATATGGTGTTCCCCGCTATATCATCACCGATAATGGAAAGCCATTCAGCAATAGCTGGATCGATAAGTTGTGTGAAAAGTTCGACTTCAAACAAAGAAAGTCGTCAATGTATAATGCGGCTGGCAATGGTCTAGCTGAAGCATTCAACAAAACCCTATGTAGTCTGTTGAAGAAGGTGGTCTCCAAGTCTAAAAGAGATTGGCATGAAAGAATAAATGAAGCTTTATGGGCGTACCGCACCACCTATAGAACTCCTACTCAGGCTACTCCGTATTCTTTGGTTTATGGTGTTGAAGCTGTGGTACCTCTCGAGAAACAAATTCCTTCTTTAAGGATGGCCATACAAGAAGGCTTAACCGAAGAAGAAAATGCAAAGTTGCGCCTTCAAGAGTTGGAAGCTCTAGATGAGAAGAGGTTAGAGGCACAACAAAGACTTGAGTGTTATCAATCTCGCTTGTCCAGAACATTCAACAAAAGAGTGAAGATACGTTCTTTTCAAGTTGGTGACTTGGTGCTTGCCGTGAGAAGACCTATTGTGATCACACATCGTGTTGGGAATAAGTTTCTCCAAAAGTGGGATGGCCCTCATGTTGTAAAGGAAGTATACACAAATGGCGCCTACAAGTTGATATCAGAAGATGGCGTAAACATTGGCCCCATAAATGGGAAATTCTTGAAACGCTATTACGCGTAAAACAACTGCAAGATACAACGCTCCTTGATATGAGCTAAAACTGTCCACATGATACTCCCTGATATGAGTTTAAACTATCTGACACAAATAATGCAAGGCTCCTTGACACGAGTATAAAATGTCTACAAGTTCGAATTCAAGACTCATTGACATGAGTATAAGCTGTCAGCAAATTCAAACACCTGGCTCCATGACGCACGAGCCTAAACTGCATGTTACTCCTGGTCCGCACGAGTATAAACTGTGTACGACAAACTCCTGGTCCGCACGAGTATAAACTGTGCACGACACACTCCTGGCCCGCATGAGTATAAACTGTGCACGGCACCCCCAATCAAAAACTATGTCCCTTTGAACTACGTTATGACTTGATTCTCTTTAAAGAGATACGTAGGCAGCTAAACATTTGTTAAGTTCAGTCATGTTTTCGTTTGTTTGTATCAAATTTGTGAAGCAAAAAGCAAATTAAGATATAAAGGCAGCAGGTAAACATCCTAAAAGCAGTAAAGCAAAGCCAAAGATGCAGTGATGAATAAGAAGAAAAAAAAAAGAAGATTAGAGAGAATATGGATTTTATTGATAATATCATTACAGTTAAAAAAAAAGACATTGAAATGAAATGGTTTCAATACAAACTAATGAAAAATATTCATACTGGATAACTCATCTCGAGCGGCCTCCAAAACTTGTGTAACAATCCTTAATTCATCAGCAATGGAATCTTCTAGGATAGGTGTTTTCTTTAGTACACCAATGTCCCTGGCAGCAGTTCGGGCTCCAAGCTTTGCATTTTGAACGGATTCACGAAGACGTTCCACCTTTCGAGATACTGTTTCCTTCTCCTTCAACAGGGTCTCAATTTCTTCCGCAATCTGCTTCAACCTAGTCTCGGATTCTTGCAATTGCTTGATATCTACAGCTTCTTTGCCTTTGTGTTCATTAGCACGCTTCCTTGCATCGGTCAGGCGCTTATTAACTTCTCTCCTGGATAGCCCATCAGCAAGTTTTATCTTCACGGCATCATACGCATCAGCTTTAGTAAATAAGAAGTCAAATGATGCTTCTAAAGCAGATCCGTCAATCTCTGGAGCACTCTTGAAATTATTCACCATTTTGAGTCTCTCATTCCGCATAGAAGATAAGGAGCTGACAGAAGTCCTCTTCAACTTATCTTGAAAGCTTTTCCACACTTTCATATTAACTAGTTTCCTAGCATCCGTGATCTCGGCATCAAAGTTAAATATTGTAATTTCTGGAGCTTCCATTATAGTAATTGGAGGATGAGACTCGGGCACAATAGGAGAAATTTGATCTGGAAATACATCATCTACTAAGCCTTTAAGGGCTGCAGCGGAAGCTGATCCTTCTTCCTCAAGTTCGTCATAATCAGAGCCAAATACAGCATCCAGATGCTACAAAAAAAGGGGATATTAGAAAATAGTTATATATGGAAGAATGGAATTCATAATTAAAAAAGGGGATTGAAAACCTCGGTTTGAGTTATCAGGACGTGCATAGGAGATTCGCCTCCTTTGGTCCTCTTCAAGTTTCGGTCTGTGCTACTCTCATTTGAATAAGAGAGATCACTCTTCCTTTTTTTTGCTACACCTGACGTTCCAACAATCACCTTCTGAGGAGGTGGGGCTTCTAACGGTACAGTTGCTTCATCAATCTTGGCATTATCCGAATTGCCAATAATGTCAACTTCTTCCTCTACGATGTGGCTCGGAACAATTCTGATTAGATCTGTCATATGATCTATGAAATAAGTCCCATGAAGTTGAGAGGACCACTCAGCATACTTTGGTGAGCAGAAGTTTCTGAACTCTGTGGGGGCGCATGGAAAAGTCGCTTTAGTGCGAGAATTGCGTAAGATACATCGTCTCCAAAGCTGAAGCCCTTGCTCTAAAGTAGACTCTCGAAGGTCTGTTCTCAGCTTCCCTGGAGTATCTTCTTGATAAAAGCCAAATTGACGGCTGAATCGATGTGGGCTATAAGGTTCAATAAAAAATCTCTCATTCTGTCGTAGAGTAAGATAACTCATACGAATAGCAATGAAGAAACCCCAATCACGCCAAGATGCTTGGTCAATATCAATATACTCCCTTGGATTATTTATTCGGCGAACATTACAAAGCAATGAAGCATTATTTCCATTTTGAAGTCTTTTGCGAGCATTAGTTGGAGTAAAGAACTTTGCTCCATTCTCACCTGAATATGTTACCATTAAAGGGATCTTCAGTTCATGTGGATTTGGATAATGAGTATTGAAATAATGAGCCAACCAGGTGTACACAAAGTGTACGGGAAATGTTGATTTCAGCTCAGAGGGTCTAGGATCATTTGAAATTTTGTTCAAGCCTCTATAGATACTCGTCAAGACTGGGACGACAAGTCCAACTGACCTTCCTGTAGCCATCAAACTCGCTACCTTAAAGGTTCCAGGACGTATTAAATCTACTTCATCGGTAGGGAGTACGAAAGAGCAAAGCCAGCAAGCCAGATAAGCAGCCAGATATGTCTCCTCTTGGTGCATAACATCAAAACCGAGCATTTTGAAGGGTCCTGTTTCTGCAGAGGTCCATTTCTTATGATCACCAATAGCCCCATTTGGGTTGTGTGTTTTCTTACGGCGGTTCTTCCTACTCTTCTCTACACGTACATGAGGTTTCTTGTATGTTATAGGTCGACAAAACCAAAATTTTACCCATCGAGTGAGTGAAACAGAGTCAGTACCATCAAGACTGCGAAGTCTATGGTAAGCGTGCAGCAAGTGCCGACAACTAGATGGAATACGTAAGCCATTGAGGTCACGATCATTGAAGAGTTCAGGTTTATCGGGCACAACCTCTTCATATAAATGATCGGCTAGTGGCAAGCCCGTCCAGTTGTACAAATCCCATAGAGAAATTGATATTTCTCCAAAAGAAGTGAGCAAAGTATTAGTAACAGGGCACCACGCCTCACAGAAAGCTTTGATGATCTCTTGGTTGCAGTCATATGTGAATAAAGATGCAAAAATTGGGTCATAAATCTTTATTCTTGCAAGATCGTCATGATATCTGCTTAGAACAACTTCAGTCCATTCCCAGTAGCCAGGAGTATAACGGAATTCTCCACGAAAATTCACCGAATTGCCCCACGCTGCATGATCATCAATTATTCGGCGCCCTAATGTGGGCAAAGGGTCAAGGTTTTCATCTTCGGTATGGTTAATCGCCTTCAAAATTACAACTTTGGTTTCACCCAAGTTCAGATCTTCAGTCCAAGTCTTTAGATCAGGTTCGCTATTCTCGCAATGAATTTTGTCTATAGGTGCACCCATCAAGGGTCTCTCAATCGGAAGATAAGTTGCTCCATCGGATGGTGAGTTCTTATTGTCAAGAATCACCAATTGGCGCTTATTGGAGTCTATGACCGTACCAGCGAAGTAAACCATCTTGAAGTTAAATTAACTGCAAGGAAATATATGGGAGAATATATCAGTAAAGGGGGTTCAAATTAATTTATATTTCTTTGATTTAATTAATTAAAAGACCCGGAATAAATTCATGGGGTCAATTAATTAATTCAAGATTATAAATTAAATACACATGACAAAGGGATTTAAGATGATGACAACAAGGGGTGACTAAAATAATTCATGTATAAGTTTAAATAATTTAAACTTAGCATATAACATGAATTATATTTAATTTAGGCCCTAGAAACTGAAGATAAAAGCCCAAAGTTTAAATTGGTTTAAGCCCGAATTATCTTTATGTCCTAATATCTAGGAAATGAGCCCAATCTATAATTTAAAAATTTGGACTCAAACTCAAGAATATGGGCCCGGATTAAATCAAAGTTAATGGGCCAAGTATAATCCAAAATTGAGCCCAATTGAAGGGTCAAAATTGAAAGGATTAGTCAAAATTGATGGCTTCCTTCTTCTGGAAGCAGAAGGCTCCCTTACGAAGATCATTTCCGCCGCCGCTCATGGATCATCGGTATCGTCGCCGCGCGCTTCAGCCACCCCGGAAGATGCGAAGCACCAGCCATTACCACTGGAGCCTCTTCCGCCACATTTCTCGCCGGAAACTGGATCTCACGTTGCCACACTCTCCGCCGTGAATTGCGCGCCGCTCCCCGCTGCGATGCCGCCCCGCTGCCGCTGCGCACAGCCGCCACTGGTCCGCCACGATTCCACCATCAACGTCTCCTCTCCACGCACACATCACGCCGGAATCAGAACTCCAACTGCAATGCCGTCCGCTCCCAGAACCTGCAGCGCCGTGGCACGCACGCTGCCGCCACCCATCAACCGCCCCCTTCAATCGGCGATTGCCGCCGGGTCGTCACCCATCGTCAGCCGCGATTGCCGACAGATGCCCGCTCAACCATCGACCACCAAGTTTCGCACCGAATTGTCATCGAATCCCGTCGCCGCCTGCCACCATCGGATCCCATCATCATCAGTCCCGATTGATGCGCCCCGCCACTATCTCTCCGCCGCGACACCACGCAAGGCTGACTGGGTCTGTCGTCACTCAATAAACCATCGCCATTCGCTGGAGAAGCCCGTATGCCCATCATCATCTGCCGATGGAACGAGTCCCACACAAGTCCAGCCGCCAGCGCCACCAGAATCGCGAGGGCTGCCACATCTTTCCATCACCAAGAACACTACTTTGCACTACTCGTCGCGCTGCAAGCCGACACCATACCGGAGATCCACTGCACAAACTCGCCAAATGAGTCCATCACCAGATCCGCACCATCAGACCAAACGGATACCTCCGCCGAGCTCCCCTCGTGCCATTTTCTTGAAGAAAATTACACCGCTGCCCATCTCCACCTTTACGGAACTGCTCATCGTCGATCGCCGAGAACACCCACCGGATCGTTGTACCTACCCACTGACAGATCACTACTAGCGACCACCGTTTCCCATGCCACAGACAACTGCTGCAAAGGACAGCGATTAATTCCGTAAAGGAACAACCGAGGACAACCGAGGGACATTCCTTAACTCCATAAAGGGACAGCCGAGGGACTTTTGTTAACTCCGTAAATGGACAATCGAGGGACAATGGTTAATTCCATAAAGGAACAACCATAAAGGGCCAGCCGATAAGGGACAAGGTTCGTTCCTTCGAAAAGGAAGAGTAACCAGGTTGACAGGAAGAGCACGGCCATATAAAAATTATACAGTATGTGCGTTGAAGATAAAATAAGCAAAATAAAGAACACAGTAAAAAAAAAGTGTACAGAAATAAAGAAGCAGATTTAAAAAAAAATTGATGCCTACATACTGATAATAAGCGCTTGATAAAGAAATCTGTAAGGCAAATGAGATCGGTGCTCTTCGAAAAAAAAAAAAGTTTGAAGAGAAGGAAAGAAATCAGAACTGCAGGTGTCTTACGTTCTACGTTCTGTTGATAAAAAAAATCAAATACACTGGGTCCTTCTTATATAGTGGAGAGACTGCAGCAAATTATGGAAAATTTGCATGATTGAAATATCTCAGGATCTCAAGAGATTTCTTTTTGAGCAAAGATATGGAAGGTATCTTGATGAGCAAGAAACAAATCTGTTTCTACTTCTTTTTGAGCAAAGATATGGAAGGTATCTTGATGAGCAAGAAACAAATCCGTTTCTATTTCTTTTTGAGCAAAGATATGGAAGGTATCTTGATGAGCAAGAAACAAATTTGTTTCTATTTCTTGTCTCCCGTAAATCTTGAAATTAAACAGGGAAGGAAGTTGATTTGGATCTAAGAAGATAAATTGGGCCACTTAAAAAAAAATTAGGGCCACTGAAAACAAATTTGGGCCAAGAAAAAAATAATTACTTGGAAAAGGTAATATCTCAATTATAAGAGCCCACATTACAAGGGTTGAGAAAAAAAAAGAAATGAATTTTTGCGATTCCTTCACCTCAAGACGTGGCGGCGCCCGTGAACAAACCGCAAGGGGGCATTTGTAAGCAGTTAAAATTTATGGTCCAATTAAATGGCGACATGTGGATTTTATTAAATATTAATTTATTTTGGAATTTAAATAAATTAATTCCTGAAGTAAATTAATAAATAATTTGGGCCCAACAAATTAAATGGAGCTTAAATTAAATGAGGCCTGACCCAAGTCAAATAAGCCCCAAATTAAATGAGGCCTGACCCAAGTCAAATAAGCCCCAAATTAAAGGAGGTCTGACTGAAGTCAAACAAGCCCATACAAATTAAATCAGACCCAAATAAAATAAGCCTGATTACAGTCCAAACAAGTGGAGGCCCAAGCCCGCAGGATATGACCCAAATAACTCTGGACCAATCAGAATGCATGACATTTATGAGGGGGTCTTCACCTCTCACCTATATAAAGGGGTCTCCTCCATTCATTCCAGAGAGACACACTGAAGCATCTGAAGACAAAAGCTCTGAAGAGGTCAAGAATACGAGCAGTGCTCCCTTGAATACTTCAAGCATCTTCAAGCCAAGAACAGAATACGACCCGGGATTAAGGTGCTAAGCCCCCAAATCGAGTGTTCTTCATAAACTGAGTTCTTCAGTGTTCTTTGAGACAAGAATGGCAAACGACCCTGGGATTAAGGTGCTGAGCCCCCCAGATCGAGCTTTTTTCACATCAAATATGTTTAATCCAAACAAAGGCTCGACGTCTCTGGATTAACGTTTCAAAGTCCCAAATTCGAGCTCGGACAAGCTTCGACTGAAGATCCGACTCCACACACGCTGTCAACACAGTCAGCGTACACTCCAGTCAACAAAGTCAAAAGTCAGCGCAGTCAACACAGTCAGTGCTGTCAACACAAGTCAAGTCAAAGTCAAAGCCACATTGGTTCGAGAGAAGAATCAGAGGATTGATAGAGATCGTTTCCTTAATTACCAAGTTTAATCCTTATGGATTATTATTGTAATTCTCGTGTATTTATTTTATTATAAATACAAAATTTGTTGTTACATGTGTGTTAAAAAGGTGATGGCAAATTTGAAATTAAAGTATGTTAGAGGGATATTAATTTGTTGTCTTTTCCTTTTATGGAAGTGTGAAGTTGAATTTGGGATGGACCAAAACGGAAAGTGTGAAGTTGAAATTGGGACGGAGGGAGTATGTTTTAATCACATGTTTATAAAGTTTTAGGAAAGAGCAGTCGGCGCCTCTACGGCCCTGTTGCAACGGCCGAGATTGGTGGGAAAGTAGCATTGTCGGATGTCGATCCACCACGTGTCAATCAGCATTGCACCCAAAAACCTTGATGAAGTGAGACCCAAATAAATCCAACGGCTATCATTGCACCCCAATTCCCGCCAATAAGAGCCTTGTGTGTGTATACGTACTACGGTATGGTGTGAACAGACCATCGTTGCATATAGCTTTTCTAAACCTTTACAGGAAAATTTGTTTTAACGATTTTCTTTCTTTATTTAATTTAAAAAATAATTGCCTTTTTTAATTTAATTCGTCATATCAATTCGATTTCATTTTATCTTTTTTCTACTTTATATATCTCAACGAAACATTTGACCTTTTACTCGCCATTTGTTTTATCCCATGCACTCATCTCTCTCTCATATCTTCTGCGCCGTAATTGTATACTGTTCAAGTTCTAATCGAAGAGATCAATCTCAAATTGAGATGCCAAAAGTGGTAATTGTGATGATGGATTCAACTTTTGCTTACTAAAATTATTTGTGAATCAATCGAAATTACCAAATAGAGCAGCTACAAATTAAATTTATGGTTGAATTGAGTGTTTATGTGATTTTGATGTAGGGTGGATGTAAAATCCGAGTGAAGGAGAAAAAGGGGAGCAGTGAGTGGGTGAGAGTTCTTTGGGGAGCAAATTCTTCGAGACGTGCGTAGATCATGAAGAGTTGTATAAGAATGAGAAGAATTTATTTTGTGTAGATTGCAATCTCTGCTTCTGTAAGCATTGCGTCTACTCTTCGGCCTATGATTGTCGTCTCATCCAAATCTGCAGATACGTTTACCACGACGTCGTTCGACTAATCGATATTCACTCTTTTCTCGATTGCTCTCTTATCCAAGTTAGTTTTTATTTTTAAATAATATTTTTTCTGATTATTTCTTTTTATACTGTGAATCGATTGATTGTTGGATTTGAATGTGCCTTGGATTCTAAAAAAAAGACAACCTCCTGCTACATACTGTATGTGAAACAGTAGATCTCATTATTAAAACATATAAATATACTCCCTCCTATCAAACAACAAATCATCTATTTTTTCCACATAAATTAAGGAGTATTATTATTTTATATAAGGTGGATAGGTGTATTAGAGAAATGTGATGGGTAGTGGTAGAGCATTGGTGGACTCTTTTTACTAAAAGAAGAAAATGATACAATTTGGACGAACGCCCTAAAATGGTCATATTTGAGCAGGACGGAGGGAGTAATTGTTACATGGGTTAACTATACCAATTTGCGATTAAGGTATGAGAAACTCTCTTGTGAGACGGGTCGACACAATTTGCCATTAAAGTTTGAGAAACTCTCTTATGAGACGGGTCGACACATAACTAAAGTATGCTTATTGTATGCTTATTGTATAGTTAAAGTGTGCTTATTTGAAATTAAAGTATATTAATAATAAATCATATTATAACATACTAAAATTATATTTTAATTTATAATTCAACATATTTTAGAAGATATACTTTGACAACCATTTAACATATTTTAATTATACAATAAGCATACTTTGATGATTGATCGACCCGTCTCACACCCGTCTTACCGTCTCACACCCGTCTTACAATTAACCTGTCTCACAAGAGACTTTGTTTTAAAGTATATACTCCCTGTCCACCGTAAAGATATTGGTTTGTTTTTTACTAAGGAGTATTATTATTATTTTACATAAAATGACTACTTGTATTAGTAGTGAGTGGTGGATCATATGTTTATTTTTTTACTAAAAAGGGAAAATGATTACTTTAAGATTTGACGGATAAATTCACTACCAACACACTAGAACTGCCAATAATCTTATTTAATTATATAACGTCGGTTTGTCTCACATTCCATGTCACATATATGAATATGTCAAAGTAAATTTAGTTACAGATTACAGTTTCTGTAATCAAATTTGGAATTTTGTAAATGGTAACCCATCATCATTTAGTCAATTATGAATATGTTCTACTTGTGTACTAATTATAAAGCACTTAAAAAAAACCTATTGATCTTTTAGGCTTTAGATTAATCTTTTCTTGGTCATTTGTAATCTGACTATTTAACCACCAAAAAAAATTAACAAATGTACAATACAATGCAATTGTTTTGCTAGAGTGTTTCATTTTTACAGTAATTGAAATTATCATCCCATTGCAGAAATGCAACTAGACATCAACTGTTTTGGTCAATTAGTGACATTAATTTTTGCAACAGTTTGAGATTTTTAATTAATTTTTTCTCTAAAAGAACAATTTATTTATGACATTAATTTTGGATTACAGTCCTACAAAATAAACGGTGAAAAGGCCGTGCATTTGAATCCAAGGCCTCAACTGAAAGATGCAAAGAGTTCAAAAACAAAGGGTGGTGGCACTTGCTGCGAAGCTTGTGGGAGGCTCATAAAAGATTTGCCGAATCGTTTCTGTTGCATTGCATGCAAAGTACATCAAAAGACTGTTCGTGATAACTGATGTTCATTCAATACACACGATTAATTTAACTGCTGATATTCATTAAACATATTACGATCGCAGGTTTCAATGGACGCGGAGATGAACATGAAGAGTGTAATATCAAGAAATGTGGGCAGTTTGGTGAGCGAACTAGAGAGTTCTTGCGAAATCGGATACGCTACTTCGTCCTCATCAGAAGTGATTCAAACATTGTCGAGTATAGAAGAAGGTTTGAGGCCTAAAAAGGTTGTTCGAAAGAGAAAAAATAGTACTCCAAGGAGGGCTTCTTTGTTTTAAGTAAAACCTTCTTCTACACACCATTTTTACATTTGTTACATTTCGTAATATATTTGTGCTATTTTCATACATTAATAATTACTGTGTTATAGTTCTATATATTATAGATAGAGTTAGTTAAACTGGGTTTAAATTATGTGGTCTCCTTTAATTTAAGCATTCTAGCAATACGTAGAGTATATAGGATTGAAAGGAGGACAACATGATTTATACCGTGAACCTAATTTACATAAGTGATTGTGTTATATAAGGTTGATACTTAGATTTATTAGGCATGTAATGTGCTTCTAATGAGTTCCCCATCCTAGTGTCTTGTACAGCATAAAGATGGTGCTCTTTTTACTAGCACTCTTATGTAATCATTCTTGAACCATTTAACTTATTTTTTTCTCCATTTTATTCTTTAACATTTATATTATACCATTACCTTTGCACTGTTTTCTATTCTCTTTTTCTTTCTCTCTTTATTCATAGTTGGTAGTAGGGTTGCACTTGCACAAATTGGGTGATATAATTGAATTATATTTGATTTGGCTTTATTTGAGTTTTAAAAATTATTTCGATATGGGACTCTTGAGATGGTGTTGTATGGAATGGATTTTTAAATCAATATATTAATAATTTAGTGTGAATGTAACATCTAAAAGTTAATATTCCAAGAAGCTTTAAAAGATTGCATCATTTGTGAAAAAAAAAATTGAATAAAAAACTAATAATTGCATATTAAGTTGTATATATAGGACCGATGTATATCTCCAAATTATTTCAAATACATGTGTTTTAATTATTAAAGAATGATTATTATATAGATAGAATATGTATTTATTGATAGTTAAATTATATTTATTATGATATAATATTATAACACTCTAAAATTATATTTTAATGCATCATTTATCTTATTTTAAAAAATATATTTTAATTATCAATGAGAATAATCATATTTTAACGTATCTTACTTTAAAAATATATATTTTAATTATCGATAAGAATAATCATATTTTAAAATGTCTCACAACTGGATTTTAATGCATCATTTATCTTATTTTAAAAAAATATATTTTAATTACCAACAAAAATAATTATATTTTAATACTCCCTCCGTCCCACCCAAAGAGTCTTTTTTCTATTTTGGATGTCTCACCCAAAGAGTCCACTTTTCTTTTTTACACATATGGGAGCCACACATCCTCACTAATACAATTAAAATATGGGACCCACACTCCCACTAATACAACTACCCAATATACATTAAATAATAATACTCACTAATCTACATGTCAAAAAACAAAAACTACCCTTAATGTGGGGCGAAGAGAGTATGTCTCACGACTCATCTCATATAAGCATCGTCCAATATAAAAACTTAAATCTTATTATAGTATATATGTAGTGAATAGTGATCAATGTATATGCTCTCCATCGAATCGTTAAACATACTTCATCGCCTTAAAGGAAATGCGAACAATTTTTTTTTTCGTCTCATTGCATTGTGAACAGTCTAAAATAGGAGTACTTAAAACACAAACATATTATATATACAAGACAGTGTGTGAAAGGGGTTAAAAGACAAACCTATTGTAAGATATTATATACAATACGGTTTGTGAAAGGTGTTAAAATATGTCTGTTATATAGATAAAGTATGATTAATGATTGTTAAAATATATTTTCTAAAGCATAATAAATGATGAATTAAAATATGATTTTAGGTGTTATAATATACTCTCTCCATCCTCTAATATGTATCCATTTACTTTATTCACGTGGATTAAGAATTATAATATTTTGATGTGTAGTGGGTAATTGTATTAGTGTTGAGTGTGCTCTTTGTGTGTCAAATCGGCCCAAAAAAGGAAATTGATACTTTGTATTGGGACGAACCAAAATGAATACATATCAAGGGGACGGAGGGAGTAATTCATTATTGATATACTTTAACTACAAATAAACATATTTTACCTATATAATATGCATACTTTAGTAATGGGTCGATCCGTCTCACAAAAGATTGTCCCAATACTTAATGTTATTACTTTACAATATAAATTAATTACAAAATTATCATTAATATCAAACAAACATTGATCATATATATATATATATTTATTTATTTATTTATTTAATGTTTTTTTTAAATAGCTAAAAATACTAAATTACCGTAAAAAAGTGAATAAAATTGATGGAGGTTGTGCAATAGTGTAAACGAAATAATAATAATAATAATAATAATAATAATAATAATAATAATAATAATAATAATAATAAAATGGTGTTATATAAATGTGAAAAATGTAAAAATAAAATAAAATAAAATAAATAAATAAATAAATAAAGCAAAATTCTTTCCAAAATATCTATTTTAGGATAGGTATTATGTGAGACTATTTTTATTTTTTTAAATAATTATTACTTTCGCTATAAATGTTATCATTTTCGCTATAGAATGTTATAGTTTTTTATTTATATTATAAATTATTCATGAAATATCATTATCATATTTTATTAATTTATTACTCCCTCTGTCCCATAAATAAATTCACACTTTCTATTTTTATTCGTCCCATAAACAAATTCACACCCCCAAATAAGGAATACACACAAATCAATAACCATACAACACACTTTAATTTCAAAATTGTTACATCTTTACAACTCACATAACTTACTTTATAATTTATTTATTACCTAAAAATACCAAACTACCCTTAAAAGTAAAGCAAAAAGAAATTTTTTCTTAAACTCCATATATACAGTAACCGAGAACTTGTCTTTGGGGCGGAGGGAGTATTACTTTTCCTTATAAAAATTATCACTTTTCTATCCGTTTCACGTAAACCCTTATTTGAGATGATTTCACACCTATCTTTACATCTATTTTAATACCTCGATTGATATTTATAACTCGTTCGTGATATTAAAACTAAAAAAAATATTTAAAAAATAAATATAAATCTGTAGGGGGTGTTGATCATTTGGGAGGGAATTAACAAAGTACATGGCGGTTGATTATTATGCAACTTTATACTATTAATTAATTCGACGTCGTTTACAAATAATGGAAGTATTTGGTTAGAACGTCAGAAATCAGGAATTTGATCTCTTCATTTAGTCGGTGGAAATTTTGTGAATTTAGGTAGTTATAGATTATTTCTTTTATTAATTCTATTTTATTCGCGCGTTTGTATCACGTCACATTTTTATTCATTACTTTCATATTAAAATCAGTTTTACTCCCTTTCTTTTCATTTATTATTATTAGGATTAATTATTATAGGTACAATTTATCTCCAAATTAAAATATTATCCACTACAAATTGAACACATCAAATACCCCCTTTTAATACTATTATATTCAAAAATTAATTAACAATTAATCTTTCCGTAATAATAGAAAATACGTTGGGATTAGTCAATCCAATAAAAAAGAGTTAGCACATGGTATTCAAATAATAACTGAATATAGACGAAATATAAATTTAAAAGAGAATATTATATGATTCTCACAACAAATCGAATTAAATCAAAGCATCAAAATTGAACATAAACGAAATCTATTACAATTATTCGCAAGCGTTTCCATTGAATTATAATCCAAATGATGAAATTGAGTAATCGGAGCAGATAATATGAATTAATTTGGAGCAGATAATATGAATTAATTTGGATCTCGAATTGAGAAGAATTAGAGTAGCGAGAGTTGCTGCCTGATCGGGAAATGCGAAATGGGAAGCGGAGGACGGCGCGACTTCTTCGGCTTAATGCGAAATGGGAAGCGGAGGATGGTGCGACTTCTTCGGCTTAACGGCTTCGGCCTCACGCTGAGCCCGTTCATCTGATACGTGAAGACGACGCAGTGAAGTAATCCTGAATAATTGAAAACATCGTCATTCCAATTTTAACCAATACATTCAAATTATATGTAGAAATTTTGTATTACAATTTATTTCTGACTAAAAAATAAGCAATCTGAATTTCAATACCGATGCACTTATGAAATAAATTGAATATCCATCCTGAATACCATGTAGAATTTTGTATTCAATTTATTTCTAACCCTTTTGAATACCAATCAAGTAAATTGTATATAGTAATATTTTACTCAATGTTAATTTATTTCTGATATTTTTTAATACCCATCAAGTAAATTGTATTCAAATTTTGTGCAGCGTGAATTTAGTGATGCAATGCGTAAAATCTATTTTATTTAATTGATGTATTCTATGGGCAATTGAGACTTTTTATAAATTAATTTTGTAATGAGTGGTAATAAAATATATATAGTGTATCCTATAGTAATATTGTAGTATATCTTGTAGTAGTTAGTAATAAATCCTAATTATTAATTACTCTCTTTTTTCCATACTTATGTTCATACCTTCTGTTTTCATTCGTCTCACACTTATTTTCACAATCACAAAAAAGAAACTCCACATCAACCAACAACTTCAAAAGTTCTCTTCATTTCAAAAAATATCACTCTCATCTTTACACACATAACATATTTTATAATTTATTTATTACTTAAAAATACCACAATACCCATAAAAAGTCGATAAAGTTGGTTAAAAAATAACTTTTCTTAAATTTCGTATCTATAGTACCGGTGAACATAAGTTCAGGACGGAGGGAGTACAATTTTAAAAATTATATTTGATACTCCTTCCATCCTGTTTCAATGTTTACATTTGGTTTTTTGTACGTTGATTAAGGAGTATAGTATTTTAATAGATAGTGGGTGAAAAAATATAATATTTAATAGAAAAGTGGGTGGGTAGGTGTTGCCATTTTGTTTTTACGAACTTGTTTGAAGTTTCTTGGTCACTAGATTCATCCCTTCTATTTAATTTCTTGGTGTGACCTTCTTTATCAAACAACCTGCAAGAAAAGCCCCTGGAACCCAAGCTGCTGTTTCTTCCGGATTTTCTGGCCAGATCCATGGTCTCTGTCCGGCAGTGGTCTCTCTTGTCCTAGGCGAGTTCTTCGGCGTGGCTTCACTCACTTCTGTGGTGGCCAGTCTGTGACTTCTTCTTCACGGCTGCCTGACCTTGCCTCGACGGACTTCTTTTGCCGATGAGCTTGAGCTATTTTTCTGGCGTCAATGGAGGACCTCTGGCTTCTTGTCAGCTTTAGTTTGTTGTTCGCTGGTGCTTCTTTGCCCTCTTTTATCTTAACTTCCGGTGCAGCCAAACTTCTCCGACGATTATACCACTGGATTCTTGAAGTTCGCGACTGCGAGTTATGTTTACCAACAGTTGCATCTTCTAGTTCCTCGCAGCATCGAAACTTCTTCATGTTTGCAGCTTCGACCTGTCTGCTGGAGTAGGCTGCTGGATTTCTCGATTTCGCGGCATCTCCGACAATTCTTGCCTGCTTCTTGCTAGAGCTGAATCGGTGCTTCCTGGATCTCCGACAAGATGTTTTCACGCTTCATGGTCTGCTTCCCTTTTTGGTTTTGCGGCCACTTTTTCTCTCGCTGGTTTTCTAGTGTTCCGCAACCTTCAGCCTCTTTTCATCTCCAACAGCCTTCTTCCCAGGCTGTTCTCTGGCGTCTGCAGCTTACTCCGTCATTAGCTATGGTGGACCTCCGACATCCTGCTGCTTTTGTTTGGTGTCATTTTCGTCGCTGCTGGTTGTTGCAAATCGCCTGCAAACAGGCTGTGACCGGACTGTCCTTGCGTCCTTGCGCCACCCTAGGCTTGCTGCCTATTTTCCTTTTTTCTGCTTGTAAGCAAATAAAAATTCACAGTCCAATCAAAGGACTACACGTGAATTCTTCTTATTAAAATACCAATTTAATTTATTATTTATTCTGGAATTTAAATAAATTGATTCCTAAAATAAAATAATAAATAGATGATAATTAATTTAAGCTCAACAAATTAAATGGGGTTTAAATTGAATAAGGCTTGACCCAAGTCAAATAAGCCCAAATTAAATGAGGCCTGATCCAAGTCAAATAAGCCCAAATTGAATGAGGTCTGACCCAAGTCAAATAAGCCCAAATTAAAGGAGGTCTGACTGAAGTTAAACAAGTCCATGTAATAAATCCGACCCAAATAAAATAGGTTTGATTACAGCCCAAACAAGTGGAGGCCCAAGCCCGCAGAATCAGGTCAAATCAGTTTGGACCAATCAAAATGCAAGGCATTAATGAGGAGGTTTTCACATCTCACCTATATAAAGGGGTCTCTTCTCTCATTTGAAACACACACACACTAAAATATCTGAAGACAAAAGCTCTGAAGAGATCAAGAATACGAGCAGTGCTCCCTTGAATACTTCAAGCATCTTCAAGCGAAGAACAGCCGCCAAATCCCCTTCGATCCGACGTTTTTCAAAAGAACAACCGCCAAATCGAAGTGAAAGGTTCTAAACCCCTTCGATCCGGCGTTCTTCAAAAGTAATAGCCACCAATTGGAGATCAAGGTTCTGCACCCCTCCGATCCGGCGTTATTTAACTCAAGTTCTTCAGCGTTCTTCGCGAAAAGTTTCAAGAATAACGTTTTAATCCGAACAAAGGCTCGACCCCTCCGGATTAACGTTATAGGTTCAAGAATAGCGTTTTAATCTAAACAAAGGTTCAATCCCTCCGGATTAGCGTTATACACTTTAAATCCGAGTCCGGATAAGCTTCATTTGAAGATCCGACTCAACACACAAGCTGTCAACACAGTCAGCATACACTTCGTCAAAGAAGTCAAGCCAAAGAAGTCAAAGTCAAGTCGAAGCCACGTTGGTTCGAGAGAAGAATCAGAGGATTGATAGAGATCGCTTCCTTAATTATCAAGTTTAATCCTTCTGAATTATTATTGTAATTAACTTGTATTTATTTTATTATAAATGCAAAATTTGTTGTTACAAATTTTGGCACGCCCGGTGGGACAATCTCTACCTCTCATCTCTTCTCTCTACAAAGATACAACATGACTCCTGTCAAGATCACAGTGGGAAGGACTTTTACCTCCAAGCTCTCCGCTCGTTGAGTGAACAAGTTGCCATTGTCACAAGGAATATGTCAATGAAAGCTCAGTCAGAGGCCTCCTTCGGCTCTAACTTTTCGGTTGAAATGGCTTCAAGAAAACAGTTACTCATGAAAGAGGATAGTGATGAAGATTCTTCATGCTCACACCCTCGTTCATCCTCAAGCTCTTCATCGGACTCAATTGCAGCCCCGGTAATGATGGTCGGCACTACAACTATTGAGGAGCAATTAGCAAATATGATGAAAGCTATCGAAGGGCTCACGAAACATATAGAAGCTCAAGACACCAAGATCTCCCAATTGATGGAAAAAAGAGACATTGCGGAGACTAGCCGTGCAAACGGAAAAGGAGTTGTGGACGAGAGTGAGGTGGAAGAGTTCACAAAACACCAAACTACTGAAAAAGAGCAAACTGAAAGAGGAGTGCAACTTTCGGCTGATGGAATGCTCCATGTGGATCAACTCAAAGATATTATACTTGGAACAATAAAAAAAAGGTTTGAAGAGAATGCCAAGCCTACCGTCACTTATGTTAAGCCTTACACAAAAAGAGTGAATAACTTAAGGATGCCACCTGGTTATCAGCCTCCTAAATTCCAGCAATTTGATGGCTAAGGAAACCCCATACAGCATGTGGCACATTTCATTGAGACGTGCAATGATGCTGGTACTTATGAAGATTATATGGTGAGGCAATTCGTCCGCTCTCTCAAAAGAAATGCCTTTGATTGTTGCAGTCTGAGTCCATCGACAGTTGGGAACAAATGGAACATGAATTCCTCAATCGTTCTACAGCACGAGGAGAACCGTTAGCATGACTGAGCTAACTAATACTCGCCAATTGAATGACGAGTCTGTGATTGATTATATCAATCGATGGAGAAACTTGAGTTTAAATTGCAAAGACTGATTATCCGGAGAGTCTGCTATCGAAATGTGCATCCAAGGGATGGAGTGGAATTTACTCTACATACTCAAAGGGATTCAGCCAAAGACTTTCGAGGAGTTGGCTACGAGAGCTCATGATATGGAATTGAGCATGGCAGCCAGTGGAATCAAACACTCACCAGTGTCGGATTCTTACAAGTCCAGAGACAGACAAGAAGCCAAGAAAGGGGGCAAGCCTTATGCAAGAAACTCCAATAAAGAATCAATGGCCATAAAACTGCTACAGTCAAGATTCGAAAGAATGGAGATGACAAGAAAGATAAAGGAAAACAAGTTACCCAAGAGTGGGGGCAAAGAAGGTTGACCCTGAAAGAGATGCAAGAAAAAGAGTATCCATTTCTGAACTCTGATGTTTCTGGCATATTTGATGATCTAATGAAAGACAAACTCATCGAACTCCCCGAAATGAAATGTCTAGAGAAAGCGAATCGAACCAATGACCCAAAATATTGCAAGTACCATAGATTGGTGGGCCATCCCATTCATGATTGCTTCATCTTCAAGGAAAAGATCATGCAGTTGGCTAAGGAGGGAAAGATTGTGTTGGAGGATGAAGCGGCTGCAAACTTCGCTTCCATAAAAGAAGTTCACAATGAAGGCTCTTGTCATGCGGTGAGTGAGGAGGGCAATGAAGATGAACGAGTTGAGAACAAGGAAAAAGCTTATTCTATGAAGGTGACCTTCACAGATGAAGACATGTTGTTGGGTTCACAGCCTCACAACCGACCTCTATTTGTAACTGGTTATACGCAAGGGCTGCAAGTAAAACGTATACTTATTGACGGAGGCTCAGCAGTAAACATCCTGTCTTTAAGAATGTTGAAAAAGTTAGAGATACCGGTGGATGAACTCAATCATAGCCGATTGATGATCCAAGGGTTCAATCATGAAGGGCAAAGGACTCTCGAAACGATTGTTCTTGATTTGATGATTGATGAGATGAGATCAACGGTGCCCTTCCATGTCATAGACGCAAAAACTTCATACAACATGCTTTTGGGGCACCCATGGCTGCACGAGAATGGTGTGGTCCCTTCTACATTACATCAGTGTTTCAAGTATAGTGAAGGCAACATTGTGAAAAGGGTATTCGGCGATGATAAGCCGTTTACTGAAGCTGAATCTTACTTTGCTGATACTAAATACTTCTTCAAGAATACAAAGGAAGTGAACCGAGAAGAAGCCCCAACACAAGATAATGGGGTCAGTAAAAAAATAAAAGAGGAAGGTAGCACATCATCTGCCACTTTTAAGAAGAACAAAGGCAAAGAGCTTGAGGCCCTGGAAGAATTGACATTGCCTTTAACAAAAATTGATGAAGGTAAGACTTCTTCTCCTCCGCTCAAAGGATTCGTACGCCCTATTGAAGGAGCAAAAATCGAGCATGGTGAAGTATTTGAAGCAGAAATATCTAAGTCATATAGTCCGCGAGCTTTCAAACTCCTCAAGAAGGCTGGGTATGAACCGAAGAAGAAACCGGTGATGAGCAAGTTGCCTCAAGAGACTGTCATCCCATCTGAACATGGGCTCAATACCACTCAGAAAATGTTGAAAAATAGTGGCCACACTGTCAAGAATGCTAAGCCAGGTTTGGGATATGTCTCTCAAAAGCCAGTCCGCATAGCAATCAGAAGAGCAAACACAAATTATATCACAGAAGGAGAAGTTTCGTCCACAGAAGACATTTTTGATGAAAGTGGAAGGAAAATCAAGAGGAGTTCTGTCTTCGAAAGGCTTGGAAGTGTTTTCGAAAGGCTCGGACTGTGTGAAGGGAACAAGATTGGGAAGAAAAATAATTTTAAGTCTCCTAGATTCCCAAAACTACGAAGTCGAATCCCTTCTCGGATGAAGAGGCGAAATATCTTGACAGTCTCATGTGAAAGAGAGTTGAAGGCTAAGATGCAGACAATTGTCTTTACTAAAGAAGACAATGATGATGATAAAGAAAGTGTAGCTTCCACCAACCATATCACTGCTCTTGAGGATTCTCTAGTGGAGGAAGTGGATGCCGAGGATGCCCCACCGCAATTTGAGGAGGGTGTGAAAGCCACTGTTGATGAGTTGAAAGAAATCAACTTAGGTGACGAAAGCGACCCACGTCCTACTTACATAAGTACCCTGCAAAGTGATGAGGAAGAAGAACAATATATCAGCCTTTTACGAGAATTTCGGGATGTCTTTGCATGGTCGCATAAAGAAATGCCAGGCTTGGATCCAAAGATCGCAGTGCATCATTTGTCCATGAAAAAGGGAACTCGGCCAATTAAGCAAATGCAGCGTCGATTTCGACCAGAGTTAATTCCATTAATTGAAGATGAAGTTAATAAGCTTCTTGAAGCAGGCAAGATCAGAGAAGTCAAGTATCCTACATGGATTTCTAACATCGTGCCAGTGAGAAAGAAAAATGGGCAAATCAGAGTATGTGTTGATTTTCGGGATTTGAACATGGCGTGTCCAAAAGATGACTTCCCACTGCCAATTGCGGAGCTCATGATAGATGCAACAACGGGGCATGAGGTCTTTTCGTTTATGGATGGGTCATCTGGCTATAATCAGATTGGTCTGGCTCCCGAAGACCAAGAGAAAATAGCCTTTCGTACTCCGAAAGGAATATATTGCTATAATGTGATGCCATTTGGCTTAAAGAATGCTAGTGCCACTTATCAACGAGCCATGCAAAAGATATTTGATGACATGCTTCATAAGATCATCGAATGCTACGTTGATGATATTGTGGTGAAATCAAAGAAAAAGAAAGATCATCTCCATGATTTAAGGCGAGTGTTTGAGCGTTTAAGGGAGCATCAACTCAAGATGAATCCACTCAAGTGTGCATTTGGGGTTACATCCGGAAAATTTCTTGGATTTATTGTTCGCCGTCGAGGAATCGAGATTGAGAAGGCGAAGATTGATGCAATCATTTAGATGCATGTGCCTCGGAACATCCATGAACTCAAAAGTCTGCAAGGAAAATTGGCATACTTGAGAGATTCATATCAAACTTGGTCGGTCGATGTCAACCGTTTAGTCATCTCATGAAGAAAGGTAGTATATTTGAATGGGATGAAGCTTACAATAATGCTTTCAATAGCATTAAAGAGTACTTGATGAAGGTACCAGTATTGTGTGCACCAATACCTGGACGTCCGTTAATTCTCTACCTAGCTGCTCAAGAATGTTCTGTTGGAACTTTACTCGCACAAGAGAATGATGATGGCAAAGAAACTGCCCTTTACTATTTGAGTAGAACCATGACTCCAAACGAGTTGAAATATTCACCAATTGAGAAGATCTGCTTGGCCCTTATCTTCGTGATTCAGAAGTTGAAACATTACTTCCAAGCTCATACAGTTCGGCTAGTTTCAAAAGCTAACTCACTAAAGTTCGTCATGTCAAAACCAGTACACTCAGATCGGCTTGCCAGGTGGTATCTCCAACTTCAACAGTTTGAGATTGTATATGTCCCTCAGATGGCCGTAAAAGGACAAGTGTTGGCAGATTTTCTGGCTGATCATCCAATGCCTGCAGAATGGGAACTGTCTGATGAACTCCCTGATAAAAATGCTTTCGATGTGGAGATAGCTTCTCCTTGGAAAATGTATTTTGATGGAGCATCTCATAGGGAAGGGGCCGGTGCTGGAGTCGTATTCGTAACATCCAGTGGTGAAGTTTTGCCATTCTCATTTTCCTTAACAGAAAACTGCTCTAACAATGTAGCCGAGTATCAAGCACTCATACTTGGTTTAGAGATGGCCGTCGATATAAAGCAATTACACCTTAAAGTGTATGGTGATTCGTTACTTGTGATAAACCAACTACTTGGGGTGTATGAAGTAAGGAAGCTTGAGTTGTTCCCATACCACAAGTATGCTCAAAAGCTGATGAGCTGGCTTGGTGATTTTGATATCGAGCAATTACCCAGAAGAGAGAATAAGCAAGCTGATGCCCTCGCCAAGCTAGCATCAAATATAGCTATGCCGGAGGCGCACGTTCAAATTTCAGTGTGCAAAAGTTGGGTTGTACCACCAATCTTCGAGGATGATGATTATGAAGAAGTTGAAAATCATTTGGTGAAAGTCTTCGAAATTGAAGAAGAGGATTGGCGTCAACCACTCATCGATTATCTCAAGTATGATAAATTGCCAAATGAGCCACGTCAAAGGGTTGATATTCGGCGTCGGATATGTCCTCGATTTATTTACTTCAAAGGCACAATGTATAGAAGATCATTTGATGGAATTTTCTTGAGATGCCTAAGTAAAGAAGAGTCTGTTCAAGCAATGGAGGAAGCTCATTCCGGAATTTGCGGTGCTCATCAGTCTGGGCCGAAGCTACATTTCAGAATCAAAAGAATGAGCTACTATTGGCCATCAATGGTGAAAGATTGCATGGAGCATGCACAAAAATGTCAGGCTTGCCAATTTCATGGGAACTTGATCCATCAACCTCCGGAGCCTTTGCACCTGACAGTTGCTTCATGGCCTTTTGATGTTTGGGGATTAGATGTGGTGGGGCCTCTCACAAAATCTTCTGGTGGTCATCTCTACATCCTTGCTGCCACCGATTACTTTTGCAAATGGGCTGAAGCTGTGCCTTTGAGGTAAGTAAAGAAGGAAAATGTTGCTGATTTTATTCGGATCAATATCATTTACAGATATGGTGTTCCCCGCTATATCATCACCGATAATGGAAAGCCATTCAGCAACAGCTGGATCGATAAGTTGTGTGAGAAGTTCGACTTCAAACAAAGGAAGTCGTCAATGTATAATGCAGCTGCCAATGGTCTAGCTGAAGCATTCAACAAAACCCTGTGCAGTCTGTTGAAGAAGGTGGTCTCCAAGTCTAAAAGAGATTGGCATGAGAGAATAAATGAAGCTTTATGGGCATACCACACCACCTATAGAACTCCTACTCAGGCTACTCCGTATTCTTTGGTTCATGGTGTTGAAGCTGTGGTACCTCTCGAGAAACAAATTCCTTCTTTAAAGATGGCCATACAAGAAGGCTTAAACGAAGAAGAAAATGCAAAGTTGCGGCTTCAAGAGTTAGAAGCTCTAGATGAGAAGAGGTTAGAGGCACAACAAAGACTTGAGTGTTATCAATCTCGCTTATCCAGAACATTCAACAAAAGGGTAAAGATACGTTCTTTTCAAGTTGGAGACTTGGTGCTTGCCGTGAGAAGACCTATTGTGGTCACACATCGTGTTGGAAATAAGTTTCTCCAAAAATGGGATGGCCCTCATGTTTTAAAGGAAGTATACACAAATGGCGCCTACAAGTTGATATCAGAAGATGGCGTAAACATTGGCCCCATAAATGGGAAATTCTTGAAACGCTACTACGTGTAAAAGAAATACATACACAATACTCCGTGACGCATGAGCCTAAACTGCATGTTACTCCTGGTCCGCACGAGTATAAACTGTGTACGACAAACTCCTAGTCCGCACGAGTATAAACTGTGTATGACAAACTCCTGGTCCGCACGAGTATAAACTGTGTACGAAAAACTCCTGGTCCGCACGAGTATAAACTGTGTATGACAAACTCCTGGTCCGCACGAGTATAAACTGTGTATGACAAACTCCTGGTCCGCACGAGTATAAACTGTGTATGACGAACTCCTGGTCCGCATGAGTATAAAATGTGTACGACACACTCCTGGCCCGCATGAGTATAAACTGTGCACGGCACCCCCCAATAAAAACCATGTCCCTTTGAACTACGTTATGACTTGATTCTCTTTAAGGGGATACGTAGGCAGCTTAATACTTTGTTAAGTTCAGTCATGTTTTCATTTGTTCGCATCAAGTTTGTGAAGCAAGAAGAAAATTAAGAGAAGCAAAGGTTGACGAGAAGAAGACGGTGGTGGAATGCTAATTTGGGTGAAGAAATTCAAATTATTGATATGGTGAAAGTAGTTCAAATTCTTGGAGTGATACATTAATCTCAAAGTTTGAGAGTGGTGAAATGATGAAGGAGTGAACTGATAAAGACGATTCATGTTGTCAGGATTAATATTAACAAAAGATGGGTTTGAGTTAATTTAAATTTATGGATTTAAATAATTAAAAGACCCAAAATAAATTATGGGATCAATTAATTAGTAAAATCTAAAATTATAAATTAAACCCATAGAGAAGCCCAAGATATTAAAGTGGGCAATTAAAATAATTCATGTGGGTTTAATTAATTGAGCCCAAAACATGAATTAAAATTAAATAGCCCAAGAGTTGAAACCCAATAAAAAAATTAAATAGCAGGGTAGCCCAAGTAAAAAAAATTAATTGGCCCAAGTAGAGAATGAAAAAATCAATTGGCCCAATTAAGTGGAGAATCACGTGGGTGATGGAATGAGAAGCAGATTTAAGATTGGGATGAGGTTTGAAAAAGTCAAAATTAAGGATTTTGTTCCTTCTTCAAGAAGAAAAACTTGAAATTCCTTCTCTCCACAAGAACAAACGATGTGAATGGTTGGGGATTCGAAGGAAAATTAAGCTTTTCCCACGTTCGGACAACATCGTCAAGAGCTGCGTTGCCGCCGACCACCACCAGCCATGCCGCCAGTTTTTCCGCCCAACCTGACGCCGAGCTATCGACCAAAATCGAGAACTCCACTTGCAGCCAGCGCCAAATCTGCACGCCGTCGTTCGCCGATGGCTTGTCACCATCTTGAAACTGTGAATTAGCGACGGGTTTGAAGCACCGTCAGCCTACATCACCTTCTTCATGGAAGAGCATGGGTCTGAAACACCGCGGGTGCAGGTTTGTAACACCGCCATCGTCGTCTTCGCGGGTTATAACACCGCTTTTGTCATCTTCGCGGGTCTGTAACACCGCTGTTGTCTAAGCGGGTCTGAAGCACCGCCATCAGTGCGGGTTTGTAACACCGCCATCGTCGTCTTTGCGGGTTATAACACTGCTGTTGTCGTCTTCGCGAGTCTGTAACACCGCTATTGTCTAAGCGGGTCTGAAGCACCGCCATCAGCGCGGGTTGGTAACACCATCGCTCGGCTATGCCATCCTCACGGGTTTGTACCGCCGTTGTTGCCATAAGTTTGAAACACCGCTGTTGTTGCCATTGAAGTATCACCACCATCGCCGTTCGAGGGTTTTTAACACCTCAGCCATCGTCTTTGCAGCTCGGTAACACCGCACGGGTCTAAAACACCACACCTCCATCATCTAAGCGGGTTTGAAGCACCGCTGCTGCAGTTTGGGGGTTTGTAACACCTCAGTCGTTGTGTCATCGCAGGTTTGTAAACACTGTTGTTGCTGTCATTCTTGCGGGTTTGTAACACAGCTACGGGTTTGCTTGTTCACTCGATAAAGAGATGCCGCCATCTGCCATGAAGAAACAAATAAAAGAGGAATTATTTTTCCATAAAAAAATAGAAGAAAAGAAAAAAACCAGGAGCTAAAGGAATAATGTATTCCGTGTGAGTAAGAAATAGAGGCCATGATACCCTATTATATAGTGATGATCCCTTCATTATATATGAAAATTATTTGTATATTGGGGGACAAGAAATAAATTTGTTCCATATTTTCTAATCTTGGTGAACAAGAAATAAATATTTCCCATATTCTCTTATCTTGGTAGACAAGAAACAAATTTATTCCATATTCTCTTTTGGATTTGGGCATAAAAAATAAATTGGGCCATAAAAAAAAGAGGGGCCCAAATGTTGAAAAAAAAGTACTTTTTGTGATTCCTTCAAATCAAGGCACACTGTCCATGAACAAATCGCAAGGGGGCATTTGTAAGCAAATAAAAATTCACAGTCCAATCAAAGGACGACACATGGATTCTCCTTATTAAAATACCAATTTAATTTATTATTTATTCTGAAATTTAAATAAATTGATTCCTAAAATAAAATAATAAGTAGTTGATAATTAATTTAAGCCCAGCAAATTAAATGGGGTTTAAATTGAATAAGGCTTGACCCAAGTCAAATAAGCCCAAATTAAATGAGGTCTGACCCAAGTCAAATAAGCCCAAATTAAAGGAGGTCTGACTGAAGTTAAACAAGTCCATGCAATAAATCAGACCCAAATAAAATAGGTTTGATTACAGCCCAAACAAGTGGAGGCCCAAGCCCGCAGAATCAGGTCAAATCAGTCTGGACCAATCAAAATGCAAGGCATTAATGAGGGGGTCTGTTGAGAGTGGAATTTCACGTATTTTAGGTCTCACATTACACCATTTTTGATAGAATGTGGCCATGATTTTGTATAAAATGACATGGTTTTCATATCTTGCATAATTAAGATGCTACTAAGGTGTTTTGTTGAGTTTTGAAGGGTAAAACATGATCAAAATTCAAAGTTGGAATGAGGAGTGAAAGTGAGAAGGAATGCTGAAAAATACAGTCCATGTTGCACAAATTTCGGTATTCTTATAGAAGTCTAAATTGATCATATGATATATGGTTGGAAAGCCACATAAGAGAGGGTCGTTTTGACGTAAAGAACACTCCAATTGGATTCCAAACGAGAAAGTTATGATCAAAGTGCTAACGTCGCACATGCTGCACCGAGGAGCCATTTTGCATGACTTTTTACATATTCAAATGTTGGAGTTTCTGAGAGATCTTTATATGGATAGAAAGCCAAGGAAGAGAGGAACGCGTGAGTGCAAAATTCACTCAAATCAGAGTCCGTATGAAGAAGTTATACTCAAAACGGTGAGATCGCGCAGTGCAGTTTCTGCAGCTCGGCGGGTAGCTCGCGGCGAGCGGCCCTTCCACGTGGCCAAAAGCTGCCGAGCTGGGGTCCCTCAGAGCCCACACGATGGCTCCATTCCAACCATATGTTGCTCGGCTGGTTTGGGGGCCGCTCGGCCATGAGCTCGGCTCGAGCAAGGTGCCGAGCGGCCCAAAATCGGGCCCAGACGAGACTTGTTCGATGCAGCAGCGTATATATACCCTCAAGTCACGATTCTGAAGCAGTTTGGATCGCGAAAAAGCCCTGCATCAGTCCAAGAAATAATTAGGGAGATCAAGATACAAATTGGAGAGAACCCATCCATAACCCATCACCAATTCACACCTCCAACACCTCCATATCAGATTAACAACCTGATTTCATCATCCATCCACTTCCAAGAGGGTTCCAAGTGCTAATCAAGGGAGAATTGAGCAATTGGAGAGACGGAGAAGGAACGAAAGACTACGTCTACACTAGGGTTTCATAATTCCTATCTTTCTCTTTCTTTTACTTTGATTTTTGATATGAATTGCTTAGCCATGAGTGTTGCTTGTGACCTCATGAGCTAATTTTATATACAGTTCTAGGGTTTGATGGATTGATTTAATTGATTTGGGGATTTAGACCAAATATTGGGATTTTATGCAGTTGAACTTTTGATTTTACTTATTTTATTAAGGCATGCTTTTCTGCTTCGTAACGTCTTCATAATATATTCATGACATCCGCTATAATGCTTGGATTATTGTGTTAGCTTGTGTGCGTTCATGATTGGTATTGTCTATCTGTTAGGGATTAGAGTAGCTCCGCTATAAGCACTTTAATTTCATGAACTGGTTAATCAAATACTTGATTAGTTTAGTGGAACAATGCAATTAGACAATCAAGTAGGAAGTGAATAGAACCTTGTAGTAATTTCAGAAAATATCTTGTTAGTCGGGCTTACCATCCGGAGGTATTGTTGTTCGCTGGATTAGTATCTAGGAATAAGGCTTGGTAATATTTGCGCACCTTAGGATTTAAACCAGATTATACTGTTAGCTTAGAATCGAATCATATTCGGTGGGATAACAGGGATATGTGGTGTATTTTCAGTGAAACTGCATGAATGAACAATCGTAAGTTTAATAACCCAAATTGATTGGTCTCTACCTGATACCTTAGAACTGTTTGTCATCTCTTGATTAGAAACTTGCTTTTATTTTTCCTTGCTTTTAAATAATTCAGTTATTTAATATTTCGTTAATTAGATTAATTCAACAAAACATTGGAAATTGGTTACACAATTCTGATTAATTAGTAATTCATAGTAAATAAATAATTAGCTGTCTTAGCGGGATCGATAATTTAACTTGGGTACTTGCTACTACAATTGATATCCTTACACTTGAGGATTAAATTATAGTGCATAGAAAAAGTCTATCAAGTTTATGGCGCCGTTGTGCCGGGGACAGTTTTAATTATTTATTTTCTTTTATTACTTAGTTAATTAGAATATTTTCTTTGGGATTTAATTGTTTTACTTTGGATTTTTCTTGAAGTTGCATGCAAACTAGGTCAAAGACGAGAGCACAAGATCTTGAATTTGATCCGGAAATTGAAGCTTCTGCGAGGATAAGAAGAGTAAAATCAAAGAATACCAAAGCACCTCCTAAAGCAATTTTAGAGGAGGAAGAAGTGCAGATTGAGAATCAGGCTATCCTAGAAGAGGCTGAATCGGAGTTTGAATCAGAATCTGAGACAGAACCTGAAACAGCATCAATGGGAGAAAGAGTCGATGAGGATGACATCGTCATCCGAGAAACTTTTAAGTCCACCAATCTAGGAGGATCAGGCGTAGTTGGAGCCGTTCAAGCTGATGAAACGAACGACATAAGGCCAGCCCTGATTCATATGGTGGAGAAAAACCCCTTTGCCGGAGGCATTTTTGATGAGCCCTATGGCCATCTTAAGCGTTTCAACAGCTACATGGATACAGTGAAAGCTGCTGATGCTACTAATGATAGATGGAAGATGAGGCTTTTTCAGTTTTCATTGGTTGATAAGGCAAGGGAGTGGTATGATAAGCTAAAGGGAGACAGTTGCTCAAACAGGACTGAGTTGCAGCAGTTGTTCGTGGATCGATTTATGCCACCAGGAAAGGTTCTTTTACTGAAACAGGAGATCAATCAATTCAAGCAGCGGAAAGATGAGTCGTTTGGGGAGGCTTGGGAAAGGTTTACTGATGCGTTGAGGAGATGCCCACAGCATGGATTCAAAAAGTCTCAACTCATCAGTGTCTTCTATAATGGCCTTGACAACGAATCTAGAGTGTTGGTTGATGCTTCTGCGGGAGGAACAATTTTTGGCAAAACATCCAATGCCGTAGAGAAATTATTTGATGATATCTCTTTGAACTCAAGGGATTGGCCATCTGAGAGGATCCGAGGGACTTATATACTTGGTAAAGTTGCAAAGGTTGAAGAGAAATTTTCTGAAGCTGATAAGAATGATAAGGTTGTCACTCAATTGGAACAGATGAATAAGAACCTGATTACTCTGATATCAGGTAATAATGGGGGAGGCAATCGAGGGCCTGCAAGTGATGATGTGGTGATGAACCTTCAAGAGGTCGAGGATGCTAATTGGGCTATGGGGCAGAGTCTTCAAGGTTCGAGAGCTCCTCAAAATTGGCAAGGAAATAGGTACCCTCAAGGTAATTCAAACCAGAGGAATATCCAAGGGGGAGGTCCTAATAATCAAGGAGGCAATTGGCAGAATCAGAGGCATGAGAACTTCTCTTATTCAAATCCGAATAATGCAGTTCCATATCCTCCTAATTTTGACCATGGTGCCAAGTCTGAAGAAGGAAGAACTAGTATTGATGAAGTGTTGGCCAGGTATATGAAGAAGACTGATGGAGATATTGACAAGATTAACAACTGCATTGTACTCATGGATTTGAATATGACAAAGCAGCATGAAGAAGTGAACAAGCAGTTGAAGAATTTGTCATATAACATAAGGCAGATCTCCACTACAGTAAATCAGCAGCAAGTGCAGTTGCAGAAAGGAAAGTTTCCTTCGGATACGGAAATCAACCCAAAGGAGAGTGTTAATGCGATCACGTTGAGATCCGAGAAGCATTGTAAAGGTCCAAAACTGATGCAGGACGTCACAGAACTTGTACAGAATAAAGCAGAACAGAAGCAGTACGAAACAGGGATGGAGCAGGACCGATTAGACGCCGCTCGGCTACCGGCTCGGCCCGAGCAGACTGCCGAGCAGGTTCAGATGCTGCCGAGCGGGACTCTTGCTAGTTCCAACGTGTCTTCCAGTTCTGGTGGGACCCAGCTCGGCACCGCTCGACTTCCGCTCGAGCCGAGTGAGCCGACGAGCTACCCTCCAGGGTTTTCTGCGCGTCTGAATTCTGTACAGAGTCAATCTGATCTGGAAATTTCTGATAAAAAGTGGCAGAGAGCGAAGAAACTGAGAGAAGCGGAACAGGTATTCGAGAGAGACAGTTTGGGACTTCCAATTACAAAGGTACCAATTCCTTTCCCTCAGAGATTCTTGTCGAAGAGCCTTGATGAGAAGTTTCGTAAGTTCGCTGATGTTATGAGGGATGTCCAAGTCACTATTCCTTTCTCGGAAGCATTGGAAGAGATGCCACATTATTCAAGGTTCATCAAGGAACTTATCTCCAGAAAGAGGAAGCTTAACAGTGTGGAGACAGTGAATTTGACAGAGAACTGCAGCTCTATTATTCAGAAAAAGCTTCCAGAAAAATTGAAGGATCCAGGGAGCTTCATCATTCCCTGTGAGATTGGAAAAAGACCATCTAGGAGAGCACTGTGTGATTTAGGAGCCAGTATAAATTTGATGTCTTTATCAGTATTCAAGAAACTTGGTTTGGGGGAGTTGAAACCTGCGTCTGTTGCCCTACAGTTAGCAGATCGATCGTTGACATACCCCGAGGGAGTGATTGAAGATGTGCTAGTGAAGGTGTCGAATTTGACTTTTCCTGTGGATTTCCTTGTACTTGACATGGAGGATGAAAAGGATGGTGCGCCTCTGATCTTGGGGCGTCCATTCCTTGCAACTGGAAGGGCTCTGATTGATGTGTTCAAAGGTGAGTTGAGGCTTAGGGCTGATAATAAGGAGATTGTCTTTTCTTTGAATAAGGAGATGCAGTGGCCCACGGATCAGCAGCAGTGCAAGTCTGTGGATGTAGTGGACGCAGTGCATGATGAGAACTTTATCCTTTCTGATGCAGAGTTTGAGAATTTGTCTAATGATGTATGTATTGATTATCTTGAGAAGCTATTTTCATTGGGCAATGCTAGTGTGAATCGGAATAAGAGGTCCACTGTTGAAGTGGGGATGAAGCCTACTGCTAAGGAAGAGAAGCAAAAGAGCCAAAACATTGAGGTGGTAGAGGAGATCGCAGGACCAGACGTATCTCTTACTTTTCCTACTACTAATTCTAATGTGATATTTGATAATCTTTTAGTTGCAGTAAAGATGGATGATCCATATCTGAAGCCTCCGAACATACCTCCGGATTTTTATTCTTATATTGATGTTGAAAATTCTAACTTGTTTGATCCTTGTTTTGCTACACAGGTTGAGCCTACAATTGAGTGGAGGATTGACAAGAAGGACTCAAGACAGTCATGGGAGGAAAAGAATTCAAAGGATCATGTTGGAGTGACAAAGAAGGGTGAGATGATTGGTGATGTAAATAAGAGAGGAAAGAAGTACCTTAAGGTACGAATGCGAGAGAGATGTCCTCCGATCCAGTAGTTGAAAAGAGGTATCCCGTCGTGACTCTCCGACGTTAAACATGAGCGCTTGTTGGGGGCTGTCCCTTCCGTTTTATTGCTTTTATATGTCTGTGTTGGTGTAGGAGTTTTATTAGGTGTTGCTTGACTACGGTATATACTTCTTTGCAAACTTAGTTTCTCACTTCGTTTAATCTAAGTTTGGGGGGGTAACGTACATACCTTGTCTTGCAGTGTCGAAATAGAATTTTTACATTGTGTTGTTGCTTGGAGAGTCGATACCTTGTCTTGCAGTGTCGAAATAGAATTTTTACATTGTGTTGTTGCTTGGAGAGTCGATTTTTTGCGGATTCTTAATATTTTTTATTTATTTGAGAATATTGAGGGTTCGATTTTTTGCGATTTTTCAGGTTTCGTGTTTTGTGGTGTTTATTGTTTGTTTTGTGTTAATCCTAGTGTCGGTGTAGTCGATTTATGGTTCTCTAGGATGATTTTCTGATTTTTTATGGCACTTGATTATATGTGTGATTGTGTTTGAGAAGCAGATTGAGATTGTGCTTGGATGTTGAGATACTTGAAATTTATTTATGTGCATGAAAGATTAGCTATGTAACTTTATTAGGATTGCTCGTTCATTCCTACAGCCATGTGAGATTTTGATCCTTTTGAAATCATGACAAATTGCATGATTCAGTTTATTCTTGTGAGTGTCGTTCATACACACGTATTCTAGAACTTGGCTTTATATCTTGCTTGAAACTGCGTGTTTAATTAAATGATAGGAAATGATCTTAGGCCATCTTTGTTATTTATTAGTCACTAGCCAAATTATTATCCTACCTAATGAAATTATCCGTAGTTAACCCTTTTGAGCATAATAGCCTTATTTGTTGGAAGCCTACGTGATTAGCCAATTGATCCCTTTTGCTAGCCTTTAAAAAATTCCTACCTAGTAGAGAGTTGAAGGAATCAAGTTGGTATCTTGTGATGAAGTATATAAGGAGAAATAAGTTGGAAGTGATGAAATTTGTTGAAGAGAGTGGTTAAATTGTTGCATAAAGGGGTAGTGCCCGAAACTGGTACCCCATGAAAAGGGTAGTGCCTGAAACTGGTACCCTTATTTGAAAAAGAAAAAAAAAGAAAAGAGGGAAGAAGAAAAAAATTTCAAGTAAGGATGTGGTGTTCAAAAGTGAAGGAGGAATCAAATTGCAAGAAGCATTGAAGAGCGTTGAAGAAGAAAGAAGAACGTAAAGCTGTTTGTTGAAAAGCTGTAAGTCTTCTTTGATTCTCTACTAGTGATTGAGTCACCTTATCCATATACTCCCTACCTTTACCAAAGAGCCAACATTACAACCTAATGCAAGACCTTTGTGATCCTATTGTTGAAATTATCCCTTTAGTCGAGAGTTGAGATGATTGTCAAGCTTATGGTTACGCGTGTGTTAGAATTGACTTTGAGTGTAAACACCTTACCCTGAAGTGTATATCTCACACTTGAGCGATGAACGTAAATACTACCCGTGAGAATGGTGGATGAGCATTCCGAAAAAGTGAAGTAGTTGATTTGAATTGTATGTTCTTAGATGGATGGTTGTCTTAGTATTTGAAGTATGATTTTTGAATTGTTATATTTTCTTGGATGTGAAGTTGTGAAATTTCCTCTCAATTACTCTATTGGTTTTATATGTCGTTGCCTCGGAACGAGCAACAGGTAAGTTTGGGGGTTTGTTGAGAGTGGAATTTCACGTATTTTAGGTCTCACATTACACCATTTTTGATAGAATGTGGCCATGATTTTGTATAAAATGACATGGTTTTCATATCTTGCATAATTAAGATGCTACTAAGGTGTTTTGTTGAGTTTTGAAGGGTAAAACATGACCAAAATTCAAAGTTGGAATGAGGAGTGAAAGTGAGAAGGAATGCTGAAAAATACAGTCCATGTTGCACAAATTTCTGTATTCTTATAGAAGTCCAAATTGATCATATGATATATGGTTGGAAAGCCACAGAAGAGAGGGTCGTTTAGACGTAAAGAACACTCCAATTGGATTCCAAACGAGAAAGTTATGATCAAAGTGCTAACGTCGCACATGCTGCACCGAGGAGCCACTTTGCATGACTTTTTACATATTCAAATGTTGGATTTTCTGAGAGATCTTTATATGGATAGAATGCCAAGGAAGAGAGGAACACGTGAGTGCAAAAAACACTTAAATCAGAGTCCGTATGAAGAAGTTATACTCAAAACGGTAAGATCGCGCAGTGCAGTTTCTGCAGCTCGGCGGGTAGCTCGCGGCGAGCGGCCCTTCCACGTGGCCAAAAGCTGCCGAGCTGGGGTCCCTCAGAGCCCACACGATGGCCCCATTCCAACCATATGCTGCTCGGCTGGTTTGGGGGCTGCTCGGCCATGAGCTCGGCTCGAGCAAGGTGCCGAGCGGCCCAAAATCGGGCCTAGACGAGACTTGTTCGATGCAGCAGCGTATATATACCCTCAAGTCACGATTCTGAAGTAGTTTGGATCGCGAAAAAGCCCTGCATCAGTCCAAGAAATAATTAGAGAGATCAAGATACAAATTGGAGAGAACCCATCCATAACCCATCATCAATTCACACCTCCAACACCTCCATATCAGATTAACAACCTGATTTCATCATCCATCCACTTCCAAGAGGGTTCCAAGTGCTAATCAAGGGAGAATTGAGCAATTGGAGAGACGGAGAAGGAACGAAAGACTACGTCTACACTAGGGTTTCATAATTCCTATCTTTCTCTTTCTTTTACTTTTATTTTTGATATGAATTGCTTAGCCATGAGTGTTGCTTGTGACCTCATGAGCTAATTTTATATACAGTTCTAGGGTTTGATGGATTGATTTAATTGATTTGGGGATTTAGACCAAATATTGGGATTTTATGCAGTTGAACTTTTGATTTTACTTATTTTATTAAGGCATGCTTTTCTGCTTCGTAACGTCTTCATAATATATTCATGACATCCGCTATAATGATTGGATTATTGTGTTAGCTTGTGTGCGTTCATGATTGGTATTGTCTATCTGTTAGGGATTAGAGTAGCTCCGCTATAAGCACTTTAATTTCATGAACTGGTTAATCAAATACTTGATTAGTTTAGTGGAACAATGCAATTAGACAATCAAGTAGGAAGTGAATAGAACCTTGTAGTAATTCCAGAAAATATCTTGTTAGTCGGGCTTACCATCCGGAGGTATTGTTGTTCGCTGGATTAGTATCTAGGAATAAGGCTTGGTAATATTTGCGCACCTTAGGATTTAAACCAGATTATACTGTTAGCTTAGAATCGAATCATATTCGGTGGGATAACAGGGATATGTGGTGTATTTTCAGTGAAACTGCATGAATGAACAATCGTAAGTTTAATAACCCAAATTGATTGGTCTCTACCTGATACCTTAGAACTGTTTGTCATCTCTTGATTAGAAACTTGCTTTTATTTTTCCTTGCTTTTAAATAATTCAGTTATTTAATATTTCGTTAATTAGATTAATTCAACAAAACATTGGAAATTGGTTACACAATTCTGATTAATTAGTAATTCATAGTAAATAAATAATTAGCTGTCTTAGCGGGATCGATAATTTAACTTGGGTACTTGCTACTACAATTGATATCCTTACACTTGAGGATTAAATTATAGTGCATAGAAAAAGCCTATCAGGGTCTTCACATCTCACCTATATAAAGGGGTCTCTTCTCTCATTTGAAACACACACACACTAAAATATCTGAAGACAAAAACTCTGAAGATATCAAGAATACGAGCAGTGCTCCCTTGAATACTTCAAGCATCTTCAAGCAAAGAACAGCCGCCAAATCAAAGTGAAAGGTTCTAAACCCCTTCAATCCGGCATTTTTCAAAAGAACAACCGCCAAAACAAAGTGAAAGGTTCTAAACCCCTTCGATCCGGCGTTCTTCAAAAGTAATAGCCACCAATTGGAGATCAAGGTTCTGCACCCCTCCGATCCGGCGTTATTTAACTCAAGTTCTTCAGCGTTCTTCGCGGAAAGTTTTAAGAATAACGTTTTAATCCGAACAAAGGCTCGACCCCTCCGGATTAACATTATAGGTTCAAGAATAGCGTTTTAATCCGAACAAAGGTTCAATCCCTCCGGATTAACGTTATACACTTTAAATTTGAGTCCGAATAAGCTTCATTTGAAGATCCGACTCAACACACAAGTCAAATCCACACAAGCTGTCAACACAGTCAGCATACACTTCGTCAAAGAAGTCAAGCCAAAGAAATCAAAGTCAAGTCGAAGCCACGTTGGTTCGAGAGAAGAATCAGAGGATTGATAGAGATCGCTTCCTTAATTATCAAGTTTAATCCTTCTGAATTATTATTGTAATTAACTTGTATTTATTTTATTATAAATACAAAATTTGTTATTACACTGCTTTTCATCTATTAAGGGCCCATGCATTTATTGCTTTTTGTCTCTTCCTTATTTTGCTTGGCTTCTTCTTACTGTTTGTCAGGTCCCTCTGCCCTTGTTCTTTCTCACTTTTTTCTGCATTTTTTGGGTATTGGGACTCGGCCCTATTAGCTTCCCTTTCTTTTCTTTTTCCTGCTTCTGTTGTCGGCTTGTGCTTTCTTCCAGTCACCATTCCGGTGAGCTCCATGGTTGCCATTTGAACTGCAATTCTTCGGGCAACATATTTTATGACAAGTGTGTTTTTCACGACATCAATTCCCACACTCTCGTCACTTGCTCTTTACTCATCAGCCGCCTGACTTGGCCACCCAAACTGGTCACACACTTGTTGCCTTTTCAATCACTCAGTCTCACACATGAGTGTTGTCCCTCTTTGCTTCCATCTTTGATGCATTGGTTAATGTGGAGGCTCTAAATCACTCAGCCTAGACCGAAAATTCATTAAATGCAAGATACATGGTGGCTGCTCTGCAGAAAACAAGTACACGCTGATTCTTTGGCAATCTCGTTGACGAGCTTTTTCTCATTTTAGCTGGTCTCTCCTTTGAGTTTGGCAACCCTGAATTCTTGTGCGCGTAGCTCTTTTTGGGGGAGAAGGGTTTTTTACTCCGATGTGGCATTCCCCTTTCAACGGCTTCCATGCCAATCTGTGCCTGTTTGCTGATCGTGAAGCCTTAGCCCGATTATGGCAAGGACCTTCTACCCTAGATCAGCCCCGAATTTATTGATACAAATGCTGGGCCCGGTGGTCAGTCAGCTCATAGAGTTCTTGGCACTTCTAGTTTCAATCAACCCATTTCTCGTTGTTAGATGAGTGCATCATACAACCTATGTGGTGTACAAATCTTGTTACTTTTGGTTGATTATTTTGTCATTGATCCACCTGTTTGGATCATTTTTTAAGCCACTTGTTTGGCTCTTTCTTTTCTGATTTAATCTGTTCCATTCATCCTCTTTACTTTGTCACCCTTCTTATTTTCCTTTACCTTTTTTATAATATTACCTAGTTTAATTATTGTTTTCAACAATTCGATTGTCCCATTCATCAAGTTTTGGGAAATTGATTAAACCAGAAATTGAATCTAAATCTACATATGCATTTTCATTTAAATACATTTTTGCTGTTGAGGGAAAAAATTGTTTGTAAGTTATAAATAATTTCAACAAGTATATATTGAAAAAAAATCAAAGATAACATGTGAAAGTTGTTTTAAAGTATGAATAATGACATGTGAACACAAGTATGTAAATAAAGTAAGATAACGAATACTTTTTGTAGTTTGAATAATGACATGTGAACACAATCATGTAAATAAAGTAAGAATAATGACATGTGAACACAAGTATATGAATAATATAAGATAAGAGCATCCATATTGATGTATATTTTTTCAGTTTAAATTGAAAATAAAAATGAACTATCCAATATGAATTTTAGTTTAAACTCCATCTCCTTCCTCTCTCATCCTTGAATTCATACAAATGAACTGAGTTTATTTGTTGTGATTGAAAAATAGAAAATAAATAAATATAGAGAGTGGTTATAACATTCAAATTTGATTGGAGAGTATATTTCACTTCCCTAAAAAGCATATAAAGTCAACAAAGTAGTGGACCCCACAAAAAGTAAGTTTAAATTGAAGAATGAATATGAGTATTAGTTGGGTTTAATTGAAATGTGTGTTAAAAAGGGATAGGATGTAAAAGATGGGTTTAAATCCATCAACCAATGCAGATGCTCTAACTAGTACATTGCAATTTGAATAATGGTATGTGAACACAAGTATAAGACTAAAGTAAGAATAATGACATGTGAACACAAGCACTTGAATAAAGTAAGATAACTAGTAGATTGCAGTTTGAATAATGGCATGTGAACACGAGCATGTGAATAAAGTAAGAAAAATGACAATTGAAAGACAAAAGTGACAATTGCATGTGAATAAAGTAAGAAAAATGACAATTAAGAGACAAAAGTTGACAACTCAATTACTTAATTAAGATTACATGAAATTAACTAAAAGGCTTAAACTAAATTTAAATTAAAAGAAATGAATTAAAATGTGATAACTAAAATACATGAAAATAAGATACATCTATTGTCCAAATACAATTGCCATTAATTTGCGTTTAATTTCTTCATCTTCTGGTGATAAGTGATTTTTAACCAGCAATGTATTCAGCATAACTTCTTTCTTTATCATTTGATTTTTTTGTAATTTCTCTCGTACACATTCGATATGTGCGTTTCCCAATTTTTGTATTACTTCAACTTCATTGTCTATAGTAAGCCTCAATGCACGAATTTCAACAGCAATTTCATTCGTAGCAAAAGATTGTGAGGTCTTACATTTTCCTTTGTTTTTCACCTTATTGAGCATCCACTACTTAGAGTCTCAGGATTTTAGGGAACAAAATATTCCCAATCTTTACTTGTTTTGGTTCTTTTGGAACTTCTACCACTTTTTTCATTGTCCTCCTCATTTTTAGGACGTAAACGTGTAGAGTCAGGATCTAATTTCATCTCCCACTTTAGATGTTTACACATTTTTTCATTAAATACAATTAAATCAATACACTTATTACCACTTGCTTCATAAATTATATGAGGTTTTTTCTCAATATCTTTCTGGGCTTATTCTGCTCATTTTTCGAGCATATACTTCTTTACAAGCTGCAATTCATTTGTTTGCACTTTCATTAAGTCATTTGAAGCGACCTTTCAACATATCCATAATTCTTTCCGTCATATCTTCAGAATTTTCTGCTTGAGTTTCATGAAACATCTCATGAACTCATCTCCATATTGAAGGACCCTTTTGATTTTTGTCTACACTCTATCTTCACTAATGAAATAACACAATGGTAACATAAGAGCAACATCTTCTTTCACACACCAATTGCTTTTTTGGGAGAGATTTATTAGTTGAACATTATTGAATAAATTTCGAGAGATATTTTGTGATGCTTGAACTTGTTCGGAAATAGAAGCTTGATTGAGATTTGACAAAAATTGAGAGCTTTGATGATAAAAGGGTAGATAAAAGGGTAGATTGAGATAAAAGCTCTCAATTTATCTCAAAGCCTCAATGTCACATTGTGAGATAAAAGGGTAGATTGAGATAGGTTGAGATTTGGATCGTGGAATATCAGAATTCGGCATGCATTTTGTAGTACCCACATCTAACATATTTTTATCTACAGTACTGCCCCAAAATTTAATTAGGCCAGGCAAAAATCCCAGACAGATGGGCAATATTATATGAGTAAAATTGACTATGATAAAGTTAAAAAACTAATATCAAATACTCCCTCCATTTTCGTGAAATGCATTCGTTTACTTTCGCAAATGAATTAAAGAGTATAATAATGTAATTGGCAGCTATTTGCACCCCAAATTCTACTAAACATATCCCAGTTACTAGATGTGTACCTCAATGAAATTAAGAAATATTTATAAACATTACTAAATGAATATCATTTAAGACTATTTTACCCTTTAAATTAAATGAAGTGGCTATTCATATTCCTATTTTTCTTAATGTTCCCAATAATTTTAAAAACTAAGTCATCCTAATAAAGTATATTTTTAAAACATAAAAAACCAAATTACATTAGTGTTATTATCATTCTTACTCTTTTTTTAGGATAATCTTAATTTATCTTTGAAACAAGATTATTCAGACATAAAATTTATGAACTAAAACATCGTTTCTCAATCAATGCACTACATCGATTGCGTCTTGTGGTAGAAAAAGAGCAGAGAATTAAACTCTGAACCGTAAAATATTTTATCTAAATTCACATTTTCTCTTATCCTTGCATTGTTCTCCAATTTCTAATCCTCCTCTTCAGTTGATATGTTATAACCACTCTAAATTGAACTGATCATTAGCTTTTATTCGTCTTTTATAGCTTCAATACTGTCGCCAAATTGGATTCAAAATTAATGTGAAAGGAGGTTTGAATTGGAGTAAGAGGGAGTGAAGGGTCAGGTTTCAATTGGGTGGGCATTGAATTGAAATCGATCTAATGTTTCAAGAAACAAAATGGTAGAGAGAGTGCAAGCAAGAGATTCCAGAATGTGGGGGGAGAGAGAGAGATGAGTGTTTTATGTTGTGTGGATAAAGTTTGTTCTTATTCATTTTGACCCCTAAACTGCCGCGACAGTGTAGAAGAAACCCGCAGTCGGATTTATCATCCATTAGAAGAAAATGTCAATCAGAGAGCTCGCGTGAACTATGCTGCCTTGTTTTCACGACGATGGCATTTGTCATTGTGGAGAAAATAGCTACGCTGGTGGTGGAGTTGTTGTCGTCGTAGCTGCTCCTACCGGCCGGCGGCACTGCTGCTGCAGTGGCCGTTGAGAAAAATAAGAAAGAGCCAAAGGAGGACGATGAATATGGGATTAAACTTGTTTTTATTTGGGGTACGAATTAACGTATGTTTTGATTTTTTATTTTGCAAATTTGAATTGATTTATACAAGGGTATTTTAGCCATATTACATTAATATATTTCACTTAAAAAAATTACGGGGTGCGTTAAGTAAAAATGGGGGTATGAATAGCCGTGCCCTAATTTAATAAGTAGTGGGTTAAAATATACTCCCTCCCGTCCCACACCACCCTTCATACTTTCCTTATTCATCTGTCTCATAACACTCTTCACACCTCAAAAAAAGAAAATATCACTATATCCAACAATCTCAAAAGTTACTTTAGTTTTAATTTTGCCACTCCTTTTCCACACACGTACAATTACTTTATAATATTTTATTACCTAAAAATACTATTACCCTTTAAAGTCAACAAAATTAGTCAAGAAATACAACTTTTCTTAAATAATATGGTATAGTAATCGGGAAGGGTGGTTTAGGATGGATGAAATAATATTTTAATTGCCGTGGATATCTACACCCAAATTTTGAACCAATACACCAATTTCCACATGCATCCAAGGATGAAAATATCGATATTGGTAAAAATATCGAAACGTCAAATATACTGATATAACGAATAACGATATCGGTAAAAATTTAAAAAATTATTGAAACTTGAAAAAAGAAAAGAAAATTAATTAATTAACTTTTTAATATATTATAACTAATTTTAATATATAAATACACTTTAAAATCTCAATAAAACTCATAACACACGCTAAGCATATCAATAACAACATATGAAAATAGTCTGGAGTCATACAATAATTATTACTTATTGTTTAATACATAATAACTAATACCAAAATGATAACTAGGAAACTTTAATGTAAAACATGTCATGCCGTCTAGATTTAAATAATATTAGTACCAGCTCATCGAATTAGAGAAATTCTGAACATAGTTCTAAATGTGTCATTAGTACGTCGTTCTATCGAATTAATCAAACGTAAAACAATTTCACCATGAGATAGTTTTACGAAAGTGTTGCTTTATTTTTTATATTATTTATTTATATCAAAATCATTAATAACAAAAAAATGCATTTGGTTAGTAAAATTAAAACAAAAAATTATTTTATTTTTTAAAAATTATAGATAATTTTTTTATATTTTCGATACATTTTATCGATATTTCCTCGATATATCTTGATATTTGGGAAAATTTAAACTATGGCAAATCGATATCGATATTTTTATCGATATTTCTCGATATTTTCTCGATATCAGAAAAGAAATATCTATTTCCCCAATATCGATACTCTAAAAAAATGGATATATCGTGGATATATCGTGGAAATTTCAAGATATTTTCATCCTTGCATTCACCTACCATGTATAAAATGAAAAAATCCATTATTTTAAATTCTCACATGCTTAAAAGACTATAATATCCTTGAACCAATACACCCCCATTTCAACCCTAGCAAATCTCACTCTTTGCTGCCCACATCCATCGCCGATGCCATCATCCAAATACAGAAATAAAAAAAAACGTAAACCAGGGATACAAATGGGAGAGAAAAGAGGAGAAGAATGACATCTGCTGATGAAAATCCATCATTCTTGAGACAAATTAGAGGTAGGTGGGTGTTGATTTTTACTTTCTCCATTTCAGTTTTTGGGATCAGAGAAGATATGTCAACAACGGTCGGACGAGCATCTTCATATGTGTTCGTCCAGTGATAGCCGAACACAATAACTATGGTCGTCCATCCATTACCGTTCGACCACGATCGAACGAGAATCTTGTATGTGTTCGTCCAGGGATTGCCTAACACAATAGCTTTGGTCGTCCATCTGTTATCGAACATATCCACGATATTAGGCTTTGGTCTGCCGATTTCTTAGATTAGGGTTTGTATCTCTTGGATTTTCAAATTAGAGAAACACAGTGGGAGTTTCAGGTGGATGGGTAGCCATCAGATTATAGCAGAATATCAGCAAACATAAACATTAAACAATCAAACCTAAGTACAGTCTATCAATTCAGAATCCAATTTCTTATGAAGAATTCAAATTTCTGCAGGATTGTCTTCCTGCATTGCCATCTGAAAGTCCACAAAACTTAGGGGCTAAAAATGGCGTTCTTGGTGGATAAAGGAAAGGAGGGAAACGAATCTCTATTGCCACTTCCTAAAGATTTACCCAAATGTTGGATTGGAAGAACAGATTCCTGTTTAACTCGAGAGAGATCTCAGGGAATTGAAGAAGGAAGAAAATGGTGTATTGATGTTTGTGTGAAGGTGGGTGTATTTCTTGAGTAAAGAATTAAGAATTTGCAGGATGCGAGTGTACATTGATTTTAGTTAAAGGTTATTAAAGTCTTTTTATGTTTTGGTTTTTCAAAAAATATATGAAAGTGGGTGTATTGAGTAAAAATTCGTGTGTAGATATCCGCGGCCTATTTAATATGTAATGAAAAGTTATAGCATTAGTATTAAGTGTGGGTTTCATATGTAGTTTGTTGGGTACAATAATTATTTTTTGTGGATCACATCAATTAAAAATAAATAAATGAATACTTTGTAGTGGAATAGACCAAAATGACAAAATTGATACATATTAAGTGGACAGAATGAGTAAAACTTACTTTAAAAGTGCAGTTTATTTATTATGAATATCCAATATTTCCAGTGTTATGTACAAATTACAAACAATCTACACGGAAATAACAAGCACCAATAGCCCAAAAAATATTTGTATAGCTGCAGCTTGTTTCCATTATCAAATACCACTAAATTTAAGATTATACTCACTCTTATAACTATTACTATTCTGTGTCTCTACATCTTGCATCTCAACAGGTTCTGGAAAAACATCACTGGATGATCTCTTGTGTGAGGACGAGCGGTCATTGGCGCCACTGCTACGAGACCCCGCTCTCTCTGCCTGCTGCCTCAAACCACTGACGATCTCCCTGCTCGTCTGGGTGGACACGTTAGAGATATCGGACGAACTGTGATTATTCCAGCTGCCGAAGAGCGCAGCAGTCCATGATCGCCTGGATGAGCCTGAACTGAACTTCTCCTCTCTCACGACCTTGAACGGGTTCTCCAATGCTCTCAACACGTTTCTCATTGAAGGACGACGAGAGGCCTTAGGATTGAGGCACGACTTCGCCACAACTGCAACAGCCCAGACCTCCTCCAGAAGATCCTCATCTATCACAAGAGACTCGTCTACAATCTTAGTCACCATGTCTTTTTCGTATACACTGATGGATTGTAGACTCTTGTCTATCCATTGCTTTGCATCAGCCTCATTTAGTGTGCTGATGCCGAGCTTCCCAGTGACGAGCTCCAGTAACACCTTCCCAAAACAATACACGTCGTACTTGCATGTGGTAGATGTTGATCCTGCAGGGCAATTTTTGTGTCAATAATTCATCTATTGTTGTATTATATTATTAAGGTTAATAAAGAGTTAGTTCATACCAGATGGTCGTTTTCCAGATGCCCTGCACATTATCAAAGAATTTTTTTTTTTCCAAAATAAGATAACAAATTAGATCTCAAAAACATCTTGGGAAGGAAAAAGAACCAAGAAACATAAGCCCTTGACTCATATAACCAGTTTATAGTGCACCAAAAACAAGAAAGACTTTTTGCAGAATTTTGAATATTACATTTAAGGCATGGATGAGATTCTAGTGCTCTATATGAGGCTTACCACCTTATGGTTTACCCTGATAAAATGACTCAACTTTGACAGCGAATTACGGATATATCTATCTAAATTGTTTAGCACAGCAGTGAGCAGACACAAAGAATAATAGGAGGTGTATTGGTGGTTTAAATGACTTACTGTGGTGATCGAAGAAGCCTTGCAACCATGTTCTGAGAGTTACCGCACCCTGCACCGTAAACTTCGCTCAAACTTCCAAGCCGCACCTCGTATTTGTCATCGAGGAGGATACTGCTAGCTTGAATATCTCTTCATAAGGACACAAAAGATATGTTAATGATCCAATTAAACTAAAGTACATTCTATCTGTACTTATAAAGCAGTGTTTAAGAGAAATATATACATTTACTGAGTCGGTTATGTAATATAATAGTACCTGTGGACAAAAGGAGGGGTGCATTCATGGTGCAAGTATGACAAGGCCTCAGCAGCTCCTATTGCAATTTTCAATCTTGTAATCCAATCCAGAGACAGTAAACCTACATCTGCATTCGTTTTTCTATACAATGCATTGGATAAATCTCCATTTGGCATGCATTTGTACACCAAAAACTTCTCACTTTCATCCTCTAAGCAGTGTCCCACGAGAGGAACCAGCCTCCGGTGCTTTGCTTTGCTGAACAAGTCTAACTCGGATATGTACGAGTCTTTCTTGATGGTACGCAAATCAACTCTCTTGATAACTACAGAGATCCCACCCTCTAGTGTCCCGTGAAATAGATCTCCAGAATGACCACTCTTAAGTAGGTTTTCAGTGCTGAAGTTGCACGTTGCTAGGACCATTTTTTCGTATGTGAATGGTTCTCCAAGGCCAGATAAGTCAATGAAAGCCTTCGAAGGCCACTCAATACCTCCTTCAAGAGCTCTCACATTTGGAACCTCTTTTTGATGATTAGTGTTTCCAATTTTACATGCTCTAACAAGCAGGAACATTACTCCTGTTAGAGCAATGATGAATCCAAGCCCACCAAACACTCCAACCACAACATATGTCAATCTCTTTCGGCTCTTCATATGTTGAGGTTTGCTACTATTCCCTTCAACACCATAATAAAACCTCCAACAGTCATCATAATTTCTCTGATTAGGTACATTCACAAAGCAGTTATTCGAATAACTTATGTTGGTTTGATTATCATTAGGAGCCGATCCGTTGAAATAGTTGTTAGATATATCAATGACACCAATCTTTCCAAATCCATAACTTAGATTTCCAGAAAACTTATTGTGTGAGAAGTTGAATACTACTCCACTTACATTGAAATGAGCAGTACTACTTGGAAATTCACCAGTGAGATTATTCCAAGAGACATCCAGATATTTCAAATTCGACATTGACCATAAAGCATTCGGAAGTTTATAACCAAAATTGTTCCTAGACAGAACTAAGTATTCCAATTGAGTGAGGTTTTCGAACAAGCTGAGTGGCAGTGACCCACTCAGCTCATTCTTGCCAACCAATATTTTCCTCAATTTTTTCAATCTTCCTAGTTCCTGTGGCAATGAATCGACCAAAGCATTCGATCCGAGATCAAGTTGTTCCAACTCTGAAAGATTCCCAAGCTGAGGAGGAACAGTTGAACTCAGACTATTATGACTCAAATTCAATAACTTAAGACTAGAAAGTGTACCAAAATCAGGAGGAATTCCTCCTGCAAAATAATTCAAAGAGAAGTCAAGCTTAGTGAGATTCCTAAGAGCTGAAATCTCACTTGGAATCTGCCCAGTTAATGAATTCTGCGAAAGATTGAGCTCTGATAATGAAACCAACTTCTCCAGTGTAGTTGGTAAATTCCCAGTGATTGAATTATTGGATAACGATAAGAAACTAAGCTTACTTAAACTCCCAAGTGATGATGGAATTGAGCCACGAATCGAACTAGAAGAGAGATCAAGAGATTCAAGATTGCTTAACTTATCCCCCAACCATTCTGGAATGGATCCACGAAGCATGAACCCTGATGAGTTGAAAGATGATAACAGCGTAAAAGTGGGCAAAGAATCAACATCAAACCCTGGATTAAGTTTCCCTCGAACAGTTCTTCTTAATCCGAGTAATTTAATGGAGGTCACACGACCATTTTCATTGCACTCTATACCAGTCCAATTCAAACAGGGGTTAACTTTCCTGTGCCAATCTTTAGCTGAGATCCCAAGGGATGAACGGAGGTCGAGTAACGCCCGCCACTCGTCTTGAGAACTCAGCCGCGGGACTGACTGAGTCGCCACCGAGTTGAGAAACGAGAATGCGAGCAGAATGAAAATCTTCAAAAAGCTCTGCATTTCGTCGAGCACCTTTTCAGCTTCGCCCTACAAATTGGGCGAAGATATTAACAACAAAATTGACAAAACAACGATGAGTGAAATCCGCATGTTGACGTAAATTAATGCATACCTCGGCAATCACGAGCTCTGGTTCTCCATTTTAATTAATTCGTTCGAAAACAGAAGCAGTTTGGAAGTCGAAAATGAAGTAATTGTGTGGTGGGGTAGTGTATCTGTGTCCGTTGGATAGGGTATTAGGTTGGGTGGGAGATGGGGGGTAAAGGAAAGGAAGCGGAAAGGGGGTGGTATTACAACAAGAAATGCAGGGGGAGGGGTAGCAAGATATAAATGAGAGAGTATGAGTTGACTCGGTGGAGAAGTGAAGAAAAGTGTGTGTTGGCTTGGAGAAGGTAGAATTATGGGAGAAGATGAATTGGTTAATTCCAGAAGATGACAACCAGTGTTGTCATTTGTCAAGAACCTTATCATTCTCTCCAGTTTGTGGGAAATTATTGAACAATCAAACCGATTACTTTTCAAATTTTAGGAGTTGAATGGTGGGTTAAAGGGTGGTGGGGTTAATAAAATTTTATCACGCCATTTTCGTGCATAATTTTCTGTGACATACGGATGTAATCGAATCGAGTCGAGCCAAACACTACTAAGTTTGAGAATCCTTTGTTAAGAAATTATCGAACTCGAGCCCGAGCTCGAACACGATAAGAAAAAAAAAATATCGAATTCGAGTTCGAACTCAAACTGTTTGTTAAGACTCACTAATGTGTTCACGAATAGATAAAGTAACTTGTTCATGAACATTTAAATAACTTTGTACGTAAATATTAAAAGAATATTTCGTTTATAAACATTTACGGCTAGATTGATATGACTGAATGGAATAACAGTGGAATGAAATGAACTCATGAATTGAATGGTAATGAGAATGGAATGATTAAAAATTATTATTATAATTATTGGTATCGTTCAGGAATAAGTTCAGGAATAACTCAAGTAATAGAATTTGTATTCCTTAATTAATTCAATCTTATTAATAATATTTTTATAATATTACATTTAAAATTTTAGTTAAGATTTTATATATTTTAATAATTATAAAAAATATTAAATTAAAAATAAAAATAAAATATTAATATTTTTAAAATATAAATAAAATTTAAAATACAAATAAAAAAATTATATATATTAAAAAATATTAGACAATGTATATAAATTTATATTTATATTACATGTTTATATTCAATTTAATTAATAATATAAATTTTTTATATTTAATTTACTAATTTTAAATATTAAAATAATTATATTCATCTATATTTAAAATTTTTAAGAATTAAATTTAATTTTATATTTTTTTACTGAGTTGGGTAAATAAAAATATTTTATTTTTTTATTTAGATTTTAAATGATTTAATATTTTTTTATTAAATAATTTAATACAAATGTTTTTAATAAATATTACATGTTAAATAGAAAAATAATAATATTTTTATAATTATATAAACAGATGTATAAATTAAAAATAATTAAATTATATATATATATATATATATATGAAATGAGCAATACCATGGTGGGTGGGAGGAATGCTCATTCCCACATATAAGGTAATACCAATTCCTTTGGAATCGGTATTCCTATTCATAAAAATATACCAATCGCAGGCATGTGAATAGGATTAGGAATTACGATTCCATTCTCACCCTATTCCATCATACAAATCATGCCCTTAATGTTATTCATAATACTAAGTAAACAAACTCATAAAATATAGTAATAATAAACGGTAAAAAATATTTAAATATTTAAATAATCACTTAAGTTATTATTATATTTGCGTGGTTTAATACAAAATATTTAATTATTGAATATTAATAAATAAATAATACCATATAATACTAAAGAATAATTATAAAATTTACGAACGCGTTTGCGAGCTATTAACGAGCTCATAAACGAATATGTTCGCGAGTTTTCGAGTCGAACACCCTTAGGCTTGTGTTTGGTTTGATAAACTATTCATTTAAAATTAAAGTTTGATTTGGCTCGTTAAGGTTAGTGAACGAGTTCTAACGAATATTTTGTTGAATCGAGACTCGAATAGTTCGCGAACGGTTTGGTTCGCTTACATTCCTAGTCACACGTTAAATGATTAACATTTAAGAGGGAAAATAAGTTCAACCATTGCCCGATTTAGGGTATAGTTTATATCTTCTACGTTTCATCCATCTAACAGAGATAATGTACCAAATAGCATAGAGAATCCGAGCTGTAATTTGAGGTGTAATGATTTTTATTATCAATGCTTATTTGATTTAACTGCTCATCAATCTAATAATTACTCCCCCGCTCTCCTTGACACGTATCTATTTTGCCATTTTGGTTCATCTCAATACAAAGTATCTATTTTTTTATTGATGTGACACATAAGGGGCCCACACTCAACACTAATACAACTATCCATTACACATTAAAATATTATTTCTCTTAACTCATTAGACATTAAAATATTATGCTTGAATAAAGTAAATAGAAACATATTAGAGGGACGAATGGAGATTCTTTATTCTTTAATTACTAATACTCCATCGTCCCACGTATTTTTACTCATTTTCATTTTGGAATGTCCCACGTATTTTTACCAATTTCATTAATGGTAAAGCTATATAATATTTTATTACCTAATTTTTACGATCACAATGACTTTAATTACTCTTTTTATAATTTATCCATCATCTCAATAACTTTATTTACTTTTTTTAAATTACTAATTTATCTCTATATTTTTTTACATTATACCGTACAAATGGGTGAAAATACTCGGGACGGAGGGAGTAATACATATCGTTATTTTTTATTAAAAAATTAGAATAAAGCGACCTTTATTTTTTAAAGGATATTTTATGCAAAGACATGTGTGAAAGACCGTAATGAAGGAAGATTTTTTAAAGGATAAGAGGTAATAATATTTTAATAAAAAAATTATATTTAAATTAATGAAAAGTGATAATAGTATAGTGAATTTTATTTGGTAAATAATTTATAATATAAATGAAAAGTTATAACATTTTCAATTAAAAAGTGTTAGAGTTGATATCTTATGCACCCGGATACACACACGTATTCATATGTATAAATTTTACTCAATAGTATACTATAGTATATTTTTCTTAATAATTGTATAACTTTTTTTACATTTCATTTTACATTAAAAAAACTAACATTAAATATACTAACAAAATTTATACATTATTCATTAATATATATTTTTTTTTTCATAAGTATGTATATATTTTAAAAGTGAGTGCAAGTGTACTAGTGCCAAAATGTTACTCCCTCCATCCCATGGAAAGATGTCTGTTTATTTTTTACACTTAAATTAAAGAATATAATATTTTAATGTGTATTGAGCTGTGAGAAATAATATTTTAATGTAAAGTGAATAAATGTATTAGTGTGATGAGTGGAAGAGGGAAAAATAATTAATTTGTGTAAATTCTATTTTTTACCAAAAAGAAAAATGCACTGTTTGTAAGACGAACCAAAAACCATTTTAGAAAACGAAAAAGCGTTGTCTTGTGAGATGAACTTGTATACTTTATCTTGCTCCCTCTCGCTCTCTCTCACACTAAGCCTATTCATGCTTAATACGAAATTTACAAAATGTTGTTTTTAATAAGAAAAAAAAATTGACTTATAAAGATAATTTGATTTTTTTTTCTTTAATAAATAAATGGGTAACATGTAATATATTGTGAAGTTGTTTATTTTAAAAATTTTACTAATATCTCCCCTGCTGTGTTGGCATCGACTTATGCGTTGACTTCTCCTAATTTTGTTAACTCAATTATGAGTATTTTGATAACATCGGTGTCGCGAAATATGAGATGGAAACAATTGTGTCCGGGAGCACACAGGCTCGCGATGCTCCACCAAATCCGTGTTCTTCGCCTATTACAACAGTCCTAATTCATGGCGTCGTTTATGTGGATACCCCGGTTAAATACTCAGACTACTCTGATCTCTCTTTCAGGAGAGATATGGATGAGTTTCCAACTTTAAAAAGTAGTGTCATGAAACAAAAAAAACTTTATCAACCGACAACTAAGCCCAATACTTGATTACAAGCAAAGCTCAATACTCCAAAAATGAATCCCCATGAGCTTATGCATATTCTAGTAATAGAAAAGATGCGAGAAGAACTAGAGGATATTGATTAGATTTATCTATGGGTCGCCTTTTGACCTTCTCTTCCAGCCGTCTATTTAGGCTTTCTTTTGCTGATTTATTCAGGTCAAAAGCTCATGCGATCCTGGGGATACGGTCCGTATCCCTATGTGAACACATTCCTTCCCCTCCCTATTCTATTTATACCTATGTATTGCTAGGGAGTTTAAATTGTAAAGGAGCACGAAAATTGTAAAGGGACACGAATCTAAATTCGTGTGCCCGGACGCACAAGAGACTTATTCTTTTTTCAGTTCTCTAAACATATGCTCCCTCCGTCTTGCGTTAAGGTTTACGCTTTCCATTTTGGGTTGTCCCAGGTTAAGTTTTACATTTCTTTTTTTTTATCAATTTGGGCCCACACAAAACAATTAATTATTTCATGTATGACCCACACACAACACTAATACAACTACCCACTTTATATTAAATATTATTTCTCTCACCTCACTACATATTAAAATATTATATTTCTCAGACTACTCTGATCTCTCTTTTAGGAGAGATATGGATGAGTTTTCAACTTTAAAAAGTAGTGTCATGAAACAAAAAAACTTTATCAACCGACAACTAAGCCCAATACTTGATTACAAGCAAAGCTCAATACTCCAAAAATGAATCCCCATGAGCTTATGCATATTCTAGTAATAGAAAAGATGCGAGAAGAACTAGAGGATATTGATTAGATTTATCTATGGGTCGCCTTTTGACCTTCTCTTCCAGCCGTCTGTTTAGGCTTTCTTTTGCTGATTTATTCAGGTCAAAAGCTCATGCGATCCTGGGGACACGGTCCGTGACCTATGTGAACACAATCCTTCCCCTCCCTATTCTATTTACACCTATGTATTGCTAGTGAGTTTAAATTGTAAAGGAGCATGAAATTTATAAAGGGACACAAATCTAAATCCGTGTGCCCGGACGCACAAGAGACTCATTCTTTTTTCAGTTCTCTAAACATATGCTCCCTCCGTCTTGCGTTAAGGTTTACGCTTTCCATTTTGGGTTGTCCCAGGTTAAGTTTTACATTTCTTTTTTTTTTATCAATTTGGGTCCACACAAAGCAATTAATTATTTCATGTATGACCCACACACAACACTAATACAACTACCCACTTTATATTAAATATTATTTCTCTCACCTCACTACATATTAAAATATTATATTTCTTAATTTTCGTGCAAAAAACAAATGTCAACGTTAACGGGACGAAGGGAATATACTTTTTTTGTTTTCCCTCCATCTCTCTTATTTTCTTTTTCTTTTTAATAATACACCATCTATCTATTACTTAAAAAGTGTTAAGGGTGTGATGAGAAATAAGGTAAATAATATAATTGGACAAATAAGGTACTATATATTTTTGTACATCTTTTATTCCTTCTACTCCCTCTATGTGCCCGTAAGAATATATTTTTACACATAAATTAAGGATTATTATTATCTTAACATATATAATTAAGAAATAATTACCTAAAATAACTTTTTGCAAAAACACATAATAGCACAACACTTACAAATTTTGCCATAATTAAATGCAATTTAATGTTGATAAATATTAGATATCAAATTATTAAATTAAAAAAAAAATAATTAAAAGAATTAAATAAAGACTAACCAATAAAAAAGTAACACATATGAAGAAAAAAAATTTAGAAGGCACTTAATAACTAAATATAATAATTTCTTTACTTTACATTATAAAAATAAATACTATTAAATTAAGACATTTAAAACATATAATAGTTAAAATGGGTTCTTATTAGTTTTATTAAATCTGAATTAAAAGGAAATAATCTATACTTTTAAAAATGAAGTACGTAAATCAATATTTAATTTAATTTATTTATATTTTAATTAAAGTCAAAATAAAATTTTAAAAAAATAGTTCAAAAACTTAAATTAAGTATGTAATATATATAAATAAAATAAAATAAAAATTATATGACCTACTTAATAATTTCATTTTAATATAAATCTCACAAATATGTTAGAAAAATAATTAAGTAAATAACAATATTGACATATAATAACTTTGATCATGAATTAATTTGTTCTAATTTCATATAATTCTAATATAATTTAATAAAATATAACATATTTTAAAAAAATGCAACATTCTTTTAATATTTATGTTAATTATATTCCCTTATAAAATTAAAAGAATATGTAATACAAATAATAAAATTATAAGAAAAAAAGTAATAATATTAATTATCTTTTAAAAGATATCTTCTATAATATTGATTTCAATTTTAATTTTGTATAATTCATTTAATATAATATAAACAATACACGAGTGTATATATAATCAAAATATATAATTTATTTTATATTTATTTAATTATTATTATTTTTTTTAAAGCCGCGTAATGGGTTTTATACTAGTTTTATAAAAATGATAATCTTAGGGGTAGATAGAGGGAATATTATTTTTTCAGATTTCTAAAAATAGCAACATTGTACAATATTATCTTACAATATTAAAAAACGTATATTCCCTTCATGTCGCCGTTACATTAATTGTTTGCATCAAAATTAAGAAATGTAATATTTTAGTGTATAGTGGCTAATTATTTTAATATTGTGTCTAGACCTTATAAAAATATATTAATAATTTTGTGTGGCTCTCATCTACTAAAAAAAATGTAAACTCTTTTGTGGATCGCTCTAACTAGTAAAATATAAATTTTATAGCTCTAATTAGTAAAATATACTCCATCCGTCCCTTTAATATGTATCCGTTTACTTTATTCACGTGAATTAAGGAGTATAATATTTTAATGTGTATTGAGGAGAAATAATATTTTAATGTGTAGTGGATAGTTGTATTAGTGTTGAGTGTGGGCCCCTTGTGTGTCACATCAACCTAAAAAAGGAAATTGATACTTTGTATTGGGACGGACCAAAATGACAAAATAGATACTCCATCTGTCCCACATTAAGAGGGTCTTTTGCTTTTTGGCACGTGGATTAAAGAATATTATTATTTAATGTGTGGTGAGTAGTTGTATTAGTGGGAGAGCGTGTCACATATTTTAATTGTATTAGTGAGTATATGTGGATCTCATATGTGTAAAAAAATAAAGAAAACTCTTTGGGTAAAACACCCAAAATAAAAAAAAGACTCTTTTTTGAAAGAGATGGGAGGAGTACGTATAAAGGAGATATATAGGGAGTAACCCTCGTAACGGAACAATGTGAATATTCACTTTTCTTAACTCATGCATCCACGAACAAAATATGACTGATTAAGGGAGTATCAATATGTTCCATATTTTTCATTTAGTTGTCATGATATAATAACATATACTCTCTCCTTTTGGTTTATCCCAATTAATTATTTTTTTCAAATGAGATCATACCAAACAATTAATTATTTTATATAAAATTCACACACAATACTAATACAACTATCTATTACACATCAAATATACTAATATTTATCAACCCACTATCTATTAATATATTATATTTTTTAATGTACGTGCAAAAAGCAAACGTAAATATTAACACGGGACGAAAGTAGTATATATATATATGCATTATGCACTGATTTATCAATTTTTTTAATTATAACAGTCTACTCTCTCTAAAGATGAACTATAATTCAATTGAATGAAAAATATTACTTATGATAGATTGTGATTTTTTATATTTTTGCTAAGTTAGGACATTAATTCATATCGCTAAAAATTAATTTTACAAAAATAAAATATATGGTGAACATGGGTTCACAAAGATACTTTATCACTATATATTATATAGTATATAATTCAATCTAAAAAACTAACAAAAAGAAATCCAAAATAAATCAAATGGTAACTTCGATGGTTTGAAGGAGGTAGGCTGCCAAAATTCCTCCGAATAAATACAAATAATAATACACTTGATTAGGCTGATTTTAGTTATTTTGCACTGTAAATTCTATTCTAATATTGACCAAGTCATACTTTATCTTCACAAACCCTTTTTGATGTAAATAATCATTTAAAAAAAAAATATATCAGAAAAACAAATACTGAAGTCGGTACAATAAGTTACAGTATCTCAATTTCTGTATAATAAACATTCACAATGTTAAGTTGTAATCTGTATAATAAACATTCACAATGTTAAGGTGTAATACTCGGAACATTCACAATGTTAAGGTGTAATACTCGGCGGTATTATATAATAGAAAGATGAATTGTTTAATATTTAATCAATCAAGTGTTACACGTCCCTTCACATGTAGGTAAATAGTTTAATACTCTCACCGTCTTATTCAAATAGGGTCTTTTTCTCTATTTTGGTGTCTTACTCAAAAAGTCTCATTTCCATTTTTATACACATGGGACCACACATATCCACTAATACGACCACACATATCCAATAATACAATTAAAATATGGAGCTCACACTCCCACTAATACAACTACACACTACACATTAAATAATAAATTACCCTCGTTTAATGGAACTGAGGAAGTACTTAATTGATGGCGGTGAAGTTTGAACCTGTTGGATCTTTGCTAGGCGATGATTCTACATACCATCTACTACCTCATCAAAAAGCATTCCATCTACTACCTCATCTAAAAGTTTAAGCTTGTAGAGAGGTAAATAGTTTAATATTTAATCAATTCACTCTAACAACTTTAATAATTTATTTTGAAATATGTGATATTATTGAAAGGAGAATAAAATGGCAAATGGTGTATGTTCTTTCATTATTCTTTTGGCAGGATCACTACTTGATTAACTTATGAAGACAAAGCTATTTTTGGAAGAGATTAAGTGATTGCAAAAGATGATCGTTTAGACAAAGCTATTTTTTAAAGAGATCAAGTGATTGCAGAAGATGGTCATTTAACCAAACAATTAATGGAGGTTGATTTCGAGTGATTGAGCCGCATGGTAATTACTCCGAAGAAAGAGGAATAATACGAGGCATATATAATATAGCAGAAACGTAGAAGGATGTTGCGGTTTTTGAGTATGAAGAAAAGAAAAAGTGTGTAAGTGTGAGTTTTTAGGGTTTTGGTGAGAATTTTATGTTGTTAAACATTCTGAGTGTGAAACACATGAGAGGAGTCTCATGGGGAAAAATCAGATTCTATTAGTTTAGTAATGAGATTGAGTGGTGATAGTACTCAAGTCTTTGTATTATTGGAAATTTAATAGAAGTAAAGGGAAGAGTTCCGTTTATTCCTGAGGGAAATCTATGTTTATTCTTTTTAGTGTTATTTTCAATTATTTTTTTGAAAATATTTTATAAAAATTTGTCTCATTATTACACCAGCGTACATAAAACCACTACCACCTTACATACGTTTATGCATGCGAATTAAGCATATAATCTTTTGTTAAATATTTAAAGTTTCGGATCATTTAAATATTTTTTGTCTTGACATTATAATTTTTTTAGTTAAATGTTAGAAGTAGATGATCAAACTATATGCCATGTTTTCTTTTAATGAACTTTTGCATATCATATATGAATGAATTGTTTAAATGGATGGATAGGAGTTTGAAATTATCTCTTTCTTCTAATTCCTCTATGAATCTATTGCACTTTAGTCGTATTTTTAGGAGGAGTACAGGAAAGGAACCATGTATGTGTATAAGAGAATGTGTTTGATTTTTTTTTTTTAATATTTGGAATATAATATTTTTTAAATAAATATAAATTTCCATATTAAAATGAAATCATTGAGATATATTAGTAGAATTTAATGTGAGTTTCAATCCTTACAAAATCAACTTTGAACTACATATACATAAATGTGTTTATTTTTGTTAGTAATATTGATATTTGGGCTTGTATATATCTTTCTTGTATATTTATAGTAATGGGCTTGGCCAACTCTTGTACATGAACATTGTATTTATACGTGAATACATTTAGGCAACATATTTCACTGCTTGCATTTTTCATGGTATTAGAGCCACCAAAAGAAAAAAACCTAGTTTTTTTTTTTTCGATTCTCCTCCTTTCCACCATGTCGACCACCGCCTCTCTCACATCCACTGTCTATGCTATCGACGGCGCTGCTGATTATGTTCTTCCTCCCTCTTCTTCTATTTTCAAATTATTTGTTATGGCGTGAATCATTTTAGTTGATATTTCGGGCATATCGTGTGATGTCCAATGTGTACGAGATTGATCCTCCTTCCTCAGACCCTGCTACATTCTCTCATGGCTACATGTTGATTCTTTGGTTCTCTCCTAAGTTCAATCCACAGTTTTATTTTCATTCGATCGTTTGGTTAACGTGAACCGTTAGGGTTTCATACGTTCCTAACAGTCAGCGGAAGCAAGAAAATATAGAAACGTATTATCTTTCACCAGGGTATATTGGAGAAGACGAATTCTCACCACCAGCCTGCGCAGCCTCATCGTTTTGGGCATAACTCTCTTATCCGATGTCGGAATTGAGTGATCTACGTGCCAAAACAATTCTATCTTCTGTGGCTTTTCGTCTTGATCTTCTACTGTATTCCCAAGTCCAATCTCGACGTCATGTGGGCGACGATCTTCGAGATCTTCTCAATTTGCTGTTCCCTCACCCTCCTCACAGTGTTAGGCGTGATTAATCTCTTTAGTTAGGGTTTTCGGACAGTTGAGATGACTTATATATTTAGGCTACAACAGGGACCAGGAGGAAAAATTAGAGTTGGACCTCCATTGGGCTTAAGTATCTAAGCTTAGCCTAAAGCTTATTCTTAAGTCCAATAATAATAATATATTCCACTAAAATATTATTACTGCACTACTGTTCTAATCCCATAATTACGTTATGAGCTTCTTCTTATTATGAGCCCGTTAGTCTCCCCATGTTTACGATATACAATGCCATTAATTAATTAAGTTACTGACAACTCCATTAATTAATATCTCATCTGAGAGTAGTACCACTCAACCTCATTATCATACCGGAATAAATCCAACTGCTGGGTTTACATGATAATCCTTATGAACTCCTCAAGGGGACATCATCAACCTATGTTGGACACATATTCCTTCTACAATCAACAGCACACTATAGAGACAACACTATTTCTCAACTCACCGAGTTTGTTGATTTAATACATGTATATCTTACCCATTGATGAATCAAAGAAATACATACTACCTTACGTGTCGAGATTATTGTATAGAGATTAAGAGCACGAACATCCATAATAACTGAGATCAAGTTCTTCTATAAGTCAGTATAAGTCGAACGATCTCAAGCGGTCCCACTCAATACACACAAAGTGAACTAATGTGATTCTATAGTCAAGCCAAGCTAATACCAAACCACACTACAACCATCCCAATAGAGAGTCCCCGTCTATCTCGGTTGTGAGCATCTGTTTATACTTTATAAGAAACCGATAATATGATCTTTTGTGTATTTTCGCACAACATATTATCTACAGTATAAAGTAAGTGGACTATTGCATCGAACATATAAATAAATTATAAGACGCAATCATTTGATCATATGATTCTCATTTCAAATAAATTGTTATAATATTGTTCATACAATAAGCTAGACTTTTAGTATACAATCCAACAATCTCCCACTTATACTAAAAGACTATGCTGTCATGTCTTCTGCCATACATCTGATTCCCATTCTCACTACACGACCATCAAAAGCTTTTGCTTTAAAGTCCTTGTAAATGGATTTACTAGGTCATCATCCGATGCAATCTTGGCGACAACAACATTTCCCTCATCATACGATTTCTCGTAACAAGTGGTACTTGCGCTCCATGTGTTTAATTGCTTATGGGCTCGTGATTCCTTCAAGTTTGCAACTGCACCATTATTATCACAATAAATTGTGATAATCTTGGGCAAACTTAGAAGCACTTCAAAGTCCATCATGAAGTTTCTAGAGTCATACAAATACTTTGGCTGCCTCATAGGCTCCAATTTATCATCTATCCATAATGGAGTTCGAGGTCTGAAATATATTTCTATAAAACACTCCTCCACATTATGGCTCTACTTCCTAAAATTAAACATATAATCTTTGAGGTGGATTTACTGTCATCCCTGTCTTATTCGAAAAATCTGAATCTATGTAATCCCTACGAAGCATTGTCCGATAAGCCTACATATAATTTATAGTCCTTTTCAGGTACTTCAAAATTATGCGTTACCACAGTTCAACATTCTTATTTCAGGCTACCTTGATACCCCACTATTCATGCTTTCGGCAAAATAGATATCTATACTCGTGCATAGCATTCCTTAGATTAAGCTTCCTTATTCGCCGAAGCATAATGAACCGCTTTCATCACCTTTATCTTCTTTTGTGTCTCAAGACACATATCCTTAGATAGAGTCTCATGCTAAAATAAGTAAGGATCGTATCATCTCATGAAACTTGAGACAAGCATAACATCCTTTCTTGTGATCCGTATTACCGTGATCAAAAGGATATTTTTGCTTCTCTTAAGTCCTTTATCTCATACCGCTTTATTAACCATACCCAAAGCCCGACAATACTCTTTTATTGTCTCCAATGAACAATATATCATCTACATACAGTACAAGAAATACCACCATATTTTCGTCACTTTTTACAATACACAAGACACATCCATGCATTGAATGAATCCATATCACTAGATTTTCTCACCAAAATGAATGTTTCATGACCTTGAAGCTTGCTTTAGTCCATCAATGAACACTTTTAAGCTTAATATCACAATGCTCTTAGCCCTTTGCAATGAACCACTCTGGTTGCTTCACATAGATGTTTTCCTCAAGACTTCCAATCAAGAAAGATGTCTTGACATCTATTTGCTATCCCTCATATTTCATATGAGTAGCAACAGATAAAAGAGTTCGAATCAACATAGGCATAACTATCGGCAAATAGGTTTCCTCATAATCGAATCTTTTCTTTCTGATTATACCTTTTCGCAACAAGCTTTGCTCCCAAGGTTTTCACCTTACCGTATGATCCTCTTTTATTTTGTATGACTACTTCCAATGACTTTTACATCATTTAGTGGTCCTACAAGCTCCCAGACTTGATTTAGAATCCATCAATTCTATTTTAAAAATCATTGCACTTTGCTAAGATTTGACATTTCTATTTTATAGTGCTTCGTCGTATCCGTGGGTCCATTCATGTTTACTACGGACCAAGTCTTACGACTCTCCCAAAATATATATCTTACAGGTTGTCGAACAACCCTCCCACTATGACATGCACTACATGCAATTGTGTATCAGATGTGACACGCGTTGCAGTTTATCTCATGGTATATCCTCTTGTACAATTGGTACTAATACTTTGTGTTTTCCCTCTCACTATCCGTTAGAACAACTTATACATAGGTTTGTGATTTATTTCATTGTCCTTTTCCAAAAATCTAGTGTTTGTGTTAACAATCACTCTTCGATCTTTTGGACCAATAAATAAACCACCCTTCATTTTTCTAGAATATCCCACAACAGACAAACGTTATACGACATGCTGTTTCTAGGGCATACCCATAAAATGAATTTATTTTTTCCAAATAACTCATCAACTATCTAATATTTTTCATAAGAGTCTTATTCCTTCTTTTCGCTACACTATTCAGCTGGGGTATGCCCGGTATAGACTACTTGAGATTTTAATCTCATCCTCTGATAAATAGATCCTAAACTATCCCAAGAGGTACTCGCCACCAAGATTAAGTTTTAATGTCCACCTCTCATCGGGATAGTCTTAGGACCGCTTAAATCAGTATGAACTATTTCCAACATATCTTTGCATGGCTCTATACCCCTTTTGCCTTGAGGCCTTTAATCATTTTACTTCCAAGCAAGACTCGCAAGTCAGATAGTTTCCACTTCAGATAAACCCAAAGGTCCATCGGCTATCAACTTTTGAATCCTACTCAAGTAAAATTGATCTAGTCTTAGATGCCAAAAGTATTTTTAGTTCATCTCCGAAGGTTTATTTCTCTTACTAAGATTATAAGATGCGTTATTAATTACTATTTGTTGCATCCGTGGGATAAAAAAGATTTAAGAGTGTACAAATTGTCACCAACGTACCATAATAGATTATAGCTCCATCCTTCATTACTATGACCATGCATTTAAATGAAATGGAGTATCCATCCGTAAATGCATAGAAAACAAAATAAAATTCTTTCTATGAAAATGTACGTAAAGATAATTTCTCAAAATCAAATGTTTATTCATATCGTAAGATAAATAAACAACACCCACTACTTTCGTAGCTTACCCATGTACTCAATTATCTCATCATCACTTAGTTGTAGGCTTTTAGTAATTCCGGTATCTACACACAATGTGTTAGTAGATGCCATCACTAATCATGCTTCAATGACTAGTGAATAAGATACTATCCTTGTTCATGCCTTGATGAAAATGGATTTCCTTTGCCACATGTTTTATCAGAAGTTCCCTACCATATAGAACCTCTTGTATTTCAAGCAGAACTTACTCAAATCACCTTGGCAAACTATATAGAATAAATTGATCTAGGTTTCCCTTTAAATTTCTACTCCAAGTATTTCCAATTCATTCATCAAATTAACTATGACCTCTTGCCCTTCTAACTTACTCAAGTATTCGAAGAGTCGCATGAGACCATCATATTTCTATGAACCTATCATCTCTTCACTAGAGACTTAAATAGGCATCATGGGACATCTTTAATGAGAACATATATTTTTCTAAGCAGTAAAAATCGAAACCAAGATTATTTTCTAATCATCTAATTTTGGACAAGTAAATAAGTTTCTTTTAGTAAACAATAAGTAAGATAAAACCATTTGAAATTACAGAGAATCACGTAAATAAATACATAAATCAAATCTTCGAATTTATCCATTTATATTGATTCCCTCAAAATAATATAAAAATAAAATTCACCGACATCTCAAGCACCGTGAGTCTGCAAGCCACGATAGTGTGGACGTTTATAAACCCAAACATTTACAAGAAAAAAGTTTTACCCATTAATTTCATTTGTCAACCTAATCTCATGACAAAATAATTAATAGTTGGTTCCTCTTTAGCCATACAAATAACAGCAGTGACTCCGATGGGGAGGATACTTATTATTAACACCTAAGTATATACCATTATTTGATCCCAAATCCGCGGTCTAAGCTTGTGTGCCTTACAGATGGAGAAGTACACACGCGCTCAGATAACTTTCTACAATCATTAATTACAAGTTTGTACAATGATCCACAAATAAACTCATCCGTTGGGGAGGAAGGTCTATGCCAATACGCAAGTTCATGTGCATCACATTACAAACAATAATTATTTAATGAAGTATGTACTCGTGATCCGTGAATAAACTCATCCGATGAGGAGGAAGGTCTATGCCAATACGCAAGTTCATGTGCATCACATTACAAACAATAATTATTTAATAAAGTCTGTACTAGTGATCCGTTAATAAACTCATCCGATGGGGAGGAAAGTCTATGCCAACACGCAAGTTTACTCACATCACTTACAAACCAATAATGGAGGTCGTGGGAATTAATTACCAATCCCCTCTCCCACTTAGTAATTTAACACCAAGGGTTTTTACATGCATATAATATTCAAAATAAAATATGCAACCTAGCATGCTCCTTTTACGGCAAATAAGGCAGTAAATCACAGAGAATATGTATACATATATAACAATAATCAGATAATAAAATTAATTATGTCAGTTATATATCAGCGAATTCAATTGTTCGCCACCAAGCACAAGTGTTGGCAAAAACCTCCAGATTATCAAACTTTCGAAAATCTCCAGATTACCGAATTTTGAAAATATAGATATCGACCATCGATATCATCCAGACTTTTGAAATCATCGATATCGACCATATTATCAAATTTTCAAAAAAACTTTCAGATGATCAAATTTATAAAACTATCGATATCGACCGTTGATATCGTCCAGATTATCGAAATCATCGATATCGACCAGATTATCACATTTTAAAAAATTTTCAGATTATTAAATTTTCGAAAACTTCCTGATTATCAATTTTTTGAAATATTTCCAGATTATCAAATTTTCTAAAATCCAAGTTATCAAAATTTCAAAATATCCAGATTATCAAAATTTCAAAATTTCTAGATTATCAAATTTTCAAAATTTTCAGATTATTAGATATTCGAAAATATCCAGATTGTCAAATTTTCTAAATTTCCAGATTATCAAATTTTCAAAAATATTCAAATTATCAATTTTTCAAAAAATTCCAGATTATCAAATTTTCAAAAATTTCAGATTATCAAATTTTCAAAAATTTCTAGATTATCAAATTTTTGAAAATATCCAGATTATCAAATTTTCAAAATTTCCAGATTATCAAAATTTTAAAAATTTCCAGATTATCAAATTTTAAAAAAATATCCAAATTATCAAAAATTTTTCGTCAAACGTATAGAGTATTCAACAAGAAACAATAATTTCTAAACCCTAGTCCACGTTTGATACAGGTATATGGTATCTAAATAGGGTATACTAGCATAGCATGAATACTTAAACCCTTACACCTTTTGACATAAACCTTAGCCTAATGTTTCACGCTTCACCATGAAATCGAAGCTCTGATATCAATTGTTAGCATTCGATTGTTTGGTTAACGTTAACCATTAGGGTTTCATATATTCAAATAGTCAGCGGAAGATAGAAAATATAAAAACGTATTACCTTTCATAGGGTATGTGAAGAAGATGAATTCTCGCCACCAGCCTCGCAGCCTCACCGTTTTGGGTATAACTCTCTTATCCGATGTTAGAATTGAGTGATCTACACGGCAAAATAATCATCTCTTCCATGGTTTTCCATTATTATATTGCACGTCTTGTTCTGAAGTCTGTACGATTTTATAAAAATCATACAAGTTGACAGACAGCAGCAGCAAATGACATCTTGATCTTCTGCCGTATTCCCATGTGCAATCTCGACGTCGTGTGGGCGACGATCTTCGAGATATTCTCAATCTGCTGTTCCCTCACCCTTCTCACAGTGTTAGGCATGATTAATCTTTTCAATTAGGGTTTCCAGACAGCTGAGATGACTTATATATATGGGCTATAGCAGGGACCAGAAGGAGAAATTATAGTTAGGCCTCCATTGGGTTTAAGTATCCAAGCTTAGCCCAAAGCTTATATTTAAGTGTAATAATAATAATATATTCCACTAAAATATTATTACTACACTACCGTTCTAATCCCATAATTACGTTATGGACTCCTTCTTATTATGAGCCCGTTAGTCTCCCCATGTTTAAGATATACAATGCCCATTAATTAATTAAGTTACTGACAACTTCATTAATTAATTAAGTTACTGACAACTTCATTAATTAATATCTCATCCGAGAGTAGTACCACTCAATCTCATTATCATGGTGGAATGAATCCACCAGCGGGATTTACATGATAATCCTTATGAGCTCCTCAAGGGGACATCATCAACCTATGTCGGACACGGATTCTTTCTACAATCAACAACACACCATAGAGACAACACTATTTCCCAACTCATCCAGTTTATTGATTTAATACATGTAAATCTCACCCATTGATAATCAAAGAAATACATACTACCTTACGTGTCGAGGTTATTGTATAGGGATTAAGAGCACGAACATCCATAATAACTGAGATCAAGTTCTCCTATAAGTCAGTATAAGTCGAACAATCTCAAGCGCTCCCGCTCAATACATACAAAGTGCACTGATGTAATTCTATATCCAAACAAGCAAATATCAAACCACACTACAACCATTCCGATAGAGAGTCCCCATCTATCTCGATTGTGAGTATCTGTTTATACTTTATAAGAAAACCGATAATATGATCTTCCACTTGTTGTCGCACAATATATTATCTACAGTATAAAGTAAGTGGACTATTGCATCGAATATATAAATAAATTATATAACGCAATCATTTGATCATATGATTCTCATTTCAAATAAATTGTTATAACATTGTTCATATTAAAAGCTAGACTTTTAGTGTATAATCCAACAAGTTTCTAGGGATATTCTCTAGTCGATTATCACTACTGGACGTACCATGATTGCCCATGCTGTCTGGACAAAGAGTAAGACTCTTTTCGCAACCATGTTGAAAGTCACGTCATCAAGTTATGCTAGGAATTCTATGGTACTAAAAAGATGCTGGAATGTTTACTTATGTTGAAGGATTTATATGATTGTTGTCAATCTATTGGTGATTCGATATCTTCTAGTGATATCCTATTAGAGATTGTGATGGGTGATGAGTGTGTAAATTCACAAGTTTGGCACCATGTTTTGTGCTAGTTTTGGAGAGTTTTGAGGTGGAAATAGGTGGAAAACCTATATATATTGTGAATTAGCATGAATCAGGTGTTAGTGGAGCTATTTAAGTGGTTTTCATAGCAAAATCGGAGTAGAAGTGCCAAGAATCGAAGAGACAAAGTCGAGACCACACGAACCGCCAAGGAGAGAGGTGGGTTCAACCTATTTGAGGAGGGTTCGACCTCTCCTACAGGTCGAACCAGCATTGCAAAGTGTGCAGAAGGAAGGTTCGACCATGACTCAAGGGGTTCGACCTGTCTATCAGGTCGAACCATGGTCGAACTAGTTCGCGAGAAGATGGGTTAGACCACGACGTTGGGGTTCGACCTGATGGTTGGTCGAACCAAGAGCGGAAATTGTCCAGTGTTGGGGTTCGACCTGTGATTCGACCAAGACCCGAAGGGTTCGACCTGTACAAGAGGTCGAACCAAGTGCAGAATACTTCCAGTAGATAGGTTCGACCTGTGGTTCGACCTGTGGCCAGTGGTTTGACTTGTTTGACGAGGTCAAACCGATGTACGGGAACTAACCTTATCCAGATTTTTTAGGCCAAAACACATGGGATCACTTGATAAGCCCATTCCAAGCCCTAGAGATGTGATTACAAGTATAAAAGGAGTCTCATGCAGTCAAGAAAAGGAGGACGAAAAGAAAGAAGAAAGGGATCATCATCAACAACACATTACAAGAGGAGAGTAGGAGAGCTGTGACAGAGGTTCAGCTAGAGATTCAAGTAAGATTGGTCCAACTAACCATGATTGTTCTTAGATCAATCATGAGCTAGAGCCACTTCGATAGTTCTAGGGTTATGAAGGTTTCATGAGTTAATTTTTATTTCGTATGTATACTCCGTACAACACTACTTGTGGTTTATTTTATATAAGATTGCACGTTTTTTAATCCATACTCAAAGTTGTTTTGTGCATCAATAATCGTTGTGTAGAGTCTGAATGCATAACATGGTTATTGGTTGAGTGCGTTCACTAATGAACAGAGTTTATAGTTATAATTCTAAGTGAAGGGATTTCGAGGTTTTATTAGAATCGTCTTATATGAATGTTTGTTAATTGAATTGAATTCGGGTTAACAAGTAGGAATAAGGGTATAACTTTATAGTACCTAAAAAGGGAGATCAAATCGGGTTAGAGTACTAAGTGCACGGGAAATAATTGATTATGATAGTACCTAGAAAGGGAGGTAAAGTATACGTCTTGCTCTGAGGATACTCACACGTGTCAAAAGCTTATCTATTTGTGTCTATATAATAGATTTGTATGGTCCAGCGATGCGTTCATAAACTACAAGGCAGAGTCGGACATCGACACACGAAAGTATGAATTAACGAATGAAATTGGATGGCTTGACGAACTACCTATCATCTTATTTGATCACAACTACTATTTTCTTATTTTTGTTAATTATTTGCTATTTTAATTATTACTTAGTTTACAAACCTACAAATATAATTCTCAACATAGTCATAATTGCTAGAAAATAACAGAAGTAATATTTATGCATCCCGTGGATTCGATATTTAACTTGGTCACCTTCGAAACTACAATTGATATCCTTCATACTTGGGGATTAAAGTTGTGTGTTGAGAAAACGCTCATCAAGTTTTTGGCGCCGTTGCCGGGGACGACTTAAAATATCTTTTTGTTATTTCTAGTTTATTAAGGCTATTTTTCTTAATTGGTTGTTTTAATTCTAGTTCTTTTTAGGTGCATGCTCACGAGATCAAAGAAAGGTGAACTTGAACCCTCTAATCCTGAAATCGGAGCATCGTCAAGAAAGAAGAAGAAAAAGAAGAGCAAGGCAAAGAATATTGATCCAACCGAAGCTCTGAATTTTGGAGTTGAAGTTGACGAGCAGAATTCACAGACGATTGAAGCTACAACTGAAGTTAATTCGGGAGTAAGGACAGTCAACATGGCAGCAAATCCGGATAATCTAGCCATCCGAGAGGTTTTCAGAAACAATGGGGCTGGAAATATTGGGCTTCTAGGAGCGAGGGGAACTAATTCAGCTTTCGATCTTCATCCCGCTCTTATTAGCATGATAGAAAGGAACTCCTTTTCAGGAGGGTCTTATGAGGATCCGCAGTAGCATCTGAACAAGTTCTTGGGCTATGCAAGTACTCAAAAAGATGCAGGAGAACATGAAGATGCTAGGAAGATCCTTTTGTTCAAATTCTCGTTTACTGAAAAGGTGAGAGATTGGTACGACACTATCAACGCAGCTGAGTGCACCACTTGGGAGCAACTGCAGTTAAGATTCTTGGAGAGGTACATGCCACCTTCAAAGGTATTTAAGATAAAGCAAGACATTAACCAATTTGCTATGGGTGGAGGTGAAAAATTTCATGAAGCATGGGATAGATTCAAGGACATGCTTAGGAAGTGTCCTCAACATGGGCTATCTAAAGCTCAATATATCAGTATATTCTACAATGGATTGGACTGTGATTCACGAGTGTTATTGAATGCTTCTTCTAATGGAGCATTACTTACAAAGTCATCCGTAGAGGCCGAAAAGTTGTTTGAAGATATTTCGATGAATTCGAGGGATTGGCCAACTGATAGAGTTAGAGGTACTTATGTCCTTGGGAAGGTAGCTAAGGTTGAACAAGCAATGGTTAAAACAAGTAGAGAGGATGAGATCGTCTCTAGCTTGTCCAATATCAACAAGCTACTTGAATCCCAACAGAAGCAAATCAGCGAATTATCTCAGTGCGTACCAATCATGCAGCAGGAGTTAAAGAATAAGGGACCAATCCAAGAGGAGTTGGAAGAGGCACACTATGCCATGGGTCAAAGTATTCAAGGGACTAAGTATCCAGATCAAGGAAACCAGAATTACCAAGGGAACTATCGAGGAAACTTTAATAATCGTGGTCCCCCTGGTGGTTATCAACAGCCTAGGAGGCCGGAGTTCTGATGGAGCAATCCGAATAATGTGATTCAACCTCCGATGGGTATTGATCCTGGTGCTAAGGTGGAAGAAGGGAAACCGGGTCTTGAGGATACTGTGAATAGGTATATGGCCAAGAATGATGAAAGAGTTAACCGCCTTGAGGCCAAACTTGAAAAGAAAATCGATGCAAACAATGAGATTATATCTAAAAAGGTAAAGGACCTTACGTTACTGATGGGGGAGATGGCAGGAAGTGTTAACAAGCTTACTCAAACTCTTGAGAAGGGGAAGTTTTCGTCTCAAAGTATTGAGAATCCAAGGTCCTGCAATGCCATCACATTGAGGTCGGGAACGCAGTACGAGGGACCTATAAGGCTAGAATCAAATTTGGACATGTCTAGGGCCCAGTTCAACCATGGTTCGACCAACATTGAAGGTCGAACCATAAATGAGAGGTCGAACCAACGCACTGGACACGATCAGGAGGCATTGCAGCATCGGTTCGACCAAACTGCAGATGGTTCGACCTGGCATACATGTCGAACCATGGTTGAACCCGACAACTTGGAGCACTCTGTTTTGTCGCAGCAACGGTTCGACCACGACGGTCATGGTTCGACCTATCAAACAGGTCGAACCTTGGTCGAACCGGATGGCGGAAGGAGTACAGTAGGCTGATTTGACCTAGTTGCCCATGGTTCGACCTACTCAACATGTTGAACCCAGGTCGAACCTCAAATTCAAAAAGAGAGCAATTCGACCAGTACGTGCCTGGTTCGACCTGTTCCACAGGTCGAACCCTGGTCGAACCCCACCAGAAATTGCCTGTTGCTACTCCGAACACTCTCGATGATGTTGATGCTACTCCAGTGGTTTAAAATGAGCAAAGTACAGACATAATAGCTGAGAAAAAGTGGGAGAGAGCCAAGCGATTGAGAGCCGAAAAGGAGAAAGCGGAGAAGGTTGATTGTGATAAATGGGGGATTCCCAAAATAAAGATACCTCCGCCGTTTCCTTACAAGCTTGTGAAGAAGGGATTGGAAGAGAAGTTCAAGAAGTTTTCAGAGATAATGAACAAAATAAGCTTGAGCATTCCTTTCTCAGAGGCAATTATGGAGATGCCGTACTATGCCCGATTTCTTAAAGATATATTGTTGAAGAAGCGGAGCTTAACCAAAATTGAAACGGTGAATTTATCTGAGAATTGCAGCTCAATCATCCAAAGGAAGCTGCCACAAAAGATGAAGGATCCGGGGAGCTTCACTATTCTATGTGAGATCGGAAAGGGGCGACACGGCGAGCTTTGTGCGATCTAGGGGCAAGCATCAATTTGATGCCTTTGTCCATCTTTCAGAGGCTTGGGTTGGGGGAGTTGACCCCTACAACAGTGGTTCTCCAATTGGCAGACAGGTCGATGACGTTTCCAAAAGGTATAATTGAAGACGTTCTCGTCAAAGTGGAGAAGCTAGTCTTTCCGATGGACTTTCTTGTGCTAGAGATGGAAAAAGACAAGGATAATATCCCTTTAATCTTGGGGAGACCTTTCCTTGCTACTGCTGGAGCTATGATTGATGTTCAGAAAGGAGAGCTTATATTGCGGATGGACAAAGAAGAAGTTCTTTTCAACTTGGACAAAGAAATGAAGATGCCCATGGAGTCGCAGTGTTATAGTATTGACGTGGTGGAGGAGATTGTGAAGGAGGATATGTCTCTGATCCTGTCAAAGGATCCTCTTGAGACATGTTTGATGGAGTCTCTTACTTATCCCACTACGGAGCTTGACAGACTCTCCAACGAGGTATGTATTGACTTTCTTGAAAACTTACTTGCTTTGGGTAACGACAGGTTTGAATCGGGAAGAACTAAGGTGGAAGAAGTCAAGTGGACTAGGAAGTACTTGCCTTTGGATAATGAGAGCTCTCCAATGGAAGTGAGGAAAGAGGAGTTGAAACTTTTGCCGGAACACTTGAAGTACGCCTTTCTTGGCGACAATGAAAAATATCCGGTAATTGTATTTTCTTCTCTTGATGATGATCAACTTGAGGAGTTATTGAACGTTCTTAGGAAGTATAAATCTGTGATTGGTTGGTCTCTTGAGGATTTGAAAGGAATTAGTACTTCGTATTGTATGCATAGGATAAGATTGTTAGATGAGGCAAAGGCAAGTGTTCAGAATCAACGGAGGGTTAATCCCGTGATTCAAGAGGTGATTAGGAAGCAAATCCTTATGTGGTTGGATGCTGGAATCATATATCCTATTAGTGATAGTCCCCATGTGAGTCCATTGCATGTAGTTGCTAAAAAGGGGGGTATGACTGTAGTAAAAGCTGAGGATGGAGAAGCGATAGCCACAAGGATTCCTACGGGATGGCGTACATGTGTAGATTGTAGGAAGTTGAATGAGAACACGTGTAAGGATCATTTTCCTCTTCCTTTCATGGATCAAATGTTAGATCGTCTTGCAGGGTATGAGTTTTATTGTTTCTTGGATGGATACTCGGGGTACAACCAAATTATGATTGCCCCCGAGGATCAAGAAAATACCACTTTTACTTGCCCCTACGGGACCTTTGCTTTTCGGAAAATGCCATTTGGGTTATGTAATGTGTCTGCTACTTTTCAGAGATGCATGATGGCAATATTCGATGGGTTGATAGAGAAGATCATGGAGGTGTTCATGGATGATTTTTCTATTTTTGGTTCCTCCTTTGATATTTGTTTGTCTAACCTAGCTATTGTTTTGAAGAGATGCCAAGCGACTAATCTTGTCTTGAATTGGGAGAAGTGCCACTTCATGATGAAGGATGGGATTGTTCTTGGGCATCATGTTTCAGCCAAAGGGTTGTAGGTAGATCGTGCTAAAGTAGTAACAATTGAGAAGCTTCCACCACCGACCAATGAAAGAGTACTAAGTGCACGGAAAATAATTAATTATGATAGTACCTAGAAAGGGAGGTAAAGTATACGTCTTGCTCTGAGGATACTCACACATGTCAAAAGCTTATTTATTTGTGTCTATAGAATAGATTTGTATGGTCTAGCGATGTGTCCATAACTAGAAGGCAGAGTCGGACATCAACACATGAAAGTATGAATTAACGAATGAAACTGGATGGCTTGACGAACTACCTATCATCTTATTTGATCACAACTTCTATTTTCTTGTTTTTGTTAATTACTTGCTATTTTAATTATTACTTAGTTTTCAAACCTACAAATATAATTCTCAACATAGTCATAATTGCTAGAAAATAACAGAAGTAATATTTATCCGTCCCGTGGATTCGATATTTAACTTGGTCACCTTCGAAACTACAATTGATATCCTTCATACTTGGGGATTAAAGTTGTGTGTTGAGAAAACGCTCATCAATGGGGCTTGGTTCTGCATACGATACCATCATATCCATTTTCTCTACAATGCAACTGCCACCACATTTGACCAGATGAAGAGTATGTTGCTTTTAGATGAGTTGAAGTTGTTGGCTCACGGACACCCGTTTCGGCTGCACCTGAACAACTCAAGGTTGCCCAATAGGTAACTGGCGGGGGCTCATGTCAAACGCCTCTTTTTCAGCTTGGGACCGAGGTTAACAATCGCCGGGGGTGTTCAGACAACAATCATTTGCAATTTTTTTAGCAATAGTCAGTATATTTTGGGACCTGCTCCAGGTAGTCGTCTTCCTTTGGCTCCTGCTGGACTCACTTCTCAACAATTTCAATATAATGTTACTTTTGTTACAACTATGGAGGATTCGGTCAGATTTCTTGAATGTGTCCTTAGGTGGTTAAGACAAATGCTACAACTCCTCAAGCATTCACTGCCTATCCAGTTAATGATATGTCTTCACAGTAGTAAAATTTTTACTCTGGTGCATCCATGCTTATTACTAATGATGCAGGTATATGATGGGCGTTTTCTTTGCACGCAAAATTAATCTCCAGTATTAAGGATATCAGTTACAGCTTAAGCAAGCGACCAAGTTAAATATCGAAAAGGACGTCATATTATCAATTTAATTATTTACTAAATTAATTAAGACAAAAGGCAATAAAGTTGAGATATAGAATTATTAAACTAATAAGAAAATTAATTAAATAACAATTAAAATAAAATAAACACTAGAAGAATACGAATGTGACTAAAAAATGGAGAATAGGTAGCCTTAGGGTAATCCAGTTTCACTCGTTAATTTTTCTTTCGTGTATCAATGTCCGACTCTGCCTTGTGGAATATGGACGTATCACTAAGCTATGTAAATCTACTCTATTGGCACAAGTAAATATGCGTGTAACACGTGTAAATAACCTTGGAGCAAGAGATATAATTTCACCACCCTTTCTAGGTACTATTAGTATCAATTATTTTCCCCTAGGATTGGTTCTCTAACCCGACATGAACTCCCTTTATAGGTCTATAAAATTAACCTCTTTATCATGCTTATTAACCCGAATTCAATTCAATTAAAAAACATTCATATATGACAATTCTAATGAAGTTTCGGAGTTTTCTCACTTAGATTCATAACATGGAATCTTGTTCAGCAGTGAACGCGCTCATTCAACAACCAAAATATATATTCAAACTCTATATAACAGTTGAAGATGCACGAAACGACCGTGAATATGAATTAAAAATGCATAATCATATATAAAATAATTCCACAAGTAGTGTCGTACGGAGTATATATATGAAAGTTCAATTAATTAATTCATAAAAAATTCAAAGCCATAGATCTACCAAAAATGCTCTAGCCCATGTTGTTGTAAGAAACACACATGAGGGTTAGATAGATCTTACCCATAGTTTGGAAAATACAAGATAAATTAGGAAACGAATAAAACTCTAGTTGTGGGAGTAGTCGCGTCCTTCTCCGTCTTGAATCCTCCTCTTGGTTCTCCTTTTGATCTAGCAGAAAAATCTTCAAAGTGATGGATGGATGGAGGAAAGGATGTGGATGATGGTTGGGGGTGATCCACGTGTGGGGTGTAGGATGATTGTGTTGATGTTCCCTCACATGAATAATGATGTAAAATATATATAGGAGTGAAAGGGAATTAAATAAGAAAATAAAAGATATGGGTAAGTCATGGAGGATTATATGATAAGGAGATTAATTGTGCTCCAAGAAATAGGTAATTTTCAAAAAATTTCGAAAATTCTCGAAAATTCTCGCTGTCAGCTGCTCGATTTCATGATTTTAAGCATAACGTCCTCGTCCAAACTCTGATTTGATTGATTCTTGCACTCACGCGATCCTCTCTTCCTTGGATTTCTATCCATATAAAGAACTCACCAAAAGTCTAACATTTGAAGATGCAAAAAGTCATGTAAAATGGAACAGTCATGCTGAGTAGAAACAGCTTGCGCGATGTCACCATTTCAAACATAACTTTCTTGTTTAGTCTCCGATTGAGGTGTTTCTTATGCCAAAACGACCCTATCTTCTGTGCCTTCCTAATCATGTATCACACTTCTACTTTAGTGCTCAACATGATTACAGAAAAATTACATAATTTGTACGTTCATTTTTCAGCATTCTTGCACAAGTTGCACCTTTTCTCCAGCTATGCACTTTTGATCCTTTTTCCACCTAAAACACAATAAAACACCTCAAACACATATTTTTCTCACATATATCAAATATAAGACACTTGTACTAATATATGACAATAATATCCATAAAAAAGGTGTTAAATTGGACACTAAAACACACTTATTTTCACTATCATCAGTATACTTCTTACTTCTAGACCTTATTGTGGTTCTTCTGGCATTAGAGTTGGTGATGGTAATATGCTTGAAATTAAATTTGTTGGTTCTTCTGTTCTTCAGTCTGGTTCGCATGTTTTTTGATTAAATAATATTCTTTGTTGTCCTTCTCTTACCCATAATTTTCTATCTGTACGACAATTCATTAATGATAACCCTTCTCTGATTGATTTTCATCTAATGGTGTTTCAGTAAAGGATCCCAATTTGAGGGTCCCCTTTCTCACATCCATTAGTCCATCCGGTCTCTACACTCACCCTGGTCGTTCTTTCTCTGCTGTTTCTCTTATTACCTTGGCTGCCTCCTTCAGCTCAGAGCTGTGGATTCATCTTCTTGGTAATCCTAATTCTCAGATTTTATCTATTCTAGCTAGTTGGAATTTTATCTCTTGTTCAAAGTCTGAAAAAATAAACTCCTGTTTGTGTCATGCATGTCAGCTTGGAAAGCATGTTAGGTTTCCATTTGATTCTTCTATGTCATTGTCTTCAAAACCATTCGAATTAGTACATTCTAATATATGATTTTCTTTTATTTTGTCGAATACTGTTTATCGTTACTTCATATCCTTTTTAGATGATTTCATGCACTATTTTTGGTTGTTTCCACTTTGATCTAAAACTGAAGTATACTCTTACTTTCTACAATTCCATGTTTTCCTTCGTATATAGTTTAATGGTGTCTTAAAAGCTATTTAATGTGATAATGGTACTGAGTACACCAACAATCAATTCCAAAAATACTGTCTTGAACATGGCATTTGGTTTCGTGCATCATGTCATCATACCCCACAGCGAAATGGAAAAGCAGAAAGATTAAATCGTACTATTACAATCATGTTTCGTTCAATCTTCTATCAGTCCTCTGTTCCACTCACATTTTGGGTAGAAGCACTACATACTGTTGCCCATATCTTGAATATTCTTTCCATACCTTTACTTAAAAATAAGTCTCCACATGAACTTCTCTATCAATCCCAACCCTCCTAAACTCACCTGCGCGTTTTTAGATGTGATTATTATCCTAATCTTCAAGCTACAATTCCACATAAATTATCTCCCAAGTCTTCTTTGTGTGTCTTCCTTGGCTATTCCTATAACCATAAAGGCTATAGATGCTACAACATGTCTACTCGTCGATTTATCACATCGAGACATGTCACTTTTGATGAAAATTATTTTCTATTTGCTCATACTATCCCTAAACAACCATCATCGCCTCTTTCTCTTATAAACGCAACTACCATTCTTCAGTCCTTACTGCCACCACCTAGTTCTCTTCCTCAGTCTACACCATTGACTCCCATGTCCAACACAATAGCGAACGTTCCCGCTTGATGAGACTGTAAATTCACGTAATTTGAGCTCTGATTTCTGTGATAATGATGTATGATTTGATCTTAAGTTGAGATAAATCAAGATATGTAGTGGAAAGTCATGAATCAGGTGCGTTTGAGGCTATTTGAGCGGATTTTCGAGGAAAAATAGGACAGAAGTGCTCAGAACTGGAAGAGTAGCATGAAAGCACCTGGTTCGACCACCGGTTCGGGTCGAACCAGCACACTAAAATTATGTTGCAGTACGGTTCGACCATGATGATGTGGTTCGACCAGACATGATGGTCGAACCGTGGTAGAACCAAATTCCTGAAGTTTTGCAGAAGTGATTCAACCACGAAGCTTCTGGTTCGACTAGCGGTTAGGGTCAAACCAACCACCTGCCAGTATATTAAAGGCCAGTTCGACCAAGCATTTAGTGGTTCGACCAAGGGTCTGGGTCAAACCGTTATGTGGGAAGCTTTCGGATCAATATTTTTACACCTTCAGTTTGCATTTTCACTCAAAAAGCCCATTTGAGGTCCATTTCAGAAGCTAGAAGTATAAAAGGAAGACCCTAAACAGCAGAAAAGGGACACCATTCACCACTTTCATTCTATACAATATCCGAAACCCTACCATCATCCACAGAGCTGTGGAGAGAGATTCGTCTGTCGAATCAAGTGAGAACCAAGTGAAGATTAAAGACAGAGAGAGACGCGACAACGCCCATATCTAGGGTTTACTTCGCTTCTTAATTTATCTTGTAATTTTCAAGACTATGGGTAAGATCTATCCAACCACCATGATTGTTCTTCGATCAATCATGGGCTACAACCGCTTCGGTAGTTCTAGGGTTTATGAAGGTTTTATGAGTTAATTGAACTTCCGTGTGTATACTCCGTACAACACTATTTGTATTTTATTTTATATAAGACTATGCGTTTTTACTTCATACTCAGAGTTGTTTTGTGCATCATTAATTGTTATGTAATGTCTAAATACATATCTTGATTATTGATTGAGTGCTTCTACTGCTGAGCAGGATTATATGTTATGATTCTATGTGAGGGGACCCCGAAGTCTCATTAGAACTATCTTATATAAATACTTGTTAATTGAATCTTATTCGGGTTAATAAGTAGGACAAAGGGAATAACTTCATAGTACTTATAAAGAGAGATCATATCAGGTTAGAGTACTTAGCGCTCGGGAAATAATTGATACTGATAGTACCTAGAAAGGGGGTGAATTATATCTCTTGATCCAAGGATATTCACACGTGTCACACATTTATTTACTTGTGTCTATAGAGTATATTTACATGGTAGTGATGCGTCCATACTCCACAAGGCAGCATGGGATATTGATACACGGAAGGGAAGTTAATGAGTAAAACTGGATGGCCTGAAGAACTACCAAATTTCTCACTTATTTACTTTCATTTAATCTCTACTGCTTGTTTATTTTAATTACTATTTTAATTATTTGTTTATTAGTTACTTAATTCATCACAATTATATTGCCAACCTAGTATTATAAGTTAGATTGTAATTAAATTGATAATAATACGTCTCTTGGGTTTGATAATCACTCGGTCGCTTATCAAAGCTACAATAACATCCTTCATACTTGGGGATTAATATTGTGTGTTGAGAAAATGCTCATCAAGTTCTTGGCACCGTTGCTTGGGACGACATTAATTATTAATTTATTATTTCTAGTTTAATTGAGACTATTTTATTCTTTTCTTTATTTTCTAACACTTATTTCTCTAAGATGTATGCATACTAGGTCAAAGGCAGGAGATTTAGCTTCTTATAATCCAGAAATTGGAGCATCATCGAGGAAGAAAAGAAGAAGAAGAATAAGAACAAGAATGTAGAACCAATTGCAGCTCCAAATATAGGAGTTGAAGTTGAAGAGCTGAACTTGGAAGCGATTGAAGCTGTAATCGGGGATAAGTCGGAAGCCGAAGCAGTCAACATGGCCAAAGATAGGGCGAATCCAGATAATCTTACCATCCGTGAAGTCTTTAAGAACAACAGAGGAGGCAATGTGGGGCTATTAGAAATAAGAGGAGCCGATGCGGATTTTGATCTTCACCTACTCTGATCAGCATGATTGAAAGGAGTCCCTTCTCTGAGGGGAACCTTTGAATATTCTCAACAGCATCTGAATAATTCCTGGGGTATGCAAGCACACAAAAAAGTGCATTAGATCATGAAGATACGAGGAGGATCATCTTATTTAAGTTCTCGCTTACTGAAAGAGCGAGAGATTGGTACGATACTCTTAATATTGTTGAATGCACTACCTGGGAACAATTGAAATTGAATTTCTTGGAGTGATACATGCCACCTTCAAAGGTGTTTAAGATGAAATAAGAAATCAATCAATTTGCTATCAGTGGTAATGAGAAATTTCATGAAGCATGGGATAGATTCAAGGACATGCTTAAAAGGTGTCCAAAGCATGGGCTATCTAAAGCTCAATACATTAGTATTTTCTACAACGGATTGGATTGTGATTCTCGAGTATTACTTGATGCTTCATCAAATGGAGCGCTGCTTACAAAGTCAGCTGTTGAGGCTGAAAAACACTTTGAGGATATTTTGATGAATTCAAGAGATTGAACAACTGATAGAGTGTGAGGCACTTATGTTATTGGAAAAGTAGCGTAGGTTGAGCATACTATAGTTAAGTCGAGTAAAGATGATTAGATCGTCTCTAGTTTGGCTAATATCAACAAGTTACTTGAATTTTAAAAAAATAGATCACTGATATAACACAGCGAGTACCAATTATGCAACATGATATTTGTAATGAAGGAGCTAGCCAAGAGGAATTAGAAGAGGCAAACTACGCCATGGGTCAAAGTATTCAAGGAACGAGGTTCTAAAATCAAGGACATCAGAATTACCAAGGGAACTTCAATAATCGTGGTCCCCCTGGTAATTATCAATAACCAAGGAGACCGGAGTTTTCATGGAGTAATCCTAATACAGCAGTACACCTCCTGTTGGTGTTGATCCGGGGGCTAAGGTCGAAGAAGAAAAATCTAATTTTAAGGATACGGTGAACAGGTACATGGCAAAGAATGATGCAAGAGTAGATCATCTAGAGGCAAAGCTAGAGACTAAAATTGATAAAAATCATGAGGATATATCTAAGTAGATGAAGGACTTGACATTGTTGATGAGGCAGATGGCCGGTAATGTGAATATGTTAACTCAAACGGTGGAGAAGGAAAAGTTCCCTTCTCAAAGTATAAACCCAAAGGAGTGCCACGCTATCACGTTAAGGTCTGAAATGCAGGTTGAGGGATCGATGATGCTGGAAACGATTTATGGAGCACCAAGAGCTCGATTCAACCATGGTTCGACCAAGCCAGTAGGTCAAACCACATCACTGAGGTTGAACCAAACACCTGGGCAACCTTCGGAGCTCCCAGAAGGCCAATTCGACCAATATCACATTGGTTTGACTAATCCTGAAGGTCAAACCACGATCGAACCAGCCTGTCCGCGACACTCTATTTTTTCTGAAGCCGAGTTCAACCAATCCAGCCCTGGTTCGACTAATCCTGATGGTCGAACCATAGTTGAACCGACTTGCCTGGGAGATGCCATACTTTCTGAAGCCCGATACAACCACTACACACCTAGTTCGACTAGCACTCATGGTCGAACCGTGGTTGAACCATCTCGTTCGGCACTATTTTCCACGCGTAATGCTTTATCTGAGGTTAATGCTACTCCAGTACATCCCAAGGGAAGAATACTGAGCTTATAGCGGAGAAGAAATGGGAAAGAGCAAAGATGTTGAGAGCCGTTAAGGACAAAGTGGAGAAGGTTAAACGTGTTGAATAGGAGATTCCCAAGACAAAGGTACCTCCTCCGTTTCCTTTCAAGTTAGTCAAGAAGGGATTGGAAGAAAAGTTCAAGAAGTTTTCAGATATCATAAATAAGATAAGCTTGAGCATTCCTCTCTCTGAAGCAATCTTGGAGATGCCCTACTATACCCGCTTTCTAAATGATATAGTTTTGAAAAAGAGAAGTTTGAACGGAATTGAAATGGTGAATTTTTCTGAAAATTGCAGCTCGATCATTCAGAGGAAGCTGCCAGCTAAGTTAAAGGATCCGAGAAGCCTCACTATTCTATGTGAGATTGAAAAGGGGCCGGCACGACAAGCCTTATGTGATCTTGCGACAAGCATCAATTTGATGCCATTGTCAAATTTTCAAAGGCTTTGTCTGGGGGAGTTAACTCCCATAATAGTTGCTCTACAATTGGCTGATAGGACTATGACTTTTTCAAAGGGTGTGATTGAAGATGTTCTTGTGAAATTAGAGAAACTGGCCTTTCCTGTGGACTATCTTGTACTTGAGATGGAAGATGACAAAGATAATGATCCCCTTATCTTAGGGAGACCATTCCTTGCCACTACTGGAGATGTTCAAAAGGGTGAACTTAAGCTGTGGATGGATAAAGAAGAGGTTCTGTTCAACCTTGATAAAGCAATGAAGATGCCGATAGAGACGCAGTGTCACAGCATTGATGTGGTAGAGGAGATTGTGAAGGAAGATATGTCTTTGATCCTTTCAATGGATCCTATGGAGACGTGTTTGATGGAGTCTCTTTCTTTTCCCACCACAGAGCTAGATGAGCTCTCTTATGAGGTATGTATTGAATTTCTTGAAAATTTATTTGCTTTGGGTGATGACAGGTATAAATAAAAAAGAATAAAGTTTGAAGAGGTGAAGTGGACTAGGAAGTACTTGCCGTTGGATAGGAAAAGCACAACAAAAAAGAGAAGAAAGAGGAGTTGAAACCACTACCAGAGCACTTGAAGTATGCCTATCTAGGTGACAATGAAACATATCCGGTAATTATATCTTCTTCTCTAACTGATGATCAACTCGATGAGTTATTAGATGTGCTTAGGAAGTATAAGTCTACGATTGGTTGGTCTCTAGATGATTTGAAAGGTATTAATCCATTGTATTGCATGCATAAGATAAGATTGTTAGAAGAGGCTAAGAGTAGCATTCAAAATCAGCGGAGGATGAATCCCGCTATTCAAGAAGTGATTAGGAAGCAAATCCTAACATGGCTAGATGCAGGAATTATATATCCAATTAGTGATAGTCCCCATGTGAGTCCACTGCATGTTGTAGCTAAAATTAGGGCATGACTATTGTTAATTCAGATGATGGAGAGGAATTAGCCACTAGGATTCCTACGGGTGGCGTGTGTGTACGGATTATAGGAAACTAAATGAAAATACACGCAAGGACCACTTCCCTCTTCCTTTCATGGATCTAATGCTTGATCATCTTGCGGGGTATGATTTTTATTATTTTTTGGATGGGTATTCGGGGTATAATCAAATCATGATTGCAGGACTAGGAAAATAATACTTTTACTTGCCCTTATGGAACTTTTGCCTTTAGGAAGATACCTTTTGGATTATGTAGTGCACCTGCTACATTTCAGCGCTGCATGATGGCCATATTTCATGGGTTGATTGAAAAGATCATGGAGGTATTTATGGATGATTTTTCTGTGTTTGGTTCCTCTTTTGATATTTGTTTATCTAACCTATCTATTATTTTGAAAAGATATCATGAAACTAATTTTATCTTGAATTGGGAGAAGTACCACTTCATGGTGAGAGATGAGATTGTTCTTGGGCATCATATTTTGGCTAAGGGATTGCAGGTGGATAGAGCAAAGGAGGTGGGGGTTGAGAAGCTTCCACCACCCACTAAAGAGAAGGGAGTGCGGTCCTTTCTTGGACACGTAGGATTTTATTTAAGATTTATCAAAGACTTCTCAAAATATTTCAAGCCGTCGTCTCACTTACTTGAAAAGGATGTTCCTTTTGTTTTTTATCATGAATGTCTAACAATTTTTCAGGTTTTGAAGGAGGCACTTATTATTGCACCTATCTTGATCACACCAGATTGGACTCAGCCCTTTATACTTATGTGTGATGCAAGTGATTTAGCACTTGAAGTGGTGCTTGGGTAGACGAGAGAGAAGAAATTTTGCACCATCTACTATGTGAGTAAGACTTTTGATGCAGCACAAAAAAACTACACTGTCACTGAAAAGGAGTTTATAGTTGTGGTGTATGCATTCAATAAGTTTCGACAATATTTGGTTGGCATGAAAATCACAGTGTACACGGATCATTCTGCGATCCAGTACTTGATGGAGAAGAAGGAAGCGAAGCCAAGGATCATTAGATGAGTCCTTCTTCTGCAGGAGTTTGATATGGAGATTGTTGAGAGTGGAATTTCAAGCATTTTATATGAGAACATTACACCGTTTTGATTAGGAAAGTTATTGTTTTTGCATGGAATTGTGTACGTTTGAGTATTTACATGATTTTGATGCTACTAAGGTGTTTTGTTGAGTTTTGAAGGGTAAAATAGGATCAAAAGTTCAAAGTTGGAATAAAGAGTGAAAGTGTGAAGGAATGCTGAAAAACACACATCCACTTAAATAATTTTTCTGTGTTCGTGTAGACGATGTTATGCTTGAAACGGTGCGATCGCGAAGCTGCCGACGGGAATTTCCAAAATTTTCCAAAAATTAGCCTATATTTCCTATTTCTTGGAGCACAATTAATTTTCTTATTTCATTCCCTTTTCACACCTATATATATTTCACATCATTATTAATAAGAGACACCACCCTCCAAAAGGGGATCACCCCGCATCTATCATCTACCATCATCTACATCCATCCCATCATCTATCCACACCGAAGGAGATTCAATAGCTATTCAAGAGGAAGATCAGTGAATTGGAGAGATGGAGAAGGAAAGCAGAATAATGCCGACACTAGGATTTTTCTATTTCTTTCTTTTATTTTCATTTGTCAAGACTTCTGAGATGAATTTGATAGCCATGGGAGTTGCTTGTAACCCTATGGCTAATTTTATTTACAATTTTAAGGCCTGAAGGATAGATATAATTGATTTGATGAACTAGACCAATTTTGTGAATTCATGTGGATTATTATTTTGATTTATTTGATTCATACTGAGACTTTGCAATCATGCTTCGTAACGTTTTCATAGTAAATTCATGACATCCACTATAATGCTTGATTTATTATGTTAGCTTGTGTGCGTTCATAAATTGAATTGTCTATCTGTTGGGAATTAAGGTAGTTTCGTAATAAACACGTTAATTCTAAGAACCAGTAAATCAGATACTTGAATTGTTTAGTGGAACAATGCAATTAGACATTCAAGTAGAAAGTGAATAAAGTCTTCTAGCACTTTCAGAAAATATCTTGTTAGTCAAATTTGTCACCCGGAGGTATTGTTGTATGTGTTGATTAGTATCTAGGAAGGGGGCTTGGTAATATTCATGCACCTTAGAATTTAAATTAGATTATACTGTCAGCTTTGAATCGGATCATATCCGATGGGAAAACAAGGTTATGTGGTAAATTTCATAAAATCTACATGAATGAATAATTGGAAGTCTAGGAATTCAAATTAATTGGTCTATACCGGATTACCTTAGGACTGTTGATCGTTTCTTGAATTAATCTTAAATCTTTCTTCAGTGATTTATTTTAATAGTTATTTAATTTTCTGTTCTTTAGATAATAATTAAATTCACAACTCCTGGATATCGGTTACTTGATTCTAATTAATTTAGTAATTTTAGGAAATAATAATTAGATGTCCTTTTAGGTTCGATAATTTAACTTAGTTGCTTGCAGCTACAATTGACATTCTTCACACTTGGGAATTTAATTGGTGTACGTAAAAATATCTATCAAGTTTTTGGCGTCTTTGCCGGGGACTATTTTAATTATTTGTTCTCTTTTATTGCTAGTTTAATTAGGACTTTTTATTGCTTTATTTTTATTATTTTTTATTTAGATATATTCTGACTATAAATTATTTTTGAAGTACATGAGATGGACGAAATATTGAAATGATATGGAAGTCATAATGCTATGGTTCCTTCTCTATATTGCATGGATGAGAGGAATTATGGTTATAATTCTCTGGTGAATCAAGTTCCATCTCAGTACTACAATCAAGTCAGATATGAAGATGAATGGTCTTGTACTTACAATAAAAATTCATATCAACCTTATTAAGAGAACACTTATTCTGGATGGAGTTTCCCAAGGATTACAAGACGCATTTCATACCTCCATTAAGAAGCATGAAGAAACTATAAAAATGTTGGAAGCTCTAGAAAGAAAGATGAAAGTTCAATTACAAGAGAGGGAAGTTGCATCGCAGGAGTTTTATGAAAGAACAAGAGAGATAAACAATCTTCTTATGAACATCGCTTCAAGTTTAAGTGCTCAACTTCAACGTGAGGAAAGAATGGATGAAGAAGAGTTTGAGGAAGATATTGTTGTTCCATTGTGCCCTGGAATGCAGTTTGAAGGTCCTATGTTGTTTTTTGAGGAAGAAGAAGTTGAAGAGGAGTCCACTCGATTAAGTCAAGTGTCTCCACTCAAATTAAGCTATCAACTGGAGTCAATTTTTGAGGCAGAAGAAGAGATTGATGAAGAATTTGAGGATGTTGAAAAACAAATGAAAGAAAAAGATCAAAGTCAAGAAGCAATCGAAGAGGATTTGAATAATGAAATGAGCATTTCTAAACATTTAAACTCTTTAAGTTGTGGGAATTTAATGATATTGTTTCTATTGACTTTGTTTTACTTAATAATTTCTCAAATATTTTTAGGAATAAAAAGGAGTTAGAAGAGAAGTTGAGAATTTTTGTCGGAAGAAGGAATAAGTAGTGGAGTAGAATGAAGAGGTTGATGAAATTTGATCTTAACATAGTTGGCAAGGTCAAGATAAATTTTAAGAATGCCAACGATGCCATCCCTTGCCATAAGTATTGGATTGATGAAGAAGCACATCGATTAGAATACGATGGTAAGGATGAAAGATATCCATTGCCATTCCGATGAGCTTTTTGTATTTCATCGTGACTCTCCGACGTTAAACATGAGCACTTCTTTGAGACTGTCCCTCCTGTTTTAATTGCTTTTATGTGTTTGTGTGGTGTAGGAATTTTATTAGGTACTTCTCGATTACTGTATATACTTCTTTACAAACTTAGCTTCTCACCTTGTTTGATCCAAGTTTGGGGGGTTACGTACATACCTTGTCTTGCTGCACTGAAGTAAATAATCTGTATTATTTTGTTTTGTTTGCTTGGAGGGTCAATTTTTTGCGATTAGTTGATATTTTTGATTTATTCGTGAATGTTGATTTTTTTATTTTTTTGCTATTTTCCAGGTGTTTTTGTCAGTGTTTGTTTTTGTTTGTCGTGTGTTGATTCTAGTGCCGATATAGTTGATTTTTAGTCCTCTAAGATGATTTTCTAATTTTTCTTAACACTTGATGGTATTATTTGTGTGATTGTGATTGAGAAGAAATTTGATATTGTACTTTTATATTGAGGTGCTTGAAGTTTAATTATATGCATGGATGATTAGCTATGTAGCTTATTAGGATTGCTCGCTCATTCCTATAGCCATGTGAGATTTGAACCTTTTGAAATCATGACAAGTGGCATGATTCAGTTTATTCTTGTGAGTGTCGTATTCTAGAACTTGGCTTTATATCTTGATTGAAGCTACGTGTTTGACTAGACAATAGGAAATGATCTTAGGCCATCTTTGTTATTTATTAGTCACTAGCCAAATTATTATCCTACCTAATGAAATTATCCGTAGTCAACCCTTTTGAGCCTAAAAGCCTTATTTGTTGGAAGCCTACGTGATTAGCCAATCGATTCCTTTGCTAGCCTTAAAAATTCCTACCTAGTAGAGAGTTGAAGGAATCAAGTTGGTGTCTTGTGAAGAATAATATAAGGAGAAGTAATATGGGAGTGATGAAAATAGTTTGAGCGAGTGGTTAAAATTTACATGAGGGGGCAGTGCCCAAAACTGGTACCCACATAAAAAAGATAGTGCTTGAAACTGATACCCTTATTTGAAAGAAGGAAATAAAAATAACGAAGTTGAACTTGAAAAGTGAAGGAGGAATCGAGTTGCAAGAAGCATTGAAGAGCATTGAAGGAGAAAGTAGAAAAGTGAAGTTGTTTGATGAAAAACTATAGGTCTTCTTTCATTCTCTACTAGTGATTGAGTCACTTAATCCATATATTTTCTACCTTTACCAAAGAGCCAACATTACACCCTAACGCAAGACCTTTGTGATCATATTGCCGAAGTTATTCCTTTAGTCAAGAGTTGAGATAATTGCCAAACTTATGGTTACGCGTGTGTTTGAGTTGATTTGGAGTGTAAACACCTTACCCTAAAGTGTATATCACACACTTAAGCTATGTGCATAAATACTACCCGTGAGAAAGAGTGGATGAGCATTCCGAAAAAGTGAAGTAGTTGATTTGAATTGTATGTTCTTAGATGGATGGTTATCTTAGTATTTGAAGTATGATTTTTGAATTGTTATATTGTCTTGGATGTGAAGTTGTGAAATTTTCTCTCAATTACTCTATTGATTTTTTTTGTCGTTACCTCGGGACGAGCAATAGGTAAGTTTGGAGGTTTATTGAGAGTGGAATTTCATGCATTTTATGTGTGCACATTACACCGTTTTGCTTAGGAAAGTTATTGTTTTTGCATGGAATTATGTACGTTTAAGTATTTACATAATTTTGATGCTACTAAGGTGTATTGTTGAATTTTGAAAGGTAAAACAGGATCAAAAGTTCAAAGTTTGAATGAAGAGCGAAAGTGTGAAGGAATGCTGAAAAATACACGTCCACTTGAATAATTTTTTTGTATTCATGTAGAAGTCCAAATTAATTTGCTTATTTCATTCTCTTCTCACATATATATATATATATATATATATATATATATATATTTTTTTTTTTTTTTTCACATCATTATTCATAAGAGACACCACCCTCCACAAAGGGGTCACCCCCCATTCATCATCTACCATCATCCACATCCATCCCATCATCCATCCACATAGAAGGAGATTCAATGGCTATTCAAGAGGGAGATCAGTCAATCGGAGAGATGGAGAAGGAAAGCAGAATAACGCTGACACTAGGGTTTTTCTATTCCTTTCTTTTATTTTCATTTGTCAAGACTTCTGGTATGAATTTGATAGCCATGGGAGTTGCTTGTAACCACCCCATGGGCTAATTTTATTTACAATTTTAAGGTTTGAAGGATAGACATAATTGATTTGATGAACTAGACCAATTTTGTGAATTCATGTGGATTATTATTTTGGTTTATTTGATTCATATTGAGACTTTGCAATCATGCTTCGTAACGTCTTCATAGTAAATTCATGACATCCGCTATAATGCTTGATTTATTATGTTAGCTTGTGTGCGTTCATAAATTGAATTGTCTATCTGTTGGGAATTAAGGTAGTTCCCTAATAAAAATGTTAATTCTAAGAACCGGTAAATCAGATACTTGAATTGTTTAGTGGAACAATGCAATTAGACATTCAAGTAGAAAGTGAATAAAGCCTTGAAGTACTTTTAGAAAATATCTTGTTAGTCAAACTTGCAACCCGGAGGTATTGTTGTTTGTGTTGATTAGTATCTAGGAAGGGGCATTGGTAATATTCACGCACCTTAGGATTTAAACCAGATTATACTGTTAGCTTTGAATTGGATCATATCCGGTGGGAAACAGGGTGGGGTTATGTGGTATATTTTCATAAAATCTACATAAAAGAACAATTGGAAGTCTAGGAATTCAAATTAATTGGTCTATACCTTAGAACTGTTGATCGTTTCTTGAATTAATCTTAAATCTTTCTTCTACGATTTATTTTAATAGTTATTTAATTTTCTGTTCTTTAGATAATAATTAAATTCACAACTCCTGGATATTGGTTACTTGATTCTGATTAATTTAGTAATTTTAGAAAATAAATAAATAACTGTCCTTTTGGGTTCGATAATTTAACTTGGTTGCTTGCAACTACAATTGACATCCTTCATACTTGGAAATTTAATTGGAGTGCGTAAAAAATGCCTATCAGAGATTCAGAATAAGAAGGGTACAGAAAATGTATTGGCGGATCACCTATCAAGGTTGGAGACAAGGGAGCATTGTGATGATTCTTTTGATTACATTGAGGAGATGTTCCCTGATGAGAAGATTATGGAAGTATTTACCGAAGGAGCGGAGAGAGCTTGTGTAGTAGCTGCTCAAGGAATGGTTCCATGGTATGCATATTATGTCAATTACATTGATGTAGGTGAAATTCCAAGAGATCTCAAAAGGTATCAACTTGTGAAGTTTAAGAGGGATGTTGAGACTTTTATATGGTATGATCCGTTCATCTACAAGATTATACGGATTCTATCCGTAGGTGTGTGCCCGAGATGGAGATGGAGAGCGTTCTTGATTGTTGCCATGCACAACCTAACGGGAGGAACTTCGGAGCTCAAAAGACTGCAGCGAAGGTACTTCAATCTGCTCTTTATTAGCCTACTTTGTTTAAAGATTGTGAATCCTATGTGGTGACATGCGATAGATGTCAAAGAATGGGAAACATAAGTAGAAGAGATGAGATGCCACTTCAGCCGAGCATTAGTGTTGAAACCTTCGATGTATGGGGAATCGATTTTATGGCTTATTTCCGCCATCTAATGGATTTCTCTACATCCTTCTAGTAGTGGATTACGTTTTTAAGTTGGTGAAAGTCATTCCTACTCGCATGAATGATTCAAAGACTGTGTTGTCTTTCTTGAAGAAACATATCTTTGCCAGTTATGGAGTTCCAAGAGCACTTGTAAGTGATTGAGGTTCCCACTTCGTCAACAAGCTTCTTGAAAGAGTTATCAAGGAATATGGTATTAAGCATAGGGTTACTACACCCTATCATCCTCAAGCTAATGAGCAAGCTGAAGTCTCCAACCGACAAGTGAAATAAATTTTGGAGAAGGTAGTCGAAACTAATAGGAAAGATTGGGATATGAAGCTCGATGATGTTTTATGGGGGTTCTGAACTCCATATAAGACTGTACTTGACATGTCACCTTATCAAATTATCTATGAGAAGCCGTGCCACTTACTCGTAGAGATTCATCATAAGGCTTTTTGGGCATTGAGAAGTTTGAACTTGTGTCTTAAGGATCAAAAGGAGTTGAGGTTGACTAAAATCAATCAACTAGACGAGTTCAGAAATCAAGCTTACAAGAAATTCGGTGATCTACAAGGAAAGAATGAAGAAATGACATGATTCGAAGATCACTTACAAGAAATTTAAGCAAGGTGATGAGGTATTACACTTTAACTCTTGTTTGAAGCTCTTTGCAGAAAAATTGAATCCAAAGTGGATGGAACCATTCATTATCCAAAGAGCCTGCGAAGGGGGAGAGTTTTGAGATCATGGACAAGGACGGAGACATCTTAGCGGTGAATGGGCATCAATTGAAGCGTTATAAGCCGTCGGATGATGATTGCGTCGTCTTTGAGGATACCTTGCATTGATTTGGTACTGTCGTGACTCTTAGACGTTAAACAGAAGCGCCTGTTGGGGGCTTTCCCTCTTGTTTTATTATTTTATTTCAATAGTGTGAGTAAGAAATTTTTATATTTGACGTGCTTACTTATCGAAAATTACATCTCTTTGCAAACTTAGTTTCGACTATAGTTTCTACTAAGTTTTGAAGTGAAATTGGAATAGCATGTGTATGGATTCATTGTTAAATTTGATGAACACATGGAATTGTGGAGCATGCTTGTCTGAAGTTGATTGTACATGAATACCTTGAAGTCTTGAGTAGAGTTTAATGTATAGTTAGTTTTGAACTTGGATTGGTTGCTTTTCTTGTATTTGCTTGGTATTGAAATATTATTCTTGTAGGAAAGGCGACTGAAATTCATTCTAACAGGAGGGAGGATAGGCCACCTCGTGAGGACGAAGTTACGAAGAAGTTACGTCTTAAGAAGAGGTTGCCGAGGCACTTTCATATACAACTGGAGAATTGGGAGGAGATCAAGGATCGATGGGGTGCGATGTTGGATAAGATTACTCACACGAGGTACCAAAATGATGATGCCACAAGGACGATGAATATCCGTGATGATATCATGTGGATGTTTGATCAAGTGGGCATCCATCACTTCATGAGGCTGAAGAGGCATACATATTTTAATGTGACTGCGGAGGTTTTGTGTTCGATCACAATCAAGAAGGGCTCTAGTTCTCTTCCATACGAGTGTTCATTCCAGCATGGAGGCGAAAGGAGAACATGGACAGCTGAAGATTTTAATCGGTTGCTAGGGACTCCGAGTGAGATTTCTAGACATGAGAAAGGACACTTCAGACCGAATGATTTTTGTAGAGCTATTTCAGGAGAGGATATGGATTTCAAGACTAAGGAGGCTCGTGCTGCTTTGATTCGCAATCTAGTGATTAGATATATGGATAAAGTTTTGAGCAATACCCTGTTTATCCGATCTGAGGGAAGTTGCGTATCTAGGGAATAGTTGTATGCTCTATTGTGTATGTTGAATGGAGTGCAATTTAATGTGGGCTCGTATCTGATTTAGCAGCTCTACAGATTCAGGAGTTCTTCTTTTCAAAGAGTGAATATTGGAGGATTGCTTACTCCTGTGGATGAGTCATACCACATGGATTTCACTGGCATTACCCCTATTACGGAGGATCCCAATCTAGTGATGAGTGCATGTGTTCAAGCTAGATTCGCCTTTCATCGTGATGGAGACTCATTTTTCACTAGAGGTTCTGATTCCTTTTCTTTCATGTTTCCATTTGATGTGAGGGCTTTGACTAGGATCCAGAGTGATAGAAACATATTGATGGACTCATTGGAACACGAGCCGATATCAATAATGTGTTTGAGGAGGGGAGATTGGAGGGCTGTTGCTCAGATGTATGCTGTAGGGATATATCTAGAGCTGCAGAGGATAGTAGATAATGTGCCGTAGCAGCAGCCTCAGCACGATAAGGAGATGCATGGAGCGGAACCAATTGAGCATCCTGCGATAGAGATACCGCAGCAGCATGAGAAGCCACCACCACCACATCCACAATAGCAGCATTGGAGCGGTCCTGATGATTGTTATAGAGAGCAGTTTTGATTGATGTATGAGCACCTTGTCAACCTGAACAACAACCAAAAGGAGACGAACCGCCAATTGGGCCTACTAACAACTAGCTATGCCACGCTCGATATGCATTACAATTCGCTGCATGCCAACTATGTGGTGATGGATCAGATATTGGGAGATTTGAATGACAATTATGAAGCTTTAGATAGGAAGGTGGATACCCTACAGAGAGATTTTGATGATTGGCACAAGGGAGACGGTGATGATGATGCTCCACAGTAGTAGAGGGCACCAGGTTTTTATCTTATCTGCTTTATCTCATCCCCCTTCTCTTTTCTCTTTATAGGATGGGTATTTAGTGGTGTGAGTGGTATGTATTGATATTTTGTACTGATTCTGTTGGAGTTGTTGGTGATACTGAATATGATGTTGGATTGCTATGATGGTTAGTTGAATTTTCTTGATGAGTATGTTGCATTTGTATTTTCATGTGTTGATTTTGTTGATGAGAGGCATGTATAACTTGTTAAATCTGTGGAGTTCATTGTGGAATTGATCTTGATTATATGCTATGAGGAGTGCTTAGGATTCTATTTACCCATGTGAGAATTTAAGCCTTATGAAATCATGCTACATCCGTACGTGGTAGTTTATTCTTGTGAGAATCATTCATATGACCGTATTCTAGAACTTGGCTTGGAGTCTTTTGTGAGACTTATGATTGATTAGTTATTAGGACATGATCTTAGGTCATTATTGTTTATTTGAGCTACTTAGACAAATTTTACCTTCTCATGTACTATATAAATCATTGGAAGCCCTGTTGAGCTTTTAAAAGCTTTTTCTTTGGAAAGCCTTGATAAAAAGCCTTATTCATCCTTTACTTGAGCCTTGCTGAATACCCTATTCATTAGTAGAGAGTTGAGGTGAATATATGCTAGCTTGAATGTGAGAAGAAAAGGAAGAAAAATATTGGTTGAGCGATATGAAGAAAAGAAAAAAATATAATTAAATCTTGTTAGGGTAGTGCCCGAAACCAGTACCCCGACTGCTTAGAAGGGTAGTGCCCGAAATTGGGACCTTTGTACTTTGAAGGAAAAGAAAGATGTTGATTCCAAGTAAAGAAGGAGAAGTTGAATTGAAAAGATCATGAGAATAAGATGGAGAAGAGGAAGCTGTTTGATGAAAGCATAACTCCAATGTAATTCTCTACTTAAAATTAGTCACTTTATCTATATTTTCTTACCTTTACCAAAGAGCCAACATTACAACCCAAAAGTAAGTCCTTTATGATCCTAGTAACGAAGTGATTATAAGTTGATTTTTGAGACTCTTGCCAAGCTTATGGTTACGCGGAATTATTAATTAAGTATGAGCGTATATATTAACCTGTTTAAGTGTACTGTACACTTGAGAGCGAGAGTAAACACTTATCTTGTGAGCTAGATGACTTAGTACTCCGAAGCGTATTATGAATGAAATGTATGATGCGAGTGGTACTTGTTTTAATTGATGGAATTGCATGTGTAGTATGTATTGTACTTGACTTGATGGCCTTGTGAATTTTACACTTACTCTTGTGCTTTAGATTTCATTGCCTCGGGACAAGCAACATGTAAGTTTGGGGATTTGATGAGAGTGTAAAATTTACGTAATTTGAGCTCTGATTTTTGTGATAATTAAGTCGAGATAAATCGAGATATGTAGTGAAAAGTCACGAATTAGGTGCGTTTGAGGCCGTTTGAGTGGATTTTCGAAGGAAAACATGATAGAAATGCTCAGAACCAGAAGAGAAGCATGAAAGCGCCTGGTTTGACCAAGAACACGAGTGGTTCGACCACCAGTTCAGGTGGAACCAGCACACTGAAATAATTTTATAGCACTGTTCGACCACGATGATGTGGTTCGATTAGGCATGATGGTCTAACCGTGGTCGAACCAAATGCCTAAAGTTTTGCAAAAGTGATTAGACCATAAAGCTTCTAGTTCGACCTGTAGTTCTGGTTGAACTAGCCACCTGCCAGTACATTACAGGCCAGTTCGACCAAGCACTTAGTGGTTCGACCAAGGGGGGGTCTGGGTCGAACCATTACGCGGGAAGCTTCCGGATCTATATTTTTACACCTTCAGTACATGTTTTCACTCAAAAATCCCATTAGAGGTCCATTGGAGAAGCTAGAAGTATAAAAGGAAGACCCTATGCAGCAGAAAGGGACACCATTCACCTCTTTCATTTTACATAACATCCGAAACCCTACCATCATCCACAGAGCTATGGAGAGAGATTCATCTGTCGAATCAAGTGAGAACCAAGTGAAGATTAAAGATGGAGAGAGACGCGACGGTGCCCACATCTATGGTTTACTTCGCTTCTTAATTTATCTTGTAATTTTCAAGACTATGGGTAAGATCTATCCAACCACCATGATTATTCTTCGATCAATCATGGGCTACAACTGCTTCGGTAGTCTAGGGTTTATGAAGATTTTATGAGTTAATTGAACTTCCGTGTGTATACTCCGTACAACACTACTTGTGGTTTATTTTATATAAGACTATGCATTTTTATTTCATACTCAGAGTTGTTTTGTGCATCATTAAATGTTATGTAGAGTCTGAATACATATCTTGATTATTGATTGAGTGCATTCACTGTTGAGCAGGATTATATGTTATGATTCTAAGTGAGGGGACTCCGAAGTCTCATTAGAACTATCTTATATAAGTACTTGTTAATTGAATCTTATTCGGGTTAATAAGTATGACAAAGGGAATAATTTCATAGTACCTATAAAGGGAGATCATATCGGGTTAGAGTACTTAGTGCACGGGAAATAATTGATACTGATAGTACCTAGAAAGGGGGGTGAATTATATCTCTTGATCCAAGGATATTCACACGGGTCACACTTTTATTTACTTGTGTCGATAGAGTAGATTTGCATGGTTTAGTGATGCTTCTATACCCCATAAGGCAGAGTCGGACATTGATACATGGAAGGAAAGTTAATGAGTAAAACTTAATGGTCCGAAGAACTACCTAATTTCTCACTTATTTACTTTCATTTAATCTCTACTGCTTTTTTATTTTAATTGCTATTTTAATTATTTGTTTATTGGTTAATAAAGTCATCACAATTATATTACCAATCTAGTCTTAATAAGTTAGATTGTAATTAAATTGATAATAATATGTCTCTTGGGTTCGATAATCACTTGGTCGCTTATCAAAGCTACAATAGCATCCTTCATACTTGGGGATTAATATTGTGTATTGAGAAAATGCTCATCAACTCTCCCTCAACTGTACCACACATCCCTATTTCTAGAGATAGTGTTGCCCCAATCTCATCTCCTATGAATCTAGTATCTTTCCCTTCATCACAAATTCAAGTCCCACAACACCCAAGTACTGAATCCATACAAACTTCTCATTCTCCTCCTATTTTAGCACCACCATCTCAACCCACACATCCATTGACCACGCGATCCAAGGCCAGTGTTCAGAAACCTAAGACATTATTTTCTTTGCATGCTAGTTGTTACTACTAACTCTCTTCCGTTGGAACCTAAAATGGTTTCAGAAGCATTGCGGGACACTCTTTGGCTGGCGGCTAACCAATCTGAACTCTCAGTCTTGCAAAAAATAATACTTGGACTTTGGTGCCCAAACCACTTGATGTTAATATCGTTGGTACAACGTGGATTTTCAAAACCAAACAGCATGTAGTCGAATCTTTGGATAAATGTAAGGCTCACTTAGTAGCTCAGGGTTACAGTCAGCATCTTGGAATTGATTGTGGGGATACATACAGCCCGGTTGTGCGTCCCTCCACAATATACACAATTCTATCTTTAGCGGTATCTAATCATTGGTCAGTGCATCAACTTGATGTGAAGAATGTGTTTCTTCACGATACACTATCTGAGAAAGTTTATGTTCTCCAATCTTCTGGATTTATTGATTTGAGACACCCAAACAATATGTGCCAGCTTCATAAAGTATTTTATGGCCTAAAGCATGCCCCACGGGCATGGTACCTGCATTACATGTGTTTTATTTGTGCTCAGTGATTCGTTAATAATAGAGTTTGTTCTTCTTTATTTATTCTACACCGTGGTTCTGATATAGATATTTTATTGTTGTATGTTGACGATATAATTCTAACAACTACTTCCTCCTTGTTGCTATAATCTATTATTCGTCTGCTTTGGTCAGAGATTGCATTTACTGATTTAGGTGATTTACTATATTTTCTGGGTATCTCCGTCAATCAATTTGCGAAAGGTCTGTTTCTTTCTTAAAGGAAGTACTTATGTAATTTGGTTGAAAAATATAATATGGCTGGTGCAAATCCTGTTTCAAGTCCAGTTGACAATAAGGACAAATTATCATTGCTTGATGGTGACCCTCTTCCTAATTCTTTACTATATCATAGTATGGATGGAGCATTGCAATATGTTTCTTTCACATGCCCAGACGTGGCCTTCGCCGTCTAAAAAGTTTGTTTGTTTATGCATGCACCTAGGACGACTCTTCTTCAGGCTGTTAAGAGAATTTTTCATTATCTTTGTGGCATGATTGATCATGATCTATCTATTATGCCTGATGTCACAAACAAACTCACAGTGTATTCATATGCAGATTGGGCGGGATGTCCTGACACTAGGCACTCAACATCTGGTTATTGTGTATTCTTGGGTTCAAACTTGGTCTCTTGGTCGTCCAAATGACAACATATGGTGTCTCATTCCTATGCCGAAGCGGAGTATAGAGCAGTTGCAAACACAATTGTCGAGGCATCGTTCATTCGATCTTTATTTTCGAAACTTCATCTTCCTTTTCCTAGAGCTACTCTTGTGTTCTGTAATAACGTTAGTGCAGTCTATCTAGCCTCCAATCCGGTTCAGACATAGAGAACTAAGCATGTTGAAATTGACTTGCATTTCATGAGAGAATGTGTTACTGCAGGACATATGTGTGTGCTACATATGCTAAGTTCCCACCAATTTGCAGATATCATGAATAAGTGTTTTCCTACTGTATTATTTGAAGATTTTCGTTCCAATCTGAACATCTGTCCTCCTCCCGTTCTGATTGCGGGGGGCTGTTAGTGATATAAATATTGGGCTTGTATATATCTTTGTTGTATACTTATAGTGATGGGCTTGGCCCACTCTTGTACATGAAGAATATATTTATACGTAAATACATCCAGACAGCATATTTCACTGCTTGCATATTTCAATTTTAATATTCTCCAAATCATTCAATTTTAGTTAAATTTTACTTTAAGAGTAAATGTAACATTAATTTTTAATTCGTATTGGCATTAAATTGATTATAATCTTATAGTACATAAACGTTATATTTTGTAATTGTTATTAACCAACCCAAAACTATAAATAATAACTTAATTAAATAGAAGCGCACACTTAATTATGTAGGATAGGATAAAGATTCGTTTCACAAAATATGTGGCTCAAAGATAAATACTTGTGTGATCCGAGTTCACAGGTGGTGTACTTTAATTTATAAATTATCTTTTAATACACGAAAAACTAATCTGCGCACCTAATTATGTAGGATAGGATAAAGATTCGTTTCACGAAATGCGTGGCTCAAGATAAATATAAGTTTGATTCGAGTCCACAGGTGTACTCTAATTTATAAATTACTCCCTCCGTCCCCCAAAGTATTTCACACTTTCTTTTTTCATCCGTCCCTCAAAGTATTTCACACTTTACTTTTACTAAATTTGGTAAAAAATACATTATATTAATACTCACTTTTTACACATATCCCAATATAATACTTACTTTTTCACATCTCCCAAAAACTTTACACACTTTTTTCACATCTCTCAATAACTTTAAACACATTTTTCATTAAATCAACAAAAATATATATTCTCTTTCTTACTTTATACATAAAAATACAAAATTTTCTTAAACTCCGCGCACACCAATACGCGAAATACTTCCCGGGACGGAGGGAGTATCTTTTAATACACGAAAAACTAATCTTTGAAAAGTGGAATGTTACTCTTTTGAAAGAAAAAAATATTACTCTTTAAAAAATTCTTGCACCTTGATTTACCAATTATACTTTAGTAAATGAAAAATTACATTTTAGAGAAATGAACTTGTAAGTCGCGTTGCGGGTGCCCAGCTGTATAAGTGTGTTTACGTCAATGATGTTGTCCTAAGTATGGTAACACTTTGTACAACACCGACTCTTATCAGAATATTAAACTTGAATGTGAGATTGCAAGTCTGTACAGCGGAAGACTTAACACATGAAATTACTCGATCTTTCTGCAAACTTATAAATAAGTTTGTAGCGGCCTCATGGTAAAAATATCACTATACTTGTAAAAAGTGATTACAAAATCAGATTCAAAGAGATGGAAATAGTATTTCTTCTACTCTTCGAATACACACACAGATATAAATCCTAAATATGTTCCCAAATGGCAAAATCTAGACTGTTAGATCTAAGTCCTACTTCAAGTATGCACTTCCACTGCATGTGAACAGTACACACAAAACATACAGGATAATACCATACACGTTATGCAGAGCGAGATATTACAACACCAGTGAAAACACTACATGAGGAACTTAGTCGAATAAACTCGAAGTCCGGCGACTCTCTATGTAGAAACTATCCAAGTTTTTTCGCGCGCTAGGAATAAAGTTTGACAACTTCTATTTATAGATGTGAATCATGCTGCAACCTTCTTCAAATAAGTGGTCCACTAGGAGATATAGAAACCACCCATGATTAGCAAATAACCAACCCACTACAATGGGTAGTTATCTTCAACTTCTAGAATCTTTTAGGCTTTTAGAACTTTCCATATTGCTCTCTATGCTTGTGGGTCTCATTCAGCACGTTCTTCATTCGACTGGCATAACTCTGAAAGCAACATCAAGAACAACACCACACGAACATGTTAATGGTTACATAATAACTGGTAAAGGATCGATGTAATTCTAGATTGACGACACTGGTCTCAACACTTCACATCAACAGAACTATTACTCTTCTGAATACAAAAGTTTTATTCTTTAAATTTTGATATGTTGTGATTTTTTATATTCTTATTCAAATTCAAATGATTAATATTTTTTAGTTAAGAGAGTAAATTCATCTCTTTGAAAAATAATTTTTCACTTTGCAAAAAATATGGAGTATGGTAAATTGGGTTTACAGGAGACACACTCTTTTGTAAATAATAGAATAAATACCAATAATGAAACTTTATCCATTCAAAACTTAAAAAATAGATAAACTATCAATTTAGGGTATGAATTATTTTTTCTATCAATTCGGAGTCTAAAATATGCACAACTATCAATTCGAAACCTCAATTTAGGCCTTAAATTAATAATATATAAGATAACATTTGATAAATTCAGGCCCTAAATTGATAGATTTACATATTTCAGGCTCCGAATTGTTAGAAAAAATAGTTCAGGCTTCGAATTGATAGTTTACCCATTTTTAAGGTCTTGAATTGATAAAATTCCTATAATATAATATGAAATACTAAAGATAAACACTTAAGGGCAGACTTGTGTGACATCGTTTCATGTGAGACTATTTTATATTTTTTTAATTAATTATTACTTTTTATTTAAATTGTTATAATTTTTTCTAAAAAAATATTATCAAATTTCATTTATAATATAAATTGTTTATAAAATACTTCCTTTGTCCCGGACTATGTTCGCCGACACTGTAGATACGCAGTTTAAGAAAAGTTACTTTTTGATCAACTTTATTGACTTTTTAAGGGTATTATGGTATTTTTAGGTAATAAATAAATTATAAAGTATGTTATGTGTGTCAGGTGAATGTGATATTTTTGAAATTAAAATAACTTTTGAGGTTGTTGGTTAATATAAAATTTTCTTTTTTAGGTGATGAAGATAAGTGTGGGACGGATGAAAATGAAAAGTGTGAACATAAGTGTGGGACGGAGGGAGTAGTTCATAACACTGTTATCACTTTTCATAAGTATCACTTTTCATTATAAATGTTATCATTTTCTATCCGTCTCACGGAAATCATTCCATGTGAGACGATTTCACATAAATCTTTGCTAAACATTTGCGTGAATCAGCTTCACACTACATTATGATTTTATGTAAATAAATTACTCTTTAATATATGAAAAATTATTTTTAAAAATAAAAGTGAAATATTAAACTTTTGAATGAAAAGTATTACTATTAAATTTTTTTATATGTAGTTCATTTTGTATATATTATTTTTAAATATATGTAATAATTTTTATTAAAAGAAAATAATAGTTTATATTTTTAAAAAGTAAATTTTCTTGTATTATAAAGTAATTTAATAAAATTAGGGTGCGTGGTAGGTTTATCTGAAACTTCCTCAAACTTAAATTATATAACTTATTTGAGACACTAATAAAAAAAATGCGAATTACAAAACTATAATAATATTATCTTTGTTAATATTTCATTCATTTATAATATAATTTTTATTTAAATTGTGTACATGGATTTTATATGTTAAAAAAATTAATTTAGTATATATAATTTACAATCTAACGCAAATACAATCTAATGACAAAGTATATTATAAGACGGTGTTATGTGAGATCGTCTGTGAGACATGTTAAAGTGTGAGAATAATATAAATAGATTATGTTTATTGGTAGTTAAAATTTATTTATTAAATTATAATGAATGATGCATTAAATTAAGATTCTAGAATGTTAGCATAATATAATGGTTAATTGTAAATAAAGTTATAATTTTTACTTTGATTGCAAATAAGTTTATATATTTGAAAATTTACAAATAAGTAAGTACCTCACTTTAAAGTTTTTCTGCAACAAGAACCACCAGGCAGCAGGAGGCTTATGGACAGGTCAGCGACCGGGCCGCTGCCTGGTGGTTCTTTTTCAAAATTGATTTTAAAGTGAGGTACTTATTTGCAAATTTTCAAAAGTTTATACTTATTCGCAATTAAAGTAAATGTTGGAACTTTATTTGTAATTAACCTTAATATAATTCACTATAAATATACTTTAAATAGCAATATGTATATTTTATTTATTATTCATACTTTAATAATGAGTTGACTCATCTAATATATATAGTAAGAGAGTGCCTAAATTAAATATATAAAAAAAATTACATTAAATTTTAAAAGCATTTTATGTTATTATAATACTCATGGATTGATATTCAATAGCAAATTGAATCAAAAACATAGAAGAAAAAACAAGAAAACATAAACAACAAAAGTTACAGAGTGACAATTAATTTTTTACTCCTTCGTTACTACTATTCTGGATAAGAAAATTAGTCTCGTAAAATAATAAGTAAATTAATAAATTATATTTCTCAATTTGCGCCAGACATCAATTTGAATTTTGAAGTTCATTTCGAGGTGAGTTGTTAAATCGTGCAAGGCTATGGAGTAAAATGTATGAGTCTTACTGAGTGCTGTAAGATCTAAATCATTAAATTTTATAACAATTAATTTTAACTTTTATATTTTAATTAGTAACTAATTCTTTAAACTATGTAATTATTATACATCTTAAATTAAATTATTAAACCTTTAAATTTATCAAAACATCCCAGAATTACCCAAAATTTAAATTTGTTAATTGTATTAGATCTAAAAATATCTTTTCTTTCTTTTATCTCAATAATTGAATTACATAATTATAGGAGAGAGTAATTGGATTAACTAAATTTGTTGGTCAAATGTCATGTCTCAATCGTAATCAGGAGGAGAAATACAAGTGAAGTTAGTGGACGAAAGTGAAGAATAGAGCCAATTCGAAGATTAATTAATATTCCAAAATGGCCGCCGAGGTTTACGCGTAAGCCGTCCGCGGTTGGGATTTCCTACATCACTTGTGTTCCAACGGTTCAACGTGTGGAACTCCTTTAATATAGATTTTTTTTTTCTTTTTAGCCAAAAATTTATGTGACAAAAGTCCATGGAATTAATGAATATATTTGGATGGATGAAAAATGATAATATTCTAATACTCCCATCGTCTACTTTAAAGGTGATCATTTGTTTTTTTATGTAGATTAAAAAATATTAATATTTTATATATAATGGGTAGTTGTATTAAGAGTGAGTGTTAGGCCATATGTGGGGGGTCTTTTACTAAAAAGGAGAAATGAGTACCTTTGGAATGAACGCACAAAATGGTAAAGTGTGGACCTTCGAGGTGGACGGAAGAAGTAAAATTAATAAGGGTTGATATCCGGTGCACATATATGTGTATAACTTTTTATTTTATATTGTATACATGTTTCTTAATAATTATACACTTTTTTCACACTCAAATTTTCATTAAAAATCTAGCATCCATATGTGTATAACTTTTTATTCAATAGTGTATACATATTTTTTAATTTTTGAAATTTTTTTTACACTCAATTTTTCATTAGAAAAACTAAAAAAAATTCACTAACAAAGTGTATATATTTTTGTTCATGATTGTATACGTTTCTAAAAGTGGGTGCATCGTATCCTAGGGTGCACTCAGGTGCACAGTAGTATTAGCCAAAAAAATAAATATTGTGAGAGATCGTTTCACGAAATGACTTTCGTGAGACAGATAGAAAATGATAAAATAGATCAAATAGAGATGCATAGTATCTTCATCGACAGATTTTAATAAAAAAAAAATAGATTGCACATAGTAAAAATTTTGAATTGAATAAACAAAATATAGATGAAATAGAAAAAAAAAGGTCGAATAAAGATTCACAATATTCTCATCGATAAATGTTAAAAACTCCAAAAATATGGATTGAATAGAGAAAAAAATTTTAGACGAACAAATAAAGAATAAGCCGAATAAAAAAAGAAGAAGAGTCATAGAGATTTATATTTTTCTCACCAACATAAACTAAAATAAATATTTCAATTGAATAAAAAAATTGAGTATAATCACCAACAATAAATAAAAATATTCTCGGAATGCTTTATTATTCTTAATGTAAAGTACAACATAAAAAGAAAGAGTATTTTTGCGTTTGAGTAAATAAAATAAATATATTATTCATCTGAAATTTCAGTAGTAAAAAGGTTTTATAGTACATACAAATAAAAAAATATGTGAAAATCATTATGATATATATATGTATTACCTAAATAAAATAATAATATTGCATGTGTAATCTAGCAATTTCGAAAAAATCTTTGTGAAAGAAATACTTTAGTAGTTGACCAAGTCTCCTACTCAATTATTGGCACACTCCATAAGCCATTATTACATCAATCGACAGTATTTGTTTCACACTCACCAAGCAATGGACGACACTACCCAATCATATTCATGATTAATTCACAAAGCAACTTCCTTTTTCAAATGGCAAAAACAATGTCAAATGCCTACGGAGTTTTTTTTTTTTTTGTGACAAAGATATATTCGAATTTATTTTTGTGAAATATAAAAAGCCCTCTTCTTATATAAAATCCACATGCCCACAACCCACAATCCATTATTCATAAATGAGTTTGTTTTGAGTTTGATTGTACAAAGAAATCCCTTAAGTAATAAATAGGAAGCATTATTATTACCTTGAATATGCTAAACCCTAAAACTAGGTTTGTTACGGATTTTTGTCCTAATTTAAATTTATTTAATTCATTCTTTGTTCTTAGTTTAGTTCAGTAAAGTTAATAGTACGTGAGTTAATAAAACTTGTAAATGTGAATGAACATAAAACTTCGTTTAGTTCCTTATTAGTTTCATGTGATATTGTAATTTACATTTTCCATGAGTTGTATTCAATGGGGGATTGTGTTTTACTAATGGATTTAGTGAAAAGAATTAAGTACGCATAAGTGTAATTAATGTATAGATTCTTTTATTTTAACAATTTTTTAAGGCTCATCAATTAATTAATATTAACTCAATAGCTGTTGGAAGAATATGGGGTGCACTAAATTAAATAATCCATTTACAAACTGAATACTAAATAAAATACAAGAAAATAAGGAAGAAAGATTTACTAATCTTGTCGTTGGATCTGGATCTAATGCAGAATCTGGATCTTCAAATGGAACTGGCGCGAAAACTGGATCTGGATATTGAATCGAGTCGAGATTGTATCTCTTTCCGCAAGACGTAAAACACCCTAGCAGTGCTCTGATTCTTGACGGAATGTTCCCAAAGATAAAATAGTTCTTCGTTTTCTGCAAAGTAGGACCGCTATCGCAGGAACTCTAGCGAACTAAGGAAGATGGAGAATTGGATCGTTACTAAATGCAAATGCTTTATGAATGAAATGCTCATTCGTAGATAACTTTAAGAATATTTCTGACAACTTTAAAGTCTTTTTTCTTCGTAGATAACTTAGGGATTTAAGATGTTTTTAAATGAGCTCGGATGATCCTTATTTATTAGGGTAAAATGAATTTATTATGAGATATTTTCTCTTCAAATAAGATTTTATTTAATTTGATTATGAGTCCGTACACCTTTAGAATTGGGTGTGTTTAATTTATTTAGGTCTACCGAATTTGATCTAGGCTCACTTAACTTGAATCAGCCCCACTTGATATATTTTAGGCTTGTTTAACTTGGATCAGACCCCCTTGACATATTTTAATTAGACTTGTTTGACTTGGGTATGACCCACTTGACTTGGCTTGAATTAAGCCCACTAGACTTAAATTTGGTCTCAAATAATTATAATAATTATTAATTATTTATTTATTTTAAGAATTAATTTATTTAAAAATCCATAATAAATAAATATTTAATCAATATTTAATATATGTTCATTCACATTTATATTTACTTAGCAATAAAATTTAATTAACTACAAATACCCCTTGCATTTTGTTCACTAAAAATTTTTGAAGTGAACAAATTACAATATATTTCTCTTTTCAAATCTTGTTTTGCAAATAAACTCCTCCAATATTACATAACAATATACGGATCAAAATATCTTTTTGTGAATGTATGACAATAATGACAAACACTTGTGTGAGACCGTCTCATGGATCTTGTTCCATGAGACGGATCCTTCCATACCCGTTTGAGCCACTATTTTGATTGTATAAATATTTTATGTCAATTACTTATTATTGAGAGTGATAAAGTAATTGAGCTCTGATTTCGGTGATAATTGAGTACGATTTGATCTTAAATCGATGCAAATCGGGATATATATGGAAAATTTATTAATCAGGGGCTGTTGAGGTTGTTTGAGCATAATTTCGTAGGAAACCAGGTTAGGAAAGTTCAGAATCGGAAGACACAGTTTTCAAGGTCCTGTTCGACCAACAATGGAGCCGTTCGACCAAGACCATGATGGTCGAACAGCGGTCGAAGGGCATGTGGAGGTCTTTCCAGTTAATAGAGGTCTCGTTCGACCAGGGAGTATGTTGTTCGACCAAGATATGTTGGTCGAACAATGGTCGAACAGCGAGGGAAATCAGATTCAGTGCACAGGTGGTCTGTTCAACCACCGTTCACCAAAGTCGAGTTGTTCGACCAGAATAACTTTGGTCGAATGGCATCGCGCGAGTCTAGATCTGTACGGTTTTACACCCCAGTACGTGTATCTGCGTGTTTTCATCTAAAATGCCCAATAAATGTCCATTGAAAGAGTTTACAAGTATAAAAGAGATGTAGTTTACATCAGAAAATGTACCGTAGACACCACATCCATTCTACACATCATCCAAACCCTAACTCCATCTGGAGGAGCTGTAGAGAGAGATTCATCTATCGAATCAAGTGGAGAACCAAGTGAAGATTCAAGATGGAGAGAGACGTGACGACTCCTATATCTAGGGTTTTATTTGCTTCTTAATTTATCTTATAATTTTTCAGACTATGGGTAAGATCTATCCAAATATCATGATTGTTCTTCACAACATCATGGGCTAGAACCGCTTCAGAGTTCTAGGGTTTATGAAGGTTTTGTGAGTTAATTGAACTTTCATGTGTATACTCCGTACAACACTACTTGTGATTTATTTTATATATAATTATGCATTTTAATCCATATTCATGGTCGTTTTGTACATTTTCAACTGTTATATATAGTCTGAATATATATCTTGGTTGTTGATAGAGCGCGTTTGATGAGAGTGATAATTCACGTATTTTGAGCTCCAATTTGTGTGAAAATTGAGTACGATTTGGTCTATTATCAAGACAAATCGAGTTGTTTATGGAAAATTCATGACTCGGGTGCTACTCAGGCTATTTTAGCATATTTGTATAGGAAAATAGGTCAGAAGTGCTCAGAATTGGAAAACATATTTTTCGAGGTGTAGCTCGACCACGAAGGTGTAGCTCGACCATGGAGGCATAGCTTGACCAACTTAGTCTGGTCGAGCTACACGACGGTAGTCGAGCTTGAGCATTTCAGCGGACAAAGAGGTGGTTCGACCAAGAGTAATTTGGTCGAGTTGCAGAAGTCTGGTCGAGCTGGGCATGAAGACGAAGTTCAGTTTATGGACACGCAGCTCGATCGTAGCTCGACCAAGGGAGTCCAGCTCGACCAAGCTCAGTCTGGTCGAGTTGGGACACGTCAGCGCTGAAATATTGGGATTTCACCTCCAGTGCGTGCATGTGTGTGTTTTCTAAAAAAAGCCCAGTAAAGGTCCATAAGAGAGCTTACAAGTATAAAAAAGAATGCAGATCACATTGAAAAGAGAGTTAGATTCCACATCCACCCTACACCACATCCAAACCCTAACTCTGTCCTACGGAGTTGTAGAGAGAGATTCGTGCAGCGAATCAAGTGAGAACTAAGTAAAGATTCAAGATGGAGCGAGAAGCGACGGTTCCCACATCTAGGGTTTATTTCGCATCTTAATCTTTCTTGTAATTTTCAAGACTATAGGTAAGATCTATCCAATCACCATGAACATTCGTCGAAACATCATGGGCCAGAATCGCTTTTTTAGTTCTAGGGTTTATGAAGATTTTAATTAGTCTAGTTAATTGAACTTCAGTGTGTATACTCCGTTCAACACTACTTGTGGATTTATTTTATATAAGACTATGCGTTTTTAATTCATACTCAGAGTAGTTTTATGCATCATTAACTGCTATATAGAGTCTGAATATATATCTTGGTTATTGATTGAGTGCGTTTACTACTAAGCAGGATTCCATGTTATGATTCTAAGTGAGGGGACTCCAAAACTTCATTAGAACAATCTTATAAAGAAGATAATTATATAGTACCTATAAAGGGAGATCATATCGGGTTAGAGTACTTAGTGCACGAGAAATAATTGATACTGATAGTACCTAGAAAGAGGGGTGTAATTATGTTCTTGCTCCGAGGTAATTCACACATGTTACACGCTTATCTGCTTGTTTCTATAGAGTAGATTTGCATTGTTCAGTGATTCGTCCATATTCCATAAGGCAGAGTCGGACATTGACATACGGAAGGAAGATTAATTACTGAAACTGGATGGCCTGCAGAGCTACCTATCTTCTTACTTGTTAACTCTAGTTTATTCTCTACTGTCTCTATTTTATTTGTTATTTAATTAATCTATTTATTAGTTTAATAATAATTCTCTAATCAAATTGCTAAACAATAATTTCCTTTAATTTATATAATAATAAATTGATAATCAATCGTCCTTTGGGTTCGATATATAATTTGGTCTCTTATCTAAACTACAATTACATCCTTCATACTTGGAGATTAATTGTATGTTTAGAAAACGCTTAACAGTATTCACTGCTGAATAGGCTTTCATGTTATGATTTTAAGTGAGGAGACTACGAAACTTCATTAGAACTATCATATATGAATACTTGTTGATTGAATTGTATTTGCGTTGATAAGTAGGATAAAGAGATTAATTTTATAGTACCTATAAAGGGAGATCATATCAGGTTAAAGTACTAAGTGCATGGGAAATAATTGATACTAATAGTAACTAGAAAGAGGTAAAATTTTCTCTTGGTCCAAGGTTATTCACACGTATTACACACATGTTGCTTGTGTTTGTAGAGTAGATATGCATGGCTTCGTGATGCATCCATAATCCACAAGGCAGAGTCGGACAGTATACATGAAAGGGATATTAATGAGTGAAACTGGATAATCTCAGAGCTACCTATTCTCTCACTTGATCACTTTCGTATTCTCTACGCTTATATGTTTTATTGTTATTTTAATTATTTATTTAGTAGTTTAATAATTATTCCACACTTAAATTGCCAACTTAAAGTCTTAATTAATTTAGTTAATAATTAAATTGATAATAATCCGTCCTTTGGGTTCGATAAATAACTTGGTCGCATATCTAAGCTACAATCACATCCTTCATACTTAGAGATTAATTGTGTGTATAGAAAATGCTCAATACTTACTGTGTAATTTAATGCCATATTTTGACAGATGAGTGATTAGCCATAGTTTAGTAGAGAATGACCAATTCAAGAAATTATCGAACCCAAGGGAGGTAGGCACTAGTGCTTAAGCGATCTCATGTTTGTTGTAATTTTATAGAGATGAATCATCAATGGGATTGGTTGCAAACAATTAAATGACAAGTGATCAAAGCAAGTAATGATCAATCAACAAGATGGATGGATGGATGGAAAGTGGTTTACCAAATTGATTAAAAGTGAGATTAACAACAATTAAGAAGTGGAAATTCTATGAATTATGTATCAAATTCATATGTATCATGGATTGAAGACTAAGGGCCAATACTAAGATCACCTAAACTCCCTCTCGAGATGGATAGGATATGAATATCAAATAGCTCAATGGATTGGTTCTCACTTAAACAATTCCAACTAGGTACTAAGCTTAAATGAGAGTCCCTTCACACAATTAATCAATCTCTCGATCAAACCAATCACATGTCCTACCAAAGGGTTCTAAACTATGAAGGACTTCTCAATCTCTTCACAATCTATAATGCACATGAAGTGTTTGATGAAATGATTCACTTAATTATCCTAAGCATATAATTGATTTCTCAATCTAATCACATATCTAGAACAACTAAACACACAAATCATCAATACAATTCAAGCAATTAATAATCAATGGTAGAAAATCATAGATCCAATCAACATATATATGAATTTAAATACACAAATCCCCAAAATTATCCAACAACTCTCATGTTGCTAATCTCACAAGGGAGATTAGTCTACCATATTAAGAAGGAAATGAACATAGACATTAAGATCCTTACAAAACATGATGAAACTATGAGGTTTAATACAAGAAATGAATGGAAACTCCCTTGATGTCACTTCAATGGTGATTTCCTTCCTTCCCTTGTTATCTTCCTCTCTTCCTTGCTTCTTTTCTTCAATTGGATGAAGATTTTGATGGTAGGATGATTGTAGATCCAATGGATGGTGAATGGATGAAGATGATGGTGTAGAATGGAAGAAATGGTGTGTGAGGTGTGTTTGGAAGGGTGGAATTTCGGATCTCATCTCACATATTGAAGTATTGGGTATTTATACCCCTTGGGAGGCTTCTAGAAGGATTCTGATTTTTTTCCAGGATTTTACACAGCACGAGTCGTGCTCTGCCACACGGCCATAAGGTGGCCGTGTCGTGTAAACTGATGCTCGCGCACGGCCTTTTCTTACAGGGCCGTGTTGATGACACGGCCCGTGTTGGTGCTGGCTCCTGTATTTCTTCAGTGTTTTAGCTCGTTCTCCCTCGTTTCAACTCCGAATTGAGATCCGCTTTTTCCTACGTCTTCCTTATCATATCTAGCATCAAATAAAAATTGAAAATTATAGGTTTAAGCTCATTCACACACATTTCCATGAAAACACAAAACACAACCAAATAACACATAAAATACGGATAAAAATATACGAAAACACACATAAAAAGATACTAAAATTTAGGTGAAAATATCACTCATCAATGAGCCAATACAAAGTTGGATTCAGACTATGCTGAAAACGGAGGAAGCTGAAAGAGGTTTATTTGTTACTTTTCTATGAATTATTTGGTGGGGAAGGAATGAGCTTGTCTTTAGGGGAAAAGAAATTTCAAGCGATGAATTGCTACAAAAAAGGGTACGCCACCATCCACAATACATGGAGGCCTCAATGATACATGGAAAATTGGCAAACATGGAGAACAAAGATACTCGCTGGAAACCTCATGTTGTAACTATGATAAAGCTGAATATTGATGCATCTGTCAGAAAGGGATTTGGAGAGTCAATAGCAAGGGTGGCACGGAATGATAGTGGAGATGTTCTTTGGTGTTTTGTCGAACGATACTATGGAATTTTTGAGGTGGAGGCTGCAGAGGCTTTGACTTTGGAAAGGGCTCTTGATATTGCTATGGAATAAGGACATGGGGAGATCATCCTGGAGTTTGATTCTCAGATCGTTGTCAATACTCTGTTAAAGCAAACTCAAAACTTTACTTATCATGGTAGGATTTTACAGAGTATTCTTAGAAAAGTTTCATGTGTTAGATACATTTCCTACAGTTGGACTAGACGGAAAGCCAATATGGTGGCGTATCCCTTAACTGGTTTTGCTTTCTCTTGTGATTCTTCTTTCTTTTTTATTAATGTTCAAGACATAATTGTGAACCATATTTACATTGATATTAGCTTTTCCTATTTACAATAAATTTAATGCCATATTCGCACCGCAACAAGATATCACCCAAAAAGGTTGCTTTATTTTTTAAATATATAGCGTTAAATTCAATTAAACTATTTCATAAATAATTTATAAGATTAAATAAAGAGCGATAATATTTTTGATGAAAATTGATATTATAATAAAGTAAAAGGTGATATCTATCTTTATTTATGATTCATGAGTTTAATAAAAGTGATAACATCTTTAATTAAAAAAAATATTTAATAAAAAAAAGTGATATACTTTCAATTGTATTTTATACCTATTTTCTTTCTTATCCTAAATTTAACACTATATTTTTTTATACTCGAATTGACCAAAATACTATTTATTCGAATATTCGAGCAATGCATTATTTTCGTGTTAATTATTTTGGTATTAAAAAAAAGTGTTAACACAATTTCGTGTTCCAATTCGTGTGCATGTTAACACAATTCGTGTTAAATAAAAAAAAAATTAAAAAGAAAGGTGTACAATTTGTGTACCGTTACGCGTGAATGTATTCTCATTATCGTGTTAAATAAAAAGAATTCACACAATTCGTGCACTAATTCTTGTACATGTATACACAATTCGTGTGCATGTAGCCATGTATTCTCACAATTGTGTTAAATTAAAAAAAAAATTAACACAATTCGTACTCTAATTCATGTACATGTATGTCCATTCATGTACCACTTAACACAATTCGTGTTAAAAATAAAACACACACAAATTTTTAAACGAATGCATTATTTGACACAAATTGTCTTCGAATGAAGCTTAAATTCGTCATTTCTAGTAAAAAAAGATATACTCTTATAATTAGAGCAACAAAGAAAATCATTATATTTTAATGGATATTGTATACAATTTCTTCTAAAATAAAAGTGATAATTTTTTAATAAAAATAATAATGTCTTATTAAAAAAACATGTTTAATTAAACTTTTTCGTTATAGCAATATATTAAATTTAGTTCTCCTTATTTCTGATCAAATATTTCATTTATAATTTAATTAAAATTTAAAATAAAAAAATTAATTAAGATTAGTGTAATTTAAATAAATAAATAAATTAAATAAAAAAAGGAAAAGCAGGATGACTATGGTTGTCTCAGACAAGACTCACCCACCAATAATTTGTTTTGACGCGCATCACCTCTTGTTCGTAAGGCCACGTTATCCCACTATCTCCTTCATATCAGCAAATTTTATTGGGCAAGTCTTGTATGAGACTATCTTACGAGATTATTTTATATTTTTTAAATTAGTTATCACTTTCGTTATAAAATGTTATCACTTTTTATTTATACTATATAATCAAATTATTCCAGCGCTCAGTAGGTCGAACTGGTTGTTAGACCATGGTCGAACAAGGCCGTTCAAGTCGAACAAAATCCCTTATTACATGAACGACCTTGGACCGTAAAAATATGAATTTGACTCAAAAGGCCTTGTTCGACCATAGTCCAAGTTCGTGTAAGCACGTGTTTTTACATGAAAAGGTCCGGAAAAAAGATATACTCAGATATTCAGACAACTAAGAAGAGTTCATATGTTCAATTTTCACATAACAAAGGTTACGGAGCCACATCAAGCACAGAAATCTGCAGAAATAAAATTTATCATCCTCTCATCTTTGTATACTCCCGTCTCCCAATCATAATTTTCAAACTATCTTTCTCTTTGCAGATTTTCTTGTCAATCCCAGAGTTGCAAGATCAAGCCTTAGCTAAACCACAAGAAACTAGCAGTAATGTGACTTTTCTCCCACTGAAGTGATTCATCCTTTTCCGTAATTCTTGTCTTCCTTTCTTCTGTGTGTAATTAGGAATGCTGATTTATCTACCACTTCCTTGCAGAATCAAGTCACCATTGAAATAATACTTCCTATGTTCTTGCATTATGTTAAAACGTTTACATTTACATTTAGCACCTGAAAAATTCGCTTTTTATGATTATATCGTCAATAATCTAGCAAAAGGAGGATTATTCAATGCAGACTCAATGGATAACGGAGATGGAGTAGCGGTTGGTTGGTTAGGAGACCCTATCTTTAGAGATAAAGAAGGGCGTGAGCTTTTTGTACGGCGTATGTCCACTTTTTTTGAAACATTTCCGGTCGTTTTGGTAGACGGCGACGGCGATGGAATTGTTAGAGCGGATGTTCCTTTTAGAGGATTAAGAAAAATAGTATTTAAATGTGTATTAGGGTGAGAGAAATAATATTTTAATAAATAGTTAATTAAAAAAAGGAACAATTATTTGTACCTCGAAATTACTATATATACCCCAAAAATATATAAATTAAATCATCTTTAATTAATAAGACATAATTACCCTTATAAATCTTATATTTGATTGGTGCAATGACCAAATAGAACAGAATCAAAATTCATTTATCTTATTGTTCGATTGCAACAATCGAATATAATCAGAATTGTGATTTTTTCTTAGCATGATTTGCCATCAGCCAGTTAGTGCCAATCTGACTTCGTAACAGGACTAGATTCGAATGACAGCATCAGCGGCAGAGATTTTTTTTTCGGAAAAGAAATGAGGGCTGAACTCTCTATATTGCGGCATATGAACGCTGAGAAGTGACTTTGGGAGTTGAGCCTGATGGCTTTCTCTAACCTTCTTATTTCATCAATATATTTTGGGTCATCATAAGCTTAAACCTAATTTAAATAAGGTCCATAATATTTCAATACAGCTGATGGGCCCAATAATTATCTTGCATATGGCCCAAGCTTTACTATTATGAATTAAATCCTCAAAATACCGCAACTCCAACACTATTTGTTTTCCGTCAATTTAGTAGAGTGTGTACGGTGTAGTTTTGTGGTTTTTCTTTTTTACATAAGTTAAATTGTACTTCCTCCATCCCGCGTTAATGATGATGTTTGCTCTTTGTATAGACATTAAGAGATAATATTTTAATGTTTAGTGAGGTGAGAGAAATAGCATTTAATGTAAAGTTGGTAGTTATATTAGTGTTGTGTGTGGCCCTATATAATTATTTTGTATGGGTCAACTTGACAAAAAAGAAAAGAAATGTAAACTTTGGAACAAATCAAAATAGAAAACGTAAACCTTAATACGTGATAGAGGGAGTATTGTTATATACGATTCGATTTAGTAATTAATTGTAAAGCGCGACAATTTAAATAATATTGACTATGCGATTTCGAACTGTTTAATGGTTTCACTTATATATATTAACATGCATAAATATATAATTAATAACATGGTGTCCAAACAAAGTCTTCTAAACAAAATTTTTTCCACATAAAATAATATATACCAAACAATACGCTCAAACAAGAACAACCTTTCCAATAAGTTCAAACAATAAGTCCAAGCAACAATCTATTATCCAATAAATCCAAACAATAATATGCAGTCCATTACCTGTTAGTCCAAACAAATAAATAATAACTTCAAAGGTTCATAATTAATAAAAATATTATCCTTATAACATACTACCTCCGTCCGCCACAATGGGTGTCATTTGCTTTTTGGCACGTGTATTAAGGAGTATTATTATTTAATGTGTAGTGGGTAGTTGTATTAGTGGAGGTATGAGTCCCATTTTTTAGTTGTATTAGTGGGTGTGTGGGTCCCATATGTGTAAAAAAGAAAATGAGACCCTTGGGGGCGAACACCCAAAATAGAAAAATGAGACTCTTTGGAGCTGACGGAGGGAGTAATATAATTGCTTTCAATGTCTTCTTAATTTTAACAGAAGTAATATTATGAAGTATTACCGTTCGTTTGGTAACCTTTAATACGGGATCACAAGAAAATTTGTACCCTCTTTCATGGCATTTGGTACCCTATATACTTTTATTAAAAGCCCCTATATTACCGGTTTGGATCTCTTGTTACAAACCGTTGGATAATTTACACGTAGGATAGACTAATTTATACCCTAACAATCAATCCTAAGGGGAAAGGTTGAGATTTTTCTCTCCGCATACGTGTCACTCATCTAATGCGCGTAACAGGAGATGTAACACCAAAATGCAATAGGACATCTAAGATCCTGTATCTTGGCTCAATTAATTTTATTGTTTCCTTCTACATTTGTTATATCACCCAAAGTGTAGTATTAATATTAAAGATGTAATAGTATATTCAAATAAAGGGTTTAAAATCCTATAAATTAACCTCCTCGCTCCATCATCCCTTTCCACATCATATCTGCCTGTCACGTAATGAACTGAAAATCCATTAAAAATAGCTTCTATACTGTCATATAATTTACCATAGTAAGGAAAGAAACAACTTTAATTAGAATCAAGAAGAATTACAATTAATATGCGAAGAGGAAAACAAGATGGATGCAAACTCAAAATTGACGATCCCTCATTCTAAAGAATATTGTCAAATAATTTTCCAACTTTAAAATTTCATTTCTGTAATTTTTCTAATTTTATCTGCATAACGAAAAAAAAATTCTTCTAATTCATCTAATTTACCAATTTGATGTTCTCAAAATTCGATTTCTTGAAACCGATTTTCAATTCTCTACTATGGAATGAAAATTTGGGAATCTGGAAATGGCGAGTGTCGTGAATTCAGTGTATACCAGACAAGATAGCAGAGAATAACATAGATCAACAACAACAAAGTCTAAGAATATATATGCAAGAATTCAAAAGGACATAAATTTATAGTAGTTCTGATCGCAATAGAAGCATGCATAAGGGTTAATGGCACGTGGATTATGATCATTGGAGGCTTGAGAGTGATCATAATATGCTACATGTGAGCTGGAACTAAGAAAGATCAGTTGAACAAACCAAACAACTCAACTGTCAAAACTGCCAATTTGGTGTGGTATTGAGCAGCCGACTTTTGGAGCAGTTTTTGAGTGGTTTATCGAGCTACCTGGAATCCGCCAGATGGTTGCATCTAAACTACTAAGTGAGGGCTATCTAGTAGAGGTTTAACCGGATCAATAGGTTGAGGGGTTAGATAGATATAAGGGCTCAAAATTGCTTGATCACACCAGTTTTTTTCAGTTTTTACACTGAGTTTGACAGTTTGCTAGCTTCGTTTTTCTTCTTCTTGTTGCAGATTGAGATCATTCCAATCTGAGTTGTAAGAATTGAGTGATAATAAAGTTTTTTCTCCCCAAAGTGGATGTAGGATATTCATATCCGAACCACTATACATCTTTGTGCAAGCTTTACATTTCATATTCAAGTTCAATCATTTTATGTTGGCATATTCTTGAGTGTTTGTGAGATTCTTGTGCGTTTATCACATCAATTGGCGCAGTTTGTGGGAAACAGACACACAACAAGCATTCAAGATGAACACTACAAGATTTGATGTTGAAAAGCTATTAGAAAAGTCAGATTACAACCTATGGAAGCTAAAGATGAAGGCAGTTCTTATGCAGCAAGGTTTGATGGATGCTTTGAAACCTCCTCCACCATTGAAGATTGAAATTCTCAGAGACCCTCAGACTGCAGCAGGTGGTGTAAGAGCTCCAGTGGATGATCAGGTGCTTCAAAAAGCCTATTCTATAATAATCCTATGTTTAAGTGATAAAACACTTAGAGAAGTATCAAAGGAGACAACAGTTGTTGGGGTATGGAATAAATTGGAAGCTCTGTTTATGGTCAAATCATCTGCAAATAAGATGCATTTGAGGCAAAGACTTCATGCCTTCAAGATGACTGATGAAGGGTCTCTAATGGATCAAGTTGATGAGTTCTGCAAGATCACAAATGATCTTGAAAGTGTTGATTTCAAGCTCACCAGTGAAGACAAGGCCATCATGTTGTTGTCTGCTTTGCCAAGATCACAGAGGCACTTCAAAGATGTCGTTCTCTATGGAGGGAAGGATGTTGTGATGCTTGAAGATGTATTTAAAGCACTTAGATCAAAAGATCTAGAGGAGGGGGCTGACAGTAAAGAAAAGTCAGGAGCAAAAGTACTCTTTGCCAAGAAAGGAAACCAAAACAAGAAATGGAACAAGGGAGGAAATTCTGATCAAAAGAAGGGTGCAATAGGACAGTCAACTGGGAAGAAGTGTTATTATTGCAATGAACCTAGTCATTTCAAGAAACAATGTGCAAAATGGAAGGCAAGCAAGTCCAAGAAAGCTGACGCATCTGCTGGAAATCAGAAGAACTAGGTTAATCGGGTTGGTGAATTACAAAAATAATGCTGGTATGGAAGGTATTGAAGCTATTGAAGCTCTGGCACATCATCAGATGTGTCTGTTGAGTGGGTATTGGATTCAGGGTGTACATTCCATATGACACCTATGAAGCATTGGTTTGAGGAATTCAAGCATCAGGAAGGAGGATCAGTATTATTAGGTAATGATCATTCTTGTGAGATAAAGGGAGTAGGATCCATCAGATTGCTTATGTTTGATGGAGTTCAGAGGCTTCTTAGGAATGTTAGATATGTTCCTGGATTAAGAATGATCCTCATCTCCCTTGGGATGCTTGATACTCAAGGGTATGATTCAAACCTGAGGATGAGAGTTCTCACAGTGACTAAGGATGATAGGATAGTCATGAAGGGAACTAGGAGATCTGAGTTGTATTTCTTTGATGGGAGTGTTGTTGTAGGGCAGATACATAATACTGATCAGCAAGATGATGCCAAACTATTACATGGTAGGTTGGGACATGTTAGTGAAAGAGGAATGCGAGAATTGGTAAAACAACAGCTGATCAAGTTTAATACAAATGATCAGATCAGACAGTGTGAGCATTGCATTCTTGGTAAGTCCAAGAGAATTAAGTTTGGTGAATCAGAACATACAACCAAAGAAAGGATGGACTATGTTCATTCAGACCTCTGGGGACCTTCAAAGACTATAACCAGAGATGGAGGAAGATACATAATGACCATAATTGATGACTACTCAAGGAAGCTGTGGGTTTATGTTTTGAGAACTAAGGATGAAGCATTCTCTACATTCAAGACTTGGCTAACAGAAACAGAGAATAACACTGGGAGTAGTTTGAAATACTTAAGGACGGACAATGGATTGGAATTTGTGTCTGAAGAGTTTAATTCATACTGCAAGGAGAGGGGGATTAAGAGACACAAAACTATCCCTGGAACTCCACAACAAAATGGCATTGCAGAAAGAATGGATCAGACACTTTTGAAAAGAATTAGATGCATGCTGAGCAGTACAGGCTTAAGTAAGATGTTTTGGGAAGAATTAGCAGCAACTGCAGCTTATTTGATCAACTTATGTCCTGCTACAGCTCTAAAATTTAAAACTCCAGAAGAAGTCTGGTCAGGTAAGGTCCCTAGCTACTCATATCTTAGAGTTATAGGCTGTCAGGTCTATCCCCATGTGAAACAGGATAAACAGGAACCTAGAGCACTTAAATGTGTTATGATTAGTTATCCTAAAGGAGTAAAGGGGTATAAATTGTGGTGTTATGATGAGAACATGCTCTTGGTCAGTAGAGATGTTGTTTTTATTGAATATAATATGCCATTGATCAAGGATGATCAGAGAAGAGAGTCTGAGCTTGAGGTGGAGCTTCAAAACCTGAACAGATCAGGTGAAAGTGAAGAGAACTCCACTGGCAGAGGTACATATGAAGTATCAAGGGTTAAAGAACAATATAATACTTATTAACTTGCAAGAGACAGACAAAAAAGGACTATAGTGCCACCTGCAAGGTATGTGCAAGCTGATATAGTGTCATTTGCACTATATACAACAATTGAAGTTGAAGCTTATGAACCAAGAAACTACACTGATGCATTGGCAAGTCAAGACTGTAATAAGTGGCTCATAGCCATGGAAGAAGAATTGTTATCCCTAAACAAGAATGGAACATGGAGAATAGTTGACAAGCTAAGGTCTCAGAAGCTAGATGGATGTAAGTGGATTTTCAAGAGAAAACCAGCACCTACAACTGAAGGTGGAGTAAGATATAAAGCTAGGCTAGTAGCTAGGGGTTTTTCACAGAAGGAAGGGGTAGATTACAATGAGATTTTCTCACCTGTGGTTAAACACTGTTCAATCAGAGTATTACTAGCACTAGTGGCTCAATATGATCTTGAGCTTCATCTGATGGATGTAACTACCGCATTTCTACATAGGAAGTTGGAAGAAAGTATCTACATGAAGATACTGATGAATGATGTTTTCACCTAGATTTTAGTGTCTTTTTATGTATTTTTTGTGTATTTTTATCAGTATTCATGTGCTTTTTGGTGGAGTTATGTGTTTTTATGGAATTGAGTGTGAATGAACTAAATCATATGTAAAACAGATGAAAAAGAAGCAAAACAGAGACGGAAGATGAAACAAAGAAGAAGAAAGAGGGTAGCAGCAACACGACTGCCCGTGTCAGGCATACGAGTCGTGTCGCAGCACACGACCCATGTAGCCAACACGGGCTTATAAGGGGAAGCCGTGTGGGGACATCAATTCATCCAACACGATCATCCATTGGCCGTGCGTCAGCACACGACTCGTGTGCCATCTTGAGTAAAAGTTAACCGATAAACCCTGACACGACTCAACTCGTGCTGCAGCACATGAGTCGTGTCGGTGCTAGAACAGGATTTTTTTACACATCTTCTTGAAGGTCTCCAAGGGGTATATATATCAATTCATTCAACATTTTAAGGGAGAGAGAATCCGAAATTCAGCTGCTCACACACCTCACATACCAATTCTTTTATTTTACACCATATCCTTCATCAAATTCATCCATCTAATCACTCCATCATCATCTCACCATAAAGTCTCCATCCAAATCAAGTGAAGAAGTAAGGAAGAGTGGGTGATCACCAAAGGAAGAAAGGAAATTCAATTGGATCCAATCCAAGGGAGTTTTCATTCTAATTTTGTGTTAATCCAATAGTTTACCATGATTTGTAAGGTTTCTAATGTCTATGTTAAGGATCTTATAAAGATTGTAGGCTAATCTCCCTTGTGAGATTAGCAACATGAAAGTTGTTGGTTAATTTGTAGATCTATGTAATTAAATTCATATGTTGATTGGGATATTTGATTTTCTATCATTGATGCTTAAATGTCTTGAGATCTATGATGTTTTGTGTGTTTGATTGTTCTAAATATATGATTAGATTGAGAGATCAATTATATGTTTAGGATAGTTGAGTGAATCATTTCATCAAACACCTCATGTTCATTATAAATTGTAAAGAGATTGAGAAATCCTTTAGGATTTAGAACCCATTGATAGAACATGTGATTAATTAGATTGAGAAGTCAATTAATTATGTGAAGGGACTCTTTAATTGAACTTAGTACCTAGGTGGAATAGTTTAATTGAGAACTAACCTTTAAACTCTTTTGAGATTGTGAAAAATATCATCCTATGCATTTCGAGAGGAAGTGTAGGTGATATATGTGTTAGCCCTTAATCTTAACTCTTGATACATATGAGTTTAATGCATGAATCCTTGAATTGTCACTTCATTAGTGTTGTTAATCTCACTTCTACTCAATTTGGAAAATCACTCATCTTTTACTATTTTATTTGCTACCCTTACATGCTTTAGTAATTGTTATTTACTTGTGTTTCGAAAATCAATCATTGATGTTTAGTGTCTATAAAATTGCGATAAATGTGATCTCGCTTAAGCTCTAGCATCGACCTCCCTGTGGTTCGATAAATTCTTGAATTGGTCAACCCGACTACAAGTTATGGCTAATCAAATGGCGTCATTGCCAGGGAGACAACGGTTTCTAGTAGCTTGAAGAAGGATTGTTTTGAGTAATCTTACTATAGACATTTTTATTTTATTTGTTACTTGTATTTGCTTTTGAAAACCTTGTTCTAACTTCTTTTGCTTTGAAGGTGTATGCAAACAAGATCCAAGGGAAAACAAATAGAACCTATTGATTTGGAGATTGAGCATACGTTGAGAAGAAGAAGAAAGGAGAACAAAACCAAAAAGAGTAATACAATGGAGAACAATCAAGATGAACATGTTGACATTGAGCATGAGGGATAGTGCAAAATGTGCAAGACAATGCACAAGTACCTCAAGTCAATGCAAATCATCCTCAGCAATCTCAACAACAATTTGGAGAGCTTAACGATCAAGCTTTGCTTCAACAAATGGTGCAACAAGATATGCTTCAACAAGGATTTCAACATGCTTATGCACCTCCTCACCAAGCTTATGCGCCACCACCACCTCCAGTGCATCGAGGGCCTCATGTTGATCCAAGGGTGATCAGGGATTTTTTTATGCCTAGAGCAATGCCCCAAATGATGGGTCCTCCAATCAATGCTAACAATTTTGAGATTAAGGCAGGCTTAATCAACATGGTGAGAGACTAACAATTTGGTGGTTTACCAAATGAGGATCCTAATGCACATCTTGCTCAATTTATTGAGATTGCCAATACTGTGAAGATAAATGGGGTGAGCGATGATTGTCTAAAGATGAGGTTGTTCTCGTTTTCTTTGAGAGATCGTGCTAGAATATGGCTCTCCATCATTACTCTCGGTACGTGCAACACATGGGATGAACTTGCACAAATATTTTTGAACAAGTATTTTTCACCTTCTAAGACGCTTAAAATGAAGAGCTTGATCACTCAATTCAGAAAATGCCTCACAATAGTTTTTATGAAGCGTGGGAAAGGTTTTAAGATATGCTTCGCAAGTGTCCACAACATGGTTTTCCAGAAAATCAACAAATGGGATTTTTCTACCAAGGTTTGGTGAATGGTCAAAGAGTTCTTGTTGATACTTCGGTGGGTGGATCCGTACTTGGACTGACTCCGGAGAGAGCTATAAGGATTTTTGATGAGATTGCTATAAATGTCTACCAATGACCATCAGAGAGAGTTAGTGGATGCTATGGATTTGAAAGCTTCAATCAATAACAACAGTTTAGTGTGAAGAGTGCTAGTGTGGAGCCAAGCATGCCTAGTGTTGAAATGATAGCGGCTGAGGTAATGAGACAAATGAGCTTGAGTCAAGGTGTGAATCAAGGAGTTAACATGGTGGAAGGGTAAATTGAGCAAGGGGTTCTTCCTCCGAATAGTGTTAGTGGAGAACAATGGGATATGAAAATGCCACGTGTGGAGGATGTGCAATACATGAAAGGAAGGAATTACCAAGGTAACTATTAAAACAATTACCAAGGTAATTTCAACCACAACCAAGGTAACTATCCATCAAGGCAAGGAGATTTCAATAGTCAAGAAAGTAGAAGCTCATACCCACAACAACAAAGGAGGTAAGATAACTTTGCTTATTCGAACCCGAACAATGCAGTTGCATATTCCCCGGGATATCATCCGGGAGCTAAAGCACCAAATAACGAAGGGAAAGCAACCACCGAAGAACTCATTGAGAAGTTGATTGCATCTAATAAAGCTCAAGATGAATTGAGAAGAAAGGTTGATGAAGCTAATGATAAGAGGTTCAAAAACTTGGAGTATCAAGTGGGGCAAATTGCCGATGTGTTGAGCGCGAATGAGAAAGGAAAATTTCCTTCTACCACCATTGTGAATCCAAAGGAACAATGCAAGGCAATTACATTGAGGAGTGGAATGAATTATGAGGGACCTTCTATGCCCATAGAAGATGAGAAGGTGGAAGAGAAGGAGATTGAGAAAATTTTGGTTGAAGAAGAGTTTGGAAGAAAGTGAGGTTGAAGTAACAGCAAATGATGAAACAGATGTGGTTAAATCGGAAATTTTTGAGAAGAAATGGCAATGAGCAAGGGCAATGAAAAAGAAAGAAGAAGAAATTGAAGTAGAAAGGGATAGTTAGGGAATTCCTAAAACACAAGTACCTATTCCCTTTCCACATCGATTTCTAAAGAAAGGATTGGATGAGAAATTTACAAAGTTTTTGGAGATTTTCAATAAAATCCATATAAATATACCCTTTGCAGATGCTTTGAGACAAATGCCTCACTATGCTAAATTTTTGAAAGATATAATGGCAAGAAAGAGGAGCTTAGTGGAAAATGAGACCGTCAACTTGACGGAGGAGTGTAGTGTCATAATTCAAAAGAAGTTGCCTCCAAAGCTCAAAGACCCGGGGAGTTTTATCATACCATGTGAAATGGGAAAGAATGAAGTGCATAAAGCTCTTTGTGATCTTGGAGCATCAACTTGATGCCTATGTCTATCTTCAAGAAACTTGGTATAGGGGAAGTAAAGCCTACATCCATAACATTGCAACTTGCGGATAGGTCTTTGACTTATCCTAAGGGGGTAGTTGAGGATGTGTTAGTCAAAGTTGGAAAGTTCGTATTCCCGGTAGATTTTGTAGTGCTTGACATGGACGAGGATGCAAATGTTCCATTGATTTTAGGACGTCCATTTTTGGCCACGGGAAGAGCTTTAATTGATGTGTACAAGGGGGAATTGACATTGAGAGTAAATGAAAAAGAAGTAGTATTCTCATTAAGAAGTGCTATGAGGCATCCGGATGAGAAAGAAGAATGATGAAGGATTGACTTGATTGATGAGATTGTTCAAGAGAACTTGCCATTTTTCTTATCAAAGGATCATCTTGAAACAAGCATAAGCCACTCTCTTACTTTATCTCTTAACTCTAACGCTTTTTTTTATTGTCAAGAAGATGATGATATTAATGATTGCTTACATGATTTGAATGCTTGTAGGGAAATGCAAGAAGAGGAAGCCAAGTTAATGTACTATGGAAAGAGGGAGTATCTTCCATTGGAGATCGAGCATGAACAGTCCAAAGTGGAAAAAGGGAAAGAAAAATTGAAACCACTACCCGATCACCTTATGTATGCTTATTTGGGAGACGAAAAGACCTTTCCAGTAATTGTATCATCTTCCCTTTCACCTATAGAACTTGATAAATTGGTAAGGATACTTAGAGATCATAAAAGTGATATAGGATGGAGTCTTGATGATTTGAAAGGTATAAGTCCCACTATTTGCATGCATCATATTAGGTTGATTGATGAGAATAAATCATGCATACGACCTCAATGTCGTTTAAACCCTATTATGCAAGAGATTGTTCGAAAAGAAGTTTTGAAATGGTTGGATGCTAGAATTGTATATGCTATAAGTGATAGTCCTCATGTAAGCCCTTTGCATGTTGTGGCTAAGAAAGGGGGATTAACCATTGTTAAAACGGAATTTGGTAAAGAACTTGCTACAAGGGTAAAAATGGGGTGAAGAGTTTGTTGTGATTATAGGAAGCTTAATGAAAATACTCATAAAGATCATTTTCCTTTACCTTTTATTGATCAAATACTTGATAGGTTGCCGGGATACAAGTATTATTGTTTTCTAGATGGTTACTCGGGGTACAACCAAATCATGATAGCCCCAAGGACCAAGAGAAACAACTTTTACTTGTCCGTATGGCACGTTTGCTTTCTATAAATTACCTTTTGGGTTGTGCAATGCCCCCGCCACCTTTCAACATTGCATGATGGCTATCTTTGGAGGATTGATTGAAAATGTGATGGAAGTTTTTATAGATGACTTTTTCATTTTTGGGTCTTCATTTGATAAGTGCTTGGCTAATCTTTCCTTAGTTTTGCAGCGATGTCAAGATACGAACCTAGTCTTGAATTGGGAAAAATGCCATTTTATGGTTCAAGAGGGTATCGTACTTGGTCATCATATATCGGAGAAAGGTTTGAGAGTTGATACGGCGAATGTTGTAGCCATTGAACATCTTCCTCCACCCAAGAATGAAAAAGTGGTTAGATCGTTCCTTGGCCACGCCGGGTTCTATCAACATTTTATAAAGGATTTTTCTAACATAGTCAAACCTTTGTGCAAATTGCTTGAAAAAGATGCTCCATTTGAATTTAATGATGAATGTCTCGATGCTTTTAGGGTCGTTCCAGATTGGAGTAAGCCTTTTGAGCTCCATTGTGATGCAAGTGATAATGCATTGGGAGTGGTGCTTGATCAAGTTAGGGAGAAGAAGTTCAGAGCCATCTACTATGCATCGAAGACGTTCAATGCTAATCAAAAGAATTATACCATAATGGAAAAAGAGTTTTTATCCGTGGTTTATGCTTTTGAAAATTTCGTCCATTCCTAGTTGGCACGAAAACAATTATTTATACGGATCATGCCGCCATTAGGTATTTGATGAATAAAAAAGATGCTAAACCAAGTCTAATTTGTTGAGTTTTTTATTGCAGGAGTTCGATGTAGAGATACGTGACAAGAGGGGGGTAGAAAATGCCATAGCCGACCACTTGTCACGTATGGAAAATGGTGATGAAGAGGGTACTATGGAGTTTATAAGGGATGTGTTTCCAGATGAAGAGATTCTTCTTGTGGATTTCCAAAAGATGTGCACTTTGTGTGAGACTGGGAGGCCGTGGTATGCGAATTTCGTGAATTATCTAGCTTGTGGCCTCAAGCCGGATCATCTCACCGAATATCAAAGGAAGAAGTTCTATCATGGTGTAAAGGAGTATTTATGGGATGATCAACTTTTGTTTAAAAATTGTCCAGATGGAATCATACGGAGATGTATACCGGAGGAGGAGAAGTTAAGTGTGATGGAAATGTGCCATAGTTCACCATGTGGAGGACATTTTGGATTTCAAAAGACGGGAGCAAAGATTCTACAGTCGGGTTTATTTTGGCCTACCTTATTCAAGGATTGCAAAGAGTACATCAAGTGATATGACCGGTGCCAAAGGATTGGAAGTATAGGGCAACGTGATGAGATGCCCATGAGGAACATTTTTGAAGTTGAAGTGTTTGGTGTATGGGGGATGGATTTCATGGGCCCATTTCCGCCGTCCAATGGTTACCTCTACATATTACTTGCGGTAGATTATGTGTCTAAATGAGTGGAAGCAATCCGGAAAAGAATAAATGATGCTTTAGTGGTCAAGAGTTTCTTAAAGAATAATATCTTTGCTAGGTTTGGAGTGCCAAAAGCCATAATCAATGACGGGGGATCGCATTTCATAAATAAGCTTATTGAGAAGCTCTTGAATAGCTATGGAGTGAAGCATAAGGTATCCACACCGTATCATCCGCAAACAAATGGCTTAGCGGAGGTGTCAAATAGACAAGTAAAGCTTGTTCTTGAAAAGACGGTCAATGGGAATTGAAAAGATTGGTCTTCTAAGATAGACGATGCTTTATAGGCATATCGAACGGCTTACAAGACCGCTCTTGGATTTTCCCCATATAAGCTTGTTTATGGGAAAGCATGCCATTTACCCGTGGAGTTGGAGCATAAAGCACTTTGGGCCCTTAGGAAGTTGAATTTTGAAGAGAAAGAATTTAGAAAGAAAAGGTGTCTCCAATTGGTTGAACTAGAAGAATTTAGAGAAGAAGCTTATTCAAGCTCAAGGATTTTAAAAGAGAAGCTCAAAAGATGGCATGATGAACGGATCAAAACAAGGGAGTTTATTCCGGTGGATAAAGTTTTATTATTCAATTCAAGACTTAAGTTGTTCCCCAGAAAACTTTGTTCAAAATGGACCGGTCCGTACCTTGTGATTGAAGTAAGAGATGACGGCTCGATAAAGCTTGAATGGTCGGATGGAAATGGTTTTGTGGTTAATGGTCATAGGGTGAAACATTACCATTCTCCCTCTAAAAGGAGTTGGTGTATGTTGACACCTTCTCATCTTGAAAGCTCGTATCCTTTTAGTAGTTTAGGGTTGTAAATATTTCTTTTTCTTCTTTTGTATTTTTGGCAAGGTAGGTGGATGAAGTTCATGAGTGGAGAAGGTATGGATAAGACACGGTGTGCTCATGGAAGTGTAACAGTATATCTTACCACTTTTTGCTAATTTCTCTTGAACATCTTGTTTCAATTTAAGTTTGGGGGGATATTGTGTGCTATGATATGTTACACTTTATGTTTGCATTCATTCTTGTGTTTTTAGTCAAATTTTGAAATTCCTCTCACGAATTCGATGTGGTTTTGGTCCGTTTTAATGGTGTGAAAGTTGATAGTCCTTTTGTTTTTTATACTAATTTTGAGCTAATGATGTTTTTGAGTGGTGAACATGAATAGGGAGTATTGGAAGCATTAAAATAGGGAAAGACAAGATTTAAAATTGAAAATTGGAGAAAACAGAGGCGCAGAAGCACGACTCGTGTCGCCAACACGGCCCTATAACAGTTGGCCGTGTGGTGACATTAATTTGACCAACATGGCCACACCTTGGCCGTGTGACGTCGCACGAGTCGTGTCCAGTGTAGAGACACGACCCGTGTACCCAACATGGACCTGTAAGGAAAAGCCGTGCTAGGGCATCAATTTACGCAACATGACCGCCTTATGGCCGTGTTACGTAGCACGACTCGTGTCGTGTTCAAAGCAGTGTTTAAAAATTCGACTGCTGGAACAAGCCCATTCATTCTTCTCTTGCACAAACACTTTTCCCGTAATGCGAATCACCTCCGAACTCCCCAATTTATCATCCAAACATCAAAAAAGTGGTAAGATTGTGTGATTGAAAGGTGACTCTCAAGGTTTAAACTTTAATTTCTTTCCATTTGATTCAAGAACACTCAAGGTATGATCTCTTATGCCCTAGTTTTCATTTGAATGTGTAAACTTTGAAATTCATGCATGGATTTTGGATGATAGAATGTTTGAAGCATATTTAGGATAATGAAACATGAATTTATGAGTTTACTTGTTGGATTGATTGAAATTTTGCAAGAATTAAGGAAATTGAATTTGGGGATTTTAAATGATGATTAACCTAGGGCATATGATGTTTCTAATTGATTAATAATGTTTCTTTGTAATGGTATTGTGGTGAAATAACCAAGTGTTGAGGAGTTGAGCATGAAGAATGGTGAATTATTGTTGAATTGATTGTGAAATATATGAATACCACATGCTCGATGAAATGCCTAAATGAAGTTTTGAATGGAATTAAAAGCTTGTGCATGAATCATTGTTGATATAAGTGATGCCCATTGAAATGGTGATAATTTATGAAAGAATGGAATGGAAAGAATAAGAGGTTGAACTTGATTGATGTTGTTGAAGTTGCTTGTATTAAAATGTGAAAATCTTCGAAATACATTACTTGTTATGCTTGAATACATGCTAGAATCATAACTTAGTTGAATAATTAGGGAGAATTCTAAGCATTGGACATTTCTTTCTTGAGTTGAAGTTGAAAGGTAATTTGAAATATGTTGTATATTGCAGATAGCTAAAAGAAGAGTGAGAAAACGTAATGAAGATTTCATTATTATTTAGACGAACATGGAATTATCCAACCTTGATGCAAAGTTGATGATGAAGGAAATACACCCAGATAATTTTGGAGTTGAGTTTTTAGAATGGGAGAAGTATGCATTAATGTGGGAATATATAATCCCCAAGATTAGGGCAACTCGATTTCAAGATCAAGCCACTATGGAAAGTCTTGGAATAGAGGGTGATATGAGAATCATGTTCCGTCGGGTAGAAATGGAAGAATTTTTCGACAAGAGACCTCCCACTTACCACCATCTGATAGCCGAGTTTATGAGCACCCTAGAGGTTTAGAAGGATAGGAACAAGTTTCCTTCCTCGATCAAGTTTCAATTAATAATCAGATGTGGGAGAAGGTTCCAATGAATAAGATAAATAGGTTCTTTGGATGTCCAATTATGAGAGGTCATCAAAGTTTTCTACCAGGAGGGGGTTTTAATCAATAAAACTGGTGGAGAAAATTAGTTGACGATGGAATAGAACCTGAGGAGTAAATTCTATACTCTTCAAAGGGGACATCTATAAGAAACCCGATCATGAGGTATCTTGAGAAGATTGTTTCAAATATAATTCTGGGGAGATTCGAAAGCGGGGCTGTTGAAGAAAAACAGTTGTACATCATGTACAATATATATCAGGAGTTTAGAGTAAACATTGCAGCTCACTTCATTCAGCATGTTGAGAGGGCAGCGAAAAGAGAAAACACTCAAGAAATTATGATTGGAGGAATGATGATCATGATTGCTCAAGGTTTGGGCATCGACCTTAGAGGTATGCCACACATGATGGATAATGAGGGACTCACACACACAACTCATAAGGATGGAGTTCCGATCGTTCATAGGAAACATGTATTGCTTAAGGCAAGATAAAGGAGCTCCATTTTCTCTCCCTGCTCCTGTGATTACCACAGTGCGCGGTCAAAGAAAGAAGCAAAATTTAGCAATGGCAGGTCAGAACCACTCTGCAGTTGTGAGAGTAGGAGATGAAGATGAACAACCGCATCAAGTGGAATTTGAAGAGCAAGCTCCAGAGCCTCCAGTATTTGAGCAAGAAGAAGATGAAGCCCAAGAGGAGGAGTTTCAGGAACAACAACAGTTTATGGGACCTGGAGTGGGGATTGCAAGGTGGAACTTTTTAGAAGATAAAGTCAAGGAGATTAGGGAGACTCGGCAATCACACGTGGATCAGATGAGAGAGTTTCGAGAGGAACAACAGAGACAGAGTGTGATAATGAGGGAGATCCATGAGGGACAGCGGAGGAGAGATTATAATGATGAGCAAGCACGTGCCCATTCGAACAACATGGAGGAGCTGCTCACAATGATGTTCAATTTCTAGTTCTCGGGGTCACCTCGTGCCTACACTCCTTGGGTAGCTTATCAAAGAACACCACCCCCTCCACCAGAAAATTGAAGGGAGTACTTTTAGTGCTTGACACTTCTTTAGCTCATTTTAGTTGATTTAGGGTATTATGGACTTGATACTTTATTTGTTGTTTTGGGATGTTTTATTTCTCTATTTAGGATTTCTTTTAAATTAAGGATGAGATGAGATGTGTTTTATCTTGATTATGGATGGGTGAATTTTGTGTTTCATTTCCTCTTGTGGTGAATTTTGTTCTTGTCTTGTGTTTGTTTTGTTTAGTGTTTGTTGTGCCCTTTTTTTTGTGTGTTTCCTTATTTTTTTTGTTTTGGTATGTTTGATGATTTGTTTAGGGATGTCGTGAGTCATTTTTGAATGTGAAGTGATGATATATTGTAGTGATAAGTGATGACAAGTTATGATTAATAATCTATACACTTTTAAATTATGACATATTTTATTTACCTTGTTCAATTTTTAGATGAATGTGGTGTAATAAGTTTCTTAAGGACCAATGCATAAGTTTGTGAGAATTTGAACCTCAACCATGCATACATGGTCTTTCTTCATGAGTGGATCGATTGAGTGTTGATAAGCTAGAACTTGCTCAAGGACTAGAGGAACGAACCCGATTTGTGGAGATTAGTGAAATGATCTAAGGCCATCCTGTTATCTAATTGTCATTGCCATATACTTCCCTACTATGAACATCATCCCTAGTCAACCACTTTGAGCCTTTAAGCCTACTTATTGTGATATAAGCACACTACAAACTTAATTACCCACTTAAGCCTTACATATTTACCCTTTAGTGTGAGTGATTGAGAAGATGGTAGTTAGAAAGGTTTGATGAGAAAGTAAAACGAAGAAAGGAAATGGTAAACAAGTCAGAATAAAAGATGAAAAGAGCAAAACAAAGAGTGAACATACAACCTCAAAACAAGAAAAATGACCAAAGCAACAACAAGATGCTCAAGAAAATAAAAATCCAAAAAAAGGAAGCATGCATTAAAAGAAGCTCAATTCAAGGAAAATTGATGATTAGTGCTTGTGATCATTAAAGAAAAGAAAGGAAGAAAGAAATTGTTAAGGAATGGAAGAAAGTAGCTACCTCTTCGATTACCTACACTTGCTTAGTCACTATTATCCATATTCTTCCTACCCTATCAAGGAACCTATCATTACATCTTAATTAAAGACCTTTTTGATCACTAATGGAAACTTTGGCGGTTTGTGAGTGTAGTTCACGAGCAAGCTTATAGCGAGTCGAGCCAATCGATTAATGAGTGAAGATTTACCCTACTTTAAAAAGTGTTGAGTGACATTCATAACCTATGTGAGGCTTGGACTAAGAAGGGACTATATTACACTTTGATTCTCTTTAGATTAAACTTTTTAATTTTTTATGTTATAAGTTTAATGTTGCAGGATGACTTAGCATAAATTGTATTTCTTATTGCTATTAATGTGATATCACTTACGTTCATTTAGTCTTTGCCTAGGTGAAAATCACTCCTCTTAGTTTATCATTTTTGTTGTGCGAGGACGCACAACACTTTAAGTTTAGGGGTGTGATGAGTGATATTTTCACCTAGATTTTAGTGTCTTTTTACGTATTTTTTCGTGTATTTTTATCAGTATTCATGTGCTTTTTGGTGGAGTTATGTGTTTTTATGGAATTGAGTGTGAATGAACTAAATCATATGTAAAACAGGTGAAAAAGGAGCAAAAACAGAGACTAAAGATGAAATGAAGAAGAAAAAATAGGATAGCTACAACATGGCTGCCCGTGTCAAGCGCACGAGTCGTGTCGCAGCACACGACCCGTGTAGCCAACAGGGGTCTGTAAGGGGAAGCCATGCGGGGACATCAATTCATCCAATACGGCCACCCATTGGCCGTGCGTCAGCACACGACTCATGTGCCGTCTTGAGTAAAAGTTGGCCGATAAACCCTGACACGACTCGACTCGTGCTGCAGCACACGAGTCGTGTCGGTGCCAGAACATAATTTTTTTACACATCTTCTAGAAGGTCTCCAAGGGGTATATATATCAATTCATTCAATATTTTAAGGGAGAGAGGATCCGAAATTCAGCTGTTCAAACTCCTCACATACCAATTCCTTCATTTTACACCATATCCTTCATCAAATTCATCCATCTAATCACTCCATCATCATCTCACCATAAAGTCTCCATCCAAATCAAGTGAAGAAGCAAGGAAGAGTGGGTGATCACCAAAGGAAGAAAGAAAATTCAATTGGATCCAATTCAAGGGAGTTTTCATTCCAATTTTTTGTTAATCATATACATGATTTATTAGGTTTCTAATGTCTATGTTAAGGATCTTATTAAGATTGTACGCTAATCTCCCTTGTGAGATTAGCAACATGAAAGTTGGTTAATTTATGGATCTATGTAATTAAATTCATATGTTGATTGGGATATTTGATTTTCTATCATTGATGCTTAAATATCTTGAGATCTACGATGTTTTGTGTGTTTGATTGTTCTAAATATATGATTAGATTGAGAGATCAATTATATGCTTAGGATAGTTGAGTGAATCATTTCATCAAACACCTCATGTTCATCATAAATTGTAAAGAGATTGAGAAATCCTTTAGGATTTAGAACCTATTGATAGAACATGTGATTAATTAGATTGAGAAGTCAATTAATTATGTGAATGGACTCTTTAATTGAACTTAGTACCTAGTTGGAATAGTTTAATTGAGAACTAACCTTAAGAGCTTATGAAAATGATCTACATCCTATGCATTTCGAGAGGAAGTGTAGGTGATATATGTGTTGGCCCTTAATCTTAACCCTTAATACATATGAGTTTAATGCATGAATCCTTGAATTACCACTTCATTAGTGTTGTTAATCTCACTTCTACTCAATTTGGAAAACCACTCATCTTTTACTATTTTATTTGCTATCCTTACTTGCTTTAGTAATTGTTATTTACTTATGTTTCGAAAACTAATCATTGATGTTTAGTCTCTATAAAATTGCGATAAACGTGATCTCGCTTAAGCTCTAGCATCGACCTCCCTATGGTTCGATAATTCTTGAATTGGTCAACCCGACTACAAGTTATGGCTAATCAGATATCAGAGGGTGTTACAGTTGAGAGGGCTGATACAAAGGCTTGTTTCCTACTCAAGTCTCTGTATGGACTTAAACAAAGTCCTAGACAGTGGTACTTGAGATTTGATGAGTATATAGTTGCCAATGGATTTCAGAGAAGTCTCTATGACAGCTGTGTATACATCAAGGAGGAGAACAGCTGTTACACATACTTACTATTCTATGAGGATGATATCTTGATTGCTTGCAAGAGCATTCAAGGCATTGATGTAGTGAAGGGATTACTCAAATCAGAGTTTGAGATGAAGGATCTTGGTGAAGCTAAGATGATACTAGGTATGGAGATAAGTAGAGACAGGTCAGCTGGTACACTTATGTTGAAACAGCAATCTTACCTTGTTAAAGTACTTAAAAGGTACAATATGGATCAATGCAAGTCTGTTACAACACCTGTTAAGCAAGGATTAACTCTGTCACTACTTAATGGAGCTAAATCGGACAGAGAAGTAGCTGAGATGAGCTGGATTCCATATGCAAGTTCAGTGGGCAGTCTTATGTATGTTATGGTTTGTAGTATGCCTGATCTTGCTTATGTAATGAGTTTGATTAGTAGATTCTTATGTTATCCAGGAAAGAAGCATTGGGAAGCAGTTAAATGGGCTTTGAGATATGTCAAAGGAACTGAGCAAATTAGATTGAAATTTTAAAAAAGAGAAGTAAAATCAGGAGCTGTCATTGGATATGTTGATGTTGATTTTGTAGCAAACTTGAATTCTAGAAAGTCTCTTACAGGGTATGTGTTTAATTTGTATGGTACATCAGTGAGCTGGAAGGCAAGCCATCAGTCTGTAGTTGCATTATCAACTACAGAAGCTGAGTTCATTGCCTTAACAGAAGCAATTAAAGAAGGAGTATGGCTTGTTGGTTTGCTGAAGGATTTTGATGTATTGTGACAATCAAAGTGCAATACACTTAGCTAAGCGTCAGGGATATCATGAAAGGACCAAATACATTGATGTTAAGCTATACTTTATGAAAGATATGGTTGAAAGGGGATTTGTTGAAGTAAGAAAGATTGATACAGCTGTGAATCCAGCTGATAGTCTCACTAAAGCATTGCCAGCATCTCAATTTGGGTTGTGCAAGACTTTAGTTGGTATGTATGAAGACATAGAGGTTGCTGCTCCTTAAAAGCAGCAAAGTGGGGAGAAGGGATCATCTTGAGCATGCATACTTCTAAGGTGGAGATTGATAGCAATAAAAGCATGCATGAGGGTTAATGACATATGGATTATGATCATTGGAGGCTTGAGAGTGATCATAATGTGCTTCATGTGAGCTGGAAGCAAGAAAGATCAGTTGAAACAAACCAAACAACTCAACTGTCAAAACTGCCAATTTGGTGTGGTGTTGAGCAGCCGACTTTGGAGCAGTTTTTGAGCGGTTTATCGAGCTACCTGGAACCGGCTAGATGGCTACATCTAAACTACTAAGTGAGGGCTATCTAGTGGAGGTTTAACCGGATCAATAGGTTGAGGGGTTAGCTAGATATAAGGGCTCAAAGTTGCTTGATCACAGTAGTTTTTTTTCAGTTTTTACATTTTGAGTTTGATAGTTTGCTAGTTTCGTTTTTTTCCTTCTTGTTGCAGATTGAGATCAATCTAATTTGAGTTGTAAGCATTGAGTGATAATAAAGTTTATTCTCCCCAAAGTGATGTAGGATATTCATATCCGAACCACCATACATCTTTGTGCAAGCTTTACATTTCATATTCAAGTTCTATCATTTTATGTGGGCATATTCTTAAGTGTTTGTGAGATTCTTGTGAATTTATCACGTCAAGTTTGATCTAAAATATCTACATCCACTTGGAGACTTGAAAATTTTTATTAGACGTTCTAATAATTACAATTGAAAATTGTATATAGAAATTACACAGAGAATCCAAACCACCTTACTTAAACCCCATCACCTCATCAATCCTTAAATCACAAACCATCACTTCCACTTCTCACTCTCTCCCCCACCACACTCTCTCTCTAACTGATGGTAGTAGTTTTTCACCTTGCTCTTCAAGACCTATCCAACATGATCATTACATGCAGACCCACGTTTAATGCTTTCACTAATGTTCCTATTATCGAATTCCGCTGTCCTAATGCAAAAACTCTGATAGTTTAAGGCATGTATGGAGTATGAGTTCTTCAAACTCACCAACCACACGGCGTATCCATGTAGGCCCGATTGGAGAACGCAGCCCTCAATTTCTTCAAGCTGTTCCAGCCCGAGAAGGATATGTCAGCCCCTCCCAACCCATTCGGCTACAGTAGCAAGAACATCGGCTGCAACAACGATGTTGGATGGGTGGAGTACTTGATGTTCAGCACCGACCTGGAACGCATCTTGCGAAACCTGCACGCCATCATTCTGTGGCTTTCTGAGACACTGTGGTAAGCCATCAAATTAATGATGAATACTGTATTATTAATTCCTTTGTTAACTCACTCATGTGTGTTTGTGTTTGGTACAGGTTGCTGACGAAGGAGTATGTAATCACAGTGAAGAACATGCTTGCGAGGTGATCGCCGAAGAGATGGGAATGGAGGCGAAGGACACCCTGAGCAAGATGATTAGAGACGAGTACAATGACTCATGTCTCAAGGTAAACCATTACCCAACTTGTTCGGAGCTGCAAGCGCTAAAGAGTCGGACCTTGATCGGGTTCGAGGAACACACGGACCCATAGATTATATTTGTTTTAAGGTCGAACAATGCAGCAACCCTGCAAACTCAGCTAAAGGACTCAACATGGGTGGCAGTCACACCTGACCACTCAACATTTTTCTTCAATGTTGGGGACTCATTGCATGTAAAAAGTCCCATGCATTATGCTTTTGCGCCATTTTTGTAATATCTTCTATATCATTTTTGTGTCATTTTCGTATATATCTTCTGTGTCACGCGTTATATGATTAACATATAGGAGGGAAAAGAATCACCCTCTCCTAAGTGTCATCCATCCAACTATATAGCACATGTGATAGTACTAAAATGACACAGAGAATCCGAAATGACATAGAGAATCCGAACCGCTTCAATACTATACTTGAACTCGAATCCAATGTTACTAATCTTTTTTAAGAAATAATGCAAGGGACCAAATCCTACTCTGTGCTGTCAAAGCCTCAAAGCAAGGAAAAAATGGGAAACAAAAAACATGAGTTCCATAAATTCGATATTTTATTAAATCAAAGCTTGTTAGAACGAATCCTAATGGACCAGAGTATTTTTTTTTAACGAACACTCTAACGAATGCAATTCATTGTTGTGCTTTGATTGGTTGTATAATTAAGATTATTTATAGTAATTAAATTCTATAATTTTATTATTATTATTATTATTTTTTAGTTAAATGTTAAAATTGAAGAAAATACAAGTAAAACGAGAATTAAAAAAAAGAAAAAGGGGGAAAATAAATGCAAAGTCAGAAACGACTCTCTACTTAAATTAAAACAAATGAAAATAGAAAGACAGAACCAGCTAAAATTTTCTCTAACCTCATTTGTTAACTAAATCACCCCACATCTAATTTGGAAGCCCAAATTGAATTCGATTGCGAGGCCCACCAATTCATTTCAATTCCAGCCAGCCCAATTTTTGTTTGTTTAGTGAGCTTGAATGGATTCTCCCCCATATCATATAAGTTGGGCCATTATATTTTATTAAATTAGCAGCAAGCTTTTGTTAAAAAGACACAATATTATATATTTTCTTTAATATATACAATATTGATATAATTTTATATTAAAAATTAAAATATAAATATTATCAATGATATCATTATTTTTAACGTTACTAATATCGTAATACTCATTCTGCAAACACATATTTAAAAATTTTGGCAACTATACAATTATATTTTAGGGAAAAAAGATTTTTTTGTCCTCTAACTTTACCCAATTTTGAATTTAGTCCATAAGTTTTTCATTTTTTGAAAATCATCCATTATATTTGCAGAATTTTGAAAATCGTCCATCATGTTTACCAAGTTCAACAAAATCGTCCATTTCAACAGGTCATTAGCAGGTTATTCTAAAAAATAAAAATATGTAAAATATATATATATATATATATATACTATTTTAAAAAAAATAGCCTCCACTAAGAATTTATATTATACTCTCTCCGTCCGTTTGAAAGAGGGCATTTTGCTTTTGTGCACGTTGATTAAGAAGTATTGTTATTTAATGTATAGTGGGTAGTTATATTAGTGGGAGTGTGGATCTCATATTTTAATTGTATTAATGGGTGTGTGTGGATCTCATGTATATAAAAAAAGAAGTGATACTCTTTTGAACGAACGACCAAAATGGAAAAAATATCCTCTTTCGAGCGGACGGAGGAAGTATCAATATTTAGTCAAATTTGCTCCACTTTAATAATGAGATTAATATTGTTTGTTTGATATACGGAAGTGAAACATGAAAAGTGAGATAAAATTGGTTGAATAAAAATATGATATAGATTAATTGGGGTGAAAATATTCAAATGACCTGCCATAGTAGGTCAAAGGACTAAAATATTGAATTTTATGAAGTTAATGGACTAATTTCAAAATTGTTATAAAATTAACGGACTAATTTCAAAATTAAAAAAGTTAATGGACTAATTTCAAAATGAATGAATGTTAGCGGACGAAAAAATCTATTTTTCCTACATTTTATATACTTTTTTTTGGGAAAATAGATTTTTTTGTCCGTTAACTTTGCTCAATTTTGAATTTAGTCCATAAGTTTTCACTTTTTGAAAATCGTCCATTATATTTGCAGAATTTTGAAAATCGTCGATTATATTTGAAAATTTTGAAAATCGTCCATCATGTTTACCAAGTTCAACAAAATCGTTCGTTTCAACATGTCATTAGCAGGTTATTCTAAAAAAAAAAAAAATATGTAATATATATATATACTATTTTTAAAAAAATAGCCTCCACTAAGAATTTGTATTATACTCTTTTCGTCTGCCCGAAAGAGAAAATTTTACTTTTGTGCACGTTGATTAAGAAGTATTGTTATTTAATGTGTAGTGGATAGTTGTATTAGTGGGAGTGTGGATAGTGGATGTGTGTGTATCTCATGTGTGTAAAAAAGAAAGTGGCCCTCTTTGGAACGGACGACCAAAATGAAAAAAAAGACCCTCTTTCGAGCGGACGGAGGAAGTATCACTATTTAGTCAAATTTGTTCTATTTTAGTAATGTGATTAATATTGTTTGTTTGGTATACGGAAGTGAAAAATAAAAAGTGAGATAAAATTGGTTAAATAAAAATATGATATAGATTAATTGGGGTGAAAATATTCAAATGACCTGCCATAGCTGGTCAAAGGACCAAAATGTTGAATTTTATGAAGTTAATGGACTAATTTCAAAATTGTTATAAAATTAACGGACTAATTTCAAAATTAAAAAAGTTAATGGACTAATTTTAAAATGAATGAACGGACGAAAAAATTTATTTTCCCTTTTTTTTATTATTACTATAGCTTACAATAATATGTTTTCTTTGATGGTTTTATTTGATTTGAATTGCCCTAAATGTTTTAAAATAAAATATATCGAATAAATGGTAGAACTGATCTATATATTAGATTAAGCATAAATAAAAAAAAATTATTATAATGTTTAATAAATTTGATTTTAAGTATAATGGCATGTATGATTAGATTAAAAACTAATTCTACATAATTTTGGATCAAAAGAATGGGCAACAAGCACAAAGGTTGAAACAAAACCAACCAACTTAGAAGCTACTTGGCCTAATTCCACGCGTTCTTTAACCGAACTCAGACTGCGACACAAGTTTGTGAATTATAAAAGAGAGCTACTTAATCGACTAAAAATATAAATTGAATTTGGGGATGACAAGAAGAGTGAACGATAAAGAAGAAGAGTTTTGGAGAGCAGAATTATCGCCAGACAAGACTGGAAATAGGATAAGAATGAATAGAGTTGGAAGGCCGATAACGGGAAGGATTGTGAAGTGATAGGGTACTTCCAGAAACCATAGAGGTTCCGCATGTACGTATGCTTGCACACGTTTTTTTTTTTTTTTATAACAATCGATAGGGAGATTGTAACAAAAATTATGACAAACTGTTAATGAATTTATTTTTTGAAATTTTTTTATAAAAATCGATAGGGAGATTGTAACAAAAATTATGACAACTGTTAATAAATTTATACTTTTAATCTGCTACTACTTTTAAATAAAAATAATTATTTCTTATGACAAGTTAGTAATTTTTTTACCAGTATTTTAAGTATGGTGTGTTTTAGTGCTCTGGAGCCCTATATGGAAGTATAAAATTGTAGAATTAGTTGGAAGAGTTTTTTAGAGTGTACTTCGAGTGATTTTTGGTGGAGGATAAACTGTTTGATTTGCTTTGCAAGGATCTAATCTTTTTTAAAGGTAAGATTCGAATTTTCATTCCGAGTATGATTTGTGCAAATAATGCATTCTCCCTCCACCCCTTTAAGGAGGGTCTTTTTTTCATTTTGGGTGTTACACTCAAAGAGTTTCATTTTTATTTTTATATACGCATGAAACACACACACACCCACTAATACAATTAAAATATGGGATATGCACTTCCACTACTACAATAACCCCTTACGCATTAAATAATAATATTCCTTAATTCACGTGTCAAAAAACAAAATACCCTCTTAGTGAGGGATGGAGGGAGTACGTAGCATATATCTTATGAGCGAGGCTCTTGTGCTCCGGGGACACCGTGCCCATTTACAATTTCCGTGCCTCTTTGTAATTTAAACCCCTAACAATATATATGTTTAAATAGAATATGGATGGGGGAGGTTGTGTTCCCATAGAGTACACGGCGTGCGTCCGGATGTGTAGGAGCTTTTGCCATATCTTATTAGGATTTTCAGATATTATGTTCATCTGTCTTTAACTTATTATTTCATGTATCTTATATTTTACTTTTTAAATAAATTACATGGGTCAATTAATGTTTCTTACATTAATCCCATAAATCCATCACTTCTGAGTATAATCTTTTATTATGTTACAAAGTGTCAATAAAATGTGAATTTGTGTAGTGAGATCATACAATATTTCTTTGGATTTTTTTTAAAAACTTATTTGAGATTATCTTACTTACGTATGACGGATAAAAAAATTATACTAAATCGATGAAAAGTAACAATGGTGCAACAAACTATTTAATGAATAATTTATAAATCGATAAAAAGTGATAATGATGCAACAAACTATTTCATGAATAATTTATAATAAATATAAAATAACTGATAACATTTTATAAGAAAAGTAATAACTAATTATAAAAGCTTAAAATAATTTATCCTGAGACGGTATTACATAATATCTGTCCAATTTCTTTTTATTAGGCCTATAGTGTTCCTTAGCTTGTAAATATTTCAATCACTATCGTTTAGTTTGAATTCAAATTAGTCATTATTATGCACAAATTATTTCGAATAAAATGGAAGCAAGTTAAGCATGTTAATAAGAATATGAGTTGGTCTCCTGTGTATAGAACACCGTGTTCCATAGAAACATAAAAATTTTTAGTATTAAACTCTTATATTCCCATAAAGGTACTCTGTGTCTCGAAATATACAAGTTTTTACCATAAAATATAATTAAAGAAAATTTAACAAACTTAAGCCTAGAATATTCATCTACCGGAATAAGTACGTCATTCCCTTCACCCTTAAGGATTCTAGGGGATAAATTTAAAACTATTTTATTTTAATTTTAGAAATAAATTTGAGGAGGTTGCTTGAGTAGATAATGTCTGAAACAAACGTTGGAAAAGAAATATGTATTGAATGACGATACACTGAATTTGAATAGTTGAGAGTAGAGATATCAAAATATAGTACTCCCTCCCTCCCAAATTCAACTTCACACTTTTCGTTTTGGTTCGTCCCAATTTCAACTTCACACTTCCATAAAAAGAAAATATACATAACTAATATCCCTCTAACATACTTTAATTTCAAAATTATCATCACCTTTTAAACACACATAACATACTTTATCATTTATTTATTACCCAAAAATATCAAACTACCCCCAAAAGTTACTCAAAAAATAATTTTTCTTAATTTGCGTGTGTACAGTAAATATGAAGATAAAAATGGGACGAAAGGAGTACTCCCTCCGTCCCGGGCAAAGGGTAGTATTTGCTTTTTGGCACGTGGATTAAGGAGTATTATTATTTAATGTGTAGTGGGTAGTTGTATTAGTGGAAGTATGGGTCCCATATTTTGAATGTATTAGAGGGGGTGTGTGGGTCCCATGTGTGCAAAAAAGGAAAGATGACCCTTTGGGTGGGACGACCAAAATGGCAAAAAGAGACCCTTGCTCTGGGACGGAGGGAGTATATAAATAACTTGTTATCCACGTCATTGATGATGCATGCAATCAGTGGTGTGGCAGAAAATAAAACAGCCATGTAGAGCACCCGTGTTACACCACATCGGATTTTCTACGATATTTTCGTACATCATCTTCTATGATACACGTATTATGATGGACATGTAAGAAAGGAAAAAAAACTAATCATTGTACCTAGGTTTAAGCTTTATTATTTTAAGATATAATTTTCCTCTCTTGTCTACATGTCATCATTTAATAATATAATATAAAAAATAATATATCAAAATAATATTATTTTAAATCCGATCTCCACCATTTAGCCTTTGTGTTATCATCTCTATTCATCCAATTGAAACTTCTCCATCACGTGAAATACATCCTAATCTCTTCCCACTTCTAAAATTAGGTGATGGAATTTTTAATTCATGTATCTATGCTATAAAATTAATGCTGTCATTTCCGATGTCCACGCTTCTCAATGTGTTGACCGAACTGTCGGGTCGGATCCAACCCGACCTTATATGTTTGCTTTATCCTCTTTGGTATTTCTCGAAGATACAATTAATTTTTTATTCATATTTTAGTTTCGTCATGGTTTATATATGTTGGAAAATTATTAGTGCATGTCCTTTACATCCGACCATAGGCGGTACACACCACATGGTGTAGAATCCATCACAATAACACACACGACCATAGGCGGTACACACCACGTGGTGTAGAATCCATCACAATAACACACACTCACCTCTATATCAGCTTATGAATAGCAACTTACACGTGACATTATATACTCTCTGGGTTAGCTAAATATACCTTATTAACTAAAGTGTATGTCATTTAAAATAAAATATTATATCATTATATACTTTGTGCATATGAGAACACAAAAGACCAACTCTACAAGGCTAAAACTTGCATGACAATGTGCCCCTATATTATGCATTTTTAAAAAATTGTACCATTTAATATTAAAGACTATACTCCTTAATATAAGAACTTGTACCCTTTTTTGTTTTGGGAAAATAAAATTTTTTAATCAAGCATCTATATTATTCATATTTCAGTTGATGTTTTCAATAAAAAAAAGTTATATCCTTATTAATTAAAGTACTCCCTCCGTCCCAAATTCAAATTCACGTTTACTGTAGATACGGAGTTTAAGAAAAATCACTTTTTGACTTACTTTTGAGGGTAGTATGGTATTTTTGGGTAATAAATAAATGATAAAGTATGTTATGTGTGTTAAAAAGGTGATGACAAATTTGAAATTAAAGTATGTTAGAGGGATATTAGTTTGTTGCTTTTTCCTTTTATGGAAGTGTGAAGTTGAATTTGGGACGGACCAAAACGGAAAGTGTGAAGTTGAAGTTGGGACGGAGGGAGTATATATTTTTTAAAAACAAATTTTTATACATTTACAAACAATATGAAGACAAAAGAGACCAACTCATAATACAATCTAGAATTGAGGGAGTGATAGATTAGGAAAAAGTAAACAAATCTTCTTATCTTATCTTATATATATTAAAACAAAATAAATTTCCCAATTTAGATTTTGCATATTGTGAGGTGTCAAGTTAGATTTATTAGATATACTCCCTACGTCCCTTTGATAAGTATCAGTTTACTTTTTGCACTTGGATTAAGAAGTATAATATTTTAAAATGTAATGAGGTAAGAGAAATAATATTTTAATGTAAAGTGTGTAGTTGGATTAGTGTTGAGTGTGGGCTCCATGTATAGTGGTTGAATATAATAATATTATTGTATGTGTCACATCTTCTTAATTTTAACAGAAGTAACATTATGCAGTATTACGGTTTGTTTGGTAACCTTTAGTACGGGGTCATAAGAAAGTTTGTACCCTTTTTTGTGGCATTTGGTACTCTATATGCTTACTTTTATTAAGAGCCCCTGTATTACACACTTGGCCCGGTTAATTTTATTGTTTCCTTTTACATTTGTTATATCACCCAAAGTGTAGTATTAATATTAAAGATATAATTGTATATCTAGATAAAGCGTTTAAAATGACTAATCTGTCCTACAAATTAACCTCCTCGCTCCATCCTCCCTTTCCACATCATATCTTGCTCTCACGTAATGAACTGCAAATCCATTAAAAAATGGCTTCTATACTACTCCTTCCATCCCATAAAAGTTGACACACTTTCCTTTTTGATTTGTGTAAGCAATTAAAATTTACGATCCAATTAAATATCGACACATGGATTTTATTAATTAAATATTAATTTATTTTGGAATTTAAATAAATTAATTCCTAAAGTAAATTAATAAATAATTTGAGCGCAATAAATTAAATGGGCTTAAATTAAAATGATGCCTGACCCAAGTCAATTAAGTCCAAATCAAATGAAGTTTGACCCAAGTCAATTAAGCCCAAGTGAAATGAGGTCTGACCCAAGTCAATTAAGCCCAAGTCAAATGAGGCATGATCCAAGTCAAACAAGCTCATATAAATTAAATCAGGCTCAAGTCAAATAGGCCCGATTATGGGCCAGTCAAGTTGGAGCCCAAGCCCGTTAAGTGAGGCCCAAAGGTGGCCTGAACCTCCTTTCTCACCTATAAAAAGGGGTTTCCACCATTCATACAGGGATACAGACATTCAAGTACTCAAAGACGACGCGCTTGAAGAGATCGAGAACACGAGTAAAGCTCCCTCAAGATTTTCAAGCGAAGAACGAACGAAGAAATTCAAGCGAAGAACGTTCGAGGATCTTCAAGTCTTCAAGCGATCTTCAAAGCATCTTCAAAGCTTCAAGCTCAAGAACGTTTGAGGATCTTCAAGTCTTCAAGTGCGGGATCTTCAAGCAATCTTCAAGTCTTCAAGTGATCTTCGAAGATCTTCAAGTCTTCAAGCGGCCTTCAAGTCTTCAAAGCTTCAAGCCTCCAAAGCTTCAAGCGGCCTTCGAGTCTTCAAGTCTTCAAGCTCAAGATCTTCAAAAAAGCTTAAAGTCTTCAAGCTTCTAAAGCTTCAAGCTCAAGATCTTCAACAAAGCTTCAAGTTTTCAAGCCTCTAAAGCTTCAAGCTCAAGATCTTCAACAAAGCTTCAAGTCTTCAAGCCTCTAAAGCTTCAAGTTCAAGATTTTCAACGAATCTTCAAGCCTCCAAAGCTTCAAGCTCAAGATCTCAAGGCATCAAGCAAGCTTCAAGTCAAGAACGGATACTAATTCGGGATCAAGGTTTCAAGTCCCCTAGATCAAGTGTTTTTCGAGAAAGGCTCTCCAGTCAACGTTCAATCCGAACAAAGGTTCAATGCCTCCGTGTTAACGTCCAAGACTACACACTCAAGCTCGGACAAACTTTTTTTGAAGATCCAGCTCAACACACGCTGTCAACATAGTTAGCATACATTTCAGTCAACATAAGTCAAAGTCAACACAGTCAACACACACAAATCAAGTCAAAGTCAAGTCAAAGCCACATTGATTCGAGAGAAGAATCAGAGGATTGTAACCCAATTACATCTTGTCCAAATTAAATCCCTCAAGAAATTATCTTTGTACTCAATTTGTATTTATTTTATACTCCCTCCGTCCCATTTTCATCTTCATATTTACTGTATACACGCAAATTAAGAAAAATCACTTTTTGAGTAACTTTTGGGGGTAGTTTGGTATTTTTGGGTAATAAATAAATGATAAAGTATGTTATGTGTGTTAAAAAGGTGATGGCAATTTTGAAATTAAAGTATATGAGAGGGATATTAGTTATGTACCTTTTCCTTTTATGGAAATATGAAGTTGAAATTGGGACGGACCAAAACGGAAAGTGTGAAGTTGAAGTTGGGACGGAGGGAGTAATAAATATAAAATTTCTTGTTACAGTTTGTCCCACTAAAGTTGACACATTTCCTTTTTAATACATGAGACCCACACAAAAATAATTAATCTATTCTCATGGGCCCCACATATCATCTCTAATACAACTACCCACTACACATTAAATATTATTTCTCTCACTTTATTTTACTTCACTTTACATTAAATTATTATACTCCTTAATCTCCGTACCCAAAAAAATTATATCAACTTCTCCGGGGACGGAGGGAGTGTCATATATAATTACCGTAGTAAGGAAAGAAACAACTTCAATTAGAATCGAGAAGAGTTGCAATTAATATGCGAAGAGAAAAACAAGATGGATGCAAACTCAAAATTGACGATCCCTCATTCTTAGGAATGTTGTCAAATAATTTTCCAATTTTAAAATTTCATTTCTGCAATTTTTCTAATTTTATCTGCATAATGGAATTTTTTTTTTCTTCTAATTTATCTAATTTACCTATTTGATATTCTCAAAATTGACCCATCTTTAATTCTCTACTATGGAATGAAAAATTGGGAATCTAGAAATGGTAAGTGTCGTGAATTCAGTGTATAGCAGAAAAGATACCATAGCAGAGTAACATAGATCAACAACAACAAATCCTAATAATATATATATATGCAAGAATTCAAAAAGACACAGACTATAGTAGGGAATGGGATCACCTGTTACATAATGGTGTTTCATCTCCTATTCCACTAATTAAATGATTGCCACGTGGCATGATCAATGCCCAAAATTCAATGCTTGCCCCAAGGGTTTATTAGTCATTTGTAGGGTATAGTTTTTTTATGTTGTGGAACACCAATGGAACACCGAAAATGTAACAGGGAAATCAACTTGCTATAGTAGTTAGATATGAAATATCTACATCCACTTGGAGACTTAAAGAATTTTATTAGACGTCTGATAATTACAATTGAGAATTAGTATATAGAAATGACATAAGAGAATCCAAACTGCACCATCTTCTTACCTTATATAAACCCCATCACCTCCTAAATCCTAAAATCACAAACCATCACTTCCACCGCTCACTCTCTCCCCCTACCACACTCTCTCTCCAACTGATTCATCGTATTCGTGATGGTGGTAGTTTTTCACCTTGCTCTTCAAGTCCTATCCAACATGATCATTACATGCAGACCCACATCTAACATTTTCACTGATGTTCCTATTATCAACTTCCGCTGTTCTAATGCCAAAACTCTGATAGTTAAAGCATGTATGGAATACGGTTTCTTCAAACTCACCAACCACGGCGTATCCATGGAGTTCCTATCCCGATTGGACGAGGCGACCCTCAATTTCTTTTCTAGTTGTCCCAGCCCGAGAAGGATACGTCGGCCCCTCCCAACCCATTCGGCTACGAAAGCAAGAACATCGACCGCAATGACGACGTTCATTCCGTGGCTTTCTGAGACACTGTGGGAAGCCATCAAATTAATGGAGAATACTGTATTATTAATTCCTTTTTGTTCACTCACTTATGTGTGTTTGTGTTTGGTACATGTTGCTGACAAAGGAGTATGTAATCACAGTGAAGAACATGCTTGCGAGGTGATCGCCGAAGAGATTGGAATGGAGGCGCGGCGAAGGACACCCTAAGCAAGATGATTAGAGACGAGTACAATGACTCGTGTCTCAGGGTAAACAATTACCCAACGTGTCCGGAGCTGCAAGCGCTAAAGACTCGGACCTTGATCGGGTTCGAGGAACACACGGACCCATAGATTATATCTGTTTTAAGATTGAACAATGCAGCAGCCCTGCAAACTGAGCTGAAGGACTCAACATGGTGGCAGTCCCACCTGACCACTCAACATTTTTCTTCAATGTTGGGGACTCATTGCATGTAAAAAGTACGATGGATTTGGATTTTGCTTTGCACCATTTTCGTACATCATCTTCTATATTATTTTCATATATATCTTCTATGCCATGCTTTATATGAATGACACGTAGAGGGGAAAAGAATCTCCCTCTCCTAAGTATCATCCATCCAATTATGTGGCACATGTGATAATACCAAAATGACAAAGAGAATCCGAACTGCTTCAATATTATACCTGAACTCGAATCTAATGTAACTAATCTTTTCTAGAAATAGTGCAAGGGACCAAATCCTACTCCGTGCTGTTAAAGCCTGAAATAAAGTAGAAAATGAGAAATGAAAAACATGACTAAATTTAGTACGGGTTTTTAAGATTACATTTTGATTGAGGGAGATGGAATAATATCCACCCTCATTAAATATGATAAGAGGCAAATTCATTCCATTCAAATCCTTTTGTCATGATTAGACTTTCATTCAAATCCTTTTGTCGTGATTAGACAATAGAACAGTAACTATTTTTAGTCATATTATAAACATTTTATTTTTTGATTATTTCTCTCATTTTAAGTCAATAGTTTTCATTAATAGGGGTCAAGATAAGTTTTTGTACACAATAAAACCGTAATATAAAGCACCTCAGTAGTCATCATCATCACTCGATATTAATACATTTCAAACAAAACAAGAAAAGAAAAAGAAAAATTAGAAAAAGCTTATAAAAATATGATTTGTGATTTTTGGTTTCCCAGTAAATTCTCAGCCCAGATCACTAAGTAGCCCTCTTCATTTATATAAATTTCATAAATTCGATATTTTATAAAATCAAAGCTCGATAGAATGAATCCTAATGGATGAGTATGCCTTTTTAACCAACACTCTAACGAATATCAATTTAGTGTTGGGCTTCGATCGGTTGTATAATTAAGATTATTTATAGTAATTAAATTCTGTAATTTTATTATTATTATTTTTTTTAGTAAATGTTAAAATTGAAGAAAATACAAGTAAAATGAGATTTTTATTAAAAAAAAATAGAGGGAAAATAAATGCAAAGTCAGAAATGACTGTCTACTTAAATTAAAACAAATGAAAATAGAAAGACAGAACAAGCTAAAATTTTTTACTTACCTCATTTGTTAACTAAACCACCTAATTTGGAAGCCCAAATTGAATTCAACTTCGAGGCCCACCAATTCATTTCAATTCCAGCCAGCCCAATTTTTATTTGTTTAGTGAGCTTAGGTGGGTTCTGCCCATGTCATATAAGTTGGGCCAGTACTTTATTAAATTAGCAGCAAGCTTGGTTTGTTAAAAACGTCGACACACTATTATATATTTTCTTTAATATATACAATATTGAAATAATTTTATATTAAAAAAATTAAAATATTGATATTATCAATGATATCATTATTTTTATCCGTTATTAATACGAAATATTCATTCTGCAAACACATATTTAAAAATTTTGGCAACTACACAATTATATTTTCTACACAATTTTTTTATTATTACTATAGCATACAATTACAGTTTACTTCGATGGTTTTATTTGATTTGAATTGCACTAAATGTTTTAAAATAAAATATATCGAATAAATGGAGGAATTGATCTATATTAGATTAAGCATAATTTTTTTAAAAAAAAACTATATTATCATGTTTAATAAATTAGATTTTAGGTATAATGGCATATATGATTAGATTAAAAATTAGTTCTACAAAATTTTGGATCAAAACAACCACATAAAGAATTAACAAACCAAATTAATAAATTGATCAAGTGCATTGAAAATACTAATAAATTTAACGCGAATATATTGAAGATCAAAACAACAATCACATCAAGAAACAAAACCATCCAACTTAATAAGCCAAATTAATAAATTGATCCAGTGTATTGAAAATACTAATAAATTGAACACGAACATATTGAAAAAACTTACCTGCAGTAAGGTATTCTGTTTGTGGTGCTCTTACGGATGATGAACACTCGCTCGAGCGGTGCACACCTATGAATACAAATTACTAAAGTATTAACTATTATAAATAAGATCTCTGCAAAGACTCAACACCCATAAACCACAGAAAGAAAGTGAGCTCAAACCTTCGTAAACGGAGCAAGATATTAATCCTAAAAAAATAGCAGAAATAGCGTTGTTGATCTTTGCACCCAAACACATAGACTTAGCAAAGGACCGAGATTGATAGACTGCCTATGTAACTTGCATCCCGTAATATACGTGATCCTTTTATCTATCTGTTTTACTGTTGTAATCTTTCATACTTTATATGGATTGGATAATCCTCCCTCACACTAGTAATTCATTATAAAAGATATACGATAGCCATTATCACAGTGTGGTGAAGTTTACATTCATTCTGCAATCTCTACGTGGTATCAGCCTAATATTCAAAACACCAAAATCCTTTCTCTCTTTTCTCTCTTCAACCATGACTACGCAAGTAGAAGCTCTTCCTTTTGCCACTCTCATTCACATGATTACCATCAAACTTTCATCTACCAATTACCTACTTTGGCGAAACCAGATTACCTCCATTCTCGCATGTCAAAATCTGCTCGGCCATGTCGATGGCTTTATTCTAGTTCCTCCAGCGACTATCCAAACTGGTGATGTTATTGCCCCAAATCCAGCTTTTACTTCATGGATTACTCTTGATCAACGTCTTCTTAGTTTACTTCTATCATCCTTGACTGAGGAATCCATGGCGGAGGTTCTTGGTTGTTCTACTTCTCATGATGTTTGGTTAGCTCTCGAATCTGCTTTCAGCCACAGCTCCAAATCTCGTGAACTACGTCTCAAGGATGATCTTCAACTCATGAAAAAGGACTCTCGCTCGGTAGCCGATTATGGCCGTCAATTCAAATCACTTTGTGATCAGTTAGCCACTATTGGACGTCCGGTTGATAAAACGGATAGATCACATTGGTTTCTTCGAGGACTTGGTCCCTCATTTTCTAGTTTCTCTGTCGTTGAGATGTCAATTACTCCATTACCAAAACTCCGCGATCTGCTCTCCAAGGCTGAGAGTTTCTCTATTTTTCAGGAATCTTTGGAATCCTCTAGCACCACAGTTGCATTTACTACATCAACACCGCAACGTCCTTCCCAACCACGAGCATCTCAATCTTACTCTTCGCGTGGTCTTGGTTCATCTCAAAATTGAGGAAGAGGCCGTTCCGGTTCGAAGCATCCTCCGCGATGCCAAATTTGTCGTGAGGATGGTCATTATGCAACTTCTGTAATGACAGGTACAAGTGTCCATCAAACCCAGCATTAAGAAACTTAGTTCAAGCATTTAATGCAAGTTGTGCTATTTCTCCAAATTCTTCTTCGGATTGGTATGTTGATACTGGAGCTTCGGCGCACATGGCCTCTAATCCTTCTACTCTTGATTCTTATGAGCCTTATGCTGGGTCTGATTGTGTGGTAGTTGATAACGGTGCTTCTATTCCCATTTCACATACTGGTCGCTTAAGATATTCTGATAACATTAAATTATTAGATGTCTTGGTGGTTCCACATCTCACTAAGAACTTACTTTCTATTAGCAAATTGACTTCTGATTTACCCGTAAATGTTCTTTTTTACTGACAACATTTTTACTATCCAGAACCGTCATACCAAGGATATCTTAGCAAAAGGCAGGCATGATAATGAACTTTATATTCTGGATTGTTGTTAAATTACTCTTGCTGCAGCACTACAATCCAAGCGCTTACGGGCTTCCTATGAATTGTGGCATTCATGTCTTAGCCATGTTTCTTTTGACATCGTTTCCATGCTGAAAAATTGGGACATCTGAATGTTACTTCTTTATTACCAGCGCCATCATTATGCGTTTCTTGTCAACATGATAAAAGTACTCGCTTGCCTTTCACTGTGAATGACAAACGTGTATCACATGTACTGGATTTGATTCATTGCGATCTATGGGTCCAGCTCAGATCCCCTCCGCATGTGATTTTCGCTATTATGTAATTTTTATTGATAATTATTCTCGTTCTCATGGATGTATCCTTTGCATAGCAAGGATGGATTTTATGATGCTTTTTTGAAATTCTTTGCGTTGGTTACTACTCAATTTTCTTGCACCATTAAGATTCCAAAGTGACGGTGCAACAGAATTTACAAATCAAAGAGTTCAGTAATTTTTTAGCTTGCATGGCATTCATCACACCATCTCATGCCCATACACACCATCTCAGAATGGTCGGGTTGAGCGTAAGCATCACCACATCACAGAAACAGGTCTTGCAATGATGTTCCACGCTCATGCTCCCGCATCGTTATGGGTCGATGCTTTTGCAGCTGCAGTTTACACAATAAACAGGCTTCCTTCTCGAGTTCTGAAGGGTTCATCTCCATTTGAACTATTATATAATCATTCGCCTACTTATGAAACATTTCATCCTTTTGGTTGCAGAGTTTTTCCATGCTTGCGTGATTATGCCTCAAACAAGTTCTCACCTCGCAGTTCTACTTGCATCTTTATTAGCTATAACACTACTTACAAAGGATTTTGGTGCCTTGATCCTTCCACAAACTGTATCTACATATATCAAGGCATGCCCAATTTGATGAATTTTTTTTTTCTGGAGCAAAATCTCAGCTTGCTCAAAAGGAATTGGAATTTTTCAGCTTCGTTGGTGATTCTCTGATACCGGAAAATTGGAGATTTAGGAGGTAACACAAGAGAACACTCGGATACAATTCCTCACTCAATGGAATCCACCACAAGTTCGGAATAAACTCGTCGTCTTAAGGAATCCACCTAAAGACTAAGAGAAAATTAGAAGAAATCCATCTTCTAGTCAAGAGTAAACACTCCAAAAAGATTTATATTCTCACAAATTTTTCAATGCAAATACAATGGAATGAGGCTCAATTTATAGGAGCCATACAAGTACCTAGAAACATCCATACATTAATTACTCTTGCTGATTCATTTGATCACTCTAATTATTTCCTTTGACCACTAAAACACATGAATATCAATTAAGAGATGAACATGTTGACTTGACCAAGAATAGATAGTTGGAAAGACTCCAAAACTCTTCAAATGCATGAATTGACAGCTTTTCGGATGTATCTGCCACACTTCAGAAAAAAGGCCATAACTCCTTCTAGAAGACTCCAAACGAGTCTCCGTTTGTTGCGTTAGAAAGTAGACTTAAAGAGCTTTCTATCCATGTATGACTCACCATCTGATTCCCTCCCAATAACTGCCAGTAAATTTTCAAAATTACTACAGATGCTGAAATTCTTTCCCTCATCATTCGCTTCCACTGCGTGCAAACTCGTCCCTGAGTTGTCTTCATCTTTATCAGCAATATCACCATGATATGGAGACAAATCTGAGACATTAAAAGTTGCAGAAACACCATAATCTCCAGGAAGTTCAATCTTATAAGCATTCTCTCCAATGCGTTCAAGAACTTTAAACGGGCCATCTGCGCGTGGACTAAGCTTTCCATGCTTTCCTCTTGGAAATCTTTCTTTCCTCAAGTGAATCCAAACCAAATCACCTCTTTGGAATGCAGCAGGCCTCCGATGTTTATCTGCATTCCTTTTGTACTTTTCATTTTGCTTGACAATTCGATCATGCACTTCCTGATGCATCCTTTTAATGTACTTGGCTCTTTCTTCTGCATCCCCACTATAAGAATGAGGGGTTATGATAGGAACCAAATCCAATGGACTATTTGGGTTGCTGCCATAAACAACTTCAAAAGGACTGGTTCCCGTTGTTTGGTTTCGGGAGCGATTATAAGCAAACTCCGCTTGAGCAAGCACAAGATCCCATTGACGAATGTTGGAACGCACCAAGCTTCTTAAGAGATTTCCAACAGATCTATTAACAACCTCAGTTTGACCATCCGTTTGAGGATGATGAGAGGTGCTAAATTGCAAAGTAGTCCCCATCTTCCGCCATAGTGTTCTCCAAAAATGACTCATAAACTTCGAATCTCGATCGGACGTCATAGTTTTAGGAACACCATGTAGCTTCACAATCTCTCGAAAGTATAAATCAGCAATGTTAGAAGCATCCATCGTTTTGTTGCATGGCACAAAATGCGCCATTTTGGAAAATCGATCCACCACCACCATAATAGAATCCTTGTTTCTCTGAGTTCTTGGTAGCCCAACCACAAAATCAAGGCTAATATCTTCCCACGGGGCAGTTGGAGTGGGCAATGGTGTATACAAACCGGTATTTTGAGCTTGAGACTTTGCTAAGTGACAAATCCGACAACGTTTCACATATCGAGCAACATCCCTTTCCATCCGGGGCCAATAAAATTTTTCTTGGATAAGAAACAAGGTCTTGTCTCTTCCAAAGTGTCCAGCAAGTCCTCCTTCATGAGCTTCTTTAATAACAAGTTCTCTAAGAGACCCATCTGGAATGCACAGCTGATTCCCTTTAAAAAGAAAACCATCTTGCAATAAGAAGTGATTTGATGGACCATGCAAACATTCTTCCCATATCTTTTGAAAGTGAGGATCATCCTTGTACTGCTCCTTGAGAATACTAAAGCCCAAAACTTCTACTTCCAATGTGGTGAGTAGAGAATACTTACGACTCAACGCATCCGCCACTTGATTCAACTTTCCAGATTTATGCTTAATGTGGAAAGTATAAGCTTGAAGAAACTCCACCCATTTAGCATGTCGGCTATTGAGCTTGTGTTGACCATTGATATATTTCAAAGCCTCATGGTCAGAATACAAGATAAATTCCTTGCATATGAGATAATGACTCCAATGATCCAAAGCTCTAATAATAGCATAGAACTCCTTATCATATGTAGAATAATTCATCCGACTTCCATTCAGCTTTTCACTAAAGAATGCAATAGGCCTCCCTTCTTGGCTAAGCACGGCTCCAATACCCACATTTGAAGCATCACAATCAACCTCAAATAACTTCTCAAAATCAGGAAGTACAAGAATAGGTGCTGCTGTAATTTTTTGTTTGATGACATCGAAACTCCTTTGTGCTTCTTTGGACCATTGAAATTTCCCTCCTTTCAAACATTCAGTGATCGGAGCCATAAGAGTGCTGAAACTTCTTATGAATCTTCGATAAAATGATGCGAGACCATGAAAGCTTCGTACATCACGAATGGTTGTTGGAGTTGGCCAATTAACAATAGCTTCCACTTTGTTGGGATCCATCTTAATACCTTCATCAGAAATGATAAAGCCTAGAAAGATAAGGCTTTTGGAGAAAAACTCACATTTCTTCAAATTGGCGTAAAGTTTTTCTACCCTTAAGATGCCAAAAACTTTATAAAGATGTTCCCGATGCTGCACTTCATCTTTGCTGAAAATTAAGATGTCATCAAAATAAATAACCACAAACTTACCAATATAAGGCTTGAAGACTTGATTCATCAACCTCATAAAAGTACTTGGAGCATTTGTAAGACCAAATGGCATCACCATCCATTCATATAACCCATCTCTTGTTTTGAAGGCAGTCTTCCATTCATCTCCGGGCCTCATTCTAATTTGATGATAACCACTTCGTAAATCAATCTTCGAAAAAATTGATGCTCCATGTAGTTGGTCCAAAAGATCATCAAGGCGAGGGATTGGAAATCGATACTTGATTGTGATCTTATTAACTGCTCGACTATCAGTGCACATTCGCCAAGAACCATCATTCTTCGGGACAAGTAGAGCCGGGACTGCACACGGGCTCTTACTTTCTCTAAGCAAGCTTTTAGCCAAAAGCTCGTCCACTTGCCTTTGCAACTCATCGTGCTGCTGCGGGTTCATTCGATAAGCTGCCTTGTTTGGAATAGAAGCTCCGGGTATGAAATCAATACAATGCTGTATGTCCCTCATAGGTGGAAGTCCCGATGGGATTTCACTAGGAACAACATCCTGGAATTCTTCAAGTAAAGGTACCATTATAGGTGAAATCTCCGTCTTCATTTCATTTGCTTCCATCACCACAAGAGCATAAGCTTCATTAGATTCCTCCAAATCAACATCAAATTGAGATTTTGAGAGTAGAATAATTTCATCCCCTTTAGAAGGTTTAGAAACACTCTCAATTTTAGAAGGACCCAACACAACTTTCACTCCATCCTTCTCAAAAGAATAAGTATTCTTGTATCCATCATGAGTGACCTTCCGATCATATTGCCACGACCTTCCAAGAAGTAGATGGCAAGCATCCATGGGTATAACATCACACCAAATGTTATCCTTATAATTCTTGCCGATGGAAAAATTAACTAAACACCTCTTATCAACTTTTAGTTTACTTCCTTTAGAAAGCCAAGAAAGTTTATAAGGTTGTGGGTGTACCTTTGTTTTCATTTTCAGCTTCTCTACCATCTCATTAGACACCATGTTTTCACAACTCCCTCCATCAATAATCACATTGCATACCTTTCTGTTGGAGGTGCACCGAGTGTGAAATATGTTATGCCGCAACCACTCTTCTTCCTCTTGGATAGTACTCAAGCACTTTCTTGCAACAAGACTCTCACCTTGATCGGCATACGTGATCTCTTCTTCATCTTCACTTTCATCATAAATCGGCATCTCCTCTTCTTCGGACTCAACTTCTTCCACAAGAGAGACAATTTTCCGATTTGGACAGTCGGAAGCTATATGTCCAAGTCCTTGGCATTTATAGCATCGTCGAGTGTTCGAAGTCGAAGCACTAGGCTGATTGAATTTTACTTCATCTTTTTTTGCAGAAACCTTTGAAGGAACAACTTTATTAGAAGGAAACTTTGAATGATGAGAAGTACCTCTATTGGGAACAACATCTTTACTCCCATATCGTGGATTCCTTGGGGCTTCCTTAACTTGCTTTTCCACCTTCATTGCAAGTTGCACCACATCATTATACGTCCAATATGGCTGGAGTTGGACCACGTTAGCAATTTCAGACCTTAACCCACCAAGATAGCGAGCTATGGTTTGCTCTTCCGGCTCTTCAACTTCACACCTCATCATGAGACGTTCAAATTCAGCAGTAAATTCTTCCACGCCTTGCTCCTTTTGGCTAAAGTTATGAAACTTTAGGAAATTATGTTGTCTATAATTATTTGGCAAGAACTTCTTCTTCAACAACTTCTTCATTTTTTCCCACGTCACGACCCGACTTTTCCCTTCTCGAGCTCGTTGTTTTTTAGTATATTCCCACCAAAGTGACGCATACTTTGTCAACTTGATGGCCACCAACTTCACCTTGCGGTCATCCGGAACTTCATGATATTCAAATATTCTTTCAACTGTGTGTAACCAATTAATAAACTCCTCCGGTTGCATCCTTCCTTCAAACTCCGGGACATCAACTTTTGTGTTATAGTTCCTTCGAAAAGCATGATTTTCGTGGATATTAAACCTTCCATGAGACTCACCACCCGATCCATGGCTGCCATGAAAAGGATTAAAGTCTTCGTCTTCAGATTGCTCATCCTCAGAATCATGATGCGACTCATCACGTTCAACAGGTTCGCGGCGTTCAAGACGTTGTTGAAGTTGTTGCACTTGTCTCCTCAAATCATCCAACTCGATATCTCGAATGTCACGTTCACGCCTTGGTTCCTCAGTAGCATTATTTCTACGACGAGGAGGCATGACTAACCTCGGCTCTGGTACCACTTTGATACCGGAAAATTGGAGATTTAGGAGGTAACACAAGAGAACACTCGGATACAATTCCTCACTCAATGGAATCCACCACAAGTTCGGAATAAACTCGTCGTCTTAAGGAATCCACCTAAAGACTAAGAGAAAATTAGAAGAAATCCATCTTCTAGTCAAGAGTAAACACTCCAAAAAGATTTATATTCTCACAAATTTTTCAATGCAAATACAATGGAATGAGGCTCAATTTATAGGAGCCATACAAGTACCTAGAAACATCCATACATTAATTACTCTTGCTGATTCATTTGATCACTCTAATTATTTCCTTTGACCACTAAAACACATGAATATCAATTAAGAGATGAACATGTTGACTTGACCAAGAATAGATAGTTGGAAAGACTCCAAAACTCTTCAAATGCATGAATTGACAGCTTTTCGGATGTATCTGCCACACTTCAGAAAAAAGGCCATAACTCCTTCTAGAAGACTCCAAACGAGTCTCCGTTTGTTGCGTTAGAAAGTAGACTTAAAGAGCTTTCTATCCATGTATGACTCACCATCTGATTCCCTCCCAATAACTGCCAGTAAATTTTCAAAATTACTACAGATGCTGAAATTCTTTCCCTCATCATTCTCCAAGTACTGCCTCATCTTCAACCTCAAGTGTTGGTTTTCCAACATCACAAAAATCATCTTTGGAATATGCTTCTAAAGGTCCATGCTCTCTTTGCCCGCATAGTACCACTCCAAACATGATAGTTGAAGATACACAACAACCTCCATCTCCGCTGCCACCATCTCCACCGCCGCCGCCGCCGCCGCCGCCGCCGCCTCCTATGGTGTTGGATAAACCCATTCATTCCATGACAACTCGTTCTAAAGTTGGTATTTATAAGCCACGATATATTGCAGATGTTGCTCAATCTACTTTATTTCCTGCATTGATATCTACAACGGAGCCAAAGGGATTCAAATCAGTAGCTAAGCACCCTCACTGGCTTGCTGCTATGGATGAAGAAATTGCTACACTACACTCTAACAACACTTGGGAACTTGTGCCTCCACCACCGGATACAAATATTGTTGGTTCTAAATGGGTATTTCGTACCAAATTTCTTTCGGATGGTTCTGTTGATCGCCATAAGGCTCGCCTCGTGGCCCAAGCCTTCACTCAACTTTTAGGTTTCGACTACTCGTATATGTTTAGTCCAGTTGTTAAAACATCCACCGTACGTGTGGTTCTTGCACTTGCCGTCTTACGAAAATGGACATTACACCAGCTTGATGTGAAAAATGCTTTCTTAAATGGCATTTTAACCAAATCTGTGTATATGGCACAACCACCTGGATATGTTGATCCACTATTCCCTGATCATGTTTACAAGTTCAAGAAGGCCTTATATTGGCTCAAGCAGCCCCTCTCGCTTGGTTTCAGTGTTTTAATTCGTTTCTTACAAAAATTGGCTTTTCTTGCAGCCGCGCTGATACTTCTTTATTTGTCTTCAAGCAGGGGTGTTCTATTATTTATCTTTTGGTCTACGTTGATGATATAATTTTAACTGGAAATGCACCACTTTTGTTGCAAAAATTCATCTCTCGTTTACATAGTGAATTTGCAATCCGTGATTTGGGCAGGTTGAATTATTTTCTTGGGCTTGAGATCACCTACACACATGATGGCTTGTTCCTAAATCAAGCTAAATATGCTACAGACATTATCAAGAAGGCTAATCTTCTTGACTCCAAGCCTTGTTCAACACATTTGGTTGCTGGTGAAACTCTCACGTCTGATGGAATTGATTTTTCGGATCCTACTCTTTATCGTTCTCTTGTTGGAGCTCTCCAGTATTTGACCATCACATGGCCTGATCTTTCCTTTGCTGTTAATCTTGTCAGTCAATTCATGCAAAGACCAACAAATGATCACTTTCATGTCGTCAAACGCATCCTTCGCTACGTCAAAGGTACTCTTGGTTTTGGGTTATCATTCTCCAGATCACCTGATTATTCTTTAGTTGGTTACTCGGACACTGATTGGGCTCGTTGTCTGGAGACAAGACGTTCTACCTATGGTTACTCCTTGTTTCTCGGTGGCAATATCATATCATGGAGTGCTAAAAAGCAACCCACTATCTCTCGCTCGAGTTGTGAGTCGGAATATAGAGCATTGGCTAACACAACAGCGGAAGTGGTTTGGGTCACAAATCTGTTACGTGATCTTCATGCTTTGCCTCCAAAATGTCCTACTTTACTTTGTGATAATAATAGCACCGTGTTTCTCAGCCAAAAATTTGATTTCTCATAAACGGGTTAAACATATCGACATTGATTATCACTTTGTCCGTGAGCTTGTCTCCATGAATAAATTGTTCACCAATTTCATTTCTTCTAATCTTCAAGTTGCTGATATCTTCACCAAGGGATTAGCTCGCCCACTTTTTGAATTTTTCAGATCCAAGCTTCGTGTTGTTCCTCGACCATCGTCTCGCTTGAGGGGGTGATGGACTGCCTATGTAACTTATATCCCGTAACTTACGTGATCCTTTTATCTTTCTGTTTTACTGTTGTAATCTTTCATATTTTATAGAAATTGGATAATCATCCCTCACACTTGTAATTCATTATAAAAGATATACGATAGCCATCATCATATTGTGGTGAAGTTTTTATTCATTCTGCAATCTCTACAGAGATAATTGCCAAACCCCACGCCGTAACGCGTTCTTTTGGCCCAAACTCAGATTTCGCCAGACAAGTTTGTGAAGATAACAAGAAGAGTGAACGATAAATAAGAATAGAGTTGGAAAGGAGAAAGGAATGAAGGATGGTGGAGTGATAAGGTACTTGCAAACTTCGCGAGACAAGATAAAGAGTAAACGATAAAGAAGAAGAGAGTTGGCAAGCAGATAACGGGATGAAGGATTATGATACTTGCAGAAACCTACTTGAGGTTCAGCACGTATCCTTTGCACACACGTATAAATAGAGGTTCCGCACCTATCCTTGCACACGTTATTATATTTTTTTAATTTAATTTTATCATTATTATTTTTTGATATTGAAATTTTATTGAAACTTTTGAATAAAATATGAAATAAAAATCAATAGGGAGATTGTAACAAAAAATTTATGGCAAACTGTTACAGAATTTATACTTTTATTTTACTAAAATTTACTGTTTAATCTGCTACTCTTTTAAATAAAAATAATTATTTCTTTTGATATGTTAGTAACTTATTTACCCAAAAGTTAATAATTAAACATAAAAATGATAAAAATACAAATGAGTTATATTTCTACTAAATTTAACCTATAAGACATGATATATATCTTACAGCATTGTAAGTATGGTGTATTTTAGTGCTCTGGAGCCATACACATTTTAAATTGTTTGATTTGCTTTGTGAAGATCTAAGTTTTTAAAAGGTAAGATTCGAATTTTCATTCCGTATTTAAGATATCTTTAATATTAAATAATATACTTTAATATAAGGACGTGCATCTGTTATTTTTTAAAAAAAAAATTGTATATCCTTTGAACAGAAAGTGTACTCTTATTAAATAAAGTGTATACTTTTAGAACAAAATATTATATCCTTACACATTTTGTGCACCTAGGAACACATACCAACTGATCATTTATTATGTTATAAAGTGTCAATGAAATATGAATTTGTGTAGTGAGATAATTTCATACCATATTTCTTTGGAATTTTTTCGGCAAACACTAGTAAGTGATGGTCTCAGTTACGTATGACGGATAAAAAATAATAATAAATCGATGAAATGTGATAATGGTGCAACAAACTATTTTATGAATAATTTTTATTTTCTCAGTCCCATAAAACTCTTCATATTTTCCTCATTTGTTTGTCCAACAAAACTCATCATACCCCAAAAAGAAAAACCACTATCCAACCACCTGAAAAGTTACTTTAATTTCAAATTTGCCCCTCCTCTTTCTCACACATACCATTAATTTATATTTTTTATTACTTAAAAATATTACAACACCCTCCAAAGTCAATAAAATTGGTGAAGAAATGCAACTTTTCTTAAACCACGTGAAGTGTTTTATGGGACGGAGAGAATAGTAATAAGTACTCCCTCCGTCCCGCACCAAGGGTGCATTTTATTTTTTTGTACGTGCATTAAGGAGTATTATTATTTAATGTGTAGTGGGTAGTTGTATTAGTGGGAGTGTGGACCCCATATTTTAATTGTATTAGTGGGTGAGTGTGGGACCCATGTGTATTAAAAAGAAAATGGGACTTTTTGGGTGAGACGATCAAAATGGAAAAAAGAAACCCTTTGGACGGGACGGAGGGAGTGTAAAATAACTGATAATATTTTATAAGAAAAGTGATAACTAATTACGAAAGTATAAAATAATTTTATCGTGAGACGATTTCACTTAATACATTTACAGTTTCTTTTTATTATGCCTATAGTATTCCCTAGCGTGTGAATATTTCAATTTCACCATGGTTTTGTTTGAATTCAAATTAGTCATTATTATACACAAATTATTTAGAATAAAATGGAAGCAAATTAAGAATGTTAATAAGAATATGGCAAAAGAATAGTATAAACCTTTAATTGGTACAATCTCATTCTTTCATCTTTAGTGTGTATTTTTCTTTTTTTTTTTAATTGTTGATGTACATTTTTGTTTTTTTTTTTTAATTTTAGGGATATAATTATAATTTTACCCTTGTGATTTAGGGTATAATTATCCCATATGGTTTAGGCTTTAGGGTATAATTATAATTTTACCCTTGTAATTTAGGATATAATTATCCCCTAGGGTTTAGGGTTTAGGGTATAATTGTAATTTTACCTTGTGGTTTAGGGTATAATTATTTCCTAGGGTTTAGGGTTTAGGGTATAATTGTAATTTTACCCTTGAGGTTTAGGGTATAATTATTCCTTAGGGTTTAGGGTTTAGGGTATAATAGTTATTTTAATAAAAAAATTTAAAAATAAAATAAAAAACAACATTAATGAAGGAACATAAATTAATTAAGAAGGATGAGGACCAAGATTGTACCAATTCAATTGGTACAACCGGTTGCACCCTAGTCCCTCCCTAAGAATATAAATATAGAAAATTTAACAAACTTAAGCCTGGAATATTCATTGAATTGGTACAACCAATTACACACTAATCCCTCCCTAAGAATAAAAATATAGAAAATTTAACAAACGTAAGCTTGGAATATTCATCTATCGGCGTACGTCATTTCCTTCCTTCACCCTTAAGGATTCTAGGGGATAAATTTAAAACTTATTTATTTAAATTTTAGAAATAAATTTGAGGAGGTTGCTTGAGTAGATAATGTCTGAAACAAACATTGGAAAAGAAATATGTATTGAATGACGATACATTGAATTTGAGTAGTTGAGAATAGAGACATCAAATTATAGTATATAAATAACTTGTTATCCACGTCATTGATGATGCATGCAGTGAGTGGTGTGGCAGAAAATAAAACAGCCATGTAGATGCATCCATGTTACACCCCGTCCATTTTTTGCGAAATTTTCGTGCATCATCTTTATAATACACGTTTTATGATAAATATGTAAGAAGGAAAAAAAATCTAACCATTGTACCTAGGTTTAAGTTTTTATTTTTTTAGGACATAATTTCTCTCTCTTGCCTACGTGCCAACTAATTAATAATATGATACAGAAAATAATGTATCAAAATAATATTATTTGAATTCGATCTCCACCGTTCAACCTTTGTGTTATCACCTCATTCATCCAATTCAAACTTCTCCATCACGTGAAATACATCCTAATCTCTTCCCACTTCTAAAATTAGGCGATGGAATTTTTAATTCATGTATATATGCTATAAAATTAATGCTGTCATTTCCGATGTCCACGCTTCTCAATGTGTTGACCGAATAGTCGGGTCGGATCCAACCCGACCTTACATGTTTGCTGTATCCACTTTGGTATTTCTCGAAGATTCAATGAATTTTTTACTCATATTTTAGTTTCGTCACGGTTAATGTTGGAACATTATTAGTGCATGTAGTGACGGACGCAGGATTTCCGTCGAGGGGCCCAATTCTTCTCATAAAATGGATTGCATTTTTTGTTCTACAACTTTTAAGAAGAATTATTTTATTTATCAATTTTTTTAAAATTTTTAAAGGTATTTTTATATTTTTAATTGTGTTAGGTAAGAGTGATTAAATAAAAGAGATAAATGAGGGGAAAAAAACTACTATAGTGGAAGAGAAAATAGTATATTAGTTAAAATAGGAGATAGAAGAGGGAAAAAAATTAAAATAATAGTGTCATCTTTGAAACAAATCGAACACGAGACCTCTTGTCGAACACGAGACCTCTTGAACATTAAATAGCGTTCTTCACCACTAGGACACAAAGAAATTTTGTAATAATTTATATATATATACTACTTATTATAAAATATTCAGGGGCCCAGTGCCCCCTACCTCCTACGTGCGTCCGCCCATGAGTGCATGTCCTTTACATCCGACCATAGGCGATAACCCACCACATGGTGTAGAATCCATCACAATCACACACACTCATATCTATGTTAGCTTATGAATAGCGACTTATATGTGACATTAGATGCTCTCTCATTGTTGGGTTGGCTAATTAAATACCATATTTGTAGAGAGTGGAAATGGTAAAAAGTGGCCACTTTTGGATAACTGTAATTTTAAGTGGCCACATTTGTTATACATAATTTTTTCTAGCCACTTTGAAATGAATTGGCCAAAATGCCCTTGTGGGGGACCCACTTTTCAGCTGGTTGCAGATGAGATTCCACATTTTTTTGACCCAAAGTACCGTAAAGGAATCGGATTCTTCTTTATTTTTGAATAAAGTGTGGAAGTACAATACCTAATACCTAGTACTACTATGTAGGTATGTGCTCCCGCAGCTCCCCCATATCCATACAAAATAATGAGGATAATATATAGTGGAAAGTGGAAAATGGGGGTGGTCGTCCAACACTTATTAAAATTTTTTGTACTAGAGGTTGATCATTTGGGAGCAAATTTCCAGTAATTTTGGAGAGAATTAAGATATTGGGTAGCAAGTGTACAAGGTATGTTAAAACAAGTTTTATAGTTGTGATGCCCTAATTTTACAATTGTTGACATGGCTCATGAGTGTATTCTAATTATTCAACGTTTTTATAATAGAATAGAAAAAATTATATGACTTGTAGAATAATTTTGTAACATTCAAAAGTTTTTCTCTCTTAAATCTTCACCACTCATGTTACATCTTGGTTTTTTTAATTAATCATTTCAAATTTGTTAAACAATGGTGAGTAAGCCGAATAGATTCAGTTGCTGGGCCGAGTAGAACAACTTTGTGGGCCGAATAGAACACTCGTTGGCCGAAATGCCCAAAAAATGATCTTTTATTTTCTGAAACTTAGTAGGCCGAATAGAAGAAGTTAGTGGGCCGAATAGAATAGCTTGGTGGGCCGAATAGAGAAACCGTTGGCCGAATAGCCCAAAAAAATTCTTTAAATTTCAGAAAGTTAGTAGGCCGAATAGAACAACGTTGGTAGGCCGAATAGAACAACTTTGTGGGCCGAATAAAACACCCGTTGGCCGAAATGCCCAAAAAATGATCTTTTATTTTCTGAAACTTAGTAGGCCGAATAGAAGAAGTTAGTGGGCCGAATAGAATAGCTTGGTGGGCCGAATAGAGAAACCTTTGGTAGGCCGAATAGAAAATCAATGTGGGCCGAATAGAGCAAGTTACTAGGCCGAATAGGAGACACTTTTGGGCCGAATAGAGGAATAATTGGCCAAATAGAAGAAAAAAATACTGACACATTTTAAGGTGTGTCAAGGGTTTAGGGTTTTGTTGAAACAGTGTAGGTTTGCATACATTAATTTGTTGACTGGATAGAATACAAATTTAGTACAAATTTTCTAATGATTTAATGATGACGGTATTGATGTACCCCACCAACCCACATCCAAAATCTTAAATTCAAAATTTAAAAACTTTAAAAAATGTGGTCCACCCACCCCCCATTTATTGCAGTCAAAACTGACATGATGATGGCCCAATTATTTTCGTCCTTTGGATAACAGTTATGGGGGTAATTTGGGGAATTCACTTGAAAGTGGCTAGTAAAATTGGTTTTAAGAGATGTGACTATTTTAAATTGTACTTTATCAAAAGTGGCCATTAAAAAATCGGACCCTTGTAGAAAAATATAGCCTATAGTATTAAATAATACTTCCTCTCTCCCAGATTTATGTTCACTCTCTCAGATTTATGTTCACTAGTACTGTAAATACGGAATTTAAGAAAAATTATTTTTTGATTAATTTTATTAACTTTTTAGGAGTATTATTGTATTTTTATTTTAATAAATAAATTATAAAATATGTTATGTGTGTTATGTGAAAGTGATATTTTTTAAATTATAAAAATTTTTGAGATTGTTGGTTAATGTGAAGTTTTATTTTTTGGATGACGAAGATAAGTGTGGGACGGACGAAAACGGAAAGTGTAAACATAAGTATGAGACAGAGGGAGTATATCATTTAGTATAAAAATGTTTACCTTTTATTTCCCAGAAAAAAATTAATTTTTTTAATCAAACATTTATACTATTAATATTTCAATATATTTTTGTAATGAAAAATTATACTCTTATTAATTAAAGTGTATATACCCTTTAAAATAAAATGTTGTACCATTACACACCTTGTGTACCTGGGAACACAAGAGATCAACTCTACAAGACTAAAACTTGTGTGACATTGTGCCCTTAAGTTCTGCATTTTTTAAAAATTGTACCGGTTAGTATTAAAGATTATAGCCCTTAGTATAAGAACTTGTACTCTTTATTTGTTTGGGGAAAAAATAAAATTTTTTAATCAAACATCTATATCATTCATATTTCATTCGATGTTTTCAATAAAAAAGTTATATCCTTATTAATTAAAGTATATATTTTTAGAACAAAATGTTATACCCTTACACACTTTATGCATCCGAGGACAGAAGATATCAACTCAAAATACAATCCGGGATAGAGGGAGTAATAAATTCGGACAAAGTAAACAAATCTTCTTATATACTCCCTCCGTCCCGGACAAGGTCCCCATTTACTTTTTGCATGTAAACTAAGGAGTATTATTATTTTATATATAGTGATTAGTTGTATTAGTAGTGAATGGTGGGTCATATATGGGGCTCTTTTATTAAAAGGGAAAAATGAGAACCTTTGAGTGAGATGTTCAATATAGTAAAATGGGGATCTTTCGGTGGGATAAAGCGAGTATATTAAAACAAAATAAATTTTCCAATTTAGATTTTGCATAATGTTAGGTGTCAAGTTAGGTTTATTAGATATACTCCTTCAATCCATTTGATAAGTGTCCGTTTACTTTTTACACGTGAATTAAGGGATATAATATTTTAAAGTGTAATGAGGTGAAAAAAATAATATTTTAATGTATAGTGTGTAGTTGAATTAGTGTTGTGTCGAGGTCCATATATAGTAGATTGAGTATAATAATATTATTGTGTGTGCCACATCAAGTTAGATAGTACATAGGCTTATTTCACACTACAGAGTTAGTTTTTGAGATATCATGCGACTTATTTCACACTATAGAGTTAGTTTTTGAGATATCATGCACTTTTCTGCCGTCGACGTAGTGTACTTTATCTTGTAGTTTGTACAGTTATTTTCTGAAATATATTTACCATTTTCAGAAATTAATAGCTATTGTGTGATTTTAGAAATATATCATTTAAATTCATAGTTTGTCCAATATTATTTTATTTTATTTTTGTATAATAGAAAATATTTAATTAATCATTTTGTATGTATTGTTTTTTAGATTAATTTCTTTTTAACATATGTGATTGATATTATCCAATTTTAATTTATTAAGTTGACAGTTAAAGTATTACAATTTGATTGATTTATCTAACAATAATTATTGAAGAAGAAAATTATGAAAATAACAAATTTGATCATCAAAAGAAAAATAAAATATAAATTTCTCACGTAATGAAGAAATTTATAAGTTGCATTAAAGTATAACTCATCTTCTAATGATAATGTGACGAATTATATTATCGTCATTGTAGTTAGAGATTTGTGATGAAATATATGATGTCACTAAATTTTTATATATTTCATGAAAAATTATTATTGTCATAAAAATATATTTTATTATGACAATAAGTGTTATAACCAATTCCTATAAATTTGTCACTGAAGAATTAGCTTCTAATATTTCTTTCAAAAATTATATTTTTTTAAAATTTGTGACGCGTTAATCAATTTCGTCATGAAATAGACTAATTAGTGATGAATAAAATTGCATGAAATGACAACAATAAAATGCATCATCAATAGATACTCCCTTTGTCCGCTCGAAAGAGGATCTTATACTTTTGTGCACGTTGATTAAGGAGTATTATTATTTAATGTGTAGTGCGTAGTTGTATTAGTGGGAGAATGAACCCCATATTTTAATTGTATTAGTGGGTGTGTGTGGGTCTCATATGTGTATAAAAGGAAATGTCCCTCTTTGGGGCGGACAACCAAAATAGAAAAAAGATCCTCTTTCTAGCGGACGGATGGAGTATATTTTAGTGATGAAAGTAAATTCGTCACTTTTAAGTAACTAAATAATATTACAAAATTATTGCGTCGCAAAATTTTTTGTCATAAAATGTATGATTTCCTATAGTGGCCTTACTAACCAATTAAATCCGATTAATTTAATTAATTAAATAAATTAATTCCTAACAATCCCCACACGAATAGAATTCGGTGCACACATGAAATACAGACACACAATCTAGTCCCGTGAGATACTAATGTATCCGAACAGGTAGCTTGGGACTTTGAAGCTTCCATAGTATAACACTATCGAGTATATCGGTGGTTTAGTAGACACAAGGTCTTTGAACTACTATTCCTTAGCGTATACTAAGGTCTTTGAACTACTCTTTCTTAGCGTATACTGAGACTACAGTGTGAATGCATCAATGTCTCTCATCATCCTTATTTTTACGTTTTGGTTCGTTTCGATCATGGACCCCCTTTGGATTCATAAGTGTTTCACTTTGAAGGGATCACTCAATTCACACTTATATAGGTGATCTCCTATCTTGAGTACCTCGTTATCCTCAACCTCTACGAGGTGTTTCAGGAGTTATTGAAAGTCAGAGACTTAACCTCACTACAATATAGGTTCCCAAACAGGGTAATATTGCTCTACTAAGTAATGGTACTTACCAAGTGTCACTTGAATCTTTACGTTTTATTTTCCCATTGAACTAAGTTCTTGGGATCTCCAGTCATCAAGGTTGGGTTTTCCTTGTTTCAGTTCTTTTCTTTGTGGATATTAATCCCATTTCTTTTAGCAATTTATTCATTTGATCTCGATTAATTTATTTTGTGAGCGGATCTGCTATGTTGTCTTTTAACTTCACATAGTCAATTGACATTACACTACTAGAGATTAATTGTCTTACCGTGTTATGTCTCCTATGAATATGTCTAGACTTTCCATTATACATATCATTAAGAGCTCTTTCAATTGTGGCTTGACTATCACAATGTACCATCACCGTACGTAGGGACTGGTTTGTTCCAACTTGGAATGTCCTCTAGGAAGTGACGAATCCATTTTGTTTCTTCCCCAACTTTGTCTAGAACTATGAACTCATATCTATTGTGGAACGAGCTATACAGGTTTGCTTGTAGACCTCCTGATCAGTGTCATTTTACCTAAAATTTAGTGTATTTTATTGTGTATTTTCATATGATTTTATCCGTTTTGTGTATCTTTCGGTGGTGTTCTATGATGATATGGAGGTTTATGCTTTGATTTGATAAATGTGTGAAATGTTCTTAAATATATGAAAGCAGGTGAAAACGGAGCAAAACGGAGTCTGTCAGGGGTGCCCAGCGGTATAAGTGTTTTTACATTAGTGATGTTGTTCTTAGTGTGGTAACACTTCGTACATTACTGACTCTTATCAGAATTGAAACTTGAATACGAGATTGCAAGTTTATACAATGGCAGACTTAGCACACGGAATTATTCAATTTTTCTATAAACTTATAAATAATTTTATAGCGACCTCATTGCAAAAATATCACTAACTTGGAAAAAGTAATTTACAAAAATTAGATTCAAAGAGATGGAAATATTTCTTCCACTCTTTGATTACACACACGGATATAAATCCTAAACAAACTCCCAAATGACAAAATCTAAATTGTTAGATCTAGATCCTACTTCAACTATTCACTTCCACTGTCTGTGAATAGTACACACAAAATGTACGGGATAATATTATACACGTGATGTAGAACAAGATGTTACAACACAAGTGAAAACACTACAAGAGGAACGTAGTCGAATAAACTCTACGTCCGGCGACTCTCTTTGTAGAAATTCTTCAAGTTTTTCCGCTCCACTGGAATGGAGTTTGACAGCTTTTATTTATAGTCGTAAATCATGCTGCAACCTTCTTCAAATAAGTGGTCCACTAGGAGATATATAAATCACCCATGATCAGCAAATAATCAACCCACTACTTTGGGTAGTTATTTTCAACTTCTAGAATCTTCTGGACTTCTAGAATTTTTAAAATTACTCTCCAGGCTTGTAGGTCCCATTCAGCATGTTCTTTATTCAACTGCCACAACCCTAAAAGCAACATCAAGCATAACACCACACAAACATGTTAGTGGTTAAACAATAATTGGTGGAGGGTCGGTGTGATTCCAAATATGATGACATTGGTCTCAACACTTCACATCAGCAATCTTCTACAATCACATCTATCTGCAACCACACAACCTGATGCAAAAAAATAAGACAAAACAAGATATCCATATAATACATCAGATGTTAGTTCGACAATTGTGCAAAATAACTAAGCACTTCAAAGCATCATTACCAAAGAGGAAAAAGGCAAATCCGCACAATCAATCATTCAAGATCAGAGCTTAGTTCAGAGCTAACAAAAAGGTGAAACCTAAAGTTACTAAAAATTTAGAAACCTAGTTTCAATAAGTTCAGAACAATAAATTAATAAACTGAAATAAGTATCCAACATATTCAGCAGACAACAAATATCAAATTAAACAAATCATCATCAAATAGTTATAGGGTTAGAGAGTTAGAGTAGCAATAGTGTTTCATTCTTCAGAGTATCAACATCATGATCTGCTACTCTTCCAAACTCCTGTATCAGAGCGTCAACATCATGATCTGATCTGCTACTCTCCTAAACTCCCGATCTCCCCCTTACTATATGAACTCTCCCTAAGTTGCAACATCATCAACAACATTAACATCATCACCTCCAGCACGATCAACATTTTTTCCTTCTAGTTTTACTAGTGATGTCTTCGATCACAACTCCTCTAGAGCTTGAACTTTCAACAACAACATTTTGATCATTTTGAGCATCATCAGGTACCCCTCTCCCTGTGGGTGTGGATAGCAAACTAGTCCAAAACTGAGCTCTTTGTTCTAACTAGTCAGCTTGTCTATTCAAAGCAGAGGCTTGGAGTCTAAGATGAGACACTTGGTGTGCGAGTGCATAAGCTTGCTCTTCAATGTACCTGCGATGCATATTAACAGAAACTACTTCTCCAAATTGTGTAGGAACATCTGTGCGTATAATGGTGTTGTTAGCATCAGGTGTAACATTTTCAGTTCCAAGTTCATGAGTAGGAGCAGGAGCGGGGTTCACATAAGGTAGATCAATAATGCGGTTACCTTCAAGTAGAGGTTTAGCAATACCTAACACCAAAGCATTCAGAGATAGAAAATCACCCTTACCCTTCTTAACACCTTGATCCGATAGCAAGAGATGGATCAATGCAGGGTATGGTAACTTGCCAACCATGGAAATGTTTCCACCATAACTGATCAAGTTCTTATAAATAACTTCACCAAGGTTATAAGGCAAGTTTTTTCCTATCTTATAAATCAACACGGTATGCTCAGTAGTAAATCATGTGATGTTAGAGGTAGGCAACCAATTGTAGACACACAGTTTATGCAAGACAACATGTAGACTTGTTAAACTTGGACTGAACAACTTCTTAGACCAACTAGTAATCAGACCACCAGTAATCACATAAACAATCTCATTCATATCATCAATATCATCATCACTTTCATCATGTACAGTCCCCAACAATGCATTTATCTTTTCAGGAGAAAATTATAAATCTTACACCTAAAGTAAATCTTTCCAAACTTAGGACTAGTACTCTTAATCATGCTTGAACTAATATTTGAATAAAACTCACAACTCTAATTACTTCAGAAAGTACTAGAGTACCTGAGAGATTTGAGCAAACTTCGTTCTTCAAAGAATTGAGTGAGATTGTGTGTGACATGGTCTGCATCCTTCATTTTCCTTTCATGAATGACATATTTCTTTGCAAATTTCTTGTATCTAGCCTTACCATCATCAAAGTAGAAACAGTTAGTTCCAAAGTTCTCAAGGTCATAATCAGAATCATCATCTTCATAAGTATCAAGAACAACATCATCAGCCAGTTCATTATCATCAACTTATTCATCAACATCATTAGCTTGTTCATCAACATCATCATTAGCATCATCTGGAGTAGCTTCATCCTCACAAATTCATCAGAGGTAGCACTTTTATAAGATTCATCGGGTGCATCCTTTTCATTATCAGAAGATGAATCAGAATCAGAATCAGGATCAGGATCAGAGGGATCTGCATCCGCTTCAGCAGGTGTTGCTTTATCAATGGCAACATTAGCTGCAATATCGTCAATCAATTGGTCCAGATCAATTTCAGCTTCTTCTTTAGGTGTTGCAACATAGGTGGCAACATTAGAAATAGCTTTCTTGCCTCGTCTCCTTTTCTTCAGGGGTTTGCAAAATTCAGCCATCGTGGGGTTATCACCTGGTACATCTACATCCATAGGTGCAGTATCATCATTAGAATAGGATAGGGTAATGAGAGTAGAAATTCATGTATTTTTTGGTCCGATTTGATACCTCTTTGAGTGTTTAATTGTTATTATTTACAAAATATTAATATTTTGAATGATTATTGACTAAAAGGTGCTTGAGAGGTATTTTTTTATGTTTTGATAGGAAAAATAATAAAAAATACTAAGTTGGAATGAAGGGTGAATTTGTGCAAGATGTCAAGGAAACAGAGGACTACATTCCGTAGTTTTTATGTACAAGTGTTGAAATCCAAACTGGTAAAGTGATACATGGTTAGAAAGCTACATAAGAGAGGGTTGCGTGGGCACAAGAATCACCTCAATCAGAGTTTGGATGAATAAGTTATGCTCAAAACCGTGAGGTCGCACAGCTGCCAGCGAGAATTCCAAAAATTCACAAAAATTACCCACTATTTCCTATTTTCTTGGTGGCCAAGTTATTTCCTAATCTCATATCCTTCCATATCTTCCATAATTACATTTTTCCTTATTTTCCAAGATCCCACATCTCCTACTCCATACCTCATTCAATTCTCACACCTATATATACTTCATTTTCATCATCACATAAAGGTGTGGAGAAACCGCCTAATCTACTACCACTATATTACCTAAGGTTTTAAACCCTAATCCACCATATCCGCCTTTCATCTTCTATCCATCATCCGTCATCCACAATCTGAAGAGGATTCAAGAGAGTATTCATCTACTTGATCGGAGATGGAAATTCTGGAGAGGACGGAGTTGAAGAAGGAAACCAAACAAATAAAGGAAACCAAACAAATAAGTTTTCTTTTCTTTACTTTATTCTTTCTAGTTTTTAGACTTATGGGAAAGTCTTCTTCCATACACATGGTTGTTACTTGTAACCCATGGGCTAAGTATCTTTTTGATAGTGTTAGAGTTTTGATGGTTTAATTCGTGTCTGATTTGATTGCCTAGACATGAATTTTTTATACCGCAGAATATTTATTTCCTTATTGAAGAAGATATTTTTGAGACTTCATATTATTGTCTTTGAGTTTTGATTCTTTTAATTATTCATGACGGTATCACTAATTGGATAGTTAATATGATTCTCTTTTTTCTGAATGATAACTGTTGTTTCCTGTGGCAATCTTAGGAGATTGACCTATAATTCCTAAGATAGTTACAATCAATTTGGAATAATAGTTACTTGGTAAAATATCATTATTAGGTAATTGGTAAGGAGACAAAGGGGTTAATAATTTAGTACCTAGAAAAGGAAGTCTAGTACTCTAGCCTTTAATGGAATTTAACATGAAGTACCTATAGAGGGAGTGAGAGTTAATTCTTAATCGATCCTAGTATTTGCATCTCATTATAAGTGTTAGATCCTACCCGATCAAGGTGATTTGACTAGGCTTAGCGATCCTCTTATAAATATCTGCAGGTAATTAATTTGGGTCTTATTTATTTTATTATTTAATAATTAAAATTAATTTTCATAAATTGAGTTTGTCTTAAATAGAAATAGTCATATTAGATTTATTTATCACTCTGACACTATCCCGTGGGTTTGACATTTGACTTGATCACACGCGCACTACAGTCGATCCCTTATACTTGAGGGTGAGATTCTTATTTCCGAAAGAAAATAGTGATCAAGTTTTTGGCGCCGTTGCGGGGGATAGACTTAGATACTTATAAGTCATTTGTGATTTATTTTTGTTTAGGACGTTAAACTTTGTGCTTGATGGGAGGCAACCCATTCCTTTTTTTGTTTATTTTTGTTGTGTCTTGTGCTATGTAATTTATACTCAAGGTGCGTGCTTACACTTAAGGTAATTACATCCTTTGAAACTTAGATTCAACTTACGTTTTCATATAAGTTTAGGGGATGTGATGTTCTTCCCTTGTTCCATCCGCTCCCAGGTATGTTCACTCTCTATCGTTTTGTGCCTTTGTGTCCCCTGTGTTTCTAGAAGTTGATTTTTTACGATTTTTTGGATTTTTGATATTTTTATATTTTTTGATTTTTTTGCGATTTTCCAGATGTCTCTGATATTTTTATCTCTTATGAATCCTGTAATGATTAGATTTGTGTTTGAGCTTTATAGATTGAAAAGGGTATTGGAATGGCAAGAGTGAGTTCTATCTGAGGCCTATGCCTAATCGAGCTGGAAAACTCGAGGAACTTGCAAGATGTGAAGGAGATTGAAATCAAGTTACTTCGTTCGTTATTCTAAAGTTTTCTGTATTTTTTAAATTCTTTTAAGTAAGGAGCATGAGTTTAAATTCTATAACCTAAATTTAATGGGAATCTATGAGCTATAATTTTTCTACCTATGATGTTGATTATGATTGATAAGGGAAACATGCTTTGATTCTTAAGTGCTTGAAGTTCTTGATGTGCTTGTTATGTTGTATGCGTAACCTTGAAAAGTGCCCATTCATTCTATGAAAAAATTGAGTGAGATTTGAGCCTTTAAATTATGAATGCATTAACACATGATATTTCTATTCTTGAGCATATCGTTCTTGTGCATGTATTCTAGAACTTGCCTTGAGTCTCCTTATATATTCAAGAATAGTCTAGTGGATTATGGAAATAATATTAGGCCATCTTAGATTTTTAGCCTATCTTTTTCATACACTTTACCTGAATTCATTAAATCCTTAGTCAACCATTTGAGCTTGGAAATATCGATTCTTTGAATAGCTCGTTGAGCTTAATCAGTATTTGATTTTCCCTTATTTTACTTGGATCAATTGAGTAATTGTTGAGGAGGTTAGAAGAAGATTGTGAATAAGTTGGAAGTGAAAAGGATGATGAATAAAGGATCAAAAGATAAAATTCATAGAGTAGTGCTTGAATCTAGTACTTTATGAAACAGACACCCTAGGGTAGTGCTTAAATATAGTATCCTATGGAGGATCCATTGGGGTAGTGCCTAAAACTGGTGCCCCATTCAAAAAGTGAAGGAAAGAAAGAAGATAGAGTTGAAGAGTTTGAAAGAATTAAGAATAAGATGGTTATTGTTTTTAAGACGAGGAGGAGTTGTGTTTTAATAAAAGTGATGAGGAAGAATGAATGATCATGATGGACTGCAGCTTGATTGATCCGAGTTTGAGTCATTTATCCATATATTTTCTACCTTTTCCAAAGAGCCCACATTACAACCAAATAGAAAGTCCTTTTTGATTCATGATTTGCTAGACACAAATAAAAGGAAAGTTGAGACAATAGGCAAGCTTATGGTTACGCATGCACTTGAATTGAATTTGAGATAACTTATATATAACCCAAACGATGTACTCTTTGTACACCTTGAATGTGAGAGTTACATTGTATATATCCTGTGAGTATAGGTGGATTGAGCACTTAAATATGTGAAGTAATTATCTTAACTTGAATGTTTTGAATGAATTGATGCTTTTGAATTTTAAATTATGTGAACCAAGTTAAGATCGATCACATATTTTGAAGACTTATTTAGATGTTTTGATCATCCCCTTAGAACATGACTTTCCATCTCATTATTTCTTTCTCTTGGTTTGTCATTTTACCGTTCGAGGACAAACAACACCTTAAGTTTGGGGGGTTTGATGAGAGTGGAAATTCATGTATTTTTGGGTCCGATTTGATAGTTCTTTGAGTGTTTAATTGTTATTATTTGCACAAATATTAATACTTTGAATGATTATTTACTAAAAGATGCTTAAGAGATATTTTGTTGTGTTTTGATATGATAAATGATAAAAAAAATGCTAAGTTAGAATGAAGGGTGAATTTATCCAAGATGTCAAGGAAAAAGAGGACTATATTCCGTAATTTTTATGTACGAGTGTAGAAGTCCAACTAGTTAAGTGATACATGGTTAGAAAGATACAGAAGAGAGGGTTGCTTGGGCGTAAGAATCACCTCAATCAGAGTTTGAATGAATAAGTTATGCCCAAAACTTTGAGGTCGCACAGCTGCCAGCGAAAATTCCAAAAATTCGCGAAAATTACCCTGTATTTCATATTTTCTTTGTGGCCAAGTTATTTCCTAATCTCATATTCCTCCACATTTTCCATAATTATATTTTTCCTTATTTTCCAAGATCCCACATCTCCTACTCCTTATCCCATTCTATTCTCACACCTATATATACTTCATTCTCATCATCACATAAAGGTGTGGAGAAACCGCCTAATCTACCATCACCACATCACCTAGGATTTTAAACCCTAATCCATTCGCCTATCATCCTCTACCCTCATCCGCCATCCACAATCTAGAGAGGATCAAGAGAGTATTCATCTACTTAATCAGAGACGGGAATTCTAGAGAAGATGGAGTTGAAGAAGGAGAACCAAACAAATAAGTTTTCTATTCTTTACTTTATTCTTTCTAGTTTTTAGACTCATGGGAAAGTCTTCTTCCATAAATATGGTTGTTTCTTGTAACACCATGAGCTAAGTATCTTTTTGGTAGTGTTAGAGTTTTGATGGTTTAATTCGTGTCTGATTTGATTGCCTAGACTTGAATTTTTTATACTGTAGAATTTTTATTTACTTATTGAAGAAGATATTTTTGAGACTTCATATTATAATATTTTAAGTTTTGATTCTTTTAATTATTCATGATGGTATCACTAATTGGATAGTTAATAGGATTCTCTTTTTCTGCATGATAACTCTTGTTTCATGTGGCAGTCTTACGGAATTGACCTATAATTCCTAAGACAGTTAGACAATCAATTTGGAATAATAGTTACTTGGTAAAATATCATTATAGGGTAATTGGTAAGGAGAAAAAGGGATTAATAATTTAGTACCTCGAAAGGGAAGTCTAGTACTCTAGCCTTTAATAGAATTTAATATAAAGTACCTATAGAGGGAGTGAGAGTTAATTCTTAATCGATCCTAGGATTTGCAGCTCATTGTAAGTGTTCGATCTTACCCGATCAAGGTGATTTGACTAGGTTTATGATCCTCTTATAAATATTTGCAGGTAATTAATTTGGGTTTATAATAATCTATCACATGGTTAAGCTGGATTGTCCTTAGCATTATCACTCTCTTATCTTGGAATACTTGATTTATTTCTCGACTGCGTATCTTATTATTTTATTATTTAATAATTAAAATTAATTTTCATAAATTAAGTTTGTCATAAATAGAAATAGTAGTCATATTCGAAAGAAAATAGCGATCACAGGGAAATAAGAGACTTCCATTTGGCAGAATTAGGCACATCCAGTGAGGCAACAGTGGTGCCCTTCCGAATACAGATTGACCAACGCATAGGTGGGTCTTTGCATTTTTGAGCAGTGGGCTTGCTCACCTCTAACTGAATCGACATAGGTGGTGACGACGAAGGAGAAGACACGGGCGGATTCGGCTTAGTACAGATAGAAGAAACAATGGGTGATAATGTGAATGGTACTTGAACAGGATCAGATGGTTCAAAAGTTTCAGAGGGCTGGTCTCAGATGGAATTACCAATGGAGGGATGGACGATTGAGCGGGAATTTCAAATGATGGAGCGGGAATATCAGGTTGGACAATAGTAGGAGGAGGTTCAAGCATCGAGACTTCGATTCGAGATACAAGAATGCCTGACTTGGCGATCTGAGCCTGAAGCGAGAGGAATACAGAGATGGGAATACCTTGAGGAAGACAATATCTCTGGGTACAGCTGACTCTACAACGAGTCCAAGCAGCGGTGTAGCAGCATCAGGATTTACATTATGAGCAGCACCAATTGCGACATTCTCGGCCATTGAAGATAGGGTTTGGAGTGGAGTGGATTTACGAGAGGAAGTAGACAGGTTGGATGATGAGGAATGTGTTGCTGTGGAAGAGGGAAGGTATGTCTTTGGAGGAAACATTTAGATACGTGGGTGAGACAACAATTTAAATTTTGAAAAATCAAAAGTATGTTAGATAGAGTGCTGTGTAATGATTAACCAATTAAGCAAGTAATCTTCACACTATCTCAACTCATACATCACACTTCGAGAATTTAAACAGAAGAGAAGACAGAGATTGAAGGCTTACTTCCACTAAGTGATAACTGCTGAACGTGTGATAATGCATGGGGAAAAATGCAGCAATTACACATTATGACCCACTAATTAATATGAAAAATAAAATCGACCATAAATAAATAAATGAGAAATAATATGTATAATTAATAAATAAATATACAATAAATTTTATCACTTAATGTATTGAAAATAATTAATTTAATAACACATTTTCATGAGTTAAAAATATTCTGAAAAAATCAATCAAGGTTGATTTTTTTTATGCAGGCACACATACACTTTCTATCCTTTTATGAATTTTTATGCACTTTTCAATCTCGAGGAACTTACCACCTTTTGAAAAGATCACATCGTGGTTATTAGCCCTATGTATCAAGTTACTCAGTGATAGTCCAAGAGTATTCTTATTCCTTTTTTGAAACTAAACAGCCTTTAGAAAAGAACACATCGTGGTTGTCAGCCCCGCGTGCCTAGTTACTCATCGTGTTTAGACCTTTGATTTTTTAGAATTAGTTCTTTCAGTTGTGTATGTCCTGAATTGTACCTCAAGATTAAATCAGAATATAGTTAGCAATAAGAAAATAAGCTACCAAATCACTAATTTTGACATAAAATGACAAAACTTACAGTAGTCTCGCTTCGAGTGTCGAGACACTCTAAGCAACATCATGCATGATTCATAGAATGCGGAGTCCAAGAGATTTCCTTAGTGAAGAAAACCTCTCGAAATCAAGTGCTTTCATGAAAATGTCAGCAAGTTGTTTCTCAGTGGAAATATACTCCAACTTAACTACTTCTTTCTCAACTAAATCTCTAATGAAATGATGTCTTATGCTTATATGTTTAGTGAGTGAGTTCTGCACAGGATTTTTATAAATATTTATAGCACTCGTGTTATCACAAAGAATCACAAAAGCATTTGTCTCAATCACATAATCATCTAATATTTTTTTCAACCAAAGTAGTTGTGTTCAACAACTTCCAGCAGTAATATATTCAGATTCAGCAGTGGATTGGGATATGCATTTTTATTTTTTACTATGCCAAGAAACATGATTGTTACCCATATAGAAGCATCCACCACTCGTGCTCTTCCTGTCATCACAATCACCTGCCCAATCAGTATCGTTGTAGCCAACCAGTGAGCTGTTTGTATCCTTTAAAAACCATAATCCCATATTACTTGTTCTAGCAACATATCGAATGATCCTCTTCACAGCTTTCATATGTGATTCTTTAGGATTAGCTTGATACCTAGCATATACACAGACACTATACATAATGTCAGGTATGTTCGAAGTTAAGTACAGAAGACTACCAATCATCGATCTATACATAGTGTGGTCAATATCTGGGCTAGCATCATCTCTGCACAGTTTCTGTGATGTTCCCGTAGGTGTCTTCATAGTCTTGGCTGTGATATCCGGGCTTCTTACTACTCATGTTCCAATATAATTTAATTTGTGTTGTGTGCATTTTATAATTACGTGATAATTATGTGGCAGTTATGTGATAATAATGTGACAATTCTGTGGTAATTGTCTTTATATTTTATTTATCCTTATATTTTGTTTGACACATCTATGATAATAATTGTGACATATGTGAATATATGTGTGCATAAATATTTACGTGCATTAATTTGAATACATAATTAAATTGTCTCATGTGTATAAATAAACTATTTCGTAATTATTTAAGTGTCACATGTGCCCTCATAATAATAATAGTGGTGAGAAAATATACACATATGTGTATTAATTTGTAAATATGTTATATCTTAACTATTAAGTATTGCACTTATATTCGTAATGGATAATAATAATATATATAATAATAAAATAAATCAATAAACAAAATTCACCGACGTGACTACGTGGGTTAATAGACAATACATTACTCACTTGGTTGATAGAGATACACGTGCATACTTGGTGTTAAATAAAAAAAAGGATAAAGTTGGAGGTAAATCAGCAGCTGGCCTCTTTCCTCTATAAATGGGTGAGTTGAGTTACCCATTTGGGGTAATTAGAATATAGGGAACTAGCAATGACTGCGAGAAAAAAAAAGAGAAAAGAAGAAGAGAGAGAGTGAGAGTGAGAGAAGGAGAAGAGAGAGTGAGAGAGAAGAAGAAGAAGATAGGGTCGTGCCGGAATGGGAGATAGGTAGTTACAGTCCTTCACGGGTCTATAGCGTTACTATTGTCGGAGTTCAGGTAAGTAGAAGTCTAATTACAATGCATAAACATATTGTGTGTGAATTATTTGTGATTAATATGTGATAATTATGTTATGAATTATTTGTAATTAGTTTAATTATGTTATGAATTGTTTGAAATTAATCTATGATACAAGCTGTGAATTTATGTGTTCGAGGAAAGTAGGTATTCATATGCAACAAAATATTATTTTATAAATTATTTGTGATACAAGTTGTGGATCTATGTGATTTGAGATAATATCATTATCCTATATAGATCTGTGTGATCGGAAACTGTGGAATATAAATTTGTGTGATATGAGAAGATATCATTTATAAGGATCTGTGTGATCCGAGGTGAAATTGTTACTCAAAAAATGGATAAGTGTGACTAGAGGTGAATTTGTTGTTCCTGAAGTGGATCTGTGTGATTTGAAATTTATTTGTTGTTTTATTATTAATTAAATGATAATATTAGTATCGTAAATGAATTATGAAGCATATTTAATTACCCTTGTTTCATACCATGCATAATCATGAAAAATATTTTTCCTAAAATTAATAAGATACTAATAGTGTATGCGACCACTATATATGCATTCTGTCAGGTTTAGAAAAATTATTCCCGACACTTTATTCAGGGTTTGGAAAAATTATTCTCAACACTTTTTTTGGATTCAAAAAAATATCCCCAACACTCTATCAGGGTTTGAAAAAATCATCCCCATTGAGCTCATTTGGGTGCATATCATAAGTGTGTCGTGGGGATCCCACAACGTGAACAATTTTCAAAATAAAAAGAGTCCAACTAGAAAGACTAAGAAATAGGCGATAGAAAACTAAATGCATTTTCATGCACTGGCCTGTATGATTTCTACTTACTGAAATTTTTGTCTCACTAGATTATGCATTGTAGGTGAGCCTGTTGATGATTGAGTTTTGTGATGTGACTGTGCAAGCTGTGGAGCTCCTTTAGAGTTTTGAGCGGATGTACATAAATGACGACCTGTTGGGCTAGGCCGTGGGTTATTTTGTTTTCACTAACGTTTTGTTATGTAATATAATAAGTATTGTCAAAAGTTTAGGTGGATTGATGTGCTGTCAGAAATTGGTGATGTATGTTAGACTGTAGTTTTGGTTATTAATATATTATGTGAAAAAAAATATGCAGGTTTTATAACGATGACGTTTATGTTAATTAGTATTTGAATTATAAGTTATGTAAGGTGGGTCGTGTCATTGGCATTCTCAAGGCCAAATCTTTTCACCAAGTTCCTTGCATACTTACTCTATAAGATGAAGATACCACTTTCACTTTGCTTGATTTGAAGCCCTAAAAAATAATTTAGGTCACCAACCATACATATCTCAAATTTGGTAGTCATTGCCTTCACAAAGCTGTCCATCATGACTTGTATGTTGCTCCAAATACAATGTCATCAACATAAATTTGAGCAATAAAAAAACCATCAGATTCATACTTTATGAAAAGAGTTATATCAGCCTCACCTCTAATGAATCCAAACTGAAGTAATAAGTCAGTTAGTTTACCATACCATGCTCTAGGAGCTTGTTTTAGACCATACAAAGCTTTCTTTAATTTATACACATGATCAGGGTGTAATGGATCAACAAAATATTTCGGTTGTTCAACAAAAGCTTCTTCAAGTACAATACCATTTAAGAACGCAGCTTTAACATCCATTTGAAACAGTTTGATACCAACAAAGCATGCAATAGCTAAGAGAAGCCTAATAGACTCTATTCTAGCTACAGGTGCAAATATTTCATCAAAATCTATTCCTCCAACCTGTGCGTTCAACATCCTCGCCTTTGCCTTTTCACACTTCCAGATCCCTTGCAGTGCTCTTGAAGCCTTTCCCAAGCATCTTCTGCTAATGTAAAGTTCTGGATCAGGTTGAACATCACTGCAAACCGATGAGTTGATTGGATTGAGTGCTCTTTAGTTCAGCATCAATTGATTGTTCTCCTCAGCGGTCCATTCAAGCTCATTCTTGATGATTTGATCTCCATCCCTCTCTTGAACTGTGGGTGGTGTCCAGCCTGCTAGAATGGCTTTCCAAACACGTTCATACATGGACTTGATGTGACTCCTCATTCGACTCTTCCACAAGGCATAATTTATTCCATCAAGTATGGGAGGACGGTTGATCGATCTAGTGGAGTAATCCATGACACCTCAACACTTAACATTAGGAACCAACACTTAGTACCATCAAGTATTGGCTCTGATGCCACTTGTTGGGGGTGCCCAGCGGTGTAAGTGTGTTTATGTCAGTAATGTTGTTATTAGTTCGATAATACTTTGTACAACACCGACTCTTATTAGAATTGAAACTTGAATAGAGATTGGAAGTTTGTATAGCGAAAGACTTAACATACGGAATTACTCAATCTTTCTACAAACTTATAGCAAAAATATCACTAACTTGGAAAAATTGATTTACAAAAATTAGATTCAAAGAGATGAAACATTTCTTCCTCTCCTCGAATACACACACGGATATAAATTCTAAACAAACTCCCAAATAGCAAAACCTAGATTGTTGGATCTAGATCCTACTTCAAGTATGCACTTCCACTGCCTGTGAACAATACACATAAAACGTACAGAAAAATACTATACACGTTATTCAGAACTAGATGTTACAATACCAGTGAAAACACTACAAGAAGAACGTAGTCGAATAAATTATACGTCCGGCGACTCCCTTTGTAGGAACTTTCCAAGTTTTTTTACACCACTGGAATGAAGTATGACAACTTCTATTTATAGTCATAAAGCATGCTGCAGCCTTCTTCAAATAAATAGTCCACTAGGAGATATAGAAACCACCCATGATTAGCAAATAACCAACCCAGGCTTGTGGGTCCCATTTAGCACGTTCTTCATTCAACTGCCACATCCATGAAAGCATCATCAAGCACAACACCACACAAACATTTTAGTAGTTAAATAATAACTAGTGGAAGATTGATGTAATTCCAAATATGACGACACTAGTCTCAACACTTCACATCAACAGTCGGGGAGCTGAAAATGGAAAAGATGGCCAGAAACTGACCTGACTCGAGTTCCTGCTAGTTGCTCGGGTCGAGTTCTACACGATTGGCCACTGTCGTGGACTATACACATCAATGAAACAGACTTGGCCTCCCCTGCTACTCGTATTCAGAGCTCGAGTTGAGCTCCATAAATTACCAAAATCTATCAAGAAATGAGATACATTTAAGTCGAGTTTGGCCGTTTAGTCAAAAATCGATTCAGCGATTATTCTAGAAGGTTCCAAGCATATAAATACATCATTTGCGTGAAAATTGAAGGAGGAATCATTCTGGACAGTTTCCAAACACAGTTTACACCACATTTCGCACACACTCCTCTCTATTCATCCATCCTCCATCTCATCCATCCTATCCTCTTAATCACCTCAAATCCATCCACTATTCCATCAATCCACCAATCTAAGAAGGGAAGATCAACAAGGAGTGAAGATTGAAGCATGTTGAAGGAAAAGTTTGTCAAGTTTGAAAGATAGGCTTCTCGACCTTAGATTTGTGATTTTCTTCATTATTTGGCTCAATTAGAGCATGCCATGGAATGTAATGAATATATAATGATTTGTAATGGCTAGTCCTCATGTAAGATAGTAATATGATTGGATAGAGATTATGTATATTTTGCACACCACATATTTGATAAATTGATTGTTATGAATATTTTCTATCATGAATGCTTATTCTCATTTTATGTATGATTTTGTGGTTAAATTCTTTATTCATGATGTTAGGATGGTCATTCTAATTTTATTCTTAAGGTTTTAATTGAATTATTAATTGTATGACGTCACCATATTAGTATGTAGGGAGTTTGGTCATGACCTTTATGTGCTTAAAATCTCTTGATAGGACATTAGTGATAATAATTGTGAAAGTATTTGAACTAATTATAGGACCCAAGCCAAAACTCATCTGACCTTAGAAAGAGAATATGGAAAAACGTCCTTGCCTCATTGAGGTATATTTATATCCGTAAGTACCTATAAGAATATTGAGGATTGGAGACACTCTTAGTGAGTGACCTTATTATTATAACATAATGATCATCAATGCATGTGTGTGTGAGAGTTTACATGAGCCTTTTCCATGATGTTGCTTAGCTTGCATACTTTTTAAATTGATCAACCTTCATCCATCTTCCATCACAAGTGTACATTTTCTATCTTTAAGTGCTTCCTTAGTTGTTAATTGTTAGTTGTAGTGTTAATCAACCCAATCATTTTATTGATTAGTCCTTCTAGAGTAAAATATCTTTCGAATACAGATACATACACTTTCTCCCTTGGTTCGATATTATAAATTTTGCACTTGATCACCACGTTCTACACAACGATAGAGTACGCTTGCTGTAATCAATTTATACCAAAATTGAGACTAAGTTCACCTCTAAGACGCTGCTCAACCTCTAATAAAGAATACGTATCCACTTGTGGAGAACGAGTCATTGTGTGAGATATACAGTTTGCATCATTGTACCCTTCAAGCACTGCTGATACTTAGAATAGTGTAACTCCAAATCAAGAGTGTATTCTAAGTATCTCAACACTCTTCTCAATGCTTTCCAGTGCTCATTGTTTGGGTTACTCGTGTATCTACTCATTTTGTTAACTGAACACTCTATGTCAGGATGTTATACATTATACTTCCCTTGCGTACATAGATTTAGCTTCTAGTTCACCTTTATTTTTGCTAAGGTGCACGTTTGGATCAATTGGTGTCTTAGTCGGTGGATCATCGAATACATTGAATTATTCAATATTTTCTTAATGTAATGAGATTATGACAATGCAATTCCATCAGATCATGTATTTTGGATTATAATTCCAAGTATCACATCTGGTATACTAATTTCCTTCATGTCAAAGTTTCGACTCAACATCCTTTTAGTTTCAATGATTATATCATGACTCCTTCCCATGATAAGCATATCATATACGTAGAAATAGACAATGACAAATTCCTTTGGTGTATTTCCCACATACACTTACTTGTCGCACTCATTGTTTCGAAAACCATTTAACATCATTGCGTTGTCAAACTTTACATGCTATTATTTTGGAGCTTGTTTAAGTCCATACAACAATCGCACGAGTTTACACACTTTTCCCTCATTTCCAAGTGCTATAAAGCCTTCTATTGGTCCATGTATATTTCTTCCTCCAACTCACCATTTAAGAAGGCTGTCTTCACATCCATTTGATGGATATCTAGATTTTGCAACGAAGAAATCCCTATAAGTACATGAATAGACGTAATTCGTGTTACTGGTGAGTAGTTATAAAAAAAATCATACCCTTCCTTTTTCCTGAAGCCTTTACCCACTAGTTTGGCTTTATATTTATATATTGATCTATCAGCTTTATACTTTCTTTTTAGGATCCATTTGCATCCTAAGGTCTTACAATCCTTTAGTAAGTCTACCAATTCCCACGTGTGGTTTTGCATTATAGAGTTAATTTCACTATTTATGGCTTCTTTCTAGAACGGTGCATCTGGACAAGATAGAGCTTTAGTTACAAATATAGGTTCATTTTCAAGCACATATGTGAAGAAATCTAGACCAAAGTACTTTTCCACTCTAACTCTTTTACTACATCTTGGGTTTCTACATATTCTTGTGTAGACTAAACCATAATTTTATCTTCAAGTGATCTTTTACTAGAACTCACTTGTTCATTTCCTTTACTAGGAAATATGTTTTCAAAGAATATTGCATTCCTTGACTCTATCATAGTGTCTTCAGTCATGTCAGGTATCTCTAATTTGTTAATAAAAAATCTGTAGGCACTACAGTTAAGTGCATACTCAACAAATATGCCATCAATTGTTTTACGTCCAATTCTAACTTGTTTAGGTAGAGGCACTTCAACCTTGACCAAATACCCCCACACTTTGAGGTATTTGTATGACGATTTACGTCTCTTCCACATTTCATAAGGAGTTTTATCCTTAGATTTGTGTGGAATCTTATTCAGAATATGGTTAACTGATAGAATAACTTCCCTCTATAAGTTCTGAGGTTACCCTGAACTGATTACCATTGCATTCATCATTTCCTTCAGAGTTCTATTCTTGCATTCAACAACGCCATTTGATTGAGGTGAATAAGGAGCCATTGTTTGATGTAAGATATCAGATTCGGCACATATTTGTTCGAATGGTGCTACGTATTTGCTACCTCTGTCACTTCGAATTATTTTAATCCTAGTGTTAAGTTGATTCTCAACTTCATTCTTGTATAGGCTAAATGCTTTTAAAGCTTCATCTTTACTCCACAAGAGATATACATAGAAAAATCATGTGCAGTCATCAATAAAAGTAATGAAATACTTTTTTCCCCCTTTAGTTTGCATAAACTTTAAATCACATGTATCAGTGTGGATTAATTCTAGAGGTTTAGTGCTCCTTTCAACTATTTGAAATATTTCTTTGTCATTTTTGCTTCTACACACACTTCACATTTATTTGAAGTTTCAACGTTTGCTACTTTAAGCAAATCAAGATTATTTAATCTTTTGATTGATTTAAGATTTATATGTCCCAATCTTAAATGACATATTGAGGAACACTCAACGATATAAGTAGAAGTAGAAGCCCTTTTATTCATAACATTCTCGCCTTTGAGGCTTACAACCATATCATTGAGCTTAAAAGGCCCATTATCAAGATAACCCCGACCCAAGGATTGGCCGAATTTACTAAGTACAAGTTTATTAGACTCAAATACAAGCTTGAACTGATGACTAACTAGCACGGAGCCTGAGATCAGGTTCTTGCGGATGTCTGGGACATGCTGCACATCCTTTAGTTTCAGCTCCTTTCCAGAGGTGAGCTTCAGTATCACGCCCCCAACTCCAGCCACTTCTTAAGTGGCCTGATCATTCCCCATGTGAAGCTTCCTCCCTTCACTAGGCGCATAAGTAGAGAAGACACTTTTCTACGAGTAGACATAGCAGATAGCGCCGGTGTCATCAAACCACTCATTTGGATTTGCCATAAAATTGGCTTCAAAGACTTGAGCAGCTAAGTCATCATCATTTAGAGCCCGTTCAACCACGTTAGTATTTTGATTTCACATTTGTTCTTCTTTTGTTTTATTGTGATTTGGTTTGCCACAATTGTGGTAATCTCCATTAAACTTGAGCTTTTGCACTGGCTTCTTGACCTTGTCGTCGGATGATGAGAGTGAAAATTCAAGTATTTTATGGTCCGATTTGATACCTCTTTGAGTATTTAATTGTTATTATTTTCACAAATCTTAATAATTTGAATTATTGTTAACTAAAAGTTGCTTGAGAGGTATTTTTTTGTGTTTTGATAGGAAAAAGGATAAAAAATGCAAAGTTGGAATGTATGGTGAATTTGTGCAACATGCAAGAAAATAGAGGATCACTTTTCATGATTTTTCTGTATTTGTGTGGAAGCCCAAAGTAGTCGTGTGATACATGTTTGGAAATATACGGAAGAGAGGGTCGTGTGAGCACAAGAATCGCTTAAATAAGAGTTCAAATGAAGAAGTTATGCTCAAAACCATGAGGTCATGCAGCTGCCGGCAAGAATCTGAAAATTCACGAAAATTACCCTCTTTTTCTTATTTTCTTGGTGGCCAAGTTATATGCTAATCTAACATCCCTCCATATCTTCCATAATTATGCTTTTCCTGATTTTTCAAATCTTATCTTATTCTATCCTCATACATGTATATACCCCATTCTCATCACCACTTAAAAGTGTGGAGAAACCGCATAATCTATCACCACCACATCACCTAGGGTTTTAAACTCTAATCCACCATACCTTCCTTTCATCTTCTATCCATCATCCACCATCCACCATCTGGAGAGGATTCTCATCTTCTACCCATCATCCGCCATCCACCATCTAGAGAGGATTCGAGAGAGTATTCGTCTACTTGATCGGAGATGGAAATTCTGGAGAGGATGGAGTTGAAGTAGGAGAACTGATGCGCATTTTTTTTGCACGCAAAATTAATCCCCAAGTATTAAGGATATCAGTTGTAGCTTAAGTAAGGGACCAAGTGAAATATCGAACCAAAAGGATGGCGTATTACCAATTTAATTATAAGCTAATTAATTAAGACAAGTTGGCAATAAAATTTGGGATTTAATTATTAAACTACTAAACAATTAATTTAAATAACAATTAAAATAAAATAAACACTAGAAAAATACGAAAGTGGATCAAGTAGGAGAATATGTAGCTCTAGGATAATCCAGTTTCACTTATTAATGTCCCTTTCGTGCATTAATGTCCGACTCTGCCTTGTGGAATATGGACGCATCACTAAGCCATGCATACTTACTCTATAGGCACAATCAAACATGTGTACAACACGTGTGAATAACTTTGGAGCTAGAGATATAATTTCACCCCCATTTCTAGGTACTATCAGTATCAATTATTTTCCCCTAGGATTAGTACTCTAACCCGATATGATCTCCATTTATAGGTACTATAAAATTACCCTCTTTATCCTACTTATCAACCCGAATCTAATTCAATTAATAAATATTCATATAAGATAGTTCTAATGAAGCTTCGGAGTCTCCTCACTTAGAATCATAACATGGAATCCTGCTTAGCAGTAAACGCACTATTTCAATAACCAAGATATGTATTCAGACTCTACATAATAGTTAATGATGCACAAAATATCTCTTGAGTATAAATTAAAAATGCATAGTCATATATAAAATAATCCACAAGTAGTGTTGTACGGAGTATACACACGAAAGTTCAATTAATTCATAAAAACCTTCAAAATCCTAAATCTACCAAAATGGTTATAGCCCATGATGTTGCGAAGAACAATCATGGGTGTTGGATAGATATGTCCAAACAATACAAGATAAATTAGGATATGAAGAAAATCCTAGATGTGAGCGTCGTAGCATCCTTCTCCGTCTTGAATTCTTTTGGTTCTCCTCTTTATTCCACAGACGAATCTTCAAAGTGATGGATGGATGGAAAAAATTATGTGGATGATGGTCCCTCTTGTGGGGTGTAGAATGATTGTGTTGTGTTTACTCCAATCCAATTCTCTGTCTTCTTGGTGTGATCTACATCCCCTTTTATACTTATAATCTCTCCTTATGTACCTAGGATGGGCTTTTTCTTGGAAAATACAAAAATACACGCACTTAGGGTATCAAAAATACGAAACTGGCTATTCAGGCATGTGGTTCGACCTAGGGGCTTGATCGAACCCTGGTTGAAACAAAATTGATGATTTAACGTAGTTCAGGCATGTGGTTCGACCACGACACTAGTGATTCGACCACTGGTTCGTGTCAAACCAGCTTGCGCCAGCTCATCGTTTCGCGTATAACTTCCACATTCGAGCTCCGATTTGAGTGATTCTTATGGTCATGTGATCCTCTCTTGCTTGACTTTCTATGCATATAATGAACTCACAAAAAATCCAAGATTTGAATGTATAACAAGTCATGCAAATTAGATCAGCTGTTCTATTTGGCATAGCTCACGCAATATTACTATTTTGATCATAACTTTCTCGTTTAGGCTCCGATTGAGGTGTTTCTTATGCCAAACCGATCATCTCTTTTGTGAATTTCCATTCATGTATTACACTTCTAGTTCAGAGCTCCACACAAACACAGAAAAATCACACAAGTTGGACGTGCGTTTTTCAGTATTCTAGCAAAAGTTGTACCTTTTCTCCAACTTTGCTCTTTTGATCATTTTTCCACCTAAAACATAATAAAACACCTCAAGTGCACCTTTTTCTCACATATATCGAATATAAGACATTTTTGCTAATATATAACATCAATTTCCATCAAAAAAGTATTAGATTGGACACTAAAATATGCTTATTTTCACTCTCATCGATCCCCCAAACTTACCATTTGCTCGTCCCGAGGCAACAAAATAAAAATAAAGAGAAAGAGAGTAAGAAAATTAGTAGGAAAACAAGGACTATGACCAATACTACATTCAAAATACAATTGTCCTCAACTTAGGTCATGCAACTCTCATTACATGTATTAATCCAAACTTAACTCCTTCGTGGTTCGATAATTTTATTTCTTGGGATATACTTCTACAGCGCTAGAGTATTCTTTCTCGTAAGTATAAAATATTCAAACAAATACCCCATTCAAAATACAATTATCCTCAACTTTAGGTCATGCAACTCTCATTACATGTATTACTCAATTCATAGCATACAAGATAAGATAATCACCACCAATTCAAATGCTCCATTCACATGTTCTCACGGGAAGTATATATCACTCGCACGCAAGTGTAAAAGATGTACACTTATGGGTTAAGGTGTTTACGCTCAAATCAATTCAAGTGAATGCATAACCATAAGCTTGGAAAATATCTCAAACTCTCCACCACTAAAAGTATGATTCGACAATAAGATCAAAAAGGACTTTTCTTTTGGATGTAATGTTGGCTCTTTGGTTAAGTAGGAAATATATGAATAAGTGACTCAAAACTCAGAACAATCAAGTGTGCATTCCATCATGATCTTTCATTCTTCCTCTTCACTTCAATTAAGCACAATATCCTCCTAAACTCTTTCACTTTTTTTCTTTTTTTTTTCATGCACAACATATTTTCCTTCTTTTTTTTCTCTCGAGGTACCTATTTCGGGCACTACCTCGCGCATCCTCCATAGGGTACTAGATTTAAGCACTATCCTAGGGTGTTTAGTACATAGGAGTACTAGATTTAAGCACTACTCCATGAATTCTTTAGATGTATTTTCAAGTTTCAATCACTGTTCCATCACCAATTTCATTCATTCCCAAACTGTTATAAAGCTTCATCAACACACTTTGAAAACCCATTAATTCTCGTCATGATAGAATCAAGGCTTAAAAAATTTAGAAGCTCAAAGTGGTTATTTCTCATAGGCTACCAAGAATGAGGTTTTTAGACTCAACGGGGCTAACTACGGATAAACATCATTCGGTAGGGAATCATTTGGCTAAGTGACTCATAAATTCAAGGATGGCCTAAAATCATCTTCCATCATCTAACACACATGTAGTTACAAGTAAGACAAGAGACAAGTTCTAGAATACAAACACAAGAATGATACTCACCAAAAAGAAATATCATATGATTATGTATATGATCAACAAGGCTCAAAATCTCACATGAGTTTTTAACAAGTAATAGAGCACTTTTCACGGTAAGTAATATCTCACAAGTACACATAAAATTTCATATCACAATATAACTCAAGTACACTTGCTCCATCAATTTCAAAAGCATATGAATTTCAGGCACAATTTAAACAATATAAGCTCACATGGATTACCAAAAATATAAACTAAATCCTTCCACTCCATAAATTTAAAGTACACATAAAAATTAGAATAAGAAAATGAGGGCACCTGATTTTTCTCCTTAGTATGTACAAGCTCCTCGAGTTGATCAACTCGATCAAGTCAAGCCTCAGCGTAGAACTCGCCTTCCCCTCTCTTTTACCTTTTTCTATCATCAAAGCTCAAATACACATCATCATCACATATTCATCAATAATAAAATAAGAGAACTAAAAAAAGACTCAATTGACTATCTAATCGACTTCACACACTAGACACATAAATACAGCATACTAAACATTAGGTAAGTTGCAAAAAATCGACATACCAACACCGGTTAAAATATTAATATGCCGCAAAAAATCAACCTCCTAACAAACAAATAATAAGATAAAAGGAAAAATTATACACCTGGTGCTCATAAGATGAGGTAAGTACATCACACCCCTAAAGTTAGTAAAAATGTAAGTCCAAACTAAGTTGGATAAGAGATGTAATTGCCGAAACGTGAGCAATTCAAATATAATAAATCCTCACTCGCACGAAATAAATAAAGTAATAAAATAAAAAGGACAAGCCCACAACAAACGTTTATATTTAACGTCAGAGAGTCACGATGGAATATCGCTTTTAACTACTGGATCAGATGGCGGTCTTCTTGCATCCTCACCTTCAAGTACTTTCTTTCCCTCTTCTTGTCTAGACTCAACACCTCACTTTTCTTGGTCACAAGTATATGATCCTTGGAATTACCTGCCTCCCATTACTGTCTAGACACATCTTTGTCAATCTTCCACTCAAATTTAGAATCATCTGTCCTATTAAAATTAAGATTAAACAAATTAGAAATCACATCTATGCTCTTGCATGATTGAGTCTCCATGGGCATCTTCATTGCTTGATCAAGAGAGAAAACCACATCTTCATAATCCATCTGCAGTCTAAGCTTCTCGGCTCTCAACCTCTTCGCTCTTTTCCATTTCTTTTCTACTATAAGCTCGATATTCTGTCCTCGGGATGGCACTGAAGTAGCATTAATATCAAATAAATTATTATGCACGGAAAATGGTGCCAGACGAGATGGTTTGACCATAGTTCGACTATGAGTGATGGTCGAACCAGGTGTGTAATGGTCGAACTATGCTTCAGAAAGTGTGGTCTCTCCCAGACAGGATGGTTCTGTTGGCAATTGGATCTTATGGTGAACACGATTTGAAAAGAAAACAAGTAATTAATAAACAACGGAAACATAAATCAATACCTATCTTCTGGATTGGAGTAGAGGATGAATATCTGAGAAGAACTACCTCTTGTTCTTCTACTGTATTACCCTAGTCTAATCCTGTTGTTGTGTGGTCAACAGTCTGCAGGATCACTCAATCTGCTCCTAACCACTTTTTAGACAAAAGAACGGCGTTCTCAATTCTTAGGGCATCCAGGAGCTGAGCAGACTATTATAAAGGGCTACAGTAGGGACCAGGAGGAGAAATTGGGCTGGGCCTCAATCAGATTTAATTAACCAAGCTTAGCCCAAAGCTTTTAATTAAATCCAATAATAATAATATAGTCCACTAAAATATTATTACTGCACTACCCATCCAATCCCAAATTATGTTCTGGGCTCCTTCTTATTATGAGCCCAATAATCTCCCCATGTTTAAGATATTCAAAGCCCATTAATTAATTAAGTTACTGACAACTCAAATTAATTAATATCTCATCCGAGAGTAGTACCACTCAACCTTTTTATCATGCCGGAAATTAATCCACTTGCAAGATTTACATGATAAACCTTATGAGCTCCTCAAGGGGACATCATCAACCTAAATCGGACATGGATTCCTTCTACAATCAACAGCACACCATAGAGACAGCACTACTTCCCAACTCACCGAGTTTGTTGATTTAATTCATTTAAATCTCACCCATTGATGAATCAAAGAAATACATGCTGCCCTACGTGTCGAAGTTATTGTATAGGGATTAAGAGCATGGACATCCATAATAACAGAGATCAAGTTCTTCTATATAGACAGTACAAGTCGAACGATCTCAAGCGGTCCTACTCAATACACGCTAAGTGCACTAATGTGATTCTATAGTCAAGACAAACTAATTCCAAGTCACACTACAACCATACCGATAGATAGTCCCCGTCTATCTCGGTTGTGAGCATCTGTTTATACTTTATAAGGAAACCGATAATATGATCTTCCGCGTGTTGTCGCACAACATATTATCTATAGTATAAAGTAAATGGACTTTTGCACAAACATATAAATAAACAATTTATAAAATGCAAAAACGTTTGATCATATGATTCTCATTTCAAATAAAATTGTTATTACATTGTTCAATACAAAAAGCAAGGCTTTTAGTATACAAATCTAACAATCTCCCACTTATACTAAAAGACTACGCTGCCATATCTGCTGACACGCATCTAATCCCCATTCCTTCTACATGCCCATCGAACGCTTTCGCTGGAAGGCTCTTAGTAAAAGGATCAGCAAGTTTATCCTCAGATGCTATCTTAGCGACAATGACTTTCCCTCTTTTAACGATGTCTCGTATCAGGTGGTACTTGCGCTCAATGTGTTTACTCGCCTTATGGGCTCGTGGTTCCTTCGAGTTTGCTACTGCACCACTATTATCACAATAAATTGTGATTGCTTTGGGCAAACCAGGAATCACATCCAAGTCCATTAAGAAGTTCCTGAGCCATACTGCTTCCTTAGCTGCCTCAGAGACTGCCACATATTCAGCTTCCATGGTGGAGTCCGCAACGCATTTCTGCTTTACACTCCTCCATATTATGGCTCCTCCTCCAAGAGTATACACATAACCCGAGGTGGATTTACTAGCATCCCTATCTGACTGGAAATCCGAATCAGTATAACCCAAAGGTAACAAAGTATCTACCCGGTAAACCAGCACATAATTCTTAGTCCTTTTCAGGTACTTTAAAATGTGCTTTACTGCAGTCCAATGCCCTTGTCCTGGATTACTTTGATACCTACTGACCATGCCCACGGCATAACAGATATCCGGTCTCGTACATAGCATAGCATACATGAGGCTTCCCACTGCCGAAGCATAAGGGACCAGCTTCATTGCCTCTATTTCATGTTGTGTCTTAGGAGACATTTTCTTAGATAGAGGTATTCCATGTCTGAAAGGTAGAAAATCTTTCTTGAAATCTTGCATGCTAAAACGAGCCAGGATTGTATCAATGTAAGAAGCTTGGGATAAGCACAACATTCTTTTCTTGCGATCCCTTATCAATTTGATCCCAAGAATGTGTCCGGCTTCTCCTAAGTCCTTCATTTCAAACTGCTTGGACAGCCATACCCTTACGCCCGATAATACCTTTACATTGTTTCCAATGAGTAGAATATCATCCACGTAGAGTACAAGAAATACCACTACGTTTCCGTCACATTTCTTGTACACACATGATTCATCCGGACATTGAATAAATCCATATGACTGGATTACTTCATCAAAACGGATGTTCCATGATCTAGAAGCTTGTTTCAATCCATAAATGGACTTTTTAAGCTTGCACACTAGATGCTCTTCGCCCTTAGCAATGAATCCTTTTGGTTGCTTCATATAGATGTTTTCCTCAAGACTTCCATTTAGGAAAGCTGTCTTGACATCCATTTGCCATACCTCATAATCCATATGAGCAGCAATAGACAAAAGAATCTGGATTGACTTAAGCATGGCCACAGGGGAGAAGGTTTCCTCATAATCGATTCCTTCTTTCTGAGTATATCCTTTAGCCACAAGCCTTGCTTTAAAGGTTTCCACCTTACCATCAGATCCTCTTTTTCTTTTATAGATCCACTTGCATCCAATAGCTTTTACACCATTGGGTGGTTCTACAAGCTCCCAGACTTGATTAGAATACATGGATTCTATTTCAGATTTCATTGCATTTTGCCATAATTGAGCATCTTTATCTTGCAGTGCCTCGTTGTAATTCCATGGGTCAATTTCATGTTCACCAGGGACCAAGTCAGAAGACTCTCCCAATCCCATGAATCTATCCGGTTGTCTCACAACCCTCCCACTACGACGAGGCTCCGCAGGTAATTGTGTATCAGGTGTGACACGCGGTGCAGTGTCCTGTGGTATATCCTCTTGTACAGTTGGTATTATGTTTGGTGTTTCCCCTCTTACTTCTTCTAGAACAATTTTACTCATGGGTTTGTGATTCATTATATAATCTTCTTCCAAAAATCTAGCATTCGTGCTAACGATCACCTTTTGGTCCTTTGGATTATAGAATAAACCACCCTTCGTTCCTTTTGGATATCCTACAAACAGACAAACTTCCGTACGTGACTCTAACTTATCAGTATCCGTCTTTAACACATGTGCCGGAGCACCCCAAATCCGAAAGTGTTTCAAACTAGGCTTTCGCCCAGTCCACAATTCAATGGGTGTGGAAGCTACTGATTTAGAGGGTACTAAGTTTAGAATGTAAGCCGCTGTTTCTAAGGCATATCCCCAAAACGAATTTGGTAGTTCCGAATAACTCATCATTGATCTTACCATTTCTATAAGAGTCCTATTCCTTCTTTCCGCTACACCATTCTGCTGGGGTGTGCCTGGTGCAGACAATTGGGATTCAATCCCATTTTCCGATAAATAATTCCTAAACTCTCCCAAGAGGTATTCGCCACCACGATCAGATCGTAGTGTCTTGATATATTTTCCAAGATGCTTTTCCACATCAGCCTTGTACTCTTTGAATTTATCAAAGCACTCAGACTTGCGGCGCATCAAATAAACATACCCGTATCTAGAATAATCGTCAATGAAAGTGACGAAATATTCATAACCACCTCTTGCCTGGACAGACATAGGACCACATAAATCTGAATGAACCAATTCCAACAAATCCTTGGCTCTATACCCCTTTGCCTTGAAAGGCCTTTTTGTCATTTTTCCTTCCAAGCAGGATTCGCAAGTTGGATAATTTTCCACTACTAATGAACTCAGAGGTCCATCAGCTATCAACCTTTGAATCCTACTCAAGTTAATATGACCTAGTCTTAGATGCCAAAGATATGTTTGGTTCATTTTAGAAGGTTCTTTTCTCTTATTAGTAGATGTATCATTCATTTCAATTTGTTGCACTGTGGGAGTAATTGGATTAAGAGTATACAAATTATCTATCAATGCACCATCACAGATAAAAATTCCATTTTTCCTTAAAAAAACCTTGTCATTAAAAGAAACAGAATATCCATCCATAAACAATTTAGAAACTGAAATTAAATTCTTTCTAAAATGAGGTACATAAAGACAATTCCTCAAAACAAGAGTTTTATTCTTATTGAAAATAAATGCACGTCTCCCACTGCAACAGCTGCTACACTTGTAGCATTCCCCATGAGTATGGTAATCTCCCCATCACTAAGCTGCCGGGTTTGGTGGAACCCCTGCATAGAATTGCAGACATGATCAGTGGCTCCCGTATCTACACACCAAGTGTCAGCAGATACAGCCACTAAACACGATTCAACAACTAGTATGTAAGACTTAACATTCCTGTTCCCCTTCAGAAGAGGGCAGTCAACCTTGAAGTGTCCCGGCTGCTTACATTTGAAGCACTTGCCTCTAGGCTTCTTGACCGCACCCGTCTTTGCTTTCATTTGGTTCACCGGTGCTGGATTCCCTTGCTTCTTCTTCTTCCTACCGCCTTTCGGCCTAGGATGAGAAGCATGTTCAGCAACATGAACCTGAGGTGGTCTATGAAACAGTTCTTCCGCCGCCACGAGTTCTGTCATCAGTTCCGCCAACGAGTACAAATGTTTGTTCATACCATAGTTCAGGCGAAACTGCTCAAAACTCCTAGGCAAGCTTTGGAGTATAATATCGACCTGGGTTTCCCCATTGATTTCTGCTCCAAGAACTTCCAACTCATTGAGTTGGCCCATCATCCTAAGGACATGCTCCCTTACGGAAGTGCCCTCAGCCATTTTGGTGTTCATCAAGACCGACATGCCCTTCGACCTAGCAGGACGACTCTGATGACCGAAAAGTTCCCTAAGATTATGCATCATATCATAGGCGGTGTCCATAGCTTGATGCTGAGTCTGAAGCACATTTGACATTGAAGCCAAAATATAGCACTTAGCCATCTTATCAGCTTTGACCCACCTATTATAAGCATTTCTTTGCTCTTCGGTAGAGGCATCAGTAGGTGCCGGAGGGCATTCCTCAGAAAGTACAAAGATGTAATCTTCAGCAGTTAAAACAATATCCATGTTACGCTTCCAGTCGACATAATTAGTGCCAGTAAGTTTGTGTTCTTTAAGTATGACAGAAAGTGAGTTCAAAGCCATTTGAAAATCCTGAGAATCATAAATAATAAACAGATCAAACACTTCGAATTTACCAATTTATATTGAATCCTTCAAAACAATATAAAACAAAATTCACCAACATCTCAAGCACCGTGGATTTGCATGCCACGTTAGTGTGGACGTATACAAACCCGAACATTTACAAGAGAAGGTTTTACCCATTAATTTCATTTATCAACCTAACTTTATGATAAAATAATTAATAGTCGGTTTCTTTTTAGCCATGCAAATATCAGCAGTGACTCCGTTGGGGAGGATACTGATTATTCACATCTAAGTGTGTACCATTATTTGATCCCAAGTCCATTGCGCAAGCTTGTGTGCCTTACAGTTGGAGAAGTACACACGCGCTTGGGTAACTTCCTACGATCATCATAAAGAAGTTTGCACTAGTGATCCGTGAATAAAACCCATCCGTTGTGGAGGAAGGCCTGTTGCCAACACGCAGGTTTACTCACATCACTTACAAACCAATAATGGAGGCCATGGAAATTTATTTACCAATCCCCTCTCCCACTTAGTTATTAAATACCGAGGGTTTTTGTCATGCATATAATATTAACAAATAAAATATACAATAAAGCATGCTTTTAATCCAAGTAATTTAAAATTAAATAAATCACATAAAACATGCTTTACACATATATAACAATTAATCGTCATGTTAAACAATTAAATCAATTATATAATTCAATTAATTGCAAAATAAAGTTGGATCAAAAATTGGGCCTACCTATTCCAAATAAAATTAGCAATTAATGAGCAGCCATTATTATTAAAAAAATTAAAGCCCATTAAGCCAGCCAATTTTATTTCTTTGGAACAAGCCCAATACATCTCAAGGCCCAACACCACAAACAATTAATAAATAAAACACATATAGGCCCAGCTGCTCAAATAATTAATTACAATCCAGTAAGCCCAATACAATAAAAAAAAACAGGCCCAATAGCAATTAATTAAAACCAAGCCCAGCCCAAACAAGAGAAAACCCTAGCCCATGCCCAGCCGCCACAGCCGTCAGCCTGCAGAAGCCACCGGCGCAACCAGCTGCCGCCGCCGCCGGCGGTGCCGCCAACAGTCCACCGGATATCCGCCGTTAGCCCATCGCCGACCAGTTTCCAGCCGTGAATCGCCGCCGACAGCGCGACAAACTCCGCCAGCAGGCAATCACCGTCGCCGCCGCAGCCGACGGTCCGTCCACAGCGAACCGCAATAGCGCCAACAACCCGCCGTCGATCAGACCCAGCAAATTGTCGACAACAGCGAATTATCACCGCTGGGAAAAACGCCGCCCGCAACTACTGTCGGAACAGAGCCATCAGTCCACCGCCGCACAGCCGCGTCCTTCTTCCCACCGGAATCGCCTCGCCGAACAACGCGCCCCATCCAAAACGCTGCGGAACTCCAGAAGTCGTCGAGGAAACGCCCGGGAGCGCCAACTGACATGCTCCCCGCCGCCGTTCCCCTAGGTTATCGCGCCGCCGCGGCCGTTGCCCGCACCAGAGCCGCCGCCTCCGATCTGAACAGCCTCAACCACATCGCCAAGAATTGCCTCCACCGAGCCGACGCCGCCGTGGTCGTTGCCCGCACCAGAGCCGCCGCCTCCGATCTGAACAGCCCAGACGCGCCTCGCCGTGAAGACGACGCCGCCGTCATCGCAGCGCTTCAGTCGAAGCGTTAATATAGAATTCTCCGCCTCCACCTCGCGCCGTCGTGACTGCCACCGCCGCTTTCGTCCGATCTGGTGTCGTCGCCAGTGACTCACCCGGATAGCGGCGTGTCATCTCCGTCGCCGGTCAACTACCATCGCCGTCACCGATTCGATTGGGACAGTCTCCCTGTCACCCCACCTTCTTTGATTTTCCCTCTGCTGCCATCGCCGCCGGTCTGCCTCGAATCCGCCGTGATTCGGGGCCATCGAGCCATTACCGGTGACTCAACTGTCTGCCGTCAGAAGGGTCGCCTCCGCCAGCCGTAACGAGAGAGAGAGAGAGGGGGAAGGGGGGAGGGTGAACGGCGTGTGTGTGAAAGAGCAGGGTGGATTCTCGTAGTGTGTGCCAAATATTAAACAATTAATCAATTAATAATACACACAATACAAACAAACATGCCAGTCTGTATACACCATGTGAAAAATTCAGATTAAAACAAATAATCAATTAATCACATAAATCTTTACAAATCAGTTTCACCAAGAAACCATGCTCTGATACCAATTGTTGGCAATTGGATCTTATGGTGAACACGATTTGAAAAGAAAACAAGTAATTAATAAACAACGGAAGCATAAATCAATACCTGTCTTCTGGATTGGAGTAGAGGATGAATATCTGAGAAGAACTACCTCTTGTTCTTCTACTGTATTACCCTAGTCTAATCCTGTTGTTGTGTGGTCAACAGTCTGCAGGATCACTCAATCTGCTCCTAACCACTTTTTAGACAAAAGAACGGCGTTCTCAATTCTTAGGGCATCCAGGAGCTGAGCAGACTATAATAAAGGGCTACAGTAGGGACCAGGAGGAGAAATTGGGCTGGGCCTCAATCAGATTTAATTAACCAAGCTTAGCCCAAAGCTTTTAATTAAATCCAATAATAATAATATAGTCCACTAAAATATTATTACTGCACTACCCATCCAATCCCAAATTATGTTCTGGGCTCCTTCTTATTATGAGCCCAATAATCTTCCCATGTTTAAGATATTCAATGCCCATTAATTAATTAAGTTACTGACAACTCAAATTAATTAATATCTCATCCGAGAGTAGTACCACTCAACCTTTTTATCATGCCGGAAATTAATCCACTTGCAAGATTTACATGATAAACCTTATGAGCTCCTCAAGGGGACATCATCAACCTAAATCGGACATGGATTCCTTCTACAATCAACAACACACCATAGAGACAGCACTACTTCCCAACTCACCGAGTTTGTTGATTTAATTCATTTAAATCTCACCCATTGATGAATCAAAGAAATACATGCTGCCCTACGTGTTGAAGTTATTGTATAGGGATTAAGAGCATGGACATCCATAATAACAGAGATCAAGTCCTTCTATATAGACAGTACAAGTCGAACGATCTCAAGCGGTCCTACTCAATACACGCTAAGTGCACTAATGTGATTCTATAGTCAAGACAAACTAATTCCAAATCACACTACAACCATACCGATAGATAGTCCCCGTCTATCTCGGTTGTGAGCATCTGTTTATACTTTATAAGGAAACCGATAATATGATCTTCCGCGTGTTGTCGCACAACATATTATCTACAGTATAAAGTAAATGGACTTTTGCACAAACATATAAATAAACAATTTATAAAATGCAAAAACGTTTGATCATATGATTCTCATTTCAAATAAAATTGTTATTACATTGTTCAATACAAAAAGCAAGGCTTTTAGTATACAAATCTAACAGGTTCGACCATGATTTGACCAACAAGGGTGGTCGAACCATAGTAGTCGTGGTCAAACTTTGCTTCAGACGAAATAGGAGAGGTGCGGATAGGCTGCTTCGACCAATAGGATTGGTCGAACCATGAGGGTTTTGGTCGAACCCGATATAAAAAATTTAGAGTCTCGCGGATAGGCTGGTTCGACCATGGTTCGACCTTTAGGGTTGGTCAAACCAGGTTGGTATTGGTCGAATTGACCATCTGAGCGCTATGAAAAGTGCCCAGGTGTTTGGTTCGACTTGGGAGTGTGGTTTGACCTGTTGTTTTGGTTGAATCGAGCTCTTGGAGTTCTAGAATCCATTTCTGGCATCACTGGTACCTCATACTGTGTTCCAGACCTTAACGTGATGGCATAACACTCTTTTGGATTCATTATGACTTGAGATGGGAACATTCTATTCTCCAACATTTGTCTCAATTGATTCACATTCCTGGTCATTTGACCCATTATCAAAACAAGGTCCTTCAACTGCTTAGATATATCTGCATGATTAGCATTCATAGTAGCCTCAAGACGATCAACCCTTGCATCGTTCTTAGGCATGTATCGATTGAAGGTATCTTCAACACTCTTTACTTCTTGCTGCTGGATACTAGGCCCCCTTTGTGTCAACTCTGCTATCTGATTCAGCTGGGACTCTAGTAACTTGTTGATGTTAGCCAGACTAGAGACAATCTCATCCCTATTCGGCTTCACCACTTGATGTTCAACCTGAGCTACTTTACCAACTACATAAGTTCCTCTAACTCTTTCCGTAGGACAGTCACGTGAATTCATAGAGATGTCTTCGAACAACTTTTCTGCTTCAAGTGCTGTCTTATATAACAGCGCTCCATCTTATGATGCATCAATAAGAATACGCGAGTCACAATCCATTCCGTAGTAGAAGATATTTATGTATTGAGCCTTAGTCTTCCCATGTTGTGGGAACCGTCTGAGCATGTCTTTAAACCTATCCCACGTCTCATAAAATTTCTCACCCTGATTCATAACAAATTGGGTGATGTCTTGCCTCATTCTTAAGATCATTGAGGGTGGGATGTATCTCCCTAAGAACTTTTGCTACAGTTGATCCCATGTAGTGCAGTCTGCTGCATCAAGAGTCTCATACCAAGCCTCCGCCCTATTAATCAAGGAAAACTTGAATAAAGGCAATCCGTCTAGCATTGCCATTAGCTCCAGCACCCTTCTGAGTGTTTGCGCAACCAAAAAATCTTCGGAGATGCTAATATAGATCATCAAAGCAACCTCCAGAAAAAGGGATTTTTCTCTACCATGTTAATAAGAGCGGGATGTATCTCAAAATCATCATCTTCCCCCCTTGCTCCAATCAAACCCATGTTACCAATCTCATAGTTCATGAAAATTTCACGTATGGCAATATTATCCAGATTCTGCCTTGCTCCGGCCATGTTTAGCGCTGCGTGTTATTTGTTCATTTCCTTCCTCTTCTTTTTCCTAGCTCACAAGTACCTCAGAAAAATTCAAGGTTAGATAGAATTAAATAATAAAAAATAAAAGTCTTAATCAAACTAGAAATAATAAACTAAAAATAACATCCGTCCCCGACAATGGCGCCAAGAACTTGATGCGCATTTTCTTTGTACGTAAAATTAATCCTCAAGTATTAAGGATATCAGTTGCAGCTTAAGCAAGCGACCAAGTAAAATATCAAATCCAAAGGACAGCGTATTACCAATTTAATTATAAGCTAATTAATTAAGACAAGTTGGCAATAAAGTTTGGGATTTAATTATTAAGCTACTAAATAATTAATTTAAATAACAATTAAAATATGTGGGAGATTGTTGGATTTTATACTTAAAGTCTAGCTTTAGTATGAACAATGTTATAACAATTTATTTGAAATGAGAATCATATGATCAAATGATTGCGTCTTATAATTTATTTATATGCACGATGCAATAGTCCACTTAATTTATACTGTAGATAATATATTGTGCGACAACATGCGGAAGATCATATTATCGGTTTCCTTATAAAGTATAAATAGACGCTCACAACCGAGATAGGCGGGGACTCTCTATCGGGATGGTTGTAGTGTTGTTTGGTATTAGCTTATCTTAGCTATAGAATCACATTAGTGCATTTTGTGTGTATTGAGTGGGACCGTTTGAGATCGTTCTACTTATACTGACTTATATGAGAATTTGATCTCAGTTATTATGGATGTTCGTGCTCTTAATCCCTATACAATAACCTCACCATGTAAGGCAGTATGTATTTCTTTGATTCATGAATGGGTGAGATTTACATGTAATTAAATTAATAAACTCGGTGAGTTGGGAAGTAATGTTGTCTATGTGGTGTGATGTTGATTGTAGAAGGAATTCGTATCCGTCATAGGTTGATGATGTCCCCTTGAGGAGCTCATAAGGATTATCATGTAAACCCTGCATGTGGATTTATTCCAGCATGATAATGAGGTTGAGTGGTACTACTCTTGGATGAGATATTAATAAATGGAGTTGTCAGTAACTTAATTAATTAATGGGCATTGTATATCATAAACATGGAGAGACTAGCGGGCTCATAATAAGAAGGAGTTCATAACGTAATTATGAGATTAGAACGGTAGTGCAGTAATAATATTTTAGTGGTATATATTATTATTATTGGACTTAAGTATAAACTTTGGACTAAGTTTGGATACTTAAGCCCAATGGAGGCTCAACTCTAATTTCTACTCATGGTCCCTATTGTAGCCCATATATAAGTCATCTCAACTGTTCTAACTCTAAGAAGAGAGACACGCCTAACACGTGAAGAGGATAGATAGAACAGCATATTGAGAAGATCTCGATGATCGTCGCCCACACGACGTCGAGATTAAACTTAGGAATACAGTAGAAGATCAAGAGGTCATTTGTTGCTGCTGTCCACCAACTTGCATGAATTTTATTAAATTGTATAGACCTCAGAATTGAATATGTGATAAACTGAAGGAAATTCATGAAGAGAGGATCGTTTTGGCATGTAGATCACTGAAATCTGATATCGAATGAGAGAGTTATGCCCAAAACGGTGAGGCTGCGCATGCTGGTAGCGAGAATTCAACTTTTTCAACATATTCTGGTGAAAGGTAATACGTTTCTTTGGTTTCTTGCTTCCGTTGAATTAGAAATGTATGGAACCCCTAACGGTTCACATTAACCAATCGATCGAATGTCAACAATCATCATCCGGATTTTGCCTTACTCCGACCATGTTCAGCTCAATGTATTATTCCTTTTTTCCTTGCTCTCATTTTCCTAGTGCACAAGTAAATTAGAAAAATTTTAAGGTTAGATAGAAATAAATAATCACAAATAGAAGTCTTAATCAAACTAGAAATAATAAACTAATAATAACAGTCATCCCCTGCAACAGCGCCAAGAACTTGATGTGCCTTTTCTTTGCATACAAAATTAATCCCCAATATTAATGATATTAGTTGCAGCTTAAGCAAGCGACCAAGTGAAATATCAAATCCAAAGGACGGCGTATTATAAATTTAATTATTAACTAAATTAAGTAAGATAAGATGGCAACTAAGTTTGAGGTTTGAATTATTAATCTACCGATAAAAATATAAAATAATAATTAAAATAAAATAAACACTAGAAGATTTACGAAAGTGGATCAAGTAGGAGAATAGGTTGCTCTAGGATAATCCAGTTCACTCATTAATCTTCCTTTCGTGTTTCAATATCCGACTCTGCCTTGTGGAATATGGACGCATCACTAAACCATGCAAATCTACTCTATAGATACAAGTAAATATGCATGTAACACGTGTAAATAACCTTGGAGCAATAGATATAAAATCACCCACTTTTTCCTGGTACTATCAATATCAATTATTTTCCCCTAGGATTGGTACTCTAACCCGATAGATCTCTCTTTATAGGTACTATAAAATTATCCTCTTTATCCTACTTATTAACCCGAATTCAATTCAATTAACAAGTATTCATATATGATAGTTCTAATGAAGTTTTGGAATCTTCTAACTTAGAATCATAACATGGAATCCTTCTCAGCAATGAACACACTCAATCAATAACCAAGATATGTATTCAGACTCTACATAACAGTTAATGATTCACAAAACAACTCTGAACATGAATTAAAAATGCATAGTCATATATAAATTAAACCACAAGTAGTGTTGTACGGAGTATACACACCAAAGTTCAATTAATTCATAAAAACCTTCAAAACCCTTGATTTACCAAAACTATTCTAGCCCTTAACGTTTTGAAGATCATTCACGGGGGTTAGATAGATCTTACCCATATGTCCAAAAAATATAAGATAAATTAGAAAATAAAAGAAACCCTAGATGTGGGAGTCGTTGCCTCCTTCTCTATCTTGAATCTTCCTCTTGGTTCTCCTCTTGATTCCACAGACGAATCTTCAAAGTGATGGATGGATGGAGGAAAGGATGTGGATGATGGTTCGGGGGTGATCCCCCCTTGTGTAGTGTAGGATGATTATGTTGTTGTTCTCTCTCCAATCCAATTCTCTATTCTATGCCTTCTTGGTGTGATCTACATCCCCTTTTATATTTGTAAGCTCTCCTTATGGACCTTGGATGGGTTTTTTCACGTCAAAACCTGCACATACACGCACTAGGGTGCAAGAATATGGATTTGGAGCAAAATCAGTGATTTAATGCACTTTCAGGCTTCTGGTTCGACCTTGGTTCGACCAACAGGGTTGGTCTGTTGGTCGAACCATGTTGTCGTGGTCGAATCAGCTTGCGCCGTCTCACTATTTTGCGCATAACTTCCACATACAAGCTCCGGTTTGAGTGATTCTTGCGCTCACGCGATCCTTTCTTCCTTGGATTTCTATTAATATAAAGAAATTACAAAAACTCTAAGATTTGAATGTATAAAAGGTCATGCAAAGTAGCATAGTCGTTCTGTTCGGCACAGCTCGCGCGACATCACCATTTTGATCATAACTTTCTCGTTTGGATTTTGATTAAGGTGTTCTTTACGCCAAAACATCCTCTTTTCAGTGGCTTTCCAAATATATATCACACTTCCCGTTTAGAGCTCCATACGAACACAGAAAAATTACACAAGTTGAATGTGCATTTTTTCAGCATTCTAGCACAAGTTGCACCTTTTTCTCCAACTTTGCTCTTTTGATCCTTTTTCCACCTAAAACACAATAAAACACCTCAAGTGCACCTTTTTCTCACATATAATGAATAAGATACTTGTGCTAATATATGACAATAATTCCCTTAAAAAAGGTGTTAGATTGGACACTAAAACATGCTTATTTTCACTCTCAACATAGTTGTATTAGTAGGGTGTGTGGGTCCTATATTTTATTTGTATTAGTGTATGGGTGGTCTCATGTGTCTAAAAAGGGAAATCGATAGATTAAGAGTAGACGATCCAAAATGGTAAAATAGATAGATTGACAGTGGACGGAGGGAGTAATAAAAATATTATCATCTAGCCCTATCCCCTACCCACTCATTTTATTACTTAAATTATAAAATCTAAAATTTTATTAAAAAAAAAATATTTTGTGGTTTGGGCGTGGTGTGGCAGGGTTGAGTTGTAATATTTTTATTATTTGAATATTAAAATCTAAAATTTATAAAAAAAATTGGGGGGGGGGGGGTGGTCGGGGAGTGGGGGTGGGTGGGTGGATAGGGGGTAGGGATGAGTGGTAACATTTTTATTATTTAAATATTAAAATTTAAAATTTTATAAAAAAAATAAATTTGGGGTGGGGGTGGGTAGGGAGTAGATTGGGTGGTAGAGTTTCAAATTTAAAAAATATATATTAATATATGTTTTGTAATTAATTTATTAATTTTATATACTTATTTTTATATATTAATATATCAAATACACAGTAATGGAATGATTCCAAATGACACGGTTTTAGTAATGATTTGAGAATCCATCTAAAATAACTAAAAAAATTCAAAGTCAAATCAATTATTTAAAATTTATTAATTTCAAATTGAACCCAAACATAAAAGTGGGATATGAAGGAGGAATTTATAAATCCCTCCTCAAATTCTTTCATTCAAACACACTCTTAGGGTTAAAAATCCTTATATATGCCCGAAAAAAATTGGGTAAGGTTAATCCAGCTATACCTGCATAATAGTATTTGCAAAAAAAAGTTGAGCGAATGATGCTTTTTCAATCCAAAGATCTGAGATACTTTATCATAAAAAAAATGTTTCTCTCTCTTGGGTTTCTCTCCCTTCTCTCTAAAATTTCCTCGCACTCATGCATGAAAATTCACGTGGGTTTACCCCACATGTCTCTCTTAATGGGCTGCCACCTACATCCCAGCCACATGGGATTACTCCCTCTCCTGTTTTTTTCACAGAACACATCCATTCGCAACAGCCAGATCAATTGGCTTCCTCTAAGAAGGGATTCCGCCGTCGATTTCCCTCTGTTGCAACCTACTACATTTTGTACCATATCTGGAGGAACCAGTTCCCACGTCCCATTTTGAACAAAAGCATCAAACTCAGTATACATGGCCTGACGCCATTTATCATTTTTGATAGCTTGGGTTACACATGTTGGTTCTACCTCTTGGGCTAGAACAACAGAGAGGTTAAGTTTAGTGATGGGTTTATGAATTTGGTTACGGGAATGGGTAATTATAGGAGAGGTTCGATTTATGGCTGCGGGTATATGGTGCGTTGCTTCTTGGGTGTTGGAATTGAGGATAGATGGATTATCTGTGTTGTTCGAGTTTTCACCACAATTATGAGACAATGAATCAGGACTAGCAGAATTTATTTTTTGTGGTGTAGTATCATTCTTAAAAGAGTTTTGTTGCAAAGATGAAGAAGTGAAAATAGAGTTTAAAGAATTATCTGACGGGGGTATCTCGCTAGGCTGAGCTTGAGATAGTGTGTGTGAAGATGGAGCAAAAATCGGTATAAAGAGCCACGTAGAGCTTGTGTAGTTATCTGGGCATGCCAAATGAGAAAGCACTCCGGCTAAGGGAAATTGTGTTTCTACAAAATGTACATGACGTGAAACATATAATCTCTTGGTTGTGAGTTCATAGCATAGATATGCACTTTTTGTGTGGGAATAACCTAAAAATAGACAAGGGGCTGAGCAGGGGGCCATTTTATGAGGAGAGTATGGGCGAAGCCATGGATAACAAAGACATCCGAAGACCAGTAACTTGAGGTAATTTGGAGGTGAGCGATGCAGTTTCTGATAGGGAGAGTTCATGTCCAATGTAGGAGTAGGCAATCGATTGATGAGGTAAACGGCTGTGTTGAATACATAAGACCAAAAGGATAGAGGTAGAGATGCGGCTGATAAGAAAGTAAGACCAGTTTTAACTATATGACGGTGATGGCGTTCTGAGAAACCATTATGCTCTGGTGTGTGTGGAGGTGTTGTAAGATGGGAGATACCAGCTTGAGACAATAATGATCTCAGTCCCATATATTCCCCCCCATTATCAGAGTAGAGTGTGGTAATTTTTATTTGAAAGAAATTTTCAACTAAAGCTTTGAAGCGAGGAAAGACAACAACTACGTCGGATTTTCTAGTGATCGGATACAACCATATATAATGGGAATAATGATCCACAAAAATGACATAATATTTGTAGTTGTCAATTGACTGAATGGGAGAAGTCCACACATCAGAGAAGATAACTTGGAGAGGGGAATGTGACAGAATGGATGATTGAGTATATAGTAACTTTTGACTTTTATTGCAGTAAAAGTCTTTACAATAAAAAAATTTCAAAGTAGAAGAAGAATTATCTGATAGATATCTGGATGTGATGTGCTTCAATATTGACTCAGATGGATAACCTAAACGATGATGCCATTCAGGTGTAGACATTTTGACACTAGCGAGGGCAGAGGGTAGTGAATCTGGCCATTCATACACACCATCTGTAGTTCGTCCTTGTAGCATTGTAGCCCCTGTCATTAAATCCTTTACAAGAAAATATGTGGGTAAGAATTCAATAGATGTTTTATTTGTTTTGCAGAATTTTGAAATAGAAATTAAATTCCTTTTCATCTTGGGAACACATAAAACATCTTGTAATTGAAATGATTTAGAAGGAGTATTTAAAGATGAAGAACCAGTATGAGAGATATGTAACCCAGTACCATCACTAATGACAATGTTATCAGGGCCTTCATATGGAGTGTGAAGTGATAGATTGTTCAGATCAGACGTGACGTGATGGGAAGCACCAGAGTCAAGAAGCCATGGGGAGTTATCTTAAGTGGGTGTGGTAGCCATATGCACTGTTGCATTCCATGATAGGGGTGCATATTGGCCAGAGGGAGTAGAAGATGATCTAAATGTAGATTGAGGTACAGGGGATGAATCTATATGAGTTGGGATCAACTGGTACCTGGGGCAATTTGTTACTGAGTGACTGGGAGTGCGGCAACCCTGACACTTTCCAAGGTATGAACGAGGCGCACGGCATTGATTGATTCTGTTCCCAGTGGTTTGTTGATGTTGAGATCCATTATTTGTTTGAGTAGGCGGTCACTGAGGCCTAGAGGAAAAATGACGTGAGCTCCCAGTACGACGTCCGGCTGCAATATTTACAGTGATTGGAGTTGAAATTGCGTTGTGACGTTGTTGGAGTGATAATTTTCTATTGATCAACTTCTCATGAAGTTCATCAAAAGAGATGGATGATTCACGTCCCTCAATAACATCAACAAGAGATTTGTAGTCTTCATCAAGACCATCTATGATTTTCTCTATGAGATCATCATGATCCATCGGTTTGCCAAGTGTTGCAAGTTCATTGGATCTGCATTTAATAAATTGCATGTACTCCGAGATAGATTGAGATCCTTTAACTGCGTGTTTGATTTGATCTTTTATTTATTTGATGTGACCACGGGATGGTCGAGCATATGTGTTCGCAAGGATAAGCCATGCTTCACGGGATGTAGAAACACACTGTATGAGAGGAATCAAGGGAGGTGGATAGATCCAACAAGAGTACCAAATATGAGTTTGTCTTGTCTAACCCATATGTGATGATCTGGGTTTGGCTTTTCAACATTGTTGATCTTAGTGGTGGGTGGGAGACAAGTAAAAGAACCATCAATATACTTATAGAGATCATAGCCGGCGAGAATGGCTTCGATCTGAAGTTTCCACTATAGATAGTTGGTGGAGGTAAGTTTGACAATGTTTTGTTGGGCTATATTGATGAGTTGTAGAGATTGACCAGGAATGTTAGGGGGAGAAGATTGATTGTCATCCATGGTATAGATGATTTCTTTAGGAGGTGGGGGGACCGATGACTTGATACCATATAAGATGAAGAGATTTGATAATATGATTTCCTGCCTTTCCATTATCATAGACTATGAGTATAAATACAGTACAGAAGAATCAAAAATTAAGTGCTAATGAAATATAAATAAAAATTAGTTACAATCAAGGATCCTAAATAAATATAGATTGTAACAACTGTACATCCTATTTAATTACTCTAATACTTATGGTACAACTCCCTCAACTTCTTCATTATCTCCAATAAGGAATCAAGATCATCTTCTTCATTTCGTAATTCACGACTTGCATCTGCGACTAGTCTTAGTGAAGCTCTCATATTTTCCCTGGCCTTGCTGCCCAATCTTTCCAAAAGATCTTGAAAGGATTCCAACTCCTTATATGTAGATTTTTTTTTTTGCTAAGAACCTGAGGTTCCCACAGTACGCCCTCATAATCTATTCGCATCGACAAATCACGCTTGAGAGGAACAATAGCAGCATAAGCAGCCATCGCTCTAATCTCTCTCTCTCTCTAATTTTCTCACAAATCACTCACTAACAATTTGGTAGTGTAATTATGATCATTGGCTAAATCAAGAAGCATTACACATAGTAAATATATATTTTTATAGTCGTGTAATGTTGCATATATTGGTTGTCACAATATCAACTTGTCAAAACGCCAGCTAATTATTATTATTGTTTAATGGTTTTTTGAACTCATTTATAGTTTAATGGAACCTGTTTCTTTGTCAACTTGTAAAAAAAAAACGTCATGCCACCAACTAAGACCAACTAATCATGAATTAAATTATTAAGTATTATAGTTTAATCATCGTATGAATTTTCGTCAACAAATATTTATTAACACAAAGATACTCGAATGATAAGTATACATATATCCCTTAAAATTTTGTGAAAAAACAAGTCTTTCATGAAATGGACGTGTAAGACAAATTAAAATTATACTCCCTACGCCCCCGCCGTTAAAGATTTCACACTTATGGTTCTTTTAAGAAATATTGTCTTTTTATCAATTTTATTATAACTTTTTTTAGAGTATTTTAGTATTTTTAGATAATAAGTAAAGTGTAAAATTAATAATGTTGTGAGTGTGAAAAATGAGTGATAAATTTGAAATTAAAGTAACTTTTAAAGTTATTGAATAGAATTTTATTTTTTTTATTTGGGATGTAAAAGTTATTACAGGATAAATAAATGAGGAAAATGTGAATATTACGGAGGGAGAGTAACATTTTTAGTACTGAAAAGTAATGCAAATTTGATTGATGAAACTTATGTGATGATCATTCAATTGAAAAAAATTTATTTAAAAAAAAGACAACGAAAACAAACAAATTGTATAGTACCCATGAATAGCCGCCACCTTTTGTCGATTGTTCTGATTTCTATAATGACGTTTATTAATTAATGTATATATTATGCAACAAGTTGTAAATAAACTACGATTAAATTTGTTTTTGCCTAAACTACAATCATGTGTGATTTAACAACTAGGTGTGATGTACAACATATTATTTAATTTCTTTCCTAAATATAAGGTTATGACAGTGAGGAAATTAGCTTTTTACTGCACATGTAAGCTCTCTTATTGATCTTCCTAATATCATCACCATATTGCACGTTGTGAATTTAAGAAAGAGATCAGGAAGAGGAAGATGTCGGCTTACGCTGCTGTCCTTACTCTCAAGATATTTTTGATGGAATATACAAATCTTTCTGTTACTAATCATATTCCCCTCCTCACATTACAAACCATTGAAAATGTACACAAGGACTTGGGATCCTTCCAAATATTTTTGGAAAGAATGGATGGCAGGAGCCGGAACAGGATGCACGCGTCGCTCGAACGAGTTGCAGAGGCGATGCGTGGATTCGAAAAGGATGTATCCTCGAACGTAGTGGGAATTTTGAGCGATAACGAAGGCAATATTAGCTCTGAATTCATTGAAGAAGTTCGTTTAATAATGGAGGAGTCGAAGAAGATAAAGCAAGAGTATTACTCCTTACTTGAAGTTGAAGAAGAAGAAGAAGGAGGAGGAGGTGGTGGTAGAGTTGTCTCTAAGTCGAAGATGGTTGGATTTCGTGATGAACTGCGTAAATTGAAAGAAAGCATTATAAGTCATTGGGTGAAGTACAACACTTTCGTACTCACTGGGATGATTGGTATTGGTAAGACCACTCTTGCTCGAGCAATTTTCGAAGATTTGGACGTCTCAGGATGGTTCGATTGTCGTGTGTGGGTGACAGTTGAATACGAGTCTAAATTCGAAGAGATTACAGAAGCCATTCTAGCTCAAGTGGCTCCTGATCACGCGCTTATGGGGGCTGAATATGATCATGAGGACAGGGTCGTACGTTTGAAGGAGAGTTTGAAGGGCAAGAGATACCTCATTGTGTTGGATGATGTATTTACTGATATCCATTTGATCGATGATTACATTGACAGCACATTTCCAGACAACGAAAATGGAAGCAGAGTCTTGATTACAACTAGGAGGAAATATGCAGTTTATGGTTGCAGTGTTCCCTTAAGGCTGCTGAATAAGGAAGAAAGTTGGCAACTTCTGTGTGAGAAAGTGTTTGGTGGAGGCTCTGGCCCTCCCCTGCTTGAGGAGGCCGGAAAAAAGATTGCTGAAAAATGTGATGGTCTTCCTCTTACCATCGTCACCGTTGCTGAACTCTTATTGAAGGCAGAGGAGACAACAGAGTCACTCTGGAACGCCGTAGCAGAGCAGAAGAAGCATCGGCTCTTCATTGATGCATATGATCAGATATCAAAGGTACTGTATCCAAGCTATAGGGAATTACCTAATGAATATAGATTATGCTTTCTTTACATGGGAGTTTTCCCACAATACTATAACGTTCCCCGATCAAAGCTCATTAATTTATGGATCGTCGAGGGACTTGTCAAGCCAATCAAGGGCTATACTATAGAATTTCTGGCGGCGCATTTCTTAGAGAATCTTGATTCCCTTAGTGTTGTTATGGTTCACCAAAGAAGCAGCAGCCTCTTTCAATCTATGGTTAATCGAGATATAAAAACGTGTCGCCTCCATTCTTCCTGGTGGAACCTCTGCCAAAGGGAAGCTAAGAAGACCAGTTTTTTTCGTGTCTTAGATTGTTATGATGACTGTTTTGAAGAAAGTGTCAAAGGACATAGTAGGTTGAGCATCCACAATAATGTTCTGTTTTCCCTCAATGATGTGAACATGTCGTTGGTGGAAAATTGTGCATTCACTGCTCAATCTCTCTTATGTTTAGGTCCATATAATGAATATATGGTGCCAATTTGCTTCGGTTTGAATCTTCTCCGTAGGCTCGATGCTCTTAACATCCGTTTATATGATTTTCCAATGGAAATACTAGAACTTGTCGAGTTAAAGTACCTTGCTATCACATGCAATGGAAAACTCCCACCTTCCATATCCAAGCTCAATAAATCACTCCAATACTTGATTGTCCATCGTCATTTGAGCATCAAATCAAGTGGAGCTATATATTATTTGCCTACGGAGATATGGGATATGAAAAGTTTGAAACATCTTGAGGTTGTGGGATGGGATTTGCAAGATCTTGGTGGCGCTTTCTTGAAGAATCTTTCGACAATTTTAGACGTGAGTACTAGCAGTTGCAACGCTCTATATAGAGTCCGTAATCTGAAGAAGCTACGAATTAGAATTGAATTGACACCTGATGCTACAGAGCCCTTGTTCTGCTTTGATCATATGTCCCTTCTAGTCAAGCTAGAATCACTTAAATGTGTGGTCGTTAATCCTGAAAGAAAGCCTGGGGTTGTTTCCGGCTCAGTTGCTTCATTTCCATGCCTTCCGTTTTTGTTAAAAAAGTTGAGTTTGAGTGGGTTGGGGTATTCTTGGAAAGAAGCTAACAAGATTGCTTCATTGCCATTTCTTCAAGTGCTCAAAGTTCAGTGCAATGGTTTTCAAGGACCGAAGTGGGAAGTCGACGAGAATGGATTCCAAAAGCTGAACTTTCTTCTAGTCGAAGACGTAGATCTTGTGGAGTTGAATGCAGCAAATGGAAGCTTCAAGTGTCTTACGTACTTACACATAAAACATTGCTACAAATTGATCAGACTAGGTATTAAACATTTTCGAGATATTTATATGATTGAAGTGGTTGATTGCGACCCCTTGCTTGAATTGGATATAAAAATGAGTGAAGTGGAACAACTTGAAGCTCCTTCCCGGCTTTTAGTGAATTCTTCGTGGAACTCATGATAGGCTTCTGGATCAGATGGTTAGTTTTTAAATTCTCTTATGATTATAATTTTCTAGCTCACACATCTAATTCTATAGAATTTCAACTTTATGCAAGGAAATGGTGATGAGATTGCATTAGACTTTTATGGAGCTTCGAGATTGCAAGAAGACGACCAAGAAGAAGTGTTAGACTAGGTTTGTTGTACTGAGTTTTGATTTATAATTGTTGGAGGTTGTACTTATAATTTTTCGCACTTTTTGAAAAATGAGATTTGGATATTCTGATTACTGAATTGAGATTATTCCTTAAAAATTTTCTGTTCTTCTTGTTATCATCACGCTGCATTGCGGTGGAGTTCTAAAATTTATTGATGGCTTAAAGAATAATATGGTATGCTGAATTCCATATTTAAGTAAACAGTTACTAGATTCGGAATTTTAAAAAAAATTGATTTTTACTATAGTAGTTTGGTATTTTTAGGTAATAAATAAATAAATTACTTTCTCCGACTCAGGGTAGTTATTGTTTTTTGGCACGTGGATTAAGGAGTATTATTATTTAATTTATAGTGGGTAATTGTATTAATGGGAGTGTGGGTCTCATATTTTAATTATATTAGTGGGTGTTTGTGGCTCCCATGTGTGTAAAAAAAAATGAACTCTCTGGGTGGGACGATCAAAATGGAAAAAAGTAACTCTTTGGGTGGGATGGAGGGAGTATAAAATTATGTGAATTAGGGGTGGCATTTTTTAAATTAATGTGTGTTATTGAGTTATTGATTTGTATGTATTTTTTTATTTAGAGAGTATGAACTTGTTTGTGGGACGGAAAAAGTATTACTCCCTCCGTCCGCTTCTAAGGTATCCATTTCACTATTTTTGGCGTCCGCTTCAAAGATATCAATTTCCTCTATTTAGTAAAAAAATTACATAATATGACCCACCACTTCTCTCTAATAAAACTACCCACTTTACTTATAATAATAATACTCCTTAATCCACGTGCAAAAAACAAATAAAGACCTTAGAACTGTCCACGTGCAAAAAGCAAAACCTTAGAATCGGACAGAGGGAGTATATTATATCCAAACTAGAGTTTAAACACGTGAGTTGCATGTGATGTGTTATTTTTGCGCAACAACTTCACTTAATTTTATGTTGTTTTAATCGAATAATATTTATTTGAATAATATCTAACTTAATGTTTCATTAATATTAAAGTTTAAAACCTTGCGAGCTTGTTAAGTTGGTCAATTCGCATAAGTTTACTAATATCTTTTACAATGAGATTAAAATGCAGAATTTTAACAATTTAAAATTCAACAAAAAAAAATTTATGTTCTTAAAATTATAAGACCGGACTCTATATTACTAATTTATAAATATCAATCAATTAGTGAAATGTTTTCCTATTAATTAATTCAATCAAACTTCCATTGCAAATAATTTAAAATACTCATCTAAAGTTTCGTGTATACAATTATTTAATTATTTTAATAGGTGACTAAGATTAGTTTGAAAATTTTGAATATATTCAAATAATAAATTTAATATTATAATTTTTAATAAATAATATTTGATTTCATAATTTGAAAATGTCATAATTCTAATGATTTAATTATTATAATGGGTGGCTGAGATTTATTTGAGAAATAGATGGTCATGATTTGGACTAAATTATTTCCTGATTTGAAAAAGTCATAATTAAATATTTAATTATTTTAATAGGTGACTGATTGAAAACATTATGCTATAAACTCTAAACCCTCTAAAAACCCTTAACCCTTTGAAAACTTTGAACCCTAACCCCTAAATCATCTGAAAAAATTATGCTCTAAACTCTAAATTCTAAACCCTTATAATTATTTAATTATTTTAATGGGTGGCTGAACCCTAAATCCTAAAACCCTAAACCCTTTGGAAACATTAAATTATTTCCTAATTTGAAAAAAAAATATACTTATAATTAATTATTTAAACGAGTGGTTGAGATTGATCGTAGTAATTTTTACCTAAATTTTAGTGTCGTTATTTGTGTATTTTTGGATGTTTTTATCTGTATTTGTGTTACTTTTGGTGGAGTTATTGTTATTTTGATGAATGTGGTATGATTTGATAGAATTGTGTAAATGAGCTTAAATATGTGTAAAACAGGTCAAGAAATGGACAAAAATGGAGTTGGGAGCGAAACAGAGTCGGAAGGACACAGCCTGCTTGTACACGGGCCGTGTGCGAAACACGGTCCTGTAACAAGTGGCCGTGTATTGTCATCAGAAATCGCTGCTCGCCCAGGATGATGGCCGTGCGCTAGTGCACGGGCCGTGCGTTGCTGCATGCCTCGTGTGCTGGGCACGGTCCTGTAAGAAGAAGCCGTGCATTGTCGTCAGAAATCGCTACACGGCCATGATCAAGGTCGTGTACTGCAGCTCGAGCCATGTCCGGAAGCACGCACAACACGCCGAAGTAGGTGTGCCCTACACGGGCCGTGTACTGTAGCACGTGTCGTGTAGGTGCCAAATCCTGTGTAATTTTCAGCATGTTCCGGAAGCTTCTAGAAAGTCCATAAGTGATATAAAATCATGACTTGTGCGAAATTTAGAGGGAGAGATTAGAATTGAGGGCAGTTACACACACTCCACATCATATTTCCTCACACACTAGATCCATAAATCCATCTTCATCCATTCTGTTGGATTGTATACTAAAAGTCTAGCTTTTTTATGAACAATGTTATAACAATTAATTTGAAATGAGAATCATATGATCAAATAATTGCATCTTATAATTTATTTATATGTTCGATGCAATACTCCACTTACTTTATACTGTAGATAATATGTTGTGCGACAACACGCGGAAGATCATATTATTGGTTTCCTTATAAAGTATAAACATATGCTCACAACCGAGATAGACGGGGACTCTCTATCGGGATGGTTGTAGTGTGGTTTGATATTAGCTTGTCTTGGCTATAGAATCACATTAGTGCACTTGTGTGTATTGAGTAGGACCGCTTGAGATCGTTCGACTTATACTGACTTATAGGAGAACTTGATCTCAGTTATTATGGAAGTTCGTACTCTTAATCCCTATACAATAACCTCGACACGTAGGGCAGTATATATTTCTTTGATTCATCAATGGGTGAGATTTACATGTAATTAAATCAACAAACTCGATGAGTTGGGAAGTAGTGCTGTCTCTATGGTGTTCTGTTGATTGTAGAAGGAATCCGTGTCCGTCATAGGTTGATGATGTCCCCTTGAGGAGCTCATAAGAATTGTCATGTAAACCCTGCAGGTGGAATTTATTCCGGCATGATAATGAGGTTGAGTGGTACTACTCTTGGATGAGATATTAATTAATTGAGTTGTCAGTAACTTAAATTAATTAATGGACATTGTATATCTTAAACATGGGGAGACTAACGAGCTCATAATAAGAAGGAGCCCAAAACGTAATTTTTGGATTGGAAAGGCAATGCAGTAATAATATTTAGTGGAATATATTATTATTATTGGACTTAAGTATAAGCTTTGGGCTAAGCTTGGATACTTAAGCCCAATGGAGGCCCAACCCAATTTCTTCTCCTGGTCCCTGCTGTAGCCCATGTATATAAGTCACCTCAACTTATCTGGAACCCTAATCTAATTCATTATTCATGTGTGATGAGGGTTGAGAGCATATTGAGGAGGTCTCGTAGATCGTCGCCCACACGACGTCGAGATCGGACTTGGGACATACAGCAGAAGATCAGAAGGTAGTTTGCTGCTGCTATCCGCGACCTTGAGAAATTTGTATAAATTCGTACAGTGCTCAAAATTTGATGATCAATATATTGACGGAAAGCCATTGAAGAGAGGAGCGTCTGAGCACAAAGATCATTCAATTCTGACATCAGACGAGGAAGTTATGGCTATTCTTGTGGGACTGCATAGTCTGCCAGCGAGAATCATCTTTCGTCAACATACCCAGGTGAACGGTAATTGTTTCTATGATTTATTGCTTCCGCTGATATTAGAAACGTATGAATTCCTAACGGGTTATGTTAACCAAACAATCCAAGCGCCAACACATTCTTCATCCATCCATCTACACTTGACGTCCTCCATCAAATCCACCATCCAAGTGATCAAGGAAGCAAGGGAGAGTGAAGATTGCAAGAAGAAGAAGGAGATCTTCATGAAGGCCTTCAAAGGGAGAATCTAATTCTAATTTTGTGACTTTCCTTATAGTTGATCATGGTTTGTAAGGATTTTAATATCTATGTTGAATTTCTTGAGACTATGAGAGGCTAATCTCCTTTGTGAGATTAGCTCCATGATTGGTGTTGGATAATGTAGTTTTTATGCAATTTGATTTTAACCTTGAATGGGCTTTGTGTATTTCTATCATTGAATGTTGATTGCTTGATATATATGATGAATTGCGTGATTAATTACCATGGACATGTGATTAGATTGGCAAATTAATTATATGTTTGGAATAGTTCATTGAATCATTTCATCATACACTTCATGTGCATTGATTTAGAATGAGATAAGTCTATCCTTCTAAATTTAGAACCCTTTGATAGAACATTTGATTAGCTTAATCGAGAGATTAGTTAATTAGATGAGGAGACCCAAACCATTAGTGAATTCATAGTACCTTAAAAGGGAATATTGCCTATGATTTAGTACCTTGTTAGGGAACTAGTAGAATAATTAGTACCTAGTGGGAGGTGTTCACTTTGGTCTTGATCCTTTGTGCTTTTGGGAGCCTTATTGAGGGCCTACATCATATCCATCTTGGTAGAGAGTTTGGAATTAGTGATCACTCCAATGCCATGTCTATGATAGACTATAATCAATTGCATGATTACTTTGTTATCTATGCCATGATTGTTGTTAATCTCATCCTTACATCATTTGGAACTCATTTATCTTGCATTCATTTATTTCTTATCTCTGGCATTAGTTTAATTGTATTCATTTGCATCTTATCCTCTTTTTCGATCGTCCTTATAAAATCACGATAAACTTGAGATCACTTAAACTCTAGTGCATTCCTTCCTGAGGTTCGATAAATTCTTTAATTGGTCATCCCAATTATATATGACCAATCAAATGGCGCCGTTGCCGGGGAGGTAACGGTCACTAGTAGTTTGACGAAGGATTGTTTAGAGTGGTCCTAATAAGGATATTTTATTTTTATTTTTGCATCTTATATTTGCTTTAGAAAATTTTATTCAAATTTTTCTTTCTCTTATAGGTGTGTACCTTGAGAAGGAGGAAGAAGATGAACAAGCCCAAAAATATGAGCTACATAGATATTATTCGAAATATGGTGAATAGTGGTACTTTTCCCACTATGAACACACAAGGAAATTTTCAAGGATTTCAAATGCCAAATGGTGAACCAAACTTGCAACCGGATTTCAGAATACAAGTGCTTAATATGAAATTCCAACAACATGGTTATGGAGATTTTAGAGTTTCTCATCAAATGCGTCAACAAGTATACCCTCAAGGTGTGGATGGTGTTTTACAAGGAAATTTTTCTAGAAACAAAGAAGGAAATCAACCACAACTATGGGGAGATTTTCAAGACTCCAACACCTTTTATTCCGCCCAACATGACTACAAAGAGAAGCTTAGAGATGAGTTGATCGAAAAGATTGCATGGAGAGGGAGAAGAAGTATAATGAAGCATGGAAGGATCAAATGGAAAATTAGTGCGAAATTGTGACAAATAAAATCGTAGCATACGGTGCTAGATTGGATTCCATTGAGCACCAAATTAATCAAGTTGTGTCCATCATGGAAAAACTTCAAGAAGAGAACAACAAGTCTTCTACCTCCAGAACAAGGAATCTATGCATGGCCATTAAAGATCGAAAAGAGGATAGTTTGGGGGTTGATGAGGTTATGAAGGAGAAGAGAGAAAGAGTTCCAAAGTGGGTGAAAGCCAAAGAGTTGAAAGAATAGTTGAAGGGGGAATTCGAAAGATTTATCGAGTCTCTTGAAGTGATGGTTGAGAAAGTAAAGCTTCGAAATCAAGAAGAGATTCATGCACTTATGGAAGAAAAGAAACCTCCGGAAACTAAGATCATGGACTCCACTCCATACAAGAAAAAACTATTGAAATTTCAAATTCTCTAAAGAATTTTCATGATTTTATTGATAAAAACTTGTTTGTTGAAAATTGTAGGAAAAGGATTGCAAGAGGGCACCAACACTTGTCAATGCCCGAATTTTTACCGGAGGATGTGGTTGAAGTTCTAAACGCATATAAAGTCCCATGGAAAAAGTGGAACAAGTGGAAAGGGTCATTCCTTGTGAAGAATGCCTTTGAAAAATAATTGCTTGAACTATTCAACAAGAAAGGACACGTTCTTGTGGTTGAACAGGAGAGCACAAGGCACTACTTCAAGAAAAAACCTATGACGGTGCCTAAAGACTATTCAAGACCACCATGAGCTTCAAAATATCGTCCAGCTTGAATACGTTAAACTTAGCGCTAGATGGGAGGCAACTCATCATTATATTTATTGCTTTATTTAGTGCTTTCAATAAGGATTGTGGATTTGATATTGTTGTGTATTTTTGGTATGTAGGTGGATTGTACTCATGGAGAAAAATACATATGGAGAAGACAAAATATGTTCAATTTGAAATAAAGATGTATGTCACACCACTTTGTTCAAACTTAAATTTAACACATGTGTTAATTTAAGTTTGGGGGGAGTGTGTGGTGGCCATACTTTTAATTTTGAAGGTGCACACATGTCGACACAAGGTAACTTTATGAAGATCATTGGACCCTAAAGGGTAAGTCCCACCACTTTTTGCAAACTTAATTCTCAACTCTTGTTTCGATTTAAGTTTGGGGGGAGAGTGCGTGGTGTGACTCACCACTTGAGCGTATTATAGATCATGATTGATGATTGATTAAGGGCTACTTTGTGTAAAATTGGTTCAATTTTAAATTTTTTTCATGAGTTTGGTTATAATTTTGGGTCGTTTGGTTGTGTTGAAGTGCATGATAATCCTTATTTTTATTGCAATTATTGAGCTAATAGTTTTTGTTGAGTTGTTGAGCATAAATGTTGTATAGTGGCAGCATGAATTGAGCCCGAAGATCAAATTGAGAAAACATTGTGGATGCAAGGCGGAAGCTCATGCCAACCATTTATATTCTCAAATGTTTAAGGGAGTTTACCCTACATCTTATCACTTCTAATTGCTTGACATGAATTTATATTGATTTGGATTGTATTGGATTAGCATGCTACTTCATGTGTTATGTTTGTGGGAGGTTTACTTTCGTAATTTAGGATTTCATTTTCAATTAAGGATGGGATGTTTGTTGAGCTTATTTGCTTTGGATGATGAGGTGATGTGCTTTGATTTCTAGTGATGGATGATTTTGATCATGTATGTTATGTGCTTTTGTTATGTTTTTTTAGTTTGGTGCGTCTTTTCTTATGTGTTGTGTTTGAATTTTTATTCTTGTATAAGGATGCTTGGTAGTATGTTTTGGGAAGGTGTTTAATGTTTTTGAATGTGAGCTATGATGCATTGTTTGTAATGAGTGATGGCAAGTATGTTAATGGTTTCTACTTGTTGAAATTGTGAGAAGTATGAAGGGTAATTAGGTTTCTTTTGGTCCAAGCAAAAGCTTGTGAGAGTTGAGCCTCAACCGTGCCTCCATGGTTAATTCTTGATGAGAGGACCGGTTGTACTTAGACAGGGGGTGAAATTATATCTCTTGCTCTGAGGTTATTCGCACGTGTTACACGTATATTTACTTGTGTTTATAGAGTAGATTTGCATGTTTTAGTGATGCGTCCATAGTCCACAAGGCAGGGTCGGCCTGCACTTGAGAGGGAAGTTAAATAGTAAAACTGGATTACCTTAGAGCTACCTATTCTCCATACTTGATTCACTTTCGTATTCTTCTAGTGTTTATTTTATTTGTTATTTTAATTCATTGTTTAGTAGTTTATAATAAATTCACAACTTTATTGCCAATTCGTCTTAATTAATTTAGTTAATAATTAAATTGATAATATACCGTCCTTTGGGTTCGATATTTCACTTGGTCGCTTGCTTAAGCTGCAACTGATATCCTTCATACTTGGGGATTAATTTTGCGTGCAAAGAAAACGCGCATCAAGGCACACAAGTTTTTGTCTAATAAAATTTATATTTAAAATTGTAATGGGTGTAAAGTAAAAAATTTTAATTGGTTTATAACTAATAGATACGTGAATTAATAGGCTAATTACTAATATATACATTGATTTTATATTATTACTCTTGAATATATGATGTCATTTTCTTTTTTCAAGGTTACCCTTATTATATCAATCTTAATATTTCATATATAATTATAGTATTAACATCACGAAAATGATTGAATTTTGGATATATTCTTTTTTCTCAACCCCTGCCCTTTTGAAATCATCTTTTCTATTAGTGTCTGACATCACCATCGTGAACTCCTCGTCGACACCGTTTGCTCAGCCACAGATTGTCGTTGTATGAAAATGTCACCGCTCGTGTCCATCGCTTTCTCAGTCGAGTCGACCCGGATCAACGGGGTAGTCACTCAATTGTGCCACTTTTGAAAGTAGCGATTACTCAAAGGCGATAATGAAGGTCAGCCTCTTCAATCGTTGAAATATAAGGCAGTGAGCACTTTTAGTCTTTGGATCCGAGAAGATAAAGCTAATGCTAGGGAATTGCATACTATTTATATTAATTGAACTTACAGGACGCACGATATTGTTTAAAGAATGAAAGAAAAACGCCGTCTCCCTTCCCCGATCCTCCCTGCCTTGAAGAGGGATTTGCACATATAGATTTAAATAACGTTAACAGATTTAAAGAAATCAAGGATTTGAAGTTTGATGTGGTCTTCTTTACTTATGCAATCTTCTTTCCATGCAAATTTTATTGTTGTACATTGGTGTGCATTAGTATTTTTGTTATTGTACATTGGTGTACATTAATAATTTTGTTATTGTACACTGATGTACATTAGTAATTTTGATATTTACATTGGTGTACACTGTGTGTGCTTGTCCACCTTGTTGAGAGAATTAAGGAGAGATTTCAGGAACAAACCTTTCTTCTATCGATGTACACCGGTGCACACTATTATTGTACTCATCACTTGTCGATTTTAGGAGATAATTTAGGACCAAACCGTTTTACTATTTCTCTCTCCTATCACTTTCTTCTATTTCTCTCTCCAAATGCACGCCAATGTATAGTTTCGTCTTCGTTCTTCTAATTCTGATTTTGTTCTTCTTTTTGTGACAAGGTTTCCTATTTAGTCTTAAATGTACAGTACAGACTGTACATTACATTACAATACATTCTTTTCTGTTGATTAATTAATCAAAATTAAGATTGATTAAATTTAAGATTGATTAAATACATTGTGCACACGTGTGTACAAATTAAGATTTTATTCAATGTCTCTCGCTTCGAAAATTATTTATCTCACATGAATGTACAATTATGTATATTTATATAAATAGTTTATTCATTGTTTCTCTCTCCGGAAACTATTTATCTCACATAAGTGCACAGTGATGTATATACATATCAATACTTAATCGTGTTTTTTTAAAATTTTCTTGATACGATACACACTGATGTTCAGTTATTATGGGTAAAGTAAAAAAAATTGTATATGTGAGTAATTTTCTATAGCGAATGTATGGATTAGTAATATCTAAATACGTTTTGTACATAGTATTTATTGACCCAATTTTAATTTAATAAATAAACTAAAATATCTAAAATTAATGAATTAATTGAAAATTTATCACAGAGTACATACATAGCTTAAATGGTTACAGTTTATCTTGGCATAATACACAACCCAAGATTGAATCTTGGAGGGAGGGATTCCTCTTCTTAATTATTATTTGTTTTTTATTTGCTTCAAATAATATTTCAAAATTAATTAGTATACTCCATTAATGAAGTGGTGTCTAAGCTATTTATCACTACACTATAAAATATCATGAAAGGTCATCATTTCATACATAGCTTAAATGATTACAGTTTACCTTTACATATTATTATTGTATATGTGTGGGCCCATATAAATATATTAATATTTTTGTGTGGATCACATATTTTTTAAAAAGAAATGTGACAGTGACAACCCAGACCAGAGGGAGTATGACATATACAAATGTCACAAAAGACAATATTTCTAGTAGTACATATTAATTAAGGAAAGTGATAACCAATAATTGAATGAATAAAATATAGAACAATTTTAATGAAAAGTGATAAATATCAATTAAACTATTTTATGCATGAATAATTTTAGGAGGTATAAAAAGTGATATCTAATTTTTTTATTAAAAAAATAGTTATATATACTATTTTATTATAATAGTATTAAATTTGATGAACTTTAATTTTTATTCATTTTTTATCTTATATTTTAATAAAAAAAATTGAAAAAAAAATTAATTAACGTACCTAAAAATTTAACATAATAACGAAAGAAAAAATAAATAAATAAAATAAAAACAAATAAAGAAGGTAAGCATTGAATGAATTGAGCGCTGAATATGGATTAGGCGTTAATTTATCCAATGAAGTGTAGTCTAAGCTATTTATCACTACAATATAAAATATCATGAAAGGTCATCACTTCCTACATAGCTTAATGTATATGTGTGTGGGTCTATATAAATATATTAGTATTTTTGTGTGGGTCCATATCCATTTAAAGGAAATGTGACAGTGACAACCCAAACCAGAGGGAGTATGACATATACAAATGTCACAAAAGGCAATATTTCTAGTAGTACGGAGTATTAAATAATGAAAGTGATAATCATTAATTGAATGAACAAAATATAGAATAATTTTAATGAAAAGTGATAAATATCAATTAAACTATTTTATGCATGAATAATTTTAGGAGGTATAAAAAGTGATATCTAATTTTTTTTTTTAAAATAGTTATATATACTATTTTATTGTAATAGTATTAAATTTGATGAACTTTAATTTTTATTCATTTTTTATCTTATATTTTTATAAAAAAATTGAAACAAAAAAATTAATTAACGCACCTAAAAAATTTGACATAATAACGAAAGAAAAAATAAAAAAAAAAAAAACAAATAAAGAAGGTAAGCATTGAATGAATTGAGCGCTGAATATGGATTAGCCATTAATTTATACGTCTTAAAAAAGGAGATTCGTAACATGGTCTCACCCAAAACTCTCTTTTAATATTAGTGGACAAGTAGTTATTTCATCTGTTCCACATCATTGGTCACACTTTCTTCATTTAATTTATTTATTCCACAAAATCTTTCACACCTTAAAGAAGGAATAATATTTTATTTCACAATCTCAAAAATTATTTTAATTTAAAATTTATCACACATTTTTCACACTCACTCTTTTAATATTGGTGGACAAGTAGTTATTTCATCTGTTCCACATCATTGGTCACACTTTCTTCATTTAATTTATTTATTCTACAAAATCTTTCACACTTCGAAGAAGGAATAACATTTTATTTCACAATCTCAAAAATTATTTTAATTTAAAATTTATCACTCATTTTTTCACACTCATAATTGGATAAAAATTTTAAAAACTCTTAAAAGTAAATAAAGTTGGTAAAAAAAATTCCTTAAACAATATGAAATACCCCCTCCGTCCAACATCAATATATTCATTTACTTTTTATACTTAGATTAAAAGTATTATTATTTTATATGTAGTTAGTAAAGTTATATTAGTAGAGGGTGTGAGACTCATATTTTATTATTTGTAATAGTAGAGGGTGAGAATCTCATATGTCTAAAAAAGAAATTGAATAAATTAAGGGTGAACTAGTTAAAATAATAAAATGAATAAATTAAGAATGAACGGAGGGAGTAGTAAACATAAAGAGTAGTGGGGGACAAATAAAATACTTAATTTCTTCCCAACTGTCTCTCATATTGAGACAGTATGTTGGGAGTGGTATAAAGCAATGTTTTGAAAATTTGAACGGATCGGCCTGTTCAAGTTCAATCGAAAATCGGGCTAGAAACCAGTCTAAATGCACCCTAAAAATGGTTTTCGCTATTAAACTAGAAAAAATCGGTGTAAATCGATAAAAATCGATCGAATCGGAAGAATTGAAAGAACTGAAAACCGTCGGTTATTTATTTTTTTAAAATCAAAATACTCAGACTGATTTTTGACGTGTGCTCCTATTTAACCATCTATCTACTTGTTGAAAATTTCACAGAAAATTAAACCCTCAACCTCCTCAATTGCAAATGCACAATAGTAAGAAACATCCAATTCTTCATAAATGTTTTTGAAAAATAGAAAAAAATAAAGTAAAAAAATTAAAGGCCTTATTTCGTTGGAGGAGGAGGGAGACGCCACGGATTGAAAGAGTGGCGGAAGTAGGGAAAGAGCTAGCGATGCTGTTTGCAGGACTGAATTGTAGAGGGAGGGGGGAGGGAGAGAGAGTACTGTTTGCAGGAAAGAATTGTAGAGAGAGAGGGAGGGGGAGGGTATTTTTACCCGTTTGTATGGGCACAGAGATTAAGACGTTTTATTTTTTTAATATATAATATAAGAAAAAGTAGGGATAAATTAGTAATTTAAAAAGAAAAGTGAATAAAGTTATTGGGAATGATGAATAAAGTGTAAAAATGTAATTAAAGTTGTTGGAATTGTAAAAAGTAGGTGATAAAATATTATGTATTTTAGCCAAAAATAGAATGGGTAAAAATACGTAGGACACTCCAAAATAAAAAGTGGATAAAAATACGTGGGACGAAGGGAGTAATATAAGATCCACGTGGGCTTTATGAATGAGATTTTAAGCGGGCTTTGGCTTTTTCTCAAGATTGAATTATTGATTCCATGGTTTATTAAAAAGCTTTATTAATTATATTATTTTTTAATGGTTATCGTAAAATATAATTAAAAATATATAAAATTAAAATTTTCAATTGAATCGGTCCGACCGGTTGAACCTCGTGTTGGATTGTATACTAAAATTCTAACTTTAGTATGAACAATGTTATAACAATTTATTTAAAATGAGAATCATATTATCAAATGATTGCGTCTTATAATTTATTTATATGTAGATGCAATAGTCCACTTACTTTATACTGTAGATAATATGTTGTGCGAAAACACGTGAAAGATCATATTATCGGTTTCCTTATGAACTATAAACAGATGCTCACAACCAAGATAGACGGGGACTCTCTATCGGGATGGTTGTAGTGTGGTTTGGTATTAGCTTGTCTTGGCTATAGAATCACATTAGTGCACTTTGTGTGTATTGAGCAGGACCACTTGAGATCGTTCGACTTATACTGACTTATAGAAGAACTTGATCTCTGTTATTATGGATGTTCGTGCTCTTAATCCCTATACAATAACCTCGACATGTAGGGCAGTATGTATTTGATTCATCAATGGGTGAGATTTACATGTAATTAAATCAACAAACTCAGTGAGTTGGGATGTAGTGATGTCTCTATGGTGTGCTTTTGATTGTAGAAGGAATCCGTGTCCGTTATAGGTTGATGATGCCCCCTTGAGGAGCTCATAAGGATTATCATGTAAACCCTGCAGGTGGATTTATTTCGACATGATAATGAGGTTGAGTGGTACTACTCTCGGATGAGATATTAATTAATGGAGTTGTCACGCCCCGATCGTAGACAGAACGCGACAACCGCCACGTTAACCATAAATTTCACGGAATGGGTGCACTCCACTCCAAAATTTTATAGAAAACGTAAGGCTTGCTATCAAAGATGATTGAGTTCGCTCTACAAGCTTATGTCTCGCTTGAACTAAACCTTCTACCCTTAGAGCTTCTTCTACGAGCTCGTCAAGACTCTCGTACTTGTCTCCATACTTGATGCGATCTCGAATATTTAGATTAAGACCATCTTCATATATCTTGCATAAGTCTCTCGTCATATATGACTCCGGTGCAAATTCTCGCAATTCAAGAAACTTACTTTCGTAATCCACGACCGACATAGTGCCTTGAAAGAGGTTGAAGAACTCTTTCCTCTTCTGATCCTTGATGTACTGAGAGAAGTATCGATCTTTGAATCGTTCCACAAAGATAGGCCACATAACAGTAATAGAAGTTGTCTCCTTTATATTCTTCCACCATCGTCGTGCTTTTGGGCCTAATAGCTTGGTCGCAATGACCACACGATAATATTCTTCAATCATCAGGGTATCAAAGGTCTCTGTAATCTCCTTTAACCATGCGCCCGCTTTAGAAGCATCTCTTGCACCGTCAAATTTTGAAGTTCCCATGCTCTCAACTGCTTTCACCAAATCAGGTATAAAAAGTGCACCTCGAGAAGTAGAACCTCCTAAAGCCATTCCTGGGGTAGAAACTGGGACATTGGATGTGGGTTGAATCGGTTCATTAGCGCGAATAACGTCCTCAGTGACAGTCGTAGTCGTAGGAGCCGTCGTAGTTGGTGGAACACCATGCATTCGAATATGATCATAATACAACTTGTACTGCTCTGGTGTCATCATGTGCTCAACACGCAACTAAGCTCGTGGTTGCTCTACCTGGGGTAACCGGTACCCTATGATCAGAATTGATAGGGTCCGTAGAAATTGGATAAACGACATAATCAGAAGAAACATGTCCTCGAGAACTCGAAGGATCACGAGGGGTGAGTCCTCGACGTCGAACTGGAGGTGCCATAAAGACTGAAAGAAAAATGCAATGTAAACATCAAGGTAATACGATACCTTAGAAGGACATAGAAACAAAATTGGATCCATTGGCTCGACTCAAAGAGAATGAGACTCATATAACCAGGCTCTGATACCAAGAAAATTGTCACGCCCTGACCGTAGACAGAACGCGACAACCGCCACGTTAACCATAAATTTCACGAAAGGGTGCACTCCACTCCGAAAATTTATAGAAAATGTAAGACTTGCTATCAAATACCTGTAGGACAGAACAACTGATGATAACGAGTACTACCCGAGGATATCATTTTCATAACATACTACCAAAGATTTACAAAGGAACAAAATACAATGATGTAACTCGGTCTGAAGAAAATATACACAAGCGATATAACATCGCGAAAGTAAAAAAAATATCAAGGGGTACCAGATATGAACTATACAATCTCATCAATGGATTCGCCAATTTATACACAAAAAGAAGAGTACCCAAGCACTGATCGGATGACGAGCAAAAGATAGGCAAACCTCCAACCAATAGATATCAACCGTCTGAAAAGGAAAGGAATGGTGGGGGTGAGCAAAACCACTAGCCCAGTGAGGTGATAAGCCGATCACGCCAACCCATATACGAAGTATGTACTCACGTTCAAGACTTATAACTTAAAATCTAACATTTGCGTTCCACATCAAGTATTTCTTACACAATATACAAATTAATGAAAATAAAACCTCTATACGCATTATAAAATAACACATTTAGTTCAAACAACATGTTAACACATAAAAGACGCGTGGGTAGCCAAAATCCTCCTCGAACTGAGCTCTCCGTCGAGAGTCAGTCCGAGCCTGTCACCGTTACTCTAGACAAAATGAAGGTTAATGCTCTTTCTCAACATATACCAAGTATCACAATTTAATATCAATGAGATCCTTGAAATGATAAAACATGTAAACATATATAACATGCGCGTCCCACAACGGTGACGTTGACTGAGCCTATAATAGGCTGATCCATCTAACGATCACCTTCCAGAGTATCAATATTTGGCAAATGGACAGGTGCCTCGTTAGATCTAACTCACCCAGGTTTGCCAAGCCACGGGCGATTAGTTTGTCACTCTAACTCACCCGAACCGCGACTATTCGGGCTACTTAATCAATGTCGCTCCAACTCACCCGAACCATGACCAATTCGGGCTACTTAACCTTGGTACCAGGTATGCATATAAATCATCAAATGCATAACAACTCAAGTCACAAGATTATCAATAGATTAATCCTCAAATACTTCACAACAAATGATATCATATATCGAGCCAGCAAGGCTCTATAAATTAAAACAAACAATACCCGCAATACAAGGCCGACAAGACTCTATATGAAATAATATAAGATAATCAATGGACCATATCATGCCAATCAGGCTCAACCTAGAGCAATTGAGCCAATCAGTCTCTTTACCACATAACACATCACCAAGTAATTTTCTTATCAAGTAAGTAAAGAAAATGAATGCAAACTTGTCAAGGGTCCACACTTCCCATAAGAGAAGGCATTCCCGAATTATCAACTCACAAGGAAATGATTAACTCTCTCCGAAATCTGAAGTTATTCCCTTGCCCTTCGACGATTGATCTTTACCTAAAAAGTAGATAAGCAAATGAATACAAATCAATATACATAGGAGTTGATATTAAATAAAGGGCAGCTCGTAACTCCTCAACACCAACTCCGAGTCTCACATAACCCGGTTCATATCATTTCTCAAACGAAACGATAGGAAATAAATTTGAATTTGACATAACAAATTCTGAAATTTTCTAGCCTGTGGCAGTTCACGAAAAAAGTAATAACTAATTGTATATAACTCGGATTGAGGCGTTTCAAGTGGCTACGGAAAGCTAACAAACTCAGCTACATACAGAAATTGAGTTTGTAAATTTCTGAAGGCAATAGATATGCCAAAATCAGTTCGGACAGTGGCTGCGAATCACCTAGAGGCAGTTTATGAAAAAATTCATAACTAATTGTAGAAAAATCGGATTGAGGTGTTTCAAATGGTTACGGAAAGCTAACGAATCCAGCTACATATAGAAATTAAGTTTGTAACTTTCTAAGATCAATAGCTATGTCGAAAGTAGGTCGAACAGAAGCATACGAATTTCCCTTTACTAGGAAGAAACCCAACAAAATCACAAAATCATGGAGAAAGGAAGCTTAATTGACATATTACTTACCTTAACACATTTATACACCAACTAAAATGAGAGTTGTATGGGAGAATTTGATCACAAGGGTTTCTCCTCTTCCTTTCTCTTCTTCACCCCTCTTGGATGTTCTAGAAGCCCTTTCTTATTTCTTATCTTCCTTTCTCCTTTTTATTCTATTTTTGACATATATTGTTGGGGCTATTGATGGGTTGGGCTTATTAATAGATTAAGCCATTTAAGTGAGTTAGACTTTGGGCCAAAAATAAATATATAGATTTTGGGCTCTAAAAGCAAATTCTAGTTGGGCTAATAATAATTAAATAGATTTTGGGCTCTAAAAACAAATTCTAGTTTGGGGCTGATATATTATAAGGTTTGGGCCAAAGATAAATAAATTATTTTGGGCTTTTAAAAGTTGAGGCAAGACATTATAGGAGTTGTCAGTAAATTAATTAATTAATGGACATTGTATATCTTAAACATGGGGAGATTAACAAGCTCATAATAAGAAGGAGCCCATAACGTAATTATGGGATTAGAACGGTAGTGCAGTAATAATATTTTAGTGGTATATATTATTATTATTGGACTTAAGTATAAGCTTTGAGCTAAGCTTGGATACTTAAGCCCAATGGAGGCCCAACTCTAATTTCTCCTCCTGGTCCCTACTGTAGCCCATATATAAGTCATCTCAACTGTCCGGAAATCCTAATCAATTGATAATTCACACCTAACACTGTGAAGGGGGTTAGGGAACAGGAGATTGAGAAGATCTCAAAGATCGTCGCCCACACGACATCGAGATTGGACTTGGGAATACAGCAAAACTCTGGAAGGTTATTTGCTGCTGCTGTCCGCCACCTTCTATGATTTTTATAAAATTGTACAGACTTTAGAATTGGACGTGTGATATACTGACGGAAAGGCACGGAAGAGAGGATCATTTTGGCGCATAGATCACTAAAATCCGACATCGAATGAAAGAGTTATGCCAAAACAGTGAGGCTACGCAGGCTGTGGCGAGAATTCATCGTCTTCAACATACCCTGGTGAAAGGTAGTACGTTTCTTGTTTACTTACTTCTGCTGCTTGTTAGATACGTATGGAACCCTAACGGGTCATGTTAACCAAATAATCGAACGCCAACACCTCGAACCATTGTCTCCACCAATTTGAGCTCCGATCCGATTTTCAAATCACTGGTATAAAGGCTTAAATTTAATTGTGTGTTCCCGGGATACCGTACCCCCAAATTCTACATTTTTCAGGGTTATACGCTTTAATATTACATGTTATACATTTTCGTATAAAAACTTATACACATTTTTCAGGGTTATACCCTTTAATATTACATGTTATACCTTTTCGTATAACTTATACCCTTGATTTTCAAAGAAAAACTTAATTTTTTTATTCAAACATTTATAGTATTCATATCTCAATCAATTTTTTTAATGAATAAATTATACCCTTTTGCATATCTTTTTGAACAAATTGTTATATTATACATCTTTTGTAACACCCCAATATTCATAATTTATATTTTCGTAAATTTTAATTTTTAATAGAACTGTATATTTTTTTATATATATATTATATAATTATTATAATATTAATAATATTGATTGGTGCAAGTGTGCAAGTGGGAGTAAACACGTGTGTGTGTGCAAGTGAAATTTTAGATAAGTTTGTAAATTTGGATAAGATTTAACTATAGAAGATATTTTTAACATTATCATATATTTGTATATATATGGAAGTAACCGTTTTCAAACTGTAAAAAAATTGGAGGTAGCTTCTTCTACAAATTCATTTAGTAATAATCTTTCCTCTTGTTTTTATGTATACAAGTATAAAAAGAATAGGGGTTTATATATATATATATATATATATATATATATATATATATATATATATATATATATATATATATATACCATCATCACACATATATATATACACGCTATATATATATATACACACACTTATATTTTGAAAAATTTTCATTCTTTATCAAATCTTATCATGTTATATACGAAAATGTTCGTCTCGAAGCGTAGATTCCAAATATGTAATTATTTTATAAAATAGACGTCAGTTTGAGCTAGAAAAGCTCCGTCAAAGTTTCAACACCTTTAATGGCAGATTTTATTTTGGTGTGTGTTAGGTTTGATATTATAGTCCGTTTTGAAGCTCTCCTCACGAGAATCACAAAGATATAATTAGTTTTGAGTTTTGACGTAAAATGAAGAAGTTGGGTAAAAACTCACTTTACGGTGAAAATTGGTGTTTTCTAAACTTCAATATTTTGATACAAAATTGGTACTGATGTGATCCTCATCTCACGAGAATTCCAACGGTGTTTTCAGAATTTCAAACGGAGTTGTATAACTTAAGTTGGGTCATTTTGAAACAAGTTGGATCATTTTGTAATAAGTTTAAAGTTTTGGGTAAGTTTAAATAATAATTTAATAGAATGCAGGGACTTGATTGTAATTTATAAAAATAAAATAAAAACGTGTGCATGCATATGCATAACAACATGTTTGATTACTTTCTTTCTTTATTTCTTTATTTATTTATTTATTTACTTATTTATGTTATTTAGTATTTTATTTATTATTTATTATTTATCTTATTTTATTAATTTAATTCCTTTTCAATATTAATTATAATTTACTATTTTTAATATTATTATTATTATTTTTACTTATTATTTATTTTATTCATTTCATTCTATTTTATTATTTATTTAATATTTTATATTTATTTATTTATTTAATTTAACTTTTTATATTATTTAGTATTTTATTTATTATTTATTATTTATCTTATTTTATTCTATTAATTTAATTCATTTTCAATATTAATTATAATTTACTATTATTATTATTATTTTATTTTATTTCTTTCTATTTTATTATTTATTTATTTAATTATTTATTTAATTTAAATTTTTATATTAAATATTAATATAATTTTGTCACTATTATTAATTTAGATGTAAAATTTTTATTTTATATCCATTTTTTTATAAACATTAATGTCATTTGAATTTATATTTTAATGTTACAACTTATTACTAAAGTAGAAAACTATAATTGTTAAATTAATATTTTTAAATTATATATTTCTATTTTAGTATTTTATTAGATTAATAATTAGTGTATTATTAATTATTATATAACAATAATTAGTTTGTTTAATTAATTATTTTTAGAAATTAGTTTTAATAATAGGTATTATTATTAGAAGTAGAACTCAGTTTAGTATACCTTTGCAGGCATACCTGAGACTCACGAGCAATTCTAGTCCACTTTACACGTTTCCAATAAGTTTAAGGTAGGGGTAACTTTCACTCTTTACCGAGTGCTACATTTTTATGTCATGATTGCTATGTTAAGATGTGATATGTGTTACGGATATGTCATGTTATTTGTCATGTGTGCTTTTAGTTCGATGACAAATATTTTCTACTAACACTTGTACGGGGTGACGACTCAGTACACATATACCAACTAACACAAGTTACTGACTACGTCGGTTCAGTACTAAAATATATTTCAAGTATGCTAACATTGTACTGGGGAGACGGCCTGGTGCACATATACCAACTAACACAAGTTATCGGATGACGATTCTATCTAAAATATTTTCATTGAGTTATCGAATGACAATATGCAAATTATTTTATTAAATGGCATATGTTACATCTTATGGTATATTTGGCATGCATATTTATTTTTAACTGTGCAATAATTTGAGTTAACCCACTGAGTGTATTTTAGGCGCTCACCCCTTATTGATTTTCAGAACAAGGGTTAGAAGATGAAGAGGTTCTTGCAGTTGTCCCAAGCCCATAGAAGACTTTATATTGTATCTTATATTTGGTATTTTCTTAGAACTTTATTTCAAATATATCATCTGAATATACTACTTTTGGATATTTCACTCTACTCGGGTGAGTAGGCATTAATATGTAATAATTTCTATGCAACTTTTACTTTATTATATTATCGCTTTGGGTGATATTTATATTATTTCTGCTGTGCATTCTCGACCCCTTTATTGTTATATTGGAATATGTATATCTAGTAGCGTCCCAACCCCATAGCGTAACCCGAGGCGTTACAGCGTGGTATCAGAGCAGTCTATCTAAGACTTGCTCAAGTACCTAACTTAGAATTTTATACCGTACCCTCGGATTGACTATTCTATAACTATGACCTGACTACACTATAGGATTTTTATGTGTGTTCAATTTATGTACTAGTATATAATATTAGTAATATTTTGGCCAGATCATGAGTCGGAGGAGACCACAAAACCTACATACTAATGAGAATCTTGAGAACGTTCATGGTAACCCAGGAGATGATTTAGTGACAATCCTTCGGGGATTGGCTCAACAATTTCAAGCAAATTCTGCACGACCACCACCACCACCAGAACCTATTCCTATAAATGAACCAGTCTTAGTAATCAAACAGTTCCGACGATTCAATCCACCAACATTCAACGGAACGGAGGACCCTGCGGAAGCTGAAAAATGGTTGAGGTCGTTGGATAAAATTTTCACCTATCTCGATTGTAATGATGCACAGAAGATTTCGTGCACTGTCTTCCAGTTCATGGGTGAAGCTGATTTCTGGTGGGAGGCTTACGGACGTACCAGGACACCTGAGCAAAAAGCTAGGATGACATGGGAAGACTTCAAGGAGGTGATCATTCAAAACTACATGCCACAGTCGTATCGAGATGACAAGGAAAATGAATTTCTGCACTTGAAACAAGGAACAATGAGTGCTCTTGAGTATGAAAGAGAATTCAATCGACTCTCCAGATTTGCCACGCATCTTGTCAACACGGAGGAGAAGAAAGCTAGAAGATTTGAAAAGGAATAGCGATCCGAGATCAGTACTATCTTGGCTAGTCAAGGAACGATGACTTTTGCAGAAGAATTTTCCAGAGCTCAAGAAATTGAGTCTCGACAGAAGAACAACAGTAACCAGAACAAGAAGGCAATTGAGATATCTGCAAAGCGCAAGTTGGGAGGATGGTGATTGGAAAGGGAAACCCTAAAATTCAAAACAAGCAAATAAAAATCGGAGGAGGATCAGGACCACAGCCACTTGGAACAAATTCTCCTTGCCCAAAATGTGGAAAGAATTACCTTGGAGCATGCTTGTATGGAACCGGAATATGTTATCGATGTCGCCAACTAGGACACACCATACTAGAATGCCCAAAATTTAAAGCAGCAAGAGGATCAAGTGCGAGACCGGCACGTGCATATGCTATGACACAGCAAGAAGCTGAGGATAAACCATAAACAATGGCAGGTATGCTATCAGTATTTGGCACTCCTGCTCTTGTACTTTTTGATACTGGAGCCACTCATTCATTCATATCTGCTAAGATGTATAAGAAAGTAGAAAATAATTGTGAAGAGTTTGACAAGTCAACTCTTGAGGTTAGTATACCTTCGGGTAACTCCATTCGAACCATGAAGTTGTGCAAGAATGTGAATATAGGGATGAACAACAGAGTCCTACTTGCAGACCTTCACGTAATTGAAATGAAAGATTTTGATGTAATTTTAGGAATGGATTGGCTTAGAGCTAATCATGCAGTAATAAGATGTCGTGAAAAAGAAGTACAGTTCCAACTCCCAGTAGATAAGAAGTTAAATTTCACGGGGCGAAAGTTGGAGTAGTACCGCGAGTTATATCTGCAATGAAAGCAATCAAAATGATGAATAAAGACGAATGTCAAGCATTCTTAGTGAGTATCGTGAAAAGTGAAGACGAGAAGATGAGCATAGAGGATGTTCCTATCATACGGGAATATGAAGATGTGTTTCCAGAAGACATACCAGGCTTGCCACCTGAAAGGCAAGTAGAATTTACAATTGATCTAGTACCGGGAGCAGCACCAGTCTCAAAAGAACTTTATCGAATGGCACCAAAGGAGCTACAAGAACTGAAGATCCAATTACAAGAACTCTTGGAATTGGGTTCATACACCCTAGTGTTTCACCCTGGGGAGCACCTATTCTGTTCGTAAAGAAGAAAGATGGTTCGTTTAGAATGTGTATCGATTATCGAGAACTAAATAAACTTACCATCAAGAATAAATATTCCTTACCAAGGATTGAGGATTTATTTGATCAGCTGTACGGTGCTAGTGTGTTTTCCAAGATAGATCTGAGATCTGGATATCATCAAGTGCGAATCAAGCAGAGCGACACTTCGAAGACTGCTTTTAGAACACGTTATGGGCATTATGAGTTCATAGTAATGCCTTTTGGTCTCAGCAATGCACCAACAATTTTTATGGATTTGATGAATCGTGTTTTCCACTCATACCTGGACAAATTCGTGATCATGTTCATTGATGATATCTTAGTGTATTCTAGAGATCGGAGACAACATGAAGAACATTTAAGGATCGTTCTAGAGACACTAAGAAAGGAAAAGTTGTATGTCAAATTCAAGAAATGTGAGTTTTGGTTAGACAAAGTTGTCTTTCTTGGGCATATTATGTCAGCTCGAGGAATCGAGGTGGATCCGACCAAGGTGGAAGCAGTAGAGAAATGGAAGACACCTACAAATGTAGGAGAAGTACGAAGTTTTATTGGATTTGCTGGATATTATAGATGATTTATTGAGGGATTTTCAAAGATTGCAAGACCCTTGACGAAATTAACTCGCAAGGAAGTTAAGTTCTGTTGGACAGAAGAATGTGAAAATAGTTTCAACCTTCTTAAACAAAAATTAGTCATTGCACCTGTACTAACAATTTCTGATGGGACAGAAGAATTTGTCATCTATAGTGATACTTCAAAGCAAGGATTGGGATGTGTTCTGATGCAACGTAATAAAGTAGTTGCCTATGCATCTAGACAACTCAAGATCCATGAACAGAACTATGCAACTCATGATTTAGAATTGGCAGCTGTGGTGCATGCTTTGAAAATTTGGAGACACTATATGTATGGAGCAAAATGTCAAATTTATACGGATCACAAGAGCTTGAACTACTTTTTCGAACAGAAGGAATTAAACATGAGGCAAAGAAGATGGTTGGAATTAGTCAAGGATTATGATTGTACCATACTGTACCATCCAGGAAAAGCAAATGTGGTAGCAGATGCTTTAAGCAGGAAAGACAAAGGGGAATTAACCTACTCTATAACAAACCAAACAATTATTGGTGGCGGAGTTCTCTCGAATGAGTTTGGAAGTAGTAATACCTCCAAGTAGCATTCAAGCATTATTAACTGTGTTACTGATTAAACCTTCTCTAAGAGATAGAGTCAAGGAACTTCAAGATGAAGATGGATTTCTCAGAAAAATTAAGAAACGCGTGAAGGCTGGGGAAGGAAAGGGATTTGCTCTCACAGACGATGGAACACTCGTATTTGAAAAAAGATTATGTGTTCCTAAAAATAAGGATCTTATTAGAGAAATTTTATCAGAAGCTCATTGTACTCCATACACGGTACATCCAGGAGGAACCAAGATGTATCATGACTTGAAGAATGCATTTTGGTGGAGAAATATGAAGAGGGATATAGGCCTGTTTATCCAAAGGTGTATGACCTGCCAGCAAGTGAAAGCAGAACATCAACGACCCTCAGGGCTCTTAAAACCGTTAGAGATTCCTGAGTGGAAATGGGAGCATATCACAATGGATTTCGTTACTGGTTTACCAAGATCAGTGCGAGGAAATCAAGCTATATGGGTGATAGTGGATCGTTTAACCAAGTCTGCACATTTTCTTCCAGTCAAAATGACACACGGAATGGATAAACTTGCACAAATTTATCTAGAAGAAGTTGTCAGATTGCATGGTGTACCAGTTTCAATAGTTTCTGATCGAGATCCAAGATTTACATCAAAATTCTGGCATAGCTTACAAAACGCGATGGGCACGAAGCTAAAGTTTAGCACGGCATTTCATCCGCAAACCGATGGCCAGTCTGAAAGGACTATTCAAACATTGGAAGACATGTTGAGGGCATGCGTACTAGATTTTGGGGAAAGTTGGGAAAGATATATACCACTGATAGAATTTGCTTATAACAACAGTTTTCAAGCCACAATAGGCATGGCTCCTTACGAGGCACTCTACGGAAGGAAGTGTAGATCACCTCTTTATTGGGATGAAGTTGGTGAAAAGAAAGTTCTAGGACTAGAGATAGTAGAAAAGACAGTTGAAGCGATTAAAAAGATCAAAAGAAGAATTTTGACTACGCAAAACCGACAGAAGTCTTACGCTGATAAGAGATGCAAAGATTTGCAGTTCCAGGAAGGAGATAAAGTTTTTCTCAAAGTCTCACCAATGAAAGGAATTTCTCGCTTTGGAAGGAAAGAAAAACTCAAGCCAATATACATTGGGCCTTACGAGATTTTGGAGCGAATTGGCGAATTGGCGTACAAGTTAGCTTTACCACCTGAGCTAGCTGGAGTGCATGATGTATTTCATGTGTCCATGCTACGGAAATATGTATTTGATCCAAGCCATGTTGTTAACCACGGGTTATAGAAATTGACGACAACTTAGCGTACGAGGAATTTCCTATAGCTATTCTTGATAGGAAGGTTCATAAGCTAAGGAATCGTGAAGTTACTTTAGTTAAAGTTCAATGGAGCCGACACAATACAGAAGAAGCGACATGGGAACGTGAAGACGACATACGAAATAAATATCCAAATCTATTCATATCTGGTAAATGAAATTTCGAGGACGAAATTATTTTTAGGGGGATAGATTGTAACACCCCAATATTCATAATCTATATTTTCATAAATTTTAATTTTTAATAGAACTGTATATTTTTTTATATATATTATATAATTATTATAATATTAATAATATTTATTGGTGCAAGTGTGCAAGTGGGAGTAAACACGTGTGTGTGCAAGTGGGATTTTAGATAAGTTTGTAAATTTGGATAAAATTTAACTGTAGAAGATATTTTTAACATTATCATATATTTGTATATATATGGAAGCAACCGTTTTCAAACTGTAAAAAAATTGGAGGTAGCTTCTTCTACAAATTCATTTAGTAATAATCTTTCTTCTTGTTTTTATGTATACAAGTATATAAAGAATAGGGGTTTATATATATATATATATATATATATATATATATATATATATATATATATATATATATATATATATATATATATATATATATATACTATCATCACACATATATATATACACGCTATATATATATATACACACACTTATGTTTTGAAAATTTTCCATTCTTTATCAAATCTTATCATGTTATATACTAAAATGTTCGTCTCGAAGCGTATATTCCAAATATGTAATTATTTTATAAAATAGACGTCAGTTTGAGCTAGAAAAGCTCCGTCAAAGTTTCAACACCTTTAATGACAGATTTTATTTCGGTGTGTCTTAGGTTTGATATTATAGTCCGTTTTGAAGCTCTCCTCACGAGGATCACAAAGGTATAATTAGTTTTGAGTTTTGACGTAAAATGAAGAAGTTGGGTAAAAACCCACTTTACGGTGAAAATTGGTATTTTCTAAACTTCAATATTTTGATACAAAATTGGTACTGATGTGATCCTCATCTCACGAGAATTCCAACGATATTTTCGGAATTTCAAACGGAGTTGTATAACTCAAGTTGGGTCATTTTGAAACAAGTTTGGTCATTTTGTAATAAGTTTAAAGTTTTGGGTAAGTTTAAATAATAATTTAACAGAATGCAGGGACTTGATTGTAATTTATAAAAATAAAATAAAAACGTGTGCATGCATATGCATAACAACATGTTTGATTACTTTCATTCTTTATTTCTTTATTTATTTATTTATTTACTTATTTATGTTATTTAGTATTTTATTTATTATTTATTATTTATCTTATTTTATTAATTTAATTACTTTTCAATATTAATTATAATTTACTATTTTTAATATTATTATTATTATTTTTACTTATTATTTATTTTATTCATTTCATTCTATTTTATTATTTATTTAATATTTTATATTTATTTATTTAATTAATTTAACTTTTTATATTATTTAGTATTTTATTTATTATTTATCTTATTTTATTCTATTAATTTAATTCCTTTTCAATATTAATTATAATTTACTATTATTATTATTATTATTTTATTTACCTATTATTTATTTTATTTCATTTCTTTCTATTTTATTATTTATTTATTTAATTATTTATTTAATTTAATTTTTTATATTAAATATTAATATAATTTTGTCACTATTATTAATTTAGATGTAAAATCTTTATTTTATATCCATTTTTTTTATAAACATTAATGTCATTTGAATTTATATTTTAATGTTACAACTTATTACTAAAGTAGAAAACTATAATTGTTAAATTAATATTTTTAAATTATATATTTCTATTTTAGTATTTTATTAGATTAATAATTAGTGTATTATTAATTATTATATAACAATAATTTGTTTGTTTAATTAATTATTTTTAGAAATTAGTTTTAATAATAGGTATTATTATTAGAAGTTGAACTCAGTTTAGTATATCTTTGCAGGCATACCTGATACTCACGGGCAATCCTAGTCCACTTTACACGTTTCCAATAAGTTTAAGGTGGGGGTAACTTTCACTCTTTACCGAGTGCTACATTTTTATGTCATGATTGCTATGTTAAGATGTGATATGTGTTACTGATATGTCATGTTATGTGTCATGTGTGGTTTTAGTTCGATCACAAATATTTTCTACTAACACTTGTACGGGGTGACGACTCAGTACACATATACCAACTAACACAAGTTACTGACTACATCGGTTCAGTACTAAAATATATTTCAAGTATGCTAACATTGTACTGGGGTGACGGCCTAGTGCACATATACCAACTAACACAAGTTATCGGATGACGATTCGGTCTAAAATATTTTCATTGAGTTATCGAACGACAATATGCAAATTATTTTATTAAATGGCATATGTTACATCTTATGGTATATTTGGCATGCATATTTATTTTTAACTGTGCAATCATTTGAGTTAACCCACTGAGTGTATTTTAGGCGCTCACCCCTTATTGATTTTCAGAACAAGGGTTAGAAGATGAAGAGGTTCTTGCAGTTGTCCCAGGCCCATAGAAGACTTTATATTGTATCTTATATTTGGTATTTTGTTAGAACTTTATTTCAGATATATCATCTGAATATACTACTTTTGGATATTTCACTCTACTCGGGTGAGTAGGCATTAATATGTAATAATTTCTATGCAACTTTTACTTTATTATATTATCGCTTTGGGGGATATTTATATTATTTCCGCTGTGCATTCTCGACCCCTTTATTATTATATTGGGATATGTATATCTAGTAGCGTCCCAACCCCATATCGTAACCCGGGGCGTTACATCTTTTGCATTGGAGTTACAAGAGACTAACTCTAATTAAAATTCGGGGATATACAAGAGATTAATTCTAATTAAAAACTAGCAATCATAACACGTGTGTTGCACGGACATGGTTGATGTTTAATTTATTATTTTTTAATTTTAAATTTTTTTTAAACATATACTCCCTCCATCCATTCTAAAGGTGTCCTTATTTTACCAATTTGGTGTTAACTCCAAATGTATCAATTTTTTCTTTTAAGTTGTGTTTGGATTGAATAATTTCAAATCTAATGGATTTGAAAATGAGTGAATTTTAAATTTCTTGAATTTTAAATCAATTCATTTGAATTCCATTGTTTGGATAAATTATGGATTTTAAAAGAATTTCAAATCCATATATAATTCAAAAATTATTTTTAAAATAAAATTATATATATATTAAATAAAAATAATAAAATTTTATTATATTAAATATTAAAATCTAAAATTTTATTAAAAATATTTTTTTAGGAGGGAACTCGACCACACAACCTACCCCTACCCATCCATCCCTCCACAAACACCCCCCCTCCCCCAACCCCAAAAAAAATTTATAAAATTTTAGATTTTTTATATTTGAATAACAAAAATATTACCACCTACCCCTACCTCATACCCACCCCCACCCCCTCACCCAACACCACCCCCCACCCCAATTTTTTTTGTTATATAAAATTTTAGATTTTAATATTTAAATAATAAAAATATTACCACCCAATCCTACCACTCTATCCATCCATCCACCTCACCCCCTCCCCCCACCCACCCACCTACCAAAATCTTTTTTTAAAAAAAATTAGATTTTAATATTTAAAAAATAAAATCTAAAATTTTATTAAATTTTTTTTGGGTGGGGTGGGGTGGTGGTGGTGGAGGGGGTGGGTTGGATTGGGTGGTAATATTTTTATTATTTAAATATTAAAATCTAAAATTTTATTAAAAAAAATTTTGGGGGTGGGGGTGGGTAGGGGGTATGTTTGGCGGTAATATTTTTATTTAAATATTAAAATCTAAAATTTTATATAAAAAATTTTTGGGGTGTGGTGGGTGGGTGGGTAGTGGGTAGGTTTGGGTGGTAATATTTTTATTATTCAAATATTAAAAATCTAAAATTTTATTAAAAAAAAAATTTTGGGAGGTGGGGGGTGGGTGGGGGGGTTGGGTAGGGGATATGTTGGGTTGTAGAGTTTAATATATATATATATATATATATATATATAATTTATTAATTTTATATATTATTTTTATATGTTAATATATCAATTACATAATAACGGAATGATTTTAAATGACACAGTTTTAGTGAGGATTTGAAATTCATTTAAAAATAACTAAAAAAATTCAAAATCAAATCCATGATTTGAAATCCATTGATTTAAAATCTTGATTTATAAATCCATTGATTTCAAGTATTATCCAAACATGAGAGAGGGATTGGAGGGAATGATTTATAAATCCCTCCTCAAATCTTTCCATCCAAATAAAACCTTAGTAAAATGGTCCCGTATATGACTCACTACTCATTACATATACAATTACCCACTGCACATAAAAAAATAATACTCATTAATTCACGTGAAAAAATATAATAAACACCTTTAAAGTATGCGGAAGTATTACCACATTGTAATTTTTTGAAAACATGGTTGATGTTTAGGTCCTTATCCATTTTGGGTGTTCACTCCAAATGTATCAATTTTCTTCTTTTAGTAAAATAGTCCCACATGTGATTAACTACTAACTACATATATAATTATCCACTATATATAAAAAATAATAATAATACTCATTAATTCACGTGAAAAAAATAATGATCACCTTTAAAGTAGGCAGAAGTATTATCACATTATAATTTTTTTTAGAATATGGTTGATGTTTAATTTGTTTATTTTTTAATTTTAATTAATTTATATATATACCCTTACATCCGTTCTAAAGGCCCTTATTTACCATTTTGGGTGTTCACTCTAAATATATCAATTTTCTTCTTTTAGTAAAATAGTTTCACATAACTAATTGATATATATATATTATGGAAGGTCAAGAAAATGAATGGATGAGATAAAATAAAAAAAATAAAATAAATGAATGAGATGTTGTTAAAGATGGGTAATCACAATAAGGGATGAAATGATAATTAAATATTATTGTATATATATATATATATATATATATACTACCTTTGGTCCAATAATAATTTTTACATTCCTAAAATGAAGTAATTATTTATAACATATTGCATAAATTTTATAAAAAAAGTAAACAATAATTTTATGGTACGGTAAAAGTATTATTATAATATTATGTGCATAAATTTTGAGTTAAAAAAAGTGTGAAGTTATAGCATGTATGAATAGAGATGACAACGGGTAAGGTATCCACTTATTTTGAAATATTCATATCCGTTTAAATATTAATTACTCGTATTCATACACGTCTCATTTTAAATTAATATTTTATTAAAAATTAGTATACTATTATTAATTAAATATAACATAAAATCTTATTATTTAATTTTGTGGTACGTTAAGAGTGTTAATGTTGTACTATATATTATTATGTGCATAAATTTTGAAATAAACAAAAATAAAAAGTGTAAAGTTATACCATGTAGGAATAATGATAGCTACCGACAGGGTACCCGTATTTTTTGGGGTACTTATACTCGTATCCGTTTACTAAATGCCCGTATATGTATCCGCCCCGTTAAAAAAATTTATTATCATACCTGTACCCGTTTCATACCCATCTATCAAAATTCGCGGGTTATGCGTACTTATTTAATATTCATTTATTTTATCCATATTTATATTTATTTATTGTTTAAATTAATATTTTATTAAAAATATTTTATTATTAATCAAATATTATGTAATTTCTCTAAAAAGATAATAAAATAAAAATATATAAAATAAATAAAATATTACCACAATAAAGATAAAGATTGTTCAAATGATATTATGTATTCAAATAAATAAAATAAAATTATTTAGATATAAAAATAATAAATTTATATATATATATATATATATATATAAATATATATATATATATATATATATATATATATATATATATTATGGGAGGTCAAGAAAATGAATGGATGAGATAAAATAAAAAACAAAATAATTGTTTAAATTAATATTTTATTAAAAATATTTTCTATTAATTAAATGTATTTAATTAACTTTTAATATTGAATTAATTATATTTTAGACAAAGTTTAAAATTAAAATAAATTTTTAACATAGGAAAATATTTTGGACAATGATATTAATAATATACAAAATAGATAAAATATTACAAAAATAAAGATAAAGATTATATAAATGATGTTATGTATTCATGTTAAACACAAAACAAAAAAATTACTTTTGACAATAAATTTTAATTAATAACTTAAATAAATAAGTTCATACAATAAAAAATAAATTTACCTTTAAAAAGAAATTTAAAAAATAATTTAGATATATAAAAAGATAATAAAATAAAAATATAAATAAAAGATAAAAATGGTACAAATGATATTATGAATTGATGTAAATAAAATAAAATTACTTATATATATAAATAATCAATTGACATATATATATTATGGGAGACCAAGAAATTGAATGGATAAGATAAAATAAAAATATATAAAATAAATAAAATATTACAACAATGAAGATAAAGATAGTCCAAATAATATTATGAATTCACGTAAAAAAATTTACTAAAACATATACTCATATATTATGGGAGGTCAAGAAAATGAGTGGATGAGATAAAATAAAAAACAAAAAAATGGATGAGATATTGTTAAAGATTTGTAATTATAATCAAGGATGAGATGTTATAATAATTAATAAAGGGCCAAGATTTAATATTAACAAATTAAATTAGGTAGATTAAAATGGTAGGGAAAATTTTGCTCTAATTTACTTAAAAAAATTACTTAAACATATACTCATATATTATGAGAGGCCAAGAAAATGAGTGGATGAAATAAAATAAAAAATAAAATAAATGGATGAGATATTGTTAAAGATTGGTAATTACAATCTAGGGATGTGATATTACAATAACTAATGAAGTGTCAATATTTAATATTACCAAGTTAAATTAGGTAGATTAAAATGGTAAGAAAATTTTTGGTCTAATTTTAACTTTTAAAGTGTGTTTTATTATATATAAAAGATTAAAGATGGTGTATTGTGTCAAAACATAAATAAATCTTCCCTATTTATGGTTTGTTTTTCCATGTTGGAGCAAGTACCATAAATTCTTCTATAAGCATTTGCGATTGGAAGATGGGCACATTATTTATGTATTTTTGGTATCATTAATTATAATTTTAGTATATATTGATAAAAATTTTATTATTTTACCGGCTATCATTATTTATAGTAGTATTATATATTTATAAAAATAAATTTTTAATTATTTAAAATTTTAGAAAATTTATGTAACAATTTTATATAGTGATTATATGTAGGGACTAATTTGAATAAATATTGATAAAATGATAGGTTAATTTTAAGAAATTTTAGCATTTTCATTTTACTATAATTATAAATTATAAACAAATTAGAATAAGTATTAAATTATTAATAACTGTAAAATCTTTAGAAAAATTTTATATACAGTAATTAATTATTATAATTAATAAGAAAAATAAATAGTTAACATTAATATAAGTCCGTTTAGGAGAATCTCATTAAAGAAGTTATGAGTTTCATGGATTTAAGATAAATTGACACAATGCTACTTTGGAAAAAAAAATCAAACATATAAATATCAAGATTAGAGTTATCACTTTATTTAGAGATTTTATGACTTTTTATTTATACATTATAAATCATTCATAAAATAATTTATAAAATGATTATTACTTTTATTTATTGACAAATTGACAATTTCGAATTTGAGTCAAATTTATTTAGCAAGCAAAATAAAAACGAGGCTGACTTATTTCAGCAAGAAAAAATGAATTGAGTTTGATAAGTTTTCAAAAATGATAAGGATTCTTTTACAGGGAGAGTTATCACATGTTCAAATTCCATATTTCATTATTCCAAAAATGATAAAAGATTCTTCTACAGAGAGTTATCACATGTTCAAATTCCATATTTCATTCCATAATAAATATTATACTCACAATTCTAGTTCCACCACCACGGACACTTAAAGCGCACAACATAATTTCTAAACAAGTTTCTATTATATATTTCATCAAACATCTTGCATGCATATTCAAAATTTGGTTGAATATATCACACATGTGAAAGGCTGAAGGAGGAAGTTCTCTCACGAACATTGAAAGTCCACAAATATTTTCTAAACAAGTTTCCATTAAATATTTCATCAAACATCTTGCATGCATATTCAAAATTTGGTTGAATATATTATACATGTGACCTGGGTGAACGAGGAGAGAACATTAACTATGTTTCTGCAATTGTGTTAAACACTGAACATAGTTCTTCAACTCAGAATTGAGTTCAGCCTGCAAAATGAACTGAGTTAGACAATCTCTCCAAAAAAGATAAGGATTTTTTTATAGGTTTTAAACAAACATAGTTCAAATATCAAACTTGACATATTAAAAATAATATGCAAAATGAGTGAGTTAGATAATCTTTCCAAAAAAAATATGGATTTTTTTATAGGTTTGAGACATAAGAACATAGTTCAAATATCAAACCTGACATATTTGATTCATAAGTATAGTTTATAATTTAGATGGTGACATGAAATGAATGATAATATATAGTAAGTTATGATTTTTAAAGTATATAATTTTTTAATTTGTTGAAATTATCACTTTAAATATAACTTTTTTATTATCATGATCTCACGGATATTTAATATTTTTCAATATCAATATCAAGATTTAATGCTATTTTTTAGAGTTGTATAACAGAAGTTATAGTTAATTAATTAAAATCCATGAATTCATTTGAAAATTCTTATTTTGAGAGGATTAATTATGACTATTTATGGACAGAAGTTTTGAAAATTCTTATTTTGAGAGGATTAATTATGACTATTTATGGACAGAAGTTTTGGAGGATCTATGGTCTTTAATTTGGTTTATATTTGGTCTTTAATTTTGAATACTTAAGTGATTTATTGTACAAAAAAAAAGGTGGTTCGCCCACCCCAGGCGCCCCCGCACGCCGGTCCGACAACATGTGAAGGAGGTTATTTATGGACAGAAGTTTTGGAGGATCTATGGTCTTTAATTTGGTCTATATTTGGTCTTTAATTTTGAATACTTAAGTGATTTATTGTACAAAAAAAAAGGTGGTTCGCCCACCCCAGGCGCCCCCGCACGCCGGCCCGAGGTGGTTCGCCCACCCCAGGCGCCCCCGCACGCCGGCCCGACAGCATGTGAAGGACAGCATGTGAAGGAAGTTATTTATGGGCGTGCGAGGTGGTTCGCCCACCCCAGGCGCCCCCGCACGCCGGCCCGACAGCATGCGCCCCCGCACGCCGGCCCGACAGCATGTGAAAGACAGCATGTGAAGGAAGTTATTTATGGACAGAAGTTTTGGAGGATCTATGGTCTTTAATTTGGTCTATATTTGGTCTTTAATTTTGAATACTTAAGTGATTTATTGTACAAAAAAAAAGGTGGTTCGCCCACCCCAGGCGCCCCCGCACGTGAAGGAGGTTAATCAATGTGAAGGACAGCATGTGAAGGAAGTTATTTATGGACAGAAGTTTTGGAGGATCTATGGTCTTTAATTTGGTCTATATTTGGTCTTTAATTTTGAATACTTAAGTGATTTATTGTACAAAAAAAAGGTGGTTCTCCCACCCCAGGCGCCCCCGCACGTGAAGGAGGTTGAGATGTGAAGGACAGCATGTGAAGGAAGTTATTTATGGACATAAGTTTTGGAGGATCTATGGTCTTTAATTTGGTCTATATTTGGTCTTTAATTTTGAATACTTAAGTGATTTATTGTACAAAAAAAAAGGTGGTTTTGGAGGATCTATGGTCTTTAATTTGGTCTATATTTGGTCTTTAATTTTGAATACTTAAGTGATTTATTGTACAAAAAAAAAAGGTGGTTCGCCAATCCCAGGCGCCCCCGCACGTGAAGGAGGTTGAGACAAAAAAAAGGTGGTTCGCCCATCCCAGGCGCCCCCGCACGTGAAGGAGGTTGAGACGTATTTGGTCTATATTTGGTCTTTAATTTTGAATACTTAAGTGATTTATTGTACAAAAAAAAAAGGTGGTTCGCCAATCCCAGGCGCCCCCGCACGTGAAGGAGGTTGAGACAAAAAAAAGGTGGTTCGCCCATCCCAGGCGCCCCCGCACGTGAAGGAGGTTGAGACGTGAAGGAGGTTAATAATGGTAACTCAAGGCGCCCCCGCACGTGAAGGAGGTTGAGACGTGAAGGAGGTTAATAATGGTAACTCAACCTGGAGCCCCCTTAATTAAGAGGTTGGAGCCCCCTTAATTAAGAGGTTGCTCCCACGCTGCGGGTGGGATTCGATCCTTGGTCATTGTACAAGCTGTCCCCTTGCTTGACCAGTTGAGCTGCCCATGCGGGCATACTTAAGTGATTTATTAATATTGAAATGTAGGGATGACAAGTACGGCACATTATTGGATATACTCGTATTTTATTTAAATATCAACTACTCTTATTTTTACACATATCTATTTTAAAAAAAAATTATTATGACCCATACATATCACAAACTCATTATCCCATTTAATATTTATTTATTTATTTTATAAATATAAAAAGAATATCAATGGATTACCCATATCCATTTAATATTTATTTATTTATATTAAGTATACTATAACACAAACTTTTCTTGCTGACGTATCGTCTCTAGAGTGCTCAATGTGACGTGTAATTTTCTCAATTTTTGGATTTTTAATACTTTTTAATATTTTTCTTTATTTACTTTTAATTAACTTCCTTATAATTTTTTTAAATAATGTATTTCTTATATTTAATAATGATTAAATTTTTAATACTTTATTTATTTATTTGGGTATCATTAATTAATTACTAAATCTTTTAATGAAATAAATTAATTAATATAAAATTAAATCATATATATAAAGGGAAAAATAATATTCCATATAATATTCTCTCTCACCTCACATATAAATAAGATATTTTGGTTATTCATTCTAAATACTCACATTCGATTCTCCAAGAGAAATATGAGCTTTCTTCAAGTTCTTCTATAAAATTGATTTATGAAAATATAAAAATTTATTTCATAGAGCGAATCTAGATTCGATCTGCCCAAAAAAATTGATTCAAGTATTCTTCAAAAGGAAGAGAACTTATTCAAGTATGCTTGAATCGTTTTAATTTTAATTAATTATAAAATGTTTGACCTTATTTTCCATAAATAATCAATATATATATATATATATATATATATATATATATATATATATATATTTAAATTATTTATCGGTAAATGTTAGTCATTAATATAGTTAATGGTTAGTACATCAAGCACTCTTATATATAGTATAGCAAAGTTCTTTTTCGCTAACGTGTTGTTTACGTATAGTCTTACTATTTATTTATTTTTTCTATTACACTTATTATGACTTATTTACTTTAGTATCATTAATTGTAATTAATAAATAAATAGGAGGATTACTATTAGGTACAAAAAAAACTCTTAATTACTATGAGATACAAACATATAAAACTATTACTACTAACTATAAAAATATATAGTGATATTCCAATATTACCCTTACAATGTGATGCACATAAATATTGTTTGCAGCAAGAGTTCGTGTGCAGCAAAGTGTATGCAGTAATAAAGTGTGTGCAGTAAAAAATAAGTGTGTGCAGCAAAAAAGTTTGGTGGTTCGGCGAAGCTCCGGCGGCGGCGGTCCGACGACTGTACGGTATTTTTTGGCGACCTGCTGTCGGCGGTATGGAATTTTCCAGCGGCGACAGTTTTTTGGCGACTGGCCGCCGGTGGTCCGACGGTGGCGGTGGTTGTCCGACGGTGGGTCGGGGGTTAGGGTTTGTGGTTTAAAAGTGTATGGGTTTAGGGTTATAATTGGTATTTTATTTTAATATTTAATATTAAATAATTATTTTAAATCAATGTATCCAGTAGTAATTAGGAGTACAAAGTGTGTACCTATTAGTAATTAATCCTAAATAAATCTATCAATATAATTAAATTAATTAGTATCAAATCAAATCATGTTTAGAAAAAAATAATAAATTGAAAAATTTTATATATATAATTGATATTTATTTTAGACAAACAGTAAAATTAAGAATTTATTATTAAGAGTTACATATTTTGATCATAATTACACTTAAATACTATGAAAAAAATAAAATACTAACAACTATATAAATATACAGCAAAGAGACAGAAATTGTCCTATGTGGTTGCACTTTTTTTAGTGAGACAGTGGAAGTAATAAATAGTTTTCAATTGTATTATATTATAAAGTAACATTTAAAAAAAATAAAAATCAAGGTTCTTTCAAATAATTAGAAAATATGTATATATATATTAACTTTTTACATGATTTAGTTATATGTTACATTATCAAAAGTCAAATGTTATAATTTGTAGCAAATTCTTTACATTGATAAAAGAAATTATCTAGCTATAAAAAAATTGCTTAATTAATATCGATAGGTTATATAACACAAATTATTTCATTATAAAAAATAAGAATAATAATTAAATGATCTCGCGGTGTATGCGAGTTTCATATATATATATATATATATATATATATATATATATATATATATATAGTGAGACAGATGAAAAGTAATAACTTCTGTATTAAAAAGTGATACTCAATTAATTAAAAGTAATAATATTTTATAATAAAATAATAGTAATATTTTATAGCAAAAGAGTAAATTGGTCTTATATTGAAACGATCTCATGCAAGACTTACCCTTATATCTTTGAAAAAAACTAATGTGAGACCGTCTTACGTAATGGCTTACCTGAGATGAATAAAAAGTGATAAGTTTTATAATATAAGGTGATACTCAATTAATGAAAAGCGATAATGCTATTTCATAAATAAATTATAGTGCAAATGATAAGTGATAATATTTTTTAGCAAATTGATAATATTTTATAGCGAAAATTATAACTATTTTAAAAAGTGTGAAATGGTCTAACGTGAGACGGTCTCACGCAAAACTTATTAAGTAACATTTTAGTAATAAAAAAAATATTATTATTTATTAAAAATATACCATAAATATAGGCTAATTATACTGTGGTGCACCCCAGGATACAGTGCACCCACTTTAAAAAACGTATTCAATTATGAACAAAAACTAATGTGCTGTTGCCAGCACCAGAAAATAAGATTTGTAATTTTTCGAACAAATCCACACTAGAGTGTAGTAGGATAAGTACGGGTCGAACCCATAGGGAGTAATCGAATTTAAATTGAATTAATCGTGTTTATAAAAAAGTAACGAGGGGGATGGATTGAAACTAACAACTATTAACATGAAAGCATAAATAATTTTAAAATTACAAAAAAAAATATAAAATTAAGATAAATAAATAAAATTGAAAACCTAGTCCAAGGATTTGATCCATCCCATATCCTAATTCATAAAACTGCACGAATTAAACATGCCAACAATTATACAAACTCAAATTCCTAGGCTAATGGTATGATCAAATTAACCCGAAATATTATTATGTTTAGCAATTTAGGGTACGACCACTAAATTACACTATTTATGAGTGACTGATGAGAGTGAAAATAAGCGTGTTTTAATATCCAATTTAATACCTTTTTGATTGATATTGTAGTCTTATATGAGCACAAATATCTTATATTCGATATATATGAGAATAAGGTGCACTTGAGGTGTTTTATTGTGTTTTAGGTGGAAAAAGGATCAAAAGAGCCAAGTTTGAGAAAAGGTGCAATTTGTGCAAGAATGCTGATAAACGCACGTCGAACTTGTGTAATTATTCTGTATTGATGTGGAGCTCTGAACGGGAAGTGTGATATATGGTTGGAAAGCCACTGAAGAGAGGATCGTTTTGGCATAAAGAACATCCCATTTGGAGTCCGAACGAGGAAGTTATGAGCAAAGTGGTGACGCCGCGCGAGCTGTGCCGAACAGAATTACAGTGCTACTTTCCATGGCCTATTATATTTTCAATTCTTAGAGTTTTTGTGATTTCTTTATATGGATAGAAATCCAAGGAAGAGAGGATCGCGTGAGTGTAAAAATCACTCAATTCGAAGGTCGGATGTGAAAGTTATACGCGAAACGGAGAGACTGCGCAAATCCAGTAGCAGGGTTCGACCTGTGGTTCGACCTGGGGCCAGTGGTTCGACCTGTTTGACGAGGTCGAACCTACGTGCGGGAACTTACATATTTTCGAGGCCAAAACGCGTGGGATCACTTGAAAAGCCCATTCCAAGCCCTAGAGACGTGATTACAAGTATAAAAGGAGGCTCATGCAGTCAAGAAAAACGTCACCAATCACCGAGGAGAGGCCACAACATACAACACCCCACAAGGGGGGATCACCCCCCATCCATCATCCACTTCCTTTCCTCCATCCATCCATCACTTTGAAGATTCGTTTGTGGAATCAAGAGGAGAACCAAGAGGAGGATTCAAGATGGAGAAGGGCATGAAGACGCCATATCAAGGGTTTATTCGTTTCCTAATTTATCTTGTATTTTCCGGATATCCGGGTAAGATCTATCCAACACCCATGATTGTTCTTCGAAACATCATGGGCTAGAGCCTTTTTGGTAGATTTAGGAGTTTGAAGGTTTTATCTAGTTAATTGAACTTCCATATATACACTCCGTACAACACTACTTGTGGTTTATTTTATATATGATTGTACTTTCTTAATCCATATTCACGGTCGTTTTGTGCATCTTCAATTGGTATATAGAGTCTGAATATATATCTTGGTTGTAGATTGAGTGCGTTCACCGCTGAACAGGATTCCATGTTATGATTCTAAGTGAGGGGACTCCGAAGCTTCATTAGAACTATCTTATATGAATACTTATTAATTGAATTGAATTCGGGTTAATAAGTAGGATAAAGAGGATAATTTCATAGTACCTATAAAGGGAGATCATATCGGGTTAGAGTACCAATCCTAGGGGGAAATAATTGATACTGATAGTACCTAGAAAGGGGGGTGAAATTATATCTCTTGCTCCGAGGTTATTCACACATGTTACACGCATGTTTACTTGTGTCTATAGAGTAGATATGCATGGTTTAGTGATGCGTCCATATTCCATAAGGCAGAGTCGGACATTGACACATGGAAGAGAAGTTAAGTAGTGAAACTGGATTATCCTAGAGCTACCTATTCTCCTACTTGATCCACTTTCGTATTCTTCAAGTGATACTTTATTTTATTTGTTATTTAATTTCTAGCATATTATTTGTTAGATAACCATTCAAACGTAATTGCCTTGTCTTAATTAATTTAGATAATAATTAAATTGATAATACGCCGTCCCTTGGGTTCGATAATCACTTGGTCACCTTTCGAAACTACAATTGATATCCTTCATACTTGGGGATTAATTGTGTGTTGAGAAAACGCTCATCAAGTTCTTGGCGCCGTTGCCGGGGACGGCTGTTATTATTGATTTTATTATTTCTAGTTGATTAAGATATTTTTTTCTTTTATTTGTGATTATTTATTTCTATCTAACCTTGAATTTTTCCGAGTTATTTGTGCGCTTGAAAAAAGGAGGGGAAGGAAAGGAACGAATAACACACTGTGCTAAACATGGCCGGAGCAAGCAGAATCCGGATAATGTTGCCATACGTGAAATTTTCACGAACTTTGGGAATGTCAACAGTGACCCTATGGATTCGAACTTGCAAACGCATTAAGACACCAAATATTAGAATTACTAGACTGTGAAAACCGACTAGGAATCATACAACCTAGATCTTATCACACCTAAAGGGTCTTCCTCTATTTCGCTACTCAATTCAATCTTCACAATAATTACGGATCATGAATCATGAAATAGCAATAAACAATTTAATAATTAATCTAGATGGCCAGTGTAAAGCAATTATCAAATTATTATAAAATCGATTTAGTGCATGCAATAAGATAAATTCATATAAAAGTTTGCGACATAAAATTCCTAACAATCAAATAAATAATTCATGGGAGGTTCACAACCCTCGAACTAGAAACAAAATTACATAATAAAAAACTAAATTAAAAATATAAAACAAAAGAACTGATACTGTTCTTTGTGAGTGGTGCGTCTCCTTCTCTCCCAATCTGCCTTCTCCTTGCCCTAGCGTCCGAACGTGTGTAGCATGAATCAGTGATGTAACGTGAGTGATCTGTATATAAATGGGATCCCCTGAATCCTTAATAATTGATCCTAATAAATTCTTTTAATCTTTCCTTTTTTGGAGTGTCCAGGTTCATTGCATCTTTCTCCCTTCATGGTAAGTTTCCATTTTGCTCTCCAAATCAAATCCCTTTTTATTTTGCCTTGGTCAAACTTTATTTTCTCCAAAAATAATTATAACAGTCACAAAATAAATTATTGTGACTGTACAATTTATCTCATTTTATGGCCTGTTTCAATAAGTAATAAAATAATTAAAGCTCAAGTGTATAAAATAGAAATAAGTCGTAATTATCATTAAATAATTCAAAACTCATGCGTAAAGAAGTGAATTTCATCCAAAATAATCGTGTAAAATTACTGACTTATCAAACTACCAACACCTAAACCTTTACTTGTCCTCAAGCAAAACAAGACCAAAACAAAATATAGGAAAAATGATAATCATGTGCAAGTGATAAAAAATTATGACACTTCCAAGAGAGACCAAATAGAATGCACAAAATACAAATAAGCGATGGAATATCTCACAAAAATTTTGTAACTTATGCATAATAAAGGAAAGGGAAAATAGATTTTTTTGTCCTTTAACTTTGCTCAATTTTGAATTTAGTCCATAAGTTTTTCACTTTTTGAAAATCGTCCATTATATTTGCAGAATTATGAAAATCGTCCATTATATTTGAAAATTTTGAAAATCGTCCATCATGTTTACCAAGTTCAACAAAATCGTCTGTTTCAACAGGTCATTAGCAGGTTATTCTAAAAAATAAAAATAAAAAATATGTAATATATATATATATACTATTTTTAAAAAAATAGTCTCCACTAAGAATTTATATTATACTCTCTCCGTCCGCCCGAAAGAGGGGCATTTTGCTTTTGTGCACGTTGATTAAGAAGTATTGTTATTTAATGTGTAGTGGGTAGTTGTATTAGTGGGAGTGTGGATCCCATATTTTAATTATATTAGTGGGTGTGTGTGGATCTCATGTGTGTAAAAAAGGAAGTGGCCATCTTTGGAACGGACGACCAAAATGAAAAAAAGACCCTCTTTCGAGCGGACGGAGGAAATATCAATATTTAGTCAAATTTGCTCCACTTTAGTAATGAGATTAATATTGTTTGTTTGGTATACGGAAGTGAAAAATGAAAAGTGAGATAAAATTGGTTAAATAAAAATATGATATAGATAATTGGGGTAAAAATATTCAAATGATCTGCCATAGCAGGTCAAAGGACCAAAATGTTGAATTTTATGAAGTTAATGGACTAATTTCAAAATTGTTATAAAATTAACGGACTAATTTCAAAATTAAAAAAAATAATGGACTAATTTCAAAATAAATGAAAGTTAACGGACGAAAAAATCTTTTTTCCCTAAAGGAAATTTAAGAATTCATGGCCTCACAAGGGTTTCGCTCAATAAAGCTCAAGTATATGAAGTGTGTAGCAAAATACTCAAAATTAAGCAAGATAAGACATTACCATAAGCTTGCTCCCAATTCAAATTTCCACCAAGTTCAATGAGTATTGTGCAAATATCAAAGGACTTTTAAATGGTTGTAATGGGTCTTAGGATAAGGTGGGATAAAAAAGATTAGAAAGGCTAAATTTACCACTTTGCAAATTGTGTTAATCAAGTAAGACGTACATCAAAGAGATACATCTTTTCATTTTTAATTTTTTTCACACTCCCTCCTTTATTTTCTTTTGATAAAGTTTGATTTTTATCAACACATCCTCTACCCACACATGTTTCTTTTCACAATTTCAAAAAAAATGAGCAACACTGAAGAGTTCAGTGTTACTTTTAGAAAAATTCTGCAACAAATTTCAGCTTCGTTTTTTTTTTTGCTCTTTTTTTCAGCTCCAATTTCTTTTCAACTATTTTTTTCAACCATTTTTTTTTCAATCTGTCGTCCTTTCTTTTCTTTTCGTCTTTTTTTTCTCCATTTTTTCTTTTCCTACAACCACCAATTCCCCTTCATCATCAATTCAACCATAAAAATATTTTTCAATGAACTTCACAATTTGCAAAATAGTAATGGTTCAATTTGAGGAGTTTAAGAAAGAAATGGACTATGGCTAATTGATATGCTCATTCAACAAAGAAAAGAGCTAGGCTCAACTTGGCTCTCCTAAAGATTTAACACATATTTGGGTAGGTAAAAAGAAGGCCAAAGAGTTGTTTGCCTAGGTGCCTTTATCATTTAAGTACACATGCTCAAATGTAAGATCTCAAAATGCATTCAAGGAGCAAGTTCTAGAATGTACATATCAAGTTCAATTTGCACTCAATCAAGAAAATAATAGAGCTTGTATAGACGATAGCTCTTCAAGGCTCAAAGCTTACAACAATATGGAATTTTGCCATGAATTCTCAAACAAAAAATGATTCCACATTTGTCACAAAAATAACAAGACAAATCCAACAACTCACAAGTATAGGTACATTTAATCTAACTCTCTTGTCATGCTAAAAATTTCATATATCAAAGTACAATTTCATCATAAATCCAACACCAACTTCACATGTGCACATGTATAAGAATATTATTCCAAATGAGTTACCATATGCACATCTATTAACCAAAAATATTGTGACTTCAAATATCACTCAACACACCAAACTTACACACACCTAATTATTTTGCTTGTCCTCAAGCAAACAAAACACAATAAAATTCAAGGATAAATTATAAGTGTAAGAGTGGAAAGAAGTCACCAAATTAAGTTCCATTTTATTGACAACATATTGGGATTTTCTTCTCCATCTCTAGAATCATCATCAATACCATTACAGTTTTGCACTATAGCCTACAAGTAAGCACACACCAAAAGAACAAAAGGTTATTTATTAAGAAAAATAAAATAAATAAAAATAAAAATTTAAGTTGGGTTGCCTCCCAACAAGCGCCTTTTCTTGCTTCTTTGGTTTGAAAGAAGTACTCTCTCCTATAAAATTGACATGGTTTTTGGTCAGCTCTTTTTCACAAAGCTCCGTGAACGTTTGCTTGATCATCTCAAGAGAAGGATTATGAATTTCTTCAATCCGAAACACATCAATAGTCTTCTTTTCTTGAGGGATATCAACCACCTTTTCCAACCTATATTGAGATGAAAACAAATCATAATTAATGGAAATTGATTAGGATGATTTTACCTCATTTTTTTGAATTTCAGCAGGCATAACACTAAAGGCTTCAATGTCAGTTTCTGCCGACAAATTTTTTTGCACAGAATATGCAGAATTTTCAGCAGTTTCATCCTCTTCAATTTCTGTCTCCATCTCAAAATTCACATAATTGGTGGACTCCACGGCACATTCCTCATGATTTACACTTTGTTGTGCCACCAAATGTTCAACCTCGGTCCTTAATTGGCTACATTGGCGCTCCAAACTCCAAATACTCAATTGGATTCCTTGTTGAAATATCAAATTACTAATTTCCATCCATTTCACTAAGGACTCCAATGAAGCCTTCGAACTATGTTCATCTCCATTATACCCATCATCCTCATAATAGCATTCACTATTATTGAAGGATTGTGGTCTTTGCTCATAATAGCCACGCCTTTGAAAACTGTGTGTTTGATCATATAAGTTGTCCACATATCGAGAATTATGAGGGTTATGCCACCCTTGATTGCAAGTGTTGGCATATGGTTGATCATTCCAATGCCTTTGTTGATTAGCACTCCAATATTCATCCCTTCGTCTTACAACTAATCTATCAATCAAGGATGGGCAATCATGAGTAGAATGGAGTGTGGTTGTACAAACTCTACACGGCTTAATATTCTGACCATAAAAACAATGATATCTATCTATTAGAAGCAAGCCTACAAGGGGAGAAAACGATTAAACAAGAAAAATCAGAAAAATCAAAACAGAGCAGAACTAACACTGAAGGGTTCAGTGTCAGTACTCTGCTGGGCAAAATTCGAAAAAATAAATTAAAAACATGAAAAATTCAATAAAATTCAGGATTACTCCCCGTCAACGGCGCCAAAATTTGATGTGCTGTCGCCGGCACCCAAAAATAAGATTTGTAATTTTTTGAACAAATCCAAACTAGAGTGTAGTAGAATAAGTACGGGTCGAACCCATAGGGAGTAATCAAATTTAAATTGAATTAATCATGTTTATAAGAAAGTAACGAGGGGGGATGGATAATAACTACTAACATGAAAGCATAAATAATTTAAAATTACAAAAAAAAAATTAAGATAAACAAATAAAATTGAAAACCTAGTCCAAGGATTTGATCCACTCCCATATCCTAATTCATAAAACTACACGAATTAAACATGTCAACAATATACAAACTCAAATCCCTAGGCTAATGGTACGACCAAATTAACCCGAAATATTCTTATGTTTAGCAATTCAGGGTACAACCACTAAATTACACTATTTACGAGTGACCATATGGATTCGAACTTGCAAATAGATTAAGACACCAAACATTAGAATTACTAGACTATGAAAACCGACTAGGAATCTTACAACCTAGATCTTATTACACCCAGAGGATCTTCCTCTATTTCGCTACTCAATTCAATCCTCACAACAATTACGGATCATGGATAATGAAACAGCAATAAATAATTTAATAATTAATCTAGATGGCTAGTCTAAAGCAATTATCAAATTATTATAAAATCGATTCAGTGCATGCAATAAGATAAATTCATATAAAAGTTTGCGAAATAAAATTACTAACAATCAAATAAATAATTCATGGGAGGTTCACAACCCTCGGACTAGAAACGAAATTACATAATAAAAATTAAATTAAAAATATAAAACAAAAGAATCAATACTATTCTTTGTGAGTGGTGCGTCTCCTACTCTCCCAATCTGCCTTCTCCTTGCCCTAGCGTCCGAACGTGTCTAGCGTGAATCAATGATGTAACGTGAGTGGTCTGTATATAAATGGGATCCCCAGAATCCTTAATAATTAATCATAATAAATTCTTTTGACCTTCCCTTTTTTGGAGTGTCTAGGTTCATGCATCTTTCTCCCTTCATGGTAAGTTTTCATTTTGCTCTTCAAATCAAATCCCTCTTTATTTTGCCTTGGTCAAATCTTTATTTCCTCCGAAAATAATTATAACAGTCACAAAATAAATTATTGTGACAGTACAATTTATCTCGTTTTATGGCCTGTTTCAATAAGAAATAAAATAATTAAAGCTCAAGTGTATAAAATAGAAATAAGTCGTAATTATCAATAAATAATTCAAAACTGATGCGTAAAGAAGTGAATTTCATCCAAAATAATCGTGCAAAATTACTGACTTATCAAAAACATATACAATTATGAACAAAAATGTATACAAATTATTTGTTTGTTTTTTTAATGAAAAATTGAGTGTAAAAATTTTACAACTATTAAAAAATATGTATACATTATTGATTAAAAAGTTATACACATATGGATACTAGTTATTTTTAATGAATAACTGTGTGTGAAAAAATATACAATTATTAAAAAATATGTATACAAAATAGAATAACATTTATACAAAATAGAATAAAAAATTATACACATATGTGTACACCTTTGCACCCGGGTGCACCCAATATCAACTCTAAATATCAACTCTAAATATAGGGTCAAATGCTACAGTGGGCAAATATTTTTAAAATTTTTCTTTTTTTGCCAACTTTTTAAGGGTATGTTTAAAAATGTCCCAAATGAAAAAAAAGACTTTGACTCGTTACTGACACTATTATAATTTTTTTAAAAATTATTATCGAGTCAACTTTTTTAGGGTATGTTCAATGTTTTTTTTGTCATTTTGAGTATTTTTAAACATGTTCATAAAAAGTTGGCATTAAAGAAAAATATTAAAGTCTGCAGGCATTGTGCTTCATTACTTCATAAATATAATATAAACTATATTATTTTAAATAAAAATTTAATAATTATGATTAAATAAAATTTATAACTATTAAATAAATAAATAAATAAATATCCCGTTATATATAAAGAGTGAGGCTTGCGTGCACCCGAGCGAACGGAAGACATTCCGTGCGCCTTTAGAAATTTAGTATTATGGGTAAGGGTACATTACTTTGGTCTAAAGGGCATACACTTTAATTAATAAAGGGTACACATTTTTATACTAAAGGGTATACAATTTAACACAAAATTCTAAAGGCGCACGAAGTGTTGTTCATGCGCCCAGATACACACAATAATTTTCTTTAGAAAATAAAGGGTACACATCTTTATACTAAAAGATATACAATTTAACACAAAATTCTAAATGTGCACGGAATGTAATCCGTGCGCTCGGGTACACAAAAGTTTTTGCCATATATAAATTATATAATATATATATTATAGAAATCTAAAGTTTTATTTATGAATGGGTATTCATATTTAAAGTTTTATTTATGAAAGAATATTTAAGGCATATGTCCATACCTGTTTCAAATTTTAATAAGATTTTTATTTTTTATTTTATTTTTAACTAGCCATATCGTTCCTGTTATAAAACTGTATTCATGGGTACTTTGAGGCATACACACATTTGTCATATACCTATACTAAGTTCAATTTTATTTTTTAATTATCCATACCTTTCTAAACACGGACCCTCAATTTTTATTGAAGGCCAAATATTAAAAAAAATATATAATTATTTAAATGGTTAATTTTATTGTGCACTTAGGTGCACCCACTCTCAGAAATATATATAATTATAAACAAAAAGTATATACACTTATAAACAAAAATGTATACACTTTGTTAGAATTTTCTATTAGTTTTGTTAGTTTTTATAATAAAAATTTGAGTGTAAGAAAGTATACAATTATTAAGAAATATGTATACACTATTGAATAAAAAGTTACACACATATGGGTGCTAGTTTTTTTAATGAAAAATTGAATGTAAAAAAATTATACAACTATTAAGAAACATGTACTCCCTCCGTCCCATTTCAATCTTTACATATTTCCAATTTGGGCGTCCTATTTCAATCTTTAAATTTCTTTTTTTAGTAAATGGACCCACACAAATTAATTATTTCTCTCTCCATGGGCCCATACATCACACTAATACACCTATCCACTTCATATTAAAATATTATTTCTCTCATTTCACTACACATTAAAATATTACGTTCCTTAATCTACGTGCAAAAAGCAAACGTAAAATTTGAAACGGAACGGAGGGAGTACAATATTGGATAAAAAGTTATACACGGATATCAACTCTATTTAAATATACCATAAATATAATATAAATTATATTATTTTAAAAAAATATTTAATAAATATGATTAAATTAAATTTATAAATATAAATTAAAATAATTATATAAAATATCCCCGATTTATAAACTACAAGTGACAATTACTATTAGATACATAAAATAATTTATTAATCATTCCATCCACTGTTAATCTATCCATTTTACTATTTTGGGTGGTCCACTCATAATCTATCTATTTTCCTTTTTAGACATATGGGGCCCACACTCTTACTAATACAATTAAAATATTGGACTCACACCTACCACTAATATAACTACCTACTTCACATAAAATAATAATACTCCTTAATCCACGTGCAAAAAGCAAATGGATACATTAACAATGGTCGGAGGGTGTATTATTCTAACTAGATTATATCCATCCATGCGTTGCATGGAAAAAAAACTATTTTACAATTATTTATTTATTTTTATATTAATCATAATATATTTATTTATTTGAATTTATATATTATATAAATAAACGATTAATTATTTGAAGTATATACTCCCTCCGTCCCACTTTCATCTTCATATTTACTGTACACACGCAAATTAAGAAAGTTGCTTTTGGAGTAACTTTTGGGGTAGTTTGGTATTTTTGGGTAATAAATAAATGATAAAGTATGTTATGTGTGTTAAAAAGGTGATGGCAATTTTGAAATTAAAGTATGTTAGAGGGATATTAGTTATGTATATTTTCCTTTTATGGAAGTGTGAAGTTGAAATTGGGACGGACCAAAACGGAAAGTGTGAAGTTGAAGTTGGGACGGAGGGAGTACTAATTATAATAAGGTTAATTGAAAAAAAAAAAACTCAACCTTTATTTTTATTGCAAATAAATTCCAACCTTTGAGAATTTGCAAAAAAAACCTCGACTCCTAAGTTTCGTGCAAAACGCACCTAACGGGCATGAGAGGGTTGTCCGACGTCCAACGTGGCGTTGACCTTTGGCACGTCAGATTTAAGTTTATTGTAGAAAAAATCTCACCTTTACTTAAATTGTGATTTAATCCCAACCTTTAATATTTTGATAAAAATACCACCATGAGTTTATGTGGATCAAGAAGTATTAGTATTATTTTATTTAAAAAAAAAAACAGTTCAAGAAAAAAGCAGCAGTAGCTCCTTGGAAAATAAAAATAAAAATGATGTTCCATGATATAATACTTAGTTTACTGCTAGTTTGGATCATTGGTTCCTCCATTCCCTTAATTTTATTTTTTTCATTCTAGGCGTCACACTCAAAGAGAGTCACTTTTTTCTTTTTTATACCTATAAGACCCACACATACATAATATAATTAAAATATGAACCCACACACCAATTAATATAGCTATTCACTAACCATCGAATAATAATACTCCCTCCGTCCCTTGGTAAGAGTCTCATTTGCTTTTGGGCATGTGGATTAAAGAGTATTATTATTTAATGTGTAGTCGTTAGTTGTATTAGTGGGTGTGTGGATCCCATGTTTTAATTGTATTAGTGAGTGTGGGTGAGTCTCATATGTCTAAAAAAGGAAATGAGATCCTTTGGGTGGTATAATAAAATGGAACTCTTACATGGGGACGGGAGAGAATTTCGTAATATACTCCCTCCATCCCAGGCTAAGAGGGCCAATTTTCCATTTTAGTCGTCACACCCAAAGAGTTTCATTTTCTTTTTTAGACACATGGGACCCACACACCCCTCTAATACAATTAAAATATACTCATACTACCTACCCACTACACATTAAATAATAATACTCCTTAATCTACGTGCAAAAAAGCAAATGACCCTCTTAAACCGGGACGGAGGGAGTATTTGAGAAGATTACAATCATATAACATTAATTTTCTGATAGAAGAACATTGCATCGATCATGAATCTCTTAATTCAAGACCCTTTTTACCTAAATAAGTGAGATAATCAGAATAATTGTAAACCATGAAATTGTTGTGCGTGAAGCCCTCTAATTCCACCTTTGTCCTCAAGCTCTTCTCCTCATCCTTGGTCTCTAAGAATAATAAGACTTGAAGATCCTGATTTCCAAAATCCAGTTGTTGCAGTTGATGAAATGGCGGCTGACTTGCTGCAACAACGAACAGACAGACGTAGAAGCGTGTTCGTCTCTGGCCCATACCTGAAGGGATCTTTTCCAACTTTGTCAGATGGACAAGATAAAGACAGCGCTGGGAAGACATCAAAGCTTTCAGCAGTCCACTGAACCAGATCTCCACAGTAAATTGCCAAGTCTTTTAAATTGGGGAATGCTCCCTCCTCACTATCCCACTCTGCTCCCACCACTGCTCCCTTGCCTAGTTTGAGAACTTCAAGATGAGGCAACGAATAACCAATTTTGTTGATGTCTGCCCAATGAAGACTACTATTTTCTAAACACAACTTCCTGAGCCAAGTTGGGAACACGAGGCCCTCCAGCAAATCACCTCTTGCCAGATTCTGGTGAAATGAGCAGTTCAGTGATTTGAGCTTGTGTAAGTGTTTGAGATGACAGTAGCACTTGTGGCATTCCTCGGAGTACATCACATGTAACTTCTTGATGTTTGGGAGTCTCTGACAGACTTCCTCAGTGAAGTTGAAGTTGACTACTCTTGGAAGCGTTTGCAGTTTTGGCAAAAGTACAAACCCCTCACCAACAAAACGCCTGATAAGAGTGGAGAAGTCGATCTTTGCGTCTTCTGTATAAGCTCCCATGTGAAGAAAAGATGAGCTGGAAGATGATAATAACTCAATGACAAAGCAGTTGCCGTTTCCTGACATTAACGATGACTTTATTTCCCTTGCGAAATTCTCCCACTGCTCTCGTGTGCTTGGGGAGCTCCGGAGAAGTCCCCCAACCACAACAATGGATAGGGGAAGTCCTTTGCATTTTTCAACCATATTCATTCCAATTTCTTCTAGTTCATGTGGACAACAAACAAGTTGGCACAATTGCTTGACCTAAAGGACGATCAAGAACTACCAACAAGTGAGTCCTGCCTCAAAGGAAAAATGACCAAATCTCCATTTGTTGGACAAGTGGAGCGAGCTACACGTCTATTGGAATTAGTTCATACAGATATATGTGACCCATTAAGTGTTAAAGCTCGTGGGAACTATAGCTACTTCTTAACCTTTACCGATAACTTCTCTAGGTATGGTTATGTGTACCTATTAAGGTACAAATTTGAAATCTTTCAAAAGTTTAAAGAATTCAAAATTGAAGTAGAGAAACAAACTAGCTTAAGTATAAAAGTACTTCGATCAGATCGAGGAGGCGAATACTTAACTAAGTTGGAAGAGTTCCAAACAAGAAACTACTGCAGACTCCACCACTGAAGCTGAATACATAGCTACATCAGATGCAGCGAAGGAGGCTGTTTGGATCAGGAACTTTATCCAAGGCTTGGGTATAGTTTCATTTATTGTTGATCCAGTAATGCTATACTGTAATAACAATGGAGCCATTGCGCTAGCAAAGGAACCAAGATCTCATCAAAAATCCAAGCATATCTTAAGAAGATACCACTTGATTAGAAAAATCATGAGGAGAGGCGATGTCGTTATGGATCGAGTCACTTCAACAGAAAATATAGCAGACCCACTGACTAACACTTTGGCTCAAAAGGTATTTGAGAAATATCTTGAGAAGATGGGACTTAAATATATGGGCAATTGGAGCTAGGGCAAGTGGGAGATTGTTAGAGTAATATGCCCAGTGCACCAATTAGATTGGATAATTGTACTCTTTATATTTTGAATGTAAACAATCTCATTGGAAATTATATTATTAAAGGTTGTTTTAATTTATCTATCTTGTGCATTATAACATATGCTTATTAGATAAAGTCCCTAAACCAATTTAAGTTAAAATGTATGGTTACGCATATGATGGTGATCATGGAATTTATACATAGAGCTTTGGCCTTAAACATTGTTCCGAGTCGATAGTTTTTCTAGATGGGACAAAGAATAGTTCAGTAAAGACTCGTACATATGATGAATACTCGTTGGACGAGAATATTGTATTCCATCAATATTAGTGTTGTGACACAAATTCATATATGTGGATACTTATTAGAGAATAAGTTTATCGAACATGATCCGTAGGAAATTCTTATTGGATGTGTCAAAATGAGAAATTTCTAATTACCATAGTACACGATTAGTCCTCAGACTTGAAGCACCACGTTAGTCTTGTGTACATATTCTAATACTTAGATTTATCTTTTGATTGTTTAACAATCATAAAGGGGGTATGTTGGGTATAATATTGATGTACATGGAGACTTGCATGTAGCTAAGATAGAATCTGATACTTGTCTAAGACAAGAGAATCTCCTGTGTATTTCATTGATAATGATTCAAAGACCTTGGCCAAGGCAATGAGAATAAAGATTCATAATGAATCATTGTAACATGAAACAGAAACACAGTTATTGAGTTAGTAGAGTTTCGACTAATATTCCTACTCTAGACTCAATCAGGAGATTAACTGTTAGAAAGACCGTACGTGTATGTCACTCGTTAATTTATAGATTTACTCGCTATTTCACCTAACACTAGATAATCACGCTACTTGCTAGGTGTTACCATGATTAGTAGGTTCTTGAAATTAATTAGTTAATTTCAAGTGAATTAATTAATTGGATTAATTAATATAATAATTGTTATTTATAAGTTACAAATATTGTAAGTCTACTGCTAGAGTTAGTAGTGAACCTAAAGGATCACACCTTAATTTAAATGAATGACTTTTATCAATTGGAACAATAGTTAAATTGTTAACTATTTATTATAATTAAATAATTTGATTATTTAATTAGAATTAAAAATAAATAAATAAATAAATAAATAATGATAGTATTAGTGGAGTGTAAAGCAAGTCTTATTGCAGTTAGTGGAGATTAATGGAGTGTAAAGCTAGTGCACTTTGGGAGTGGAATATTGATATTGGCATCAATACACTCACAATCGCATTACTTATAAAAACTTGCTCTCTCTATTTTTTCAAATTAATTCCTTTCGATATGACTTTGTAATTGTCATCTGGTTATGACTTTCGAAGTACACGCCTATCCCTACGCTATCTGAAATCCATCCTGTTGTTCCAATTCACAAGTTTTACACTACTAGCGAAGTGTAAAATTTGTGTTGTTTGTTCAATTGGTGGATTACTTTAGAGGGGATACACTTGGAAGATTTTTGTCTTCAGGAGGAGCGACAACTTTTAAACAATCATGGATCCTGAAGACCATTAGTTGTACTCTTTTTCCCTTTTGCTAATTTTTCCCACTGGGTTTCTTAGTCTAAGGTTTTTAATGAGGCAACTTATATAACATATCAAAATTATAAGACATGTACTATTTTTCTCGATTGGTTTTTTCCATAGGGTTTTATAGCGAGGTTTTTAATGAGGCATGCATATGACATTATCACATCGTAATGTCCAAGGGGGAGTGTTGTAAAATATTTAATAATGACCATTACTCAATAGAATAGATAGTACCCTTTATCTTCTCTATATAAAAAGAAGGGTTGTGTAAGAGATGTGTGAGTTTGATGTAGTTAATAAAAATTTTTATTTCCCTCTTATATTTGTGTTCTTCTATTTATTTTATGTTCATCTTACTATTCACTCCAAATTCTTCTCAACACGTGGTGAATGCAGCCGAATATAAAATTTTAAAATTAATAAATCATATTTATTAAATACATGAAAAGATTTCACCCTGAATGCTCGGAAATGATTATCGGATCCGATAATAAAATATATTGAAAGAAATCTATATAAAGATTATTCTTACCCTCGTAGACTTTCTTCCAGTTGATGCAAAGATTGAGGGAATCAATTCCCAGATTGTGGCTAAAATTCTGTTCTTCTCAAGAAGGGATCCAAATGTATCCCCTCTAAAGTAATCCACCAATTGAATAAACAACACAAATTTTACACTTCGCTAGTAGTGTAAAACTTGTGAATTGGAACAACAAGATGAATTTCAAATAGCGTAGGGATAGGCGTGTACTTCGAAGGCCATAACCAGATGACAATTACGAAGCCATATCGAAAGGAATTAATTTTACAAAATAGAGAGCAAGTTTTTATAAGTAATGCGATTGTGAGTGTATTGATGCCAATATCAATATTCCACTCCCAAAGTGCACTTGCTTTACACTCCATTAACCTCCACTAACTGCAATAAGACTTGTTTTGCACTCCACTAACAATATCATTATTTATTTATTTATTTGTTTTTAATTATAATTAAATAATCAAATTATTTAATTATAATAAATAGTTAACAATTTAACTATTGTTCCAATTGATAAAAGTCGTTCATTCAAATTAAGGTGTGATCCTAACTCCGTATCATAAAAGATATATGGTAATTATTGTTGATAAAGATTTATTGAATACTGTGTGTCCATATTTTGTTAAAAGATTTTCCAAGCTAATTTATTGCTTTATATCATGATTGTCAATTAAGCATGCACTAACCATAAAAAAATATATTGACAACAATTATTGTTAATTAGGTATGCACTAACATAAAAAATATATATTGACAACAATTATTGTTAATTAGGCATGCACTAACCATAAAAAAAATACTGACAACAATTATTGTTATTTAGGCATGCACTAACCATAAAAATATATATTGACAATAATTATTGTATGCACTAACCATAAAAATATATTAAATTGTTAAGTGATTTGAAGAATAGATCTTACATCATCATTAATTAAGTAAAAAAAATACTATCTTAATGATACATTTAAATAATTTATTTAATAATTTATCGATGTCCACCAATCTTATTAGTACATTTTCCATATATATAAAAAATATACATATATTTAATAAATATCATTATTTATAAATTAATTAAAATATGTAATAATGGTTGTCAATTTTGTATGATAAAAATTTTGATTTCTAAAGAAAAAAAATTCATACTTAATTAAAAAATAATATGAAATCATAAATCGTTAGGGACCTTTGTAAATTTACATCAACTTTATGCATAATATAAATAATTAAGCATAATTAAAAAAATTTTGATAATGCATCCATCCGAATTAACATATATTTATGGTGATTTAAAATAAAAAAAAATATGAATGTAATCTTTCTTGTCATGTATAAATCACAATATGGATCATATACACATCAATTTATTTCAATTTATCAAGATGCATGATAGAAATAATTAAACATAACTAAAATTTATTTATTTATTTATTATTATTATTATTATTATTTAACTCAAGAGATTTAGATCAATAATTTCATGATCATAAAATATTATCAGAAATATAAATTACTAATATTTAAGATTTGAATATTACCTTGCAGAAAAGACACGATTTTTTTCTAGGGTCCTTTCAGTTTGTGGCTCCGATTGGTTAGCTCGTGCTGATAACGTGTTGAGAAGAATTTGGAGTGAATAGTAAGATGAACATAAAATAAATAGAAGAACACAAATATAAGAGGAAAATAGAATTTTTTATTAACTACATCAAACTCACACTTCTCTTACACAACCCTTCTCTCTATATAGAGAAGATAAAGGGTACTATCTATTCTAAGTAATGGCCATTATTAAATATTTTACAACAGATCTAACCTAATCTTCTGCCTGTAAATTATTAATTGTTAACAAAAATTCTTATGTTGATTAAGATATAATTATAATTCAATTAATAGATTAGCTGGTCATATTTGGCGACGAGATGTCTTTTTTGGCATGTTGATATATTATAACAACCAAATGACCAATGGTACATGACTAAAAAAAGACAAAGTGTTGCGTGAATTGAAACACATATCAATGCTTCTAAAGATAATTTATTCAATTTTGGCATTTAGTATCCTATATGACTTTGATGACTTAATTTAATTGGTTAGTTGGTCATCCAATCCCCTATTCCATGTGGTTGATGACTTAATTTAATTGGTTAGTTGGTCATCCAATCCCGTATTCCATGTGGTGATTTATAGGCACATACTCACCCTTCTATTCCACGTTAAACCTCGTATTTTTCATTTTCGATTGTGTCACATGACCACATCAATAATCAACAATTGAGATATAAATAATTAATTTATATGGATCCTTTATAAAAAAAAAATGCACACCTTGTATTGAAATGAGCATGTTGGGGAAGGGGATCCCATCCAAAACTAGAATAGACAATATGCAATTGATATATTCGGCACAATGAAAACACAATAAATCCCAATTCTATCAATGAACCAATCATTCCACTCAATTATCGCAACATACAATAAATCAAATAAATTTGTAGAAAATCAGCAAAATTAACACCAGGAATTTTAACGTGGAAAACCCCTTCAACTTGAGGGTAAAAATCACGGGACATCTCGTCCAGAAAACAATACACCAATGCACAATAAAGTACACAATTCAATCTTTCTATCACAAGTAGAGGAATACCATCTCTATCACAAGTAGAGGAATACCTACTCTCTATCATAAGTAGAGGAATACATACTATCTATCACAAATAAAGAAATACAACTCTCTCTATCTGATTTCGCTGATCACACCGTCAGCGCTTCTAGACAAAGTCACACCACTCTCGTCTATGGTGTACGTCTTCTCCACTAAGGAGAAATTCCATGGTGTTGCTCCACCTTGCTGAAAGGATCTCCTTAACAACCCATCTTGGCGGTTGTACGACACCACGAACGGCTCATGCCAATCTCATAGTTGGCAGCTTCTCCAAATCAATTAACCCCCAATGGGTTTAATCTTCACGCCTCTAGCCCACATTAAATCTATTGCTTCTTCAACTCATTAAATAACCTCAAATTAGAGCTTTTATGGGCTTTAATTAATTATTGAATCATGGCCTTGATTTAATAATTAACTATAGGCTTCTTTTACCGTTCTTTTTCTAGCATACTATATTGGGCAAACCAAACAGAGCTAAAATGGCAAAATTCGTACATTTGAATGAGACGGAGGTAGTATTATGTACTCCATCCGTCCACTTTCAAGGGTTCCATTTTCCTCTAATAAGTTGAAACCCTTGAGAGTGGACGGAGAAAGTATTTTATACTCCCTCCATCCTCTTGAAAGAGTTTTAGTTTTTCTTCATTTTGTGAAAATGTGGTATGGAGGGAATATGTGTTTTAAAATTGAATAAAAAGAAAAAATTGAGAACACGGAATGAAATACAAGGGGATGTAGCCTATGCCAGACTAACATCTTTTTTGGCAAAATAATACTTCCTTTGTCCCAAAAATACTTGCACACTTTCTATTTTGATCCGTCCTAAAAATATTTGCGTACTTAAAAAATTAGAAACAATACACAATATCAATAATTTTACAATACTATAATATTAGAAAAATGACACCCAATCTTTAGTGAATGGTTGAGAGAACCTCGGATTTGTATTGTCATATAAAGGAAGGAAGGAAATAGAGGTGTGTTTGTATTGAAATATGATTTATAATATTTTAGTGCTGTACTTTCTCATTTGAGTATGAGCACATCTTATACTCTACTCTTTTTTAATAAAACTTTTCTTTTTCAGAAAAAAGAAAAATGACACCCAATCTAAAAAAAGTTCAATTATATCGGTACACTTCATTCTATTCAATTAACCAACACCCTCTCTTTTTCTTACATCATTACAACTAAACAAAAGTTTTTTTTTATGTGCCACCGAGCATGTATTCAGAGGTAATATTATATTTTGACAACCCATTTGCAATAAATTATTATTTATTACATGAGTAATTAAATTCTATATGTACATACATATGGCAATGGCATCTTGATTTGGCATCGATCATAGTTTTATTACCAAATTGCAGTGTGTGATTTGTGAGAACATTAATTAGAACTAGCGATGGCGGTTTATGCTGCTACTGTTCCTCTGAAGCGCTCACTCGAGCGACAGATAAAATTTGAAGAACTAAATTGGGATCCCCAGGTTTTAAGCAAAAAGAAATCTGCATATAGAGAGTTGGAATCCTTTCAACATTTGTTGGAAAGCCTGGACAGCGAGGCCAGGGAGATGATGAGTGTTCCGCTGAGACGAGACGGGGATGCAATTCGAGAATTTCAAGAAGAATTTGATCCTGATTCCATGATGGAGATACTGAAGAAGGTGAGGGAGGAGTGCCATAGCTCCGGAGCTTCACGATCATCCAAGTCAAAGAGGGTTGGATTATCTGATGTCTGGATTCAACTCAAAGAAGAACTTCTAGTTCCAAAAAACCAAGAAGGGTGTTTTCAACGCACTCTCACTCGTTGGAATGCCTGGAATTGGTAAGACCACTCGTTTTTGAAGATTTGGATATCATGGAATGATTCGATTGTTGGGTGTGGGTGACTGTCGGAGTCGGATGGACATGGCTAGAAATCGCACAAGCCATTCTAGCTCAAGTGGAACCTGATGCACCCAAGGAAGCTGGTGAGGAAATTGGTGAGAAAATATCAAAATTCGCACGGTAAGTATGATGTATTTCATCTTTAGCCTTTTTCATTTCTAGTTCTGTTTGTCCTTTTTTTTTAATTTTTAGTTATTTTTGTCCAAATTTAGTCATTTTCTTAAATTTAGTTTTTTTTTCGAAATTTAATCCTTTATGTTCAAAAATATCCAAAATTGATCCGAAAGTGTATAGATTTTGGACCAAAATTAGACCAAATGATTAAAACTGGACAAAAAATGATCAAAGTTGAGAATTACATAAAAAATAACTAAAGTTAGAATCTATCATACGTACAGGTCTAATTTTGATATTTCTTCAGAAATTGGTATTCGTTTGAAAGAAAGTTTGAAGAATAGGCTGTTTCTCCTTGTGTTGGACGACGTGTGGGATAAAATACTTGACTTTTTTTTAAAAATGTCACTTCCTGACAGCGAAAATGGTAGTCAAATCTTAGTTACAACAAGGAGTAAAATTATAGCTCGAGCTACTTCCTTTGAAGTCCCATTGCTGAATGAGGAAGAAAGTTGGCAACTTCTAAGTGACAGGGTGTTCTGCCCTCCTCAACTCGAAAATTTTGGAAAGATGATTGCGGAGAAGTGCAATGGTCTTCCTCTTACTATCGTCACGGTTGCAGACCTCCTGTCGAAGGCTAAGAAATCACTCTGGATTGACGTCTCTACAAAGAAGAAGCATCGAGTCTTTACAGAAGCATATGATAAAATATCAGAGGTACTACATCTGAGCTTCCAAAATTTAAATATCCAAGATAAAGCATGCTTTCTTTACATGGGACTTTTCCCACTAAAATCTAGGATACCTGGGTCAAAGATCATTAATTTATGGATTGCTAAGACATGATTCTACAAGAAGAAGATGGGAATTTGAAATACAATGCTGCACTTATTTTAATCAATTTGAATTTACTAAGTGTTGTTATGGTCCATCAAAGAAGCAGCGGTTTATTACCATCAATGAAAGTTCATGGTATAAAAACCTGTGGCCTCCATTCTTCGTGGTGGCGCTTCTGCCAAAAAGAAGCTAGAAAGAACAACTTGTCTCATGTCCTAGATTGCTTTGATGATGCTTTTGAAGAAGGCATTCAAAGTCAGAGATGGTTGAGCATCCACAATAATGTTTTGCTTGCCCTCAAAGATGAGCATCACTGGATCGAGGAAAATTGTGCATATGAAGAGCTTCCTTCTACCATATCCAATCTTGGAGAACTCATGTACTTGATTGTTCATCGTCAATCAACCATCAAATCAAATAGAGCTCCTTCCTATTTGCCCATGGAAATATGGGATATGGATAAACTCAAGTATCTCCATGTCATGGGATGCGACCTACCTAATATTGGTGATCACTAATCACTGTTAGAGCTTACAATACTTTTAGATGTGACCACTAGAAGTTGCAACGTTCTCAGAAGGGTCTCTAATTTATAGAAGCTGGGAATTAGAATCGAATTGACACCAGATCACGCCACAGTCTCCTCATCGTGTTGCTTTGATCATATTTCCCACGCAGGTGAACTGGAATCACTTAAATGTGTCGTTGTGAACCCTGACAAGTTTCAAGTTGCTTCATTTCCATGCATCCCTATTTCTTTGAGAAAGTTGAGTTTAAGTGGGCTGCAATATTCTTGGGAAGAGGTGAGCAAGATTGCTCTGTTGCCGAATCTTGAAACTCTCAAAATTCGATACAATGCGTTTCGGGGCTCAACTTGGGAAGTAGAAGAGACTGGATTCCCAAAGCTTCAACTTCTTCAAATTGAAGACGTTGATCTTGTGAAATTGAATTTTGCCCGTGGAATCTTCAAATGTCTTTTTGCCCTAAAAATAAAGTATTGTTACAAACTTCAAGAGCTTTGTTTTGATAATCATGGCGTTCGACAGATTGATGTTGTTGACTGCAATCCTATGGTTGAAAGAAAGATAAAAGAGAATATAGTTAATGGCGGTGACTTGCATCTATTCATACTCTCAAGAATGAAGATATTACTAAATAATCTAATAACTACTCTCTGAATTCACAATCAATACAATGGATTGAACACAAGAATTTGATCACATATGATAATAATATTGAGAGTGTGTGTGTATGTGTGATTGTATGAAGAAGAAAGAGTTTATAGTGGTTCAGCTTGTTTACACAAGCCTACATCTACTGTAAGAGAGAGATCTATTATTGATTGAGAGAATAAAATGTGTTACAATGAGCTTATGCATAGATCACACCATTATATACACTCTATGCAAGCACAGTAAAGTTACAGGACCAACTCGTGTAACCACTTTCCAGCTGATTCCCAAGCGGTTAAAATGAATCTTTGCGGTTGCAACCGACTCCATCACATACCCTTCGTGACCAGCTATCTATCTATGTATAGAATCTTCCAGAAATAGCTCACACGCAACCTGTACACCGGCTACAAATCACCCTGGTCCCCACTTGTGCAACTGATGTTAAATTGCTGCTGATTCATGTTGTTCCAATCTTGCTGTTGTTGCTGCATCCGTTTAACTCATACACCATCATCAGCCTCGATCTTGAACACACACTCAACACTTCCTAGTGTTGATCAAGCACTAGTATGTAGTTTTCATCACAATTCTCCACCTAAAACTTCATACTCAATCAACCTCAATCACTCCTTCACTCCACTGTTTTATCAAGACAGCAAACTTGTACACTGCTTTTATGAAAGCAGCTGAACTCTCCACTGATATGTTCAGCACACATTGATAAGACTCTTGCATAATTCAAACTTTGAACTAGGCAAGGCCTTAGTGAGAAAATCAGCTGGATTCTTTGTTGTTTCAACCTTCTTAACAAAAACTTTCCCTCCTTCAACTAAGTCTCTAACAAAATACATCCTTACATCTATGTGTTTTGTCCTTTCATGAAAACCCTGATGTCTTGACAAGTGTATATCACTAGAGTTATCACAATGCACCAATACTGACTCTTGTAATACTCCAAACTCAGACAAAATTCCTTGCAACCACAAGCCCTCTTTTACTGCCTCTGTAAGTGAAATAAACTCAGCCTCAGTTGTAGACAATGCAACCACTGACTGATATGTTGATCTCCAACTGATAGCTGTACCAAACAAGCAGAATACATAGCCTGATAGTGACTTCTTTGTGTCTAAGTTTGCAGCATAATCAGCATCTACATAACCTGCAAGAAAATCAATGTTAGAAGTAAACTTATTAAAATGCAAACCTGTTGTTAAACTGCCTCTGATGTATCTTTGAATCCACTTAACAGCTTCCTAGTGATCTTTCCCTGGATTCCTCATAAATCTGCTCACCAAACTCCTTGCATGGGCTAAGTCTGGTCTGCAGCACACCATTGCATACATGAGACTCCCAACTGCATTAGCATAAGGAACCCTTTCCATTTCTGATACTTCTTCACTTGTTCTAGTTGACTGTTGAGCTGACAAAACCAACCCTTGCTTTACAAGAGTAGTAACAGCCTTGCTTTGATCCATATTATACCTCTTGAGAACTTTCTCTAAGTATAAACTCTGATGTAATACAATAGAACTAGCTGATCTGTCCATTTTTATCTCCATTCCCAATATAACAGTAGCTTCACCCAAATCCTTCATATCAAACTCTGATTTCAACATTTCTTTCACAGCTGTGATCCCTTCCATAGACTTACAAGTAATTAAGATGTCATCAACATATAATAATAAGAAAATATACCACTCACTGTCTTGTTTGATGTACACACAACTGTCAAACTTGCTTCTTTCAAAACCACATTTGACAATGTACTCATCAAATCTAAGATACCATCTCCTAGGACTTTGTTTCAATCCATATAGTGACTTTAGAAGTAAACAAGCCTTAGTAGTTGAGTTTTGAATTGAAACTCCCTCTGGAACTGTCATATAGATCTTCTCCTCCAAATTTCCATGAAGAAAGGCTGTAGTCACATCCATCTGATGCAATTCCAGATTAAACTGAGTAACTATTGCTAACAGTATCCTAATGGAACAATGTTTCACAACTGGAGAGAATATCTCTGTATAATCAATGCCTTCCCTTTGAGAAAAACCCCTGACAACTAATCTTGCTTTAAACCTAACACCATCAGTCCTCTCTGGTGAGACCTTCTTCTTGTAAATCCATTTACAGCTCACTAACTTCTGATCTTTTGGTTTCTGAACAATTTTCCAGGTCTGATTCTTCTCCAATGAAAGCAACTCTTCTTGCATAGCATCACTCCACTTTGCATTATCCTTACTGTTCATTGCTTCCTGATAGTAACTTAGTTCATATGAATCATTATCCTCTACAGAGTACAGTGCAAAAGACACAATATCAGCATTTGCAAACCTAGCTGGAGTCTTAATAGACCTCCTTTGTCTATCTCTTGCCAACTGATAGCTGTTGAGTAGCTCATAAGTATTAGATGTGGTCTGATCATCTGTAGTTGGTGAATCAGTTCCTCCTTATACTGTCTCTTCTTCAATTCTAAACTGATCCTTCTAAACCTTATTCATAAGCTCCACCTCAAGCTCAGCTTCATACTTGCTTTGATCCTGAGGCTTCAGTGGCATAACAGCTAATTCTTAAAGGTAATGAAAGTTGCATCCTTAGATTTCAGTATATATATCCATATCTTCCTACTGTAATCATCAATAAATGAAATAAAATACATGCCTCCACCTTTTGTTAGATTTCTTGCAGGTCCCCACAGATCTGAATGGATATAATCAAGTTTAGCTTTGCTTGTATGTTCACCAATGCCAAACTTCAGCCTCTTAGCTTTACCAAAGATGCAATTCTCATACTGATCCAGTTTGTCTGTTGATCTGATATTGATAACATTCTGTCTTGACAGCTCTTGTAATCCTTTCTCACTTATGTGAGCTAGGCTTCCATGCCATAAGTCAATTTCATCACTTCCAGTTGAGACAAGATTCTGTCTAACCACTGTGTGTCCATCAAGAATATACAGTCCACTTTTCCTGATTCCTTTCATCACTTCATACTCATCTTTCTCAATAATGAGTACACCTCCCCTAGATCTAAACTCATGGCCTGAAGCATCTAAGATACCTAAAGAAATCAAGTTTCTTTTGAGCTCTGGGATATACCTCACACCTGTCAGTGTCCTAGTAACTCCATCATGCATCCTCAACCTGATGGATCCCATACCTCTGATCTGACATGTGTGATCATCCCCTAACAATACTGATCCAGTATTCTGCAACTTAAGATCAATAAACCAATGCTTCATAGGAGACATATGGAATATACATCCTGAATCAAGGATCCAATCCATGGATCCTTTTGATGATCCAACCAGAAGTGCCTCAGGATAATCAGTAGCCTGATTCTGATTGTTTACCACCTGATTTGCTTGCACTCTTTATTGTCCATCTTTACCAGCTTCTGCTTTTCTTTTCTTTTCTGCTTTATACTTGTAGCAGTTCTTTTTGTAATGGCCTAGTTCATGACAGTGAAAACACTTCCTTCCCTCCTTTTCTGAGTTTGAGTGATCAGCCTTGTTTCCTTATTTCTTTGAATCAGAATTGCCTTTCTTGTTATTCTTCTTACCATAATCATTCCTCTTGATCATTAATCCCTCTCGTGATGTTCCCTGTTCTTCAGAAACTTTCTGAAACTCCTTTGTCTTCAGAGCAATTTCAACCTCATCAAGACATATAGTTTCTCTATTTCCAAACAGAAGTGTGTCCTTGAAACTTTCAAAGGACTTTGGGAGGGCTGACAACAATATTGAGGCCTTATCTTCTGTTTTAATTTTCACATTAATATTTTCTAGATAATCTAACACCTTATTAAACTCATCAAGCTGAACTAAAACTGATCTATCCTCAACCATCATAAAGGAGTATAGTTTATGCTTTAAGTACAAACAGTTAGCAAGAGATTTTACCATGTACAGATCTTCAAGTTTCGTCCATACAGCTCTTGCAGATGTCTCTCTCTGTACTTCTCTTAAAGCTTTATCACCAAGACATAATACAATCGCACTTATGCTCTTTCTTGAATATCAGCTTCTGCAGTGGCTTCTATAGCTGTTTGTGTAGCTTCTGCAGTTGCTGCTGGTTTTTCCTTGATGGCATCTGCCAATCCTTGTTGTACCAAGATAGCTCTCATCTTGATCTTCCACAAACTGAAGTCAGATTTCTCTGTAAACCTCTCAATATCAAACTTGGTAGCAACCATGGTGTCAACTTCCTTCAACTGCTTCTTGATTCCTCCTTCTGTTGATTGCTGATCTTTGTGGCCTAGATTCCCACAGACGGCGCCACTTTCTCAAGAATGAATATATTACTAAATAATCTAACAACTACTCTCTGAATTCACAATCAATATAATGGATTGAACACAAGAATTTGATCACATATGATAACAATATTGAGAGTGTGTGTGTATGTGTGATTGTATGAAGAAGAAAGAGTTTATAGTGGTTCAGCTTGTTTGCACAAGCCTACATCCACTGTGAGAGAGAGATCTATTATTGATTGAGAGAATAAAACGTGTTACAACGAGCTTATGCATAGATCACACCATTATATACACTTTATGCATGCACAGTAAAGTTACAGGACCAACTCATGTAACCACTTTCCAGCTAGATTCCCAAGCGGTTAAAATGAATCTTTGCGGTTGCAACCGACTCCATCACATACCCTGCGTGATCAGCTATCCATCTATGTATAGAATCTTCCAGAAACAGCTCACACGCAATCTGTACACCGGCTACAAACCACCCTGGTCCCCACTTGTGCAACTGATGTTAAATTGCTGCTGATTCATGTGTTCCAATCTTGCTGTTGTTGCTGCATCCGTTTCACTCATACACCATCATCAGCCTCGATCTTGAACACACACTCAACACTTCCTAGTGTTGATCAAGCACTAGTATGTAGTTTTCATCACACATACTTTATATACACTATTCTTGGAAATAAGAGGATCACAAGGTACGTAGGTCATTCACTTTTATTAGATTTAATTTAATATATAGTTGAATGATAATAATTATCAGAATCAAATTTGTAGAAAGTTGATGTAAATTTCGAAATTCTTGAAGTAGTTACGATGCTCTTCAATAGGATCTCATCGCCAAATCTTTACATATAAACTGCCAGATAATTTGAAAGGTTTTCTATATACTCAAACTTTTACCACTTGAATTATAATTTGGAGGTTTGATTCATAGTAATCCAAATTGCACCCGTTATGAGCCTAAAATTAAGGCAGATTCTTGCGTGACCTTTGTCATATATTACCCAACGCCATAACCACTGTTAGATATCAGCAAGAATAAAGGAACCATAGAATGAAATAAAATGGAGAACTTAGATAAGAAGTTGCCTGTAATCCTTTAATTAATTTTTTTATTAATTAACTATTTAAATCTTTGGTTAGTTTTTTAATAAAAATCATTTAAATTTGAGTAAGTCAACGTCTTATATATCTCATGAAATAACTTTCATGGTACAAATAATAAAATATTAATAATTTTAATGCAATGTGATATTTAATGTAAAATATCTTATTTATCCAATTAAATTATTTCATAAATAATTTATAAACGGATAATAAATGAATATTTTTTTAAATAAAATGTTGTATCAAATAAAATAGAAGGATTCACACAAATTTTTGCTTTTAAAATTTAAAATAACTTTTTTTATTATATAAAAAATTAATTTTAATTATAATAACTTATATATTTAATAAGAAATTGATTTAATGTAAAAAGTATCTTCAAAATTTAAATATTTTCAATTCAAGATCTGAAAAGTTTATTTTCACATTTAATAAATCTATTTTCACATTAACTCTTTTCATTGACAAAGTCTCTTGTGAGATCTTAATTTTGTGAGACGACTTGGGAGACCGGTTAAAGTATGTCTACTTTATTAATAAAGTATGTTTAATTATTGTTAAAGAATGTTTTCTAAAGTTAATCAATTATGAATTAAAATATGATTTTATAGTGTTATAATATGATTAATTATTGACATATTTTAACTATAAATAAACATATATTAACTATATAATAAACATACTTTATTAATGAGTTTACCCATCTCACGACCGTCTAAAAAAAAACTGTCTCACAAGAGAGTAACTCTTTTTCATTTCATCGGATCCCAAATTATTTACTAGAAAAGTAAACAAATAAATAAATAAATAAAATGAATATCATAAATTTACAATAAATTTTATAGAAATTATCTGTAAGTATGTTAAAATTTGCATTTAGTCCTTTAACAATTGCGATTTTTTATTTTTAGTTATATTTTTTTACCAATTTTGGTCCCTCAAAACCAAAATTAGACAAAAATTGTACAAAGAATGATTAAAATCGAAAATTGCAATAGATTTTTAGAATCAAATGTGGTTTTTGAGATAATTTGATAAGATAATTAAAGGACCAAACATGACAATTTGATATGAAGAAATTATAATTTCTCACCATGTATTATAATTCTCACAATATTATAGAAAATGTGTTTAAGGATTTTATACTTGAGCAATGTTCTCAAAATTGGATTGAACCTGCTGGTTCGATTGAAAACCAAAGCCGGTCCGGAACAAAAAAAATATTTTTAAGGTTGAATTGAGTTGGACTAGGAAAATCGATTGAACCGGTCATGTATATATATATTTATTTAATAATTTTCAAAAGAAAAATTAATTTTTTTAAAAAAATAATTTTGTTAATTATATACATTTCTTTTATGAGAAGCGATATTCAATTAATAAAAAAGTGAAAGTGACAACATTTTTAAAAAAAGGATGATATTTTTAATAAAAATTGAAACTAATTATTATTTGTAAAATATTCTTGTCGGCAATGTTCTTGCACAAGTTTGGTACATCTGAACCACTTAATCATTAGATTAAATTTAATTCGTTCTTTACCATCAAATAAAATAAAATAATTAAAATTTTTTAAAAAAGCTACCCACTATATCATATTTTTAACTCATTAACCACATGTGTACCAGTGCACCGCACACACTAAAAATATGGAGTTGGTCTCTTGTGTCCCCAAGTACACAAAGTGTGTAAGGGTACAATATTTTGTTCTAAATGGTATACATTTTAATTAGTAAGAGCACAACATTTTGTTTTAAAGGGTATACACTTTTCATTAATATTTTTTATTTTTTCAGTAAATAAAGGGTATATGTCTTTATATTAAAATGTATACAATTAATACTAAAAGATATGGGCGCACGGTGTGTCTCGGGGACACACAAATTTTTGCCAAAAATATGAAGTGATTTACTTATTACATGAAATATTCAAATATTAAAAATAATAATAATAAATATTAATGATAATTCACGAAAAAAAAAAATAAACGAACATAGAAAATCGAACTGCCGCGATAATCAAGCTATAAAAAACGTGGATGATGTGTCAATTAATTATGAGAAATCATAAAACATGGAATAAATTACGTATAATAGCCGTAAAATTTTGGGTCATATAAACTGCCAGATAATTTGAAAGGTATTCTATATACTCAAACTTTTACCACTTGAATTATAATTTGGAGGTTTGATTCATAGTAATCCAAATTGCTCCGTTATGAGCCTAAAATTAAGGCAGATTCTTACGTAACCTTTGTCATGTATTACTCGACGCTACATCAACCGTTAGATATCAGCAAAAATAAAGGAACCATTGGATAAAATAAAATGGAGAACTTAGACAGGCGTTGCCTGTAATCTTTTAATTAATTTTTTAATTAATTAGATATTTAAATCTTTGGTTAGTTTTTTAATAAAAAATCATTTAAATTTGATTAAGTAAACCTCTTACATATTTCATGAAATAAATTTCATGGTATATATAATAAAACATTAATAATTTTAATACAATGTGATATTTAATGTAAAATATCTTATTTATCCAATTAAATTATTTCATAAATATTTTATAAATAGATAATAAATGAATATTTTTTTAATAAAATGTTGTATCAAATAAAATAGAAGGATTCACACAAATTTTTGCTTTTAAAGTTTAAAATAATTTGTTTTATTATGTAAAAAAATATTTTTAATTATAATAACTTATATATTTAATAAGAAATTGATTTAATGTAAAAAAGTATTTCAATTCAAGACCTGAAAAGTTTATTTTCAAATTTAATAAATTTATTTTCACATTTTTAATTTCATTGAATCCCAAATGTATTTACCAGAAAAGTAAATAAATAAATAAAATGAATATCATAAATTTACAATAAATTTTATAGAAATTATCATATTTGGTCCTATAAATATGTTAAAATCTGCATTTAATCCTTTAACAATTGCAATTTTTAATTTTAGTTATGTTTTTTTACCAATTTTGGTCCCTCAAAACCAAAATTAGACAAAAATTGGACAAAGAATGATTAAAATCTTCATAAATTTAGGACATGAAAAAGAAATTAAAAAAAAGAAAATCTTCCTAGCTAGGTTCTATTTGACAGACAAATTCTACCAAGAGGAATGAAGGCACAAGTTTTTATTTTATCAATTGACCTTCCAAGGGAATGAACTAGTTGCTTTCATAGGATATAATTAAGTAAACCTTTAAAATCAAGAGTTTGTTAATTCTACTGCATTCAAATACAAATTAATGAGCTTCGTTAAGGGATCTTAACACAAACTGGGTACTGCTTATCCTTAATTCCAACTTATCTTCAAACTCTTGAATTTAGTTTACTTTCAGAAAACCTAGTCATAAAAATGGAAAATAAAAAGAGACTAATGATATTAAAGGGACAAAAGAAAAAAAAAAAAAAGGAGAGACCCTAGTTAAAGAGACAAAATTTAGTATATGAAAAAGAGAGACTGACTTGTAAAATTAAAGGTACAAAATGAAAAAGTGTGTTGGAAGCAAAAGAGACTCTATTAATTTAAAGGGGAAACGTGATAAAATAATAAAATAAAAGGGTCAGAATGCAAAATAAAAAAGAGCGTTGGAAGCTAATGACAGACTCAATTAAATTAAAGGGACAACGTGACAAAATACCAAAATCAAAGGGTCAGAATGCAAAATTAAAAAGTGTTGGAAGCCTTCTCCATCAGAGCCCGGTTTCGGGCCTGGGACTTGTGGGTTATGGGCCACCATGCCACTCTGATTTATTTAACATTATTTCCACGTATATATAAATATTTTATGATATATTGCATTTCGCATGCATAATATTTTTTTATTTTTAATTTTCTCTGTTTTCTCCATTTTTTAATTTATATTATATAATACTCCCTGGTTTTTAAAATATCCATTTATTTTTTACATGTGTATTAAGGAGTATTATTATTATATGTAAAGTGATTAGTTGTATTAGAGGGAAGTGGTGGACCATATTGTGTACATTTTTACTAAATAGGGGAAATAGATACCTTTGAAGCGGACGCCAAAACTAATAAAATGAATACCTTAGAAATGGACGGAGAGAGTATAATATTTTGTTAGAGAAGGACTAGGGTGCAACCGGTTGTACCAATTGAATTGGTACAACCTTGGTCTTCACCCTTCTTAATTAATTCCTGCTCCTTCATTAATGTTGTTTTTTATTTTATTTTTAATTTTTTTATTTAAATGACTATTATACTCTAAACCTTAAGGGATAATTATACCCTAAACCACAAGGGTAAAATTACAATTATAACCTAAACCCTAAACCCTAGAGGATAATTATACCCTAAACCACAAGTGTAAAATTACAATTATACCCTAAACCCTAAATCCTAGGGGATAATTATACCCTAAACCACAAGGGTAAAATTACAATTATACCCTAAACCCTAGGGGATAATTATACCCTAAACCACAAGGGTAAAATTACAATTATATCCCTAAAACTAAAAAAAACAGTAATGTACAACAACAATTAAAAAAAAAAGGAAAACACACACTGACAGTGAAAGAAGGAGGTTGTACAGGAGGTTGTACCAATTGAAGATTGTATACTAGTCTTTACCATTTTGTTATGTATCTTATTTTAAAGTGAGTTTTGTGTGAGACCGCCTCACGAATCCTATTCCGTGAGACGAATTATCCGCTAACCCATACATTAATTAAAATATAAGCGCATGACAAATTATAGAGTAAGCGCACGAAAGCGGTAAGCGGACATGTTACAGGCACATGCCCACTAAATAATTGTGAATTTTTTTTCCTTTCTATATATATATATATATATTGTATTATATGTTTTATAAAATTAATACTATTACTTTTCCACAATTATTTTATCACTTTTCGTTATAAATATTATCAATTGTTATTCATTTATAATTTATTTATAAATAGTTAAATAGACAATTGTCACTTTTTATTGTTCAAATACTCAATTACTTTTTGTTAGAACTGTTATCACTTTTTATTTGTTATATAATTGTTAATAAAATACTATATGTTATCACTATCCATATCCATTAGTCAGCTATCACTTTTTATAAAAAATATTATTATTATTTTATTATTCCCATTAATTATTCATGAAGTTAATTAGTCGGTTATCACCTTTAATTAATCAAGTGTTATTATCTTTTTTATTAATGTTACTTTTTTATCCATTTATTTATAATGATATACTCCTTCCGTCCCGAGCAAAGAGGAGCATTTACTTTTTGCAAGTAGATTAATGGATATTATTATTTTATGTAAAGTAGATAGGTATATTAAAAAGATGTGATAGGTGGTGGTGGGCCATTGGTGGGTCCTTTTTTCTAAAAGAGAAAAATGATGCAATTTGCACGGGACGCCCAATATAGTAAAATGATACTATTTGGACGGGAAGGATGGAGTAGTTCAATTTGATTGATATCACTTTTTTAAAAATCTGTATCACTTTTTATCCGTCATGTGAATTATTCATAATTAAATTTAATTGAGCTATTATCACTTTTCCTTCATCAGATATCATATTTTAATTAAAAGTGTTATCACTTTTTATTCGTCAAACGAAACATAAGTGAAATAGTTCTGTTGGATGAGTATCACTTTTTTATTAAAATGTTATACATTTTACTAATTTAATAATGAAATAATTCAATTAAATGAATATTACTTTTCTTTGTTTAAATATAATTTTTTATTAATAATATTATCATTTTTTATTCATTACAAATTATTTAAAAAATTATTCAATAATATAATTATCACTTTTTTTTATCAGGTATCATTTTTTCTAAAAATAATATCACTTTTCATAAAGGGTCACTTACTATGGGATATGACATAATGCATAATTGCTATCTACATGGCTTAAAGAACTAATACTCATAACTACATAATTATAGATTGTAATAACATAAATACGCCCATGTGTTTGCACAATTTGTATTGCACAATTTTGTTTTGCACAATTTTATTTAACACAATTTTATTTTTGGTCTGACGGCCGACCGACGGCGATCCGGCAGTGGTACAGCGGCGGTTCGGCGATGGTCCAACGATCCGGCGGCGATCCGGTGGCTGGCCGGAGGCGGTCCGGCGGTGGGTGGGTGAGGGTTTAGAGTTTGTGGTTTAAAAGTGTATGGAATTATAATGAATTAAGATTATATTTGGTATTTTACTTTAATATTTTGTTTTTGAGAGTAATTTTTTGAATTCATTGTATCTCCTAGTAATTTAGGGTAAAAGTGTGTACCTATGAGTGATTTTTCCTTTCATTCATAAATTTATAGTATTTGAATTGATAAATAAAATTAAATAAATAAAAAAAACAAAGACTTTTGTGAGACTGTCTCACGTAAGGGTTTACGTGAGACGACCAGAAAAAGATAACTTTTATGAAGGAAAGTATAATAAATTAATGAAAAGTGATAATGCTTTTTCGTGAACAATTTATAGTATAAACAAAAAGTAATAACATTTTTATAGCGAAAGTGATAACGTTTTATAACGAAAGTGATAATTATTTTAAAAAGTAAAAAATGACCTCACGTGAGACGATCTCACGTAAGACCAACTCTAAAAAAATTAGATCATCACATTTTTAAAAATTAAAAAGTAAAAAAAAAGGTTAAAATGAAACTAACGTAAATGCTGTTAGAAATAATAAACTTGATTTAGAGAAGTTATAGAAGCTTCAAGAATAATATATGATATGCTAGAATGTTTGAGATTGTGTAGAATAAACTAGAAGGTGGAGGAATCTATTAATTAATTATAAGAATGATCTAGAATATGATATATGATTAAATAGATGAATTATCTAGACTATTAGGATGAAAATTAATATAGAATTCTCTAAAATGCTTGAGAATCCACCATTGGATAGTATAAATAGGTGGATGGTGTAACATTTTGAGATGTACCCAACCAAAAATTTAATAAAGTGTGTTTTATTCCAAACCTTGTTCTTTCCTTCAAAACTCCTTCTATCACCCTTTATTCATCCAACTCACCAATCCCTACACCCGTCCACAAACCTATACATATCCCTCCAACCTTTTAACTCCTACAAAGTGGTATCAGAGCCATAAGATCCTCCTGTGAGAAATGGCCAATAACATTCAATCTTTTCAAGTCCCGTTGCTCAACAAGAGCAACTTTGATAATTGGAGTATCAAGATGAAGGCACTCCTAGGTGCTCATGATGTTTGGGAGATTGTAAAGAAAGGATACGAGCAACTGGAAGACGAGGCGGCACTATCTCAACAACTAAAGGATAAGTTGAGAGATTCAAGAAAGAGGGACAAGAAGGCTCTCTTCCTCATCTACCAAGCTTTGGGAGATGATGATTTCGAGAAAATCTCGAGTGCAACTACCGCCAAGGAAGCATGGGATAAGCTCCAAGTGTCATGCAAAGGAGCCGATCAAGTTAAAAAGGTACGCCTTCAAACTTTAAGAGGTGAATTTGAGTCCCTACATATGAAAGAGTCTGAATCTATTTCGGACTATTTTACAAGAGTTTTGGCGGTCTCTAATCAAATGAAAAGAAATGGTGAAAAATTGGAGGATGTTAGAATAATGGAGAAAATATTATGTTCGTTGACTCCCAAATTTGAGCATATTGTGGTGACTATTGAGGAGACTAAAAATTTGGAGGAGATGACAATTGATCTCTTAATGGGGTCGTTATAAGCTTATGAAGAGAAACAAAAAAGAAAGCAAAATATGGTGGAGCAATTGTTAAAATTGCAAGTGAGTGCAAAGGAGAAAGAAGAAGGCCCAAGTAGCGGTCAAAGTCGTGGCCAAGGACAAGGTCGAGGTCATGGACGTGGACGAGGAGGCTATGAAAATCATGGAGAGAGAAAAGCATTTGGTCGAGGAAGGAGCAACCAAAAATCAAGGTACGATAATTCTACTATAAAATGCTATAATTGTGATAGATTTGGACATTATGCTTCCGAGTGTTGGAAAGCAAAACAAAAGGTTCAAGAGAAGGCCAACTTCGTTGAGAGCAAGAAGGAAGAAAATGCAAGTGTGCTCTTGGCGTACAAAGGAGAAAATAAAAGACAAGATGATACTTGGTACCTCGATACGGGAGCGAGCAACCACATGTGTGGCAAAAGGAGCATGTTCGTGGAGCTGGATGAATCGGTAAGTGGTAATGTCTCATTTGGTGATGAATCTAAAATTCCAGTAAAAGGAAAAGAAAAAAATTTGATTCGCTTAAAAAATGGAGGTCATGATTTTATCTCGAATGTTTATTATGTGCCCAACATGAAAAATAATATTTTGAGTTTGGGACAACTCTTAGAGAAAGGTTATGATATTCACTTGAAGGATTATAACCTTTCAATAAGAGATAAGGAAAATAATTTGATAGCAAGGGTGCCAATGTCAAAGAATAGAATGTTTCTACTAAATATTCGGAATGATGTGGCAAAATGCCTTAAAGCTTGCTTTAAGGATAAGTCTTGGTTATGGCACCTACGGTTTGGGCACTTAAATTTCGGAGGATTGGAGTTGTTATCAAGGAAGGAAATGGTAAGAGGATTACCATCCATCAAGCATCCCGACCAATTATGCGAAGGATGTATACTCGGGAAGCAAGCTAGAAGGCCATTCCCAAAGGAGTCAATCTCGCGAGCAAAGAAGCCGTTGGAGTTAATCCATGCCGATGTTTGTGGGCCGATCAAGCCGAGTTCTCTTGGTAACAACAATTATTTCTTACTCTTCATTGATAATTTTTCTAGAAAAACGTGGGTGTAATTCTTGAAGCAGAAATCAGAAGTATTTGAAGCCTTCAAGAAATTTAAAGTTTCCGTTGAAAAGGCGAGCGGGCTAGAAATTAAATCCATGAGAACCGATCGAGGTGGTGAATTCACATCCAAGGAGTTCATGGTGTATTGCGAAGCAAACGGGATCCAGAGGCCTCTCACTGTTCCAAGATCTCCTCAACAAAATGGTGTGGCGGAGAGAAAGAATAGAACCATAGTGGAGATGGCGCGCAACATGTAGAAGACGAAGAATCTTCCAAAAGAATTTTGGGCAGAAGCAGTGGCGTGCGCGGTGTACCTGTCCAATCGTTCTCCAACTCGGAGTGTATGGGGAAAGACTCCACAAGAAGCATGGAGTGGGAGAAAGCCTGAAATCACTCATCTAAGAGTATTCGGGAGCAAAGCCTATGCTCACGTAGCAGACGAGATAAGAAGAAAGCTCGACGACAAGAGTGAGCCATACATATTCATCGGGTATGACTCTAACTCTAAAGGTTACAAGTTATATAATCCCCTCACAAAGAAACGCGTGATAAGACGAGATGTGGAGTTCGACGAGGAAGATGCTTGGGATTTCGGTTCCGACATCAATGATCACAACTTTGTAACTCCACAATTTGAAGATGAAGAGGAAATAGAGCAAGCAGGTGAAAGTGAAGAGACAGTGACTCCACCCGCCTCACCAGCAAGAGAAGTTGGAGACTCGCCACCATCTTTCTTAAATGAAAGAAGAACATTAAGAGTGAGGAGTTTGGATGAGATCTATGAAGACACTGAAAGGTTAGAGGATCTCACCTTACTTTGTTTATTTGCTGATTGCGAGCCAGTAACTTTTGAAGAAGCTACACAAAGCAAGAGATGGAGAAATGCAATGGACGAGGAAATTAAGGCCATTGAGAAGAATGATACGTGGGAGCTTGCAACATTGCCAAAAGATCACAAGGCCATTGGAGTTAACTGGGTGTATAAAGCAAAGAAGAACTCCAAGGGTGAAGTAGAGAGATACAAAGCAAGACTTGTTGCGAAAGGATATAGTCAAAGAGCCAGAATTGACTATGATGAGGTATTCGCTCCTGTCGCCCGACTAGAAACTATCAGACTAATCATTTCTCTTGCAGCCCAAAATAGATGGAAAATCTATCAGATGGACGTGAAGTCAGCCTTCTTGAATGGTGTTCTTGATAAAGAAGTCTACATCAAGCAACCACCAGGCTACGAGGTGAAAGGGCAAGAAGAAAAGATGTTGAAGTTGAAGAAGGCCCTATATGGATTAAAACAAGCACCAAGGGCATGGAATAGCAGGATTGACAAGTACTTGGAGGAGAATGGTTTCTCCAAGTGCCCACATGAACATGCCCTCTACGTCAAAATCAAAGGTGATGATGTCTTAATTGTGTGCTTGTATGTGGATGATCTTATATTCACAGGAAACAACACAAAGATGTTTGAGGAGTTCAAGAAGGCCATGACTAAAGAGTTTAAGATGACGGATATTGGGCTCATGGTATATTATCTTGGAGTTGAAGTTAAGCAGCTTGAAGAAGGAATCTTCATCACACAAGAAGGTTATACGAAGGAGATCCTCAAGAAGTTCAAAATGGAAGATTGCAAGGCAATCAACACCCCAGTGGAGTGTGGAAGTAAACTATCCAAGCATAAAGATGGAGAAAAAATGGATCCGACGCTCTTCAAAAGTTTGGTTGGAAGCCTAAGGTACTTAACTTGCACAAGGCCAGATATACTCTACGCAACAGGGCTTGTGAGTAGATTTATGGAGAATCCAATCACAACGCACTTGAAAGCGGCAAAGAGAATTCTTCGATATCTCAAAGGTACACTCAACTATGGCCTACTTTATTCAAATACTAATAACTATGAGCTTGTGGGCTATAGTGATAGTGATTGGACTGGAGATAATGATGATCAAAAAAGTACAAGTGGATTTTTGTTCTTCTTGGGAGACACCGCTTTCACTTGGATGTCGAAGAAGCAACCAATAGTCACATTATCTACGTGTGAAGCCGAGTATGTAGCCGCCACATCCAGTGTTTGCCATGCTATATGGCTTAGGAGTTTGTTACGAGAGCTCGGATGGACACAAGAGAATCCTACGAGGATTCGTGTGGACAATAAGTCAGCGATTGCATTGGCAAAGAATCCGGTATTTTATAATCGGAGCAAGCACATAGACACCCGCTTCCACTACATCAGAGAATGCATTGCAAAAAAAGAAGTTCAAGTGGAGTACGTCAAATCACAAGACCAAGTAGCCGACATCTTTACAAAGCCGCTCAAGTATGAAGATTTCGCAAGATTACGGAGTATGCTTGGAATGCAAAATCAAGTTTAAGAGGGGGTATTAGAAATAATAAACTTGATTTAGAGAAGTTATAGAAGCTTCAAGAATAATATATGATATGCTAGAAAGTTTGAGATTGTGTAGAATAAACTAGAAGGTGGAGGAATCTATTAATTAATTATAAGAATGATCTAGAATATGACATGTGATTAAATAGATGAATTATCTAGACTATTAGGATGAAAATTAATATAGAATTCTCTAGAATGCTTGAGAATCCACCATTGGATAGTATAAATAGGTGGATGGTGTAGCATTTTGAGATGTACCCAACCAAAAATTTAATAAAGTGTGTTTTATTCCAAACCTTGTTCTTTCCTTCAAAACTCATTCTATCACCCTTTATTCATCCAACTCACCAATCCGTACACCCGTCCACAAACCTATACATATCCCTCCAACCTTTTAACTCCTACAATGCATCGATTGATTGTTAATGCCTGAATAAAATCATCGTGACCCGCGTAATTCTAAATGAATATTTTAGGATCCATCTCACGAATCTGTGAGACAGTATTGTGCAAGTCTTTTCCCTTATTTTATTATTTTAATTTATTTTAAGAGTATATATCTTCCTGCCCCATAACTGAATAATAAAAGAATTTATTTGTTTTTAAAAATATAGAAATCTCTTTGTATATAATAAATTTTTTATTTTTTTTTAATCTTACAATGACTTTCTGATACCCAAATTTTGATATCTCTTTGTTTACAATAATTTACTTTTTTTAAAAAATATCTTAATCTAATAATCATAACTAACGTGACAGTTTATTTTTTACAAAAATAAATAAATAAATAAATATATAAATAAACAAAAAAAAGGATTATTTACTATTTCATCCTTTTGCTTTGTTTTATACAATCTATTTACATAGGAACTCAAGTACTATTTAATTCTTTACCCTGCTTTAGATACAATCTATTTACATAAAAACTCAAGTAAAACACACAATCAATTTACATAAAAACTCGAGTAAAATATCGCGTGGCTCATTTATGAGATCCAAAGGTAGACATGAATGCTCACCCGTGGAGAGTACCATGGCCTTAATATATTTCTAGGATGTATGTAGTTATTTTAAAAATAAAAAGAAAGAGGAAGAACCTGGAGATAACAATGTCAGAGAAGTGAAAGAAAGCCTAATAAGAATGTACAGCCCAAAAGATAAGTAGGTTGAGAAAAATATCTGACTTAAAATAACAATCAAGGCCATCTAGACAATTAAATTTGCATTATTCATTATCTAAAATTCATTTTAACATAAAGTGTTATCACTCACATGTAAAGTCATACAAAATTGTTTAAATATTAATAATAGTAAAAAGAAATTAATATTTTCTAAAATTTAAGCCACTTTTCTTTTCTTCTATAATTGTGACACAACTCGTGGTAGAATTATCATCCATCTGTTACACAATTTAAGAGCAACCAAACTATTAATACTATAACTTTTAACAAATGAAACTATTACTTAATAGATATATAGGATTGGAAAGCCAAATAATAAACAAAACCCATTATCCTTGTTAATGTTAGCAAAACTTGGCATGAATTCATAAATCACAGAACTCTAATATATATACCTATAAATTAGCCTAACTTTCAGATTACTACTTATTCTAAGAATCTTTAATGGTCTTCACTAATAAGAAGTTTTCATGAAGTGTGATAAGCAAAGAGAAAGGCTTGTAACTTTTTATAATTATTCAATAACAATGGTCAAATATGATTCATATAACAGATCCCACATGGTGTGTTGAAGAATGAAGATTCAGTTCATTGTTCTAAAATTTTTCAATGAAGGGTTGAGTGTGTTGGTGGATAATTTTAAAATGAATATTTAAGAGTATATATGACTCGAGTGAACAATCTATCAAGGGTATGAAGATGGGAATTTTTTTTACCCATATCCAGACACAATCTATTCATCATCCTTTCATCCATCCTCTCCATTTTCTTCATATTTTCACCACCAATCTATTGAGGATTGAGGATTGAGAGTGTGAGCTTACAAAGTGAAGGAAGACATCCAACCTACCTCAAGAAGGGAAGATATCTTGCTTTTCATTTGTAATCCTTTTTGGGTTGTTTTGAAACAATAGATATATGTAAGCATTTTGAGGATGTTTTCATAATGTTTATTGTTGGCTAGACCTCTAGTGAGGCTAGCCACAAGATGGATTAGGGCTTTGTGGATTTGTTGGATTTAAATGATAGTTGATATGATATTTGATTTTTCCAACATGATTTATGATTCACTTTATTTGTATTATGATTTGTGTGATTGAAATCTCTATTTATGATGTTAGGAAATCCATTCTGATATTGTAACTAGGGTTTTGATTGAATCATGTTATAGTATGGTTAGAGTATGTTAGTATGTGAAGTACGTGGTAGCATCTTTATATACTTAGAACATTCATGTGAGAGCACTTAGTTAATGGATCTTAATTGGTTGTTAATTAAGTGAGAAGAATCAATCTTATAATCATATTACCCTTGAGGGAATTGAGAGTAAGGGACAATCTTTTGTGCTTTAAACTTGTAATGAGTTGAGAACCTAATTACCTTGGCCATAGAGATTAGGGGAACATTTGTGATTGCTTCTATTCCTTTCATCATCGATACTTGTCATTTAAATTTAACAAGTCCATGTAATACCCTTAATCTTGAATGTGGTTAGCATTGCTCCTCTTTAGATTACTCATCTTTCACTTCATTTTCATCTTGGTTATTTATCTCTTGCATCAATCATCTCTAGTTGTTATTTATTTTATTTGCTACTTGCTTAGATAATTATTTTTTAATTTTCAAAAACTCACAAAACAATCACTCCTATAAAGCATGATTGAAAACAAATACGGATACACCTCAGATTTAACTCTCCCTTTGATTGATATTTAAATTGGGTCAATAACTACACATGATAAGACACTCTTACCTTGATCAATTTAATACCAAAATTGGCTTTAAGTTCAGTTGCTCGACAAAATAACTAATCTCTGATTAGCAAAATATATCACTTTCTTTAACCTTTAAAGGCAGTCTGTTCGATCAGCTCAAAAATCCTGGTAATAACATAACATCAATACCCTATCATTCTTCACTACCAACATAAGAGAATAAGAAACTGATTTCTTACTCTATAATCAGAGGACCAAACCAAACCACCCAAAAAAAGAGAACGACGAAGCAATTCCTCATGCTGATTACTTAGTGAATAAAAAGAGATGCATACATTTCATTAAGATTTCAATTGATAATCCGATTGATGAAGAATCAGCACGTTTATAATAAAAGTTTAGCTTTTTATATGAACAATGTTTTAATAATTTATTTAAAATGAGAATCATATGATCAAATATTTTGCATATTATAATTTACGTATATGTTATTGCAAAAGTCCACTTACTTTATACTGTAGATAATATGGTGTGCGGCGTCGCACGGAAGATCATATTGTCGCCTCCTTATAAAGTATAAATAGATGCCCACAAGTGAGACAGACGGGGACAATCTATCAGGATAGTTGTAGTGTGATTTGATATTAGTTTGTCTTGACTATAAAATTACATTAGTGCACTTTTTGTATTGAGCAGGACCGCTTGAGATCGTTCAATTTATACTGAATATATAGGAGAACTTGATATAAGTTACTCCCTCCGTCCCAAAGATATTGACACACTTTCCTTTTTGGGTTGTCCCACAACAATTGACATATTTCCTTTTTAAGGATATGGGACCCACACGAAACCAATTTATTTATTTACATGGACCCACACACACATCACACTCACCACTAATACAACTACCCACTACACATTAAATATTATTTCTCTCACTTCACTTTACATTAAATTATTATACTCCTTAATCTCCGTGCCCAAAAAAATGTGTCAATTGTTTTGGGACGGAGGGAGTATTATGGATGTTCGTGCTTTTAATCCCTATACAATAACCTTGACATGTAAGTCAGTATTTATTTCATTGATTCATCAATGAGTGAGATTTATTCATTGAATCGATAAACTCGGTGAGTTGGAAAATATTGCTGCCTCTATGATGTGTTGTTGATTGTAGAAGGAATCCCTGTCCTATTAAATAGGCTGATGATGTCCCCTTGAGGAGCTCATAAGGATTATCATGTAAGCCCTGCAGGTGGATTTATTCCGGCATGATGATAAGATTAAGTGGTACTACTCTCATATGAGATATTAATTAATGGAGTTGTCAGTAACATAATTAATTGATGGGCATTGTATGTCCTAAACAAGGAGAGACTAACGGGCTTATAATAAGAATGAGCACATAACGTAATTTGGGATTAGAGTGGCAGTGCAGTAATAATACTTTAGTGGACTGTATTATTATTATTGGACTTAAGTATAAGTTTTGGGCTAAACTTGGATACTTAAGCCCAATGGGAGGCCCAACTCTAATTTCTCCTCCTGGTCCCTGTTGTAGCCCATAAATAAGCCACCTCAGTAATCCAAAATCCCTAATACGGTTGCCTTACACCGTGAGCAGAAAAGGAGGATTACGGATTGAGAGGGTCTTGAAGATCGTCGTGTTGGCAATTGGATCGTGCGGATCAACGTGATCGTTAGGAATAACAGGCAAACAATAAACAGCGGAAGCAATTAAATCTTGTTTACCGTACTTCTGGGTTGATGTAGAGGATGAACCGTTGCAGAGAACCACCTCTCAATCTTCTGCAGTATGTCCCAAGTTGAATCCTGCTGTTGTGTGGGCAACAATCCGCAGGATTCTCTCAATCTGCTCCTGTTCTTTCTAACTGTCAAATGAGGCACTGACTTAGGGTTAACAGGAACTGAGATAACTTATTTATAAGGGCTACTGCAGGGACCAGGAGGAGAAATTGGGCTGGGCCTCAATTGAATTTAATTAACCAAGCTTAGCCCAAAGCTTTTAATTAAATCCAATAATAATAATATAATCCACTAAAATATTATTACTGCTCTACCCGTCCAATCCCAAATTATGTTCTGGGCTCCTTCTTATTATAAGCCCGATAGTCTCCCCATGTTTAAGATATACAATGTCCATTAATTAATTAAGTTACTGACAACTCAAATTAATTAATATCTCATCCGAGAGTAGTACCACTCAACCTTATTATCATGCCGGAAATTAATCCACTTGCAAGATTTACATGATAAACCTTATGAGCTCCTCAAGGGGACATCATCAACCTATGACGGACATGGATTCCTTCTACAATCAACAGCACACCATAGATACAGCACTACTTCCCAACTCACCGAGTTTGTTGATTTAATACTTATAAATTTCACCCATTGATGAATCAAAGAAATACATACTGCCCTACGTGTCGAGGTTATTGTATAGGGATTAAGAGCATGAACTTCCATAATAACAGAGATCAAGTTCTACTATATAGTCAGTATAAGAAGAACGATCTCAAGCGGTCCTGCTCAATACACACAAGTGCACTAATGTGATTCTATAGCCAAGACAAGCTAATACCAAACCACACTATAACCATACCGATAGAGAGTCCCCGTCTATCTCAGTTGTGAGCATCTGTTTATACTTTATAAGGAAACCGATAATATGATCTTCCGCGTGTTGTCGCACAACATATTATCTACAATATAAAGTAAATGGACTATTGCACCGTGCATATAAATAAATTATAAGATGCAATCATTTGATCATATGATTCTTATTTCGAATATTGTTATAACATTGTTCATACTAAAGCTAGACTTTTAGTATACAATCCAACAATCTCCCACTTATACTAAAAGACTATGCTGTCATGTCTTCTGCCATACATCTGATTCCTACTCCTACTTACACGACCATTAAAAGCTCTCGCCTTAAGGTCCTTGTAAATGGATTACTAGGTCATCATCCGATGCAATCTAGGCGACAACAACTTTTTCCTCATCATACGATTTCTCGTAACAGGTGGTACTCGCGCTCCATGTGTTTAATTGCCTTATGGACTTGTGATTTCTTCAAGTTTGCAACTGCACCAATATCATCAATGTAAATTGTGATTACCTTGGGCAAACTTAGAAACACTTCAAAGTCCATCATGAAGTCTCTAGAGTCATATAGATACTTTGGCTGCCTCATAGGCTCCAATTCATCATCTTTCCATGATGGAGTCCGGAGTCTGAAATATATTTCTATATAACACTCCTCCACATTATGACTCTACTTCCTAAGATTAAACACATAACCTTTAAGGAGAATTTACTACCGTCCAATCTGACTAAAAATCCGAATCTACGTAATCCACAAGAAGCAGTGAATCTGTCCAGTAAGTGTATTTATGATAACCAGTCCTTCTCAGACACTTCATATATATCTTACCACAGTTCATCATTCTTGTTCCGGGTTACGTTGATACCCACTGTTCATGCATTCAGCAAAACAAATATCCAATCTCGTTCATAGCATTCTTTAGATTAAGCTTCCTTATTTGCCGAAGCATAAGGAACCGCTTTCATCTCCTTTATCTTCATTTATGTCTCAAGACACATCCAATAAGATAAATTCACATGCTAAACGAGTATGGATTGTATCATTTATGAAACTTGAGATAAGCATAACATCCTTTCATATGATCCGTATTACCGTGATCAAAAGGATATATTTTACTTTTCTTAAGTCCTTCATATCTACCGCTTTAATAACCGTACCCATACGCCCGATAATACTCTTTCATTGTCTCCAATGAGCAAGATACTATCTACATATAGTCCAAGAAATACCACCACGTTTCTGTCACTCTTTACAATACACAAGACTCATCCGCTCATTGATTTAAATCCATGCCACTGGATTATCTAATCAAAACAGATGCTTCACAATCTTAAAGCTTGCTTTAGTCCATCGCTGGACACTTTTAAGCTTACTATCAAAATGCTATTAGTACTTTACAATGAATTACTCTGGTTGCTTCACATAGATGTTTTCCTCAAGACTTCCAATCAGGAAAGCTGTCTTGACATCTATTTGATGTCCCTCATAATTTAATATGAGCAGCAATAAATAAAAGAATCCGGATCAACATAAGCATAGCTACCAGCGAACATGTTTCCTCATAATCGAACCATTTCTTTCTGAGTACATCTTTTCGCAACAAGCTTTACTTCCAAGATTTTCACCTTTCTGTATGATCCTCTTTTATTTCCTTTGACCCTTGCAATGGCTTTTACACCATTTAGTGGTCATACAAGTTCCCAGACTTAATATAGAATCCGTAGATTCTATTTCAACATGCATTGCAACTTACTAAGATTCCGCATTTTCATCTTGTAGTGCTACGTCGTATCCGTGGGACAATACCATGTTCACTAGGGATCAAGTCTCACGACTCTCCCAAAACATATATTTATGGGTTGTCATACAACCCTCCCACTACGACAAGGCACTACATGTAATTGTGTATCAGGCGTGACACGCGTTGCAGTTTACCTTGTGGTATATCCTCTTGTACACTTGGTACTTATACTTAGTGTTTTCCTCTCACTTCCTTTAGAACAACTTATACATGGGTTTGTGATTTATTACATAGTCCTTTTCCAAAAATCTAGTTATTGAGTTAACAATTATCCTTCGATCTTTTAGACTAAATAAATCACCCTTCATTTTTCTAGGATATCCCATATACAGACGAACGTTTCACGAATTACTGTATCTAGGGCATATCCATAAAATGAATTTAATTATTTCAAATAATTCATCATCTATCTAATCATAACCATAAGAGCCTAATACCTTCTACCCACCACACCATTCAGCTGGGGAATACCCGGTGTAGTCAACTTGAGATTTAATCTCAACTTCTGATCAATAGCTCCTAACTATCCCAAGAGGTATTCGCCATCATGATTGAATCGTAATGACTTAATATATTTTTCATGACGCTTCACTGTACCAGCCTTACAATTCTTGAATTAATCAAAGAACTTAGACATGCAGTGCATCATATAAATATATTGGTTTCCAGAATAATTTTCGAATATTCATAACCACCTCTCGCCTGGATAATATTAGGTTCGCTTGAATCAGAATGAACTAATTCCAACATATATATCTTTGGCTCTACACCCCACAGCCTTGAAAAGGCAGTTAATCAATTTTACTTCCAAGCACGACTCGCAAGTCCGATAGTTTCCACTTCAGATAAACCTTACGGTCTATCGGCTATCAACTTTTGAATCCTACTCAAGTAAAATGAATTAGTCATAGACGCCAAATGTATGTTTAGTTCATTTCCGAAGGTTCCTTTCTCTTACTAATATTAGAAGATGCATTATTTAATTACTATTTATTGCATCTGTGGGATGTGCATGATTCAAGAGTATCCAAATTATCCACCAATGTACTTTAACGGATTATAGCCTCATTCCTCATTTCTATGACCATGTCATTTAAATGAAATGAAGTATCCATCCGTTAATGCATAGAAACCGAAATTAAATTCTTTCTATGAAACGTACGTAAAGATAATTTCTCATAATCAATCGTTTATTCTTATCATGAGATAAATAAACAACTCCCACTGCAATAGCCACTACCTTTGTAGTTTTACCCATGTTATTAACAATCTTATCCTTACTCAGTGATAAACATTTAGTGATTCCAGTATCTACACAGTTCGTGTCAGTAGATGCCATCACTAATCATGTTTAAATCATTAGTAAATAAGATATTAAACTTGTTCACATTATGATGAAAATGGCTTTCCTTTGCCACATGTTTTGTTAGAAGTTTCCCACCAAATACAATCTCTCGTATTTCAGGTAGAACTTGCTCAAAACATCCAGACAAATTGTGAAGAATAAATTGATTTAGGTTTCCCTTTCAATTTCTATTCCAAGCTTTTCCAATTCATTCATCAATTGAACCATGATCTTCTGCCTTTTAATTTACTCAAATATCCGAAGAGTTACATGAGACCATCATATTTCTATGAACCTCTCATCTCTTCACTAGAGACTTTAATAGGCATCATGAGACGTCCTTTGTGAGAATACACATGTATTTTCTTAAGCAGTAAAGTTCAAAACCAAGATTCTTTTCCAATCATCTAATTGGGCAAGTAAATATAATGTCTTTTAGTTAACAATTAGTGAGATAATACCATTCGAAATTCAGAGAATCACAAATAAATATTCAGATCAAAACTTCGAATTTTATCCTTTTATATTGTTTCCCTCAAAACAATATAAAATAAAATTCACCGACATCTCAAGCACCGTGAGTCTGCAAGCCACGTTAGTGTGGACGTTTACAAACCCGAACATTTACAAGAGAAGGTTTTACCCATTAATTTCATTTGTCAACCTAACTTTATAACAAAATAATTAATAGTCGGTTACTTTTTAGCCATGCAAATAATAGCAGTGACTCCGTTGGGGAGGATACTAATTATTTACACCTAAGTGTACACCATTATTTGATCCCAAGTCCACTGTGCGAGCTTATGTGCCTTACAGTTGGAGAAGTACACACGCGCTCGGGTAGCTTCCTACAATCATCAATTATAAGTTTGTACCAGTGTACCGCACACAAACTCATCCGTTAGGGAGGTAGGCCTATGCCAACACGCAAGTTTATGTGCCACATTACAAACAATAATTATTTATGAAGTCTGTACCAGTGATCCGTGAATAAACTCATCCGTTAGGGAGGAAGGCCTATGCCAACACGCAAGTTTACTCACATCACTTACAAACCAATAATGGAGGCCGCGGGAATTTATTACCAATCCCCTCTCCCACTTAGTTATTTAACACCGAGGGTTTTAAACATGCATATAATATTTCATAAATAAAATATACATCTTAGACATGCTTCTATTAACAGCAATTTAAATAAATAAATCACATAGAACATGCCTGTCACATATACAACAATAATTGACAATTAAATCAATTAATCAGTTATATATCATAATTAATTGCATAAAATGTTGGATCAATTAAATAGGCCCAGTTGACCCAAACATCATTAGCATAAAATGAGCAGCCCATTAATAAAATAATTAAGCCCATTTACCCTGCCAATTTCTGCTTGAAGGTCAAGCCCAATATTTAACCTTGGCCCAACATCAATCCCACAATTAATTAAAACCAGCAATAATAAATGGTCCAGCAGCCCATTACCATTTAATTAAAATTGGGCCATTTGACAACAGCCCAAAACCATTTAATTAAAAATGAGCAGCCCACAAGCTTAATTATTGAATTGGGCCCAATAATAAAACAATCAGCCGATCCAGCCCTTTAGCATTTTAATTAAAAAAAAGGGCAAAGGCCAATAACATAAAACAGGCCCAGCAGAGACACCTCATACATCAAGCCAGCAGGCCCATTAACCATTAATTAAAATTGGGCCCAAGAAGTAAACAAGGCCCAACAACCCATTAGCCTTGGATTCAGAAACCCTGCTCCTTCCTTTCGTCAGCCGCAATAGAATCCTCTCGGCGACCGTCACACGAAGTTTCCACCGTCGCGCCGTCTCCGATCACCAGCATCATCCAGCCAGCTTTCCGCAGACCCACAGCGCGTTGGTCCAGCAACACGTCTGTCTTCATGGTTACGCCATCGACCTTCAGTGCCGGTCAGTCGCGCGCCACCGCTCTGCCCTCAGCCCACCGGCGTCGGTTGGCGACGCTGCTCCCGGCAACGATCGACGCAACCATCAAGCTGACAGTGACCAGCATTCGATTTGCTCCGCTGCCTCACCCAGCTATCGTCGGGACTGCCGATTGAGATGTCACGCTGCAACCACCACCGGAAACGACTTGCCCCGACAGCCCACCTTTCGCCGCACCGCCGATCTGGACGCCCTTGTCCAACGCTGCGTCGATCTGCCGCAGCCCAATCCACCGCCGCCATCTGGACGCCCTTGTCCGGCGCTACGTCGATCTACCGCATCGTCAATGTTCATCAGATGCACGTTCATCAGTCGCACGCTCGGATGCTCCAGTCAGCGGCGCCTATCTCTGATTCCCATCGTCATGCTCGCTTATCACCGGCCGCCCAATTTCCATCAGCCGGTCAACGCCAATCACGCCACCAATCTCTGATCGTGCCGACGCATGAGGGCCACCGAGGGATGGGCGTCGCTGGAGAGTTGACGCCTTCAACCAGCCGCATCCCCGTCGAGTTTGGCTTTAGTCATCGGAGACCAATGTGGTGGCCATCAATCACACTCATAGTGTACAACAGTGTGTGGGTGGTATCAATGTACTTCCAGAAAGATATTCAAAGCACATAGGATGGAAAATATAGACATATACCAACCCTTATCACATGGTTTGTGGCAACGATCATTATCATAGGATTATCACAAATAATAAAATTATTCAAATCCTAATAAAAACAAGCGACTATCTCCTGATTACATCACATAATCAAATAATCACAAAACCACAAGCCTAACTAATCACGTTTCACCACGTAACCAACGCTCTGATACCAATTGTTGGCAATTGGATCGTGCGGATCAACGTGATCATTAGGAATAACAGGCAAACAATAAACAGCGGAAGCAATTAAATCTTGTTTACCGTACTTCTGGGTTGATGTAGAGGATGAACCGTTGCAGAGAACCACCTCTCAATCTTCTACAGTATATCCCAAGTTGAATCCTGTTGTTGTGTGGGCAACAATCCACAGGATTCTCTCAATCTGCTCCTGTTCTTTCTAACTGTCAAATGAGGCACTGACTTAGGGTTAACAGGAACTGAGATAACTTATTTATAAGGGCTACTGTAGGGACCAGGAGGAGAAATTGGGCTGGGCCTCAATTGAATTTAATTAACCAAGCTTAGCCCAAAGCTTTTAATTAAATCCAATAATAATAATATAATCCACTAAAATATTATTACTGCACTACCCGTCCAATCCCAAATTATGTTCTGGGCTCCTTCTTATTATAAGCCCGATAGTCTCCCCATGTTTAAGATATACAATGTCCATTAATTAATTAAGTTACTGACAACTCAAATTAATTAATATCTCATCCGAGAGTAGTACCACTCAATCTTATTATCATGCCGGAAATAATCCACTTGCAAGATTTACATGATAAACCTTATGAGCTCCTCAAGGGGACATCATCAACCTATGACGGACATGGATTCCTTCTACAATCAACAGCACACCATAGATACAGCACTACTTCCCAACTCACCGAGTTTGTTGATTTAATACTTATAAATCTCACCCATTGATGAATCAAAGAAATACATACTGCCCTACGTGTCGAGGTTATTGTATAGGAATTAAGAGCATGAACTTCCATAATAACAGAGATCAAGTTCTACTATATAGTCAGTATAAGAAGAACGATCTCAAGCGGTCCTGCTCAATACACACAAGTCCACTAATGTGATTCTATAGCCAAGACAAGCTAATACCAAACCACACTACAACCATACCGATAGAGAGTCCCCGTCTATCTCAGTTGTGAGCATCTGTTTATACTTTATAAGGAAACCGATAATATGATCTTCCGCGTGTTGTCGCACAACATATTATCTACAGTATAAAGTAAATGGACTATTGCACCGTGCATATAAATAAATTATAAGATGCAATCATTTGATCATATGATTCTTATTTCGAATATTGTTATAACATTGTTCATACTAAAGCTAGACTTTTAGTATACAATCCAACACGTCGCCCACACGACTAGGCTTGAAAATACAGCAGAAGATCAGAGAGGACGTTTCACCAATCTTATCGCGTTCAACAAATCCTGGTGAAAGGTAATTCAATTCTATATTCTGCTTCCGTTGCTATAGAGTTACATGGAACCCTAACAGTTCATGTTAACCAAACGATCTGAAAGCCAACAATTGATATTAGGGCTTCGATTTTATGGTTCTACATGTGACGTTAGGCTAGGGTTTATGTGAATTAGGGTTTTGGTATGTTTTATGTTGTATTGGAAAACCCTATGTAGACGGTGGCTGCACGGTGGTGCACGAATGGCGCGGCGACGTACGCCGCTGGTGGGCAAACTGCACCCGATGCATCGCATGAGTTATGCAATGATGGGTTCGGCGCAGGCTGGCGAATGGCGTGGATGCTGCGCAGCGGGCTTGAAAGGCGCAAATGCTACACAGAAGGCATGAACAGTGTCGGACCACGACGTGAAGACGGCTGGTGGTTGACGCGACATGGGCGATAGATGTATGGCGCGGACCGGAAAGCACTCAGGTGGCACAGCAGGCGCACATGCACATGCAGGGTGAGTCAAGCCGATAGACGATGCTACTCGAAACGAGCCACCGCCATGAGTCAGGCTCTGGCCTCAGGTTGGGCGATGGTGGGCGTGCGATGGTGGCGAGGCAGGCTGCACGGGTCTATCGCGCTTGGCACTGAGTGGAGGTGCTCAAATCGAGCCTTGGTTTGCGATGGTGCAGGTCGGCACAGCAGGATGCCTTTCTTGGCGAAGACAAAACTCAATGTGTGGCGCAAGTTAAGGCACACCTGTTGGGCTTGAACTCGAATCGAGCTGAAGGTCGGGAGGTGACTCGAATCGAGTTCTGACGTGGATGGTGGTTGCGGCAGACGGCATACGGGTGCAGATGCTGCTCGACTCGAGTTCAGTGATGGATTGCCACTCGAGTCGAGTTCAGCTCTATAATGTGGCTGATCAGTTTTGATTTTGGGGTGGTCAAACCTCGCATAGTCGCAGTTGCTCTTATTCTTACGTGGTGGCAAACAATCGAATTCACTGATATATAACTGTTAATAATTAATTTAATTATCTGATTATTGTTATATATGTTATGCATGTTCTAAGTGATTTACTGTTTTAAATTGCTATGATAGGAGCATGCTAGGTTGCGTATTTTATTTGAAATATTATATGCATGTAAAAACCCTCGGTGTTAAATAACTAAGTGGGAGAGAGTTTATTTAAATATTCCCATGGCCTCCATTATTGGTTTGTAAGTGATGTGAATAAACTTGCGTGTTGACTATAGTGCGTTGCTCCCCATCGGATGAGTTTATTTACAGGATCACTGGTATAAACTTCTTTGTGATGATTGTAGAAAGTTATTTGAGCGTGTGTGATCTTCTCCATCTGAAGGGATACAAGCTTGGACAATGGACTTAGAATCAAATAATGGTGCACACTTAGGTGAAAATAATATGTATCCTCCCAATCGGAGTCACTGCTATTATTTGTATGGCTAAATAGGAATCGACTATTAATTATTTTGTCATAAAGTTAGGTTGACGAATGAAATTAATGGGTAAAACCTTCTCTTGTAAATGTTTGGGTTTGTATACGTCCGCACTACCGTGGCATGCAAATTCACAGTGCTTGAGATATTGGTGAATTTTATTTTATATTGTTTTGAGGGAACCAATATAAATTGATAAATTCGAAGTATTTGATCTCTGCATTTACGTGATTCTCAGGATTTTCAAATGGCTTTTATTCCACTTGCTGTTCTACTTAAAGAACACAAACTACTGGCACAAATTATGTTGACTGGAAATGAAACATGGACATTATTTTAATTGTTGAAGATTATATCTTTGTACTCACTGAGGAATGTCCTGTGGAAACTACTAATGACTCCAGTGAAGAGGAAAGAGCGGCTTATAATATGTGGATAAGGCTGATAAGATGGCGAAATGCTATATTTTGGCTTCTATGTCAAACGTGCTTCAGCATCTGCATCAAGCCATGAATATTGCCTATGATATGATGCAGAATCTTAGAAAACTCTTCGGTCACCAAAGTCGACCTGCTAGGTCGGAGGGCATGGCTGTGCTGATGAACAACAAAATGGCTGAGGGCACTCCCATATGGGATCATGTCCTTAGTATGATGGGCCAACTCAATTAGTTGGAGGTCCTTGGAGCTGAAATCGATGGGGAAACCCAAGTTGATATCATACTCCAAAGTAATTGCCTAAGATTTTTGAGCAGTTTTGCCTGAACTACGGTATGAACAAAAGATTATACACGTTGGCAGAACTTCTTACAAAACTTAAGGCGGCGGAAGGACTATTTCGTCGAGCTCCTCAAGTTCACGTTGCTGAAAATGCTGCTTATCCTAGGCCGAGAGGCGGAAGGAATAAGAGGAAGCAAGTAAACTCAGCACCTATGAACGTAGTGAAGGCAAAGGATGGTCTAGTCAAGAAGCCTAAATGCAAGTGCTTTAAACTTCTTAAGGGGAACATGAATGGTATGTCCTATTTACTAGTTGTTGAATCGTGTTTAGCGACTGTATCTGCTGACACTTGGTGTGTAGATACGGGAGCCACTGACCGTGTCTGTAATTATTTACAGGGGTTCCACCAAACCTGATAATGTAGTGATGGGGAGATTTTCATATTCATGGGAAATACTACGAGAGTAGCGGCTGTTGCAGTGGGAGACGTTTATTTATTTTTCAATAAGAATAAAACTCTTGTTTTGAGGAATTGTCTTTGCATACCTTACTTTAGAAAGAATTTAATTTCGGTTTCGAAATTGTTTGTGGATGTATATTCTATTTCTTTTAATAACAAGGTTATTTTAAGAAAAAATGAAATTATTATCTGTGTTGGTACGTTGATAGGTAATTTGTATACTCTTAATCCAATTTCTCCCAAAGTGCAAAAAATTCAATCGAATAATACATCTACTAATAAGATAAAAGAACCTTCGAAAATGAATCAAACATATCTTTGACATCTAAGACTAGGTCATATAAACTTGAGTAGGATTCAAATGTTGATAGCTAATGGACCTCTGAGTTTATTAGTAGTGGAAAATTATCCAACTTGCGAATCCTTCTTGGAATGAAAAAATGACCAAAAGTCAAGGCAAAGGGGTATAGAGCTAAAGATCTATTGGAATTGGTTCATTCTGATTTATGTGGTCCTATGACAATCTAGACAAGAGGTGGGTATGAATATTTTATCACATTCATTGACGATTATTCTAGATATGGATACATTTATTTGATGTGCTTGGAAGGAAAAATGACTAAACGGTCATTTAAGGCGAAGGGGTATAGAGCCAAAGATGTGTTAGAATTGATTCATTCTGATTTGTGTGGTCCTATGTCTATCCAAGCAAGAGGTGGCTATAAATATTTCATCACATTCATTGATGGTTATTCTCGGTATGGATATAGTTATTTGATGCGCCGCAAGTCTGAGTGCTTTGACAAATTCAAAGAATACAAGGCTGATGTGGAAAAGCAACTTGGAAAATGTATCAAGACACTACGATCTGATCGTTGTGGCGAATACCTCTTGGGAGAGTTTAAGAATTATTTATCAGAGGTTGAGATTGAATCCCAATTATATGCATTGGGCACACCCAGCAGAACAGTGTGGCGGAGAGAAAGAATAGGACTCTTATGGAAATGGTGAGATCTATGATGATTTATTCGGAATTGCCAAATTTATTTTGAGGATATGCCCTAGAAACAGCGGCTTACATTCTAAATTTAGTACATTCTAAATTGGTAGCCTCTACACCCACATAACTGTGGACTGGGAGCAAGCCTAGTCAGAAACACATTCGAATTTGGGGTGCTCCGACACATGTGTTAAAGGCAGATACTGATAAATTAAAATCGTGCACAGAAGTTTGTCTGTTTGTGGGATATCCTAGAGGAATGAAAGGTGGTTTATTTTATAATCCAAAAGATCAAAAGGTAATCGTTAGCACGAATGCCAAATTTTTGGAAGAGGATTATGTTATGAACCACGAACCCATGAGTAAAATTGCTCTAGAGGAAGTAAGATGGGAAACACCAAATTTAATACCAACTGTACAAAAGGATATACCACAGGGCACTGCACCGCGTATCATATCTGATAAACAATTGTCTGTGGTGCCTCGTCATAGTGGGAGGTTTGTGAGACAACCGGATAGATTCATATTTTGGGAGAGTTGTCAGACTTGGTCCCTGGCGAACATGAAATTAACCCATGGAATTACGACTAAGCATTACAAGATAAGGATGCTCAATTTTGGCAAAGGACAATGAAATCAGAATTAAAATTCATGTATTCTAATCAAGTCTGGGAGCTTGTAGAACCACCCAATGGTGTAAAAGCCGTTGGAAGCAAGTGGGTCTACAAAAAAAAGAGGATTTAACGGTAAGGTGGAAACCTTTAAGGCAAGACTTGTTGCAAAGGGATATACTCAGAAAGAAGGGATCGATTATGAGGAAACCTTTTCTCATGTGGCCATGCTTAAGTCGATCTGAATTCTTTTATCTGTTCCTGCTCATATGGATTATGAGGTATGGTAAATGGATGTCAAAACAACTTTCCTAAATGAAAGTCTTGAGGAAAACATTTACATGAAGCAATCAGAAGGATTCATTGCTAAGGGTGATTGGTCGTTAATAGTCGAGGTGACCAAGTAATAAAATATCAAACTCAAGGGAATTTAAGATTCATGGCCTTTAGGTATAGCATCGTGATTAGTCAGGCATGATCAAAAAGGAGGTTTAAAAATAAAAGAAAATAAAATGCATGAAAAAATAAATCTAATTACAATATTTTTAGATTTTCAATGAAATGGTAGTTTTCATGATGCACTCATATAATCAATCATCCAATATCTTTAATTATTTTCCATTTTTAAGCAAATCATAGTAAGGACGATCACGATTTTCACCTATCCCCAATGGCCATGGTGAATAGGATGTAGATTATTTTCAAACCCCTTAAAAAGCTCCTAGGATCGATCCTACTTGTAATTCCCTTCAACGTACTATGCTCGTATGGATGGGGTTCCCTTCACTAGTTTAATCATCGGACCTAAGTGATCTCCCTAGTGTTCATTCACATTGTTCTAAACATAAGGACTCCTTGGCTAAGCTCCCCTTATATTAAACTCTCATGTAATAAATGGAAGAAACTCACATATGATAATCATACAAAGCAACTAACGGTAAAGCAACGGATACACAATACACAACATAATCACTATACACTAATACCAAGGCATAAATCCCATATTACTACAAGGCATGCGAATTTCATAAATGAAACCTAATCAAAGTCGAAAATTTAATCAAGACATTTTCATAATTTAATCAATAATATGCCTTCAATCAACCACCAAAACATAGAAAATAGAAAGATAATAAGTAAGATTTGATTGCACCTTAATGAAGTTTCTACATCCATGAGGATCATCCATTCCTTGGTGTCCCCACCTTCTTAGAAAATAATAAATTCCTAATCTAGAAAAATATTTAAAACTAATCTAAAAAAAATATTTGAAACTACGGATCGCTCGCCCGAAAGGGAGAGGGATCTCAATGATGAGAGTCAAAATAAACATGTTTTAGTGTCCAATTTAGCACCTTTAGGATGAGAATTATTGTCATATATTAGCACAAGTATCTTATATTCAATATATTTGAGAAAACAGTAAGTTTGAGGTGTTTTATTGTGTTTTAGGTGAAAAAATGATCAAAAGAGCAAACTTGGAGAAAAGGTGCAACTTGTGCAAGAATATACTGAAAAACGCATGTCCAACTTGTATAATTTTTTTGTGTTGTTGTGAAGCTCTAAACTAGAAGTGTGATATATGGTTGGAAAGTCATAGAAGAGAGGTCGTTTTAGCATAAGAAACACCTCAATCGAAGTCCAAACGAAAAACTTATGAACAAAATGGTGACGTCACGCAAGCTGTTCCTACTCAGCACGACTGTTCCACTTTGCATGACTTTTGACACATACAAACGTTGGAGTTTTTATAATTTCTTTATATAGATAGAAAGCCAAGGAAGATAGAATCGTGTGAGTGTAAGAATCACTCAAATTGGAGTTTGGATATCGAAGTTATGCGCGAAACGGTGACACTGCGCATACAGTTTGAGCGTAGCTCGACAAGCTATTTTGATCGAGCTACAACAATCAAGTCTAACTGGACCAAAAGATGAAATTTTAGTTTACAGATATGCAGTTCGACCGTAGTTCGATCAAGGCCTATCTAGTTTGACCAGAACCACTTTGGTCGAACTAGGTCGCAAATTTTAAGATTTGAGCTGTTTTTACACCCCCAGTACGTGTATCTGCATGTTTTCGTTTAAAAAACCCATTTAAGATCCATTAGGAGAGCTTACAAGTATAAAAGGGGATGCAGATCACACCAAGAAGAGCAACACAATCATCCTAACCCCACAAGGAGGGATCACCCCCAACCATCATCCACATCCTTTCCTCCATCCATCCATCACTTTGAAGATTCATCCGCTGAATCAAGAGGAGAACCAAGAGGAGGATTCAAGACGGAGAAGGATGCGACGATGCCCACATCTAGGGTTTTTATCATTTCCTAATTTATCTTGTATTTTCCAGACATATGGGTAAGATTTATCCAACACGCATGATTGTTCTTCTAAACATCATGGGCTAGAAACGTTTTGATAGTCTAGGGTATTGAAGGTTTCTATGAATTAATTGAACTTTCGTGTGTATACTTCGTACAACACTACTTGTGAATTTATTTGATATATGACTATGCATTTTAATCCATATTCAGGGTCGTTTTATGCATCTTCAACTGTTATATAAAGTCTGAATATATATCTTAATTTAGCGCGTTCACTGCTGAACTGGATTACATGTTATGATTCTAAGTGAGGGGACTCCGAAACTTCATTAGAATTATCACATATGAATGTTTATTAATTGAATTGAATTCGGGTTAATAAGTATGATAAAGAGGATAATTTTATAGTACCTATAAAAGGATATCATATCGAGTTAGAGTACCAATCCTAGGGGAAAATAATTGATACTGATAGTACCTAGAAAGGGAGGTGAAATTATATCTCTTGCTCTAAGGTTATTCACACGTGCTACATGCATATTTACTTGTGTCTATAGAGTAGATTTTCATGGCTTAGTGATGTGTCCATAATCCACAAGGCAGAGTCGGTTATTGATACACGAAAGAAAAATTAATGAGTGAAACTGGATTACCCTAGGGCTACATATTCTCCATTCTTTAGTTACTTTCAAATTCTTCTAAGTGTTTTTATTTTAATTGTTATTTTAATTAATTGTTTAGTAGTTACTAAATCTATGCCTCAATTTTATTGGCTTGTCTTAATTAATTTAGTAAATAATTAAATTGGTAATACGCCGTCCTTTGGGTTCGATATATAACTTGGTCGTTTGTTTAAGCTGCAATTGATATCCTTCATACTTGGGGATTAATTGTGTGTTGAAAAAACGCTCATCACTCAACTATGGAGGTCTTACTTAAAAGCTCTCTCAAATATTTAATTGAGAAATGGAGAATTTAATAGATGGAGGAAATGTAAGTGAGGGCTTCTAAATGGGTGGTATCTATAGTTGTAGGTTGAGAGAAGTGTTGGACTAATTTTCCAATGTTGGACAAGGATGGAATTTTTTTAATTTTTAGTAATTTTTTAGAGGGAAAATCAATTCCACAAACTGGTTTAAAGGCAATAACGGGCTGAACCGGATGTAAAGATAGTCTGGCCAAAATGTTTCAGGTGGTAGGCATAGGGACCGGATGGGGGGAAGTCCTGAGTTCGAAACTCGCTTGCACCATTTTCTCGATTTAATTTTCAGTTCGCCCTGCAAGCAAATAAGGTTGTTTCCAAATGAATTCTAATACCTACTGGAGCCCAGCCCAACGGTTGATCTCTCCTTATGCGCGCCTGAGGTCGCTGGTTTTATTATTCCATTGATTTAATCGTGAAATAATTTAATTATACAGATATCACTTTTCTTTGATTATGAACACTTTTTATTAAAAATATTATCACATTTTATCCATTCCATAAATTATTTGTAAAATACACTTTGATAATTAGTTATCACTTTTTGTTTATATAATAAATTGTTCATGTAATAATTCACAATATTGTTATCACTTTCATCAATCGAGTATCACATTTTATAAATTTTTAATATTTAAATAAAAAATAAATTAAATAAATAACAAATTTAAATTAATAAAAAATATAATAATAAAAATATAATTTAAAAAATTATATATATATACATATATATATATATATATATATATATATATATATATATATATATATATATATATATATATATATATATATATATATATATATATGAAAGACTTAATTAATTTACTTTTATAATTAAATTTTTAACTTTTTTATTTGACTACAACCAAATAGGGCCCTGACAAATATAATTAATTAGGGAGGATTACTATTAGGTACACAAAAAAATCCTTAATTAAAATGAGATACAAACATAAAAAAATATTATTAATAATTACAAAAATATATAGTGATATTCCAATATTACCCTTACAATGTACTGCACATAAATGTTGTGTGCAGCAAAAGTGTGTGCAGCAAAAAATTGTGGTGATCCAGCGATGGTCCGACAGAGTTCCGGCGAAGCTCCGGCGGCGGCGGTCCGGCGACTTTTCGGCGGCCGGCCAGCGATCCGGCGGTGCTCCAATGACCGGCCGACGGTCCGACGGTGGTCCAGCGGCGACAGCGGTGGTTCGGCGGTGATCCGACGGTGGGTGAGGGTTTAGGGTTTGTGGTTTAAAGTTGTATGGATTTAGGTTATATTTGATATTTTACTTTAATATTTTGTATGTGAGAGTAATTATTTTAAATCAATGTATCTAATAGTAATTAGGGGTGTAAAGTGTGTACCTATAAGTAATTTTTCCTAATGGGTTATTGAGTGATCTGTCTCACATAAGGGGATTCGTGAGACTGTCTCATCCAAGTCTTTGCCTACATTTTTTATTTAAATTTTAAATATTATAAATCTTTAATTTAATTTTACTCATAATTTTTTATAAATTAAATTAAAATTTATTAAATTTATTGAAATTTAAATTAATTTAAATTTAAATAAAACACAAATAGTGAAATTTGAATTAAGTTAATGAATGTATTTTCTATTACCTGAGTTATTCATGATCATTACGAATCATGAGAATAATTATTTTTTGTCATTTCTTTTTCATCTCTATTCCATTCATAAGTTCATTCTTTTTCATTGTAAATTCATTCCATCATGCGAATTATGCCGTTAGGGTTTTGTTTCCTTCATTTTTTTGTATTGGTAAATAGAAGTATTTAATGAGTTGATTAGGATTTATGAAGGATTGTCATATTATTATTGAATTAAGGAGTCTAGTGGCTTTTGGGCAAATAGGGATTTCCATTTAATTGGGTAAAATGTGTTTTCCATTTGATTGTTTTTGTTCTTATCAATTAGATCAAAATTTGAAACTTCTCGACGCGTACATCTCAAACTCTATTTCCCAGCTACTTTTAGTTATTTCTGGCAAAAAAAAAAGACTAAATTTAGACAAATATGATTAAATTCGAATATTAGAAGATCAAAAGTGTGAATTCAGCAAACTTATAAACTAAAATTAAGTTATGTCAAATATAAATTAGCAATTTTGATATTTTCACATTGCCCCCCAAAGAAACAATCGATTTCTCTCTCTTATAACATTTATTTTCAATTAATTATTATTTGCAAAATTGGGCTTAACATTAACAGTCGTAATTTATATATTGGGTGCGGATTAAAATTTATATATTTGTTGTAGTTGATTGTTTCTACATCAATTACGTCAATGCAGAAGGAGTCCTAATTTGGGTTAGATGAAAAAATATTATTATCCAATAATGGAGGGAATTAGTCGCAAGTATTAACATCATCTTCATTGAGAGCAGAAGCCCCATTTCCGAATCCTCATCCAGAAACAATAACCCACATCTCATAAGCCTAATCTTCCACAGGATTTTGCTGTTTTTTGTTCCTTTTCTTGTTGAAACTTTAAAAGAAAGATGAGAGGGTAGATATGGCAGCTTATGCATACGTAGCGTCCCTTATGAACACCATCAATGATATCCTGAATCATCCACTCCATTCATTTTCTCTTGACAAGGAAGAGCTTGAATCGCTCCACTTGATTGTCGGTTTCTTGCTGGATTTTATGGAGAGTTATAATCCAGGTGGAGGTGGCGAAGAAGAGGAGGCTTTGGAGAACCTAATTGCATCCGAGGCTCATGCTGCTGAAGATGCAATTGAAGGTCACATATAGCCTATCAAATTCTTTCAGGATCCAAGCGAGATCATGGACAAACAAGTTCGAGTTCTTTGTATCGTGTAATAAAAGACATGAACATCAAACTACACAATATTATTAAAGTGAAATGAAAATAAAGTGAAATGAAAATAAAGAGGGGACAGAAGATAAAGATGTTGTGGAGATGGCAAAGCCAAAAAGAGCCAAACAGGCGGCTTAAATAAGAAAGCTCTTGCAAAGAGCATTAATAGAAATAGAGCTAAACTAAAAATAAGTGTTGTTTTTCTTTGTAAGTCTGCTCCAATCTTGTTTACTCGCAGCATCCCAAATATCCGGAGGTTCACTCTGTTGCTTTGTTGTTTGGGAACGTGTAACTGGCTTAGAGGCCGGCTTATAAGTAACGCCTTTTTTTCTTGATTTTCCTCCTTTTGGTTTTATGGTAGTTTCTATGGTAGGAAAATTCTCAACATGAGTTTCCTCAGATTCAACCTTCTCTTCTTCTTCCAAGTCCTTGTCATCCTTAGACGGGGCGGCATCTTGCATCTTAGGCGCCTTTGCTGTTGGAATTTTATCAAATAAAAGGGGGGTGGGGAGTTTCTATCCCACATCGGATGGGAGAGAAAGGAGGAGGGGCTCCTTAGGCTATTTAAGGAGACCCCTAGTGTAAATGTTAAGTGTACCAATCAAGTACACTTTAATCTTTGTATTTGATTCTAGTTAAAATTCCTTTCTTTGATTCTCGGATGTGAGAATGGGAAGAAAGGTGAGAATTAGTCAAAGATTTGTAAGGGTGTAGGGATTGGGGTCGAGAGAGAGAAATTCTGTGTGATTGTAAAAATTTTTCACATAGTGGTATTTTCTCGGGTCCGTGGTTTTTCTCCGGTTTTGGAGTTTTCCACGTAAATTCTTGTGTTGTGCTTTTTATGTTCTTCTTTGTTTGTCCCTTAGGAATGAATGGGGATCTGTCTTATCCCAACAAGTGGTATCAGAGCCCGGTTCGGGTGCTTATAAAGTTCTTAGTATGCTCTGTGGTTGCAGCAAAGTCTGACCTTCCACATCAGAAAAGACTTTATAAGAGGAAGAGGGTTATTCATTAGGCTAAGGGTGGCATGAAAGAAGTAGGAAAAGCTGGTGGCACAAGGGGGTCAGAAGAACAGCCGGATGCGGTGGCATCTCCTTTCTTGCGGTGAAATGCGCCGGACTGTGGCGACAGTGGTGTGGCAAGGGGTAGGATTTGCGGGACAGCAGTTTTTTGGCGGAGTTCTTGGACCCGCTGCAATGTGAATTGCTTGGACTCATGGTGGTGGAGTTGGCTTAACAGCGGCATGGGTTTTCCATGGATGTCGGCTTAAGGAGGTTTGAAAGGAACGGGTTTTCTGGTAATGACTGGTGGCGTGGGAAGTGGCGATTCAACGGGGAAAATGGCGATGTGGTACTTGGTATCAGGTGGCGCTAGATTGATAAAGAATGGCATGGAGTCAACCGACAAGTGGGGAAAGCATCGTGAATTCTGGAGGTTTGAGTCGGCTTCAAGTGACGACACTTTCAGTAGAAAAAGGGTTCGGGACAAACCTGGTGTAGCCTGGCGGTAAAAGACAGCGACGTCATGTCGGTACAGACGGGTTTTGCTCAAGGTGGAGCAATGGCACGGTAATTGCTTACGGTGGAGCAATGGTGACGTTTCTGGTCAAGGAGGAGCTGTTGCGGCAACAGTTCTGAATGTTGAGTTAATATTATTGGGGATTCTTGTGACATGTTCTGTTGTCATGGAAAAGGTGTAATAATATTAGCTGGTCCACAAGTTTGCACACGGACATTGACTTGGCAGGTGATGTAGGGTGTGTGGTGGATGTATATCGATGGCTGATGGACTTCCAGGGGTAACCAAGAGCTGGAAGTAGCACCATAAATATTAGCAGGTATTTTCGATATGTGCAGCAGGAAATTCTTAGAATGGTTTAATTCTAAGTGGTCTACTCATATGGTGGAGTAGGATTCTCGGGTTGAGAATGATTGTCGGTAAAGACAATGAGTCTTCTTTTATTTGACAAGGTGGAGATTGTTGGAATTTTATCAAATAAAAGGGGGGGGGGGGAGTTTCTATCCCACATCGGGTGGGAGAGAAAGGAGGAGGGGCTCCTTAGGCTATTTAAGGAGACCCCTAGTGTAAATGTTAAGTGTACCAATCAAGTACACTTTAATCTTTGTATTTGATTCTAGTTAAAATTCCTTTATTTGATTCTCGGATGTGAGAATGGGAAGAAAGGTGAGAATTAGTCAAAGATTTGTAAGGGTGTAGGGATTGGGGTCGAGAGAGAGAAATTCAGAGTGATTGTAAAAAATTTTCACATAGTGGTATTTTCTCGGGTCCGTGGTTTTTCTCCGGTTTTGGAGTTTTCCACGTAAATTCTTGTATTGTGTTTTTTATGTTCTTCTTTGTTTGTCCCTTAGGAATGAATGGGGATCTGCCTTATCCCAACATTTGCCTCTTGTTCCATATCCATCTCTTGTGCAACTCTTACAATAGCATTAATAGCTGCCTGTAGGAAATCTGGCGAGGTCGTCAAATAAGCCCTCAAGCTGGGTTGTGCCGTATCAGAACTAGCCTCAGATAGTTCCACAATTTCTTTCCCCATGGAGTTAGAAGGTGAGTGGGAAGGATGCACGGCTGGGGAAGGAATGTGAGGAGCATCCATCTGATCAACCAAGTCCGTACCAACCTGTTGCACATTCTGCTCAACATGGATGGAGGTCGATAGGGGAGGAACAGTAGTAAGCTGTGATTTCGGAAGAGCCTCCTCCGTACCATCATCATCCAGCATACCAAATCTATTCGAGAGAAAGATGGAAGAAGATTTTGGAGAGTATTGCTGATAGTGACGCTCTCGTGCATCAACAGCAGCGAACCGTACATGAGGATCATCAGCCTGATGGATAGCCATGGACTGATCAGATGTATGAGCAGCAGCAGTAGCCTGCTCAGTCTCCACAGCCTGCAAAGAGCCCTGATTGCTTGAACCAGCAGTTCGATTCAAGGGCACCTGCACCTCTGAACGAACAGACTTCAAGCCCTCAATTGGAGCAGCATCATCCAACTCCAACCCCTGTCCAGGAACAGTCCCTGCTGTACTCAATAGTGTCCGTGTCCTTCCAACATTTCTATGGCTGTTAGGTGCAATCAGCAGGAATCCTCACATTGTCACACTTCTTACACTCAGCCTGAAGGTGTCCCAACGAAAAGCAAAAAGAGCAGTAATCGGGGACGTTCTCAAAGCCAAGAGAAATCTCTACAGATGATGAAGAAAACTCAAAGGTAATTGAATCAGGTAAAGCATTCCGCATATCCACATCAACTAACACACGGGCGAAATGCCCCAAAGAGCCGTTGAGAGCTCGTTCATCAATTTTAACAGGACTGCCAAGGGCCGATGCAATAGATAAGATGATTTTTTCAGACCACAACTCAAACGGCAGCTTAAAATTTTTACCCAAACAGTAGCAATTGAGTTCTTTCGCTGGTCGGGATAAAAGACATGAACACTGTCAAGGAAAAGGTTGTGGTGTTTAAGGAAAGAAGGGAACTTAAGCATGTGCAACCCTCATATTCATCCAATCCTCTTAGTCTTGGCACGGCAAAGAATGATATGGTGGGATTTGAGGATGAGTCGATTCAACTTAAGGATAGGCTGACTGGACAACAATCCAAACTATAAATCGTCCCCATTGTTGGCATGGGGGGAATTGGTAAGACTACTTTGGCAACAAATCTTTATCAAAGTTTAGTTGTCGTCAAAAGTTTTGACATTCGTGCTTGGGTCACAATATCTCAAAATTCTCTCAGAACTAGGATCTTGCATTGTAAACAAAGGAATTAGTAAGAGCTTAGAAGGGTTTGCATGTGAAACGGATGTAGAAACTGAGGATGGTGATTTAGGAGTAAAGTTGTACCAAAGCTTGTGGGGTAGAAGGTATTTAATTGTGTTAGATGATATGTGGAGTATTGAAGTTTGGGAAAAGGTTAAGTTTTTCTTTCCAGATAATGGTAATAGAAGTCGAGTTGTTATAAGTACTTCAAGGATATCGAATATCGCTGCTCATCTGACCTCATCTTACTTGAGATGAAACTTTTAGACTAGGATAATTGTTGGAAGCTGTTTTGCAGAGAGGTGTTTCTAGGTCAAGGTTGCCCACGTGAACTAGAAGAAATCGGAATGAATATTTTCAGAGAATGCAAAGGACTTCCCCTATCCATTGTTGTGGTTGGGGGACTTCCTTCCGAGCTTCCTTCATCATTATGCCTACTCTGGAATTTGCGAACATTGGTTATTACAGGATTCACAATAATTCATGCACCATCCGAGATATGGCATATGAGACATCTCAGTTATCTCAAGATCAACGACCTCCTCCTTCCTGATCCTCCTCAAGATGAAGGTGATGATCATGTTTTGCCAAACCTGCAGATACTTTCAAGAGTGGTCAACTTCAACTTCACTGAGGATGTCTGCAAGAGACTCCCAAACATCAAGAAAATTACGTGTGACGTACTACTTCGAGGAATGTCAAAAGTTCCACTGTCATTATTAAGGAATATCGTTAGAATTAGCTAAAAACTCTCCTGGTATATCTTTGTATTTATTTGTGATTGATTCTTTCCAATATTGTAATTGTGTATAAATACACACTATTGTGAATTAATACAAACAATTATCTGTTCACAATCACATTTCTATATGGTATCACGAGCCTAATATCTCTAACGAGAATTAAGAGAGCCTAATATCTCTAACGAGAATTAAGATCCTCTCAATTCCTACACTCATCTGCCCACCAAAATGTTATCTAATAATTTAATAGTGTTATTATAGACGATAGAAAACACTTCTAAGGGTGTCGCTGTTGTCCCTGTTACCTATTGTCTAATGTAACACTTTTCTTAATATAGTAAAACTAAATAAAAATGTTACATTTACTCTAGTAACACTTCATAAATGTTTGGATTTGATCACGTGACCTATGTGTTATACTGTGTTTCATCTACCAACTTAGATAGACCATCAATCTTAACAAATATTAAAATTTTATTTTATTATATATTTTAAGTTTTTTATTTTTCTTTTTAAATAAATTTTGTAGTTCAATATTTTAACCGTTAACATAAATTGTAAGTAAATATAATTTAAAATAATTTTCTTGATTAATATATTTTTTTTAATTTTATTAAATAATATATATTATAAAATAAATGTATTTTATGTAATGAACTATATATACTTATTTTTGTATTGTACAATTACATTAAACTAATATATTCAATTTTTTTTAGAAAATTATTAAAAAGTATATATGTAATCTATTTTGGGACGGATAAATATGGAAAGTATGCAATCAATTTTGGGACGGAGGAAGTACATATCATAATAATTTTAAAAGTGTTAACATTTTGTGTTAAATAAATTTAAGGGAAAATAGATTTTTTTGTCCGCTAACTTTGCCCAATTTGAAATTTAATCCATAAGTTTTTCACTTTTTGAAAATCGTTCATTATATTTGCAGAATTTGAAAATTGTCAATTATATTTGAAAATTTTGAAAATATTCCATCATGTTTACCAAGTTCAACAAAATTGTCCGTTTCAAAAGGTCATTAGCAGGTTATTCTAAAAAATAAAAATAAAAAATATGTAAAATATATATATATATATACTATTTTTTTAAAAAATAGCCTCCACTAAGAATTTATATTATACTCTCTCCGTCCGCCCGAAAGAGGGCATTTTGCTTTTGTGCATGTTGATTAAGAAGTATTATTATTTAATTTGTAGTGGGTAGTTATATTAGTGGGAGTGTGGATCCCATATTTTAATTGTATTAGTGGGTGTGTGTGGATCTCATGTGTGTAAAAAAGGAAGTGACCCTCTTTGGAACGGACGACTAAAATGGAAAAAAGACCCTCTTTCGAGCGGACGGAGGAAGTATCAATATTTAGTCAAATTTGCTCCACTTTAGTAATGAGATTAATATTATTTGTTTTGTATACGGAAGTGAAAAATGAAAAGTGAGATAAAATTGGTTAAATAAAAGTATGATATAGATTAATTGGGGTGAAAATATTCAAATGACCTGCCATAGCAGGTCAAAGGACCAAAATGTTGAATTTTATGAAGTTAATGGACTAATTTTAAAATTATTATAAAATTAACGGACTAATTTCAAAATTAAAAAAGTTAATAGACTAATTTCAAAATGAATGAAAGTTAGCGGACGAAAAAATTTATTTTTCCTAAATTTAAAGTGTTACTATTATGTGTTATTTAATGCTACTTATGTTGTAATGTCACTGGCTATATCAATGGCACAACCAAAGCCCATGCCTTCTCGAGTACCAACCCCTCACCGGCATACACAAATTGGTATCAACAAGATCAAATGATCTTGGCTGCGATCATTTGTTCACTTTCTGAAACCATTGTCCCAATGGTATCTACTGCCACCACATCAGCAGAAGCATACACCACTCTCACCCAAATGTTTGCTAGCCAATCTCGATCTCGCATCATGCAATTGAAGGATGAACTCGCAAGTGACGCAATCGGATCCCACACTTTTGATGAATATTTATGATCCGTCAAAGCCAAGATTGATGAGTTGGCCCTCATTGACAAGCCTCTATCAGATGACGACATTACTCTAAATGTTCTCCATGGTCTTGGTTCTCGATATCGAGAAATTGCAGTCTCAATCCATGCGCGAAAGACCTCTCTCTCGTTTGTGGAATTGCGGGATATCCTTGTCTAGCAAGAACTCTATCTAAACTCCCTTGATAAACAGCAGGCCTCCCTTGTTACTACTGCTAATGCTTCAGATGTGAACTCCAATAGAGTGGGTCGCCCCAAACAAAATAATTGTTGAGGCTCTTCAGGTCGCAATAATAATCGAGGCCGTGGTGGATGCTGGAACAACTTCAGTGGGCGTAACTAATTTCAGCTACCAGCCTTCACTCATGCTCCACAACCATACTATAGGTTTGAACCTACGTGCCAACTTTGCAATGGTGCTGGACATATTGCCCCCCAATGCCAATGCTATTCACCGCAGGCGTATCAAGTTCAGTCACCATCTCAACATTCACCACCGAATGCTTGACTTCTAGATTCTGGTGCTTCTCACACCATCACATCAGGCTTGAGCAATCTGTCAATTTATTCAGAATATGACGGAGTTGATTCAATGCAAATGCCTGATGGCTCCGAGATGCCAATCGCTCACACTGGTACCTCCTCAACCTATTTACACCCACATCGTTTGCAGCTCTCTAGTATTTTATGTGTGCCAAATGCTTTGAAAAATCTCTTATTGTCCATCGATTGACAAGGGATAATTTTATTGTTGTTGAGTTTTATCTTGATTACTGACTTGTGAAGGATCATCGCACGGGAGCGCCAATAGCCAGAGGCATCTGTAATAATAGTGTATATTGTTTATTCTCCCAGCAGCCGCACTCACAACCAAAACTTAATTCTGCTCAGATTTGTGAACGAGCAGCGATTTCTACTTGGCATTTTAGGTTGGGACATCCTGTTGGATTGTATACCAAAAGTCTAGCTTTTTGTATGAATAATTTTTAACAATTTAATTTATTTGAAATGAGAATCATATGATCAAATATTTTGCATAATTGTTTATAAATTATTACAAAAGTTTATTTACTTTATACTGTAGATAATGTGGTATGCGGCGTCACACAGAAGATCATATTATCAGCACCTTATAAAGTATAAATAGATGTTCACAACCAAGATAGACGGGGACTATCTATCGGTATGGTTGTAGTGTGATTTGGTAATAGTCTGTCTTGACTATAAAATTACACTAGTACACTTTGTGTATTGAACAGGATCGCGTAGAGATTGTTTGGTTTATACTGACAATATAATAGAACTTGATCTCTGTTATTATGGATGTTCGTAGTCCTAATCCCTATACAATAACCTCGATACGTAAGCCAATATTATTTATTTGATTCATCAATGGGTGAGATTTAATAGTTAAATCAATATGCTCGGTGAGTTGGGAGATGATGTTGTCTCTATGGTGTGCTGTCAATTGTAGAAGGAATTTATGTCCTAACGGAATTGATTTATGATGTCCCCTTGAGGAGCTCATAATGATTATCATGTAAACCCTGCAGGTGGATTTATTCTGGCATGATAATAAAGTTGAGTGATACTACTCTCGGTAAATATATTAATTAATAGAGTTGTCAGTAACTTAATTAATTAATGGGCATTGAATCTTAAATATGGGAAGATTAACGAGCTCATAATAAGAAGGAGCCCATAACGTAATTTGGGATTAGGGTGGCAGTGCAATAATATTTCTTTAGTGGACTGATTTATTATTATTGGACTTAAGTATAAGTTTTGAGCTAAACATAGATGCTTAAGCCCAATGGGAGGCCCAAACCCTAATTTCTCCTACTGATCCCTGTTGTAGCCTATAAATAGCTAATGTCAGCAGTCCGGATACATTGAAAAACATGCATAAGACCTTGAAACATAATAGAACTGCAGATTAAGTTTGTCTTGGTGATCGTTGCCCACACAACGTCAAGACATGGCTTTGGAATATAATAGAAGATCGGAAGGTCATTTGTTCTTACTGTTCAACCTTTACATCAAACCCGGTGAAAGGTAATTCAATTCTGCTCTTTTGCTTCCGCTGCAGTAAAAAATTGTATGGAACCCTAACGGTTCATGATAACCTAAAGATACAAATGCCATCAAATCCATCCTCATGCATTATTAGCTATATAATTAAAAATTTTGGGCTTCCTGTTTTGGGCTCCAGACCTGTTGGTTTTTCGGATTGTGAAAAATGCAGTGCGTGTAAGTTGCATAAACTTCCTTTTTTGGAGACTTCTTTATTGTCTATACATCATCTGCAGTATTTATATTGTGATGTGTGGGGGCCTACTATACCTTCTGTTTCAGGGTGCCGTTATTTTCTGCTAATTGTTGATCATTTTACAAAATATTCTTGGTTGTTTACACTTACTGCTAAATCTGAGGTGATTGGGATATTCAAACAATTTAAAGTCTTGGTTGAGAAATAATTTGGCTTTTCCATAAAAAATCTCTACAGTGACAATGGAGGTGAATTTGTTGCCTTATTACCATTTCTCAACTGTCATGGGATAAGTTGGTTTACTACAGCCCCATATACTCCAGAACAAAATGGCACAATTGAGCGACGTCACAGACATATTGTCAAAACAGTACGGGCTCTTTTGCAATTCTCCGGTGTACCTCTTATAATGTGGCCATATGCTCTTGAGACGGCTGTTTGTCTAATCAACCGTATGCCCACTCCCGTGCTACATAATAATTGCCATTTTGAGTCTCTCTTTCATCGCCACCCAAATTATTCTCAACTGTGAATCTTTGGGTGTCTATACTTTCTGCTCTAACGACATCGCTGCACCAACAAACTAGAGCCTACTTCTAGTGCATGTCTATTTGTGGTTATTCTACAAATCAAAGTGCTTATAAGTGTCTAGAGTTGTCCACGAATAGAATTATCATATCTCGCCATGTCCGCTTCCATGAGAATTCTTTCCCTTTAACAATTCCACCATCACCTCCCACGCCAACTCCACCTGACTCAGCTCATGTCCTTTGGACTACTACGCTGAGTTCCCCAATTCGGACTCCATCTGTTATTCCCCCAACCAACACACCTATACTTGTTGCAACTGAACCTAGCTAGCACATCTACTCCTCAACAAGCTGAGCCTGTTGACCCTCCTCTTCGGACACATATAATGACAACTCATAGCCAGAGTGGTATTTTTAAACCCAAAATAGTTCACTCAGCCACCAAACATCCATTACCACCAGAAACCGAACCCACAACCATCACACAGGCCCTCAAAGATCTGAAATAACGCATGGCAATGTCCAAAGAATTCACAGCATTACTCTCACATGGGACATGGGAGCTTGTAACCCCACCAACAAATGTAAATGTCATTGGCTGTAAGTGGGTGTTCAAAATCAAGCGGAATCAAGACAGGACTATAGATCGATATAAAGCTCATCTAGTTGCAAAAGGATTTTATCAACGTCCTGGTGTTGACTATGATAAGACATTTAGCCCCGTCGTGAAGCCTGTCACTATTCGCACTGTCCTTACAGTTGCATTAATGCACTCTTGACCTATAAGGCCACTTGATATAAGCAATGCATTCTTACATGGAACTCTATCCAAGCCTGTGTACATGCTGCAGCCACCTGGGTTTGTTGAACTATCTTGCCCCAACCATATTTGTTGTCTTCGTAAGTCACTTTATGGCCTTCGACAAGCTCCGCGTGAATGGTACCTTACTCTCAGTCGTGCTCTTATACATTTTGGATTTAAACAATCCAAGGTTGACGACTCCTTGTTCACTTATCGCAGCTCTTCCGTTCATGCATATGTACTTGTGTATATTGATGATTTGATATTAACTGGCTCATCTACTACTTTTCTGAATGAAGTGGTAGCTCATTTGTAATCACAGTTTTCCGTGAAGGATCTGGGTCCCTTGTCATATTTTTTGGGGGTCGAGGTTGCTTCTTGCTCTAAAGGTCTATTCCTATCTAAATATAAGTACATTGTTGATCTCTTACGAAGACATAATATGGCGGACTCCAAATCTCTTAGCACGCCTATGGCTCAAAACCTCCCAATATTTTGCCATCTACCATTGATGATATTGATTATCTACGTGCTATCGGTGGCCTCCAGTTTCTTGTACTCACATGTCCAGACATTTTTTTGCAGTTAATAAACTGGCACAATCTATGTCAGCTCCAACAGCTTCTGATTGGGCAGGTGTCAAGAGAATTTTTTTATACCTCAAAGGTACCTTACACCATAGCTTATCATTGCGCAATCCTCGATCTCTTACTCTTACTGCCTACTCAGATAGTAATTATAGTGGCGTTCTTGCTGATGGTAAGTCAACGTCGGTGTATTTGGTATTCTTGGATCCTAACCCAATTCTGTGGCGATCTCGAAAATAGAATGGTGTGGCTTGCTCATCTACTGAAGAAGAGTATTGATCTCTTACCTCTGCTGCTTCGAAAATATGCTGGATATTCTACTTATTTCATGACCTTGGCTTACACATTCCATGTTCTCCACGAATTTTTTGTGATAAAATAAGTGCAACCAGATTGGCACTCCACCCGTCCTTCACTCCAGGTTAAGGCATATCATGATCGATATTTATTTTGTTCGTGATCTCACTGCAAAGGGTGTTTTTCAGGTATCGCACATCTCCACATTGGATTAGATTATCGATATTCTAACCAAGCCTCTTCACAGGTTACGTTTCGGTGTCCTCCATTCCAAAATGTCCGTTGCTGATGGAACTTCCATTCTACGGGGGCGTATTATGGAATATTTTTAGAATTAGCTAAATTAATCTCTCCTTGTATATCTTTGTATTTATTTGTGATTGATTCTTTCCAATATTGTAATTGTGTATAAATACACACTATTGTGTCAATACAATTATCAGTTCACAATCACATTTCTATAGTCATCTCAACCACTGCACAAGCTTTAATCACTAAGGTGCTCATTTCATCAGAATCTGAGAAGAGGTGATTTGCTGGAGAGCCTCGTGTTTCCAACCTGGCTCAGGCAGTTACGTTTAGAAAATAGTAGTCTTCTTTGGGCAGACCTCAACATAGTTGGTTGTTCATTGCCTCATCTTCAAGTTCTCAGCCTAGGCAAGGGAGCAATGGTGGGAGTAATGTGGGATAGTGAGGAGGGAGCATTCCCCAAATTAAAAATATTGGCAATTTGTGGTGGAGATCTGGTTCGGTGGGCCGTTGAAAGCTGTGATGTCTTCCCAGCACTGGAGGTGCTTTATCTTATCCATCTAAAGAAATTGGAAAAGATCCCTTCAGGTATGGGAGAGATTCAAACTCTCTGGTTGTGAGTTGTTGCGTCAGTCGTCATTTCATCAACTGAGGCACTGCAGAAACAACTGGATTTTGGATATAAGGATCTGAAAGTTGTATTGTTCTTAGAGAGCAAGGATGAGGTAAAGAGTTTGAAGAAATCAGAGGGCTTCTTCACATATAAGAATTTAAAGGTTGGCAATTATTTTGATTTTGTGACTTATGTAGGTGAAAAGGGCTTTGAAATAAAAGAATCCCGATACAGTGTTCTTCAATCAGGAAATTATTGTTATATGATTGTAATCTTCTCAAAAAATTTAATTACCAAATGACAGTCAAAACATTTTCTTTCCTGAGCTACTGCGCCGTGCTGTTTTCTTAAACTAGTATTTATAAAAGCGTTAATTACATTAAAAGTCCAAATCTTTTCGCCGAGTGCAGATTGATCCAAAATTTTCAATATTTAAAAATAATTACTCCATCTTAAACCCATTTTTCAAATCAAGCCACCGGGCAGCTGGAGGCCTGCCCGGTGGCTGATGTGTCATTTTTAAGCCATATCACCCTCCACATGTATAAATAAATAATCCCACCGTTCCATAACAGCTTTCACACTTTTCTCATTTGTTTATCCAACTTTCACTCCCAAAAAAAGAAAACTCAACTTTATCCAACAACCTCAGTGGTTACACTAATTTCAAATTTTGTACTCTTTTTTCACACTCATAACATTACTTTGTACTTTATTTATTACCTAAAAATAATACAATATCCTTAAAAGTTAATAAAGTTGGTCAAAAAAGCAACTTTTCTTAAACAACATGAAATAGTAAACGTGAAAGCTGAAAGACGACGGAGGGAGTAATTAATTAATTAATGAATAAGAAAGAAATCCATCCTAAATCACCAACTTCGTATCAATTTCAAATCCATTTTCTCTCGATCTTTACCAATAGGAAATGATGAGCCGAAGTTCAACGATAGTGGTACGGTCAATGATAGGCCACGCCGCACGTGGAAACGCTGCTGATGTTAGGGCGTTTGTTCGTGGAGGTGCTACCGCCATTTATTTCCAGGTAATTTCTAATTCTAAGGGTTTGAAGAGTGAAAATGTTGCGCGGATGTGGCTCCGACCAATTGTGAGATCGCGTAATGCTAGTATGGTGGAGTACGGGTTGAGTGAAATGGGTCAATCCTGGAGTTCTTGTCCATTTTAGTTGAGTTAACTCTGTTAGTTCTTGAAACAAAGCATGGATCATGAATTGAGGCAATCTGTTGTGCTGATAATGGAGCTGGAGGACGCTAGACTGAAAGCAGAAGATGAATTGAAGACGAGGGATGGACAGATCCTCCATTTGCAGGAGCTTCTCAACATAGCCATTAGAGAGAGATGAAGCTCAAGATAAGTGCCAGAAGATGTTCTTATCACAGACTCTTTCTCCAGTAGAAGCTCCACCAATTCACGCTTCTGCTGTTTTCAGCATCGACGAATTCTCCTCCGATGATAGCACCATTCCTCGCCGGAGAGGGATGATTTCCCAGTAGAGATCAATCGACCACTGCTGGAGAAGAGGAAGCTTCTGCAGGCGGTGATGAAGGCGGGGCCATTGCTGTAGACACTCCTACTTATCGGGCCTCAGCCGCAGTGGCGCCACCCTACACTGTAGTGGACACGGGCCTATCAGATTCTGCATTCTGATGGTCCTCCCGCTGCCATGTCTGTTTCCCCTCTTCCATCAAGATGGTAACATTAGCAAGTGTGGTAGGATTAGTCGAAAAATAGGTCTTCTTGAGACTTACAGTGATCATAAGTGTAGGTGAGTTCTCAAGATCCATCCATAATGTTCGTATCCTTTTTTTGTCGTTTAGTGTCGAGATTCAAGTGCAGTGGATCATAATATGATAATACGGTGGAGTCCAATTTAGTTGACTTATTTTTACACATGGAGGGTGATATGGCTTAAAAAATGACATATCAGCCACCGGGCAGGCCTCTAAATGTCCGGTGGCTTGATTTGAAAAATGGGTTTCAGGTCGAATACTTATTTATAAATATTAAAAAGTTTTAACTAATCCGCAATCAGCGAAAAAGTTTGACCTTTTAATGTAATTAACCCTTTATAAAAATATCAAAGTAGTTTCTTAATTTATTTATAGAAATACTCCATTCGTCCCGTCCTTATGGTTACATTTATTTTTTGCACGTGGATTAATGAATATAGTATTTTAATGTGTATTGAGGGGAGAGAAATAATATTTTAATATAAAGTGGGTAGGTTATTAGTGTGATGTGTGGGCTCATGGCTGAGAAGTAATTAATTTGTGTGGGTTCCATAAGCTAAAAAGAAAAATATAACCGTTAGGATAGGACGCTGTTTAGTGTGAAAATCTGCATGTTTTAGGGTCCGATTTAGCACCATTTTGTGAAATTTATGTTCATATTTTAGCACTAAATGGTTAATTTTTATATATTTAGGATATGGTGCATTTGAATTATTATTTCGTGTTTTTTAGGTGGTGAATGGATTAAAAGTGCAAACTTGGAATGAAGAGTAAATTTGTGAAATTATGCTTAAAAATGCATGTTCAATTTGCATAATTTTTCAGTATTAGTGTAGAAGTCCAAACTGATCATATGATATATGGTTGGAAAGCCACGGAAGGGAAGGTCATTTTTATTGGATTGTATACTAAAAGTCTAGCTTTTTGTATGAACAATATTGTAACAATTAATTTGAAATGAGAATCATATGATCAAATGATTGCATCTTATAATTTATTTATATGTTCGATGCAATAGTCCACTTACTTTATATTGTAGATAATATGTTGTGCGACAACACGCGGAAGATCATATTATCGGTTTCCTTATAAAGTATAAACTGATGCTCACAACCGAGATAGACGGGGACTCTCTATCGGGATGGTTGTAGTGTGGTTTGGTATTAGCTTGTCTTGGCTATAGAATCACATTAGTGCACCTATGTGTATTGAGTAGGACCGCTTGAGATCGTTCGACTTATACTGACTTATAGGAGAACTTGATCTCAGTTATTATGGAAGTTCGTGCTCTTAATCCCTATACAATAACCTCGACACGTAGGGCAGTATGTATTTCTTTGATTCATCATTGGGTGAGATTTACATGTAATTAAATCAACAAACTCGATGAGTTGGGAAGTAGTGCTGTCTCTATGGTGTGCTGTTGATTGTAGAAGGAATCCGTGTCCGTCATAGGTTGATGATGTCCCCTTGAGGAGCTCATAAGGATTATCATGTAAACCATGCAGGTGGAATTTATTCTGGCATGATAATGAGGTTGAGTGGTACTACTCTTGGATGAGATATTAATTAATTGGGTTGTCAGTAACTTAATTAATTAATAGACATTGTATATCTTAAACATGGGGAGACTAATGGACTCATAATAAGGAGCCCAAAACGTAATTTTGGGATTGGTACGGTAGTGCAATAATAATATTTTAGTGGAATATATTATTATTATTGGACTTAAGTATAAGCTTTGGGCTAAGCTTGGATACTTAAGCTCAATGGAGGCCCAACCCAATTTCTCCTCCTGGTCCCTGCTGTAGCCCATGTATATAAGTCACCTCACCTTATCTGGAACCCTAATCTAATCTAATTGATTATTCACATATGATGAGGGTTGAGAGCAGATTGAGGAGGTCTCGTAGATCGTCGCCCACATGACGTCGAGATCGGACTTGGGACATACAGCAGAAGATCAGAAGGTAGTTTGCTGCTGCTGTCCGCGACCTTGCGAAATTTGTATAAATTCGTACAGTGCTCAGAATTTTTTGATCAATATACTGACGGAAAGCCGTCGAAGATAGGATCATCTGAACGCAAAGATCACTCAATTCCAATATTAGACGAGGAAGTTATGGCTATTCTCGTGGGACTGCGCAGGCTTCCTGCGAGAATCAATCTTCATCAACATACCTTGGTGAACGGTAATCGTTTCTATGATTTATTGCTTCCGCTGTGATAGAAACGCATGGTATGCTAACGGTTCACGTTAACCAAATGATCGAACGCCAACAATTGGTATCAGAGCTTCGGTTTCGTGGTGAAGCGTGACACATTAGACTAGGGTTTATGTGGTTAATTTTTCGAAATTAGGATCGCATGTTTAGGGTTTTGGTTTTACTGCGCAAACCATGAATATCTCTATGTGAAATATACCCTATATCATATCTGTTCGTTGATGGTTGTGTGTGAGAGGATTCGACGAAAACTGTTTGTCAATTTCACATGGAAGGAAGAAATTGAGAGAAAATCCAGCGCAGTGATATTGCAGAGGCAATAACCAGAGTTTCAACCGTCGGATCAGGCTGAATTTTGGTCAGCACGTTCGAATTTTGATGTACATTCTGAACGGTGAAGATCGTATTTGGAGCTCTGCGTTGTCAGGAATACGCCAAAAACAGAAGCAGTTTTTTGGGCGATTCTGTTCTGCGCAGTCGAGGAAAAAGAGCTGTTTCTCACAATCTAACTGTTGGATCGACCTGTAATTTGGACAGCATGTTCAAAACTCACAGGCGTAGATTCTAGACGGTGGAGATTGGATTCCCAGGATCCTAAAGTTGCGAACCCTGAACGATAGTTGGTGTAGTTTGATGTTGCGCGTTGGGCTGAACTTGGTTCCGTGCAAGTAGGCCCTTGGACGAGCGGATCTGCATCAGGTTCGATCGATGCTGCACCAGGTTTGAGCGGGTCTGCATCAGGTTCTATCGATGTTGCACCAAGTTCGAACGGATTTGCATCAGGTTCGATTGGTCTGCATCAGGTTCGATCGATGCTGCACCAGGTTCGAGCGGATTTGCATCAGGTTCGATTGGTCTGCATCAGGTTCGATCGATGCTGCACCAGGTTCGAGCGGGTCTGCATTAGGTTCGATCAATGCTGCACCAGGTTCGAGCGGATTCACATCAGGTTCGATTGGTCTGCATCAGGTTCGATCGACTCTGCACTAGGTTCGAGCGGGTTTGCATCAAGTTCGACTGGTCTGCATCAGGTTCCGCGTGAGTCTTCACAATATGATCGGGCAGGGTGCCAGAGTGGTGCAGCAGGCTGTAGGGAGGTCGATCCCCATCGCAGTTGTCCGCATTCGTGATTGGTGGCGAACAATCGAATTCGCTGTTATATAACAGTTATAATTGATTTATTAATTGATTATTGTTATATATGTATGCATGATTCTCTATGATTTATTGCCTTAAATAGAAGCATGCTAGATTGCGTATTATATTTGGTATATTATATGCATGTATGTTGGAGTGTTGATCAAGTCAACTTATTTTTGGCAATTTATTTCCTTATATATAACTGCTATAATTGTTTTATTGGTCAATTATTGTTATATATTTGGAAGTATGAGCATGCTAGGTTGCGTATTTTATTTTTAAATATTATATGCATGTAAAAACCCTCGGTGTTGAATAACTAAGTGGGAGAGGGGATTGGTAAAAATTCCCGCGGCCTCCATTATTGGTTTGTTAGCAATGTGAATAAACTTGCGCGTCGGCATTAGAGCCTTCCTCCCCATCGGATGAGTTTATTCATGGATTGCTGTGACAGACTTCTTTAAATAATTATGTTTGTAATGTGATGCATATGAACTTGCACGTTGGCATAGACCTTCCTCCCTATCGGATGAGTTCATGTGCGGATCATTGTACAGACTTATAATTGATGACTGTAGGAAGTTATCCGAGCGCGTGTGTACTTCTCCATCAGTAAGGCACATAAGCTTGGGTCGCGGACTTGGAGTCAAATAATGGTATACACTTAGGTGTAAATAATAAGTATCCTCCCCATCGGAGTCACTGCTTTTATTTGCATGGCTAAAGAGGAACCGACTATTAATTATTTTGTCATAAAGTTAGGTTGACATATGAAATTAATGGGTAAAACCTTCTCTTGTAAATGTTCGGGTTTGTAAACGTCCACACTATCGTGGCTTGCAGACTCACGGTGCTTGAGATGTCGGTGAATTTTATTTTTATATTGTTTTGAGGGAATCAATATAAAAGGATAAAATTCGAAGTTTTGATCGGTATATTTATTTGTGATTCTCTAATTTTCAAATGGTTTTATCTCACTTATTATTAACTAAAAGAAATTATATTTACTTGTCCAAATTAGATGATTAGAAAAGAATCTTGATTTTGAATTTTACTGCTTAAGAAAATACATGTGTGTTCTCACAAAGGACGTCTCATGATGCCTATTAAAGTCTCTAGTGAAGAGATGAGAGGTTCATAGAAATATGATGGTCTCATGTAACTCTTCGGATACTTGAGTAATTTAAAAGGCGGTAGGTCATGATTGAATTTGATGAATGAATTGGAAATACATGGAATAGAAGTTGAAGGGGAAACCTAAGTCAATTTTATTCTTCATAATTGCCTAGATGTTTTGAGTAAGTTTCTCATGAATTACAAGAGGTTTTATATGGTGGGAAACTTCTGACAAAGCATGTGGTAAAGGAAATTCAATTTCATAAAAGGAGTGAACAAGGATAGAATCTTACTTGCTAGTTGTTTAAACATGATTAGTGATGGCATCTACTGACACGAAGTGTGTAGATACTGGAATCACTTAATGTTCATTACTAAGTGAGGATAAGATTGTTATGACATGGGTAAAACTACAAGACTAGTGGCTATTGCGGTGGGAGTTGTTTATTTATCTTACAATATGAATAAACGTTTGATTTTGTAAAATTGTCTTTACGTACGTTTTCATAGAAAGAATTTGATTTCGGTTTCTATGCATTAATAGATGGATACTCCATTTTATTTAAATGACATGGTCATTATAATGAAGGATAGAGTTGTAATCTGTTATGGTACGTTGATGGACAATTTGTATACTCTTAAATCATGTATATTCCACAGATGCAACAAATAGTAATTAATAATGTATATTCTGATCTTAGTAAGAGAAAGTAACCTTCGGAGATGAACTAAACATGCATTTGGCATCTAAGACTAGATCATTTTACTTGAGTAGGACTCAAAAGTTGATAGCAGATGGACCGTAAGGTTTATCTGAAGTGGAAACTATCGGACTTGCGAGTCTTACTTGGAAGTAAAAATGATTAATTACCTTTTCAAGGTAAAGGGGTGTAGAGCCAAAGATATATATGTTGGAATTGGTTCATTCTGATTCAAGCGGGCCTAATATTATCTAGGCGAGAGGTGGTTATGAATAATCGAAGATTATTCTAGATACCGATATATTTATTTGATGCACTGCATGTCTAAATTCTTTGATTTATTCAAGAATTACAAGGTTGGTACAGTAAAGCATCATGGAAAATATATCAAGTAATGACGATTTAATCGTCATTACGAGTACCTCTTAGGATAATTAGGAACTATTAATCAGAGGTTGAGATTAAATCTCAAGTGGTCTACACCGGGCATACCCCAGCTGAATGGTGTGGTGGATAGAAGGAATAAGACTCTTATGGTAATGATTAGATAGATGATGAATTATTTGGAATTACTTAATTCATTTTATGGATAAGCCCTAGAAACAGTAATTCATTTGAATGTTTGTCTGTTTGTGGGATATGCTATAAAAATGAAGGTGATTTATTTAGTCTAAAAGATCGAAGGGTGATTGTTAACATAAACACTAGATTTTTGAAAAGGGACTATGTAATAAATTACAAACCTATGTATGAGTTGATCTAAAGGTAGTGAGAAGAAAACATAAAGTATAAGTACCAAGTGTACAAGAGGATATACCACAAGGTAAACTGCAATGCGTGTCACGTCTGATACACAATTACATGTAGTGCCTTGTCGCAGTGGGAGGATTATTCGACAACCCGTGAGGTACATGTTTTGGGAAAGTCGTAAGACTTGATCCCTAGTAAACATGGTATTATCCCAGGGATACGACGTTGCACTACAAAATTAAAATGTCAAATCCTAGCAAAGTGCAATGAATATTAAAATAGAATCGATGGATTTTAAATTAGGTCTGGATGCTTATTGAACCGCTAAATGGCGTAAAAGCCATTGGAAACGGGCATGCAAGAATAAAAGAGGATCATAGAATAAGGTGAAAACCTTGGAAGCAAGCTTGTTGCGAAAAGGTATACTCAGAAAGAAAGGGTTCGATTATCAGAAAACTTGTTCGCCGGTAGTTATGCCTAAGTTGATCCGGACTCTTTTATTTGTTGCTACTCATATGAAATATGAGGGATAGCAAATAGATGTCGAGACAGCTTTCCTGATTGGAAGTCTTAAGGGAAACATCTATGTGAAGCAACCAGAGTGATTCATTGCAAAGAGCTAAGAGCATTGTGATAGTGAGCTTAAAAGTGTCCATTAATGGACTAAAACAAGCTTCAAGATCATGAAACATCCGTTTTGATAAGGTAATCCAGTGACATGGATCTAATCAATGATCGGATGGGTCTTGTGTATTGAAAAGAGTGATGGAAACGTGGTGGTATTTCTTGTACTATACGTAGATAGTATCTTGCTCATTGGAGACAATGAAAGAGTATTGTCGGGCGTATGGGTATGGTTGATAAAGCGGTATGAGATGAAGGACTTAAGAAGAGCAAAAATATCCTTTTGATCACGGTAATACGGATCATAAGAAAGGATATTATGCTTATCTCAAGTTTCATATAATGATTCGATCCTTACTCGTTTAGCATGTGAATTTATCTAAGTGAATGTGTATTGTGACACAAAAGTAGATAAAGAAGATGAAAGTGGTTCCTTATGCTTCGGCAAATGAGGAAGCTTAATCTAAGGAATGCTATGCACGAGATTGGATATCTGTTTTGCCGATGGCATGAACAGTGGGTATCAAGGTAACCCAAAATAAGAATGTTGAATTGTGGTAAGACATATACTTATGTACCTGAAAAGGACTAGAAATTATATGTAGGCTTACCAGACAGATTCGCTGCTTCTTATGAGTTACGTAGATTTGGATTTTTCAAATCAGATGGGGATGACAGTAAATCCACCTCAAGGTTATGTGTTTAATTTTAGGAAGTAGAGTTATAATATGGAGGAGTGTTATATAGAAATATATTTCGGACTCCGGACTCCATCATGGAAAGATGACAAATTGGAGCCTATGAGGCAGCCAAAGTATCTGTATGACTCTAGAAACTTCAAGATGGACTTCGAAGTATTTCTAAGTTTGCCCAAGGATATCACAATTTATATTGATGATATTGGTGCAGTTGCAAACTTGAAGGAATCACGAGCCCATAAGGCAATTAAACACATGGAGTGCAAGTACCACCTATTACGAGAAATTGTATGATGAGGGGAAGGTTGTTGTCGCCTAGATTGCATCGGATGATGACCTAGTAAATCCATTTACAAGGACCTTAAGGCGAGAGCTTTTGATGGTCGTGTAGTGGGAGTGGAAATCAGATGTATGGCAGAAGACATGACAGCATAGTCTTTTAGTATAAGTGGGAGATTGTTGGATTGTATACTAAAAGTCTAGCTTTTTGTATGAACAATATTGTAACAATTAATTTGAAATGAGAATCATATGATCAAATGATTGCATCTTATAATTTATTTATATGTTCGATTCAATAGTCCACTTACTTTATACTGTAGATAATATGTTGTGCGACAACACGCGGAAGATCATATTATCAGTTTCCTTATAAAGTATAAACTGATGCTCACAACCGAGATAGACGGGGACTCTCTATCGGGATGGTTGTAGTGTGGTTTGGTATTAGCTTGTCTTGGCTATAGAATCACATTAGTGCACTTATGTGTATTGAGTAGGACCGCTTGAGATCGTTCGACTTATACTGACTTATAGGAGAACTTGATCTCAGTTATTATGGAAGTTCGTGCCCTTAATCCCTATACAATAACCTCGACACGTAGGGCAGTATGTATTTCTTTGATTCATCAATGGGTGAGATTTACATGTAATTAAATCAACAAACTCGATGAGTTGGGAAGTAGTGTTGTCTCTATGGTGTGCTGTTGATTGTAGAAGGAATCCGTGTCCGTCATAGGTTGATGATGTCCCCTTGAGGAGCTCATAAGGATTATCATGTAAATCCTGCAGGTGGAATTTATTCCGGCATGATAATGAGGTTGAGTGGTACTACTCTTGGATGAGATATTAATTAATTGGGTTGTCAGTAACTTAATTAATTAATGGACATTGTATATCTTAAACATGGGGAGACTAATGGACTCATAATAAGAAGGAGCCCAAAACATAATTTTGGGATTGGTACGGTAGTGCAATAATAATATTTTAGTGAAATATATTATTATTATTGGACTTAAGTATAAGCTTTGGGCTAAGCTTGGATACTTAAGCCCAATGGAGGCCCTACCCAATTTCTCCTCCTGGTCCCTGCTGTAGCCCATGTATATAAGTCACCTCAGCTTATCTGGAACCCTAATCTAATCTAATTGATTATTCACGTGTGATGAGGGTTGAGAGCAGATTGAGGAGGTCTCGTAGATCGTCGCCCACACGACGTCGAGATCGGACTTGGGACATACAGCAGAAGATCAGAAGGTAGTTTGCTGCTGCTATCCGCGACCTTGCGAAATTTGTATAAATTCATACAGTGCTCAGAATTTAATGATCAATATACTAACGGAAAGCCGTCGAAGAGAGGATCGTCTGAACATAAAGATCACTTAATTCCAATATTAGACGAGGAAGTTATGGCCATTCTCGTGGGCCTGCGCAGGCTTCCTGCGAGAATCAATCTTCATCAACATACCTTGGTGAACGGTAATCGTTTCTATGATTTATTGCTTCCGCTGTGATAGAAATGCATGGTACGCTAATGGTTCACGTTAACCAAACGATCGAACGCCAATAATTTTGGCTCAAGAAACTCCTCAATCGGAGTTCAGATAAGGAAGATATGATCAAAATGGTGAAGTCGTGCAAGCTATGCCGGAAGAGCATGACTCGTAATTATCTTTGCATGACTCGTATCACACTCAAATGGGAGAATTTTCAGGAGTTCTATATATGGATAGAAATCCAAGGAAAATAGGATCACGTGAGAGCAAAAATTACCTCAATCGGAGTTAGAATGAAGAAGTTATGAGGGAAATTATGAGGTCGCGCAGGCTACCGACGGGTGGCACGACCCGTGCGGATGAGAGGCCCCGTGCGGTACGACATGGGTGGCACGACCCGCGCCATGGTCAGCACAACTCGTTCTAGGGCCAGCGTACCCAAATTATTATTTTCTCGGCCCGTTCGTGTTTTTGACGTGAAAAAATCCACTTTTGAGTCAGAATTCGAGATTTATCAGTCCTCAACGATAAAAGAAGCCCTTAGGGTGTTCCAAACCATAACTTTCCACGAAGGCCTTTGGACTACACAATCTTAACCCATCACCTTCTGTCATCAATCTTTATCGTTCACCAGCCTTTCACCTATCACACTCAATCACGGTGTTTGCTACTTGAGAAGGAGAACGAGAGAGGATCATCAAGACGTAAAGAGAAGACGGAGAATTATTCTAGAGAAGGGTTTTTTTCTTCTTTAATTTCTTATTGTTGATTTATAGACTCATGGGTAAGTTTCATTCCATAGACATGGGTGTTGCTTGTAACACCATTGGGCTAGTACTTTTCTGGATAGTTCTAGGTTATGAAGGTTTGAATTTCTTGAATTGATGACATTGGTTATGGATTTCTACAGTATATTTATTCCTTTATTAATGCTTTATTAAGACTTATATTTTTGTCTTATATTGTCCGTTCTCATTCATTATATGTCATTGTCTTATGCATATTTATGCTTGTTGCTTGTGCCATAAAGGGATTATATTTGTCTATCGATTATGGGTAAAGGGGAGCTAACCATATAACCTTTATTCATTAGAATAATTAATATTGGGCACTTAATATATCTATTAATTACCATTATAGAGAATTTGGTTTCTTAGATTGTTAGGTGGGAATCGAGGTTTAATTCTTAAGTACCTATAAAGGGAAGTCTAGTGCTCTAACCTTTAATAGAATTTTGCATGAAGTACCTAGAAAGAGAGTGGGAATTATTCTTCTGCATCTGAGGGTTTGAACCAAATTTATGTGTTAAGTTTACTTTAAAAGAGAGATTTAACATAGTTATGTGATTGCTTCCATAAAATCTGCAGGAATTCTAACCGATTGTCTAGTGATTTAATTTGACCAATTTAAACTGAATTTCCAAAAGCTATCTTGCTTTCTCTCTTGAAACACTTGCGATGTTTGTAGTTTTATTTTTATTTATTTTATTTAATATTTATTTTTCTGCATAATTAGTTTAATAATTTTCATAATCAGAAAATGTTACTTTATCTTAATTATTAGTGGTGCAAATTATATTTATGTGGTAATCTGTTTAGTTCAAATCCCTTGGGTTTGATATTTTAACCTGGTCACAAGCTAAAACTGCAATTGATTCCCTACACTTGGGGAAGCATAAAAATCGGCAATCAAGTTTTTTGCGCCGTTGCCTGGGATTAGATTGTTTAAATAGGAGACCACTAAATTATGTTATCACTTTTAATTAGAATTTTTTACTTTATTTTTATTTATTTATTTGAATATATTCTTACTCTGAGTTGTTTTTGAGGTACAAGAAATGGAATTCTATGGAAATCAGAATGTTATGGTTCCTCCTCCATATTAAATGGATGAGAGGTATTATGGTTATAATTTTCAAATGAATCAAGTTCCTTCTCAATACTACAATCAAGTCAGATATGAAGATAAATGGTCTTGTGCTTACAATCAAAATTCATATCAACCTCATTAAGAGAACACTTATTCTACTTCAATCAAAATTTCCCATGGATCTGAGAATTGGTTTGAAGAGATGAAGAAGCAACAAGAAGAGATGAAGAAGGAACAAGAAGAGAGACAAAAGATCTTGGATATGCTTATGCTCTATCTACATCAACAAGAGGAAATAGTAGAGGTTGAAAAAGGGTTTGAGAAAGAAACTGTTGTTCCATTGCGCAGTGGAATGCAGACTGAAGGTCCTAAGTTGTCATTTGAAGAGTATAAAAGCATTGACGTAGTAAAGGAAATTGCTAAGGAGAGCTTACCTATAATCCTATCTAAGGATCCATTAGAAACAAACCTAAACAAATTTCTTACTCTTCCTACCACTATTACTGATTATTTTTCTAATGAGTTTTCTCTTGAATTCCTTGAATGCTTACATGAATCAAATAATTGCAGGGATTTAAAAGGAGAAGAAGCAAGAGTTGAGGAACTAAAGTGGAAAGAGCGATTCCTTTCACTTGAGGAGGAAGTAACCGAGCACTTAAAAGAGAAAAAGGCAGAGAAAAAAGATAAAGAAGAAAAGCAAAGTCAAGAAGCAACCGAAGAGGATTTGAAGAATGAAATGAGCATTTCTAAACCTTTAAATTCTTTAAGTTGCATTGAATTTGATGATACCGTTTCTATTGACTTTGTTTTACCTAACAATTCTTCTCATATTCTTAGGGACAAGGAGTTAGGAGAGAAGTTGGGAATTTTTGCTAGAAGAAGGAATAAGTGGTGGAGTAAAATGGAGAGGTTGATGATGATGGCACTTGGATCATTTGGTTAACATGACCCGTTAGGGATTCATACATTTCTATCACAGCGGAAGTAATAAATCATAGAAACGATTACCGTTCACCAGGGTATGTTGATGAAGATTGATTCTCGCAGGCAGCCTGCGCAGTCCCACGAGAATGGCCATAACTTCCTCGTCTGATGTCGGAATTGAGTGATCTTTATGTTCAAACGATCCTCTCTTCGATGGCTTTCCGTCAGTATATTGATCATCAAATTCTGAGCAATTTACTATTTTATATAAATTTCGCAAGGCGGCAGACTGCAGCAGCAAACTACCTTCTGATCTTCTGCCGTATGTCCCAAGTCCGATCTCGACGTTGTGTGGGCGACGATCTATGAGACCTCCTCAATCTGCTCTCAACCCTCATCACACGTGAATAATCAGTTAGATTAGATTAGGGTTCCAGATAAGCTGAGGTGACTTATATACATGGGCTACAGCAGGGACCAGGAGGAGAAATTGGGTTGGGCCTCCATTGGGCTTAAGTATCCAAGCTTAGCCCAAAGCTTATACTTAAGTCCAATAATAATAATATATTCCACTAAAATATTATTATTGCACTACCGTACCAATCCCAAAATTACGTTTTGGGCTCCTTCTTATTATGAGCCCGTTAGTCTCCCCATGTTTAAGATATACAATGTCCATTAATTAATTATGTTACTGACAACTCAATTAATTAATATCTTATCCAAGAGTAGTACCACTCAACCTCATTATCATGCCGGAATAAATTCCACCTGCAGGGTTTACATGATAATCCTTATGAGCTCCTCAAGGGGACATCATCAACCTATGACGGACATGGATTCCTTCTACAATCAACAGCACACCATAGAAATAGAACTACTTCCCAACTCACTGAGTTTATTGATTTAATTACATGTAAATCTCACCCATTGATGAATCAAAGAAATACATACTGCCCTATGTGTCGAGGTTATTGTATATGTATTAAGAGCACGAACATCCATAATAACTGAGATCAAGTTCTCCTATAAGTCAGTATAAATCGAACGATCTCAAGCGGTCCTGCTCAATACACACAAGTGCACTAATGTGATTCTATAGCCAAGACAAGCTAATACCAAACCACACTACAACCATCCCGATAGAGAGTCCCCGTCTATCTCGGTTGTGAGCATCAGTTTATACTTTATAAGGAAACCGATAATATGATCTTCCGCGTGTTGTCGCACAACATATTATCTACAGTATAAAGTAAGTGGACTATTGCATCGAACATATAAATAAATTATAAGATGCAATCATTTGATCATATGATTCTCATTTCTAATTAATTATTATAACATTGTTCATACAAAAAGCTAGACTTTTAGTATATAATCCAACAATCTCCCACTTATACTAAAAGACTATGCTGTCATGTCTTCCGCCATACATCTGATTCCCACTCCCACTACACGACCATTAAAAGCTCTCGCCTTAATATCCTTGTAAATGGATTTACTAGGTCATCATCCGATGCAATCTAGGCGACAACAACCTTCCCCTCATCATACGATTTCTCGTAACAGGTGGTACTTGCAGTCCATGTGTTTAATTGCCTTATGGGCTCGTGATTCCTTCAAGTTTGCAACTGCACCAATATCATCAATATAAATTGTGATTTTCTTGGGCAAACTTAGAAACACTTCGAAGTCCATCTTGAAGTTTCTAGCGTCATACAGATACTTTGGCTGCCTCATAGGCTCCAATTTATTATCTTTCCATGATGGAGTCCGGAGTCTGAAATATATTTCTATATAACACTCCTCAACATTATGACTCAACTTCCTAAAATTAAACGCATAACCTTTGAGGTGGATTTACTGCCGTCCCTATCTGATTTGAAAAATCTGAATCTATGTAACCCATAAGAATCAGTGAATCTGTTCGGTAAGCCCACATATAGTTTCTAGTCCTTTTCAGGTACATAAGTATATGTCTTACCACAGTTCAACATTCTTATTTTGGGTTACCTTGATACCCACTGTTCATGCCATCGGCAAAACAGATATCCAATCTCGTGCATAGCATTCATTAGATTAAGCTTCCTCATTTGCCGAAGCATAAGGAACCGCTTTCATCTTCTTTATCTACTTATGTGTCACAAGACACATTCACTTAGATAAATTCACATGCTAAACGAGTAAGGATCGTATCATTATATGAAACTTGAGATAAGCATAACATCCTTTCTTGTGATCCGTATTACCGTGATCAAAAGGATATTTTTGCTCTTCTTAAGTCCTTCATCTCATACCGCTTTATCAACCATACCCATACGCCCGAAAATACTCTTTCATTGTCTCCAATGAGCAAGATACTATCTATGTATAGTACAAGAAATACCACCACATTTCCATCACTCTTTTCAATACACAAGACCCATCCGATCATTGATTAGATCCATGTCACTGGATTACCTCATCAAAATGGATGTTTCATGATCTTGAAGCTTGCTTTAGTCCATGAATGAACACTTTTAAGCTTATTATCACAATGCTCTTAGCTTTTTGCAATGAATCACTTTGGTTGCTTCACATAGATATTTCCCTTAAGACTTCCAATCAGGAAAGCTGTCTCGACATCTATTTGCTATCCCTCATATTTCATATGAGTAGCAACAAATAAAAGAGTCCGGATCAACTTAGGCATAGCTACCGGCGAACAGGTTTTCTCATAATCGAACCCTTTCTTTCTGAGTATACCTTTTCGCAACAAGCTTGCTTTCAAGGTTTTCACCATATTCTATGATCCTATTTTATTCTTGCATGCCCGCTTCCAATGACTTTTACGCCATTTAGCGGTTCAACAAGCATCCAGACCTAATTTAAAATCCATTGATTCTATTTTAATATTCATTGCACTTTGCTAGGATTTGGCATTTCTAACTTATAGTGCTTCGTCGTATCCATGGGTCCATTTCATATTTGCTAGGGACCAAGTCTCACGACTTTCCCAAAACATGTATCTTACAGGTTGTCGAAGAACCCTCCCACTACGACAAGGCACTACATGCAGTTGTCTATCAGACGTGACACGCGTTGCAGTTTACCTTGTGGTATATCCTCTTGTACACTTGGTACTTATACTTTGTGTTTTTCCCTATCACTTCCTTTAGAACAATTTATACATGGGTTTATAATTTAATACATAGTCTCTTTCCAAAAATCTAGTGTTTGTGTTAACAATCACCCTTCGATCTTTTGGACTAAATAAATCACCCTTCATTTTTCTAGGATATCCCACAAACAGACAAACATTCATACGAATTACTGTTTCTAGGGCATACCCATAAAATGAATTTAGTAATTCCAAATAATTCATCATCCATCTAATCATTTCCATAAGAGTACTACACCTTCTATCCGCCACACCATTCAGCTGGGGTATGCCCGGTGTAAACAATTTGAGATTTAATCTCAACCTCTGATTAATAACTCTTAATTATCCTAAGAGGTTCTCGCCATACGATTAATCCGTAATGACTTGATATATTTTCCATGACGCTTCACTGTACCAGTCTTGTAATTCTTGAATTAATCAAAGAACTTAGACATGCAGTGCATCAAATAAATATATCGGTATCTAGAATAATCATCGATTGACGAATATTCATATCCACCTCTCATCCGGACAATCTTAGGACCACATAAATCATAATGAACTAATTCCAACATATATATCTTTGGTTCTGCGCCCCATTTGCCTTGAAAAAGCAATTAGTCATTTTTTACTCCCAAGCAAGACTCGAAAGTCAGATAGTTTTCACTTCAGATAAACCTAAGGGTCTATCGGCTATCAACTTTTGAATCCTACTCAAGTAAAATGATCTAGTCTTAGATGCCAAATATATGTTTAGTTCATATCCAAAGGTATCTTTCTCTTACTAATATTAGAAGATTCATTATTAATTACTATTTGTTGCATCTGTGGAATATACATGATTTAAGAGTATACAAATTGTTCACCAACGTACAATAACAGATTACAACTCTATCCTTCATTATAATGACCATGTCATTTAAATGAAATGGAGTATCCATCTATTAATGCATAGAAACTGAAGTCAAATTCTTTCTATGAAAACGTACGTAAAACAATTTCTCATAATCAAACGTCTACTCATATCATTAGATAAATAGACAACTCCCACTGCAATAGCCACTACTCTTGTAGTTTTACCCATGTCATAACAATCTTATCTTCACTTAGTAATAAACATTTAGTGATTCCAGTATCTACACACTTCGTGTTAGTAAATGACATCACTAATCATGTTTTAAACAACTAGTGAATAAGATATAAAACTTGTTCACATTATGATGAAAATGGCTTTCCTTTGCCACATGTTTTGCCAGAAGTTTTCCACCCTATACATCCTATTGTAATTCAGGTGGAACTTACTCAAAAACATCTAGGCAATTCACGAAGAATTAAATTGATCTAGGTTTCCCTTCAATTTATACTCCATGATTTCCCAATTCATTCATCAAATTAAATCATGATCTTCTGCCTTTTAACTTACTCAAGTATCCGAAGAGTTACATGAGACCATCATATTTCTATGAACCTCTCATCTCTTCACTAGAGACTTTAATAGGTATCATGAGACGTCTCTTGTGAGAACACACATGTATTTTCTTAAGCAGTAAAATTCAAAACCAAGATTCTTTTCTAATCATCTAATTTGGACAAGTAAATATAATTTCTTTTAGTTAATAATATGTGAGATAAAACCATTTGAAAATCAGAGAATCATAAATTAATTTACCGATCAAAACTTCGAATTTTATCCTTTTATATTGATTCCCCCAAAACAATATAAAAATAAAATTCACCGACATCTCAAGCACCGTGAGTCTGCAAGCTACGTTAGTGTGGACGTTTACAAACCCGAACATTTACAAGAGAAGGTTTTACCCATTAATTTCATTTGTCAACCTAACTTTATGACAAAATAATTAATAGTCGGTTCCTCTTTAGCCATGCAAATAATAGCAGTGACTCCGTTGGGGAGGATACTAATTATTTACACATAAGTGTACACCATTATTTGATCTCAAGTCCACTGCGCGAGCTTGTGTGCCTTACAGTTGGAGAAGTACACACGCGCTCGGATAGCTTCCTACAATCATCAATTATAAGTTTGTACCAGTGAGCCCCACATAAACTCATCCGTTAGGGAGGAAGGCCTATTGCCAACACGCAAGTTCATGTGCCACATTACAAACAATAATTATGTAATGAAGTCTGTACCAGTGATCCGTGAATAAACTCATCCGTTAGGGAGGAAGGTCTATTGCCAACACGCAAGTTTACTCACATCACTTACAAACCAATAATGGAGGCAGCGGGAATTTTTACCAATCCCCTCTCCCACTTAGTTATTTAAGACCGAGGCTTTTTACATGCATATAATATTTCAGAATAAAATATGCAACCTAGCATGCTCATACTTCCAAATATATAACAATAATTGACCAATAAAACAATTATAGCAGTTATATATAAGGAAATAAATTGCCAAAAATAAGTTGACTTGATCAACACTCCAACATACATGCATATAATATACCAAATATAATACGCAATCTAGCATGCTTCTATTTAAAGCAATAAATCATAGAGAATCATGCATACATATATAACAATAATCAATTAATAAATCAATTATAACAGTTATATAACAGCGAATTTGATTGTTCGCCACCAATCACGAATGCGGACAACTGCGATGGCGATCGATCTCCCAGCAGCCTGCTCCACCACTCTAGCACCCTGCCCGATCATATTGTGAAGACTCACGCAGAACCTGATGCAGACCAGTCGAACTTGATGCAAACCCGCTCGAACCTGGTGCAGAGTCGATCGAACCTGATGCAGACCAATCGAACCTGATGTGAATCCGCTCGAACCTGGTGCATCATTGATCGAACCTGATGCAGACCAATCGAACCTGATGCAAATCTTCTCGAACCTGGTACAGCATCGATCGAACCTGATGTAGACCAACCGAACCTGATGCAAATCCGCTCGAACTGTCGCTCGTCCAAGGGCCTACTTTCACGGAATCAAGTTCAGCCCAACGCTCAACATCAAACTACACCAACTGTCGTTCAGGGTTCGCAACTGTAGGAACTGGGAATCCAATCTTCACTGTCCAAAATCTACGCCTGTGGGTTTTGAACATACTGTCCAAATTACAGGTCGATCCAACGGTTAGATTGTGAGAAATAGCTCTTTTCCCTCGACTGCGCAGAACAGAATTGCCCAAAAAACTGCTTCTGTTTTCGGCGTATTCCCGACTACGGAAAGCTCAAAATATGATCTTAACCGTTCAGAATGTACATACACAAAATCCAAACGTGCTGACCAAAACTCAACCTGATCCGACGGTTGAAACTCCGGTTATAGCCTCTGCAATATCACTGCGCTGGATTTTCTCTCAATTTCTTTCTTCCATGTGAAATTGACGAACAGTTTTCGTCGAATCCTCTCACACACAACCATCAACGAACAGATATGATATAGGGTATATTTCACATAGGGATATTCATGGTTTGCGCAGTAAAACCAAAACCCTAAACATGTGATCCTAATTTCGAAAAATTAATCACATAAACCCTAGCCTAACGTGTCACGCTTCACCACGAAACCGAAGCTCTGATACCAATTGATGGCGCTCGATCATTTGGTTAACGTGACCCGTTAGAATATCATACTTTTCTATCACAGCGGAAGTAATAAATCATAGAAACGATTACCGTTCACCAAGGTATGTTGATGAAGATTGATTCTCGCAGGCAGCCTGCGCAGTCTCACGAGAATGGCCATAACTTCCTCGTCTGATGTTGGAATTGAGTGATCATTGCGTTCAGACGATCCTCTCTTCGACGGCTTTCCGTTAGTATATTAATCATCAAATTCTGAGCACTTTACTATTTTATATAAATTTTGCAAGGCGGCAGACAGCAGCAGCAAACTACCTTCTGATCTTCTACCGTATGTCCCAAGTCCGATCTCGACGTTGTGTGTGTTAGCAATTGGATCATGTGATTCAACGTGATCCATTAAGGAATTCAGACAAACAAATCAGCGGAAGCAAAAATAATGTTTACCGTACTTCTGGGTTGATGTAGAGGATGAACCGTTGCAGAGAACCACCTCTCAATCTTCTGCTGTATGTCCCAAGTCGAATCCTGCTGTTGTGTGGGCAACAATCCGCAGGATTCTCTCAATCTGCTCCTGTTCTTTCTAACTGTCAAATGAGGCACTGACTTAGGGTTAACAGGAGCTGAGATGACTTATATAGTTAGGCTACAGCAGGGACCAGGAGGAGAAATTGGGCTGGGCCTCAATTGAATTTAATTAACCAAGCTTAGCCCAAAGCTTCTAATTAAATCCAATAATAATAATATAGTCCACTAAAATATTATTACTGCACTACCCGTCCAATCCCAAAATTATGTTCTGGGCTCCTTCTTATTATAAGTCCGACAGTCTCCCCATGTTTAAGATATACAATGTCCATTAATTAATTAAGTTACTGACAACTCAAATTAATTAATATCTCATCCGAGAGTAGTACCACTCAACCTTTTTATCATGCCGAAAATTAATCCACTTGCAAGATTTACATGATAAACCTTATGAGCTCCTCAAGGGGACATCATCAACCTATGTAGGACATGGATTCCTTCTACAATCAACAGCACACCATAGAGACAGCACTACTTCCCAACTCACCGAGTTTGTTGATTTAATACTTATAAATCTCACCCATTGATGAATCAAAGAAATACATACTGCCCTACGTGTCGAGGTTATTGTATAGGGATTAAGAGCACGAACTTCCATAATAACAGAGATCAAGTTCTTCTATAAGTCAGTATAAGTCGAACGATCTCAGGCGGTCCTGCTCAATACACACAAGTGCACTAATGTGATTCTATAGCCAAGACAAGCTAATACCAAACCACACTACAACCATACCGATAGAGAGTCCTCGTCTATCTCAGTTGTGAGCATCTGTTTATACTTTATAAGAAAACCGATAATATGATCTTCCGCGTGTTGTCGCACAACATATTATCTACAGTATAAAGTAAGTGGACTATTGCATCATGCATATAAATAAATTGTAAGATGCAATCATTTGATCAATGATTCTCATTTCAAATATTGTTATGACAATGTTCATACTAAAGCTAGACTTTTAGTATACAATCCAACAATCTCCCACTTATACTAAAAGACTATGCTGTCATGTCTTCTGCCATACATCTGATTCCTACTCCCACTACATGACCATTAAAAGCTCTCGCCTTAAGGTCCTTATAAATGGATTACTAGGTCATCATCCGATCCAATCTAGGCGACAAAAACCTTCCCCTCATCATATGATTTCTCGTAACAGGTGGTACTCGCGCTCCATGTGTTTAATTGTCTTATGGACTTGTGATTTCTTCAAGTTTGCAACTGCACCAATATCATCAATGTAAATTGTGATTACCTTGGGCAAACTTAGAAACACTTCAAAGTCCATCATGAAGTCTCTAGAGTCATATAGATACTTTGGCTGCCTCATAGGCTCCAATTTATCATCTTTCTATGATGGAGTCCGGAGTTTGAAATATATTTCTATGCCAAAACTGTGGAAAGACAACGGAGAATCCCCGTTGTCGTAGCCCCTGCAGCTCCGTTGTTAACCCGGGAGTTGTTAAAAGTCTGGACTTTTAACAACGGTGAAATACCCATTGTCGTAGGGCATTTTTAACAACGGATTATCCCCGTTGTTGTTGCTAATAAAATCCGTTGTCAATCCGGGAGTTGTTAAAGGTACCTACCCTTTAACAACGGTTTTTGACCCATCGTCGTATGTCATCTTTAACAACGGGGAATTCCCGTTGTCATTAATTGGATCCCCGTTGTTGTAGATGAATTTAACAACGGGGATTACCCGTTGTTGTACCTCAAAATCTCCATTGTCAATCCGGGAGTTGTTAAAGGTACCTACCCTTTAACAACGGTTTTTGACCCGTCGTCGTATGTCAGCTTTAACAATGGGGAATCCCCGTTGTCATTAATTGAATCCCCGTTGTTGTAGATGAATTTAACAACGGGGATTACCCGTTGTTGTACCTCAAAATATCCGTTGTTAATCCGGGAGTTGTTAAAAATGTCATTCTTTTAACAACGGCATTTTCCCCGTTGTTGTAAGTACTCTTTAACAACGGTGAATCACCGTTGTTGTTAGTTTTATCCCCGTTGTTGTAGATTAATTTAACAATGCAGATTAACCGTTGTTGTAGCTCGAAATCTCCGTTCTTAATCCAGGAGTTGTTAAAGGGTCTTACTTTTAACAACGGAATTTTGCCCGTTGTCATAAATTCTATTTAACAACAGTTTATCACCGTTGTTGTTAGTTTTATCCCCGTTGTTGTAGATTAATTTTAAAAATATTGTTCTTTTTAACAACGGGCAATCCCCGTTGTCATAGCTCTCTTTGACAACGGTTTATGCCCGTTGTCATATGCTATATCCCCGTTGTTATTATCAAAATTTTAACCTGTTTAGTAATTAAAATAGTCATAATTCCTGATCTTCAATACAACATAACTAATTCAATTACATCAATGCATTCGAAAGTAATTGAACTCCAAATACAAAAACCAACATCAATACGTTCGAATATAACATCCCAACATCTCTCTAACCAATACAATTCACCAACAACAATTAAAATACTTCATAATGTATCCATGATCGACAAATACCGTCTTCCCATAAACATAAACAACAAAGCGTTCATCATGTTTTCCTTTCCCTTAGACACACTTTAGTCTTTTCGTAAGGCTGGTAAAGAAGACATAAGCTAAGGTTAGCACAATCGTATAAGTTATTATTCTCATTACAAGATATATTACAATGTTTACCTCTTCCTAGACGAGTCGTTGACATGTGATGTTGGATGCATGAAGCCCACTCTTTTCGCACTTCATCGATATCCATTTCGCTGTAATTTTTTCCAATGAACTATGGGGCACAAAATTGATCAAAGAACTTAGACATGCAGTGCATCATATAAATATATTGGTTTCCAGAATAATCTTCGAATATTCATAACCACCTCTCGCCTGGATAATTTTAAGTTCGCTTGAATCAGAATGAACTAATTCCAACATATATATCTTTGGCTCTACACCCCACAGCCTTGAAAAGGCAGTTAATCATTTTTACTTCCAAGAAAGACTCGCAAGTCCGATAGTTTCCACTTCAGATAAACCTTACGGTCTATCGGCTATCAACTTTTGAATCATACTCAAGTAAAATGAATTAATCTTAGACGCCAAATGTATGTTTAGTTCATTTTCGAAGGTTCCTTTCTCTTACTAATATTAGAAGATGCATTATTAATTACTATTTATTGCATCTGTGGGAAGTACATGATTCAAGAGTTCACATATTATCCACCAACGTACTTTAACGGATTATAGCATCATTCCTCATTACTATGACCATGTCATTTAAATGAAATGAAGTATCCATCCGTTAATGCATAGAAACTGAAATTAAATTCTTTCTATGAAACGTACGTAAAGACAATTTCTCATAATCAATCGTTTATTCTTATCATGAGATAAATAAACAACTCCCACTGCAATAGCAACTACCTTTGTAGTTTTACCCATGTTATTAACAATCTTATCCTTACTCAGTGATAAACATTTAGTGATTCCAGCATCTACATACTTCGTATCAGTAGATGCCATCACTAATCATGTTCAAACCATCACTAATCATCTTCCGCGTGTTGTCGCACAACATATTATCTACAGTATAAAGTAAGTGGACTATTGCATCATGCATATAAATAAATTGTAAGATGCAATCATTTGATCAATGATTCTCATTTCAAATATTGTTATGACAATGTTCATACTAAAGCTAGACTTTTAGTATACAATCCAACAGTGTGAGCGACGATCTATGAGTCCTCCTCAATCTGCTCTCAACCCTCATCACACGTGAATAATCAGTTAGATTAGATTAGGGTTCCAGATAAGTTGAGGTGACTTATATACATGGGCTACAGCAGGGACCAGGAGGAGAAATTGGGTTGGGCCTCCATTGGGCTTAAGTATCCAAGCTTAGCCCAAAGCTTATATTTAAGTCCAATAATAATAATATATTCCACTAAAATATTATTATTGCACTACCGTACCAATCCCAAAATTACGTTTTGGGCTCCTTCTTATTATGAGCTCGTTAGTCTCTCCATGTTTAAGATATACAATGTCCATTAATTAATTATGTTACTGACAACTCAATTAATTAATATCTTATCCAAGAGTAGTACCACTCAACCTCATTATCATGCAGGAATAAATTCCACCTGCAGGGTTTACATGATAATCCTTATGAGCTCCTCAAAGGGACATCATCAACCTATGACGGACATGGATTCTTTCTACAATCAACAGCACACCATAAAAATAGCACTACTTCCCAACTCACCGAGTTTATTGATTTAATTACATGTAAATCTCACCCATTGATGAATAAAAGAAATACATACTGCCCTATGTGTCGAGGTTATTGTATAGGGATTAAGAGCACGAACATCCATAATAACTGAGATCAAGTTCTCCTATAAGTCAGTATAAATCGAACGATCTCAAGCGGTCCTGCTCAATATACATAAGTGCACTAATGTGATTCTATAGCCAAGACAAGCTAATACCAAACCACACTACAACCATCCCGATAGAGAGTCCCCGTCTATCTCGGTTGTGAGCATCTGTTTATACTTTATAAGGAAACCGATAATATGATCTTTCTCGTGTTGTCGCACAACATATTATCTACAGTATAAAGTAAGTGGACTATTGCATCGAACATATAAATAAATTATAAGATGCAATAATTTGATCATATGATTCTCATTTCAAATTAATTATTTTAACATTGTTTACAAAAAGCTAGACTTTTAGTATACAATCCAACAGATGAGATGTGATCAAAATATAGTTGGCAAAGTAAAGATAAATTTTAAGAATGCCAACGAGACCATCCCTTGAAACAAGTACATGATTGATGAAGAAGCACAAAGATTAGAGTACGATGGCAAGGATTAAAGATATCCATGGCCATTCCGATGAGCCTATTGATTTTCGTCGAGCTCATCGACGTTAAAAAAGAGCGCATAGTAGGAGGCAACACATCATTTATTTTGTTTGTTGTGTCTTGTGTTAGGTGATTTATACTCCAGGTGCGTACTTACACTTAAGGTAATTACATCCTTTGAAACTTAGATTCAACTCACGTTTTCATCTAAGTTTGGGAGTGTGATGTTCTTCCCTTGTTCCATCCGTACCTTGGTATGTTCACTCTGTGTGTGATGCTTGGAAGTCGATTTTTTTTAGATTTTTTGGAATTTATTTCGATCTTTCAATTTTTTTGTGACTTTCCACGTATCTTGTGTGTCTTGTGTGTTTCTTAGATGTGGTTAATTTTTTGGTTGAATCTTTGAGTTTCTCCTATGATTTTACTAATGAGTTCTGATTGGTGATGAGATTTGTTAGAGCTTTAATGATTCTGAAGGATGTCGGAGTAGAAGAGAAATGAGTTCTATTTGAGGCCTACGCCTGACCGAGTTGGATAATTCAAGGAACTCTCAAGAGGTGGAAGAGATAAATCAGGTGACTTCGTTTCCCTATTTTAATTTTTATGTGATATTGTGTTGATTATTGAGTAGTTGAGGTATTAAAATTTGAGTTTCTGGTTGTTTGCTTAAGTTGATTTATTTGTTAGATTTCTACTAGAAATTCATATGCTCTTGAAATTGATTAAGGAAGTGTACTTAAGTTATATTGTGATATGAAGTTCTATGTGTACTTGTGAGATATTGCTTACCATGAAGAGTGCTCTATTAATTGTAAAAACCATGTGAGATTTTGAGCCTTTAGATCATGTACATAAATACATGATATTTCTTTCTGGTGAGTGTCGTTCTTGTGTGTGTATTCTAGAACTTGCATCTTGTCTTGCTTGAGACTACATTTATGTTAGATGATGGGAGATGATTTAAGGTCATCCTTGAATTTATGAGTCACTTAGCCAAATACTCCCTCCGTCCACTGTCAATCTATCCATTTTCCTTTTTGGACTATGGGACCCACACCCTCTACTAATACAAATAAAATATGGGATCCACACCCTCCACTAATACAACTATCTACTACATATAAAATAATAATACTCCTTAATCCATGTGCAAAAAGCAAATGGATACATTAAGGATGTACAGAGGGAGTAATTCTCTACCATATGATTGTTTATCTGTAGTTAGACCCGTTGAGCCTTAAAACCTCATTCTTTGGTAACCTACGCGAAATAACCACTTTGAATATCTTCATGATTTTTTTGAGCCTTGATTGTTCGTCATGAGGATAATTAATGGCTTTTCAATGTGTGTTGATGGGGCTTGATAACAGCTTGGGGAGGAATTAAATTGGTGTTGTAACAGTGATTGAGCATGAAAATGCATCTAAAAGGGGAATCATGGAGTAGTGCTTAAATTTAGTACTCCATTGAATCAAATACCCTAGGGTAGTGCCCGAAACTGATACCCTATGTAGGATGTGTGAGGTAGTGCCAGAAACTGGTACCTCTAGAAAAGAAGAAAAAAAGGAAAAAAAGTATATGTTGTGCGTGAAAGAAAAAAATTGAAGAGTTAAGGAGGATGATGTGCTTAATTGAAGTGAGTAAGAGGAATGAAGATCATGATAGGCGTGTTTGATTGATCCGAGTTCTGAGTCACTTATCCATATATTTTCTACTTTAACCAAAAAGCCAATATTACATCAAATAAAAGTCCTTTTTGATCCCATTGTCGAATCATACTTTTAGTGGTGGAGAGTTTGAGACATTTGGCAAGCTTATGGTTATGCATGCACTTGAATTGAGTTTGAGCATAAACACTTAAGTGCGAGTGATATATATACTGTTGGCATTCGATCGTTTGGCTAATGTGACCTGTTAGGATACCATGCATTTCTATCACAGCGGAAGCAATAAATCATAGAAACGATTACCGTTCACCAAGGTATGTTGATGAAGATTGATTCTCGCAGGCAGCCTGCGCAGTCCCACGAGAATGGACATAACTTCCTCGTCTGATGTTGGAATTGAATGATCTTTGCGTTCAGACAATCCTCTCTTCAACGGCTTTCCGTCAGTATATTGAGCATCAAATTCTGAGTATTGTACAAATTTATACAAATTTCGCAATGTCGCGGACAGCAGCAGCAAACTACCTTCTGATCTTCTGTTGTATGTCCCAAGTCCGATCTCGACGTCGTGTGGGCAACGATCTACGAGACCTCCTCAATCTGCTCTCAACCCTCATCATACGTGAATAATCAATTAGATTAGATTAGGGTTCCAGATAAGTTGAGGTGACTTATATACATGGGCTACAGCAGGGACCAGGAGGAGAAATTGGGTTAGGCCTCCATTGGGCTTAAGTATCCAATCTTAGCCCAAAGCTTATACTTAAGTCCAATAATAATAATATATTCCACTAAAATATTATTATTGCACTACCGTACCAATCCCAAAATTACGTTTTGGGCTCCTTCTTATTATGAGCCCGTCAGTCTTCCCATGTTTAAGATATACAATGTCCATTAATTAATTTAAGTTACTGACAACTCAATTAATTAATATCTCATCCAAGAGTAGTACCACTCAACCTCATTATCATGTTGGAATAAATTCCACCTGCAGGGTTTACATGATAATCCTTATGAGCTCCTCAAGGGGACATCATCAACCTATGACGGACGCGGATTCCTTCTACAATCAACAGCACACCATAGAGACAATACTATTTCCCAACTCATCGAGTTTGTTGATTTAATTACATGTAAATCTCACCCATTGATGAATCAAAAAAATACATACTGCCCTACGTGTCGAGGTTATTGTATAGGGATTAAGAGCACGAACTTCCATAATAACTGAGATCAAGTTCTCCTATAAGTCAGTATAAGTCGAACGATCTCAAGCGGTCCTGCTCAATACACACAAGTGCACTAATGTGATTCTATAGCCAAGACAAGCTAATACCAAACCACACTACAACCATCCCGATAGAGAGTCCCCGTCTATCTCGGTTGTGAGCATCAGTTTATACTTTATAAGGAAACCGATAATATGATCTTCCGCGTGTTGTCGCACAACATATTATCTACAGTATAAAGTAAGTGGACTATTGCATCGAACATATAAATAAATTATAAGATGCAATCATTTGATCATATGATTCTCATTTCAAATTAATTGTTATAACATTGTTCATACAAAAAGCTAGACTTTTAGTATACAATCCAACAATCTCCCACTTATACTAAAAGACTATGCTGTCATGTCTTCTGCCATACATCTGATTTCCACTCCCACTACACGACCATCAAAAGCTCTCGCCTTAAGGTCCTTGTAAATGGATTTACTAGGTCATGATCCGATGCAATCTAGGCGACAACAACCTTCCCCTCATCATACGATTTCTCGTAATAGGTGGTACTTGCACTCCATGTGTTTAATTGCCTTATGGGCTCGTGATTCCTTTAAGTTTGCAACTGCACCAATATCATCAATATAAATTGTGATATCCTTGGGCAAACTTAGAAACACTTCGAAGTCCATCTTGAAGTTTCTAGAGTCATATAGATACTTTGGCTGCCTCATAGGCTCCAATTTATCATCTTTCCATGATGGAGTCCGGAGTCTGAAATATATTTCTATATAACACTCCTCCACATTATGACTCAACTTCCTAAAATTAAACGCATAACCTTTGAGGTAGATTTACTGTCGTCCCTATCTGATTTGAAAAATCTGAATCTATGTAACCCATAAGAATCAGTGAATCTGTTCGGTAAGCCCACATATAGTTTCTAGTCCTTTTCAGGTACATAAGTATATGTCTTACCACAGTTCATCATTCTTGTTCCGGGTTACGTTGATACCCACTGTTCATGCCATCGGCAAAACAGATATCCAATCTCGTGCATAGCATTCCTTAGGTTAAGCTTCCTCATTTGCCGAAGCATAAGGAACCACTTTCATCTTCTTTATCTACTTTTATGTCACAAGACACATTCACTTAGATAAATTCACATGCTAAACGAGTAAGGATCGTATCATTATATGAAACTTGAGATAAGCATAATATCCTTTCTTATGATCCGTATTACCGTGATCAAAAGGATATTTTTGCTCTTCTTAAGTCCTTCATCTCATACCGCTTTATCAACCATACCCATACGCCCGACAATACTCTTTCATTGTCTCCAATGAGCAAGATACTATCTACGTATAGTACAAGAAATACCACCACGTTTCCATCACTCTTTTCAATACACAAGACCCATCCGATCATTGATTAGATCCATGTCACTGGATTACCTCATCAAAACGGATGTTTCATGATCTTGAAGCTTGTTTTAGTCCATTAATGGACACTTTTAAGCTCACTATCACAATGCTCTTAGCTCTTTGCAATGAATCACTTTGGTTGTTTCACATAGATGTTTCCCTTAAGACTTCCAATCAGGAAGCTGTCTCGACATCTATTTGCTATCCCTCATATTTCATATGAGTAGCAACAAATAAAAGAGTCCGGATCAACTTAGGCATAGCTACCGGTGAACAGGTTTTCTCATAATCGAACCCTTTCTTTCTGAGTATACCTTTTCGCAACAAGCTTGCTTCCAAGGTTTTCACCTTATTCTATGATCCTCTTTTATTCTTGCATGCCCGCTTCCAATGGCTTTTACGCCATTTAGCGATTCAACAAGCATCCAGACCTAATTTAAAATCCATCGATTCTATTTTAATATTCATTGCACTTACTAAGATTCCGCATTTTAATTTTGTAGTGCAACGTCGTATCCTTGGGATAATACCATGTTTACTAGGGATCTAGTCTTACGACTTTCCCAAAACATGTATCTCATGGGTTGTCGAATAACCCTCCCACTGCGACAAGACACTACATGTAATTGTGTATCAGACGTGACTTGCGTTGCAGTTTACCTTGTGGTATATCCTCTTGTACAATTGGTACTTATACTTTGTGTTTTTCCCTCTCACTTCCTTTAGAACAATTTATACATGGGTTTATGATTTAATACATAGTCTTTTTTCAAAAATCTAGTGTTTGTGTTAACAATCACCCTTCGATCTTTTGGACTAAATAAATCACCCTTCATTTTTCTAGGATATCCCACAAACAGACAAACATTCATACGAATTACTGTTTCTAGGGCATACCCATAAAATGAATTTAGTAATTCCAAATAATTCATCATCCATCTAATCATTTCCATAAGAGTGCTACACCTTCTATCCGCCACACCATTCAGCTGGGGTATGCCCGGTGTAAACAATTTGAGATTTAATTTCAACCTCTTATTAATAGCTCCTAACTATCCTAAGAGGTACTCGTAATGACTATTAAATCGTCATTACTTGATATATTTTCCATGACGCTTCACTGTACTAGCCTTGCAATTCTTGAATTAATCAAAGAATTTAGACATGCAGTGCATCAAATAAATATATCGGTATCTAGAATAATCTTCGATTATTCATAACCACCTCTCGCCTAGATAATATTAGGCCCGCTTGAATCAGAATGAACCAATTCCAACATATATATCTTTGGCTCTACACCCCTTTACCTTGAAAAGGTAATTAATCATTTTTACTTCCAAGTAAGACTCGCAAGTCCGATAGTTTCCACTTCAGATAAACCTTACGGTCCATCTGCTATCAACTTTTGAGTCCTACTCAAGTAAAATGATCTAGTCTTAGACGCCAAATTCATGTTTAGTTCATCTCCGAAGGTTACTTTCTCTTACTAAGATCAGAAGATGCATTATTAATTACTATTTGTTGCATCTGTGGAATATACATGATTTAAGAGTATACAAATTGTCCATCAACGTACCATAACAGATTACAACTCTATCCTTCATTATAATGACCATGTCATTTAAATGAAATGGAGTATCCATCTATTAATGCATAGAAACCGAAATCAAATTCTTTCTATGAAAACGTAAGTAAAGACAATTTTACAAAATCAAACGTTTATTCATATCGTAAGATAAATAAACAACTCCCACTGCAATAGCCACTAGTCTTGTAGTTTTACCCATGTCATAACAATCTTATCCTCACCTAGTAATGAACATTCAGTGATTCCAGTATCTACACACTTCGTGTCAGTAGATGCCATCACTAATCATGTTTAAACAACTAGTAAGTAAGATTCTATCCTTGTTCACTCCTTTTATGAAATTGAATTTCCTTTAACACATGTTTTGTTAGAAGTTTCCCACCATATACAACCTCTTGTAATTCATGAGAAACTTACTCAAAACATCTAGGCAATTATAAAGAATAAAATTGACTTAGGTTTTCCCTTCAACTTCTATTCCATGTATTTCCAATTCATTCATCAAATTCAATCATGACCTACCGCCTTTTAAATTACTCAAGTATGCGAAGAGTTACATGAGACCATCATATTTCTATGAACCTCTCATCTCTTCACTAGAGACTTTAATAGGCATCATGAGACGTCCTTTGTGAGAATACACATGTATTTTCTTAAGCAGTAAAATTTAAAACCAAGATTCTTTTCTAATCATCTAATTTGGACAAGTAAATATAATTTCTTTTAGTTAATAATTAGTGAGATAAAACCATTTGAAAATCAGAGAATCACAAATAAATATACTAATTAAAATTTTGAATTTTATACTTTTATATTGATTCCCTCAAAACAATATAAAAATAAAATTCACCGACATCTCAAGCACCGTGAGTCTGCAAGCCACGATAGTGTGGACGTTTACAAACCCGAACATTTACAAGAGAAGGTTTTACCCATTAATTTCATTTGTCAACCTAACTTTATGACAAAATAATTAATAGTCGGTTCCTCTTTAGCCATGCAAATAAAAGCAGTGACTCCAATGGGGAGGATACTTGATTAGCCATAATATAGTGGGCATGACCAATTAAAGAAATTATCGAACCACAGGGAGGAAGGTACTAGAGTTTAAGCGATCTCAAGTTTATCGTGATTTTATAAGGATGACGGAAGCGAGGATAGGAGCAAATGAATGCAATTATGCTAAAGCAAGAAATAAAGATAAAATGAATGCAAAGATAAAAGGGTTCCAAATGATGCAAGGATGAGATTAACAACAATCATGGCATAGATAATTAAGTAATCATGCAATTAATTCTAATCTCTCATGGACAAGGTATAGAAACGATCACTAATTCCACCTAAACTCTCTCTCGAGATGGATAGGATGTAGGCCCTCAACAAGGCTCCCAAACGCACATAGGATCGAGACAATAGCAAACACCTCCCACTAGGTACTAATTACTCTATGAGTTCCCTAATTAGGTACTAAATCATAAGCAATATTCCCTTTTAAGGTACTATGAATTCACTAATTGTTTGGGTCTCCTCATTTAATCAACCAACCTCTCGATTAAGCTAATCAAATGTTCTATCAAAGGGTTCTAAATCTAGAAGGATATCTCTATCTCATTCTAAATTAATGCACATGAAGTGTATGATGAAATGATTCAATGAACTATCCTAAACACATAATTGATTTCTCAATCTAATCACATGCCCATGACAATTAATCACACAAATCATCATATACATCAAGCAATCAACAATCAATGATAGAAATAACACAAAGCCCATTCAAGATTAAAATCAATTTGCATAAAAAAACTAAATTATCCAACACCAATCATGGAGCTAATCTCACAAAGGAGATTAGCCTCTCATATCCATAAGAAAATTAACATAGACATTAAGATCCTTACAAAACATGATCAATCTATAAAGAAATGCACAAAAATTAGAATTAGATTCCCCCTTTGAAGTGCTTCAATGGAGATCTCCTTCTTCTTCTTGTGATCTCACTCTCCCTTGCTTCCTTGATCACTTGGATGGTGGATTTGATGGAGGGGATCAAGTGTAGATGGGTGGATGAAGAATGGATGAAGATGATGGTGAAAAATGGAAGAAATGGTGTGTGAGGTGTGTGTGGAAGGGGTGGAAATCGGATTTTTTTTTCCATAAAATCTGAATGGAGGGGTATTTATACTCCTTGACAAGCTTCTAGAAGGATTCTGAATTTTTCTGATCCCTGACACGACACGAGTCGTGTGGCGCAACACGGCCATAAGGTGCCCGTGTTGCGTGAACTGATGCTCCCGCACGGCCATCGCTTACAGACCCGTGTTGGCTACACGGGTCGTGTGCTGCAACACGAGTCGAGCTCCGCAACACGGCCAAGTGGTGGTCGTGTTGGATGAATAGATGTTGCCGCACGACCATTCTGGATAGGCCCGTGTTAGCTACACGAGTCGTGCACTGCGACACGGCTCGTGCCACCAACACGGCCAGTCGTGTTGCTGCTGCCCTGATTCCTTCACTGTTTTGGCTCGTTCTCCCTCGTTTCAACTCCAAATTGAGATCCGCTTTTTCCTACATCTTCCTTATCATATTTAGCATCAAATAAAAAGTGAAAATAGTAGGTTTAAGCTCATTCACACACATTTCCATGAAAACACAAAACACAACCAAATAACACATAAAATACGGATAAAATAATACGAAAACACATATAAAAAGACACTAAAATCTAGGTGAAAATATCACTCATCAATACTTATTATTTACACCTAAGTGTACACCATTATTTGGCTCCAAGTCCGCGGCCCAAGCTTATGTGCCTTACAGATGGAGAAGTACACACGCGCTCGGATAACTTCCTACAGTCATCAATTATAAGTCTGTACAGTGATCCGCACATGAACTCATCCGATAGGGAGGAAGGTCTATGCCAACGCGCAAGTTCATATGCATCACATTAAAAACATAATTATTTAAGTCTGTCCCAGCAATCCATGAATAAACTCATCCGATGGGGAGGAAGGCTCTAATGCCGACGCGCAAGTTTATTCACATTACTAACAAACCAATAATGGAGGCCGCGGGAATTTTTACCAATCCCCTCTCCCACTTAGTTATTCAACACCGAGGGTTTTTACATGCATATAATATTTAAAAATAAAATACGCAACCTAGCATGCTCATACTTCCAAATATATAACAATAATTGACCAATAAAACAATTTTAGCAGTTATATATAAGGAAATAAATTGCCAAAAATAAGTCGACTTGATCAACACTCCAACATACATGCATATAATATACCAAATATAATACGCAATCTAGCATGCTTCTATTTAAGGCAATAAATCATAGAGAATCATGCATACATATATAACAATAATTAATTAATAAATCAATTATAACAGTCATATAACAGCGAATTTGATTGTTCGCCACCAATCACGAATGCGGACAACTGCGATGGGGATCGACCTCCCCGCAGCTTGCTCCACCACTCTGGCATCCTGCCCGATCATATTGTGAAGACTCACGTGGAACCTGATGCAGACCAGTCGAACTTGATGCAAACCCGCTCGAACTTGGTGCAGAGTCGATCAAACCTGATGCAGACCAATCGAACCTGATGTGAATTCGCTCGAACCTAGTGCAGCATTGATCGAACCTGATGCAGACCAATCGAACCTGATGCAAATTCGCTCGAACCTGGTGCAGCATCGATCGAACCTTATGCAGACCAATCGAACCTGATGCAAATTTGCTCGAACCTGTTGCAGCATCGATCGAACCTGATGCAGACCAATCAAACCTGATGAAAATCTGCTCAAACCTGGTGCAGCATCGATCGAACCTGATGCAAATCCGCTCGTCCAAGGGCCTACTTGCACGGAACCAAGTTCAGCCCAACGCGCAACATCAAACTATACCAACTGTCGTTCAGGGTTTGCAACTTTAGGAACCTAGGAATCCAATCTCTACCGTCCGGAAACTATTTCTGTGAGTTTTGAACATGCTGTCCAAATTACAGGTCGATCCAACGGTTAGATTGTCAGAAACAGCTCTTTTCCCTCGACTGCGCAGAACAGAATCGCCCAAAAAACTGCTTCTGTTTTCGGCGTATTCCCGACAACACAACGCTCGAAATACGATCTTCACCGTTCAGAATGTACATCCACAAAATTTAAACGTGCTGACCAAAATTCAGCCTGATCCGACGGTTGAAACTCTAGTTATTGCCTCTGCAATATCACTGCGCTGGATTTTCTCTCAATTTCTTCCTTCCATGTGAAATTGACGAACAATTATCGTCGAATCCTCTCACACACAACCATCAACGAACAGATATGATATAGGGTATATTTCACATAGGGATATTCATGGTTTGCGCAGTAAAACCAAAACCCTAAACATGCGATCCTAATTTCGAAAAATTAACCACATAAACCCTAGTCTAACGTGTCACGCTTCACCACGAAACCAAAGCTCTGATACCAATTGTTGGCATTCGATCATTTGGCTAACGTGACCTGTTAGGATAGCATGCAATTCTATCACAGCGGAAGCAATAAATCATAGAAACGATTACCGTTCACCAAGGTATGTTGATGAAAATTGATTCTCGCAGGCAGCCTGCGCAGTCCCACGAGAATGGACATAACTTCCTCGTCTGATGTTGGAATTGAATGATCTTTACGTTCAGACGATCCTCTCTTCGACGTCTTTCCGTTAGTTTATTGATCATCAAATTCTGAGTATTGTACGAATTTATACAAATTTCGCAAGGTCGTGGACAGCAGCAACAAACTACCTTCTGATCTTCTGCTGTATGTCCCAAGTCCGATCTCGACGTCGTGTGGGCGACGATCTACGAGACCTCCTCAATTTGCTCTCAACCCTCATCATACGTGAATAATCAATTAGATTAGATTAGGGTTCCAGATAAGCTGAGGTGACTTATATACATGGGCTACAGCAGGGACCAGGAGGAGAAATTGGGTTGGGCCTCCATTGGGCTTAAGTATCCAAGCTTAGCCCAAAGCTTATACTTAAGTCCAATAATAATAATATATTCCACTAAAATATTATTATTGCACTACCGTACCAATCCCAAAATTACGTTTTGGGCTCCTTCTTATTATGAGCCCGTCAGTCTCCCCATGTTTAAGATATACAATGTCCATTAATTAATTTAAGTTACTGACAACTCAATTAATTAATATCTCATCCAAGAGTAGTACCACTCAACCTCATTATCATGTCGGAATAAATTTCACCTGCAGGGTTTACATGATAATCCTTATGAGCTCCTCAAGGGGACATCATCAACCTATGACGGACACGGATTCCTTCTACAATCAACAGCACACCATAGAGACAACACTATTTCCCAACTCATCGAGTTTGTTGATTTAATTACATGTAAATCTCACCCATTGATGAATCAAAGAAATACATACTGCCCTACGTGTCGAGGTTATTGTATAGGGATTAAGAGCACGAACTTCCATAATAACTGAGATCAAGTTCTCCTATAAGTCAGTATAAGTCGAACGATCTCAAGCGGTCCTGCTCAATACACACAAGTGCACTAATGTGATTCTATAGCCAAGACAAGCTAATACCAAACCACACTACAACCATCCCGATAGAGAGTCCCCGTCTATCTCGGTTGTGAGCATTAGTTTATACTTTATAAGGAAACCGATAATATGATCTTCCGCGTGTTGTCGCACAACATATTATCTACAGTATAAAGTAAGTGGACTATTGCATCGAACATATAAATAAATTATAAGATGTAATCATTTTATCATATGATTCTCATTTCAAATTAATTGTTATAACATTGTTCATACAAAAAGCTAGACTTTTTGAGCCTTGATTGTTCATCATGAGGATAATTAATGGATTTTCAAAGTGTGTTGATGGAGCTTGATAACAGCTTGGGGAGGAATTAAATTTGTGTTGTAACAGTGATTGAGCATGAAAATGCATCTAAAAGGGGAATCATGGAGTAGTGCTTAAATTTAGTACTCCATTGAATCAAATACCCTAGGGTAGTGCCCGAAACTGATACCCTATGTAGGATGTGTGAGGTAGTGCCAGAAACTGGTACCTCTAGAAAAGAAGAAAAAAAGAAAAAAAAGTATATGTTGTGCGTGAAAGAAAAAAATTGAAGAGTTAAGGAGGATGATGTGCTTAATTGAAGTGAGTAAGAGGAATTAAGATCATGATAGGCGTGCTTGATTGATCCGAGTTCTGAGTCACTTATCCATATATTTTCTACTTTAACCAAAAAGCCAATATTACATCAAATAAAAGTTCTTTTTGATCCCATTATCGAATCATACTTTTAGTGGTGGAGAGTTTGAGACATTTGGCAAGCTTATGGTTATGCATGCACTTGAATTGAGTTTGAGCATAAACACTTAAGTGCGAATGATATATATACTTCCCGTGAGAATAAGTTGATAGAGTATTTTAATTGGTAGTAATTGTCTTAACTTGTATGTTGTGAATGAATTATTGCATGTAATGAAAGTTGCATGACTAGAGTTAATGACAATTATATGTTGAATGGCCTAGTAGTCATATCCTTTGTTCTCCATTCATCCCCGAACAGACATCCAAAAAGGAAATATGTAATCATTAGGACGGGACAGAGGGAGTATCAGAGTATTAGAGTACTTTCTCATTCACTACAGCTCAATCCAACGTCATTCTTTCTCAATATTCTTATACTCCATCAACAACTCAACTCAACCTAATTTATTATTTGATTAAGGGTAGGTCTTGGGTGAGATCGTCTCACGGATCTTCTTATATGAGACGGATCATCCATTAACCCAAATAAATACTTACTCCATCCCCCTTCAAATGGTCCCTTTTTTTTCATTTTGAGCGTCTCACCCAAAGAGTTTTCATTCCTTTTTTACATACATACCTGAGACTCACAAACACCAACTAATACAATTAAAATATGGGATCCACACACCCACTAGTACAACTACTCACTATACATTAAATAATAATACTCCTTAATTCATATGAAAAAGCAAAAGCATCCTTTTGCATGAGATGTAGGGTGTATGTTTTATACTCCCTCCGTCCCACCGAAAGATCCTCATTTTACTATATTGGGCATCTCATTAAAAGGTCCTCATTTTTTTCTTTAAGTAAAAGGGTCCTACATATGGCACATCATTCACTACTAATAAAACTACTCACTACCAACTACCCACCATTCATTTTACAATTTCATTTTCACTTGCTAAACTTGAGTAAATCTGTGTTTGTGGTTGTACGAAAATGAGCAAGTCTTGGTTTCCTGATTAGTGTGAAAATCCGTATATTTTAGGATCTGATTTAGCACACTTTTATAGAATTTATGTTCGTATTTTGGCACTACATGAATTTTTATATATTTAAGGTATTGGTGCATTTGAGGTGTTATTTCGTGTTTTAGGTAGAAAACGAGAGTAAAAAGAGAAAAATCAAAAGTCGGGGTCGAAAACGAGCGAAAGAAAGAGTTGATGTAGCAAGGCATGACTCGTGTCGGCCACTACAGGAATTGTGTCGGCCACAATCAGCACGTTCTCCCAGCGCATGTAGCACTCCGAGAAGTCGTGTCGCCTACTCAGCACAATCATGCCAATTTAGAATGAGTCGAGACACTTCAAATGGAAGAAATTTTAGGATTTCTTTATATGATTAGAAAGCTAACGAAGAGAGGATCGCGTGAGCATAAACCTCACCTCAATCAAAATTTGTATGAAGAAGTTATGGACAAAACCAATAGGTTGCGTAATCTGCCGATGAGAGGCACGACCTGTGCTGACCAGCGGCTCCAGACGGCATGACATGGTAGGCAGGACCAGTGCCACTTCCACAGCCAAATTTTGGGCCCGACGCGTGTTTTGATGTGAAAAATCCTATTTTGAGGTGGAATCCAAGTCTTATGAGTATTCAACTATAAAAGGAGCCCTTGGGGAGTTCCAGATATAACTCTTCAAACCCATTCCCTACCACAATTCCAAAATAAAGATACACCATCACATTCACCTATCCTGCACTTTGAGAGTTTGTTAATGTTTGCTTACTTGAGAAGGAGAATGGAGAAGATTCAGAACCACTGAAGAAAGAATGGAGAATCGCGCCACATCTAAGGTTTTTCTTATTCTTTCTTTTATCTTTTATGAATTATAAACCTATGGGTAAATTTTCATACATAAACATGGTTATTTCTTGTGACACCATGGGCTATTACTTTTTTTGATAGTTCTAGGAGTTTGAAGGTTTGAATTGGATTGAATTGATGATATAGACTAGTTATGGATTTCTACAGTTTGTTTATTCCTTTATTAATGCTTTGATTTAGACTTCTATTTTTCTTTTCTGTGATATGTCCTCAATTATATATATGTAATTGTCTTATGAATATTTATGATTGTTGCTTGTGTCATTAAGGGTTTATATTTGCCTATCTGTTATAAGTAGAGTGGATCTAACCATATAACCTTTATTCATTAGAATAATTAATATGGACACTTGATATATCTATTAATTACCGGTCTATAGGATTTGATTTCTTAGATTTTAAGTGAAAATAGAAATTTATTTCTTAAGTACCTGACGTGATAAACACACAAGAAACTCACAAAACACTTAAGAATAAAAAACACATAAAATAATAGAACTTGAAATGTAAAACTTGCAAGAAGATGTATAGTGGTTCGGTTATGAATAACCTACATCCACTTTGGGGAGAAGAACTTTTATTATCACTCAATGCTTATAACTCAGATTGGATTGATCTCAATCTGCAACAAGAAGAAAGAAAACGAAGCTGCAAAAACTGTCAAACTCAAAGTGAAGAAGTATTGTGATCAAGCTACTTTGAGACCTTATATCTTACTACTCCCTTAATCTATTGATCCGGTTAAACCTCCACTAGATAGTCCTCACTTAGTAGTTGAGATGCAGCCATCTAGCCGGTTCCAAGTAGCTTGATAAACTGCTCAAAAACCGCTCCAAAGTTGGCTACTCAACACTGCACCAGTTTGGCAGTTTTCACCAGTTGTGTTGTTTGAGTTGTTGTAACAACTCCAACTGCTTCCAGCTTGCATGCAACACATTATGATCATTCTTCAGTCTCCAATGAACATAATCCACGTGTGAAACACCCCATTCATGCATCTATTATTATCAATCTCCACCTTAGATGTATGCATGCTTAAACTTGAGCCCTTCTCCCCATTTTGCTGCTTTTAAGGAGCAGAAACCTGTATGTCTGAAAACATACCAACTAAAGTCTTGCACAACTCAAATTTTGTTGCTGGCAATGCTTTAGTAAGTCCATCAGCTGGATTCACAGCTGTATCAATCTTTCTTACTTCAACAAATCCACTATCCACCATATCTCTCACAAAATATAGCTTAACATCAATGTGTTTGGTCCTTTCATAATATTCCTGATGTTTAGCTAAGTGTATTGCACTTTGATTGTCACAATACACCACTACAGTATCCTGATATTCCCCCAATTCTTTCAGCAAACCAACAAGCCATACTCCTTCTTTAATTGCTTCTGTCAAAGCAATAAACTCAGCTTTTGTAGTTGATAATGCCACTAAGACTGATGGCTTGCCTTCCAGCTCACTGATGTATCATACATATTAAACACATACCCTATAAGAGACTTCCTAGAATCCAGATTTGCTGCAAAATCAGCATCAACATATCCAATGACAGCTCCTGATTTTGCTTTCCCCTTTTTAAATTTTAAACCAACTTGTTCAGTTCCCTTGACATACCTTAATCACCATTTGACTGCCTCCCAATGCTGCTTCCATGGACAACTTAAGAATCTACTAATCAAGCTCATTACATAAGCAAGATCAGGCCTACTACAAACCATAGCATTCATAAGACTGCCCACTGAACTTGCATATGGAATCCTGCTCATTTCAGCTATTTCTCTGTCTGATTTAGCTCCACCAAGTAGAGACATACTTCACCTTTGCTTGACAGGTGTTGTAACAGGCATGCATTGATCCATATTATACCTTTTGAGTACTTTAACAATGTAAGATTGTTGTTTCGATACAAGTATTCTAGCTGGTCTGTCTCTGCTTATTTCCAAACCTAGTATCATCTTAGCTTAACCAAGATCCTTCATCTCAAACTCTAATTTGAGTAATCCCTTTACTACATCAATGCCTTGAGTGCTCTTGCAAGCAATCAAGATATCATCCACATAGAGTAGTAAGTATGTGTAACAGCTGTTTTCCTCCTTGATGTATATACAGCTGTCAAAGAGATTTCTCTGAAATCCATTGGCAACTATATACTCATCAAATCTCAAGTACCACTGTCTAGGACTTTCTTTAAGTCCATACAGAAATTTGAGTAGTAAACAGGCCTTTCTATCAGCCCTCTCAACTATAAAACCCTCTGGTATCTTCATGTAGATACTTTCTTCCAACTTCCCATGAAGAAATACAGTAGTTACATCCATCTGATGAAGCTCAAGATCATATTTAGTCACTAGTGCTAGTAATACTCTGATTGAACAATGTTTAACCACAGGTGAGAAGATCTCGTTGTAATCCACCCCTTCCTTCTGTGAAAAACCCCTAGCTACTAGCCTAGCCTTGTATCTGACTCCACCTTTAGCTGCATGTGCTGGTTTTCTCTTGAAAATCCACTTACATCCAACTAACTTCTGAGATTTTGGCTTGTCAACAATTCTCCATGTTACATTCTTACTCAGAGACAATAATTCTTCTTCCATGGCTATTAGCCACTTATTACTATCTTGACTTGCCAATGCCTCATTGTAGTTTCTTGGTTCATAAGCTTCAATTTCAGTTGTTGTATATAGTGCAAATGACATTATATCAGCTTCCACATACCTTGCAGGTGGCACTATAGTCCTTTTATGTCTGTCTCTTGCAAGTTGATAGTTATTAGGTTGTTCTTTGACTCTTGATACTCCATATGTATCTCTGTTAGTGGAGTTCTCTTCATTTTCACCTGATCTGTTCATGTTTTGAGGCTCCACCTCAAGCTCAGACTCTCTTCTCTGATCATCCTTGATCAATGGCATCTTATCTTCAATAAAAACAACATCTCTACTGACCAAGAGTCTGTTCTCTTCATAACACCACAGTTTATAGCCCTTTACACCTTTTGGATAACCAATCATAACACATTTAAGTGCTCTAGGTTCCAATTTATCCTGTTTCACATGGGAATAGGCTTGACAACCTATAACTCTAAGGTGTGAGTAGCTTGGAACCTTACCTGACATGACTTCTTCTGGAGTTTTAAAATTCAGAGCTGTAGCAGGATATAAGTTGATCAAGTAAGCTGCAGTTTTAGCTAATTCTCCCCAAAATATCTTACTTAAGCCTGTACTGCTCAACATGCATCTAATTCTTTGCAAAAGTGTCTGATTCATTCTTTCTGCAATGCCATTTTGTTGTGGAGTTCCAGGGACAGTTTTGTGTCTCTTAATCCCCTTTTCCTTACAGTATGAATTGAACTCTTCAGACATAAATTCCAATCCATTGTCTATCCTCAAGTACTTCAAACTACTCTCAGTGTTATTTTCTGTTTCTGTTAACCAAATCTTGAATGTAGAAAATGCTTCATCCTTGGTTCTCAGAACATATACCCACAGCTTCCTTGAGTAGTCATCAATTATGGTCATTATATATCTTCCTCCACCTCTGGTTATAGTTTTTGAAGGTCCCCAAAGGCCTGAATGAACATAATCCATCCTTCCTTTGGTTGTATGTTCTGATTCACCAAACTTAAGTCTCTTGGACTTACCAAGGATGCAATGCTCACACTGTCTGATCTGATCATTTGCATTGAACTTGATCAACTGTTGTTTAGCCAATTCTTTCATTCCTCTTTCACTAACATGTCCCAGCCTACCATGCCATAGCTTGACATCATCTTGCTGATCAGTGTGTATCTGTCCTACAACAACACTCCCATCTAGAAAGTAAAAGTCAGATCTCCTAGTTCCCTTCATGACTATCATATCATCCTTCGTCACTCTGAGAACTCCCATCCTCAGGTTTGAATCATACCCTTGAGTATCAAGCATCCCAAGAGAGATGAGGTTCCTTCTTAATTCAGGAACATATCTGACATTCCTAAGAAGCCTTTGAATTCCATCAAACATAAGCAATCTGATGGATCCCACTCCCTTTATTTCACAAGAATGATCATCACCTAACAATACTGATCCTTCTTCCTGATGCTTGAATTCCTCAAACCAATGCTTCATAGGTGTCATATGGAATGTACACCCTGAATCTAATACCCACTCAATAGACACATCTGATGATGTGATGGCCAGAGCTTCAATACCTTCCATACCAGCATTATTTTGTAATTCACCTACCTGATTGACTTGATTCTTCTGATTTCCAGTAGTTGCATCAACCCTTTTGGACATGTTAGCTTTTCATTTTGCACATTGTTTCTTGAAGTGACCTGGTTCATGGCAGTAATAACACTTCTTTCTAGTTGACTGTCCTGTTGCACCCTTCTTTTGATCAAAATTTCCTCCTTTGTTCCATTTCTTGTTTTGGTTTCCTTTCTTGGCAAAGAGTCCTACTACTCCTGACTTTTCTTTACTGTCAACCCCTTCTTCTAGATCTTTTGATCTAAGTGCTTTCAGTACATCTTCAAGCAGTACCACATCCTTCCCTCCATAGAGAACAGCATCCTTAAAGTGCCTCTGCGATCTTGGCAATGCTGGCAGCAACATGATGGCCTTGTCTTCACTGGACAGCTTGAAATCCATACTTTCCAGATCATCTGTGATCTTGCAGAATTCATCAGCTTGTTCCATCATAGACCTTTCATCAGTCATCTTGAATGCATGAAGCCTTTGCCTCAGATGCATCTTATTGGCAGATGATTTAACCATAAACAAAGCTTCCAATCTATTTCATACCCCAATAGCTGTTGTCTCCTTTGATACTTCTCTGAGTATTTTATCACTTAGACATAGGATTATTGTAGAATATGCTTTTTAAAGTACCTGATCATCCACTTGTTCTCTTACAACACCTGCTGCAGCTTGAGGATCTCTGAGGATTTCAGTCTTCACTGGTGGAGGAGGTTTCAGAGCATCCATCAGACCTTGCTGCATTAGAACTGCCTTCATCTTGATTTTCCATAGGTTGTCATCTGACTTCTCTGAGAGCTTTTCAACATCAAATCTTGTAGTGTTCATCTTGAATGCTTGCTGAGTGTCCGGATTCCCACAGATGACGCCAATTGACATGACAAACACAAAAGAAACTCACAAAACACTCAAGAATCAAAAACACATAAAATAATAAAACTTGAAATGTAAAACTTATAAGAAGATGTATAGTGGTTCGATTATGAATATCCTACATCCACTTTGGGGAGAAGAACTTTTATTATCACTCAACGCTTACAACTCAGATTGGATTGATCTCAATCTGCAACAAGAAAAAAGAAAACGAAGCTGCAAAAACTGTCAAACTCAAAGTGAAGAAGTGTTGTGATCAAGCTACTTTGAGACCTTATATGTTGCTACTCCCTTAACCTATTGATCCGGTTAAACCTCCACTAGATAGTCCTCACTTAGTAGTTGAGATGCATCCATCTAGCCGGTTCCAAGTAGCTTGATAAATTGCTCAAAAACCGCTCCAAAGTTGGCTGCTCAACACTGCACCAGTTTGGCAGTTTTCACCAGTTGTGTTGTTTGAATTGTTGTAACAACTCCAACTGCTTCCAGCTTGCATGCAACACATTATGATCATTTTCAGCCTCCAATGAACATAATCCATGTGTGAAACACCCCATGCATGCATATATTGTTATCAGTACCTATAAAAGGAAGTCTAGTGCGCCAGCCTTTAATAGAATTTAACATGAATTACCTAGAAATGGAGTAGAAATTATTCTTCTACATCTGACAGTTTAAACCAACATATTCAAGCAAGTTCCAACTAGCCATCTGCTCAAGTTAAAGGTGTGAGAATTTTGTGTTTTCACTTATAAATATGCATGTTTTTTTATGTTTATGTTATGAATCTATGAATGCATAAATGAAAGTAAATTTTGTACTTTATTATACCATGAAAATTAGACAAGGTCTCTTAGGAACTGAGGATTGTATGAAGATCCTCGAGGTTGACTCATTGTGCTCATGTTATTATCAATCGATCAAGAGACTTAAAACTTTTTATACCAAGTTGATGAATTTCATGATGTCAATGCATGCTATTTGTATTTGATTATGCATAATTTTCTCCACTAAACAAGTTGCCCTCCCCAACATTTAACATTTTCAAATTATGAAGGTTGAGGTGTGGCTTGGGTGGAAGTGTAATTGACCTAGACATTTATACTTAAATCGCTATGATTTTTTTATTTTAAGTATTATGCTTTTTTATTTTAAGTATTATGCTATTGGACTATTGTTTCTCTTTCTAATATAGAGGCGAAATCTCATTTTCATCATGCACTATCCTTCTTTTTTTATTATTAAAAATATGAATTATGGCTTAGTTGTTATGTTGTTTTCAATATTTCTTTTTATTAAATTGATTAATATTCTAGAAATTATTTTATAAAAATAGGATATTACAGTAGTGTTACAATCTTAATGGAATTTAGTATGAAGGGCCTAAGAAGGGAATGGGGATTATTTATGATTTGATCTTTGGTGCTTATTTTATTGATGGCTTGCGTATTAAGGCTAGCTTAACCGGGAGTAGAATAGTATGCTTGTTTATATTTGATGTTAACGTATTAAAATAGCTTGGCCTGATTTTTTTGGTATAATTATATGATCCTCCTATAAATCTTTACTTGTCTATTAATGAAGTTGATTTTATTTATTGAAATTGGATTGCGATGTAACTATTTACTTTATTCTCTTGAAACACTTGTAATTTCTTTCTAAGTGCTCTTTATTGTTCTTATTTAAATTTTGTTTAAGAATTTCAATAATTTTCAAACTCAAATATTGGTTATCTTAATTATAATAAACTCTAAATCGTACTTTATAAGTAAACTCGCTATGCTAGTTCTCTAAGTTCAATATTTAACTTGGTTACACGTTGTGCTACAATAGATCTCGTACACTAGTTGCGGGTGATAAATCTCTTCAGGGAGGGGTAAAAGGTGAAAAGTGCACGAGATATTATATACTCCTGGACTCCATCCCAATCGAGTTTTTATACCTCCTTTGTAATCGGGTGTAATACTTATAATTCAATAACTGTGAATATTACATGGAGGAATTAAGTACTATTTTAAGTATATTCATTTCATGCTAATTAAGATATTCATACATGTTACAACCTCACTCTGAACTATTCTTTTGATCTCCTTATTTTTCTAATCTAATCAGAAACCAATCACCAACCGCACTCGTTCTCCCCCCACCTCCCTTAGTTTCTTGAATTCTCATTACTTTTTTATTTCCATTCTTTACAATGGAGGTTTTGAGATGTAAAACACAGGTAATACATACACACATGTTGCAGTGAATTAGTGTTTCGCTTTGAATTAATGTACATTTTTGTGATATTTTTATTTTCAGGATGCATCAGTGATTACAAAGGCATCTAGAAGGTCCCCTTTGATATTGAGAATGGTGATCTTAATTTTGTCCATAATCTGTGCACTTTACGTCTTCTCAATATGCTTAAACCAAACTTATAAATTACCACTTCCTAATCCTCTCAAGTTTCAAAAAATGGATCATCCAAATCTCTGTAGAGATACTCCAATACGAGACTCCGACTTGCCATATCTGCATTTTCCTCAACCTGAAACCTTTAGCAGGTTAATCACCAAAACCCTTTCTCTCTATCTCCGGCGTCCGTAGATTAATTGGTTGGGATATTGTTAGGGAAGGATCATTGGTAGGGCCAGATTTGAGTAGGTTTTATTGGGAAGTGTGGATTGACCCAGCGAGATGAACTCCTTCCATTATTGTACGGAGCATACTAATAAAAAATTACTTTTTATTAACATTATTGATTTTTACGGATAATGTGGTATTTTTAAGTAATAAATAAAATACTCCTTCCATCCGATTTTAAAGTATTCATTTATTTTTTGCACGTGGATTAAGGAGTATTATTATTATATGTAAAATGGGTAGTTGTATTAGAGGGAAGTGGTGGGTCGCGTACTTTTTTACTAAATAGGGGAAATGAATACCTTTGAAGCGGACGCCAAAAATAGTAAAATGGATACTACAGAAGTAGATGGAGGATGTATAAAGTATGTATGTGTGAAAAGAAGAGATGATGATTTTGAAGTTAATGTGTACTTTTTAGGTGTTACTTCCTCCGTCCCGGAGAAGTTGACGTTTTTTTTTGCACGGAGATTAAAAAGTATAATAATTTAATACTCTCTCCGTCCCAACTTCAACTTCACACTTTCCGTTTTGGTCCGTCCCAATTTCAACTTCACACTTCCATAAAAGGAAAAGGTACATAACTAATATCCCTCTAACATACTTTAATTTCAAAATTGTCATCACCTTTTTAACACACATAACATACTTTATCATTTATTTATTACCCAAAAATACCAAACTACCCCCAAAAGTTACTCAAAAAGCAATTTTTCTTAATTTGCGTGTGTACAGTAAATATGAAGATGAAAATGGGACGGAGGGAGTATAAGGTGAAGTAAAGTGAAGTGAGAGAAATAATATTTAATGTGTAGTGGATAATTGTATTAGATGTGGTATGTGGGCCCATGAGAATAAAGTAATTATTTTTGTGTGGGTCTATGTATTAAAAAAAAATGTGTCAATTTTAATGGGACAAACCAAAAGTAAAGTGTGTCAACTTTTATGGGACGGAGGGAGTAATTAAATTAGGATGATATTTCCTTTTTTAGGGGCGAACAATGAAACTAATATGGAATTAAATGAATTCTAATGTTCATTCATTGCTTATCACATTTACAAGCTTTATTAACTCACCTATTAACCTTAGTTAACTAAACACACCCTTATTATAATAATAAATGAGTGTTTAGACAGGAATGTGCGTGCAATCCGGTGGTGTATTTCGCAGTGGTTTCGATGCAAAGGTCTGGGAGTGGGTGGTTTGAGACGTTGCTGAACAGCCACATAAACTTGAGCTCCAATGGTGAAATTTTCGGGCCGAGATACAGGCGGAATAATGCTTCTGTAATATATAAAACGCTGGATAAGGTTTACAATCTTGATTGGGTGAGCAGTGCATCAAAGAATGACTGCTCTGCTGCTGTTGGTTTCAAATGGATGCTAAATCAGGTGACTAATTACTCCTTTCAAACAATTATTGTTTTTCTCATTTTGATACGTCACTCACTCGCTTTCTCTTATTATAAAGTTAATAGGAGTTTAAGAGAAAAAAAATTATGGATAGTTTGTTTTAACGAGTCATACGTAATTAGGACCTTGGATGTTCTGTTACATTTGGTGTATATCATCTGTTATAGGTGTTAGATGGTGACCCGTGTGCGAGGAAGAAAATCTAAATCATTGCCCTAGGGTTTAAACTTTCCTTTTAGAATATATATATTTTATTATATCATACATATCACAGAAGATGTAACACCAAAATGTAACAAAAGTACAAACCCGATAGCGTAGGATAGAGATACTCCAAAAGAAAAGTACGTACCCTAATGCCTATTAATAGATTTCTTCCACTCTATTGCATGTCCCTCATGATATGTGAAAATGACACGAGATTTCTTGTGGAATTCATATACTCCCTTCGTCACGCTCAAAGGGTTGTTTTTACTTTTTGGCACGTAAATTAAGGAATATTATTATTTAATGTGTAGTAGGTAGTTGTATTAGTGGGAGTGTGAACTTAATATTTTAATTGTATTAGAGGGGGTGTGTGAGTCCCATGTGTTTAAAAAAATAAATGTGACTCTTTGGGTGGGACGACCAAAATGACAAAAAGAAACCCATTGGGTAAGACGGAGGGAGTACTACTTACCGTCTGATTTCTTATGTCATTTTGGTGTTAAATTTTTGTGTCACACCTTTAGATAGATGATATGTATAAAAGAGAAGAAAAATATATTTAAAAAAGAAAATATCAAATCCTTGAGTCAATTGTTGGATTTTCTTGCGTCGCCTCTTACATGTCAATTATTATACAATTAATGACACATATAAAAGCTTGATCACCACCCAAATTTATTAAACACGCTCACTTATATATTTTAAAAGATGTCATGTCTATAACTAACACATATAACACGCTACATCCTTTCCGGTTTGAATCCCTATTTTTTATAATAATATTTTACTTTGTATTTTATAACTTGTTTTCTATTAAAATAATATACCTTACTTAATTACAGACACAATAATTTGTATACTCATAGCAACACATGACAAGATTCTATTAATAAAATAAATGATCTCATTTGCCTACTCCTACCTTCAGCTTCAAATTTCCATTTTGCTCTGTCACAAAGTCAAGTTCACTCTTTCATCTATAAAAGGAAATAACACTTCCTCATATCATATACATATTTTATTTTTTAAGTTTTAAAAATATAAGTTAAATGAATCTCACTCTTAAATTTAAATTTTAAAAAAATTAAAATTAAAAGGTAATTACAATTGTACCTTAAGTTTGACCTATAAACCATAGATGCATACACCAGAATTACCCATATTTTAATATCAAAGTTGTCATTTTTTGTAACCCTCATAACATATGTTAATATTAATTTATTATAAAAAAATATCAAATTACTTCAAAAATTAAGTTAAAAAAATGAATTTTTACTAATATTCATACAAATATTAAATATGAAATTGTAATTGATATGGAAAGCGTACTTTTTAAAACTATATTATTCTTACATAAATTCTTAAACTCTATATCTATATTACATAATTTCTTGCCATCAACTTAGATATAATTAATTGGCAAAGTATTAAAGAGCAAATTGCATTGTGATTGTGATGATGTGTGAATTGTGTGGTTAAAGGGATTGGTGGAGCACCATGAAGAGATACGTGAGTACTTGAACAGAGAAGGAGTGTCCTTGATATTTCTGTTAAGAAGAAATTTTCTTTGCAGGATGATTTCACTTCTGGCTAATTCATATGACAAGGACGTCAAACTCTTGAATGGAATCCACAAATCCCACGTTCATTCCCCACATGAGGTATTACTCTTTTGAATAACAACGTACTACTCATATCAACATGTATGTAAAAATGATGCAGTGAGAGTGTATTAAAAGATATATTGATAATACTTAGAATAAACTCTATAATCCGTTGATTCCTACAAAATACTGACGATAGACTTCTCAAATGCGTTGATTCATAAGAATACCGTAAATGATGTTATGAGAAAAATCTTTATTTTTATTAATTAATTCAACTCCCTCAACAGTAAAGATCACATATGCATAGATGATAAAAAGTCTATTACTCCCATCTGTCCCACACCACCCTTCACACTTTCCATTCGTCCATCCCATAACACCCTACACTTCAAAAAATGAAACATCACTTTATCCAATAACCTCAAAAGTTACTTTAATTTCAATTTTGCCACTTATTTTTCACACACATACAATTACTTTAAAATATTTTACTACCTAAAAATACTACAATGCCCTCTAAAGTCAACAAAATTAGTCAAAAATATAAATTTTCTTAAACAACTTGTTACAATAAACGCGAATGGTGGTTCGAAACGGAGGGAGTACAATATTAATAAACCTAAATAAAGGAAACAAATCAATATTATAAAAAATATAATATATCTACTTTATAATTATTCTATATCCATAATCTCCATCATTCTCCTCCTCTTTGAGACGATTCGTTCTCGAATCGTGTCGGATCATATCACAAACAACATAAATTCATAGACGCGCTGGAACATCTTTGAATTCATATATGCCAAAATCCTTTTGAAGTTCACCTCCATACTCAATATCTCTTCTTATTATGAAATCCACAAAATATGAATCTTTTGGATCAAATGCATCATCATATGCATTATTGAATTCATGAATATCTGCATCTTCTTCTTCGTCAAAAATTGATGGATTATCCTATATCCATGATGAGCGTTTTCTCAACACACAATTAATCCCCAAGTATGAAGGATATCAATTGTAGTTTTGAAAGGTGGCCAAGTGAATATCAAACCCAAGGGACGGGTATTATCAATTTAATTATTATCTAAATTAATTAAGACGATTATGACAATATAGTTTGAGGATTGAATGATTAAACTACTAAACAAGTAATTAAAATAACAAATAAGATAAAGTCACTTGAAGAATACGAAAGTGGATCAAGTGGGAGAATATGTAGCTCTAAGAAAATCCAATTTTACTACTTAACTTTCCTTCCATGTGTTGGTGTCCTACTCTGCCTTGTGGAATATGGACGCATCACTAAACCATGCATATCTACTCTATAGACACAAGTAAGTATGCGTGTAACACGTGTGAATAATCTTGGAGCAAGAGATATAACTTCACCCCCCTTTCAAGGTACTATAAGTATCAATTATTTCCCCCTAGGATTGGCACTCTAACCCGATGTGATCTCCCTTTATAGGTACTATGAAATTATCCTCTTTATCCTACTTATTAACTCGAATTCTCAATTCAATTAACAAGTATTTATATATGATAGTTCTAATAAAGCTTCGGAGTCCCTCACTTAGAAACATAACATGAAATCCTACTCAGCAGTGAACGCACTCAATCAATAACTAAAATATGTATTCAGACTTTACATAACAGTTAATGATGCACAAAACGACTGTGAGTATGAATTAAGAAATCACAATCATATATAAAATAAATCCACAAGTAGTGTTGTACGGAATATACACATGAAAGTTCAAATAACTAGATAAAACCTTCACAACTCTATTTCTACCAAAAAGGCTCTAGCCCATAATGTAGCAAAGAACAATCATGGATGTTGGATAGAACTTACCCGGATGTCCGAAAAATACAAGATAAATTAGGGAATGAATAAACCCTAGATGTGGCGTCATTGCATCCTTCTCGCTCTTGAATTCTCCTCTTAGTTCTCCCCTTGATTCCACAAATGAATCTTCAAAGTGATGGATGGATGGAGGAAAGGATGATGGTTGGGGTGATCCCCCCTTGCGGGGTATAGTATGTTGTGACCTCTCTTTTCCTCTCTTGTATTGTGTTTTCTCCTTTCCGTATCATCTATACTGCTGCATAAGCCTTCTTTTATACTTGTAATCGCGTCTCCCAGGCATAGAATAGGCTTTTTGAGTGATCACACGCATTGATGGTGTAAAAATACAGATATGTTAAGTTTTCGAGCCTCAATTCGACTTTAGTAACAGGTCGAATTGATCCTTCCAGTCGAATCGTAGGTCGAATCGGCACACTGTAAGTCCCAGGTGCTCGATTCGACCAAGTGCCCTAGTCGAATCGAAGTGACGAGGTCGAATCGGCGTCTCTGCCAATCGATTCGACCTCGATTCGACCTGATGCCCAGGTTAAATCGCCCTGTCGTGGTCGAATCCACCTTCTGCTCATGTGTGCTGCCAATTCGACCTGAAGGACTGGTCGAATTGATCTCCTTCAGGTCGAATTGTACTCCAGCTTTGCCCAACGGATGGCTTCGACTTCCTTTCTTCAGTTTCATCACTTTCACTTTGATTTCCTTCGAAAACTACTCAAATAGCTCCAACAACACTTGATTCGTGACTTTATATAATATATATCGGTTTATAATCGATTTTATCCTTCAAGCACTCCATAATAACACAAATCCAAGCACAAGATTCATGAATTAACACACTCATCAAACCTCCAAACTTACATGTTGCTCGTCCCGAGCAACGCAATCAAACCAAGGAGTCGTCTATAATTCACAAGAATCACCAAATTCACATGAATCACCAAGTAAAAAACATATTACACATGTAACTTCATCAATTAAAAACAAGTATTCCTGCATCATACATATCATTCATGCAAAACATCACCAAATCATGTTACCATTCGAAGTACTAAGTCATCTAGCTCACAAGTTAAGTGTTTACTCTCTTACTCAAGTGTTAATCGCACTTAACAGGTTAGTGTATACGCTCGTACTCAATCCATACGAATGCGTAACTATAAGCTTGGCAATGGTCTCAAATATCAACTCACAATCAACTAATGACTAGGATCACAAAGGACTTGTCTTTGGGTTGTAATGTTAGGTCTTTGGAAAGGGTAGGAAAATTTAGATAAGTGACTCAAACACTAGTAGAGAGTTACCTTGGAGGTTCTTGCTTTCTTCATTCGGCTAGATATTCTCCTCCATTTTCTTCTCTTTCACTTGCAATTTTCGAACTTTCCTTCTCTTTCTTGCATCAACATCATTCTTCTTTTTATAAATCGGGTACCGATTGTAGGCACTACCCTTTTAAAACAGCAATAGGGATACCAGTTTCAGGCACTACCCCTAAAAAAGATTTAACCATACACTTCTCTTACTTTACTCAACCACATTCTATCTTCCTTCTTTTCTTGCAACACTTATTCACCTCAACTCTCTACCAATGAATAGGGTATTTAAACAAAGCTCAAGTAAAGGTTAAATAAGGCTCTTTTATTCGGCTTGCCAAAGAAAAAGCTTTTTAAGGCTCAAACGAGGCTACCAAAGATATACATAATTAATGGGAAGGTAAAATTTGGCTAAGTAACTCAAGTAATCAAGAATGACCTAAGATCATATCATAGCAATTCACCAATTGTAAGTCTCACACAAGACTCCAAGCCAAGTTCTAGAATACGTTCATATGAATGATTCTCTCAAGAATGAACTATCATGATCAAGCATGATTAAAAGGCTCAAATCCTCACATGGGTAAATAGAATCCTAAGTACTCCTCATAACACATAATCAAGATCAATTTCACAAACTCTACATACTTATCAAATTATACATGTTTCTCATCAATGAAAATTAACACATGAACATATAAATGCACAAAATCCATGAACCCATACAGCATAGTCAATTATACAAGTGTCCCAAACAATCCAACTCATGAATCATAGTCACTCATCACAATCCATATCCGAGATGATCAAATATGACAGTATATAGTACATGCCACTCACACAAGACACACCCATCCTGATTTCTCCTTTAAAATACACGAGCTCTTCGAGTTGTTCAACTCGGTCAAGTCAAAGCCTCAGTGTAGAACTCGTCTTGTCACTCCAGTTACCTTTTTCTATCATCAAAGCTCAAACACACTCATCATTATAGATTCGTCAATAATAAAATATTAGAACTCTAAGAAAGATTTAATTGACTATCTAATCGACTCCACACACTAGAAACACCAATGAACACTAGGCAAATTGCAAAAAATTGACACATCAAAACCGATTAAAGTTTCAACATACTGCAAAAATCAACTCCCCTAGCAAACATTACAAAGAAAAGATTATACTCTTAGTGCTGCAATGAGGTAATAACATCACACCTCCAAACTTAGTAGAAACATAAGTCGAAACTAAGTTTGAAAAGAGATGTAATTGCTGATTAGTAAGCACCTTAAATATAAAAATTTTTTACTCACACGAAAGAAATAAAGCAATAAAATAAAAGGAAAAGCCCCCAACAGGCACTCATGTTTAACGTCGGAGAGTCACGATGGTAGAGGATGGTCTTCTCGCATCCTCACCTTCAAATAGTTTCTTTCCCTCTTCTTGTCTACACTCAACAACTCACCTTTATTGGTCACAAGTATTAATGAAAATTTGAATAGGGAAATCCGCCTAGCATTATCATTAGCTCCAGCGCCCTTTTGAGTATTTGCATAACCAAGAAATCTTCAGAGATGCTGATATGGATCTTCAAAATAATCTCCAGAAAAAGGATTCTTCTCTACCATGTTAATAAGAGCGGGATGTATCTCAAAATCATCATCTTCCCCCATGCTCCTATCAACCCTATGTTACCAATTCCATAATTTGTGAAAATTTCACGTACGGCACCATCATCCGGATTCTGCCTTGCTCCGGCCATGTTCAGCTCAGTGTGTTATTCGTTCCTTTCCTTCCTCTACTTTTCCTAGTGCACAAGTACCTCAGAAAAATTCAAGGTTAGATAGAAATAAATAATCACAAATAGAAGTCTTAATCAAACTAGAAATAATAAAATCAATAATAACAGCTGTCCCCGACAGCGGAGTCAAGAACTTGATGAGCGTTTTCTCAATACACAATTAATCCCCAAGTATGAAGGATATCAATTGTAGTTTCGAAAGGTGACCAAGTGAATATCGAACCCAAAAGACTGCATATTATCAATTTAATTATTATCTAAATTAATTAAGACGATTATGGCAATATAGTTTGAGGATTGAATGATTAAACAACTAAACAAGTAATTAAAATAACAAATAAGATAAAGTCACTTGAAGAATACGAAAGTTGATCAAGTAGGAGAACTGGTAGCTCCAGGAAAATCCAGTTTTACTATTTAACTTCCTTTCCGTGTGTTGGTGTCCGACTCTACCTTGTGGAATATAGACGCATCACTAAACCATACATATTTACTCTATAGACACAAGTAAACATGATTGTAACACGTGTGAATAACCTCGGAGCAAGAGATTTAATTTCATCCCCTTTTCTAGATACTATCAGTATCAATTATCTCCCCCTAGGATTGGCACTCTAACCCGATATGATCTCCCCTTATAGGTACTATAAAATTATCCTCTTTATCCTACTTATTAACCTGAATTCTCAATTCAATTAACAAGTATTTATATATGATAGTTATAATGAAGCTTTGGAGTCCCCTCACTTAGAAACATAACATGAAATCCTGCTCAGCAGTGAACGCACTCAATCAATAACCAAGATATGTATTCAGACTCTACATAATAGTTAGTGATGCACAAAACGACTATGAGTATGAATTAAGAAAGCACAATCATATATAAAATAAATCCACAAGTAGTATTGTACGGAGTATACACATGGAAGTTCAATTAAATAGATAAAACCTTCACAACTCTAATTCTACCAAAAAGGCTCTAGCCCATGATGTAGAAAAGAACAATCATGGGTGTTGGATAGAACTTACCCGGATGTCCAAAAAATACAAGATAAATTAGGGAATGAATAAACCCTAGATGTGGCGTCATTGCATTCTTCTCGCTCTTGAATTCTCCTCTTAGTTCTCCCCTTGATTCCACAAACGAATCTTCTAAGTGATGGATGGATGGAGGAAGGGATGATGGTTGGGGATGATCCCCCCTTGCGGGGTGTAGTATGTTGTGGCCTCTCTTTTCATCTCTTGTATTGTGTTTCCTCCTTTTCGTATCGTCTATACTGCTGCATAAGCCTTCTTTTATACTTGTAATCGCGTCTTCCGGGCCTGGAATGGGCTTTTTGAGTGATGACACGCATTGACGGTGTAAAAATACGAATATGGTAAGTTTTTGAGCCTTAATTCGACTTCAGTAATAGGTCGAATTGATCCCTCCAATCGAATCGTAGGTTGAATCGGCACACTGTAAGTCCCAGGCGCTCGATTCGATCAAGTGTCCTGGTCGAATCGAAGTGACGAGGTTGAATCGACATCTCCGCCAATCGATTCGACCTGATGCCCAGGTCGAATCGCCTCTGTCGTGGTCGAATCCACCTTCTGTTCATGTGTGCTGCCAATTTGACCTGAAGGGCTGGTCAAATTGATCTCCTTCAGGTCGAATTGTACTCCTGCTTCGCCCAACGGATGGCTTCAACTTCCTTTCTTCGGTTTTCAACACTTCCACTTTGATTTCCTTCGAAAAACTACTCAAATAGCTCCAACAACACCTGATTCGTGACTTCATATAATATACATCGGTTTACAACCGATTTTATCCTTCAAACACTCCATAATAGCACAAATCCTGGCGCAAGATTTGTGAATTAACACACTCATCAAACCCCCAAACTTACATGTTGCTCGTCCCGAGGCAACGCAATCAAACCAAGGAGTCGTGTATAATTCACAAGAATCACCAAATTCACAAGAATCACCAAATTCACAAGAATCACCAAGTACAAAACATTTTACACATGTAACTTCATCAATTAAAAACAAGTATTCCTGCATCATACATATCATTCATGCAAAACATCACCTAATCATGTTACTATTCGAAGTACTAAGTCATCTAGTTCACAAGTTAAGTGTTTACTCTCTTACTCAAGTGTTAATCGCACTTAACAGGTTAGTGTATACGCTCGTACTCAATCCATATGAATGCGTAACCATAAGCTTGGCAATGGTCTCAAAAATCAACTCATAATCAACTAATGATTAGGATAACAAAGGACTTGTCTTTGGGTTGTAATGTTGGCTCTTTGGAAAGGGTAGGAAAATTTAGATAAGTGACTCAAACACTAGTAGAGAGTTACCTTGGAGGTTCTTGCTTTCTTCATTCGACTACATATTCTCCTCCAATTTCTTCTCTTTCACTAGCAATTTTCGAACTTTCCTTCTCTTTCTTGCATCAACATCATTCTTCTTTTGATAACTAGGGTACTGATTGTAGGCACTACCCTTTTTAAATCAGTAATCGGGGTACCAATTTTAGGCACTACCCCTAAACAAGATTTAACCATACACTTCTCTTACTTTACTCAACCACATTCTATCTTTCTTCTTTTCTTGCAACACTTATTCACCTCAACTCTCTACCAATGAATAGGGTATTTAAACAAAGCTCAAGTAAAGGTTAAATAAGACTATTTTATTCGGCTTGCCAAAGAAAAAGCTTTTTAAGGCTCAAACGGGGCTACCAAAGATATACATAATCAATGGAAAGGTAAAATTTGGCTAAGTAACTCAAGTAATCAAGAAAGACCTAAGATCATATCATTGCAATTCACCAATTGTAAATCTCACATAAGACTCCAAGCCAAGTTCTAGAATAAGTTCATATGAATGATTCTCTCAAGAATAAACTATCATGATCAAGCATGATTAAAAGGCTCAAATCCTCACATGGGTAAATAGAATCCTAGGTACTCCTCATAGCACATAATCAAGATCAATTTCACAAGAACTCTACATACTTATCAAATTATGCATAGTTCTCATCAATGAAAATTTACACATGAACATATGAATTCACAAAATCTATGAACCCACAAAATCTATGAACCCATACAACATAGTCAATCATACAAGTGTCTCAAATAATCCAATTCATGCATCATAGTCACTCCTCACAATCCACATCTGAGATGATCAAATATGATAATTTATAGTACATGCTACTCACACAAGACACACCCATCCTAATTTCTCCTTCAAAATACACGAGCTCTTCGAGTTGTTCAACTCGGTCAGGTCAAAGCCTCAGTGTAGAACTCGTCTTGCCACTCCAATTACCTTTTTCTATCATCAAAGCTCAAACACATTCATCATTATAGATTCGTCAATAATAAAATAGGAGAACTCTAAGAAAGACTTAATTGACTATCTAATCGACTCCACACACTAGAAACACCACTGAACACTAGGCAAATTGTAAAAATTGACATATCAAAACCGATTAAAGTTTCCATATACCGTAAAAAATCAACTCCCCTAGCAAACATTACAAAGAAAAGATTATACTCTTAGTGCTGCAATGAGGTAATAACATCACATCCCCCCAAACTTAGTAAAAACATAAGTCAAAACTCGAATCGCCCTTGTCGTGGTCGAATCCACCTTCTGCTCATGTTTGCTACCAAATCGACCTAAAGGGCTGGTCAAATTGATCTCCTTCAGGTCGAATAGCACTCCTGTTTCGTCCAACGGATGGCTTCGACTTTCTTTCTTCAGTTTTCAACACTTCCACTTCGATTTCCTTCGAAAAACCACTCAAATAGCTCCAACAACACCTGATTCGTGACTTCATACAATATATATTGGTTTACAACCGATTCCATCCTTCAAACACTCCATAATAGCACAAATACAGGCGCAAGAATCGTGAATTAACACATTCATCAATCCATCATAGGAATTTTTGAATAATCTTCATCAAAGATCGATGAGCTATCATAGCCACCATAGAAAACTCCATCATCTTCCTCAACGAATATCAGTGGGCCGTCATATCCATCAAACGATATAGGATCGGATACTAACAAACAGTTTTGTTAGTAGATCTGCGTAACATCATATTGATGAGCGTTTTCTTTGCACGCAAAATTAATACCCAAGTATTAAGGATATCAATTGTAGCTTAAGCAAGCGATAAAGTTAAATATCGAACCCATAGGACGGCATATTATTAATTAAATTATTAACTAAATTAATTAAGATGAAAGACAATAAAAGTTGGAATAAAATTATTAACTACTAAATAATCAAATTAAATAAAAAATAAATTGAGAGCTAGGAAAATATGAAAGTGAATCAAGTAGGAGAATAGGTACCTCTAGGATAATCCAGTTTCACTCATTAATTTCCCTTTCGTGTATCAATGTCTGACTATGCCTTGTGGAATATGGACGCATCACTAAGCTATGCATATTTACTCTATAGATACAAGAAATCATACGTATAACACGTGTGAATAACCTTGAAGCAAGAGATATAACTTCACCCTCCCTTTCTAGGTACTATCAGTATCAATTATTTCAGTGTCCAATTGGTACTCTAACCCAATATCATCTCCTTTTATAGGTATTATAAAGTTACCCTCTATATCCAACTTATCAACCCGAATCTAATTCAATTAATAAGTATTCATATAAGATAGTTCTAATGAAGTTTTGGAGTCCCCTCACTTAGAATCATAACATGAAATCCTGCTCAACAGTGAACGCACTCAATCAATAACCAAGATATGTATTCAGACTTTACATAAGAGTTACTGATGCACAAAATAAATTCGAGTATGAATTAAAAATGCAAAGTCTTATATAAAATAATTCCACAAGTAGTGTTGTATGAAGTTACACACGAAAATTCAATTAATTCATAAAAAACCTTCAAAACCCTAGATCTACCAAAAAGGCTCTATCTCATGATGTTGCGAAGAACATTCATGGGGGTTAGATAGATCTTACCCATATATTTGGAAATACAAGATAAATTAGAAATCTAATAAAACCCTAGATGTGGACGTCATTGCGTCCTTCTCCATCTTGAATCCTCCTCTTGGTTCTACTCTTGATTCAGCAGATGAATCTTCACAGTGATGATAGATGGATGGAGGAAAGGATATAGATGATGGTTGGGGGGTGATCCCCCCTTGTGAGATGTAGGATAATTGTGTTGCGGTTTCTTGGTGTGATCTATATCCCCTTTTATACTTGTAAGCTATTCTTATGAACTTTGGATGGACTTTCTCTTGGAAAACATGAAAATACACGCTCTGGGTTAAAATCCCGCACAGATCTGGATTCACATGTCCTAGTGATGAGCGTTTTCTCAACATACAATATTAATCCCCAAGTATGAATGATGCTATTGTAGCTTTGATAAGTGACCAAGTGATTATTGAACCCAAAGAACGTATTATTATCAATTTAATTATATTCTAACTTATTAAGACTATTATGGAAAAATAGTTGTATGGTTAAGTACCCAATAACTAAATAATTAAAAGAATAATTAAAATAAATAAATAGTAGAGATTGAACGAAAGTGAATAAGTGAAAAGATAGGTAGTCCTTCGGGACATCCAGGTTTACTCAATAATTTCCCTTTTGTGTATCCATGTCCGACTCTGTTTTGTGGAGTATGGACGCATCACTAAGCCATGCAAATTTACTCTATAGACACAAGCAAATAAGTGTGTGACACGTGTGAATATCCTTTGAGCAAGAGATATAATTCACCCCCCTTTCTAGGTACTATCAATATCAATTATTTTATGTACACTTAGTACTCTAACCCGATATTATCTCCCTTTACTGGTACTATGAAGTTATACACTTTGTCCTACTTATTTACCCGAATATTATTCAATTAACAAGTATTCATATAAGATAGTTCTAATGAGACTTCGGAGTCCCCCCACTTAGAATCATAACATGTACTCCTGCTCAGTAGTGAACGCACTCAATCAATAATCAATTTATGTATTCAGACTCTACATAACAATTAATGATGAACAAAACAACTTTGAGTATGAATTAAAAATGCATAATCTTATATAAAATAAACCACAAGTAGTGTTGTACGGAGTATACACATGAAAGTTTAATTAACTTATAAAGTTCAAGTAAGTGTAAATTTCACAAGTCCATCTAGTCAAATACAACTCATACCTACACATACAATTCTATCAACTTAAAACAAGTATCACTCATATCATATATTTCATTCATGTAAAACATCACTCAATCATAATACACTTCAGAGTACTAAGTCATCTAGCTCATAAGATAAGTGTTTACTCTCGCACTCAATTGTAAAAGATGTACACTTTAACGGGTTAGTATATAAGCTCAATTTTGATTCATGCTTCCGCGTAACGCAAAAATCAACTTATAATCACTTCATTACTATGATCACAAAGGACTTGCTTTTGGTTGTAATGTTAGCTCTTTGGTAAATGTAGGAAAAATATAGATAAAGTGACTAATTCAGTAGTAGAGAATTACCATAAAATTTTGCTTTTCAACAAACAGCTTCAACTTCTCCCTTTTATTCTCATGATCTTCGCAATTCAACTTTTCCTTCTTCATGTTGGCATCAACATTATCTTTCTCCTTTCTTCAAAGTACAATGGTGCCAATTTCGGGCACTCCCTTCTAAGCAGTCGGAGTACCAATTTCAGGCACTACTCCTAACTAGTTTTAACCATTTTTCTTTTTTTTATATCGCTCAACTAATTTTTTTCCTTTTCTTCAAATTCAAACTAGCATTTATTCACCTCAACTCTCTACTAATGAATAGGGTATTCAATACGGCTCAAGTAAAGGATAAATAAAGGCTTTTTATCAAAACTTGCTAGAGAAAAAGCTTTTAAAGGCTCGAATGAAGGTAAAATTTGGCCAAGTGACTCAAATAAATAATAACGGCCTAAGATCATGTCATAATAACTAATCAATCATAAGTCTCACACAAGACTCCAAGCCAAGTTTTAGAATACGGTCATATGAACGATTCTAACAAAAATAAACTATCACGCATGGATGTAGCATGATTTCTTAAGGCTCAAATTCTCACATGGGTAACCTAAGCACTCTTCAAAGCATTTAATCAAGATCAATTCATGATGAACTCCACATATTTAACAAATAATACATGCTTCTCATCAACAAAATCAACACATGCAAAATATGAATGTAACATAATTAGCAAAGAACACACAGATCAACCAAAATCATGTATCTCCAACCAATCCAATCTCAAGATACGTACATGCCACTCACACCACAAATACCCATCATGTAAAGAGAAAAAGAGAAGGGAGATGAGATGAAACTGACAAAGGAAAAAACCTGACCCATACTACTCCTCCGGAGCATCATATTCATCATCATCATCTTCACTTATCTCCATGCGTCAATGATCAAAATCTCTGTGGAGATTATTTAGCTTCATATCAATCTCACGCTCATCGGTTGCATCTTTCCCAATCTCCTATCCATCTCTACATAATTAGCATGCAGCGCATTGTATCTCATATCAAGTGCGGCATAGCTAGTGGTAAGCAAGCCCAGCTGGTGGTTCGTCTCTTTCTACTCATTGTTCAGGTTACCAAGATGCTCATTCATCACCCTAAATTGCTCCCTAAAGTACTCATCAGGACCGCCCCAATATTGCTGCTGTAGCACTGCTAGAATGGGTGGTGGTGGCATCTCACGCTGCTACTGCGAAATATCCATCTCGAGATGGACCTGCTCCTCTCCATGCTGCTGTTGCTGTGGCTTGAACTGCCCATGCTACCGTTCATCGACAATCCTCTGCAGTTCTTGGTGCATCCCAGCAGTGTACATCTGTGCCACGGTCCTCTAATCACCTCTTCTCACGCACATGATGGATATAGCCTCATGCGCCAACATGTTCATCAATATATTACCATTATTCGAGATCGTAGTCAGACCTCTCACATTGTATGGAAACATGAAAGAAAAGGGCTTAAATCCCCTCGTGTACAACCAATCACCATCGCGATGATAAGAAAATCCAGCTTTCATACACACACTCATGACTAGATCCAGATCCTCCAGGATGGTTGTAATACTAATAAAATCCATGTGGTATGACTCAGCCACAGGAGTAAGCAATCCACCGATATTCACTCTCTGAAACATGGAACTCCTGAATCTGTAAAACTGCTGAATCAGATTGACCCCCACATTGAACTTCACTCTATTCAACATACACCAGAGAGCATACAACTCTCCTCTAGACATGTAACTTCCTTCAAATCAGGCAAACAGTGTGTTCCCCAAAACTCAATCCATATATCGAATAACAGAATTTCGAATCAAAGAAGCACGAGCATCATTAGTCTTGAAATTCATGTCCTATCCGGAAATAACTCTCCAGAAATCATTCTGCTGAAATGCTCATTTTCATACCTAGAGATCCCCCTCAGAGTTTTATATAGCACGTTGAAATCCTCAGCTGTCCATGTTCGCTTCTCACTTCCCAGCTGGAATGAACATTTTAAGGAAGGGAACTAGAACCCTTCTTAACAGTGATGGAGCACAACACATCTACAGTCACATGAAAGCACATTGGCCTCTTAACCTCCATGAAATGGTGTATACCCAGTTGATCAAACATCCACATGATATCCTCACTTATATGCATTGTCAACATAGCCCCATCATCTTGGTATCTCGTTTGAGAGATCTTATCAAACATATCTCCTCCTAATTTTCCATTTGAATCTTAAAATCCCTAGGTAACCTCTCCTTAAGCCTTAACTTTTTTGTGACTTCATCCTCACGAGATGGCCTATCTTGTCTCTTCGTAGATCGAACTTCAGTCTCCTTTTTTTTTTCCTACAAAATAATACTTCAATACCAAACGGATATAAGAAAAGCAAACTAAATCCAATGCAACCACTAACTACAAATGAAACTCTACTCAAGACTTCAAGTTTTTATGCATAATCAACTTCAAACAAGCATGCTTCTAAATTCATCACGAATTAAAAACCAAAGCATTCACATTCTAATTCAATTCCACTTCATCTTCAACTCTTTAATAGGAACTATCAACAATTTCATCAAACACATCAATTCCTTAAGCATGTCTCTATCAAATTCCAAAATTCAACTCAAAATTCAACATGCTTCACTTCATCACTCAAATTACTCATCAATTTCATGTAAACATCAAGGTCTAACAACAAATAAATAATTAAAATTAGACCCATCACTTGTTCATATGTGATTTCAAACAAACAATTCAAATTACACCATGAATTCCTATTGAAACTAGTTCAATCAACTTACCCACTTAAAATCAAGTAATAGAACTTCAATCCTAGGGTAATGGAGTCAAGAGAACATACCTTTCGATCCAACCATGGTTTATATGTATTAAGTATGAAAAATCCCCAAATTGAATGAAAAAACCTAGTTTTGCAACTAAAACGCTCCAATTTTGTGAGAATTGGAGTATGGGAAGGAGGGAAAGTGGTTTAATCGGTGTAGAATCAAGTTAAATTGAAGTTTGGAAGAGAGGATTTTTGGTTCAGACAGGATTCGAGTGAGGGTGGTGTGCGAAGTGTTCAAAAAAGGGGCGAAAAATGAATTAAAAGGGCTACTTACCTACGTGATTCAACCTGAAGCAGGTGGTCGAACCACCTTGTCATGGTCGAATCAGGTTTCTAACTCAGAAGCAGATGACTTTTTTGCATTTGGTTCGACTCGAACCATGGATCGAACCAGGGTATCATGGTCGAACCAGCCTTTTAAAAACTTTTAGGTGGCTCGTTCGACCTGAACCCATGGTTGAATCACACCATGCTTGGTTGAATCGACCTGTACCAATTTTTTTTATTACTGATTCAACCTCCACCTTGGTCGAATGCCTGGTCGAACCATATCATGTTGGTCAAAAAAACTTATAATGAATTCTCTGATCCATGGTTCGACTGGGACTTCTTGGTTCGACCAGTCTCCTTGGTCGAATCGAGCCCCTGTTCCTTCGAAATCTACTATTCTTCGTCTCCTGCAAACCTCAAGCTCAAAAAACGATCATTAGGTATCAAAACAAAGCAAAACTAAGCTAGAGAATCACTTATAAGACTCTAAAATCATGTGTGTATACTCTGCATACCACAGAATCATTAAAACACTACTAAACATTAGGAAAATCACAAAAATCGACACATCAAAACCAATTAAAGTTTCAATATGTAGCAAAAAATGAACTCCCCTAACAAACATTACAAAGAAAAGATTATACTCTCTGTGCTACGATGAGGTAAATACATCACACCCCTAAACTTAGTAGAAACTATAGTCGAAACTAAGTTTGCAAGAAGATGTAATTTCTGATTAGTAAGTACGTCAAATATAAAAATTTCTTACTCATACAAATGAAATAAAATAATAAAACAAGAGGAAAAGCCCCCAACAGGCGCTCTTGTTTAACGTCAAAAAATCATGACTGTACCATATCAATCTAATATATCCTCAAAGATGATGCAAGCATCATCCGGTGACTTATAATGCTTCAATCGATACCCATTCGCCGCTATGATGTCTCTGTCTTTGTCCATGATTTCAAACCCCCCAATCCCGCAGGCTCTATGGATAATGAACGGTCCCGTCCACTTCGATTTTAATTTTTCTGCAAAGAGCTTCAAACGAGAGTTAAAAAGTAATACCTCATAACTTTGCTTGAATTCCTTGTAAGTGATCTTCGAATCATGCCATTTCTTTTTTTTTCTTTGTAGATCACTGAATTCTTGTAAGCTTGATTATCTTCTTCTAGATGATTGATTTGAATCAACCTCAACTCCTTTTGATCCTTAAGACACAAGTTCATGCTTCTCAATGCCCAAAAAGCTTTATGCAGAATCTCTACGGGTAAGTGGCAAGACTTCCCATAGATGATTGATAAGGAGACATGTCAAGCACAGTCTTGTGCGCACATAAAACATCATCGAGTTTCATAGTCCAATCCTTCCTATTAGTTCAGACTAGTTTCTCCAAAATTTACTTCACTTGTCGTTTTTAGACCTCGGCTTGCCCATTTGCTTGAGGATGATAGGGTGTAGTGACTCTATGCTTAACACCATAATACTTGAGCACTCTCTCTAGAAGCTTATTGACAAAGTGAGAACCTCCATCACTTACAAGTACTCTAGGGACTCCACAGTGGACAAAGATATGTTTCTTCAAGAAAGACAACACGGTCTTTGAATCATTCATGCAAGTGGGAATGGCTTCCACCCACTCAGAAACATAATCCACAACAAGCAAGTTGTAGAGAAATCCATTTGATGGGGGAAAAGGCCCCAAAAATCGATCTTCCATACATCGAAATCTCAACAACAATGCTCGGCTGAAGTGGCATCTCATCTCTTCTACTTATATTTCTCATCCTTTGACATCTATCGCATGTCGCTACATAGGATTCACAGTCTTTAAACAAAGTAGGCCAATAAAGAGCAGATTGAAGTACCTTAGCTGCTATCTTTTGGGCTTCGAAATGCCCTCCGTTAGGTTGTGCATGGAAAAAATCAAGGACACACTCCATCTCCATCTCGGGCACACACTTACGGATGATAGAATCTGTACAAATCTTATAGAAAAATGGATCATACCATATGAAAGTCTCAACATTCCTTTTAAACTTTGCAAGTTGGTATCTGTTGAGATCTCTTGGAATTTCTCCTACAACTATGTAATTGACATAATCCGCATACCATGGATCCACTCCTTGAGCAGCAACTACACACGCTCTTTCCGCTCCTTCAGCAAACACCGCCATAATCTTCTCATAGGGAAAAATCTATTATATGTATTCAAAAGAGTCGTCACAATGCTCCCTTGTCTCCAACCTTGTTAGGTGATTCGCCAACACATTCTCTGTACCTTTCTTATCTCGGATCTCCATATCAAATTCCAGTAGAAGAAGGATCCATCTAATGATCCTTGGCTTCGCTTCTTTCTTCTCCATCAAGTACCGGATCGCAGAATGATCCGTGTACACAATGGTCTTCATGCCAACCAAATACTGTCGAAACTTATTGAATGCATACACAAAAACTAGGAACTCCTTCTCAGTGACAGTGTAGTTCTTTTGTGCTTCATCAAAAGTCTTACTCACATAGTAAATGGCGCAGAACTTCTTCTCATTCATTTGCCCAAGCACCACTCCAAGTGCTTGACCACTTGCATCACACATAAGTACAAACAGTTGAGTTCAATCCAGTGTGATCAAGATAGGTGCACTAATAAGTGCCTCCTTCAAAACCTGAAAAGTAGTTAGACATTCTTCATAAAAAACAAAAGGAACATCCTTTTCAAGTAAGTGAGATAACGGTTTAGAGTATTTTGAGAAGTCTTTGATAAATCTCCTATAAAATCATGTGTGTCTAAGGAAGGACCGCACTCCCTTTTCATTAGTAGTGGTGGAAGCTTCTCAATCACCACCACTTTTGCTCTATCAACCTGCAATCCTTTAGTCGAAATATGGTGCCCAAGAATAATCACGTCTCTCACCATGAAGTGGCACTTCTTCCAATTCAAGACAAGATTAGTTTCTTAACATCTTTTCAAAATAGTAGATAGGTTAGATAAACAAATATCAAAGGAGGAACCAAACAAAAAAAAATTATCCATAAACACCTCCATGATCTTTTCTATCAACCCATCAAATATGGCCATCATGCAGCGCTAAAATGTAGCAGGTGCATTACATAATCCAGAAGGCATCTTTCTAAAGATAAAAGTTCAATAAGGGCAAGTAAAAGTAATCTTTTCTTGGTCCTCGGGTGAAATCATGATTTGATTATAACCCGAGTACCCATCCAAGAAATAATAAAAATCGTACCCTGCAAGACGATCAAGCATTTGATCCGTGAAAGGAAGAGGGAAGTGGTCTTTGCAAGTATTTCATTCAATTTCCTGTAGTCAGTACACACATGCCATTCCGTAGGAATCCTAGTCGCTAGAGTCTCTCCATCATCGGCTTTCACAATAGTCATGCCCCCTTTTAGTACAACATGCAATGGACTCACATGGGGACTATTACTAATTGTATAAATTATTCTTGCATCTAACCATGCTAGTATTTGCTTCCTAATCACTTCTTGAATAGCGGGATTTACCCTCCACTGATTCTGAATGCTACTCTTGGCTTCATCTAACAATCTCATCTTATGCACGCAATATGATAGACTAATATCTTTCAAATCATCAAGAGACCAACTAATTGCAGACTTATACTTCCTAAGCACATCTAATAACTCATCGAGTTGATCATCAGTTAGAGAAAAGGATACAATTATCGAGTATGTTTCATTGTCACCTAGATTAGCATACTTCAAGTGTTCTGGTAGTGGTTTCAACTCCTCTTTTTTCTCTTCTTTTACTGTGCTCTCTCTATCCAATGGTAAGTACTTCCTAGTCCACTTCACCCCTTCAAACTTGGTCCTTTGTGATTCATACCTGTCATAACCCAAAATAAGTAGATTTTCAAAAAATTCAATACATACCTCATTGGAGAGTTCATCTAGCTCTGTGGTGGGAAAAGTAAGAGACTCTGCTAAACATGTCTCCAATGGATCCTTTGAAAGGATCGAAGACATATCTTCTTTCACGATCTCCTCCACCACATCAATGATGTGACGCTGCGTCTCCATTGGCATCTTTATTACTTTATCAAGGTTGAAAAGAACCTCTTCTTTATCTATGCGCAGCCATAGCTCCCCTTTTTGAACATCAATCATAGCTCCAGCAGTGGCAAGGAATGGTCTCCCTAGGATGAGAGGAACATTATTCCTGTCATCTTTCATCTCAAGCATAAGAAAATCCACAGGAAAGACTAGTTTCTCCACTTTTACGAGAACATCTTTGATTACTCCTTCGAAAAAGTCATAGACCTATCCGCCAATTGAAGAGCAACCGTTGTGAGAATTAACTCCCACAAACCAAGCCTTTGAAAATTTGACAATGGCATCAAATTGATGGTTTCCCTAAGATCACACAAGGCTCATTGTGCCGGCCCCTTTCCAATCTCACATAGAATAGTGAAGCTTCCCGAATCCTTTAACTTAGCTGGTAGCTTCCTCTGAATGATCGAGCTATAGTTCTCAAACTAATTCACAGTTTCAATTTCGTTCAAGCTTCTCTTCTTCAAAAGTATGTCTTTTAGAAAGCGAGCATAATATGGCATCTCCAAGAGTGCTTCAGAGAAAGGAATTCTCAAGCCTATCTTGTATATGATATCTAAAAACTTCTTGAACTTTTCTTCCAATCCCTTCTTTACTAACTTGAAAGGAAACGGAGGAGGTATCTAAGTTTTTGGAATCCCTAATTCATCGCGTTCAACCTTCTTCGCTTTATCCTTCTCGGCTCTCAATCTATTTGCTCTTTCTCATTTCTTCTTTGCTACAAGCTCAATATTCTACTCTTTGGATGGTACTGGAGTAGCATCAACATCAAGTAGAGCATTCGGAGTGAAAAATAGTGAAGAACGAGGCGGTTCGATCATGGTTCAATCAGGGTTGTTGGCGAACCAGGCGTATAATGGTCGAACCGAGCTTCAGCGAATGTTCTCTCCCCAAACAGGCTGGTTCTACCACAGGTCGACTAACAAGGTTGATCGAACCATTACTGTCGTGGTCGAACCATGCTTCAGACAAAACGGAGTGCTCTGGATAGGGTGGTTCGACCCTGGTTAGACCAACATAGTTGGTCGAATCATCTCGATCTTGGTCGAATCATACTTCAGAGAAAATAGGGGGCCGCAGACAAATTGGTTCGACCACGGTTCGACCAATATAGTTGGTGAACCAGGCTGATCGTGGTCGAACTGGCTAGCTGGAACCCTCAAAATTATTTTTGGTGTCATCGGTCCTTCATACTGAGTTTCAGACCTCAATGTGATGGCGTTGTACTGCTTCGGGTTTGTTATACTTTGAGATGGAAACTTACCCTTCTCTATGGTTTGCGTCAGTTGGTTAACATTCCCTGCCATCTGCCCCATCAACAACATCAAGTCGTTCATCTACTTAGATATATCCTCATGATTTGCATCCATCGATTTGCATCCATCTTTGTCTCCAGCTTCGCCTCTAGGTGATCTTCTCTTGCATCATTCCTTGCCATATACCTGTTCACCGTATCCTCAAAATCAGGTTTTCCTTCTTTAACCTTCGCACCTGGATCAACACCAATAGGAGGTTGTACCGCTGTATTAGAATTACTCCATAAAAACTCCAGCCTTCTTGGTTGTTGATAATTACCAGGGGGACCACGATTATAGTAGTTCCCTTGATAATTCTAGTTTTCTTGATTCTGGAACCTCATTCCTTGAATACTTACCCATGGCATAGTTTGACTCTTCTAATTCCTCTTGGATAGCTCCTTCATTACAAATATCATGTTGCATCATTGGTACTCGCTGAGCTATATATCAGTGACCTGCTTTTGTTGAGACTCAAGTAACTTGTTGATATTAGCCAAACTAGAGACGATCTCATCTTCTCTACTTGACTTAACTATAGTGTGCTCAACCTGTGCTACTTTTTCAAGAACATAAATGCCTCTCACTCTATCAATTGGCCAATCTCTTAAATTTATCGAAATATCCTCAAAGAGCTTTTCGGCCTCTACGGATGACTTTGTAAGCAATATTCCATTAGAAGAAGCATCTAGTAAAACTTGAGAATCACAATCCAATCCATTGTAGAAAATACTAATATATTGAGCTTTAGAAAGCCCATGCTATGGACACTTTCGAATCATGTCCTTGAATCTATACCATGTCTCATGAAATTTCTCATTACCATGGATAGCAAATTGATTGATTTCTTGTTTCATCTTAAACACTTTTGAAGGTGGCATGTATCACTCCAAGAATTTCAATTTCAATTTCTCCCAGGTATCGCATTCAATATCATTAAGATTATCGTATCAATCTCTCACCTTTACATTAAGAGAGAACTTAAACAAGATGATCATCCTCGCATCTTCATGAGCTCCTGCATCCTTTTGTGTACTTGCATAACCAAGAAACTTATTCAGATTTTGCTGAGGATCTTCAAAGATTCCCCCAGAGAAGGGACTCCTTTCAATCATGTTGATTAGAGCAGGGTGTAGATCAAAATCAACTCAGCCCCTCTTACTCCTAACAGCCCTACATTGCCCCCTCTGTTGTTCTTAAAGACTTCACGGATAGCAAGATTATCCAGATTCGCCGCCATGTTGACTGCTTCTTCTTCCAAGTTAACATCGGTTGTAGCTTCAGTTGCTTGCGGATTCAGCTCATCAACTTCAACTCTTAAATTAAGAGCCCCTGTTGGTTCCACGTTCTTGTTCTTTTTCATCTTCCCCTTCTTCCTTGACGATGCTCCAATCTCTGGATTATAAGGTTCTAAATCTCCTACCTTTGATCTAGTGAGCATACACATAAGAAAAATAAGCATTAGAAAATAAATACAAGAATAAAGTAGTCTTAATTAACCAGAAATAATAAATTAATAATTAATGTCGTCCCTGGCAACGGCGCCAAGAACTTGATGAGTATTTTCTCAACACATAATATTAATCCCCAAGTATGAAGGATGATATTTTAGCTTTGATAAGCAACCAAGTAATTATCGAACCCAAAGGATATATTATTATCAATTTAATTATATTCTAACTTATTAATACTATTATGGCAAAGTAGTTGTATGATTAAGTACTCAATAACTAAATAATTAAAAGAACAATTAAAATAAATAAACAATAGAGATTGAACGAAAGTGAATAAGTGAGAAGATAGATAGTCCTTCGGGCCATTCAATTTTACTCATTAATTTTCCTTCAGTGTATCCATGTCCGACTCTGCCTTATGGAGTATGGACGCATCACTAAGCCATGCAAATCTACTCTATAGACACAAGTAAATAAGCGTGTGACACGTGTGAATATCCGCGAAGCAAGAGATATAATTCAACCCCCTTTCTAGGTACTATCAGTATAAATTATTTCCCGTGCACTTGGTACTCTAACCCGATATGATCTCCCTTTATAGGTACTATGAAGTTATACTCTTTGTCCTACTTATTAACCCGAATATTATTCAATTAACAAGTATTCATATAAGATAGTTCTAATGAGACTTCGGAGTCCCCTTACTTAGAATCATAACATGTAATCCTGCTCAGCAGTGAACGCACTCAATCAATAATCAAGTTGCGTATTCAGACTCTACATAACAATTAATGATGCACAAAACAACTCTGAGTATGAATTAAAAACACCTAATCTTATATAAAATAAACAATAAGTAGTGTTGTACGGAGTATACATATGGAAGTTCAATTAACTTATAAAACCAACTAGAACTACCGAAGCAGTTCTAACCCATGATTGATTGAAGAACAATCATGGTGGTTGGATATATTTTACCCATAGTCTTGAAAATTATAAGATAAATTAAGATGTGAAGTAAACCCTAGATGCGGGCACCATCGCGTCTCTCTCCATCTTGAATTTTTACTTGGTTCTCACTTGATTCGACAGACGGATCTCTCTCCACAGCTCCGTGAATGGTGGTAAGGTTTCGAATGTTGTGTAGATTGAAGGTGGTGGTGAACTCCCTTTCCCTTTTGTAGGGTTTTCTTTTAATACTTGCGAGCTCTCCTTATAGACCTAGGATGGGCTTTTTGAGCGAAAACATGCACTGAAGGTGTAAAAATACGGATCCGAACGTGTCCAGTGCATCAGTTCGACCAAGACTCCTGGTCGAATCGATCAAGGCTGGTCGAATCGCAGGTCGAATCGACCTGTACCTCACTGGCAGGTAGCCGGTTCAACTCGAATGGTAGGTCGAATTGATAGCATTGTGGTCGAACTGCATCCGTGAAAACTTATGCTTCTGGTTTGACCATGGTTCGACCAATGTGCTTGGTCAAACCACAGTGTATTGGTCGAACCACCTTTCTGTCGCCTCCCTTCACTTGGTTCGACCAGAGATGCTGGTCGAACCACTTTGTTTTTAGTCGAATCGCATCCTTACTTGGTCGAACTAGGTGCCTTAAATACCCTTTCTCCGGTTCCGATCACTTCTACCCCATTTTTCTTCGAAAATCCACTCAAACGGACATAAGCGCACCTGATTCATGACTTTCCATTATACAACTCAATTTATCTTGACTTGAGATCAATCATACATCATTATCACATGAAAATCAGAGCTTAAAACACATGAATTTACACACTCATCACTTAGCTCAACCAAAGTAGTTTTGGTCGAACTGGAAGGCATTGGTCGAACTACTGGTCGAGCTGCATGCCCAGTCTCACCATTTCGCGCATAACTTCCGCATCTAAACTCTAATTTCAATGATTCTTACGCTCACCTGATCCTCTCTTCCTTAACTTTCTATCTATATAAAGAACTTACATAAAATTCAATATTTGAAGGTTTAACAAGCCATAAAAATTAGCACAATCGTTCTATTCGGCACAGCTTACGCGACGTCACCATTTTGATCATAATTTTCTCTTTTGAATTCTGATTGAAGTATTCTTCATACAAAACGATCCTCTCTTTTGTGGTTTTCCAACCATGTATCACACTTCCAGTTTAGAGATCTACACAAATACAAAAAAATTACACAAGTTGGACGTGCGTTTTTCAGCATTCCTACACAAGTTGCACCTTTTCCCCAACTTTGCACTTTTGATCCTTTTTCCACCTAAAACAAAATAAAACACCTAAAATACACATTATTCTCACATATATCAAATATAAGACACTTGTGCTAATATATTACAACAATTCTCATCAAAAAGGTGTTAAATTGGATATTAAAACACGCTTATTTTCACTCTCATCACATATTAATGCGGTGACTGATTATCATAAACGGTATCATAAACCATTGGTAATCTCGAATCAAACAATGAGAATTGTAAGTTGGCTTTGATACCAACTCAAAGATCCTCTCAAATCACCACAGCAAAATGGAATAGGGGAGCACATGAATGAATAAAACCCAAGTCACAACTCACAGATCCTCTCAATCTCACTCTCCTCTTGCTCTCTACCTTTTCTGATCATATGGGATAACTTTAGTAGCTTAAATAATACTAGAAGAATTTTTCAAAAATGGAAACATAATCAATCACAAAGATTGATAGACATGAGAGAAGGAAAAAGCCCTTAATTACAGCAAGAGGTGAAGAAAGAGGAAACAAAAGGATTAAAAAGTGTAATGGGCCAAATTTGAGCTTGCATATAGGCCCTTTAGGCAAGCTAGAAGACCAATTGGGATCTGAAGTGCCTCAAGGCCCAACAAATCTCCACCTGAAATGTTCTTTTGTTCTTAATATAATGACTCCGCAGGACTTAACTTTGCTCATAAAAAACACAAAGTTTTGATCAGGAACCATTTTAGCAAACGCAAAGTACGCTAAAGGAGTTCACACAGAGTCATAAATTTCACAATATCACAAAGATATAATGAGCAAAACACAAAGCTCATATATGATCATAGAGATAATGGGCGCTACGTTCAAAAGATAATTACAAAAAATAGAACACAAAGGTCACAAGGCACACAAAAACAAGCTATAATAATACTAAAAATTACAAAGAGACCTTACAAAGAAAGTCACATAGTTAAAAGCATTACTTAACAAGAACTACAAAAGCTATATTCATGCAATATGCCCCTTCTCACTAAAAGAAACAAATAAACACATAATAGGAATATAAGCGCAAACAATACCATCAAATAATAAATAATGCTAATGATCCAACTTATTAAGAGCAGACAACAATAAAAACAGGTTTAATAAATAAACATGCAAAAATTGTGTAATCTCTTCCTTACTTAATAGCATATTTTACATAACTATAAGATTTATGAATAGCATTCAAGAGCACAATTGGAGAATTCAATCAATATCTTGATCACCAGTCAATTTAATATATAGAAAAAGCTAAGAAAATACATGAAGATTGTCTTCAATATCATTGTTTAGATACAACTAAAACAAAGAACTTTTCAAGTAGAAACAGTTTATCAAGCAAGAAAGTTTTATTGTGTAAATTACTCGATTTATTCTATCAATCTTTTGCAAAATACATAGACCAACTTTCCTCCACCCAAAGTTGGACAAATGCAAGATAATGACAGACAAATAGAGTTCTATAATTTCAGTCTTTTTAGTATAAATAATATCCTTCTCATAAGAGTGAAAAGGATAAGAATATGCTTCATTTTCAGTTTTCAGATACTAAAGTCTCATTCCCATTTAAGGGGGCTCGTCCAAGGGGTATAGAATTAAGCACGAGTTATCATATACCATAATAACGAGAAAAAAATTAGGAAAATCAGATAGCTTAAACATGAATGAAAAAGGTGGTAATTAATAGAAAGGCCCGTCTCATGGGATCCAAGTTGAGAGAGATAAATTGAACAGTATGGTCGTCCTCTGTTGGAATATACTATTAAACCGAAATTGGGGTTATCTGCTTGTTTTCACTTTTTCAATTATTCTCGATACTATTTTTAAATATTGAATTTTTCGTTATTTAAATCGTGTATCTCCATCACTTGTAGTTATTTATATGCATGTTTGTTGCCAAGAGAAACAAGATCAAGTTGGTAAGGATTAATCCTTCATTTGATTTATATGGTCGATGATCATAAAGGGCCTATTTACCATTCTATATAAATGTACTATTCTATTTATACAGATATTGTAGAACTGGTTGTTCTCTGTTCAAGAATTCTTTTTTGGGCAGTTCATATCATTCATACATAGTGTTTTGATCTAAGATTTCAATTCTTCTGTGTTTCAACAGTAACATATTGTTCCATGGAGCTAAGGTAATGGACTAATCATGTCACAAATCACAAATCTTAGATTTACAACACAATAAACTCAATCCTATGTTACAGTGTGTGACCACACACCAAAATGCAAATGAAATAATAAAAATAGGATAAGTTATTAATGAGATTTCCATAACACCAACAGATAGCACCGAAGGGCATTTTTCTATCCAATGAAAAGTACCGTTAACTGAGCTCCCCTGAACTTTCAAAAATATTTAGTATATATGGTAAATAAGTATACTCCCTCCGTCCCTTCTTAAGAGGGACATTTGCTTTATGACACGTAGATTAAGGAGTATTATTATTTAATGTGTAGTGGATAATTGTATTAGTAGGAGTGTGGGTCCCAACATTTAATTGTATTAGAGGAGGTATGTGGGTCTCCTGTGTAAAAAATGAAAGGTGACTTTTTGGTAGGACGACCAAAATGAAAAAATTGGCCTCTTACCCTGGGACGGAGGGAATATTAATTAACGTTATTAAGTGCCACATTGATTTTGCTCTCCATTAGGCAATACATTGTGGGTTCGAGTGTCACCCTGTGCATTTTTTATTTTTTTCTTTCTTTTTTCAGACACTTGTTATATTTTTTTCTTTTATTTATATAATTTTTTTTTTACATTTTTTTCCTTCTTCTTTTCTTATAATTACGCTTTTTCTTTCTCTTATTTCTTTATTTCTCTTCTATTTTTATTGTTTATAGCTAATAATGATTTTTCTTAGATTTTAAAATTTTCACATGAGGTGCATTCTTAATTTATATATGAAAATAATACGAAATGAAAGAAATATATTATATTATTGATATCGAATTCCCCGATCGCGAAGTCTTCCGCCACTATCTCTATGTTCTCATGTTACAAGACGGAATAGATTCATGAGCTTAAATAGCACCAGAGTAATTATCCAAAAAATAAATATAAAATAAAATAAAATAAAATAAAATAAAAGAATCAATCACGATTCACGAAGACTGTTAGGCAGGAGTAGAGGAGAAAGCCCTCAATGACAACGAAGAGGTGCAGAAAGGGAGAAAGACTAGAATTTGACAACGGTAAAGGAATTAAAAAGTATGGGCCAAATTTAGGCTTGCACATAGGCCCATTAGGGAAGCTAGAAGACCATTGGGGGCCTTGGAGAGGCCCAAGGCCCAACATAACTTATTATAAGTCATTAAGAAATAAATAACTCTTAAGGCCCAACATAACTTATTATACACCTTTAGAGATATATCTCTTTGTTTTGAAGAGTAACTGGGTTATCATTTAATCATACAAAAGACTATAAAAAAAATAATAATAAATAAATAAACTGGTGTGGTATCACTTACCGTGTCCCCGAAAACATAGTAGTACTATTTGCCATACCATAGACATGATAGAAATCAATTTAAATGACGTAGATGTTAAAGAATATTAAAAGGGTCAAATACTACTCAGTGGGCAAATACATTAAAAAAAATTTAAGTAGGCACATTTGAAGGGAGTGTTTAAAAATGTCTAAAATGACAAAAATGTAATTCACTCAATATTGACACAGATATTAATTTTTTAAAAAGTTATTATCGAGTTAAGTTTTTATTTGACTCGATACAAAAACTTTGACTCAAAAACTTCCCCACTTTTAATACTAAATATTACTGTATACGTCCCATAATACTTTTCACGTTTCTGTTCTACGTTATTTAAGAAAAGTTGCACTTTTTGACTAATTTTATTGACTTTGGTGGGCATTGTAATATTTTTTAGTAATAAAAAAATAAAGTAATGATATGTGTGAAAAAATAATGGCAAATTTGAAATTAAAGTAATTTTTGATATTGTTGGATAAAATGAAATTTTCTTTTTTTGAATGTGAAAGGTTTTATGGGACAAACAAATGAGAAAAATGTGAAAAGTATTATGGAACGGAGGGAGTATTATTTCTTGTGTTATAAAAAAATCATTATTGATTGTTGGTGGTAGAAATTAGAGTGACTCATGTGTTGTTTTGTTTGGTAACAAAATGCAGGCAAATATCCTTGCAAGATATAAACCCAGTCTGAACATAACAGTGCTTGTATCCAGTCTTAGATCTGCAGAGCAAATGATAGCAAAAACCTTGGAACGTTTCAAAACCACTCGACACATTTTGTTGTACTACGAGGATATACTTACCAACCATACGGTAAACACATCCATCCTCCTTTCTTTATTCATCAAAATTTGTGAGATGGTTTATATTTTTACTTTAGTTATTTAGTCATTTTCCATTAAAAAAGTTATATATATATATATATATATATATATATATATATATATATATATATATATATATATATATATATATATATATATATATATATATATATATATACACACGGAGTGTTTACGAAATAGATCACCTTAATGGTAATAATTTTTTAATGATAAGATATCACTTCATTAAAATATTGAAAGAGATGGTTTCAAACAAGTATTTGTCTTCTTTATTTTATATCAACTAAATATTATTACATAAATTAATTAATTTTACATATATTTATATAAATTAATTACTTTTTTGTCTTTTTCTGCAACACTTGTTTGAGATCTCTTACGTAACTCATTATATGAGACAAATTAAAAGTTATACTCCCTCCGTCCCTCATTAAAAGGGTCTTTTGCTTTTTAATATGTGAATTAAGGAGTATTATTATTTAATGTGTAGTGGGTACTTGTATTAGTTGGAGTGTGGGTCTCATATTTTAATTGTATTAGTGGGTGTGTGGGTCCCATGTGTGTAAAAAAATAAACTCTTTGGATGGAACGCTCAAAATGAAAAAAAAAAACACTCTTTAAAGGGGACAGAGGGAGTAATAGTTTGATAAAAAGTGATACTCCATCCATGCTTTAATGAGTCTTTTTTTAATTTTGGGTGCCCGTCTCCAAATGTCATTTTCCTCTTAAGATACATAAGACTTACACATTTACTAATACAATTGTAATATGAGCCCACACACCAACTAACATAACTACCAACTACACATTAAATAATAATACTCATCAATCCACGTGAAAAAAAGCAAAAGAGGCTCTTTAAACCTGGACAGAGAGAATACTTTAGTAATGAAAAGTAATAACCCTCCAAGTGAACTATTTTATGAACAATTTATAATTAAAAAAAATAATACTTCCTCTGTCTTTCTGAAAGACCCACACGCAATACTAATTAAAATATACATTATTCATTAAAATATTATATATTTCCCCTCATCTACGCATTAAATATTATACTCCTATTTCTTAATTTACGTAAAAAAAATAAACAAACACATTCCTTTCAAGGAGACGGAGATAGTAATATCTTTAATAAAAAAAATGATTATAATTATTATTTAAAAAAAAAAGACTTTTAGCCTAACAATAGTATTGCCCTTTACATTTAATGGTGACATTTTGCCTAAGGGATAATCAGAACTCGTTAAAAAGATTTGTAAGGTTGTATTTGTATTGACTCGTTTCAAATTTAATGGATTTGAAAATGAATAAATTTTAAATTGCATGTATTTTAATTAATTTATTTGAATTATATTGCTTGGATAAATTATTAATTTGTGAAAAAAAATTAAATTCATAATTCAACAATTATTTTTTAATTTTTAAAATATAGTAATTTTTTTATAATAAATAAAAATAATGAAATTTTATTATTTTAAATATTAAAATTTAAAATTTTATATAAAAAAAACTTTTTTTTTGGATTGGGGGAGAGGTGAAGGAGGCAGGAATGGATGGGCTGGGAGTAGGCGGGTGGTAAGGGTTAAAATTTAATAAAAAATAATAAAAAGTATTTTTAATTAATTAATTTATTTTATACTCCCTCCTTTCGGTTCTAAAGTATCCATTTGCAAAAAGGTATACATTTGCTTTTTGCACGTGGATTAAAGAGTATTATTATTATATGTAAAGTTAGTAGTTATATTAGAGGAAAGTGATGTGCCATATTGTGTACTTTTTTACTAAATAGGGGAAATTAATATCTTTGAAACGAACGCCAAAAATAGTAAAATGGATACCTTATAAACGGACGGAGGGAGTATATTTTATATATTAATATATACATTACATAATAGAAGTATTTCAAATAAAGTAAAATTTTAAAAATTCATCTAAAACAACTAAAAATACATCAAAATCAAATTCATGATCCATTAAAATCTTAAATTTATAAATTCGTCCATTTAATGATAAATCCAAACATTAGGAATGATTTGAGAGAAGTATATGTAAATTCTTCATGATCAAATTATTTCGTCCAAACACAATCTAAATAAATTCACTACTTAATTTTGGTACGTTGTTAATATTTTGATCACAAAAAATAAAAATAAAAAAAATAAAATCTTGAAAGTTTATTTTATGGAATGAGTTTCGTAAAATAAATAATAAATCGTAATATTTTTTTATATAAAAAAGTAATATTTAATTGATGATAAGTGATAATCATTTAATTAAATTGATATATATATATATATATATATATATATATATATAATTTATAAATAAATTAAAAATGATACTCCCTCCGTCCCGTCAAAAGAGGGTTTTTGCTTTTTTTACGTGAATTAAGGAGTATTATTATTTAATGTATAGTGGGTAGTTGTATTAGTGGGAGTGTGGGCCCCACATTTTAATTGTATTAGAGAGGGGGTGTGGATCTTATGTGTGTAAAAAAGAAAAGGGACCCTTTGGGTGAGACGACTGAAATGGAAAAAAGACTCTCTTTAATTGGGACGGATGGAGTAATATTTTTTTAATAAAAAATTATACATAACTTTAAACAAAAAATTATGTGAAATTGTATAAAGTAAGACTTGTTCTTTAATCACACCTTTTAATATGTTGAGAATATATTGGTTAAGAGATGTTCTATTTACGTATGTAAGGGTACAATATTTTATTTTAAAGCATATACACTTTAGTTAATAAGGGTATAATTTTTTAATAAAAAATCGACTGAAATATAAATAATATAAATATTTGATTAAATAATAATTTTTTTCTTATGAAATATATTGTACATGTTCTTATACTAAAGAATATCATTTAATACTAAAAAGTAAACCTAAAAAAAATACAGGATTTGGGGCACCATGTCCACGGACCCGTGCAAATTTTAGGCATTGTGTAATCAATCTTTTTAATTATGTTTTGAAAAACCCTAAAAATTAATAACATTTCTTACTGAAATCCTATTAGTAATTAAAATAAGGGATTTTTTTTAATAGTATAAATTTTACTGTTTAAAAATTAATATTGACATTTCAGTTTAGAGATTATTAATTATACTTAATACCTATATTTTCCTTAACTCTATTATCCCTCCAAAGTCCAACCTCCAAACCCTTCTTCACACCACCCATTTGATGCCGCTGCGACCGTCGTTTGACCCATTGCCATCGACGACCGCCGCCCTAATTGGCGAAATTGATAAGATGAAATGAGGGGCAGTGAATTTGGTTTCAATTTTGGTTTAAATTGATTTAGAACAAGTGTACTCTATCGTGTGTAGCACGTAAGCGACTAAGTGCAAAATTTATAAGATATCGAACCCAAGGGCGAAAGTGGGTAGCCGTATTTGAGAAATATTTTACTCTAGTAGAACGAATCAAAGAAGAAGGGTTGATTATACTACAAACTAACAACTAGGAAAGCAATTAAAGATAGAACATGTACAAATGAGATGGATGATGGGTGAAGGTGAACAATCTAAGAAGTATGTAAGGCAAGCAACATTCATGGTAAGGTATATATAGACTCACACACACACACATGCATTGATGGTTTTCATGTTATGATATTAAGGGCAATCAAGTTTGTACCCCTAATCCCTATGGCCAAGATGACTAGGTTTTCAACTCTTTTACAAGTTTAAATTTCCTAGGATTGTTCTTACTCTCAATTCCCGTGAATGTACTATGATCATAAGTTGGGTTTCCCTCACTAGTTCATCAATAATGTCCTATCATGAGGTTCTAAGCACTTGAAGGGTATGACTTACCTCCCCTCATACTAACTAAGTCATCTCATGCAACCAATGATTCAATTAAACCACTAAGCATAATATTGGAATGACCATCCTAACACTATGAATAGAGAATTTAACCACACAAATCATACATGAAATAAGAATAAGCATTCATGATAGAAAATATTCATAACAATCATTTCATCAAACATGTGGTGTGCAAAATCTGCATAATACCTAAACAATCATATTGCTAGCCTCACATGAGGACTAGCCACTACAAATCATAATAGAATCAATACATTCCATAGCTTGCTCCAATTGAGCCAAATAATGAAGAAAATAATAAAATAAAGGTAAGTTGGCTCCCCTTTGATGGTGAACTTCCTCCCCCTTGATCATGATAAAATCTTCAATCAATGATGAATTCATCTTCTTAGATTGGTGGATGGATGGATTTATGGATGGATTTGACGAGATCAAGTGGTTTGAATGGATGAAGTGAAGGGTGGAAGAGATGGAGATGAATATGTGTGATTTAGGTGTTTAGTGTGTATGGAAATTGATTCAAAATGATTCCTCCCGGATTTTGTGGTCAAAACATGTATTTATACCCCCATGGAAGCTTCTAGAACACTTAGAGATCATAAAATTGCCTTTTGTACCTACACGGGCAGTGTAGCAGCAAACGGCCATGGGGTGGCCGTGTAGCATTTTTTGGTGTCCGAACACGCCCAACCCTTACAGGGCCGTGCTCGGTACATGAGCCGTGTAGTGCAGCGTGTGCAGCGCAATCTCACCGTTTCATACATAACTTTCACATCCGATCTCCAATTCGAGTGATTCTTGCGCTCACGCGACCCTCTCTTCCGTGGCTTTCCAATGTATCACACGCCAAGTTTTGATCTTCACACAAATATAAAAAATTACACAAGGTGGACATGTATTTTTCAGCTTTTCTTTGGTCGTTCTCCCACATTTCAACTCCAAATTGAGCTCCGTTTTTTCCCACATCTTTCTTATCCTAAAATCTATTTTTACATGAAAATCACATAAATTACATCAATTTACTAATTCTCTAAATATTTACAAATATAGCACAATTTAAGGCACTTAATCATGAAAATCACACATTTATCATTTCAAAGCACAAATCTCCATATCTTCATTTAATACCACCAAATGATATACGAAATGAATAAAAACACACAAAAATACATAATAAATGATACTAAAATCTAGGTAAAAATGACACCGATCAACCCCCCAAACTTAAAGTGTTGCTCGTCCTCGAGCAACGAAAAATGAGAAAACGAGAGGGGGATTTTCACCTAGAGAAAGATCTAAAGAACATAAGCAACAACACATCATAAGTAACAAGGGCTACAAATCATATCAAGTCATACTACAACATTAAAATTATGACATAAAAAATTAACAAGTTCAAGTCTAAGAAAATTAAGAGTAATAAAGCTCCTTCCGGTCCAAACCTCATGTCGGATATCAAAATGTACTCAACACTCTATGAAGTAGGGTAATTTTCACTCATCAATCGATTGAACCCGACACACCATAGGCTTGCTCACGGACTACATTCACAAGCCACCAAGGCTTCAACTAATGATCAAAAAGGACTTTACTTTTGAATGTAATGTTAGGTTTTTTGGTAAGGGTGGGAAGATTATGGATAAGAGTGACTCATCGAGTGTAAGTAATCGAAGAGATGATCAACTTCTTCACGTTTCTATCTTCCTTTCTTTTCTTTTCTAATCACAAACACTAATCATTGTCATTCCTTGGATTTCTTGAGCTTCTTTTAATTTGCATGCTTCCTTTCTTTCGACTTTTGAATTCCTTGAGCATATTTTTGTTGATTGCTAATTTTTCTTGTTTTGAGGTCGCATGTACATTTTTGCTTGAGCTCTTTTCATCATTTTCTTGCTTGTTTACCATTTTCTTTCTTCTCTAGCACAATTTTCACATCAAACCTTGTAAACCATCATCTCCTCATTCACCCACACAAAGGTTATATATATAAGGCTTAAGTGGGTAATCATGGCTTGCAATGTGCTTATATCACAAAAATAGGCTTTAAGGCTCAAAATGGTTAACTAGGGATGATGTATAAGGTAAGTAATTATATGGCAATGACTTTAAAGTAACAAGGATGGTCTAAGATCATATCACTAACCTCCACCAATCGGGCACATTCCCGTAGTCCATGAGCAAGTTCTAGTTTAACAAGGTTCAATCGATCTACTCATTAAGAAATTAACCATGGATGCACAGTTGAGGCTCAAACGCTCACAAGCATTTGCTCGGACCTTTAGGAACTCATTACACCTCAATTCATCTCAAAATTGAATAAGTTAAATAGGACATGTCACAATTTAAAGAGTAGAGATTCTCAACATAGTTCGCCATCACTTACCACAAACAACATGCCATTACTCACAATCAAAAAATGACTCACAACTTCCCGAAATAAATCACCAAACATACCTATACAAGAACAAAAATGCCAACAAAACAACACATGAGAAAAAACTCACCAAATAAGCAACAACACAAAACACATAACAAGCAAAAATGACCTTCCATCCATCAAAAGAAATTCAAGCATATATCCTTAATCATCCAATAACATGTAAGCTCAAGATTTTGCTATCTTATTCAAAAATAAGAAAAAACTAATAAAGCAAGTAAACCTCCCAAGTACATAACAAATGAAGTAACATGCCAATCCAAATCAAATCAAATTGTCTATGCTAAGCAAATGGAAAAAAATAAGTAGTAAAGTGAACTCCCTGAAAAGGCATTTGGTAATGGAAATGGTTGGAATGAGCTTCCGGATTGCATGCACAACGAATCTCGACCTTGATTTTCGGGCTCAATTCATGCTTCCACTACACTTCATTTGTGCTCAACAAGTCATCAAAACCATTAGTACAATAGTTACTAGCAAATAATGAACTAGCATACACTTCAATACAACCAAACGATCCAAAATCATACCAATACTCATGAGAAAAATTTTAAAATTTACCCAATTTTACAAGAAGATCTCTCAATCAACATAATAAGCACACTCAAGTGGTGAGTCACACCATGCACTCTTCCCCCAAACTTAAATTGAAACAAGTTGAGAATTAAGTTTGCAAAAAGTGGTGGGATTTACCCTTGTAGTTTCCAAAAATGAGCTTCTTGTAGAGAAGTATATGCATCACAAAAATTTAAGGGATGTCCACCACGCACTATCCCCCCAAACTTAAAGTGAAACAAGAGTTGAACTTTAAGTGTGCAAAAAGTGGTGAGACGTACCTTCACACTTCAAATCGAGCACTTCTCGTATTTTCAATACGCATCCTTCTCCATGAGTACAATCAACCTACATGCAAAAAATACAAGAAAACTAAATCAAATCATTTAAATGAAAGCATTAAAAAAATAATGGGTTACCTCCCATCCAGCGCTAAGTTTAACGTCTTCAAGCCTGACGGATCATGGAGAACTCATTGGAATGGCCAAGGCTATCGTTCGTTCTTGCCATTAAATTTTAATCTTTGTGCTTCTTCCTCTATTAGGCATTTATGACAAGTAACGACCTCGGTAGCATCCTTCGAGATTGGCTTTAAGAATTCAACTCGTTTGAGCTTGCATTCCATTAACCTTTCCTTTTTCGACCACCACTTATTCCTCTTTATCAAGTATGTTCCCAATATTTCTTCAAGCTTTCTTTTGTACCTAAGGCATTGAGAAGAATCAATAGGTAAAATAAAGTCAATATAAATAATATTTTGAAAATCAATGCAACTTGAAGAGTTAAAAGATGTAAAAATGCTCATTTCAATCCCAAACTCATCATCAAGTGCTCGTAGACCTTGTTCACTTCATCGAATTCATACTCGTCACTTGATTCTTCATCTTCATTTGAATTTTTCTCATCAACAAAAGACAAGAAATCTTGGATAATCTCATCATTCTCAAAGCTCTCTTCTACCTTAGACTCTTTACTCCTCTCACTTTCATCCTCTAAGCTTTCTTTTGCCTTGTCTTCCTCATTCTCAATAAGCTCAACATCTCTTGAGTCTTTATCATCCCCCGAATATTCTTCTACCTCCAACTTTTCGTCAATCTTTTCATAAAAACTCTCCATTTCACGAAGAGTCTTTCGTTCTCTTATCATTTGACTCATTTGATGTTCTAGGGCCTCAAATCTCCTCTCGTTTTTCTCATCTTCTTTCCTTAATTCTTCTCTCTCTTTATGTCTTTCTTCAATCATTTCATTCAACATTACCATGAGTTGCCCCATTCTATCTTCTATGGGTGGCTTAACTTCTTCACTCGGTGGTTGCCATCTTTGTTCTTGGAGATAATTCCCTTGAAAAATACTCGAGAAAGTACTATCTTGCATGTAAGATATATCATCTACTTGAGAACTAGGCATCATCCACTCTTGTTACACCTTAGGATAAGAGGTTGCCATACTTTGAAGATTTTGAGCCCCATAACTAGGAAGACTTGGTAGAAAACTTTGCCTTGCATTGCTCACTTGAGCATATCTTCTACACATTTCAAGTAAGGCACTATTTTCGGATAGAGGAGCAACCATATGCACTTAATTGTAGGAACTTGGCACGGAATAAGTGTTTCCTTGATACAGTTGGAATGTATTCACATTATAAGTTCCTTGCCATCCCCCATATATTCCATTATTGTAGCATTGATCCATTTTTGCTCTTCTTCACAAGATCTACTACAATCTTCTCCACTTTCTATTTTTGGTTTGTTCCTTCTCCCCTTCTTTCAAGGTTGATGTACCTATCAAGAAGAACAAGTGAGAACGAATTTTACAAAGCAAATATAGATGCAAAAATAAGAAAAAAATTTCCTAAGTAGAGCGAACAAATACAAACACGTTACATCGAAAGCTTTTGCCCTGGCAACAGCTTCATGAACTTGGTTTCAATTTTGGTTTAAATTGATTTAGAGCAAGTGTACTCTATCGTGTGTAGCACGTAAGCGACCAAGTGCAAAATGTATAAGATATCGAACCCAAGGGCGAAAGTGGGTAGCCGTAATTGAGAAATTCTTTACTCTAGTAGGACGAATCAAAAAAGGAGGGTTGATTATACTACAAACTAACAACTAGGAAAGCAATTAAAGATAGAACATGTACAAATGAGATGGATGATGGGTGAAGGTGAACAATCTAAGAAGTATGTAAGGCAAGCAACATTCATGGTAAGGTATATATAGACTCACACACACACATGCATTGATGGTTTTAATGTTATGATATTAAGGACAATCACGTTTGTACCCCTAATCCCTATGGCCAAGGTGACTAGGTTCTCAACTCTTTTACAAGTTTAAATCTCCTAGGATTGTTCTTACTCTCAATTCTCATGAAGGTACTATGATCATAAGTTGGGTTACCCTCACTAGTTCATCACTAATGTCCTATCACGAGGTTCTAAGCACTTGAAGGGTATTGATTACCTCTCCTCATACTAACTAAGTCATCTCATGTAATCAATGATTCAATTAAACCACTAAGCATAATATTGGAATGGTCATCCTAACACTATGAATACAGAATTTAACCACACAAATCATACATAAAATGAGAATAAGCATTCATGATAGAAAATATTCATAACAATCATTTTACCAAAAATGTGGTGTGCAAAATCTACATAATATCTAACCAATCATATTACTAGCCTCTCATGAGGACTAGCCACTACAAATCATAATAGAATTAATACATTCCATAGCTTGCTCCAATTGAGTCAAATAATGAAGAAAATAACAAAATAAAGGTAAGTTGGCTCCCATTTGATGTTGAACTTCCTCCCCTTTGATCATGCTAAAATCTTCAATCAATGATGAATTCTTCTTCTTAGATTGGTGGATAGATGGATTTATGGATGGATTTGAGGAGATCAAGTGGTTTGAATGGATGAAGTGAAGGGTGGAAGAGATGGAGATGAATGTATGTGATTTAGGTGTTTAGTGTGTGTGGAAACTGATTCAAAATGATTCCTCCCAGATTTTGTAGTCAAAACATGTATTTATACCCCCATGGAAGCTTCTAGAACACTTAGAGATCATAAAACTGCCTTTTGTACCTACACGGGCAGAATAGCAGCACACGGTCATGGGGGTGGCCGTGTAGCATTTTCTGGTGTCCGAACACACCCAACCCTTACAATGCCATGCTCGGTACATGGGCTGTGTAGTGCAGCGCGTGCAGCGCAGTCTCACTGTTTCGTACATAACTTTCGCATCCGATCTCCAATTCGAGTGATTCTTGCGCTCACGTGACCTTCTCTTCCGTGGATTTCTAACCATATATCACACGCCTAGTTTTGATCTTCACACAAATACAGAAAATTTACAAAACTTGGACGTGTGATTTTCAGCTTTTCTTTGGTCGTTCTCCCCTGTTTCAACTCCAAATTGAACTCCATTTTTTCCCATATCTTTCTTATTGTGTCTAGAATCCATTTTTACCTAAAAATCACATAAATTACACCAATTTACCAATTCTCTAAATATTTACAAATATAGCACAATTCAAGGCAATTAATCATGAAAATCACACATTTATCATTTCAAAGCACAAATCTCCATATTTTCATATAACACCACCAAATGATATACAAAATAAATAAAAAATACAAAAATACATAATAAACGACACTAAAATTTAGGTGAAAATGACACCGATTAGGCAGTAAAGTTCAAAAAGTGTCTATTAGTTAAAAAAGAAAATTAAATTAGATAATCGTCGATATTAATTTTTCTCTGTTCATGTTGATTCACAATGTATAATATTACATGGACCATAATAAAAATATAATTATACACTTAAAATTAAAACTAAATTAAGATAAATATTAAATCCTCATAGTAAAATAGTATATGAATTAAGCACAAGGTTCTAAGTTCACAAAACTAAAATAAATCATGAATCACAAATATAAAATAAGTCATAATACCACAAAAATAAAATTGATTATTCCATTCATCACTTGTATTTTTACACATTTTTTATTTTCATTCGTCTCACTGCTTTTACATGCATTAACTAATATTAACACTACACAAATATCCTCACAATATCATAATACTACAAAAATATCACATACTTTATACACTTTATCAATAAAACTCAACAATTTTATTCACCTTATCTATTTTAATTACTCAAACGTTCTATACTTTCTTTTTTTTTTCATTATACATCTTTAAAAAAAAATCATAATCCAAAAACTCAAGGCCTCACATATGTGTGCAAAACTACGAGAAGAAGTATAAACCACAAAATTATATGTACAACATATTGTACGCAATACATTGACTAATATATTTGCAGCACTAAATCACATTATAAATTTTAGGGTGTGGTTAATTAAGTAATTTGAAAAATTTTAAATTATAAATTAATTATATTAAATTTTAAATATTTTTTACTAAATCGAGGAAACTAAAAACATGTGGTAAAATGTAATTCATGAAATTATAAAATTAAAAATGAGGACTGCGTTAAAAAAATTATGAGAAATTATACATCTCATTTTCTTGATCTCTGGTTCAAAGTTACAAAATAAGATATTTATGCACTACTACTATTTTTGTGCAAACGAACTTTTAATTTTTAGAAATGAAAATTTCATAACATCATTTTCATGACAAAGACTCTTGTGGTACAATAATTATATAAGACGAGTCGACCTATTAATGTATGATTGTTATAAAGGTAAAATATATTAATTTGTAGTTAAAGTTTTTTTTAAGTATAATAAATAATAAATTAAAATATGTTTTTAAAGTGTTATAATATGATTCAGTATAAACATACTTAAACTATCAAACAACATACTTTACTTATATAACAATAACTATATTTTAACTATAGATCAACTCGTCTCACGATTGTGTCATATATATACCCGTCCTAGGAAGGAGTTTTCCTTTTTCATTCATCAAATAGTTTAATAAGAAGATACTCCCTCCGTCCCAAAATTGATTGCACTGTTACTGTAGATACGGAGTTTAAGAAATGTTGACTTTTTAGGGGTATTATGGTATTTTTAGGTAATAAATAAATTATAAAGTATGTTATGTGTGTTAGGTGAGTGTGGTAAAATTGTAATTAAGATGAATTTTTAGGGGTAGGTATTGATGTGATATTTCTTTTTTGGAAAGGTGCAATCTATTTTTGGACGGATAAATGTGGAAAGTGTGCAATCAATTTTGGGACTGAGGGAGTATTAGATATCACTTTTATTAATAAATTTTCGAAACCCATTTAGTAAGACGTTTCATACCAGTTTTTGCTTAGTTCAAGAATCGGCATAAAGTACACTTTTTCATTTTATTTACACAACAATTTTATTGCTACGTTATTGCCTAATGCTTATCATTGGAAAAAAAGGGATGTAATTATTTAACTCAAGTTCAATTGATTTGTTGCCACAGAAACTAGTAGATGTTCAACAATTTTTGAAGTTGCCAATAAGAAATCTTACAAGTACCCAGGTTAAGATACACAGTGGGCCCCTCTCTCTGCAAATCGACAACTTTGAAGATGTTCGAAAAACTCTAAAGGGAACTCCATATGAACATTTCATCGATTCCAGAGACACTACATTTTTATAATTTCGAATGTCATTTTTTCACATGGTGTCATCAGGCTTATAAAAAATTGGTGTGCCAGGGTATATGGTGAATCTAAATTTGACGCTTTCAGAAAATTGCAGTTTTTTAGTATATTAAATGGTGTATCTTTTATTTTGAAAACTTAAGTATAACTTTTTAAATTTTTAAATAAAAAAAATTTTAGTCAAAACATTAATATTGTTTATATTTTAAATGACTTTTTCATTAATGAAAAACAATATTCTTATAGATTAAAGTGTATATTAAAACAAAATAGTTTCCCTTCAATATCTTATATGCCTGAGCGCATAAGAAACCAACTTTATAATTAAAACGTTCACATGTTTTATAAGTGAATAAATAAATATTAAATATTTATATACCGATAAAAAAATTAAATATTTATATAAAAACATATATTCAAATGCCACATTTCATTAATAAATTATTAAAATTGCAAGATAGCTACATGTATTCTTTATGCTTTCCCAAATGGGGAGGTTTTTAATGACATGCATTAGAGAAAAATTGGGGAGATAGATGCGAGATTTTTTCACAGGTTTTGTATTGATTAAGTGGCTTTTTTTTAAAGAAGAGAATATGGAGAAAAATGAGGAATGCATGGGGTCCACTGTGCAGGGCTTGTTCCAAACCGTTAAACTTTTTTTTAATCCACGTAATAATAATAATAAAAGAAATTGAGAAAAAAATTAAGTTTAGATGATGGGCATGCCTGTTTTAATTTACCCTATTTTTTTTTAACAAATTTAAATAGACACACAATTCAATCAAAGTAAATATTAACGTTATTATACCCGTTAAATTCTAATTGTTGATACTTTTATTTATTTTTTATTTTTTTTATATTAAATTGTCACTATAAATATATCTTCCACTCCATTTTTTCTATATTATTTTCTATTCTCAATATCAATCTTAATCTTATATTTTATAACTCAAAATATATACTCCCTCCGTCCCGCACCAATTGTCTCTTTTTTCCATTTTCGTCGTTCCACCCACTCACCCACTAATACAATTAAAATATAGGGCTCACACTCCCACTAATACAACTACCCACTACACATTAAATAATAATACTCCTTAATTCACGTGCAAAAAAGCAAAATGCACCCTTGGTGCGGGACGGGGGAGTATTCTCATTACAAAAAAAAGATAGAGATATGTGGATGCATTTCGGGTTCTACTCTTCAAACTCCGGAGAAGATTCAATGCCTCCAAAAGTAAAATTTCATCCACGTGCCAACTTCTATCACCAAAATCCAAAATTTCCAACAAATCCTCCGACAACTTTTTCGAATAATTATCCACTCCAAAATTTTTCAGCTAATTTTTCAAATTTTCCAAAAGGTAGTCTCCCTCAATTCAATTCTTTTAATTCGTCTGACGTACCATTTTTCATGTATCCAAATCCATATATGTCTCCTCATTCTCAATACAGATTTCTTCCGGCAATTGGCACAAATATATCAGATACAGACAGAGAAATATACTTTGCATCTCTGAACTCTCAGCGTTCGTCTTTCTCATCTCAATTCTCTCCAACAGGACAAGAGCAAGTAAATCTCGCTGCAGACTTTGAGGACGCTGAAGATCCACCAAAGGCTCCGGCTACTAAAAGGAATCTTTATTCTTTTGATGAAATTGCTGTTCTCGCGAGTTGTTGGATCGATATCAGCATGAACTCCATTGTCGGAAATGATCAAAAGTCAGAGCAAATATGGATTCGGATCGCTGAGACATACAACATAACTATTTAGGCGACATGATATTTGGAACTTCCGATAAATTGAATTTACATTACTACACACTACATAAACATGTGAAGTGGTTTAATTCTTGCTACAATCATGAGAAAAAGACATGGGGGAGTGGATGCAGTGATGCAGATATTGAAGACATGTCTAAGGTTCAATTTAAAGTGAAATATGGGGTTAATTTTTTACAAATCAAAGCATGGAAAGTATTGAAGACAATCAGAAGTTTGACGATCTAGATTGTGCTAGTTGTTCGCAGTTCAAAAAAGATTAAAGTCTCATTGACATGAGAGTATATATTATCTTCAAACACTGAATCAGAAGTTGCAGTTGAAGCCAGTGAGGAGCCCCCTCGCCCAATGGGGAGGAATGCCGCAAGGTGAGACATGAAGGGAAAAGGAAAAGCAACTGCGTCTGCAGGAGAAAGTGAAAGAGATATTTAGAATAGGTTTCAGAACTTGGAAGAGTTGCACAATAAAAAGATTGAAGGAATTTCTAGCATTGCCCGAGTTAAAAAATTATAAGATACTCATACAAGATACCTCGAAGATGACAAAGGATCAACTACGTATCCATCTCCACATTGTGGATCTAATCAAGAAGGAATGGGGGTTGTAAATTTGAAGAATTAGTCTTATTTTTCAGCATTGTAATGTTAGTTATTGTATTTTATTTCATATGAAGACTCGTCAATGTATTTCTTTTTGTTGTGAAACTAGGCGTTATAGACTAACCGTTGTGGAACTCTACTCTATTTAAATGATGTAATCGGAATGTTAGAACTCCTATATAAGAATATTACACACCTGAAAACTCTTTATCCTTCAGTTTCTTTCCTTCTCTCAAACATGTCTTCTTCTTCTCACTCATCATCCTCTGAAAATGATAGTTGTGTTGAGTACATGTTTGATAACACAATAGAGAAAGAATTATTATCCTTGCTTAAAAAACAAGAGTTACTTGACGGTGCTGGAACTTTTGCTGGCAGTGTCAGAAAGAGAAGAACGTATATGGACCGAAATCGTGAGGCGGGACACGAAAGACTCTACCTCGACTACTTCTCTAAAGATCTAATATACGGAAGTGAGATATTTTGTCGTCGTTTTTATATGTCGAGAGAGTTGTTCTTGCGCATTGTTGATGTACTGAAGTCCCACGATGAGTTTTTTCAGTGGAGGGTAGATGCAACTGGGAAAAAAGGGTTCTCTCCACTACAAAAGTGCATGGTAGCCTTGTCAATTGGCATATGGTGGACCTGCTGACCACTGGGATGAGTATCTACGTGTTGCCAAACAACCGCTATGGAATGTCTCTTTAAGTTTTGTCGGTGTGTAATCGAACTTTTTGGCGGATACTACTTGAGAAAGCCTAATGCCTTGGATTGTCAAAAGTTGTTACAAATGCACGAAGAAAAATACGGATTTTCTCGAATGTTGGGGAGCCTTGATTGTATGCATTTGGAATGGAAGAACTGTCCGACTACTTGGAAAGGCCATTTCACATACGATGACCATGGCGTTCCAACAATCATGCTCGAAGCGATTGCCTCTACAGATTTATGGATATGACATTCTGCTTTGAAGTAGCAAATCCAACAACGAAATAAACATTATCAAATAGTCTTCGTTATTCACGGATACTCTGAAAGGACGTACTCCATCCGTTAATTTTACAATCAATGGTAAGCAATATAAACAATGATATTATCTTACTGATTAAATTTATCCAGAGTTGGTTGTATTAGGAATAAATCAACTGATTGATGTAATTCCCTTAATTGTAGCCCAATATCTTTAGGATTTATTCTGTTGTAATTTGCATTCATTTCTGGTTGACTTGGGATGTAACACTTGATGCGCGTTTTCTTTGCACACAAAATTAATCCCCAAGTATTAAGGATATCAGTTGCAGCTTAAGCAAGCGACCAAGTGAATTATCGAACCCAAAGGACGGCATATTATCAATTTAATTATTTACTAAATTAATTAAGACTAGGCAATTAAGTTTGAGGATTTAATCTAACAACTAAAAAACTTAAATTAAATAACAAATAAAATAAAGGCACTTAGAAGAATACGAAAGTGAATCAAGTAAGAGAATAGGTAGATCTAGGGAAATCCAGTTTCACTCATTAATTTTCCTTCCGTGTGTTGATGTCCGACTCTACCTTGTGGAATATGAACGCATCACTAAACCATGCATATCTACTCTATAGATACAAGTAAACATGCGTGTAACATGTGTGAATACCCTTGGAGCAAGATATATAATTCCACCCCCTTTCTAGGTACTATCAGTATCAATTATTTTTCTGGTCAATTGGTACTCTAACCCGACATGATCTCACTTTATAGGTACTATAAAATTATAATCTTTATCCTACTTAATAACCCGAATTCAATTCAATTAATAAGTATTCATATATGATAGTTCTAATGAAACTTCGGAGTCCCCTCACTTAGAAACATAACATAAAATCCTATTCAGCGGTGAACGCACTCAATCTACAACCAAGATATATATTCAGACTCTATATACCAATTGAAGATGCACAAAACGACCGTGAATATAGATTAAGAAAGCACAATCATATATAAGATAAATCCACAAGTAGTGTTGTACGGAGTTTACACACGAAAGTTCAATTAATTCGTAAAAACCTTCACAACCTAGTTCTACTAAAAAGGATCTAGCCCATGATGTTACGAAGAATAATCATGAGTGTTGGATAGATCTTACCCGGATGTCTGGAAAATTACAAGATAAATTAGGAAATGAAATAAATCCAAGATTTGGGAATTGTCGCATCCTTCTCCATTTTGAATTCTCCTCTTGGTTCTCCTCTTGATTCCACAAATGAATCTTCAAAGTGATGGATGGATGGAGAAAATAATATGGATGTTGTTTGGGGGGTGAACCCCCCTTGTGGGGTGTAGTATTGTGTTGTGGCTCTCTCCAATTCAATCTAATCTATTCCAATGAATAATGATGTGATCTACATCCCCTTTTATACTTGTGAGCTCTCCTTATGTACCTTGGATGAGTTTTTTCTTGGAAAATACAAAAATACATGCAATGGGATGTAAAACACGCGACACACACTGAGTGGTGTAAAAACATGCACAAATTCGAAAATTCTCGCTGGAAGCTGCACGACTTCACGATTTTGAGCATAACTTCCTCTTCAAAACTCCGATTTGAGTGATTCTTACGCTCACGCGATCTTCTCTTCCTTGAATTTCTATCCATATAAAGAACTCACAGAAACTCTAACATTTGATTGTGTAACAAGTCATGCAAAGTGGCATAGCCGTTCTGTTCGGCACAGCTTGCACGACGTCACCACTTTGATCATTACTTTCTCATTTGAATTCTGATTGAGGTGTTCTTTATGCCAAAACGACCCTCTCTTCTGTAGCTTTCCAATCATATGTCAAACTTTCAATTCAGATCTCCACACAAACACAGATAAATTACACAAGTTGGACGTGTGTTTTTCAGCATCATTCCACAAACTGCACATTTTCTCCAACTTTACACTTTTGATCATTTTTCCACCTAAAACACAATAAAACACCTCAAGTGCACATTTTTCTCAAATATATTGAATATAAGATATTTGTGCTACTATATAACAACAATTCTCATAAAAAGGTATTAAATTGGACATTAAAACACGCTTATTTTCACTCTCATCAATCCCCCAAACTTACCCGTTGCTCGTCCCGAGGCAACAAAATAAAAATAAAGAGAAAGAGAGTATTAAAATTAGCGGGAAAACAAGGACTATGACCAATACCCCATTCAAATACAATTGTCCTCAACTTAGATCATGCAACTTTCATTACATGTAATAATCAATTCATAACATATAAGATAAGACAATCACCACTTATTCAAATGCTCCATCAACATGTTATCACGGGAAGTTGAAGTGCATTTTCTTTGCACGCAAAATTAATTCCCAAGTATTAAGGATATCAATTGCAGCTTAAGCAAGCGACCAAGTGAATATCGAACCCAAAGGACGGCGTATTGTCAATTTAATTATTTACTATATTAATTAAGACGAATGGGAATAAAAGTTTGAGGATTTAATTATTAAACTAATAAACAATTAATTAAAATAATAGATAAAATAAAATATCACTCAATGAATACAAAAGTGGATCAAGTAGGAGAATAGGTAGCTCTAGGATAATCCAGTTTCACGTATTAATTTCTCTTCCGTGTGTTGATGTCCGACTCTGCCTTGTAGAATATGGACGCATCACTAAACCATGCATATCTACTCTATAGACACAAGTAAACATGCGTGTATCACGTGTGAATAACCTCGGAGAAAGAGATATAATTCTACCTACTTTCTAGGTACTATCAGTATCAATTATTTCCCTGGCCAATTGGTATTCTAACCCGATATGATCTCCCTTTATAGGTACTATAATACTATCCTCTTTATCCTACTTAATAACCCGAATTCAATTTAATTAATAAGTATTCATATATGATAGTTTTAATGAAGCTTCGGAGTCCCCTCACTTAGAATCATGACATGGAATCTTGTTCAGCGGTGAACGCACGCAATGTACAACCAAGATATATATTCAGACTCTATATACCAATTGAAGATGCACAAAATGACCGTGAATATGGATTAAGAAAGCACAATCATATATAAAATAAATCCACAAGTAGTGTTGTAAAGAGTTTACACACGAACGTTCAATTAAATTGTAAAAACCTTCATAACCCTAGTTCTACCAAAAAGGCTCTAGCCCGTGATGTTACGAAGAACAATCATGGGTGTTGGATATATCTTACCCGGATGTCTGGAAAATACAAGATAAATTAGAAAATGAATAAAATCCTAGATGTGGGAGTCATCGCGTTCTTCTCCATCTTGAATACTCTTCTTGGTTCTTCAAAATGATGGATGGATGGAGGAAAGGATATGGATGATGGTTGGGGGGTGAACCCCCTTTGTGGGGTGTAGGATGATTGTGTTGTGTTGTATCCAATCCGTATTCTATTGTATTCTCTTCTTGGTGTGATCTACATCCCCTTTATACTTGTAAGCTCTCCTTATTGATCTAGGATGTGCTTTTTCTTGAAAAACATGCAGAAACACGCACTTTGGGTGTAAAAATATGATTCGGATGCTTTCCAGGCATGGAGTTCGACCTAGGGCTTGGTAGAACCCTGGTCGAATCAAGAAGGTGTTAGATTGGACACTAAAACACGCTTATTTTCACTTAGATTGGACACTAAAATACGCTTATTTTCACTCTCATCAATCCCCAAACTTACCCGTTGCTCGTCCCGAGGCAACAAAATAAAAATAAGAAGAAAGAGAGTAAGAAAATTAGCAGGGAAACAAGGACTATAACCAATACCCCATTCAAAATACAATTGTCTTCAACTTAGGTCATGTAACTCTCATTACATGTAATAATCAATTCATAGCATACAAGTTAAGACAATCACCACCAATTCAAATGCTCCATTCACATGTTCTCACGGGAAGTATATAGCACTCGCACTCAAGTGTAAAAGATGTACAATTATGGGTTAAGGTGTTTACGCTCAAATTCAATTCAAGTGCATGCGTAACCATAAGCTTGCCAAAAGTCTCAAACTCTCCTCCACTAGAAGGTATGACTCGATAATGGGATAAAAAAGGACTTTTCTTTTGGATGTAATATTGGCCCTTTGGTTAAGGTAGAAAATATATGGACAATGTGACTCAAATAGTAGAGAACTAAAGCTAATTGATCACTTCATCTTTCATCCTCTCTTTCTTTTCAATGCAGACGATTTTCATTCCTTCTCATCTTCAAGCACAACTATTTTTCTTTCTTCTCTTTTTTCTCAACGTACCAGTTTCGAGCGCTACCTCGCGCATCCTCCATAGGGTACTAGATTTAAGTACTACCTTAGGGTGTTTGATTTCATGGAGTACTAGATTTAAGCACTACTCCATGATTTTCTTTAGATGCATTTTCAAGATCAATCACTTTTTCAACACCAATTTCATTCCTTCCCAAACTGATAACAAACTCCATCAACGCACTTTGAAAAACTATTAATTCTCTTATAGAAGGACAAATAAGGCTAAAAAAAATCAGATGCTCAAAGTGTTTATTTTTCGTAGGCTGCCAAAGAATGAGATTTTTAGGCTCAACGGGACTAACTACGGATAAACATCAATCGGCATGGAATTATTTGGCTAAGTGACTAATAAATTCAAGGATGACCTTAAATAATCTCCCATCATCTAACATACATATAGTTTCAAGTAAGACAAGAAGTAAGTTCTAGAATACATACACAAGAGCGATACTCACCAGAAAAGAAATATCATGTGATTATGTACATGAATAAGGCTCAAAATCTCACATGGGTTTTTATCAAGTAACAGAGCACTTTTTATGGTAAGCAATATCCAACAAGTACACATAGAACTTCATATAAAAATATAACTTAAGTACACTTCCTTCATCAATTTCAAGAGCATATGAATTCCAAGCACGATTTAAATAATATAAGCTCACATGGATCACCAAAAATATAAACTCAATCCTTCCACTCCTACTGATTTACAGCACACATAAAAATTAGAATAAGGAAATGAGGGCACCTGATTTTCATCCTTCAAAATGATCATGAGTTCCTCGAGTTGTTCAACTCGGTCAGGTCAAAGCCTTAGTGTAGAACTCGTCTTGCCACTCTAGTATCTTTTCTATCATCAAAACTCAACACACCTCATCATCAGAGATTCATCAGTAATAAAATAAGAGAACTATAAGAAAGACTCAATTGACTATCTAATCGACTCCACACACTAGACACACCACAAAACACTAGGCAAATTGCAAAAAATCGACACATTAAAACTGATTACAGTTTCAATATACCGCAAAAAATCAATTCCCCTAGCAAATATTACAAAGAAAAGATTATACTCTTGGTGCTTCAATGAGGTAATAATATCACACACCCCCCAAACTTAGTAAAAATGTAAGTTGAAACTAAGTTTCCAAAGAGATGTAATTGCCGATTAGTAAGCACCTTAAATATATAAATTTCTTACTCACACGAAAGAAATAAAGTAATAAAACGAAAGGGAAAACCACCTCCCAACAGATGCTCATGTTTAACGTTGAAGAGTCACGACGAATTACCGCTTTGTAGGCTACTAGATCAGAGGACAGTCTTCTCGCATCCTCACCTACTTTCTTTCCCTCTTCTTGTCTACACTCAGCATATCACCTTTCTTGGTCACAAGTATATGATCCTCAGAATTACCTTCCTCCCATGGCTGTCTAGACTCCTCCTTGTCAATCTTCCACTTAAATTCAGAATCATCTGTCCTATTAAAATTAAGATTAAACAAGTTAGAAACCACATCTATGCTCTTGCATGATTGATTCTCCATGGGCATCTTCATAGCTTGATCAAGAGAGAAAACCACATCTTCATTATCCTTCTGCAGTCTAAGCTTCTCGGCTCTCAACCCCCTTGCTCTTTCCCATTTTTTTCCACTATAAGCTTAATATTCTGCTCTTGGGATGGCACGGGAGTAGCATTAACATCATGTAAAGCATTCGGCATAGAAAATGGTGCATGATAGTAGGGTTCGACCTGAGTTCAACTTGGGTAGTTGGTCGAACTCGGTGTATAATGGTCGAACTGAACACCTGAAATTTTGTTCTCTCCCTTACATGCCAGTTCGACCACGGTTCGACCAACAGGGTTGAACCACAGTGATCATGGTCGAATCGGGCTTCAGATAAAATAGAGTGCTCTTGGTGTTCGACCAGAGCTCTTAGTCGAACTGACCTATTTTTGGTCGAACTGATCTTCTGACTCCTTCAGACGTCACCCTGGTGCCCTGTTCGACCTCTCCTGTGCAGTTCGACCATCAGTTTTTGTTGAATGGGGGTCGAATCGAGCTTCTGTCGCTTCATAATTCAATTTTGCCTTCATCAGTCCTTCGTATTGCATCCCAGACCTTAATGTGATGGCATTATTCTCCAACTTTTGTGTCAATTGATTCACATTCACGTCTATATATCCCATAATCGAAGTAAGGACCTTCAACAGCTTAGATAAATCTGCATGATCACTGTTTTGGGTATAACTCTCTCATCCGATGTCGGAATTGAGTGATATATACGCCAAAATGATTTTCTCTTACGTGACTTTCCGTCAGTATATCACACGTCATATTATGATGTCTGTACAATTTTATTAAAATCGTAGAAGGTGGCGGATAGCAGCAGCAAATGACCTCTTGATCTTCTGTTGTATTCCCAAGCCCAATCTCGACGTCGTGTGTGCGACAATCTTCGAGATCTTTTCAATCTATTGTTCTCTAACCCCTTTCACAGTGTTAGACATGAATTATCTCATAGATTAGGGTTTCCGGATAGGTGAGATGACTTATATATGGGCTACAGCAGGGACCGAGAGGAGAAATTAGAGTTGGGCCTCCATTGGACTTAAGTATCCAAGCTTAGCCCAAAGCTTATACTTAAGTCCAATAAAAATAATATATTTCACTAAAATATTATTACTGCACTACCGTTCTAATTCCATAATTACGTTATGGGCTCCTTCTTATTATGAGCCCGTTAGTCTCCACATGTTTAAGATATACAATGTCCATTAATTAATTAAGTTACTGACAACTCCATTAATTAATATCTCATCCGAGAGTAGTACCACTCAACTCATTATCATGCTGGAATAAATCCACCTGCAGGGTTTACATGATAATCCTTATGAGCTCCTCAAAGAGACATCATCAACCTATGATGGACACGGATTCCTTCTACAATCAACAGCATACCATAGAGACAGCACTACTTCCCAACTTACCGAGTTTGTTGATTTAATTACATGTAAATCTCACCCATTGATGAATCAAAGAAATACATACTGTCCTACATGTCGAGGTTATTATATAGAGATTAAGAGCACGAACATACATAATAACAGAGATAAAGTTCTTCTATAAGTCAGTATAAGTCGAACGATCTCAAGTGGTCCTGCTCAATACACACAAAGTGCACTAATATGATTCTATAGCCAAGACAAGCTAATACCAAATCACACTACAGCCATCCCAATAGAGAGTCCCCGTCTATCTCGGTTGTGAGCATTTGTTTATACTTCATAAGAAAACCGATAATATGATCTTCCGCGTGTTGTCGCACAACATATTATCTACAGTATAAAGTAAGTGGACTATTGCATCTACATATAAATAAATTATAAGACGCAATCATTTGATCATATGATTCTCATTTCAAATAATTGTTATAATATTGTTCATACTAAAGCTAGAATTTTAGTATACAATCCAACAAAGGTATCTTCAACACTCTTCACTTCGTACTGCTGCACACTATGCACCCATTGTGTCAACTCTGTAATCTGCCTTTGCTGGGATTCTAGTAGCTTGTTGGTGTTAGCTAAACTAGAGACGATTTCATCATCCCTATTCGCCTTTACCACTTGATGTTTAACTTGTGCCATCTTACCAAGTACATATGATCCTCTATCTCTCTCCATAGACCAATCACGTGAATTCATAGAGATGTCTTCAAATAACTTTTCTACTTCAATTGTTATCTTAGATAACAGCGCTCCACCTTAGGATGCATCAATAAGAACACGCGACTCACAATCCAATCCATAGTAGAAGATACTTATATACTGAGCTTTAGACATTCCATGCTGTGGGCACCGCCTGAGCATATCTTTAAACCTATCCCACGCTTCATGAAATTTCTCACCCTGATTTATTGAGTTATCTCTTGCCTCATCCTTAAGATCCTTGAGGGTGGCATGTATCTCTCTAAGAACTTCTTCTGCAGTTGGTCCCATGTAGTGTAATCTATAGCATCAAGAATATCATACCAAGCTTCTGCTATATCAATAAAAGAGAACTTAAATAGGGCGATTATCATTAGCTCCAGCACCCTTTTGAGTGTTTGCATAACCAAGAAATCTTTTGAGGTTCTAATAAGGATATTCAAAACAACCTCCAGAAAATGGATTCTTCTCTATCATATTATTAAGAGCGGGATGTATCTCAAAATCATCATCTTCCCCCCTTGCTCCTATCAACCTCATGTTACCAATCCCATAGTTCGTGAAAATTTCACGTATGGAAACATTATTCGGATTCTGCCTTGCTCCGGCCATGTTTAGCACTATGTGTTATTTCATCCTTTCCTTCCTTTCCTTTTTCTAGTGCACAAGTACCTCGGAAAAATTCAAGGTTAGATTGAAATAAATAATCACTAATAAAAGTCTTAATTAAAGATAGAAATAATAAACTAATAATAACAGACGTCCCCGGAAATAGCGCCAAAAACTTGATGCGCGTTTTTTTGCACGCAAAATTAATCACCAAGTATTAAGGATATCAATTGCAGCTTAAGCAAGCGACCAAGTGAATATCGAACTCAAAGGACGGCGTATTATCAATTTAATTATTTACTAAATTAATTAAGATGAATGGGAATAAAAGTTTGAGGATTTAATTATTAAACTAATAAACAATTAATTAAAATAACAAATAAAATAAAATATCACTCGATGAATACGAAAGTGGATCAAGTAGGAGAATAGGTAACTCTAGGATAATCTAGTTTCATGCATTAATTTCCTTTCCGTGTACAGATGTCCGACTCTGCCTTCTGGAATATGGATGCATCACTAAACCATGCATATCAACTCTATAGACACAAATAAACATGCGTGTAACACATGTGAATAACCTTGGAGCAAGAGATATAATTCCACCCCCTTTCTAGGTACTATCAGTATCAATTATTTCCCTGGCCAATTGGTACTCTAACCCGATATGATCTCCCTTTATAGGTACTATAAAACTATCCTCTTTATCCTACTTAATAACCCGAATTCAATTCAATTAATAAGTATTCATATATGGATAATTCTAATGAAGGTTTGGAGTCCCCTCACTTAAAATCATAACATGGAATCCTGTTCAGCAGTGAAAGCACTCAATCTATAACCAAGATATATATTCAGACTCTATATACCAATTGAAAATGCACAAAACGACCGTGAATATGGATTAAGAAAGCACAATCATATATAAAATAAATCCACAAGTAGTTTTGTACAGAGTTTACACACGAAAGTTCAATTAATTCATAAAAACCTTCACAACCCTAGTTCTACCAAAAAGGCTCTAGCCCATGATGTTACGAAGAACAATTATGGGTGTTGGATAGATCTTACCCGGATGTCTGGAAAATACAAGATAAATTAGAAAACAAATAAAACCCTAGATGTGGGAGTCATCGCGTCCTTCTCCATCTTGAATACTCCTCTTGGTTCTCCTCTTGATTCCACAGACGAATCTTCAAAGTGATGGATGGATGGAGGAAAGGATGTGGATGATGGTTGGGGGGTGAACCCCCCTTGTGGGGTGTAGGATGATTGTGTTGTGTTGTATCCAATCCATATTCTATTGTATTCTCTTCTTGGTGTGATCTACATCCTCTTTTATACTTGTAGGCTCTTCTTATGGACCTAGGATGTGCTTTTTCTTGAAAAACATACAGAAACATGCACTTGGGGTGTAAAAATCGAATCCGGACGCATCCCAGGCATGGAGTTCGACCTAGGATTCGACATAGGGCTTGGTCGAACCCTGGTCGAATCGAAATCGGCGATAATTCGCACTTCAGGCTTCTAGTTCGACCACGATGGCTTGGTCGAACCAGCGGTTAGACCACTAGTCGTGGTCGAACTGCACTTGCGCTGTCTCACTGTTTCGCTTATAACTTCCACATCCGGACTCTGATTTGAGTGATTCTTATGCTCACGCGATCCTCTCTTCCTTAGATTTCTATCCATATAAAGAACTAACAAAAAATCCAAGAATTTTAGATTTAACAAGCCATGGAAAGTGACAGCAATTCTGTTCGGTACAGCTCGCGCGACGTCACTACTTTGATAATAACTTTCTCGTTTGGAATCCGATTGAAGTGTTCTTTACGTCAAAACGACCCTCTCTTCAGTAGCTTTCCAACCATATATCATAACACTAGTTTTAATCTCTACAAAAATACAGAAAAATTGCACAATTTAGACGTGCATTTTTCAGCATTCATTGCACAAGTTGCACCTTTTCTCCAACTTTGCACTTTTGATCATTTTTCCACCTAAAACACAATAAAACACCTCAAACGCACCTTTTTCTCACATATATCAAATATAAGACACATGTGCTAATATATAACAATAATTCCCATCAAGAAGGTAGGGATGTTAAATGGGTTGGACTTGAACCTACAGGGTCAGACCTATAGGGTTCCGGGCTAAATGGATCACGGGTTAAGCAGTCCATATTAAACGGGCCGCTATTTATGCGAACCTAACCCTAACCCTAGCGGGCCTCGGGCTAAATGGGTCACTAACGGGTCGGTGAATAAAAAAATAAAAAATTATTAATTAAATTTGAAACATAATTAAACATTAAAAATATATATCAAATGTTGTTCTAACATTACTAATGAACTATAAATTTATAAGTTTATACATAAAAAATAAAAATAAAAATTTGGGATTCCAAATACGTTAATATTATTTGTGAATTAACATAGTTTATTTTCAATATTACTTTTTAAAATGTCTCACATACTTTATTCTTAAATTATTTTATTTTAAAATAACAAACCAACAAAAATGTAGTGAGTTAGAGGGTATTAAATTACTATTGAATATAATTATCAATTTGTTAACATAAAAAATTATTATTAGTTTTAATAATTTAAGTATATTATAATTAATTTTTTATTATAAAAAATTTAATCGGGCTAATCGGGCCAGCCCTATTAACCTACGGGCTAGCCCTATTAACCTACGGGCTAGCCCTATAGGGCCGCGGGCTAATCGGTCCAGTCCAAAAAGGACCTGATTTAAACAGGCCACTACTTATACAAATCTAAACCTACATTTTTCCAGGTTAAACGGGCCGGACCTACGGTCCAAATCAGTATTAACATCTCTACAAGAAGGTGTTAGATTGGGCACTAAAATACGCTTATTTTTACTCTCATTAGAAGTATATATCACTCGCACTCAAGTGTAAAAGATGTACACTCATGGGTTAAGGTGTTTACGCTCAGATTCAATTCAAGTGCATGTAGCCATAATCTTGCCAAAAGTCTCAAACTCTCCACCACTAAGTAGGGATGGCAGCGGGTAGGGTACCCGTATTTTTTTGGGATACCCGAATCCATATCCGTTAAGAATACCACTACTCGTATCCGTCCCATTACCCGTTTAAAATATTATTGAAATATCCGTATCCATTTCGAACCCGATTGTTTCTATCCGCGGGTACCCGAACCCGTCAAACTTTTTTATAAAACTTAAAATATAAATTTCAAATCTCAAACATTTAAATAAATGAGTCTACAACATTAAACAATAATAATTAAAACATGACATAAAATCACCACACAAGTTTAAAGATCTTCAATTCAAACTTTAAATAACATACAAATAAAATAAAATGATAGGTTAGATTAATGATTTGTAAATTTATTTAAATATTAAAACATATAACAAGATACTTGTGTCTAAACGATGAACGGATATTTTTTTAATGAGGTTGAGTGTTCGAATCCTCTAAAAAATACATACATACAAGTAAACGGGACGGATATATGCGGGTACCCGCTACCCTTATCCGCTTCTTTATACGGGTTTGGGTAGCGGGTACCTGAGGGGGGTCTACCCGAACCCTACCCGAACCCTAATGGGAATTTTTATTTTTTCCCAAACTCGTTCCAAACCCGATTATAGGTTCCCGAACCCGTCCCATTAGGGTTTGATCGGGTCGGGTACCCGGAAAAACCCGTGAAACTGCCATCCCTACCACTAAGCGCATGATTCAACGATAAGATCAAAAAGAATTTTTCTTTTGAATGTAATGTTGGCACTTTGGTTAAGGTTAGGGATGGGGAAATACGGCATATCGAAAATACCGATACCATACCCGAAATTTTCGGTATGCCATATTGCATGCCGATGCCGTTACCAAAATTTTAGTATACTGAAATTTCGATATCAAAAAATATATACCGTTGTCAAATCGAAAAAAATACCGTGCTGATTTTTTCGGTATATATTGAAAATACCGAAATACTAAAAATTAACGGGAGCAGGGTAGTGAGGAAACAAAATCCAGAAATAAGGCTGGAAGGATTAGAAGTCAGCAACACGGCGACCAGCAGAGAAAGGGCGCGACCCACAACGGTGACCAACAGAGGGAGGGCGCAATGGCGCCGCAGTGACAAAACGCGTCAGAGCCATGGGCGGCGTATCCGACAGAGGGAAGTCGAGCTTCATCAGCGAAATCTAGATTCCCAGATTGCGCTGGAGTCCCAGTGGAGGACGGAGTTCAGATCCGGCAAAAAGCAAGGAGTCGGCAGCCGACCGCACCAGACTGCCGGCGATATCAATCCAGTGGAGAAAGCAAAACTGATTTGAAGGGGACCCATTAGCCATCTTCCCCTTTAATATATATTTAATACAAAGAAAATATAAGATAATAGCAATGAAATGCACGAATTTCATTCTCACCTGCTGGAAAATTAAGTCGAACGCGCCGCTACTGACTGCTGGGAAATCAAACACGCCGCTGCTGGGAAATCGAACACGACACTGTCGAAAAATTAAAAAGACCACACCGCTGCTGAGGGCTTCACAAAGATTTGGGTTGTTGGGAGATGAGGCAAGGGATTTCAAATTTGATCAGTGAGGATTTGTGTTGTTTGAGTTGTCTCATTTTGCGACTTGAGGATTGAGAAATGAGAATGAATCTTCTTGAGTCTTGACCTAGAAATTAGAATCAACAAGTTGTCTTATTTTGAGTCTTGAGAGGGTTGAAAAAATGGGCCTGTAATATCATTGGGCTTGGCAACTTGGGCATAATAATTATTTTAAAAGTTCATATTTGAAAATAAATGTAACCCAAAAACAAAAAATAAAAAAATAATAATAATATATAATTTTTTTTGGTATACCGAAATACCAAAAATTAATTCATTATATACCGATACCGAATCGATTTTTTTGGTACGGCGAATATACCTTACCAAAAATTTTGATATACCTAAATTTCGGTATTTTTTTATATTTTTTGGTACGACGAGCTCGTTATACCAAGTTTTCGGTATTTTTTTCCACCCCTAGTTAAGGTAGGAAGCATATGGATAAGTGACTCAAAACTCGAAACAATCAAGCTAGCAGTCTCTCTCGATCTTTTATTCTTCCTCTTCACTTCAATTAAGCACATCCTCCTCCTCAACTCTTTCATTTTTTTCTTTCAAGCACAATATTTTTTTTCTTCTTCTTTTTTTCCTCTTGAGGTACCAGTTTCGGGCACTACCTCGCGCACCCTCCATAGGGTACTGATTTAAGCACTACCCTAGGGTGTTTGATTCCATAGAGTACTAGATTTAAGCACTATTCTATGATTTTCCTTAGATGCATTTTCAAACTCAATCACTGTTTCAACACCAATTTCACTCCTTCCTCAACTGTTATCAAACTCCATCAACACACTTTGAAAAGACATTAATTCTCTTCTAGAAGGACAATCAAGGCTAAAAAAATTCAGATGCTCAAAATGGTTATTTCTCGTAGGCTGCCAAAGAATGAGGTTTTTAGGCTCAACGAGACTAACTACGGATAAACATAATTCGGTAAGGAATTATTTAGCTAAGTGACTCATAAAAGCAAGGATGGCCTAAAATCATCTCCCATCATCTAACACACATGTAGTTTCAAGTAAGACAAGAGTCAAGTTCTATAATACACACAAGAACGATATTCACCAGAAAAGAAATATCATGTGATTATGTACATGATCAACGAGGCTCAAAATCTCACATGGATTTTTAACAAGTAACAGAACACTTTTCATGGTAAGTAATATCCCACAAGTACATATAAAACTTCATATCACAATATAACTCAAGTACAGTTCCTTCATCAATTTCAAGATCATATGAATTTCAAGCACAATTCAAAAATATAAGCTCATGTGGATCACCAAAACCAAACTAAATCATTTTATTCCATGAATTAAAAACACACATAAAAATTAGAATAAGAAAATGAGGGCACCTGATTTATTTTCAACGTATGCACGAGATCCTCAGCGTAGAACTCATCTTGCCACTCTTGTATCTTTTTTTATCATCAAAGCTCAAACACTCATCATCACAGGATTCATCAATAATAAAATAGGAGAACTATAAGAAAAAATTAATTGACTATCTAATCGACTCTACACACTAGAAACACCATAGAACACTAGGCAAATTGTAAAAATCGACACATCAAAATCGATTAATATTTCAACATACCGCAAAAAATCAACTCCCCTAAAAAATATTACAAAGAAAAGATTATACTCTTGGTGCTTCAATGAGGTGATACATCACTCCTCCCCAAACTTAGTAAAAATGTAAGTTGAAACTAAGTTTGCAAAGAGATGTAATTGCCAATTCGTAAGCATCTTAAATATAAAAATTTCTTACTCACACGAAATAAATAAAGCAATAAAACGAAAAGGAAAGCCCCCAACATGTGCTCATATTTAACGTCGGAGAGTCACGACGGATGTAACCTTTATAGACTACTGGATCAGAGGACGATCTTCTCGCATCCTCACCTTCAAATACTTTCTTTTCCTCTTCTTGTCTACACTCAGTACCTCACCTTTCTTGGTAACAAGTATATGATCCTCAGAATTAACTTCCTCCTATGGCTGTCTAGACATCTCCTTGTCAATCTTCCACTCAAATTCAGAGTCATTTGTCCTATTAAAATTAAGATTAAACAAGTTAGAAACCACATCTATACTCTTGCATGATTGAGTCTCCATAAGCATCTTCATTGCTTGATCAAGAGAGAAAACCACATCTTCATTATTCATCTGCAGTCTAAGCTTATCGGCTCTCAATCTCTTTGCTCTTTCCCACTTCTTCTCAACTATAAGCTCAGTATTCTGTTCTTTGGGATGGCTCTGGAGTATTATGAATAACAGGTGTAGTACTCTGCACAAAAAATAGTATGGGACGAGGAGGTTAAACCTCGGTTCGACCTCTGGTGCTGGTCGAACCATGTGTGTAATGGTCGAACCATACTTTTGAAAGTGCATTCTTCGCCTTACAGGTCAGTTTGACCACGATTCGACCAACATGATTGGTCAAATTATGCTGATCGTGGTCGAATCTTCTTTCTGGAAAAATAGGGTGCTCGGGACAGGGTAGTTCGACCGGTATTTGACCAGTCGATTTGGTCGAACTATCTTGATCCTGGTCGAATCGTTCAGCTGGGACCTCTGGATGTCGCCCAAGTGCCTGGTTCGACCTCATTTGTTCGGTTTAACCTGATGTATTGGTCGAATCAAGGTCGAATTGAGCTCCTGACATTTCTAAATTTGATTTCGGCATCATCGATCCCCCATACTGTGTTCTAGGCCTTAACGTGATGGCTTGGCACTGCTTTGGATTCATTATGCCTTGAGACGGGAACATTTTTTTCTCCAACGTTTGTATCAATTGATTCACGTTCCCGGCCATCTGCCCCATCATCAAAGTAAGCTCCTTCATCTTCTTAGACAAATCTTCATGATTAGAGTTCATAGTAGCTTCAAGATGATCAACCCTTGCATCATTCCTAGCCATGTATCGATTGAAGGTATCTTCAACACTCTTCACTTCGTGCTGCTTCATACTAGGCCCCCTTAATGTCAACTCTATAATCTGCTTCTACTGGGACTCTAGTAATTTGTTGATGTTAGCTAGACTAGAGACGATCTCATCATCCCTATTTGGCTTCACCACTTTATGTTCAACCTGAGCTACCTTGCCAAGTACATATGATCCTCTATCTCTCTCTCTACAGTCCAGTCACGTAAATTCATAGAGATGTCTTCAAATAACTTTTCTGCTTCAAGCTTCTCCTGATGATGCATCAATAAAAATACACGACTCACAATCCAATCCATTGTAAAAGATGCTTATGTACCTCAGAATCCCATGTTGTGGACACCTCCTGAGCATGTCTTCAAACCTGTCCCATGCCTCATAGAACTTCTCACCCTGATTCATAACAAATTGGGTGATGTCTTACTTCAATCTTAAGATCCTTGAGGGTGGCATATATCTCTCCAAGAACTTCTGCTACAGTTGGTCCCATGAAATCGGCTGCATCAAGAGTCTCATACTATTCTTCCGCCCTATCAATCAAAGAGAACCTGAATAGGGCGATCCGCCTTGCATGATCATTAGCTCCATCACCCTTCTGAGTATTTGCAGAACCAAAGAATCTTCTGAGATAGTGATATGGATCTTCAAAATAATCTCAAGAAAAGGGATTCTTCTCTACCATGCTAATAAGAGCGGCATATATCTCAAAATCATCATCTTTCCCCTTGCTCCTATCAACCCCATATTGCCAATCCCATAGTCCATGAAAATTTCACATGTGGCAACATCATCCGGATTCTGCCTTGCTCCAGTCATGTTTAGCTCAGTGTATTATTCGTTCCTTTCCTTCCTCTACTTTTCCTAATGCACAAGTACCTTAAAAAAATTCAAGGTTAGATTGAAATAAATAATCACAAATAAAGGTCTTAATCAAACTAGAAATAATAAAATTAATAATAACAGCAATCCCGGAAACGGCGCCAAGAACTTGATGCGCATTTTTTTTGCACGCAAAATTAATCCCCAAGTATTAAGGATATCAGTTGCAGCTTAAGCAAGCAACCAAGTGAATTATCGAACTCAAAGGATGACGTATTATCAAATTAATTATTTACTAAATTAATTAAGACTAGGCAATTAAGTTTGAGGATTTAATCTAACAACTAAAAAACTTAAATTAAATAACAAATAAAATAAAGGCACTTAGAAAAATACAAAAGTGAATCAAGTAAGAGAATAGGTAGATCTAGGGAAATTCAGTTTCACTCATTAATTTCCCTTCTGTGTGTTGATGTCCGACTCTATCTTGTGGAATATGGACGCATCACCAAACCATGAATATCTACTCTATAGACACAAGTAAACATGCGTGTAACACGTATGAATAACCTCGGAGCAAGAGATATAATTCCATCCCCTTTCTAGGTGCTATCAGTATCAATTATTTCCCTGGCCAATTGGTACTCTAACCCGATATAATCTCCCTTTATAGGTACTATAAAATTATCATCTTTATCCTACTTAATAAACCGAATTCAATTCAATTAATAAGTATTCATATATGATAGTTCTAATGAAGCTTTGGAGTTCCCTCACTTAGAATTATAACATGGAATCCTGTTCAGCGGTGAACGCACTCAATCCACAACCAAGATATATATTCAAACTCTATATACCAATTGAAGATGCACAAAACGACCGTGAATATGGATTAAGAAAGCACAATCATATATAAAATAAATCAACAAGTAGTGTTGTACAGAGTTTACACACGAAAGTTCAATTAATTCGTAAAAACCTTCAAAACCCTAGTTCTACCAAAAAGGCTCTAGCCCATGATGTTACGAAGAACAATCATGGGTGTTGGATAGATCTTACCCGGATGTATGGAAAATACAAGATAAATTAGAAAACGAATAAAACTCTAGATGTGGGAGTCGTGGCGTCCTTCTCCATCTTGAATACTCCTCTTGGTTCTCCTCTTGATTCCACAAACGAATCTTCAAAGTGATAGATGAATGGAGGAAAGGATATGGATGATGGTTAAGGGGTGAACCCCCCTTGTGGGGTGTAGTATTGTGTTGTGGCTCTCTCCAAACCAATCTAATCTATTCTAATGAATAATGATGTGATCTACATCCCCTTTTATACTTGTGAGCTCTCCTTATGGACCTTGGATGAGCTTTTTCTTAGAAAACACGGAAATACATGCAATGGGATGTAAAACACGCGACACACACTGAGTGGTGTAAAAACACGCACAAATTCGAAAATTCTCGCTGGCAGCTGCGCGACTTCACGATTTTGAGCATAACTTCCTCTTCAAAACTCCGATTTGAGTTATTCTTGCACTCACGCGATCCTCTCTTCCTTGGCTTTCTATCCATATAAAGAACTCGCATAAAGTCTAATATTTGATTGTGTAACAAGTCATGCAAAGTGGCACAGCGCATAGCTTGCACGACGTCACCACTTTGATCATAACTTTCTCGTTTGAATTCCGATTGAGGTGTTCTTTATGCCAAAACAACCCTCTCTTCTGTGGTTTTCCAACCATATGTCAAACTTCCAATTCAGATCTCCACACAAATACAGATAAATTACACAATTTGGATGTATGTTTTTCAGCATCATTTCACAAATTGCATCTTTTCTCCAACTTTGCACTTTTGATCAATTTCCACCTAAAACACAATAAAACACCTCAAGTGTACATTTTTCTCAAATATATTGAATATAAGATACTTGTGCTAATATATAACAACAATTCTCATAAAAGGTTTTAAATTTGATATTAAAACACGCTTATTTTCACTCTCATCAACACTCCTTAATATAAGGAGCCCCACTGTAGTTTGTAAAACCAATTGAAAACATTTTTTACATCTATATTTGGCATCAAGAGAGGTTTCGATCTAAAACCTGTCAAATTCTATTCCCTCTTCCTTCATTTTTCCGAGCACCATCAACTTCATGGTCACCACTGATGATGAATCAATAATTAACACGGCTGCTACTATCCCGGCCACTCAATCTCGACCACTTATTGTTCCAATTACAGAGTACCACCACCTTCCTATCAAACTAACACTCACTAATTACTCTCCCTGGAGAGCAAACCTTGTAGCCCTCCTCCATGGCCGTAATTTGTTAGGCTATATTGATGGGTCAAACCCTTGTCCGATTCTCCTTTAAGATGCATCCAATGCAGAAGATGTGTCGCATTGGATCCGTCAGGATCAGTTGCTCCTCGCAGCTATCATTGGACCACTCTTTCCTGAAGTTTGACCGGTCTTCTCACTCAAAGAGACATCATGTGACGCCTGGACTGTTGGATTGTATACTAAAAGTCTAGCTTTAGTATGAACAATGTCATAACAATATTTGAAATGAGAATCATTGATCAAATGATTGCATCTTATAATTTATTTTATATGCATGATGCAATAGTCCATTTACTTTATACTGTAGATAATATGTTGTGCGACAACACGCGGAAGATCATATTATCGGTTTCCTTATAAAGTATAAACAGATGCTCACAACTGAGATAGACGGGGACTCTCTATCGGTATGGTTGTAGTGTGGTTTGGTATTAGCTTGTCTTGGCTATAGAATCACATTAGTGCACTTGTGTGTATTGAGCAGGACCGCCTGAGGTCGTTCTTCTTATACTGACTATATAGTAGAACTTGATCTCTGTTATTATGGAAGTTCGTGCTCTTAATCCCTATACAATAACCTCGACACGTAGGGCAGTATGTATTTCTTTGATTCATCAATGGGTGAGATTTATAAGTATTAAATCAACAAACTCGGTGAGTTGGGAAGTAGTGCTGTATCTATGGTGTGTTGTTGATTGTAGAAGGAATCCATGTCCGACATAGGTTGATGATGTCCCCTTGAGGAGCTCATAAGGTTTATCATGTAAATCTTGCAAGTGGATTAATTTCCGGCATGATAATAAGGTTGAGTGGTACTACTCTCGGATGAGATATTAATTAATTTGAGTTGTCAGTAACTTAATTAATTAATGGGCATTGTATATCTTAAACATGGAGAGACTGTCGGGCTCATAATAAGAAGGAGCCCAGAACATAATTTTGGGATTGGACGGGTAGTGCAGTAATAATATTTTAGTGGACTATATTATTATTATTGGATTTAATTAAAAGCTTTGGGCTAAGCTTGATTAATTAAATTCAATTGAGGCCCAGCCCAATTTCTCCTTCTGGTCCCTGCTGTAGCCCAAGTATATAAGTCATCTCAGTTCCTGTTAACCCTAAGTCTGTGCCTCTTTTGACACACGGGAGAGAACAGAGAGCAGATTGAGAGAACTCTGGGGATTGTTGACCACCCAACACCAGAGTTGACTTTGGGACATGCGGTAGAAGATCAGAGGTGTTCTTCACTGCTGTTCATCCTCTACATCGACCCAGAAGTACGGTAAACAGTTTAATTTTGCTTCCGCTGTTATCGTTTATCTGAATTCCTAACGATCACGTTTGAACCACAAGATCCAATTGCCAACAATTGGTATCAAAGCGTTGGTTTCATGGTGAAACATGACACATTAGGTATGGTTTGATCATGCGTGTGTTTATTGTCGATAGAAAGCATGAAATTAGGGTTTAATGTTTGTGAATTATCCTATGTGCTTTATTCGATATATATAACGCGTGTGATTGTTGAGATTATACTTAGAAATCACACGCACACACACGACTACTGCTATGCGATTTTGTTGGGATAAACCAACACACATTCACACGGTTGATGGCTACTTGGAAAGAAAGAAAGAGCGTTTGCCACGCCTGTTCTGAGAGAGAAGCAGCGAGCAGATCAAATCAAGGAGATGGCACTCCTCATCGTGAGTTCGTTGGCATCTGACGATAAACTTTACGGTGGTGATAGGCGGGACTGGAAAAGGAAGAAACTGGCCTATCGTGATTATCGGCAGAGGTGCTGGAAACGGCGGGCCTTGTCAAGACCGAATAGGACGGGACGATGTATCAGACTGATTTCGAAGCGAGATGGTGAGTTGAGTCCTTCCATGATCGAGGTACTGGTTGTCGACGACTGATGGTGGCGTGGTGTGCGGCGCTGGACTATTGACGAGAGTGTCAATGGTGGTGTCCGGTGAAGGCCGGGTGCACGGCGACGTGCCTGATGGCATCATATCACAGCGGCGATCGGCGGCCACATACCTGGATTACTGGTTCCGGGCGAGCCTTCTTCTGGTTCTGATCGGGTCTCGCCATTTCGGAGCGTTTCTGAAGCGATATCTGGAAACGGCATGTGATCGCCAGCATTGTTTGGAGCCATTGATCGGAGGTCGCGTGCCATGCCGTCTGGAGCCATTGATCGGCGATCATCATGCAAAACTGGGAGTTGCAGACGACTTGGACCGGTGGGCTGCCTGTGGTGTCTGCAGCACTCTCAGTCGGCAGGCCCGGCGGAAGCTGGCTTGCGGAGCCTACTGACGGCCAGCGCGGCAGGCGGGCGCAGCTCGGAGCTCCACGGTAGTCGGCTGATGTCGTGCCATCGGCGGTGTGGAGGCTCGCGGGTGCTACTGCGACGTCTTGGGTGCGGAGCAGGCGTGACTCGGGTTCACGGCGAATCTCCGGCGGGCTGACGGCACCATCACCGAGAGCAGCGGTGCCAGTGAAGACTTCATCGTGATAGCTGCCGTGTGGTCTCTTCTCGCCGCTGACAGGATGGAGCAGCGTGCGGCTGCTATTTAAGGGCAACGTTGATGATTCTTTAGCTGGGCCTTGATGCGTGTTGTGCCTGGTTGGTTCATGGGCTTGTAGGGCTCATTTTTTTCATGGGCTGGCAACAATAAAAGGGGGCAAGCATGTTGGGCCTATTTTAATTGAGGGCTTATTTATTGTGGAATTGGTTTGGGCCAAGTTTGCTGTTGGGCTGCTGGGCATTTTCAATTTCCTGTTTTAATTAATTGTGTGATTGTGGTGTTGGGCCAAAATTTTGGATTGGGCTAGTTCATGCAGAAATAGGCAGGGTAAATGGGCATAATTAATTAATTAATGGGCTGCTCATTTTATGCTATTGATGCTTGGGTTGACTAAGCCCATTTATTTGATCCAACATTTTATGCAATTAATTATGATATATAACTGATTTAATTGTTTTAACTTGACAATTAATTGTTATATAAGAAAGGCATGTTCTATGTGATTTATTTATTTAAATTGCTATTAATAGAAGCATGCTAGGTTGTATATTTTATTTCTGAATATTATATACATGTTAAAAATCCTCGGTGTTAAATAACTAAGTGGGAGAGGGGATTGGTATAATTAATTCCCGCGGTCTCCATTATTGGTTTGTTAGCAATGTGAATAGACTTGCGCGTCGGCATTAGAGCCTTCCTCCCCATCGGATGAGTTTATTCTCGGATTGCTGGAACAGACTTCATTAAATAATTACATTTGTAATGTGATGCATATGAACTTGCGCGTTGGCTTAGACCTTCCTCCCTATCGGATGAGTTTATATGCGGTTCACTGGTACAAACTTGTAATAGATGACTGTAGGAAGTTATCCGAGCGCGTGTGCACTTCCCTATCTGTAAGGCACATAAGCTTGGGCCGCGGACTTGGGGTCAAATAATGGTGTACACTTAGATGTAAATAATAAGTATCCTCCCCATCGGAGTCACTGCTTTTATTTGCATGGCTAAAGAGGAACCGACTATTAATTATTTTGTCATAAAGTGAGGTTGACAAATGAAATTAATGGGTAAAACCTTCTCTTGTAAATGTTCGGGTTTGTAAACGTCCACACTATCGTGGCTTGCAGACTCACGGTGCTTGAGATGTCGGTGAATTTTATTTTATATTGTTTTGAGGGAATCAATATAAAAGAATAAAATTCGAAGATTTGATCGGTAAATTTATTTGTGATTCTCTGAATTTCGAATGGTTTTATTTCACTAATTATTAACTAAAAGACATTATATTTACTTGTCCAAATTAGATGATTAGAAAAGAATCTTGGTTTTGAAAATTACTGCTTAAGAAAATACATGTGTATTCTCTCAAAGGACGTCACATGATGCCTATTAAAGTTTCTAGTGAAGAGATGAGAGGTTCATAAAAATATGATGGTCTCATGTAACTCTTCGGATACTTGAGTAAATTAAAAGTAGAAGATCATGGTCGAATTGATGAATGAATTGGAAAAGCATGGAATAGAAATTGAAAGGGAAACCTAAATCAATTTATTCTTTACAATTTTCCTGGATGTTTTGAGCAAGTTCTACCTGAAATACGAGAGGTTGTATTTGGTGGGAAACTTCTAACAAAACATGTGGCAAAAGAAAGCCATTTTTCATCATGAACTGAACAAGGTTAATATCTTATTTACTAATGGTTTAAACATGATTAGTGATGGCATCTACTGACTCGTAGTATGTAGATACTGGAATCACTAAATGTTTATCACTGAGTAAGGATAAGATTGTTAATAACATGGGTAAAACTACAAAGGTAGTGGCTATTGCAGTGGGAGTTGTTTATTTATCTCATGATAAGAATAAACGATTGATTATGAGAAATTATCTTTTCGTACGTTTCATAGAAAGAATTTAATTTCAGTTTCTATGCATTAACGGATGGACACTTCATTTCATTTAAATGACATGGTCATAGTAATGAGGAATGAGGCTATAATCCGTTAAAGTACGTTGGTGGATAAAAAGTATACTCTTGAATCATGTACATCCCACAGATGCAATAAATAGTAATTAAATAATGCATCTTCTAATATTAGTAAGAGAAAGGAACCTTCGGAAATGAACTAAACATATATTTGGCGTCTATTACTAATTCATTTTACTTAAGTAGGATTCAAAAGTTGATAGCCGATAGACCGTAAGGTTTATCTGAAGTGGAAACTATCGGACTTGCGAGTCTTGCTTGGAAGTAAAAATGATTAACTGCCTTTTCAAGGCTGTGGGGTGTAGAGCCAAAGATATATATGTTGGAATTAGTTCATTCTGATTCAAGCGAACCTAATATTATCCAGGCGAGAGGTGGTTATGAATATTCGAAGATTATTCTGGAAACCAATATATTTATATGATGCACTGCATGTCTAAGTTCTTTGATTAATTCAAGAATTGTAAGGCTGGTACAGTGAAGCATCATGGAAAATATATTAAGTCATTACGATTCAATCATGATGGCGAATACCTTTTTGGGATAGTTAGGAGCTATTGATCAGAAGTTGAGATTAAATCTCAAGTTAACTACACCGGGTATGCCCCAGCTGAATGGTGTGGTGGCTAGAAGGTATTAGGCTCTTATGATTATGATTAGATAGATGATGAATTATTTAGAATAATTAAATTCATTTTATGGATATGCCCTAGATACAGTAATTCGTGAAACGTTTGTCTGTATATGGGATATCCTAGAAAAATGGAGGGTGATTTATTCAGTCCAAAAGATCGAAGGGTGATTGTCAACACAAACATTAGAATTTTGGAAAAGGACTATGTAATTAATCACAAGCCCATGTATAAGTTGTTCTAAAAAAAGTGAGAGGAAAACACTAAGTATAAGTACCAAGTGTACAAGAGGATATACCACAAGGTAAACTGCAACGCGTGTCACGTCTGATACATAATTACATGTAGTGCCTTATCGTAGTGGGAGGGTTGTATAACAACCCATAAATATATGTTTTGGAAGAGTCGTGAGACTTGGTCCCTAGTAAACATGGTATTGTCCCACGAATACGACGTAGCACTACAAGATTAAAATGCGGAATCTTAGTAAGTTGCAATGTATGTTGAAATAGAATCTACGGATTCTAAATTAAGTCTGGTGCTTGAAGGATCACTAAAATGGTGTAAAAGCCATTACAAGTGGTCAAAGGAAATAAAAGAGGATCATACAGAAAGGTGAAAATCTTGGAAGCAAAGCTTGTTGCGAAAAAGTGTACTCAGAAAGAAATGGTTCGATTATGAGGAAACATATTCGCTGGTAGCTATGTTTAAATTGATCCGGATTCTTTTATTTATTGCTGCTCATATTGAATTATGAAAAACAGCAAATAGATGTCAAGACAGCTTTCCTGATTGGAAGTCTTGAGGAAAACATCTATGTGAAGCAACCAGAGTAATTCATTGCAAAGTACTAATAGCATTTTGATAGTAAGCTTAAAATTGTCCAGCGATGGACTAAAGCAAGCTTTAAGATCGTGAAGCATCTGTTTTGATTAGGTAATCCAGTGGCATGGATTTAAATCAATGAGCGGATGAGTCTTGTGTGTTGTATAGAGTGACAAAAACGTGGTGGTGTTTCTTGTACTATACGTAGATAGTATCTTGCTCATTGGAGACAATGAAAGAGTATTATCGAGCGTATGGGTACGGTTTATAAAGCGGTAAAGATGAAGGACTTAAGAAAGGCAAAATACATCCTTTTGATCACGGTAATACGGATCACAAGAAAGGATGTTATGCTTATCTCAAGTTTCATAAAATGATACAGTCCATACTCGTTTAGCATGTAAATTTATGTAAGTGAATGTGTCTTTGAGACACAAGAAGAAGATAAAGTAGATGAAAGTGGTTCCTTATGCTTCGGCGAATAAGGAAGCTTAATCTAAAGAATGCTATGAACGAAGTTGGATATCTGTGTTGCTGAACGCATGAACAGAAGGTATCAACGTAACGCGGAACAAGAATGATGAACTGTAGTAAGACATATATAAAATACCTGAGAAGGACTGGAAATTATATGTGGATTTACTAAACAGATTCACTGCTTCTTGTGGATTACGTAGATTCAGATTTTTTAGTCAGATTGGACGGCAGTAAATTCTCCTCAAAGGTTATGTGTTTAATCTTAGGAAGTAGAGTCATAATGTGGAGGAGTGTTATATAGAAATATATTTCAGACTCCGGACTCCATCGTGGAAAGATGATGAATTGGAGCATATGAGGCAGCCAAAGTATCTATATGACTCTAGAGACTTCATGATGGACTTTGAAGTGTTTCTAAGTTTGCCCAAGGTAATCACAATTTACATTGATGATATTGGTGCAGTTGCAAACTTGAAGAAATCACAAGTCCATAAGGCAATTAAACACATGGAGCGCGAGTACCACCTGTTACGAGAAATCGTATGATGAGGGGTTAGGTTGTTGTCGCCTAGATTGCATCGGATGATGACCTAGTAAACCATTTACAAGGACCTTAAGGCGAGAGCTTTTAATGGTCGTGTAGTGGGAGTAGGAATCAGATGTATGGCAGAAGACATGACAGCATAGTCTTTTAGTATAAGTGGGAGATTGTTGGATTGTATACTAAAAGTCTAGCTTTAGTATGAACAATGTCATAACAATATTTGAAATAAGAATCATTGATCAAATGATTGCATCTTATAATTTATTTTATATGCATGATGCAATAGTCCATTTACTTTATACTGTAGATAATATGTTGTGCGACAACACGCGGAAGATCATATTATCGGTTTCCTTATAAAGTATAAACAGATGCTCACAACTGAGATAGACGGGGACTCTCTATCGGTATGGTTGTAGTGTGGTTTGGTATTAGCTTGTCTTGGCTATAGAATCACATTAGTGCACTTGTGTGTATTGAGCATGACCGCCTGAGGTCGTTCTTCTTATACTGACTATATAGTAGAACTTGATCTCTGTTATTATGGAAGTTTGTGCTCTTAATCCCTATACAATAATCTCGACACGTAGGGCAGTATATATTTCTTTGATTCATCAATGGGTGAGATTTATAAGTATTAAATCAACAAACTCGGTGAGTTGGGAAGTAGTGCTGTATCTATGGTGTGCTGTTGATTGTAGAAGGAATCCATGTCCGACATAGGTTGATGATGTCCCCTTGAGGAGCTCATAAGGTTTATCATGTAAATCTTGCAAGTGGATTAATTTCCGGCATGATAATAAGGTTGAGTGGTACTACTCTCGGATGAGATATTAATTAATTTGAGTCGTCAGTAACTTAATTAATTAATGGGCATTGTATATCTTAAACATGGGGAGACTGTCGGGCTCATAATAAGAAGGAGCCCAGAACATAATTTTGGGATTGGACGGGTAGTGCAGTAATAATATTTTAGTGGACTATATTATTATTATTGGATTTAATTAAAAGCTTTGGGCTAAGCTTGGTTAATTAAATTCAATTGAGGCCCAGCCCTGTCTGTGCCTCTTTTGACACACGGGAGAGAACAGAGAGCAGATTGAGAGAACTCTGGGGATTGTTGACCACCCAACACTAGAGTTGACTTTGGGACATACGGTAGAAGATCAGAGGTGTTCTTCACTGCTGTTCATCCTCTACATCGACCCAGAAGTACGGTAAACGGTTTAATTTTGCTTCCGCTGTTATCGTTTATCTGAATTCCTAACGATCACGTTTGAACCACAAGATCCAATTGCCAACATGGACTACCGTCACACGCCTCTGCACTGGTAAGTCTTGTTCTAGAGTCAATCAACTCAAAAGTTAACTATATCGTAAGCAGATCAAGGATCGATCGATCACTGAGTACCTTCACCACATGAAGGCCAAGGCTGATGAGCTTGCCTTAATCGACGAGCCGATCAGTGCATATGAACTCACGTTGTTTATCATTAATGGTTTGGGGCCAGAATATGCCTCAATTGTTGGTCCGGTCCGAACTTGAGAGACACCATTCGGGTTTGAAGAACTTCATGACCTGCTGTTCGAACATGAATTGTCCATCAAGACTCAAGAAGTTCCCAACGTCAACAGTTGGCCACTGCATATGCTGCCTCCTCCAATCGAGGTACTTCAAATTCTCAAAGATGCAATGGTTTCTTTCGCAACTCGAATCGTGGCTATTATCATCGTGGTCACTACTCTAGTCAAAATCAAAATTGTGGCAACCGTGGAGGGCATTTAGGTATCTATAATTGACATAACTCTTGCCTCATAAGTCAGCTGTGTGACATCCCAGGGCATGCTGCTTCCACTTGCTGCCGGTTTCCGATTGCTGCAAATTATGCCAATTCCACCACACATATGCCTACCTACCCTTGGCTCTTGGACTCTGGGGCATCTCATAACATGACATTTGACTTAAAAAATATGTCTATCCACTCTGAGTATGATGGAACTGATGAAGTCAACATAGCGATGGCAATCGTCTCCCCATCACCCATACTGGTAAATCTGAAATTAAATTTCCTCGTTGCACATTTTTTCTAAATGATGTTCTATGTGTTCCATCTGCTTGACAAAACTTACTTTCAATCAGCAAGTTTACTCAGGCCAATAATGTTTCTCTGGAATTTTTTCCTTCTTCCTACATTGTTAAGGATCCAGCAACAGGAGAGCGCCTAATTAAAGGCCCTTTTCGTGATGGTGTCAATCATTTGTCTTCACCTTTTGTTGATTGTTCTAATAAAATGGCTGCTGCTGCAAGTGTTCGTGCTTCTTCAAATTGTTGGCATGCTCGTCTAGGGCATCCACCTTTTGATACCATCTTTTATTATAAAAAATATTAATTTACCAGTTGTGAACAAGTCCTGTCTGGGCAATAATTGTGTTTCTTGCCAACTGAGAAAATGTCATCATCTTGTTAGATTGTATACTAAAAGTCTGGCTTTTGTATGAAACAATTTTTAACAATTTATTTGAAATGAAAATCATATGATCAAACTTTTTTGCATATTATAATTTATTTATATGTTTGAGCAAAAGTCCATTTACTTTATATTGTAGATAATATGTTGTGCGACTACACGCGGAAGATTATATTATCGGTTTTCTTATAAAGTATAAACAGATACTCGCAACCGAGATAGACGGGGACTATCTATCGAGATGGTTGTAGTGTGGTTTGGTATTAGTTTATCTTGACATAGAATCACATTACTGCACTTAGTGTGTATTGAGCAGGACCGCTTGAGATCGTTCGACTTGTACTGTCTATATAGGAGAACTTGATCTCATTTATTATGGATGTTCGTGCTCTTAATCTCTATACAATAACCTCGACACGTAAGGCAATATATATTTCTTTGATTCATCAATGGGTGAGATTTACATGTATTAAATCAACAAACTCGGTGAGTTGGGAAGTAGTGTTATCTCTATGGTGTGCTGTTGATTGTAGAAGGAATCCGTGTCCGACATAGGTTGATGATGTCCCCTTGAGGAGCTCATAAGGATTATCATGTAAATCTTGCAAGTGGATTAATTCCGGCATGATAATAAGGTTGAGTGGTACTACTTTTGGAAGAGATATTAATTAATTTGAGTTGTCAGTAACTTAATTAATTAATGGGCATTGTATATCTTAAACATGGGGAGTTTTTCAGGCTCATAATAAGAAGGAGCCCATAACTTAATTATGGGATTAGAGCGGTAATGCAGTAATAATATTTTAGTGGACCATATTATTATTATTGGACTTAAGTATAAGCTTTGGGCTAAGCTTGGATACTTAAGCCCAATGGAGACCCAACTCCAATTTCTCCTCCTGATCCCTGCTGTAGCCCAATATATAAGTCATCTCAGCTTTCTGGAAGCCTAAGTCTGCACCACTTTTGACTTGATAAGAGGGAAGAAAGCAGATTGAGAAATCCTGAAGATTGTTGCCCACACAACATCAGGATTGGACTTGGGATATACGGCAGAAGATCAAGAGGTAGTTCTCTGCATCAGATCTTCAACAACATATCCTGGTGAAAAATATTGTAGACTTTTATTTATTGCTTCCGCTGATCTAGTTTACATGGAATCCTAACAGTTCACACTAGCCAAACGATCGAACGCCATCAATTGAGATCTCCCACTTATACTAAAAGACTATGATGTCATATCTGCTGACACGCATCTAATCGCCATTCTTTCTATATGTCCATCGAACGCTTTCGCTGGAAGGCTCTTAGTAAAAGGATCAGCCAGGTTATCCTCCGATGCAATCTTAGCCACAATGACCTTCTCTTTTTTTAACGATGTCTCGTATCAGGTGGTACTTGCGTTCAATGTGTTTACTCGCCTTATGGGCTCGTGGTTCCTTCGAGTTTGCTACTGTACCACTGTTATCACAATAAATTGTGATCGATTTGGGCAAATCAGGAATCACATCCAAGTCTATTAAGAAGTTCCTAAACTATATTGCTTCTTTAGCTGCCTCAGAGGCTGCTACATATTCAGCTTCCATGGTGGAGTCCGCAACGTATTTCTACTTTACACTCCAGCATATTATAGCTCCTCCTCCAAGAGTAAACACATAACCCGAGGTGGATTTACTAACATCCCTATCTAACTGGAAATCTGAATCAGTATAACCCAAAGATAACAAGTATCTACCCGGTAAATCAGCACATAATCCCTAGTCCTTCGCAGGTACTTCAAAATATGCTTTACCACAGTCCAATATCCTTGTCCTGGATTACTTTGATACCTGCTAACCATGCCCACGGCATAACAGATCTCCGATCTCGTACATAGCATGGCATACATTAGGCTTCCCACTGCCGAAACATAAGGAACCAACTTCATCTCCTCTATTTCCTATTGTATCTTTGGACATATTTTCTTAGATAGAGATATTCCATGTCTAAAAGGTAGAAAACCTTTCTTGGAATCTTGCATGCTAAAATGAGCCAAGATTGTATCAATGTATAAAGCTTGGGATAAGCACAACATTCTTTTCTTTCGATTCCTTATTAGTTTGATCTCAAGAATGTGTTTGGCTTCTCCTAAGTCCTTCATCTCAAACTGCTTAGATAGCCATACCCTTATGCCCGACAATACCTTTACATTGTTTCCAACGAGAAGAATATCATCCACGTAGAGTACAAGAAATACCACTACGTTTCCATCACACTTCTTGTACACACATGATTCATCCAGACATTGAATAAATCCATATGACAGGATTACTTCATCAAAATGGATGTTCCATGATCTTGAAGCTTGTTTCAATCCATAAATGGATCTTTTAAGCTTACACACAAGATGCTCATTGCCCTTTGCAATGAATCCCTCTGGTTGCTTCATGTAGATGTTTTCCTCAAGACTTACATTCAGGAAAGTTATCTTGACATCTAATGAGTGTGTAAATTCATGAATCTTGCGCCTGGATTTGTGTTATTATGGAGTGTTTGAAGGATAAAATCAGTTGAAAATCGATAAATATTGTGAAAAGGCATGAATCAGGTGTTGATAGAGCTATTTGAGTGGTTTTTCAAAGGAAATCAGAGTGGAAGTGTTGAATACGGAATAAAGGAAGTCGAAGCCATCCATTTGGACAAAGCAAAAGTTTGATTCGACCTGAAGGAGGTCAATTCGACCTGCCCTTTAGGTCGAATTAGTGACACAACTTGTACAGAAGGTGGATTCGACCACGATTGAAGGATTCGACCTAGGCATCAGGTTGAATCGAGGTCGAATCGATTGGCTGGGATGCCAATTTGACCTCGTCGTATCAATTTGACCAGGTCAGTTGGTCAAATCGAACGTCTGGGACATACAGAAGGCTGGTTTGACCTCTGGTTCGACTTGTGGTGGTTGATTCGACCTGTTGTTGAGGTCGAATCGATGCTCGGGAACTTACAATATCCGTATTTTTACACCGTCAATGTCTGTGATCACTTAAAAAGCCCATTCCAAGCCCAGGAGACATGATTACAAGTATAAAAGAAGGCTTATGTATCATATATCGAAGAATCTATCATACAAAAAGACGTGGAGACGTAGAGTTGGGAGGAGATCGATCGTCCGTCATCCGGAGGGGCTGTGACAGAGTTCCGCTGGAGATTCAAGTAAGATCGGTGCAACTAACCATGATTGTTCTTAGATCAATCATGGGCTAGAGCCGCTTCGGTAGTTTTAGGGTTATGAAGGTTTCATGAGTTAATTTATCTTTCATATGTAAACTCCGTACAACACTACTTGTGGTTTGTTTTATATAAGATTGTGCATTTTTAATCTATACTCACAGTCATTTTGTGCATCAATAATTGTTGTGTAGAGTCTAAATACATAATGTGGTTATTGGTTGAGTGCGTTCACTGCTGAGCAGGGTTTTATGTTATAATTCTAAGTGAAGGGATTCCGAACTCTTATTAGAACTATCTTATATGAATACTTGTTAATTGAATCATATTCGGGTTAATAAGTAGGATAAAGAGTATAATTTTATAGTACATATAAAGGAAGATCAAATCGGGTTAGAGTACTAAGTGCACGGGAAATAATTGATTATGATAGTACCTAGAAAGGGGGTGAATTATATCTCTTGCTCCGAGGAAATTCACATGTATCATACGCATATTTACTTGTGTCTATAGAGTGAATTTGCATGGTTTAGTGGTGCGTCCAAAAACCACAAGGCATAGTCGGACACCGTCACACGAAAGTATGAATTAATAAGTGGAACTAGATGACATGACGAACTACCTATCATCTTACTTGATCACAACCTACTATCTCTTCTTCTTGTTATTTTTACCCGTTATTTTAATTATTAGTTGTTACTTAATATCACAACCATTATAATTTCCAACATAGTCATAATTTACTAGAATATAATTAAATTAATATTTATCCGTCCCTTGGGTTCGATATATAACTTGGTCACATTCGAAACTACAATTGATATCCTTCATACTTGAGGATTAATTGTGTGTTGAGAAAATGCTCAAAATATCTTTTTGTTATTTCTAGTTTATTAGGACTATTTTTCTTGTTTTACTGTTTTAACTGTTATTGTTTTCAGGTGTATGCTCACGAGATCAAAAAAGGTGAATTAGAACCATATAATCATGAGATCGGAGCATCATCGAGGAAGAAGAAGAAGAAGAAGAAGAAGAAGAAGAAGAAGAAGAGTAAGAATAAGAAAGAAGAACCAACTACAACTCTGAATTTTGGAGTTGAAGTGGACGAACCGAACTCGGAAGCAACTAAAACTGTGGTTTTTCCAAATGCAGCAGCAGAGGAAGTCGGCATGGCCAACGAAAGGGCCAATCCGGATAATCTGGTCATCCATGAAGTCTTCAAGAATAACGGGGCTGGACACTTTGGGCTTCTAAGAACGAGGGGGCTAATGCGGATTTTGATCTTCACCCCGCTCTTATTAGCATGATAGAAAGGAACTCCTTTTTAGGAGGGTCTTTCGAGGATCCACAGCAGCATCTAAATAAGTTCTTGGGCTATGCAAGTACTCAAAAAGACGCAGGAGAACATGAAGATGCTAGGAATATCCTCTTGTTTAAATTCTTGCTTACTGAAAAGGCGAGAGATTGGCACGACACTATCAATGCAGCTGAATATACTACTTGGGAGCAATTGAAGATAAAGTTCTTGGAGAGATACATGCCACCTTCGAAGGTGTTCAAGATGAAGCAAGACATTAACCAATTCGCTATCGGTAATGGAGAGAAGTTTCATGAAGCGTGGGATAGATTCAAGGACATGCTTCATAAGTGTCCTCAACATGGGCTATCTAAAGCTCAATATATCAGCATATTCTACAATGGATTGGACTTTGTTATTGGATGCTTCTTCTAATGGAGCATTGCTTACTAAGTTATCCGTAGAAGCCGAGAAACTTTTTGAAGATATTTCGATAAACTCAAGAGATTGGCCAACTGATGGAGTTAGAGGTACTTATGTCCTTGGAAAAGTGGCTAAGGTTGAACATGCTATGGTGAAAACAAGTAGAGAAGATGAGATCGTCTCTAGCTTATCAAATATCAACAAGCTACTTGAGTCCCAACAAAAGCAAATCAGCGATATATCTCGGTGCGTACCAATCATGTAGTAGGAAGTTATGAATGATGGAATCATCCAAGAGGATATGGAAGAAGTAAACTATGCTATGGGTCAAAGTATTCAAGGAACAAGGTATCAAAATCAGGGCAACCGGAATTACCAGGGGAACTACAACAATCATGGACCCCCGAGTAATATCAACAGCCTAAAAGGCTGGAGTTTTCATGGAGCAATCCTAACAATGCAATTCAGCCTCCGATGGGTATTGATTCAGGTGCGAAAGTGGAAGAAGAAAAGCCGAGTTTCGAGGATACGGTGAACAGGTGCATGGCTAAGAATGATGCTAGAGTGGATCGTCTTGTGGCCAAATTAGAGAAGAATATTGATGCAAACTATGAGGATTTATCCAAGCAAGTGAAGGACCTTACATTGTTGATGGGGGAGATAGCAGGAAGTGTTAACAAGCTTACTCAAACTATTGAGAAATGAAAGCTCCCATCGCAAAGTATTGAGAATCCAAGGTCCTGCAACGCCATCATATTGAGGTCTGGAACACAGTACGAGGGATCGATAAGGCCAGAATCAAAATTGGAGACGTCAAGAGCTCAATTCAACCCTGATTCGATCTACACTACAGGTCAAATCCAATAGGAAAGGTCGAATTGGCCTACTGGACGTGATCTGGAAGTAAAAGAGCCTCGATTCAACTAATGTCCAATCGATTTGACCTGGCCCTCAAGTCAAATCCAGGTCGAATCAAACTCTGTTCTATCAAAAGCACGATTTGACCAACATCAAGTTGATTCGACCTAGCCCTCAGAACGAATCTAGGTTGAATCCACCCATCCAGAGCACTCTATTTTATCAGAAGCCCGATTCGACCAGACCTTCAGGTCGAATCCAGGTCAAATCGGAGGGCAGAAATCATACAGTGAGTCGATTCGACTAGGGAACTTGATTCGACCAAACCTTCAGGTCAAATCCAGGTAGAATCAGAGAGACAGAGGGAGAATCGTGTTCTAGAAGATCAATTCAACCACTATGTGCCCGATTCGACCAAATCTTCAGGTCGAATCCCAGTCGACTTGCCCCGTACTACACATGTTTCTTCACCGAACACTCTTTGTGATGAGAACATTACTCCATTGGTTCTGAATGAGCAGAATACAGAGATTGTAGCAGAGAAGAAGTGGGAAAGAGCTAAGAGATTGAGAGTCGAGAAGGTCGAGCGTGATGAATGGGGTATTCCCAAAACAAAGATACCTCCGTCGTTTCCTTATAAGCTGGTTAATAAGGTATTGGAAGAGAAGTTCAAGAGGTTTTCAGATATCATAAATAACATAAGCTTGAGTATTCCTTTCTCTGAGGCAATAATTGAGATGCCATACTATGCCCGATTCCTTAAGGACATATTGTTGAAGAAGAGAAGCTTGAACGGAGTTGAGACGGTGAACTTGTCTGAAAATTGTAGCTCGGTCATCCAAAGTAAGATACCACAGAAGATGAAAGATTCAGAAAGCTTCACTATCTTGTGTGAGATTGGAAAAGGGCCGGCACGATGAGCCTTGTGCGATCTTGGGGCAAGCATCAATTTGATACCATTGTCTATCTTTCAAAGGCTTGGTTTGGGGGAGTTATCTCCTACAATAGTTGCTCTTCAATTGGCGGACAGGTCGATGACGTTTTCGAAAGGTATCATTGAAGACGTTCTCGTCAAAGTAGATAAACTAGTCTTTCATGTGGATTTTCTTGTACTTGAGATGGAAGGTGACAAGGATAATATCCCTCTTATCTTGGGGAGACCTTTCCTTGCTACTGCTGGGGCTATGATTGATGTTCAAAAGGGGGAGCTTAGGTTGCGGATGGATAAAGAAGAGGTCCTATTCAACCTTGACAAAGCAATGAAGATGTCTATGAAATCACAATGTCATAGTATTGATGTGGTGGAGGAGATTGTAAAGGAAGATATGTCTTTGATCCTGTCTAAGGATCCTCTTGAGACATGCTTGAGAGAGTCTCTTACTTATCCCACTACGGAGCTTGATGATCTCTCCAATGAGGAATGTATTGAAAATCTTGAAAACTTACTTGCTTTGAGTGATGCCAGGTATGAATTGGAGAAATCTAAGGTTGAGAAGAAGGATTTAGACAAAGAAGAGAAGATGATGCCTACTTGAAGCCTCCTAACTTACCACCGGATACCCACAAATTTGAAAGTCCTTTCTCTCGTTCTTTATTTTGTGATCAATTTAACCTGACTTTGATCTTGATGGTGATAGGAGTTGATTTTGATATTGAGTGGAAGATTGACAGGAATGAGATGAGAAATCTTGAGAAAGGAGATTCTACTAATCGTATGGTGCATAAGAAAGGTAAGGTGGTAAGTATGGATGATAAGAGGGGTAGAAAGTATTGGAAAGTAAAGATGAAAGAAGATCGCCCTCTTTGTCGGTAGTCTACATATTTTGCATTCCATCGTGACTCTCCTACGTTAAACATGAGCGCCTGTTGGGGGTTTTTCCTTCCGTTTTATTGCTTTATTTCTTTTGTGTGAGTAAAAAAATTTTATATTTGAAGTGCTTACATATCAGCAATAACATCTCTTTGCAAACTTAGTTTCGACTATAGTTTCTACTATGTTTGGGAGGAGTGTGATGTACTTACCTCAATAAGCACCGATAGTATAACCTTTTCTTGGTGACGTTTGTTGGGGAGTTAATTTTTTGCGGCATATTTAAAATTTTAACCGGTTTTTATGTGTCGATTTTTTGTAACTTGCCTAATGTTTAGTGGTGTTTTGTTCCGTGTTTTATGTAGTTGCGGAGTTACTCATGAATGTTAAGTTTTAAGATTGAATTTTGATGAAGTTATGCTCTATTTTGGTATCTAATGTTCGTTTGTTAAGCTTGAAGTGTGTAGGGGATGAAGAACACTTGATTTTGGAGCATCAAGGAGTCAATTCGACCAAAGGGGAAGGTCGAATCCAGGTGTACAGGTCAAATCGGGGAGTGAAAAGTGTCCAGTAGCTCAATTCGACTTGAGGAATGGCGATTCGACCAGAGGCCCAGGACAAATCGAGGTCGAATTGGAATGTGAAATCTTCCAGTAAGCCGATTCGACCATGACTGCTTCGATTCGACCATCAGCTTAGGTCGAATCGAGGTCGAATCGGTGACCTGAATCTTACAGTGTATTGATTCAACCTGAAGCGTTTCGATTCGACCTGGGAAGCAAGCCGAATCGAAGTCGAATCAAAGGCGGAAGTTGTCCAGAATGTTGATTCGACCACGATGTAGTTGATTCGACCCCTTCAGCAGGTCGAATCAAGCCAGATAAGTGTGTTCGTAGCCCCAATTTTCATACCCATTCAATCACTTTGCACAATAAAGGAGAAATGGGCTGAAGTTTCTGAGAAGATAGCACGAACAAGGTATCAAGATGATGATGCTATGCTTGACTATGATGTATGGGTTTTTGGTTTTGTGCATTCATATGTTCATGTTTTAATTTTCATTGATGAGAAGCATGTATAATTTGATAAGTATGTAGAGTTCTTATGGAATTGATCTTGATTATATGCCATGAGGAGTACTTAGGATTCTATTTACCTATGTGAGGATTTGAGCCTTTTAATCATGCTTGGTCATGATAGTTTATTCTTGAGAGAATCATTTATATGAACGTATTCTAGAACTTGGCTTGGAGTCTTATGTGAGACTTACAATTGATGAATTACTAGGACATGATCTTAGGCCATTTTTTATTATTTGAGTCACTTAGCCAAAAATATACCTTCCTATTAGTTATAAACCTTTGGTAGCCCCGTTTGAGCCGTTAAAAAGCTTTTTCTTTGGCAAGCCGAATAAAAGAGCCTTATTTTACATTTACTTGAGCTTTTTAAATACCCTATTTATTGGTAGAGAGAGTTGAGGTGAATAAGTGTTGCAAGAAGAAAAAGGAAGATGGAATGAGGTTGAGTAGAGTAAGAAGAGTGTATGGTTAAATTTTGTTTAGGGGTAGTGCCTAAAACTGGTACTCTTATTGCTATTTTAAAAAGGGTAGTGCCTACAACCGGTACCCGAGTTATCAAAAGAAGAATGATGTTGATGCAAGGAAGAGAAGGAAATTCAAAAATTGTAAGTGCACGAGAAGAAATTGGAGGAGGATATATAGCCGAATGAATAAAGAAAGAACCTCCAAGGTAACTCTCTACTAGTGTTTGAGTCACTTATCTAAATTTTCCTACCCTTTCCAAAGAACCAACATTATAACCCAAAGGCAAGTCCTTTGTGATCCTAGTACTTAGTTGATTGTGAGTTGATTTTTGAGACCTTTGCCAAACTTATTTTTACGCGTTCGTATGGATTGAGTATGAGAGTATACACTAACCTGTTAAGTGCGATTAGCACTTGAGTGAGAGAGTAAACACTTAACTTGTGAGCTAGATGACTTGGTACTCCGAATGGTAATATGATTGAATGATATTTTGCATGAATGATATGTATGATGCAGGAATACTTATTTTTAATTGATGAAATTGCATGTGTAATATGTGTTTTACTTGGTGATCTCATGAATTATACATGACTCCTTGGTTTGATTGCGTTGCCTCGGGAAAAGCAACATGCAAGTTTGGGGATTTGATGAGTGTGTAAATTCATGAATCTTGAGCCTGGATTTGTGCTATTATGGAGTGTTTGAAGGATGAAATCAGTTGAAAACTGATAAATATTGTGAAAAGGCATGAATCAGGTGTTGATGGAGCTATTTGAGTGGTTTTTCAAAAAAAATCAAAGTGGAAATATTGAATACAGAAGAAAGGAAGTCGAAGCCATCCATTTGGGCGAAGCAGGAGTTTGATTCGACATGAAGGAGGTCAATTTGACCTGCTCTTCAGGTCGAATTGGTGACACAACTTGTACAGAAGGTGGATTCGACCACGACTGAAGGATCCGACTTAGGCATCAGTCGAATCGAGATCGAATTGATTGGCTGGGATGTCGATTCGACCTCGTCGCGTCGATTTGACCTGGTCAGTTAGTCGAATCGAACGCCTAGGACTTACTGAAGGCTGGTTTGACCTCTGGTTTGACTTGTGGTGGTTGATTCGACCTGTTGTTGAGGTCAAATCGATGCTTGGGAACTTACCATATCCATATTTTTACACCGTCAATGAGTGTGATCACTTAAAAACCCCATTCCAAGCCCAGAAGACGTGATTACAAGTATAAAAGAAGGCTTATGCATCATATATCGAAGAATCTATCATACAAGAAGACGTGGAGACATAGAGTTGGGAGGAGATCGATCGACCATCATCCGGAGGGGCTGTGACAGAGTTCCGCTGGAGATTCAAGTAAGATCGGTGCAACTAACCATGATTGTTCTTAGATCAATCATGGGCTAGAGCCGCTTCGGTAGTTTTAGGGTTATGAAGGTTTCATGAGTTAATTTATCTTTCATATGTAAACTCCGTACAACACTACTTGTGGTTTGTTTTATATAAGATTGCGCATTTTTAGTCTATACTCACAGTCATTTTGTGCATCAATAATTGTTGTGTAGAGTCTAAATACATAATGTGGTTATTGGTTGAGTGCGTTCACTGCTGAGCAGGGTTTTATGTTATAATTCTAAGTGAAGGGATTCCGAACTCTTATTAGAACTATCTTATATGAATACTTGTTAATTGAAAAATATTCGAGTTAATAAGTAGGATAAAGAGTATAATTTCATACTACCTATAAAGGGAGATCAAATCGGGTTAGAGTACTAAGTGCACGGGGAATAATTGATTATGATAGTACCTAGAAAGGGGGGTGAATTATATCTCTTGCTCCGAGGAAATTCACACGTGTCATACGCATATTTACTTGTGTCTATAGAGTGAATTTGCATGGTTTAGTGATGCGTCCATAAACCACAAGGCAGAGTCGGACATCGTCACACGAAAGTATTAATTAATAATTGGAACTGGATGACCTGACGAACTACCTATCATCTTACTTGATCACAACCTACTATCTCTTCTTCTTGTTATTTTTACTTGTTATTTTAATTATTAGTTGTTACTTAATATCACAACCATTATATTTTCCAACATAGTCATAATTTACTAGAACATAATTAAATTGATATTTATCCGTCCCTTGGGTTTAATATATAACTTGGTCTCCTTCGAAACTACAATTGATATCCTTCATACTTGAGGATTAATTGTGTGTTGAGAAAATATCTATCAACATCCATTTGCTATACCTCATAATCTATATGAGCAGCAATAGACAAAAGAATCTGGATTGACTTAAGCATGGCCACAGGCGAGAAGGTTTCCTCATAATCGATTCCTTCTTTCTGAGTATATCCTTTAGCCACAAGCCTTGCTTTAAAGGTTTTCACCTTACTGTCAGATCCTCTTTTTCTTTTATAGATCCACTTGCATCCAATAGCTTTTACACCATCGGGTGGTTCTACAAGCTCCCAGACCTGATTAGAATACATGGATTCTATTTCAGATTTTATTGCGTTTTGCCATAATTGAGCATCTTTATCTTGCAGTGCCTCGTTGTAATTCCATGGGTTAATTTCATGTTCACCAGGGACCAAGTCAGAAGACTCTCCAAATTTCATGAATCATTTCGGTTGTCTCACAACCCTCCCACTACAATGAGGCTCCGTAAGTAATTGTGTATTAGGTGTGACACATGGTGCAGTGTCCTGTGGTATATCCTATTGTACATTTGGTATTATGTTTGGTGTTTCCCCTCTTACTTCTTCTAGAATAATTTTACTCATGGATTTGTGATTTATAATATAATCTTCTTCCAAAAATCTAGCATTCGTGCTAACGATCATCTTTTGGTCTTTTGGATTATAAAACAAACCACCTTTCGTTCCTCTAGGATATCCTATAAATAGACAAATTTCAGTACGTGATTCTTACTTATCAGCATCCGCCTTTAACACATATGCCGGGGCACCCTAAATCCGAACATGTTTGAGACTAGGCTTACGTCTTGTCCACAGTTCTGTGTGTGGACATTACCGAATTAGAAGGTACTAAGTTCAAAATGTAAGTTGTTGTTTCTAAGGCATGTCCCAAGAACGAATTTGGTAGTTCTGAATAACTCATCATTGATCTTATCATTTCCATAAGAGTCCTATTCTTTCTTTTCGCTACACCATTCTGCTGGGGTGTGCCCGGTGTAGACAATTAGAATTCAATCGCTTCCTCCGATAAATAATTCCTAAACTCTCCCAAGAGGTATTCGCTACCACGATCTGATCGTAGTGTCTTGATATATTTTCCAAGTTGCTTTTCCACATCATTCTTATACTCTTTGAATTTATCAAAGCCCTCAGACTTGCGGAGCATCAAATAAATATATCCGTATCTAGAATAATCGTCAATGAAAGTGATAAAATATTCATAACCCCCTCTTGTCTGGACAGACATAGGACCACATAAATCAGAATGAACCAATTCCAACAAATCCTTAGCTCTATACCCATTTGCCTTAAAAGGCCTTTTTGTCATTTTACCTTCCAAGCAGGATTCGCAAGTTGGATAATTTTCCACTAATAATGAACTCAAAGGTCTATCAGCTATCAACCTTTGAATCCTACTCAAGTTAATATGACCTAGTCTTAGATGTCAAAGATATGTTTGGTTCATTTTAGAAGGTTCTTTTCTCTTATTATTAGATGTATCATTCATTTCAATTTGTTGCACTGTGAGAGAAATTAGATTAAGAGTATACAAATTATCTATCAATGCACCATCACAGATAAAAATTTCATTTTTCCTTAAAACAACCTTGTCATTAAAAGAAACAGAATAACCATCCATAAACAATTTAGAAACCAAAATTAAATTCTTTCTAAAATGAGGCATAAAGACAATTCCTCAAAACAAGAGTTTTATTCTTATTAAAAGATAAATAGACGCCTCCCATTGCAACAACCGCTACTCTTTGTAGCATTCCTCATGAGTATGTTAATCTCCCCATCACTAAGCTATCGGGTTTGATGAAACCCCTGCACAGAATTGCAGACATGGTCAGTGGCTCCCGTATCTACACACCAAGTGTCAGCAGATACAGTCGTTAAACACGATTCAACAATTAGTATAAAAGACTTACCATTCCTGTTCCCTTTCAGAAGAGGGTAGTTAGCCATGTAGTGTCCCGGGTGCTTGCATTTGAAGCACTTGCCTTTAGGCTTCTTGACCGCACCAGCCTTTGCTTTCACTTAGTTCACCAGTGCTAAATTTCCTTGCTTCTTCTTATTCCTACTGCCTTTTGGCCTAGGATGAGTAGCATTTTCAGCAACATGAACCTGAGGAGGTCTACGAAACAGGTCTTCCGCCGCCACAAGTTCTGTCAGAAGTTCCGCCAATGTGTACAAATGTTTGTTCATACCATAGTTCAGGCAAAACTGCTCAAAACTCCTAGGCAAGCTTTGGAGTATGATATCGACCTGGGTTTCCCCATCGATTTTAGCCACAAGAACTTCCAACTCATTGAGTTGACCCATCATTCTAAGGACATGCTCCCTTACGGAAGTGCCCTCGGCCATTTTGGTGTTCATCAGAACAGACATGCCCTTCGACCTAGCAGGACGACTCTGATGCTCGAAGAGTTCCCTAAGATTATGCATCATATCATAGCGGTCTCCATAGCTTGATGCTGAGTCTGAAGCACATTTGACATAGAAGCTAAAATATAGCACTTAGTCATCCTATCATCTTTGACCCACCTATTATAAGCAACTCTTTGCTCTTCGGTAGAGACTTCAGCAGGTGCCAGAGGACATTCCTCAGTGAGAACAAAGATATAATCTTCAGCAGTTAAAACAATATCCATGTTCCGTTTCCAGTCAACATAATTAGTGCCAGTAAGTTTGTGCTCTTTAAGTATAACAGAAAGTGAGTTGAGTGCCATTTGAAAATCTTGAGAATCATAAATAAATAAACAGATCAAACACTTCGAATTTATCAATTTATATTGAATCCCTCAAAACAATATAAAATAAAATTAACCAACATCTCAAGCACCATGAATTTGCATGCCACGATAGTCATGCAAATAACAGCAATGACTCCGATGGGGAGGATACTTATTATTTACACCTAAATGTATACCATTATTTAATCCCAAGTCCGCAGCCCAAGCTTGTGTTCCTTACAGATGGAGAAGTACACACGCGCTCGGATAACTTCCTACGATCATCATAAAGATGTTCGTACCAGTGATCCGTGAATAAACTCATCCGATGTGGAGGAAGGTCTATGCCAACACGCAAGTTTATTCACATCACTTACGAACCAATAATGGAGACCGCGGGAATTAATTACCAATCCCCTCTCCCACTTAGTTATTTAACACCGAGGGTTTTTAACATGCATATAATATTTAAATAATAAAATATACATTATTAGCATGCTTCTATCAATAAGTAATTTAAAAAAATAAATCACATAGAACATGCTACATATATAATAATAAATCATCAAATTAAAACAATTAAAGCAGTTATATGTAATGGATAGGATCAAGTAAATGGGCCCAGCTGGCCCAAAGCAGCAATTAGCACAAAAAGAGCAGCACATAAATAAATCAATGAAGCCCATTAACTAATTAATCAGTCCCATTATCATGCCCTATTCATGCCAGCCGCTACATGCATACACACGTTTCAACCCGAGCCTAGCCATGTCCAGCATTCCCAGCGCCAACATTCACCGCCACGACTTGGTGCCACTGCTCTCGTTGGTTTCCTCTTTGTTCGCAGCCGTGTGAGTCTTTCACTGAGTTCGATCAACAATGATAATACATAGCAGATAGGGCTTATTGGACAAAAATAATACTAAACCCTAGCTTTATCATGCGATTATATCCAGATTAAATCATATAATCACAAAAGCCCTTTCGTACATGCTTTCAATTCGACAATCAACACACGTATGACTCAAACTTTAACCTAACGTGTCACGTTTCAACACAAAGCCAATGCTCTGATACCAATTGATGGCATTCGATCATTTGGCTAGCGTAAACCGTTAGGATTCCATGTAAACTAGATCAGCGGAAGTAATAAATCAAAGTCTACAATACCTTTCACCAGGATATGTTGTTGAAGATCTGATGCAGAGAACTACCTCTTGATCTTCTGCTGTAGATCCCAAGTCCAATCAACAATTTTCAGGATTTCTCAATCTGCTTTCTTCCATCTTCTCACGTCAAAAGTGGCGCAGACTTAGGGTTCCAGGAAGCTGAGATGACTTATATATTAGGCTACAGCAGGGACCAGGAGGAGAAATTGAAGTTGGGCCTCCATTGGGCTTAAGTATCCAAGCTTAGCCCAAAGTTTATACTTAAGTCCAATAATAATAATATGGTCCACTAAAATATTATTACTGCACTACCACTCCAATTCCATAATTACGTTATGGGCTCTTTCTTATTATGAGCCCGAAAAACTCCCCATGTTTAAGATATACAATGCCCATTAATTAATTAAGTTACTGACAACTCAAATTAATTAATATCTCTTCCAAGAGTAGTACCACTCAACCTTATTATCATGCCGAAATTAATCCACTTGCAAGATTTACATGATAATCCTTATGAGCTCCTCAAGGGGACATCATCAACTTATGTCAGACACGGATTCATTATACAATCAACAGCACACCATAGAGACAACACTACTTCCCAACTCATCGAGTTTGTTGATTTAATACATGTAAATCTCACTCATTGATAAATCAAAGAAATTGTTGGATTGTATACTAAAAGTCTAGGTTTAGTATGAACAATGTTATAACAATTAATTTGAAATGAGAATCATATGATCAAATGATTGCATCTTATAATTTATTTATATGTTCGATGCAATAGTCCACTTACTTTATACTGTAGATAATATGTTGTGCGACAACACGCAGAAGATCATATTATCGGTTTCCTTATAAAGTATAAACAGATGCTCACAACCGAGATAGACGGGGACTCTCTATCGGGATGGTTGTAGTGTGGTTTGGTATTAGCTTGTCTTGGCTATAGAATCACATTAGTGCACTTGTGTGTATTGAGCAGGACCGCTTGAGATCGTTCGACTTATACTGACTTATAGGAGAACTTGATCTCAGTTATTATGGAAGTTCGTGCTCTTAATCCCTATACAATAACCTCGACACGTAGGGCAGTATGTATTTCTTTGATTCATCTATGGGTGAGATTTACATGTTATTAAATCAACAAACTCGATGAGTTGGGAAGTAGTGCTGTCTCTATGGTGTGCTGTTGATTGTAGAAGGAATCCATGTCCGTCATAGGTTGATGATGTCCCCTTGAGGAGCTCATAAGGATTATCATGTAAACCCTGCAGGTGGAATTTATTCCGGCATGATAATGAGGTTGAGTGGTACTACTCTTGGATGAGATATTAATTAATTGAGTTGTCAGTAACTTAAATTAATTAATGGACATTGTATATCTTAAACATGGGGAGACTAACGGGCTCATAATAAGAAGGAGCCCAAAACGTAATTTTGGGATTGGTACGGTAGTGCAATAATAATATTTTAGTGGAATATATTATTATTATTGGACTTAAGTATAAGCTTTGGGCTAAGCTTGGATACTTAAGCCCAATGGAGGCCCAACCCAATTTCTCCTCCTGGTCCCTGCTGTAGCCCATGTATATAAGTCACCTCAGCTTATCTGGAACCCTAATCTAATCTAACTGATTATTCACGTGTGATGAGGGTTGAGAGCAGATTGAGGAGGTCTCGTAGATCGTCGCCCACACGACGTCGAGATCGGACTTGGGACATACAGAAGAAGATCAGAAGAAAGCCATCGAAGAGAGGATCGTCTGAACGTAAAGATCATTCAATTCCGATATCAGACGAGGAAGTTATGGCTATTCTCGTGGGACTGCACAGGCTGCCTGCGAGAATCAATCTTCATCAACATACCCTGGTGAACGGTAATCGTTTCTATGATTTATTACTTCCACTGTGATATGATAGAAACACATGATATTCTAACGGGTCACGTTAACCAAACGATCCAAGCGCCAACAGAAATATATATTGTCTTATGTGTCGAGGTTATTATATAGGGATTAAGAGTACGAACATCCATAATAACTGAGATCAAGTTCTCCTATATAGACAGTACAAGTCGAACGATCTCAAGCGGTCCTGCTCAATACACACTAAGTGCACTAATGTGATTTTATAGTCAAGACAAATTAATACCAAACCACACTACAACCATCCCGATCGATAGTCCCCATCTATCTCGGTTGTGAGCATCTATTTATATTTTATAAGGAAACTGATAATATAATCTTCCACGTGTTGTCGCACAACATATAATCTACAGTATAAAGTAAATGGATTTTTGCACAAACATATAAATAAATTATAATATGCAAAAAATATTTGATCATATGATTCTCATTTCAAATAAATTGTTAAAAATTATTTCATACAAAAGCTAGACTTTTAGTATACAATCTAACACATCTACCATTTAATACTTCTTCATTTAGTGTTTCGCATCCTTTGCACTATGTTTATGTTGATGTATGGGGCCCTGCGCCAGTTAGTTCTGTTGAGGCCTTGAAGTATTTTCTTTTGGTGGTTGATCTATATAATAGCTACAATTGGGTGTTTCCATTAACTGCCAAATCTCAGGTTGCATCAATTTTTCCTCAGTTCTGCTATTTAGTTGAGAAGCGATTTAGCCAAACTATTAAAAATGTATATTCTCATAATGGTGGTGAATTCATTGGGCTTCGATCATTCTTCTCTACTCATGGAATCTCATGGTTAACAACAGCGCCGCGCACGCCGTAACAAAGCAGGATCGTCAAGCGTCGTAATCGTCATGTCTTGGAAATTAGTCGGGTATTATTGCATGCTTCTTCATTTCCATCCTCATTTTGGTCCTTTGCAATTCAAGCAGTTTTTTACCTCATCAACCGTATGCCCACGCCAATCTTGAAAAATGTTAGCCCATTTTATGCTCTTTTTGGATGTCAACCAAACTACACCAAACTACAGACTTTTGGTTGTCGTTGCTTTCTGTGCTTAAGGCCATATCTTTTGGGCAAACTCACTCTACCCTCATTGCCATGTATCTTTGTTGGCTACTCAACATCTCAAGCAGCATATCGATGCTATGATCCGGATAGTGGTCGTACATTTGTTTCTCGACATGTTCATTTCCTTGAGGATATTTTTCTAAGAATCTACTCTCCAACTTTGGCATCGATCAGCTCTCCACCTACTCAGCTTATCCTCTCAATATTGCCACCTATCTCCAGAACCACTTTGGTTCCAACCTCACCTCCTCTGGTGCATCATCAAACAGATCGTGCCTTATCATCTCCGGCCTCTACTATGTTGGAACACCTCTTGGTAGCTTCTCCTATGTTACCACATGTTGCACCGACTCATACATATCATATGCGCACTCGCAGGCTTAATAATATTTACAAGCCGAAGTAGTTCAACACCGCAACAAATCGTCCGCTTCTTCCATCTGATGAGCCTACCACTATCAAGCGAGCTCTTGCCTCTTCTGAATAGCGCACAGCCATGGCTGACAAATTCACCACACTCCAATGCTTTGGCATTTGGGACTTAGTGTCTCCTCCTTCTGGTGCTAATATTATCGGGTGTAAATGGGTCTTCTGCATTAAACGAAAGCCTGATAGAACAATTGACAAAAATAATGCTCGCTTAGTGGTAAAGGGATTCCAGCAACGTTCAGTGGTTTATTTTCAGGAGACTTTTAGTCATGTTATCAAGCCAACTATGATCCGCACTGTTTTGTCACTTGCTCTCCAGTTCAACTGGCCCCTACGACAGTTCAACGTCAGTAATGCCTTCTTATATGGGAAACTGGATAATCATGTCTAAATATCTCAGCCTCTGGGCTTCATAGACTCCTCTGCTCCTTCCCATGTGTGTTTGCTTCATTGCACCCTAAATGTCCTTCGCCAAGCACCACGAGCATGGTATTCTGTCCTAAGCTCAGCTCTAATCACTTTTGGCTTCAAGCAATCAATGTCAGATTCATCCCTTTTTGTTCTTCAGCATGGGTCAACAAGGGTCTTCGTTCTTGCCTATGTCGACTGTAATACCCGAGCTTCTCACTACTCATGTGCCAATATAACTTAATTTGTGTTATGTGCATTTTATAATTATGTGATAATAATGTGACAATTATGTGATAATTATTTCTACATTTATTTAACTTTACATTTTATTTGAGACATCCATGACAGAAATTGTGACAATATGTGAATATATGTGCCCATAAATATTTACGTGCATTAATTTGAATATATAATTAAATTTTCTTATGTGTATAAATAAATTATTTCTTAATTATTAAGTATCACATCTATTCTCATAATAATAATAGTGGTGAGAAAATGTACACGTATGTGTTTAAATTTGTAAATGTATTATATCTTAGCTATTAAGTATTGCACGTATATTGTAATGGATAATAATTATTATTATTTAATATACTATAAATAGTAATTACTATATTTAGTAAATAGGAGAGGGGTGGGTTTGCTAACCCTTACTTTCATCTGTTTGCCTATAAATACACATACTCATTCATTTGGGAATTGAAATAGGAGTCCAGCGAAAAAAAATGAGAGAGAGAGGAAAGAGGGAGAGGAGAGAAAGAAAAAGAGAGGAAGGGCTCGTGCCGGAACGGGAAATAAGAGATTAGTTGTAGTACTTCACAAGGTCTATAGTATTCTTTTAATTTGGAATCCGGGTAAGTAGAAGTCCAACTACAATGCATAAAACATTGTATGTGAATTATTTATGATTAATATGTGATAATTATGCTATGAATTATTTGTGATTAGTTTAATTACATTATGAATTATTTGGGGTTAATTGGTAATACAAGTTGTGGATTTATGTGATTTGAAATAATATCATTATCCTATATAGATTTGTGCGATTGGAAACTGTTGAAAATATGTCTGTATAATTTGAGAAGATATTGGTTATAAGGATTTGTGTGATCTGAGATGAAGTTGTTATTCCAAAAAGAGATCTGTGTAGTCCAAGGTGAAGTGGTTATTATATAAATGGATCTGTGTGATTGAGGTGAAGTTGTTATTCCAGAAGTAGATCTGTGTGAATTGAAGTTAAGTTGTTGCTTTATTGTGATTAAATGTTGATATTGATATCGTAAGTGGTTTACGATGTATATTTAATTGTCCTGGTTTCATACCATGCATAATCATGAAAAGCGTTTTCCCCAAAATTAATAAGATACTAATGGTGTGTGCGGCCGTTATATATGCATATCTGTAGGGTTCGAAAAAATTGTTCTCGACACTTTATTCTGGGCACGGAAAAATCATTCTCAGTACTTTATTCGGGGTTCGAAAAAATTATCCGCAACACTCTGCCAGGGTTCGGAAAAATCATTCCCGGCACTTTATATATTTTGGGGTTCAGAAAATCATCCCCATTGAGCTCATTTATCATAAGTGTGTCGTGGAGATCCCGCAACATGAACAGTTTTCAAAATAAAAGAGATCAACTAGAAAATAGGCGATAGAAAACTAAATTCATTTTCACGCACTAATATGCATAATTTCTACTTACTGAGATTTTTATCTCACTAGTTTATGCATTGTAGGTGAGCCTGTTGATGGTTGAATTATGAGGTGTTTTGTGCAAGTCGTGGAGCTCCTTCAGGGTTTTGAGCGAATATACATAGATGACGACCTGTTGGGCTAGGCCGTGGGTTTATTTTGTTTCCATTGATGTTTTATTATATAATATAATAAGTATTGTGACAAGTTTGGGTGGTTTGAAGTGTTGTCAAACCAGTTACGTATGTTGAACTGGTGTGATGGTTTTGGTTATAAATATATTATGCGGAAAAAAATGAGTTCAGATTTTTATAATGATGATATTTATGTTAATTAGTATTTGAATTATAAGTTAAGGTGGGTTGTGTCAGAGTGGTATTAGAGCACGGTTTGGGTCCTGCAGACTGTCTATGTACATAAGCTCATTCCTTGGGGAGCGCAACCTTGCGTGTAAATGTTATTTTCATTCTGTGTTGTTATGTATTTTATAAATTATATTGGCCATGTGGTTGAAGACTCATAGATAGATTGTACAATCATGGTAAGTGCTACACATGAGAATAGTGAAGAAGGTTGAACTACTTACTGATTTGATTGTGATAAGTATGAATGATTAAGATATTATATTGGGCATGGATTGGCTGTCAAAGTACGGTGCTACAATAGATTGTCAGAAGAAGAGTATTACTTTCAGCCATTGGAAGGAGAACCGTTCACTTTTATTGGGATTAAGAAGATTTTTAGACTTCCTTTGATATCAGCGGTAAAAGCACAGTGGTTGTTGAAAAGTGGTTGTTAGGGGTATCTAGTGAGTGTGATGAATATTGAAGGACAGCAGTGTCCAGTCCTCGGTGATGTACTAGTAGTTCGGGAATACCCGGAGGTGTTTCCAGATGATCTTCTAGGTTTGCCACCAGAACAGGAAATAAAATTTGTTATTGAGTTGCAACCAGGAACTGCTCCTATTTAAAGCGCCATACAGAATGGCACCACCTGAACTGAAGGAATTGAAGACACAGTTGCAAGAGTTACTAGACAAAGGATTCATCCAACCTAGTTCTTGGGGAGCACCAGTTTTATTTGTTTTGAAGAAGGATAGCACATTGAGGATGTGCATCGATTACCGGGAGCTCAACAAAGTTACAGTCAAGAATAAGTATACATTGCCTTGCATTGATGATCTGTTCGATCAGCTACAGGGTGCAGCTATCTTTTCAAAGATTGGTTTATGATCGGGGTATCATCAATTGAAAATAAAAGAAGAGAATATTCCTAAGATTGCATTCAGTAGAAGGTATGGACATTATGAGTTTTTGGTGATGTCGTTCGGTTTGACGAATGCTCTGGCAGCATTTATGGATTTGATGAATAGAGTATTTCAGGATTTTCTCAATAAGTTCGTAATTATGTTTATCAATGATATTTTGATTTACTCTAAGAATAAGGAGGATCATACTCTGCACTTGAGAAAGGTGTTAGATATTTTGAAGGAGAAGCAGTTATATGCGAAGTTTAAAAAGTGTGAGTTCTGGTTAGACCAAGTTGTTTACTAAGGACATGTGGTATTGGAAGAAGGAATTTCAGTGAATCCAAGCAAAGTTAAAGCAATGCATGATTGGCCACAACCATCAAATCCCACTGAGGTTCATAGCTTTCTTGGATTGGTGGGATATTATTGATTAGCCATAGTTTAGTGGGCATGACCAATTAAAAAAATTATCGAACCACAGGGAGGAAGGTACTAGGGTCTAAGCGATCTCGTGTTTGTCATAGTATTATAGAGATGAACGAGAAGGGGGAGATAATCAAGAAATGACAATAAAATAAAAGGATAGATGAATGGAAGATGGATGAATGAGCCAAGTAGATAGAGATGAGATTAACAATACTTAAAGCATGGAAAATCTAGGTATCATGCAATGAATTCATATGTGTCATGGGAAAAAGGCTAAGGACCAACACTAAGATCACCTAAACTCCCTCTCGGAATGAATAGGATATGGAATGACATTCATTGGATTGGTTCTCACTCAAACAATTCCAACTAGGTACTAAGCTTGAAATGAGAGTCCCTTCACATAATCTATTGACTTCTCAATCTAATAAATGATATGTTCTATCAAAGGGTTCTAAACTATGAAGGACTTCTCAATCTCTTCACAATCTATAATGCACATGAAGTGTTTGATGAAATGATTCACTTAATTATCCTAAATATGCAATTGACTTCTCAATCTAAGCACATGCTTAAAACAATTAAACACACAAATCATCATAAACCTCAAGATCTAAAGCATCAATGATAGAAAATCAATCAACTCAATCAACATAATCATTCAATTGCAAAATACCAAAAATTATCCAACACAATTCATATTGTTAATCTCACAAGGGAGATTAGCCTCTCATATCCATAAGAAAATTAACATAGACATTAAATTCCTTACAAAACATGATAAACAATAGGTTTCAATACAAAGTGTATATGAAAACTCCCTTGGATGTCTCCAATGGTGATCTTCTTCTCCCCCTTGCAATTCACCTCTCTTCCTTGCTTCTCTACTACTTGGATGGAGGATGTGATGGTTGGATCAAGGTAGATCCAAAGGATGAAGAATGGATGAAGGTGAAGGTGAAAAATGGAGAGAATTGTGTGTGATGCGTGTGTGGAAGGGGTGGAAATCGGATCTTTTTCCTCAAAATGTTGAATGGATTGGTATTTATACTCCTTGACAAGCTTCTAGAAGGATTCTGACTTTTTCTGATCCCTGACACGACACGAGTCGTGTGGCGCAACACGGCCATAAGGTGCCCGTGTTGCGTGAACTGATGCTCCCGCACGGCCATTATGGACAGACCCGTGTTAGCTAAACGAGTCGCGTACTGCGACACGGCTCGTGCTACCGACACGGCCACTCGTGTTGCTGCTGCCCTGATTCCTTCACTGTTTTGGCTCGTTCTCCCTCGTTTTAACTCTAAATTGAGATTCGATTTTTCCTACATCTTCCTTATCATGTTTAGCATCAAATAAAAGTGAAAATCGTAGGTTTAAGCTCATTCACACACATTTCCATGAAAACACAAAATACAACCAAATAACACAAAAATACAGATAAAATAATACGAAAATTCACATAAAAAGATACTAAAATCTAGGTGAAAATATCACTCATCACACCCCCAAACTTAAAGTGTTGTGCGTCCCCGCACAACGAAAATGATAAACCAAGGAGAGTGATTTTCACCTAGAAAAAGACTAAACGAAAATAAGTAATAACACATCGATAGCAATAAGAATTACCAACTATGCTAAGGCATCCTACAACATTAAACTCATAACATGAAAAATTAACAAGTTCAATGTAAAGAAAATCAAGAGTAATAAAGTCCCTTCCGGTCCAAACCTCACAACGGGTATCAAAATGCACTCAACACTCTATGGAGTAGGGTAATTTTCACTCATCAATCGATTGAACCCGACGTACCATAGGCTTGCTCACGGCCTACATTCACAAGCCACCAAGGCTTCAACTAATGATCAAAAAGGACTTTACTTTAGGATGTAATGTTAAGCTTTTTGGTAAGGGTAGGGAGATTATGGATAAGAGTGACTCATCGAGTGTAAGTAATCAAAGAGATGATCAGCTTCTTCAACTTCTTCACGTTTCTATCTTCCTTTCTTTTCTTTTCTCATTACAAGCACTAATCATTATCATTCCTTTGGATTTCTTGAGCTTCTTTTAATTTGCATGCTTTCTTTCTTTTGACTTTTGAATTCCTTGAGCGTATTTTTGTTGATTTGCTCCTTTTTACTTTGAAGGTTGCATGTGTATTTGATTTAGCTCTTTGCATCCTTTTCTTGCTTGTTTACCATTTTTTTCTTTTTCTTGCACATTTCTCATATAAAATCTTGTAAACAATCATCTCCTCAATCACCCACACAAAGGTTATATATATAAGGCTTAAGTGGGTAATCATGGCTTGTAATGTGCTCAAATCACAAAGAATAGGCTTTAAGGCTCAAAGTGGTTACTAGGGATGATGTATAAGGTAAGGAAATATATGGCAATGACTTTATAGTAACAAGGATGACCTAAGATCATATCAGTAACCTCCACCAATCGGGCTCATTCCCGTAGTCCATGAGCAAGTTCTAGTTTATCAAGGCTCAATCGATCCACTCATAAAGAAATTAACCATGGATGCACGGTTGAGGCTCAAACGCTCACAATCTTTTGGTCGGACCTTTAGGAACTCATTACACCTCAATTCATCTCAAAATTGAACAAGTTAAATAGAACATGTCACAATTTTAAAGAGTAGAGATTCTTAATCATAACTTGTCATCACTTATCACTACAACATATCATCACTCATATTCAAAAATGACTCACAACCTCCCTAAACAAACCACCAAACATACCAAGACAAAAATAAGAAAACACACAAAACATAAAACAAAGACTCCACAAACAAGCAACAAAACACAAACACATAACATGCAAAACATAAAACCACCATCAATAAACAATGAAGCACACATTCAACTCATCCATAACAATGTAAGCTCACAATCATCCCAACCTTTGATTGAAAAAGAAATCCTAAATTACGAAAGTAAACATCCCAAAAACATAACAAATGAAGAAACATGCTAATCACAACAATCCAAATCAACATAACTTATGCTAAACACATAAAAGTGGTAGGGTGTAGAATGAACTCCCTCAATAAGCATTTGATAGTGGAAGTTGTTAGCTCCGAGCTCAATTCGTGCTTCCAATACCCTTCATACATGCTCAACAAAACCATTAGCTCAACAATTTCATTAAAAATATGGACTATCATGCACTTCAACACGACCAATCATACCAAAATCAAACCAATGCTCATGAGAAAAATTCAAAATTAGCCTAAAAACACGAAAAATATATGGCTTCAAAACAAGGTATGTCACACCATGCCATATCCCGCCAAACTTAAATTGAAACAAGAGTTTCGAGTTAAGTTTGCAAAAAAAATGGTATGACGAACTTACACCTTCAATTCAAGCTCTCTTCGTATCTTGAAAACTCATTCTTCTCACAAGCACGATCCACCTACAAGGCCAAAATACAAGAAACAACAAATCCACCATCCTTATTGAAAGCAATAAACAAAGCAATAAAGATAATGATGGGTTGCCTCCCATCTAGCGCTAAGTTTAATGTCTTCAAGCCGGACGGGATATGGAGAACTCATCGGAATGGCCACGGATATCTTTCGTCCTTGCCATCGAATTTTAATAGTTGTGCTTCTTCCTCTATTAGGCATTTGTGGCAAGTGACGACCTCAGTTGCATCCTTTGAGCATGGCTTCAAAAATTCGACTCTCTTGAGCTTACACTCCATTGTCCTCTCCATTCTTGAAAACCGTTTATTCCTCCTTACCAAATAGACCCCCAACATCTCTTCGAGTTCTCTTTTATTTCTAAGGATATGAGAAAAATCAATGGGTAAGACAAAGTCAATGTAAACAATATTATCAAATTCAAAGCAACTTAAAGAGTTTAAAGGTTTAGAAATGCTTATTTCACTCTTCAAGTCATCATCATTTGATTCTTGACTTTGTTCCTCTTCATCAACATCATTTGCCTCAATAGGCTCTTCAAACACCCCTTTTGATTCTTCATCTCCCAAATTCTTTTCTTTCTCAAACTCTTCTTCAAATTTACTCTCCTCTTCAAGCTCTTCAACTTGTTGAAAATTGGTCAAAGTACTTAAAATTTGGCTCACTTGATGCTCTAAGGCTTCAAACCTCTCTTCATCTCTTTTCTTGCTCTCCTCAAGGTTTGCTAACATCATTTCAATCAAGACGCCTACAGACGATTTTTCTTCTTTGACTTGTTGAAAGTTTCCTCCCTCTTGGTTGTCAAAATTCCATCCTTGCATTGGTGGATAATTCCCATGAAAACTTCCTTCATAGTTACGTTGAAAATTTCCTTGGAAATCATCCACTCCCATGAAAGAAACATCTCCTACTATGCGTAGGCATCCTCTACTCTTCTTGCTCCATAGGACTAGGAATCGACACACCTTGCATATTTTGAGCACCCCCAAAACTTGAACTAGACAAGACTTGACCATAAGCACCTTGATTCATCATCCTTATTTATCTTGTCACTTCCAAAGTAACTTGGGTAATTATCTCGGAGCATTCATTTTGAAGAAAACTTGATTGAGGATCTTGACCTTCATCACTTCCTTGAGCACTTCTTCTATATAATTCAAGTAAGGCGTAGTTTTGGAACGGAGGAGAAGTGTTTGTGTTGGGATTTGGTGGAGAATAAATGTATGCTTGATACGGATGGAATGTATTTGCATTGTAAGCTTGTTGCCATTCTCCATTTCTTCTTTGATTGTAGTATTGAGAGCTATCTTGATTCATTTGGAAGTTGTACCCATAGTTGCTCTCATTCATGTAGCCTCTTGATTGTGGAGGTGGAACCCTTGCAAATTGATCCCCAAAGAGATTTGTGAATTGGTTCCAACCATCCATTTAAATGCTCTTCTCAAGGCTTACTACAATTCTTCTTCCAACTTGCTATTTTTGGCTTTGATCCCCCTTCCTCTTCTCTCAAGGTAGTTTCACGTACCTATCAAAACGAAAAAGTGAGATAAAAAATTTTCCAAAATAAATAATAAAAAGTAATAAAAATATCTCTATTAATACCAATCGAAACACTCCTTCGTTAAACCACTAGCAACCGTTGCCTCCCTGGCAACGGCGCCATTTGATTAGCCATAGTTTAGTGGGCATGACCAATTAAAGAAATTATCGAACCACAGGGAGGAAGGTACTAGGGACTAAGCGATCTCGTGTTTGTCATAGTATTATAGAGATGAACGAGAAGGGGAGATAATCAAGAAATGACAATAAAATAAAAGGATAGATGAATGGAAGATGGATAAATGAGCCAAGTAGATAGAGATGAGATTAACAATACTTAAAGCATGAAAAATCTAGGTATCATGCAATGAATTCATATGTGTCATGGGAAAAAGGCTAAGGGCCAACACTAAGATCACCTAAACTCCCTCTCGGAATGAATAGGATATGGAATGACATTCATTGGATTGGTTCTCACTCAAACAATTCCAACTAGGTACTAAACTTGAAATGAGAGTCCCTTCACATAATCTATTGACTTCTCAATCTAATAAATGATATGTTCTATCAAAGGGTTCTAAACTATGAAGGACTTCTCAATCTCTTCACAATCTATAATGCACATGAAGTGTTTGATGAAATGATTCACTTAATTATCCTAAATATGCGATTGACTTCTCAATCTAATCACATGCTTAAAACAATTAAACACACAAATCATCATAAACCTCAAGATCTAAAGCATCAATGATAGAAAATCAATTAACTCAATCAACATAATCATTCAATTGCAAAATACCAAAAATTATCCAACACAATTCATATTGATAATCTCACAAGGGAGATTAGCCTCTCATATCCATAAGAAAATTAACATAGACATTAAATTCCTTACAAAACATGATAAACAATAGGTTTCAATACAAAGTGTAGATAAAAACTCCCTTGGATGTCTCCAATGGTGATCTTCTTCTCCCCCTTGTAATTCACCTCTCTTCCTTGCTTCTCTACTACTTAGATGGAGGATGTGATGGTTGGATCAAGGTAGATCCAAAGGATGAAGAATGGATGAAGGTGAAGGTGAAAAATAGAGAGAATTGTGTGTGATGTGTGTGTGGAAGGGGTGGAAATCGGATCTTTTTCCTCAAAATGTTGAATGGATTGGTATTTATACTCAAAATCGGATTATTCACACACATTTCCATGAAAACACAAAACACAACCAAATAACACAAAAATACAGATAAAATAATACGAAAACACACATAAAAAGATACTAAAATCTAGGTGAAAATATCACTCATCAATTATCGAAGGTTTGTTGTGGGATTTTCTAAGATCACTTCACCATTAACACAGTTGACCAGGAAAAATGTGAGGTTCACATGGACAGAGGCGTGTGAACAGAGTTTTCAGGAATTGAAGAAACGGTTGACATCAGCATCGATCTTAACTATTCCTATGGAGACTGGAAACTTCAAGGTTTATAGTGATGCTTCGAAGAATGGTCTTGGATGTGTACTGATGCAGAATAGAAAGGTGATAGCATATGCATCCAGACAATTAAGGGAATGCGAGGAGAACTACCCAACTCATGATTTGGAGTTAGCTGCAGTGGTATTTGCACTCAAAATTTGGAGGCATTATCGGTATGGGGAACGTTGTGAGATCTATATTGATCATAAGAGTTTGAAGTACTTCTTCACTCAGAAAGAATTGAACATGAGGCAGAGAAAATGGTTGGAACTGGTGAAGGACTACGATTGTATATCAATTATCATCCGGGTAAAGACAATGTCGTTGTTGATGCATTAAGCCAAAAGGCAATACAAAGTGTAGCTGTTATGACCATAAATTAGAAACCAGAGTTGTTTGACTTGCAAAGGATGGATGTGGAGATCATTCAGAAAGGATCATTGGAAGCAAAGATGGCAGCTTTGTCACTTCGATCAACTTTGATGGATAAGATTCGACAGGAACAAGAGATGGATAAATTGTTTGACAAGATAAGGAATGATATCAGCTCTGGAAAATCTTCTGACTTCCAAGTAACAGATGATGGCGTGATTCGTTATAGAAGTCGATTATGTCTACCTGAAGTGGACAACATTCAAAAGAAAGTGATGGCAGAAGCTCATTCAACACCGTACTCTATACATCCAGGAGCTAAAAAGATGTATAGAGATTTGAAGTCTCATTATTGGTGGTCAGGGATGAAGAGAGATGTCGCTCAATAAGTGGAGCAATGTTTGACTTGTCAGCAAGTCAAAACCGAGCATCAGAGACCAGCAGGAACTTTAGAGCTTTTATTTATTCTAGAGTGAAAGTGGGAGAATATCACTATGGATTTTGTTATCGGGCTAACAAAGACAGTGAAAGGTCACGATGCCATTTGGGTTATTCAAGATATTGTCAGACTCCATGGAGTACCACTTACCATTGTGTCAGATAGAGACACAAGATTCTTGTCTCCTTTTTGGAAGAGTTTACATAAGGCGTTGGGGACACAGTTATCTTTCAGCACAGCATTCCATCCACAGACAGATGGTCAATCGGAGCATACAATACAGATTTTGGAGGATATGCTCAGAGCATGTGTGTTGGATTTTCAAGTTCAGTGGAGTAAATTTTTGCCTTTGATGGAGTTCTTATACAACAACAGTTATTAGTATATTATCGGGATGGCTACATATAAAGCATTGTACGAGAGAAAGTGTAGATCTCCAGTACATTGGGATGAAGTTGGAGAAGAAAACTTTTTGGTCCAGACTTGATTCGTGAAATGTCAGAAGTTGTAACCCGTATTCGAGAGAAGATGAAAGTTGCTCAGGATCGGAAGAAGAGTTATGCAGACAAACGGAAGAGGAGTTGGAATTTGAAATGGGTGATCAGGTATTCTTGAAAGTATCTCCAATGAAAGAGATAATGCGGTTTAGAAGGAAAGGGAAACTCAGTCCAAGATATGTTGGATCGTTCACTATCATTGAGAGAGTTGAAAATATTGCCTATAAGTTGGAATTATCAGCATCGATGTTTAGAGTACATGATGTATTTCATGTGTCTGTGTTGAGGAAGTATGTTCCAAATCCATCTCACGTTCTCAGAAAGGAACTAGTTGAGTTGAAAAAAGATTAGAGTTATGAGGAAATACCAGTTAAGATCTAGCGGCGAGAAATGAAGAAGCTCAGAAATAAAGAGATACAATTAGTTAAGGTATTATGGAGAAAACAGTTAGTTGAGGAGGCCAATTGGGAAAGAGAGGATGAGATGATGGCTAAGTATCCAGAACTCTTCAGGTAAGTAAATTTCGAGGATGAAATTTTTATAAGGTGGGGAGGATGTTATACCCGAGCTTCTCACTACTCATGTCTCAATATAACTTAATTTATGTTATGCACATTTTATAATTATGTGATAATAATGTGACAATTATGTGATAATTGTTTCTACATTTTATTTATCTTTATATTTTATTTGAGACATCTGTGACAGAAATTGTGACAATATGCGAATATATGTGTGCATAAATATTTACGTGCATTAATTTGAATATATAATTAAATTTTCTTATGTGTATAAATACATTATTTCTTAATTATTAAGTATCAGATGTATTCTCATAATAATAATAGTGGTGAGAAAATGTACACGTATGTGTTTTAATTTGTAAATGTATTATATCTTAGCTATTAAGTATTGCACGTATATTCGTAATGGATAATAATAATTATTATTATTATAATATACTATAAATAGTACTTACTATATTTAGTAAATAGCAGAGGTGGTGGGTTTTCTAACCCTTACTTTCGTCTGTTTGCCTATATATACACATACTCATTCATTTGGGAATTGAAATATGAGTCCAGCAAAAATAAAAAGGAGAGAGAGAGGAAAGAGGGAGAGGAGAGAAAGAAAAAGAGAGTAAGGGCTCGTGCCGAAATGGAAAATAAGAGATTAGTTGTAGTACTTTACAAGTTCTATAGTATTCTTTTTATTTGGAATTCGGATAAGTAGAAGTCCAACTACAATGCATAAACACGTTGTGTGTGAATTATTTGTGATTAATATGTGATAATTATGCTATGAATTATTTGTAATTAGTTTAATTACATTATGAATTATTTGGGGTTAATTGGTAATACAAGTTATGGATTTATGTGATTTGAAATAATATCATTATCCTATATAGATTTGTGTGATTTGAAACTGTTGAAAATATATCTGTATGATTTGAGAAGATATTGGTTATAAGGATTTGTGTGATCTGAGATGAAGTTGTTATTCCAAAAAGAGATTCGTGTGGTCCAAGGTGAAGTGGTTATTATATAAATGGATATGTGTGATTGAGGTGAAGTTGTTATTCCAGAAGTGGATCTGTGTGAATTGAAGTTAAGTTATTTTTTTATTGTGATAAAATATTGATATTGATATCGTAAGTGGTTTATGATATATATTTAATTGTCCTGGTTTCATACCATGCATAATCATGAAAAGTATTTTCCCCAAAATTAATAAGATACTAATGGTGTGTGCAGCCGCTATATATGCATCTCTGTCAGGGTTCGAAAAATTATTTCCGACACTTTATTCTGGGCTCGGAAAAATCGTTCTCAGTACTTTATTCGGGGTTCGAAAAAATCATCCCCAACACTCTACCAAGATTCGGAAAAACTATTCCTGGCACTTTATATATTTTGGGGTTTGGAAAAATCATCCCCATTGAGCTCATTTGGGGTGCATATCATAAGTGTATCGTGGGGATCCCACAACGTGAATAGTTTTCAAAATAAAAGAGATCAACTAGAAAGACTAGGAAATAGGCGATAGAAAACTAAATGCATTTTCATGCACTGACATGCATGATTTCTACTTACTGAAATTTTTGCCTCACTAGTTTATCCATTGTAGGTGAGTCTGTTGATTGAATTATGTGGTGTTTTGTGTAAGCCGTGGAGCTCCTTCAGGATTTTAAGCTAATGTACATAGATAACGACCTGTTGGGCTAGGCTTGGGTTTATTTTGTTTCCGCAGATATTTTGTTATGTAATATAATAAGTATTGTGACAAGTTTGGGTTTTTTGAAGTGTTGTCAAACCAGTTAAGTATGTTGAATTGGTGTGATGGTTTTGGTTATAAATATATTATGTGAAAAAAAATGAGTGCAGATTTTTATAATGATTATATTTATGTTAATTAGTATTTGAATTAAAAGTTATGTAAGGTGGGTCGTGTCATTGATGATCTCATCATTACCGGCACCAGCTCGACTATTATCTCTGATATCACTCGCCATCTTATGAGGTCATTCGTTGTAAAAAACCTGGGTCCCCTTACATATTTCCTTGGTGTGGAGGTTGCTCAATGCAAGGAAGGTATTTTTCTTTCTCAGCACAAGTGCACGATTGACTTGCTTAGGAAGTTCAAGCTTGATGGTGTTAAATCAGTCTCCACGTCTATGTCCTCCAAATTTTATTTATTAAAGGGTCAATTGATGCAACTCAGTATCGCAGTACCATTGGTGGTCTTCAATACCTTACCTTGACACGGCCGGATATAGCCTTTACAATTAACAAGCTAGCACAATACATGTCTTCACAACTTGCAACTCATTGGGATGCTGTCAAATATTTTTTTCGGTATCTAAAGGGAACTCTGCAACGTAGACTTCTCCTAAGACAATCGCCAGTCCCACAACCTCACTGCATTCACTGACTCTGACTTTGGAGGTGATTTACTTGATAGCAAGTCGACATCTGCATATATTATTTTCCTAGGTGATAATCATATCTCTTGGAGTCGCACAAACAGCGTGGGGTGGCTCGGTCCTCTACTAAGGCTGAGTATCAAGCCTTAGCAGCGGCAACCTCTGAGATATGCTGGTTACAACATCTTTTCGCTGAATTTAGAGTGTCACTCCCTAGTAGGCCGCACATATTATGTGATAATATTGGTGCCACCCGTCTCGCCCTCAATCCGATTCATCATTCTTGAATGAAGCATATTTCTATTGATATTCACTTCGTTCGTGATCTGGCTTCAAAAGATAAGCTCACCGTTTCATATGTCAACACTCAAGATCAACTAGCCGATCTATTGACAAAGCCTCTTGCTCGGACTCACTTTCTCCTTCTCCGTTCCAAAATTTATGTGGTTGACGGCACTTCCATTTTGAGGGGGCGTATTATGAATAAATCAACTGATTGATGTAATTCCCATAATTGTAGCCCAATATCTTTAGGATTTATTCGGTTGTAATTTGCATTCATTTATGATTGACTTGGGATGTAACACTCCTTAATATAAGGAGCCTCGCTGTAGTTTGTAAAATCAATTGAAAACATTGTTTACATTTCTATGGGCTACTTTTGTGAAAAACTTTCCATGTCCTCAAGATCCAAAGAGGCAGTATTTCACACAACTGCAAGAGGCTGCGGGGAAGGATGTCGAACGAACCTTTTGAGTGCTTCAAGCTCGTTGGGCAATGGTTTGCGGTCCAATTCTTTTTTGGTACAAGAAAAACCTGAAGGATGTAATGCTAACTTGATTTATATTGCACAACATGATTATCAAAAATGAAGAAAATACAACGATCGATTGATCCGACTATCCAAATGTGGCCATTCCGCCTCCACAAGTAAGTCAAGGATCAGCTGGATCACTCAATGATTACGTAAGGAGAAGTGTTCAGCTACGAGATAAGCAGAAACATCTACAACCTTGACAGGATTTAATTGAGCATGTTTTGATCCAATCTGGAGAATAATTATCTAAACATTAAATTTCCCAGAGTGAAATTTACTTTGTTTCTTTTGGAAGCTTTATTTTAATTTTTTAATGTGTGTCTTTTTAATTTGTGTTCTTATATTTTATGTAATTCAAAAAATTGAATAATATTGTTTTCCAATTTTTTATTTTATAAAATATGAATAATTGGAATATATAATTATTTATAATTTATTTGAAAATTAGATAGATATAGTTGATAAATTAAATGAGAATAAAATGAAATTAAAGTGGGTCCCCAAAAAATCAACTTTTTTTATTTTATTGTTGGGGAGGATTTTTGTTTGTATGGTTTTTTTTGCTTTTGAGGTGACACAGACGTGGCAACCAAAAAACCTACTTTTTTACTTTTGCCATTAGGGAAGGCCTTATGAATTAGTACCTTGTGTGTCCGATGCACGGACTCGTCCGTACACCCAACATGATACATTCGTTAAACTGGTCAAATATAAGTTTTTAATAATAATAATAATGATAACAATAATAATAATAATAATAATAATAATAATAATAAAACTCAAATTCATTTTGTTTACTTGTGCGACCACACCTGTGATTTTTCTCTCTAAGAACGAAAACAGATTTAACATCCAACCTTCTAATTTTATATATTTTTCACTGTGTATACGATGATTTAAAAGACATTGTACTCAAAATCTCTTTATACATGTGCTAATACGTAGAGTAATTTGTATATCGTCTTATATTTTTATGACTACAAAATGTTATATTTTTTAACCTTTTATTGATATTGTTATGGCAATAATTTTAATGATTGACATTTTAATTATGATTTTTGTGATTATTATTGGATTAATTAACTATTTACAATTACATTATTAATATATATTTTTAAAAAAAATTATTTCTTCAAATTGTTCTTTTCAATTCTTTTCCTTCATGTTCGGACAACATAAGCGTACATGCTCCTTCATGTTTGGTCAGCATACGCGAATATTTTTTCATTCAGATGAACAACGGGCACTTGTTCGGTTATAGTAACCGAACAGTTTGCGTGGCATATAAAAATCTACAAAAATCAATATAAGTTTATTAGATATTCAAAAAGAAATATATACCCCAACCTCCTGAATTTCTTGATTATGATTCTTGATGATTTTTTCTCTTTAAGTAGTTAAGTATCAAAATTGAATTACCGCATAGAGTTCACGTATTAAATTATCACACAGAGTTTACATAATAGGGTTTATGTGGGGTGTGTTTAAATTTTTTGGGTAGAAATAGTTAAACTCTTAATTAAATATTTTAATAAAGGTATGTGTGTTTTATTAATTAAAAATGATCTAATCTTGTCAATTAATAAGATACGTTTAGTAAGATCGGGTATAAATAGTCAACCTCTTTTAAAATAAATTAAAAAAAGTTATTTATATTAATTTAATCTCGTATCTTATTTAATTAGTTAATTTTGACATAATTTTTTTGGAATTTTTTTTTTCAAAAAAACACGTGCGTCGTGACACTCCTATTGGGACATAAATTATACAATTAAATAAGTTAGAGTCTATTTACATTGAGCGTTAAGGAGGGTTATACCCAACTCAATCCTAGTTAGTTCGTGAGTACTTTGAAGGTTGGGTCCGAGGGATAATCCTCGGGCTTTTGTTGGCCCAGTCTGAGATATGGTTCAACAGAGGCTACGCCAACCCTCAGAATATGTGGGGATAAATCTCAACCCTTAGGTTAATGGAGTGAAATTATTATTTTGCCCCTCAATTACAAAATAAAAAATTTCTATTTTCAGATCGAATCTAAAGTTGGAGGAGAGGAACTAGGGTTCTTCACTTTTCTTCAATCGCGAGCGCACTGGTAAAATCCAATCTAGCGCACTAGTAAATTACACTTCTCAGATCGAATCTAGAGTGGGAGGAGAGGAACTTGGGCTGTTCAATTTCCTTCATCTGCAAGCACACTACTTTAATCCAATCTCTCCGACAAATCCGTTGTGATGATTTTCTGATTAAAGCACACTATCGACCGCACTGGTAAATATTCGTACTTATATTTTTCTTGGTTTATGAATGACTGTGCCATTTACTTTCTTATGCAGTTCCTCCCTTGAATAGCGAAAATAAAAACCCTAAATAAAAAAGAATACTGGCGCACTTGATGCCTCCGTTCGAGATGCATTGAGTTGCATTAATCTTGAAGGTATGCTTACTTTCTCTACTTCTTTCCCTCTTAATTGTTGTATGTATCTTGCATATTCTTCTTTGAATTTTGGCAGCAATAGCTAAATTCCTAGTGGAGAAAACGACATAAATTTTGAAGTCAGTAAAAATTACAGCAATGTGTTACTTGTTAGGTTGCTTGTTTATTCCAATAAAACCTTTGATTATTGCATGAAGGAGGTTGCAAATGACCATAATCTCACCAAAATGGTAATATTAGTCGGTTTAATTGTTTTTTCAGTTCACGGCTATACCAATTTATCTTGTTTGTTGGTGTTGGTTACTAGTTGATTTTTTTATCTATTTTCTTTCTTGATATTTGCACCGGTGCTTCCAGTTTAATTCATGTATACAAATAGGGTGGAATCCGTTTCTTTTTTCAAATGTATTTATTCAAAATTATTTATTTATTGTACAAAGTGTATAAGAGTGCACATTATATTCTCTATTTATACACAAAATTATTTATTTAGACGGTGTTAAATGCATGCTTACTTGGTACAGTTACATGTTTATAGAGAAGAGGTTGATGAGGCCTAAAATGCTGTAGAAGAAAGGAGTTTCAGCCATATTGTTGTGAATTGAAGATGTAAGAATAACGATGTATACGTGGTTATATGTGGAGAAAAATAATGACTTCATTGTTGCCCTGATTCGTTATGAAATAATTGGAAAGTTCTCATCATTGCAATTGATAATGATATTTCCCTTAATTATGAGAAATGGATTTGATATCTTTAATTATACCATAAGTCTTCGTTATTTTTGCGCTCAGTTTTGCATAAATCCCAAGTTATGAGTGTTAAGTGAGGTAATATTTTATAAGTAAAGGCTATTGATGAATAGTAGGTTTTGTTGTATTCATGGAAAGTGAAAAGTTTGTGACATACTAAAAAATAAAAGGTAAAATCTTTTGTATGTATTCTTTGTTTGTGCATTTGTTTCGTGGCAAGATGCACATTTTTTAAGTAGGATTTATGAAACTGTAACTTTGTTTATACAAAAGAAATTTATTATGTTGATGCAGGATCTTTTTTATATCCTATATTTCCTTCCTCACAATAAGTGATGTATGTTAATGTTTCTGGAAGATTAGTTTGCATCAGTTTACTAAAGTGGATATAGAAATGAATCACTTTCTATTAGTGATGAGTTAGATGTGGTTTTGAATTGAATTACTTTCTTGTACCTTTTATTTACTACCCTCGGCATGGTCTATTTATTTGTGTGTTCTTTAATCTATACACCCATTAGTGAAGGCAGTTAGATTTGAGCATTTCTATGGAACGTGGTATGGTGGTGTCTTTGGTGATTTGAGATATATTTGTAAAAATATTTCATGAGTTTAAGAGGATGCAAGTAAAAACTGAATTTGGTCGCACTAACTTTAATGGTTTGGCCCTTGTTATCACGGCGTGGATAATAGCACGTTTGTTTTTCTCACCAACAACCCAAAGTCCAGCTTTCCTAGCCTGGTCCAAATAGTAGACCCATTGCCGATTAACTTCTCGCGACCAATTTGAGTTTAAGAACACCCTGTCTTGATCAAGGTATCATCCCGGAACCCCACGAAGAGCCATTTGAACTAGTTTAGACGTGTTGGTGGTGATATTGACTACTAAATTATGCTATATTTTATAGGAAATCCTACCGACACTTTTAATTCAAATCAATATTTTGGTGGGCTAAAATCTTGTGACATGCCAATTGAATGGGCCACTCATATAGCTGTTTTTCAATTGCTTTCATTCACAAAATTATAGATTGAAAGTGGGAATGTCAAATCATTTCAACCTAGGCCCCATGGCATCAATTATGTTGATTTTCTTTATTTGAATTGCAATCTTCTTTGCAGTCAATGTGATGTGTCAAAATTAAATACTCATTGGCAGGTAATACATATTTTTAACCAAAGTAATTTCAATATGATATCATATCTAGACACTAACAAAAAAAAATTAAAAATATAAATGAATAATATAAACTCATCCAGATTTTTATGTTGCAAGCATGATACTATTTGTGCAGTGGGTGTGAATGAGCAAACTCATTTAATAAAATAAAAGAAGAACACGAAAAATATGAGTGCTACTACAAGAAAACCCAATCTCAAATCCATGGGGAAACATATATATAATAAAAAAGATAAGGTTTAAGAATGATATTTCTCTCCACTGTAAGCTATAATTGGTATCCAACCAAAACCCTAAACTGGCAAATGCACCTAAATATAATTAATTAGGAATAAAGAAGTTTCAAAATCTAAATTGATCTAATTAATATTTAACGTAACTATTAATTACATACAGAATCATATTAGGAAGCAAGATATTACATCAAATCTCTTGCGCCATATATATATATTAGATAATGATAAGCACTACTAGTTGCTTTGTCTATGGACCTAAATAGGGATATTTAACCTTGACACATGACTTACGGAATATCAAATAAACAACAAAACCACACAATGCAATAATGAAGACAAGCAGTGATCCCATTTTCATATTATGATACCAAAATTGATTTAAATAGCCTTTCTTGGTGCATTCATTGCTTCAAGACCAATTTCTATTCTTCGTAGCTCAAACTTCAACTCCGTAAAAGTGGCAACGTGAATTAGTTCATTGTCTTGGAGGTCACCAATTACTTTTCTTTACTCATCTACCTTGCTTACCAATTCGAGTATAACACCCTTGCAATGTGTACACTCTTCCTCATCAATCCATTCAAAAAACTCACAACGGTCAAGCTGTACAAACAAAATCTAGATTAAAAGGAATATGTAATAACGTGAAAAAAATTAGAATGTACATGTACACATAATAGCATACTATTGATTTTCGACAGCGTATAAACCTAAACCCATAACTATTTGGTCTACGAGAAACGAATTGGATAAAAGTTTCCCCACAATGGCATACTTTATATGTGCTGCTATTTGTGAAATTCGATGATTGTAAACTTCGTGAGCTCACTAAAGGTTAGCACACGTAATGAATATGTTATGTATTGCTATAAATAACAAGGACCACAACCAATAAAAAGAAATACATAAAATAAAATTCAAGGCTCACTTGTATCAGTTACTAAAAGGTCCATCATCTTCGTTCGATTAAAGTCAACTTGTTCATACTATCTTGAAATTACTGAACTGCTAAATATCTTGTAAAAGAGTCATGGATACTCAACATATTTAAATGACACTTTCACAAAACCACAAAGTTGTGGATCAGAACTTGCTTCAATTAAACCTTTTTCATCCTTATACACAAACATATAAGCATTAGAAAGAAAATAAGAACAGTTAGTTTCTTTATAAATAAAGAAAAAGAGCACATTAAACAGGCCACTAAATGAAATTTCGATGTTGCACTAGATTGCATAGGTAATTTCTCATAAAAAAAACTATACTCCACATTTAGAATTTATATTAATTCATGAACTTGGTGAAAGATAGAAGACGAGTTACTCAAAAATTATATGTATGTTCTTGGAGTGAAAATCCAATAACAACAATCAAAGAAATTTTACAAACTCATAAGTCATCAATTCACTTGAAACATGAAATTTATAAGATAGTATTCTTGAAACAACATCACATAAAGATTTAAGACTCAAGAAAAAGAAAAGACTTTGTATGACCAGCCAATAGCCACGGGAGATTGTTTTGTCCTTACTTGTGAAATGATGAAAAATTATCAAATTAATGAAACTAAAATTTACATATCCATATGGGAAAAAAAAAAGTTTTAATTTATTAATATCAACTTGACTGGTGAGAAAATCAAGATCATTGATAAAAACGCCCATTGTGTAGAGATACAACCAATCAATAATATCAATAATAAAAAGTGAATTCCTCCAGGATATAATCCTATCAGGAACCAAACACGCCTCTATTCAAGATCAACAACTAAATTTATACAAGAAGTAACTGTTGGAATGATGTAAACCAATTTATATCCCCCAAGATTGTTATAAAGATGTCTGTTTCTTTCAAGATAAGTTGAAAACATAAACAAATACACACTCCCTACACTTGCACCAATAATGGGCACATCAAGAAACAGCCATTGAAGAAACCATCAAGAAAATGGATAATTAAAGAATGTACACATACCAGAGAAATGACCTACACTAATAGAAAAAATCATGTTTAGCAAAAGGGTTTCTCCAAGACGAGAAGGCTTCAGTCTGCCATTTTTATCGCAATTAATTACTATGAATTATAATTATCGTTTCAGTTAATACTGTAAAAATTGACGGAATCAGTACTACCCATAATTTGCTCCATCTTCTCATCACATGTTGGGTATCAAGGGATAAAATATTTTCTAGAAAATAAACACAGAAAGGAATCAAATCAAGAGCTTACCTACAATGAGCACAAGAATCAGGACATCCACTGCAAAAAGACATGATTATTGTTCATAACATAAGAAAGCAAGAGAAGAGAAGAAGGCCTAATGAGTTCTTAGATGGAGTGAATTTAAGAACAAAATATAACAGGAATATATGAGAGGGGAAAACGTATGAAGATCGAACCTGAGTTTGGGATTTTTTGTTACGACGACACTATCACATATCCGTATGAAGTCCAGATTTAATACGACGAAAAAGAAAAAAATGGAAGATGCAGTGTATCAGAAGAGGAATACTTATTCATTTCATGAACTGTGTCTTACCCATTCAGATGAAAATGTAGATATCGAACACCGATGCGTGTGATTCCGGCGCCCATACCGGTGGCCATTTTGAGGACTCAACTCTACTTCTGTTTGTCTCCGTCGATAGGTAGGTCAATCGTGTATTTAAAAAATATCTCAAATAAATTTTAACATATTTAGACAAGGGTATAATAGTAAAATTTGTAAAAGTTAACCCTCAAAGTAAACATCAATGTTCAAGGTTAACCATTCTTGGTCAACATAACTCAACCTCCACTTAACCCTTACCAAAGGTTTATAAATCTTAACCCTAACCTTAAAGTAAACGGACTCTTATTGGACTAAACTGATAAAAATAAATTTTGAGATTTAAATAAACTAATATTTTAGTTATGCGAAAAAAAATATATATAACTCACTACTACACAAATAAATCAACAAAACATACCCCTAACAAACAATTAGGAATCGAGCATTAAAAACAAAAAAAAGATCAATTTGTATCCTTGAACGAACACGTAGAATGACAACATTTATCGGTTGTATTTGTTGACGTCTTGGTTAATTTCATGAGAATTGGTAAATGAGTCGGAACTAATAGACTGAGTAAGGCGCATGATACTCAATTATCATAAAATTGTCTGCAATTAGTTTCACACACACATATATCTCCTAGTAAATTAAAGGAGAGTTCTAACTTTCCTAAGTGTCATCTTAAGAGGCTTAGATGTGAATTTTTTAGAATTTTAATTTAATTTAATAGATTTATTCGTTATGCATTTATAATTTATAACATACAATTTAGGAACTTAAATATATAATTATGCTTTTCTTTTCATTACTTAATTAATCTCCTAGTAAACTAAATGAGAGTTCTAACATTTAATTAATTTTTAATGATAAAATTCTTTTCATTGCTTAATTAATTTTTTATGACAAATTTTGTAATTTTTTAATTATATAATACAAATTAGAGATGAATTCATATAATGCAAAAAAAAAACTATTTGTCAAATACTAATTAGGTTTTAATTAAAATTACAGATATATTTAATAAAATACCTTTACTGTTGTATTTAAAAGTGGCATTTTGATATGTATTTCAAAAAATTAATGCTAATACCTCTACATCTTGAATTGTGACATTTTGTTACATGACCTTATTCTTTATTCTTAATTTGTGTGTGATTAATTTATTAAGATGTGTATTGATTTTGTTCGATAAAAGTATTTATTTATTTTTTCTGTTTTAATTCAATTATATTTTTATCAATCAATTTTTGGTTGTTTTTTCAATATTGCAGCTATATTATTACATTTCTATATAAGTCTCTTGTGAGACAATATTTATGTGAGATGTGTTGTGAGACGGGTCAACTAATTATTGAAATATAATTGTTATATATAGTAAAAAATTGTTTATTGATAGTTGAAATAATAAGATTTTTTTATTAAGTATGATAAAAATTTTAATTTAAATATGAGTATAGTATGATTCATTACAAATATTCTTCAACAATTAATAAGTATATTGGACCTATACAATAATAATATTAAAATAACAAAAACTTCAAATAATTGCAAAAATTTTAGAGTTAATTATATAATCCTTCCGCCCCGCGTTTACGCTTGCTTTTTGTACGTAGATTAAGAGATATAATACTCCCTCCGTCCTGGGTATTTTTACTCGTTTGTACGGGCACGGAGATTAAGACGTTTTATTTTTTTAATATATAATGTAAGAGAAAGTAGGGATAAATTAGTAATTTAAAAAGAAAAAGTGAATAAAGTTATTGGGAATGATGAATAAAGTGTATAAAAGTAATTAAAGTTTTGGAATTGTAAAAAGTAGGTAATAAAATATTATGTATTTTTGCCAAAAATGGGTGTATTTTAATATGTAGTGAGGTAAGAGAAATCATATTTAATGTGAAGTGAATAGTTGTATTAGTGTTGTGTGTGGACCCTATATACAATAATCAATTATTTTGTGTGAGTCCAACTTGACAAAAAAAAAATATAAACCTTGATATGAGACAAACAAAAAAAATGTAAACTTTAACGCGAGAGGATGGAGTAATGTTATGTAATATAATCCTATTAACCTAATTGCTTAAATTTGACTTATAATTTGAAATATTTATATATAGATATAACATACGACAAAGAAATTTGCACAAACATTATTATATTCATAACCTTTAAGATAAGTTTGACAAAATATTAATTATACATATTTATTATATAAAAACATATATATTTATATAATTCTTTTAATTTTAGCATATATATTATTTATATAAATTTAAATTGGGATATTCTTCATTTAATGTTAATAAAAATATGTCGTCCTAGTATAGAGTACTTTATATATCATGACCTATTTACATTTTCGAATAATAGTATTATCGTTAAATTTAATTAAAAACAATTTAAGGTGATATTTTTTTATATTAATATTAATAAATAAAAAATATTAAATGATATATCTTTAAAAGTTTAGCTAATATTAAATATACTTAATTATATGTTATCATATTAAAACTAAAGGATTGCAGTGATTTGAACATTTTATATCTTGATGGAGATAGTATTGTATCGAAAATGTCACACAAGTAGTTTTATAAAGAATTTTTCGATAATATTGTATAATCATTTTAGTATATTATATTTCGTAAAATAAAATAGTATTATATTCGATTTAAGTTTTATAATCTTCTTTTTATTGTTACAAAACTATCGATAAAATTTTATTTTGTTTTATTATTGTAAATAAAAATAATAAAAATTAATCAAGAATTAACTTATAATAAATTCTTTTTTTAAAAATAATATTATTACTTTTGTAATAGAAATTTAATGAGCCAGTATTACGCAGGTTATATATATATATATATATATATATATATATATATATATATATATATATATAGTAACATTGTAATAGAGGAATTTATTACATGCCTGTGGAGTTATAATCGTCTCATCTAAGTTAATTAATGATAGTCAGAACACATAGATAATCATATTTTCAATATTTTTTACATATCTATCCATGAAAGAGACAAAATATTTTGTTTACTCACATACATGAAAATATTTTATTTCATGATGTACCATGGTACCATTTTTACTTTGTAGTTTATTGTTTATTCTTAATATCTTTAAAATTTATTAAATTTACTAATTAGAGTTTTATTATCAATTCATTAATTATTAATAATTCTATCCGACCTCAATGTATGAAATTATTATAATATTATTCTACCCTTTTAATTTAAAGCTTATCATTCTTTACTTAGGTTTTGATATCAAAAATAATATTCAATTATTCTATTACTTAATTTTAGGGATTTTGTTAATTATGTGTCAAAAATAAAAGATTTGATTTAATACTCTGAGATGTATATAATATAAATACCTATTGTAATTTTAGGGATTTTGTTAATTATGTGTCAAAAATAAATGATTTGATTTGATAATTTGAGATGTATATAATATAAATACCCTATTGTAAGTGTAAATACTCATTCAATAAAATAATTATTTCATCCTATCATGGTATCATCTTAACATATATATAAATCCTCTTCTAAACCTTTCATTCTCTTCTCCTCCCAATCTCATACTCAATCCGCTCTGCTCTCTTCTTGTCCCAATCCCATACTCGGTAGATTATGGATGCTATTATTACAAATCTTGCAGAGGCTTTCTCGGTTTGTAGTCAGAATGATTTAGTATCTGTTTAAACTTTGTATTTGGATGCTGGGGCGTCTGCTCACATGCCCTCAAATGTGGATTCATTGGATTCTTCAATCCCATATACAAGTTCAGATTATGTTATTATTGGTAATGGTACAATATTATCAATTACGCATATTAGTTCTTATAAGATTAATGATTCTATTATCTTACGTAATGTTTTGTTTGTGCCAGATATTACTAAAAGTTTGTTATCTGTGAGTAAGCTATCTATTGATTCTGAGGTGAATGTTTTATTTAGTGATGATTCGTTTGAAATTAAAAGCCAAATATCCAATGATGTTTTGGCTTGGGGAATGTATAAACATGGTTTATATGCCCTTGATGGTGTAATTACTGGCCTTATGGCATCTAAATTGTCATCTCAAGTAACAGCCTCTTTTGAACTATGGCATTTTAGATTGGGTCATGTTGTTTTTTACACTGTTTCTACATTGCAATAACTTAGACATTTTTCCGTTACATCTGTGTTGCCTAAGACTTTGCTTTGCTAGTCTTGTGAACAAGCCAAGATTAAATGTTTACCCTTTTCATTAAATAATAAACGTTCATCACATGTTTTGGGTATTGTATATTGTGATCTACGGGGGCCTTCTCCGATTTCATCTACTTCTGGTTTTCGATACTATGTGATATTTGTGGATGACTTCTCTCATTTTATTTGGTTTTATCCATTGAAGTAGAAATTTGATTTCTATAATGCACTTATTCAGTTCGGTAAGTTTGTTTCTAATCAGCTTGAATGTCGGATTAAAATATTTCAAAGTGATGGAGGTACTAAATTTACTAATGGAAGAGTTTAAAATTTTTTTAGGATAATGGTATACGTCACATAATGTCTTGTCCTTATACGCCTTCTCAAAATGGGCGTGCAGAGAGAAAACATCGTCATATTACAGAAATTGGTCTAGTTATGATGTTTCATGCTAGTGTTCCTTCACAATATTGGGTTGAAGCTTTCAGTAATGCAGTTTATATCATCAATCGTCTACCTAGTTCAGTTTTTCAAGGACGTTCTCCTTTTGAATTATTATTTCATGTGGCTACTAACTATGAGGTTTTTCATCCTTTTGATTGTCGTATTTTTCCTTGTCTTCGGGATTACGTAGCTAATAAATTTGAGCCTCGCAGTATCCCTTGAGTCTTTATGGGCTACAACAGTACTCACAAAGGTTTAAGTGTCTCGATCCAAAATCCTTCCGTGTTTATATAACTTGGTATGCTAAGTTTGATGAACTTTATTTTTCATTTTCAGTTAATCATGTCAACACTTCTGTATTTACTCAATCTTGTGAAATTTGTTGAACCTATTCATTTGAAGGCTCCATCTTTGCCCACATGGCGTCTTCAGTGTCTACAGTTGCAATGCCTCAATTACCATGTTCTCTTTGTAATTCCTCTCCTAAAATCCCACTTCCACATGCTATTACCATGTTCTCATCCTGTACTCAGACAAAATCCTATATTTTTAAGCATAAACATCTCACTTATTATGCTCAAACTTTTCTATTCAATATTCTTGTTGGAGTTCGTGAGTCAAAAGGATTTAATTCTGTAGTCAAACATCCTGAATGGCTTGCTGCTATGGATGAGGAGCTCTCCGTTCTTCAATCTAATGATACATGGGATCTTGTTTCCCGACCTCCAAATATTAATGTTCTTAGATCCAAAAGGGTTTTTCGCACTATGTTTTTGGAAGATGGATTTACTAATAGACATAAAGCCCGACTTATGGCTCAAGGATTTAGTCAATTGCCTGGATTTGATTTTTCTTATACTTTCAGTTTGGCAGTAAAAGCTTCTATAGTTCGAATTGTTCTCTCTTTAGCTGTGATGAATCAATGGCCTTTGCACCAGCTTGATTAAAGAATTCATTTCTTAGTGGTATTCTTTTAGAATCTATTTTTATGGAGTAAGCTCCAGGCTATGTTGATCCATGATATCCGAATCATGTGTGTTGTCTAAAAAAGGCTTTATATGGCATAAAACAAGCTCATCGGGCATGGTTTCAAAGGGCTTAGTGACTTTGTAATCAATATTAATTGGCTTTCTAAGCAGTAAATCTGATCCTTCTCCATTTATTTACATTTGGGGATCTTCGACACTATATCTTATTGATGAGTGATATTTTCACCTAAATTTTAGTATCTTTTAATGTGTGTTTTCGTATATTTTTATTCGTATTTATGTGTTATTTGGTTGTGTTTTGTCTTTTTAATGGATGCTAGATATGATAAAGAAGATGTAGGAAAAAGCGGATCTCAATTCGGAGTTGAAACGAGGGAGAACGAGCCAAAACAGTGAAAGAAACAGGGCAGCAGCAACACGACTGGCCGTGTCGGGAGCACGAGTCATGTCGCAGCACACGACTCGTGTTGCTAACACGGGCCTGTCCAGAATGGCCGTGCTAGAGCATCAGTTTACACAACACGGCCACCTTATGGCCGTGTTGCCGAGCACGACTCGTGCTGTGTAAATTCCTGCTAAAAATCAGAATCCTTCTAGAAGCTTCCCAAGGGGCATAAATACCCAATAATTCAACATTTGATCAGTTTGGGGGCGAGGGTTTCACTCCTACACACACCTCACAAACCATTTCCTCCATTCTTCACCTTCACCTTCATCCATTCTTCATCCTTTGGATCTACCTTGATCCAACCATCACAACCTCTATCCAAGTAGTAGAGAAGCAAGGAAGAGAGGTGAATTGCAAGGGGAAGAAGAAGATCACCATTGGAGACATCCAAGGGAGTTTTCATCTAAACTTTGTATTGAAACCTATTGTTTATCATGTTTTGTAAGGAATTTAATGTCTATGTTAATTTTCTTATGGATATGAGAGGCTAATCTCCCTTGTGAGATTAGCAATATGAATTGTATTGGATAATTTTTGGTATTTTGCAATTGAATGATTATGTTGAGTGGGTTAATTGATTTTCTATCATTGATGCTTTAGATCTTGAGGTTTATGATGATTTGTGTGTTTAATTGTTTTAAGCATGTGATTAGATTGAGAAGTCAATTGCATATTTAGGATAATTAAGTAAATTATTTCATCAAACACTTCATGTGCATTATAGATTGTGAAGAGATTGAGAAGTCCTTCATAGTTTAGAACCCTTTGATAGAACATATCATTTATTAGATTGAGAAGTCAATAGATTATGTGAAGGGACTCTCATTTAAGCTTAGTACCTAGTTGGAATTGTTTAAGTGAGAACCAATCCATTGAGCTATGTTTAGAACCATATCCTATTCATTCCGAGAGGGAGTTTAGGTGATCTTAATGTTGGCCCTTAGTCTCTTACCCATGACACATATGAATTTATTGCATGATACCTAGATTTTCCATGCTTTAAGTATTGCTAGTCTCATCTCTATCTACTTGGCTCATTCATCCATCTCCCATTCATCTATCCTTTTATTTTATTGTCATTTCTTGATTATCTCCCCTTCTCGTTCATCTCTATAATACTATGACAAACACGAGATCGCTTAGACCCTAGTACCTTCCTCCCTGTGGTTCGATAATTTCTTTAATTGGTCATACCACTATATTATGACTAATCACTTATAGTGTATGTTGATGATTTTGTTCTTACAGGGAATTCATCATATCAGCACTTTTATCTCTCGTTTACAATGAGAATTTGCTATTAAATATATGAGAAAACTTGGTTACTCTTTGGGTCTTGAGGTCACTTATACTTCACAAGGTATATTTTTTAATCAGGCTAAGTGATGAGAGTAAAAATAAGTGTGTTTTAGTATCCAATTTAACATCTTTTTTATAGAAATTTTTGTCATATATTAGCACAAGTGTCTTATGTTTGGTATATATGAGAAAAGGTATGTTTGAGATGTTTTATTTTATTTTAGGTGGAAAAAGGATCAAAAGTGTAAAGTTGGAGAAAAGGTGCAACTTGTGCAAGAATGCTGAAAAATGCACGTTCAAATTATGTAATTTTTCTATATTTGTGTGGAGCTCAAAATTTGAAGTATGATGGTTGGAAAGCCACAGAAGAGTGGATCGTTTTAGCGTAAGAAAAATCTCAATCGGAGTCCAAACGAGAAAGTTATGATCGAAATGGTGACGTCATGCAACTTGTTTCTACTCAGCACGACTGTTCCACTTTACATAACTTGTTACATCTTCAAATTTTTTACTTTTGGTGCGATCTATATATGGATAGAAAGCTAAGGAAAATAGAATCGCGTGAGTGCAATAATCACTAAAATCAGAGTTTGGACGAGGAAGTTATGCTCAAAATCGTGATGTCGCGCATCTGCCAGCAAGAATTTCCAAAATTTTTTGAAATTACCTATTTTTTGGAGCACAATTAATCTCCTTATCACATAATCCACCATGATTTCACCCATATCTTTTATTTTCTTATTTAATTCCCTTCTCATACCTATATATTTTTTACATCATTATTCATGTAAGAAGGACGCAACCATCATCCACATCCTTTCCTCCATCCATCCATCACTTTGAAGATTCGTCTGTGGAATCAAGAGGAGAACCAAGAGGAGGATTTAAGACAGAGAATGACGCAACAACTCTCGTATCTAGGGTTTTATTTATTTCCTTTAATTTATCTTGTATTTTCTAGACATATGGGTAAGATCTATCCAACCCCCATGATTGTTCTTCGCAACATCATGGGTTAGAGCCTTTTTGGTAGATTTAGGGTTTTAAAGGTTTTATGAATTAATTAAACTCTCTTGTGTGTCCTCTGTACAACACTACTTGTGGATTAATTTTATATATGATTTTGCTTTCTTAATCCATATTCACGGTCATTTTGTGCATCTTCAATTGGTATATAGAGTCTGAACATATATCTTGGTTGTAGATTGAGTGCGTTCACCGCTGAACAGGATTTATGTTATGATTCTAAGTGAGGGGACTTCGAAGCTTTATTAAAACTATCATATATGAATGTTTATTAATTGAATTGTATTCAGGTTAGTAAGCAGAATAAAGAGGCTAATTTTATAGTACCTATAAAGAGAGATCATATCGGGTTAAATTCCAGACATGGAAAATAATTGATACTGATAGTACTTAGAAAAGGGGTGAAATTATATCTCTTGCTTCAAGGTTATTCACACGTGTTACACGCATATTTACTTGTGTCTATAGAGTAGATTTGCATGGTACAGTGATGCATCCATAGTCCACAAGGCAGAGTCAGCCTGCACTTGAGAGGGAAATTAAGTAGTAAAACTGGATTTCCCTAGAGCTATCTATTCTTCATTCTTGATTCACTTTCGTGTTCTTCTAGTACTTTAGTTTATTTTATTTGATATTTTAATTAATTGTTTAGTAGTTGATAATCAAACCTCAAACTTAATTGTCTTTCGTCTTAATTAATTTAGTAAATGATTAAATTGATAATACGTCGTCCTTAGGGTTCGATATTTAACTTGGTCGCTTGTTTAAGCTGCAACTGATATCTGATGAGTGTGTAAATTCACGTGTTTTAAGCCTTGATTCTTGTGATATTGATGTATGATTTGATCGTAAGTGAAGATAAATCGAGATATGTAGTGGAAATCATGAATCAGGTGTGTTTGAGTCAGTTTGAGTGGATTTTCGAAGAAAAATGGATTGAAGTGATTGGAACCGGAGAAAGGGTGTTGTAGGCACCCGGTTCAACCAACAGGGGAGTGGTTCAATCAGCACCCCTGGTCGAACCAAGCGCAAGAAGGAAGCAAGAGTGTGGTTCGACCACGACACTGTGGTTCGACCAAGCATGGTGGTCTAACCATAGTCGAACCAGAAGCATAACTTTTCCCAGGTGGTGATTCGACCACGATACATATGGTTCGATCAGCCGTCAGGGTCGAACCATAGACCTGCCAGTGAATTACAGGCCGATTCGACCAGGCTTTGGTTGATTCAACCAGGGGCCTTGGTCGAATCGATGTGCTGGAAATGTCAAGATTCGTATTTTTACACCTTCAATGGGTGTTTTCGCTCAAAAAGCCCATCCTAGGTCCATAAGGAGAGTTCACAAGTATAAAAGGAATACCCTACGCAAGGGAAAAAGACACCATTCACCAACTTCATTTTACACAACATCCGAAACCCTATCGCCATCCACAGAGCTGTGGAGAGGGATTCGTTTATCGAATCAAGTGAGAACCAAGTGAAGATTTAAGATAGAGAAGACGCGACGGTGCCCGTATCTAGGGTTTACTTCGCATCTTAATTTATCTTGTAATTTTCAAGACTATGGGTAAGATCTATCCAACCACCATGATTGTTCTTCAATAAAACATGGGCTAGAACCACTTCGGTAGTTCTAGGGTTTCTGAAGGTTTTATGAGTTAATTGAACTTTCGTGTGTATACTCCGTACAACACTACTTGTGGTTTATTTTATATAAGACTATGCTTTAATAATTCATACTCAGAGTTGTTTTGTGCATCGTTAACTGTTATATAGAGTCTGAATACATATCTTGGTTATTGATTGAGTACTTTCACTGCTTAGCAGGATTACATGTTATAATTCTAAGTGAGGGCACTCTGAAGTCTCATTAAAACTATCTTATATAAATACTTGTTAATTGAATGATATTCGGGTTAATAAGTAGGACAAAGAGTATAATGTCATAGTACCTATAAAGGGAGATCATATCGGGTTAGAGTACTAAGTGCAAGGAAAATAATTGATACTGATAGACCTAGAAAGGGGGGTGAATTATATCTCTTGCTCCAAGGATATTCACACGTGTCACGCGCTTATTTACTTGTGTCTATAGAGTAGATATGCATGGCTTAGTGATGTATCCATATTCCACAAGGCAGAGTCAGACATTGATACACGGAAGGGAGATTAATAAGTAAAACTGGATGGCCAGAAGGACTACCTATCTCCTCACTTATTCACTTTCGTTCAATCTTTACTGTTTATTTATTTTAATTGTTCTTTTAATGATTGGTTACTTAATCATACAACTATTTTGTCATAATAGTCTTAATAAGTTGGAATATAATTAAATTGATAATAATACGTTCTTTGGGTTCGATAATTACTTGGTCGCTTATCAAAGCTATAATAGCATCCTTCACACTTGGGATTAATATTGTGTATTGAGAAAACGCTTATCAAGTTCTTAGCGTTGTTGTCGGGGATGGCATTAATTATTAGTTTATTATTTCTAGTTTAATTGAAACTACTTTATTCTTGTCTTTATTTTCTAACTCTTATTTTTCTTAGGTGTATGCTCACTAGATCAAAGGTAGGAGATTTAGAACCTTATAATCCGGAGATTGGAACATCATCAAGGAAGAAGAAGAATAAGAATAAGAGCGTGGAACCAACGGAGGCTCTTAATTTAGGAGTTGAAGTTGACGAGCTGAACTCGCAAGTGACTGAAGCTGCAACCGATGTTAACGTGGAAGCAGAAGCAATCAACATGGCGGCAAATCCGAATAATCTTGCCATCCGTGAATTATTTAAGAACAACAGAGGAGGCAATGCGGGGCTGTTAGGAGCAAGAGGGGTCGGAGCTGATTTTGATCTTTATCTTGCTCTGATCAGCATGATTGAAATGAGTCCTTCTCTGGAGGAACCTTTGAAGATGCTCAGCAATATTTTGAATAAGTTCATTAGTTATGCAAGTACACAAAAGGATGCAGGAACTCATGAAGATGCGAGGAGGATCATCTTGTTTAAGTTCTCGCTTACTGAAAGGGCGAGAGATTGGTATGATACTTTAAATGCTACTTAATGCGATACCTGGGAGAAATTGAAATTCTTGGAGCGATACATGCCACCTTTAAAAGTGTTTAAGATGAAACAAGAAATAAATCAATTTTCTATCAGTGGTAATGAGAAGTTTCATGAGGCTTTGGATAGATTCAAGGACATGCTTCGAAAATGTCCACAGATGGGCTTTCTAAAGCTCAATACATTAGTATTTTCTATAATGGATTGGACTGTGATTCTCGAGTGTTACTTGATGTTTTTTCTAATGGAGCATTGCTTACAAAGTCATCCGTAGAGGCCGAAAAGCTCTTTAAGGATATTTCGATGAATTTAAGAAATTGGCCAACTGATAGAGTGAGAGGCACTTATGTTCTTAGAAAAGTAGTGCAAGTTGAGCACACTATGGTTAAGTCAAGTAGAGAAGATGAGATCGTCTCTAGTTTAGCTAGTATCAACAAGTTACTTGAGTCTCAGCAAAAGCAGATTACTGATATAGCGCAACGAGTACCAATGATGCAACATGATGTTTGTAATGAAGGAGCTAGACAAGAGGAATTGGAAGAGGCGAACTCATGGTTAAAGTATTCAAGGAACAAGGTTCCAAAATCTAGAAAACCAGAATTATTAAGGGAACTACAATAATCATAGTCCCCCTAGTAATTATCAACAACCAAAGAGGCCAGAGTTTTCATGAAGTAACCTGGTTTTGAGGATACGGTAAACAGGTACATGGCAAAGAATGATGCAAGAGTGGATCGCCTAGCGGCAAAGCTAGAGGCAAAGATTGATGCAAATCATGAGGATATATCTAAGCAGATGAAGAACTTGACATTGTTGATGGGGCAGATGGCCAGGAATGTTAACTAATTAACACAAACCGTTGAGAAGGATAAGTTCCCATCTCAAAGTATAGCAAACCTGAAGCAGTGCAACGCCATCACGTTGAGGTCTGGAACTCAGTATGAAGGACCGATGACACCGGAAATGATTTCAGAAGTTCCAGCCAGTCGGTTCGACCACGATCAGCATGGTTCGACCAACCCTGTTGGTCTAACTATGGTCGAACTAGCCTGTCCACAGTACCCTATTTTCTCTGGAGCACGGTTCGACCAAGACCGAGATGATTCGACCAACCCTGTTGGTTGAACCAGGGTCAAACCACCCTGTCCAGAGCACTCTGTTTTGTCTGAAACACAGTTCGACCATGACCGTCATGGTTCTACCTACCTTGTTGGTCGAACCAGAGTTGAACTAGCCTATCCGGGAGAAAGAATATTCGCTGAAGCTCGGTTCGACCATTACACACCTGGTTTGACCAGCTTCCCTGGTCGAACCATGGTCGAACTGCCTCGTTTGGCTCTATTTTCCACGCCGAATACTTTGCTTGATGTTGATGCTACTCCAGTACCATCTAAAGAGCAGAATACTAAGCTTATAGTGGAGAAAAAATAGGAAAGAGTAAAGAGATTGTGAGCCGAAAAAGATAAAGCGGAAAAGGTTGAACGTGATGAATAGGATATTCCAAAGACTAAGATACCTCCTCCATTTTCTTTCAAGTTAATAAAGAAGGGATTGGAAGAAAAGTTCAAGAAATTTTCAGATATCATAAACAAGATAAGCTTGAGCATTCCTTTCTCTGAAGCACTCTTGGAGATGCCATACTACGCCCGCTTTCTAAAAGACATACTTTTGAAGAAGAGAAGCTTGAACAGAAGTGAAACTGTGAATTTGTCTGAGAACTGTAGCTCGATCATACAGAGAAAGTTGCCAGCTAAGTTATAAGATTGGGAAGCTTCACTATTCTATGTGAGATTGGAAAGGGGCCAGCTCGACGCTCCTTATGCGGTCTTGGGGCAAGCATCAATTTGATGACATTGTCAATATTTCAAAGACTTGGTTTGGGGGATTTAACTCCCACAACAGTTGCTCTATAATTAGCGAATAGGTCTATGACTTTTCCGAAGGTGTAATCGAAGATGTTCTTATGAAAGTGGAGAAACTAATCTTTCATGTGGATTTTCTTGTGCTTGAGATGGAAGATGACAAGGATAATGTTCCACTCATCTTAGAGAGATCATTCCTTGCCACTGCTGGAGCTATGATTGATGTTCAAAAAGGGGAGCTAAGGCTGTGCATGGATAAAGAAGAGGTTTTATTCAACCTTGATAAAGCAATAAAGATGCCAATAGAGACTCAGTGTCACGGCATTGATGTCGTGGAGGAGATCATGAAGGAAAACATGTCTTTGATCCTTTCAAAGGATCCACTAGAGACATGCTTAGCGGAGTCTCTTACTTTCCCCACCACAGAGCTAGATGAGCTCTCCTATGAGGTATGTATTGAATTTCTAAAAAATCTACTTGCTTTGGGTGATGATAGGTATGAATCACGAAGGACCAAGTTTGAAGAGGTGGAGTGGAATAGGAAGTACAAACCATTGGATAGAGAGAGCACAGTAAAAGAAGAGAAGAAAGAGGAGTTGAAACTACTACCGGAGCACTTGAAGTATGCTTATCTAGGTGACAATGAAACATATCCGATAATTGTATCTTCTTCTCTAACTAATGATCAACTCGATGAGTTATTAAATGTGCTTAAGATGTATAAGTCTGCAATTGGTTGGTCTCTTGATGATTTAAAAGGTATTAGTCCATCATATTGCATGCATAATATAAGATTGTTAGATGAAGTCAAGAGTAGCATTCAGAATCAGCGGAGGGTAAACTCCGCTATTCAAGAAGTGATTAGGAAGCAAATCCTAACATGGCTAGATGCAGGAATTATATATCCAATTAGTGATAGTCCCCATGTGACTCCATTGCATGTTGTAGCTAAAAAGGGGGGCATGACTATTGTGAAAGCCGATGATGGAGAGACTCTAGCCACTATGATTCATACGGGTGGCGTGTGTGTACTGGCTACAAGAAACTGAATGAAAATACATGCAAAGACCACTTCCCTCTTCCTTTCATGGATCAAATGCTTGATCGTCTTGCAGGGCATGATTTTTACTGTTTCTTGGATGGGTACTCGGGGTATAATCAAATAATACCCGAGGACCAGGAAAAGACTAATTTTACTTGCCCTTATGGAACTTTTACCTTTAGAAAGATGCCTTTTGGATTGTGTAATGTACCTGCTACATTTCAGCGCTGCATGATGGCCATATTTGATGGGTTGATAGAGAAAATTATGAAGGTGTTTATGAATGATTTTTCTGTGTTTGGTTCCTCCTTTGATATATGTTTAACTAACCTATTTACTGTTTTGAAGAGATATCAATAAACTAATCTTGTCTTGAATTGGGAGAAGTGCCACTTCATGGTTAGAGATGGGATTATTCTTGGGCATCATATTTCGGCTAAGGGATTGCAGTGGATAGAGCAAAGGTGGTGGCGATTGAGAATCTTCCACCACCTACTAATGAAAAGGGAGTGCGGTCCTTCCTTAGACACGCAGGATTTTATAGGAGATTTATCAAAGACTTCTCAAAATACTCCAAACTGTTGTCTCACTTACTTGAAAATGATGTTCCTTTTGTTTTTGATGAAGAATGTCTAACAGCTTTTCAAGTTATGAAGGAGGAACTTATTACTGCGCCTATCTTGATCACACCGGATTGGACTCAACCGTTTGTATTTTGGTGTCGTCTAGAAAAATTGTCACTCAATTTGTTCCTTCCGAGCTCCATTTTGCTGATATTTTTACAAAGAGGAGCCTCGAGCACTATTTGAGTTCTTCAGAAACAAGCTTTGAGTGGAGTTTCACCCACGTCTCACTTGAGGGGGATGATAGCAAGAAATAATATTCAATTATTCTATTACTTAATTATAGGGACTTAGTCAATTATATATTAAAATAGAAGATTTGATTTTATGCTCTTAGATATATATAAATACTATATTGTAAAGGTAAATACTCATTCAATAAAATTATTATTTCATCCTATCAGGTTTATTATAAAAAGGTGTAATGTTTATATCATCTTCTTATAATTTTTATAGTTAATTCATCTAAAATTAAATGATGTATGCAATTATGATCATGCAGATGGACGAAATATCAACTTTATGAAAAAATAATAATAACAAGAAAATACTAATGAAAACTTTTTTGGTCTCTTAATTAACAAAAAAACCCTTTTGTTTTAGTCCTAGAGTAGTTATTTGTATCCGTTTAATTCCGTAATTAATTCAATTCGTTAATTTATGTTCCAATTAAATTGTCACGTATGGCACGTTATATTTTCCCACAAAATTTGAGTTAAAATCATTAATACTATTAATTTACAAGTGCTTGCCAAAAATATTTTTAATTGTAAGGTGGCGGCTCCACGTTGCTCCTTGAAAAATTTTGTGTATGTGGCGCTCTCACGTTGATCCCGCAATTAATGTTTATTATATTTAATTTAATTTAAAATAATTAATATTTTGTAATCCTACCATTAATACATCTTAATTTAAATATTTAATAATACTACCATTAATACATAATAATATTATTTTAAGTTTATATAAGTAATTTAATTTAATACTTTAAATATTTTTTTATTTAATCCATAAATTTTGTGTGAATTTTATATTATTTATTTTTATTGGATTTTAAATTATTTATTTTCATATTTAGCATATACATTTTAATTTAGGTATGGTACAATCAATTAGTTATAAAATTTTGGTATATTATTTATTTTTGTTGGATTTTAAATTATTTATTTTCATATTTAGCATATACATTTTAATTAAGGTACGGTACAATCGTTATAAAGTTTTGGTAAATTTATAGTATTATGTAATAATATCATTTTAAGTAATTTTCTTAATATTATTTTAAGTAATTTTCTTATAAAAATTTATGTAAAATATTTTTGATTTAATCTGTAAATTTGGTGTGTATTTTAAATTATTTATTTTCATATTTAGCATATAAATTTCAATTAAGGCATAGTACAATTGAATCAGTTAGTTATAAAGTTTTGGTAAATTTATAGTATTATGTAATAATATTATTTTTAATAATTTTCTTAATATTATTTTAAGTAATTTTCTTATAAAATTTTGCGTAAGTAATTAAATTTAATAATTTAAATATTTTTATTTAATCTGTAAATTTTGTGTGTATTTTAAATTATATATTTCCATTGAATTTTAAATTATTTATTTCCATATTTAGCATATAAATTTTAATTAAGGCATAATACAATCGATCAATATTCATCTATAGTAAATTTTTTACCTTCATTGCAATCTTTATACTGTTTCTTTTATCATTTATTAAATCATGTCATCAATTTATGATCATGTGTCTAAAATTACTATTCAAAAGGAGACTTAGCGAATTAAAGTTAAATGCTTGAGGCTTTGGATATCATACCTTGATCATTCAGAAAAAAAAACATACCTGGATATAATTATGATGGATAAAAAGGTAAATTTTAGTTGATTATAATGATTAAATATTCTTTAAGTATACGGTATATTTTATATTTCCACAACTTTTAGACTATTAACATGATAAGGTTTTTTATTAATTATTGTTATATTATATGTGTGGGGTTCGAAGATTCAAGCAACAATTCATCATAATCACATCTCAAAATTTGAGAAATTGTTAAGTGAGGGGGCAAAATATATTATATTAAATTTCCGTGTTGCTGAAAATATTGAGTCGGTCCTTATTACAAATCATGAATTCAAGTTGAACATCCATAATTACACGTTGGTGCGATTGACTTCACCTTTGGAAACCAACAAAACTGGCTTGAATTTTATTGATTTTGATACAATCAATTCTAAAGACAACACTAGAGATACATTACTCATAAGTATGTTTAAAAGCTTATTATTATTATTATTTTAATAGAAACTAATTATACTTTTAAAAAAATTGGTTCTATTTTTTCTTACAATGACAATATCCACATACATAATTACTTCGGTGGTAAATATAGGAGATATAATTTGTGTTAGTGCAAGGGGCAAGCCTACAGATAAAATTGATATTGAGCTTGAAGATGAACGGTAACTTTCTTTTAAAATATTTATTCATATTTTTTTAACTCAATTTTTATGTTTAATGTTTTTTTAATTAAAATTTTAACATCAATTTAAGACACACAATCATTAATTGTACATTGTGGGGAGAATAAGCAAGACAATTGATGCAATACAAGAGGAACAATCCAAACCAAACACTTATTATTGTTCTTGAGTATGCCAAAATCAACAATAAATATAGAGGTACATTTTTTTTTAAACTCATTTTATTTATGTATAATTCTATATGTATTTAGATGTCATTAGATGTTTATTCTAATATATTTAGCCATTAATCATATATTATTTATCCTCTAATTTCTTAGATATGTTTTAACAATAATAATTATTATATAAAATTTAAATCATACTTTCTTTGAAATATGCTATAGGAAAAAACATATCAAATTCTTGGAATGCAACAAGGATAACAATTATGAAAATATAAAAGAAGTTCATGATTTTCGAAAGAGGTACGCGCTCAATCTATGCATTACATTTAGTGATTTTTTCTTTTAAAAAAATATATATCTATAAATTTAATATTTATGCATTTGAAAATGTAGCATGGGTTTAATAGGCCATGATAGATTGTCTGGACAGTCTCATATAAATCATATTGGTAGAAGCTTCATCTTTGAAGAAATTACACCAAATGTAGAATGATCTATCTTGCAGAAATTCAAGACATCAAGGATGTAAATATTCCATTATAATTTTTTATTTTAAAATATTTTTGTTACAAAGATTAAAATGCATTACAATTATTGTATAACTTATGTTAATTTATATTTTCATCATGAATTTTTAGGAAAGCTATAGCATTGTTGTTGCAAATGCTCAAAGGATCCAAACTCAATATGGATGGTACTATAATGGATGTAACAAATGCACAAAAAAAGTTATTGATAAAACTTTATAACTAATCGATTGTACCATACCTTAATTAAAATGTATATGCTAAATATTAAAATAAATAATTTAAAACCAATGAAAATAAATAATTTAAAATTCACACAAAATTAATGGATTAAATAAAAAAAATTTAAAATATTAAATTAAATTACTTATATAAACTTAAAATAATATTTTATGTATTAATGGTAGGATTATTAAATTTAACAAAAAATATCAATTGCTTAAAGTGCATAGAAAATATTATTCACAATCTTTAACAGAATCTCTTTTTTCCCTTCTTCGAAGATTTCCATATCTCAGAGGATCAATTGAAGAATTACACCTTGATTGAGTTAGAAAAACTATTGCTGAAACATGGCAGTAGTCTAAAAAGGTTTAGTTGTATGTAATTTTCAGATTTCAATGTCGCGGCGGATGGACGAAATAAGCTCATTCCAGAAGAGACATGTTATGATAGAGCAGAGTTGAATCAAACCCGTAACAGACTGTATGGATCTTTAACGGATGAGCAACGTACCATGTATGAAACTGTGATGAGAGCAGTTACCAGCAATAATGGAGGAATGTTCTTTCTTTATGGATTCGGGGGAACAGGAAAAACTTTTATTTGGAACACATTATCTGCTGCTTTGAGAAAAGACGGTCGTATCGTCATTAATGTAGCTTCGAGTGGAATGAATAGCAGTGCTTCTTCTCCCAGGAGGACGAACCGCCCACTCTAGGTTTGCAATACCTATGAAGGTGAATGAAAACTCCACGTGCAATATTAAGCCTGGAACTGAATTGTGCACGTTGCTTCAAAAAAGTAGTCTCATTATATGGGATGAAGCGCCAATGGTAAAGAGGTATTATTTTGAGGATCTTGATAGGAGTTTGAGAGACATTATGAGGTTGATTAACTCTGATGAGTGATATTTTCACCTAAATTTTAGTATCTTTTTATGTGAGTTTTCGTATATTTTTATCCATATTTGTATTCTATTTGGTTGTGTTTTGTGTTTTTATTTGATGCTAGATATGATAAGGAAGGCATAGGAAAAAGCGGATATCAATTCGGAGTTAAAACGAGGAAGAACGAGCCAGAACAGTGAAGCAGACAGCAAAATACGACCAGCCAAGCCCGGAAACACGACCCGTGTCCAGTGCAGAAACACGGGCCGTGTACCAAACACGGGTCTATAACGAAAGCCGTGCGCGGACACCAGATTACACAACACGGCCACCCCTGTGGCCGTGTGCAGAGCACGAGCCGTGTAGGTGTAAATTCTGTCAAAAATCAGAATCCTTCTAGAAGCTTCCCAAGGGGTATAAATACCCCTTTATTCAACATTTTACATGAAATCCGAATTCCAGTCTTGCACACACACATCACACACCATTTTCTTCATTTTACACCTTTTCTTCATCCATTCATCATCTATCATCATCCTTTCATAAATCCACCATCATTTCATCTTCAAATCAAGTGAGGAAGCAAAGAAGAGGAGGATTTCACTCAAGGAAGGAAGGAGATTCATTTGGATTCAATCCAAGGGAGTTTTCATCTTGATTTAGTGTTAAACCTTTTAGTTTACAATGATTTGTAAGATTCCTAATGTCTATGTTATGGATCTTGTAATGATTGTAGGCTAATCTCCTTTGTGAGATTAGCAACATGATAGGAGTTGAATAATTTGTGATATTCATGTACTTAAATTCATGTGTGGATTTGGTAATTGATTTTCTATCATTGATGTTTAATATCTTGAGGTTGATGATGCTTTGTGTGTTTAATTATTTTAAGCATGTGATTAGATTGAGAAGTCAATTGCATATTTAGGATAGTTAAGTGAATCATTTCATCAAACACTTCATGTGCATTATAGATTATAAAGAGATTGAGAAGTCCTTGATAGTTTAGAACCCTTTGATAGAACATATCATTTATTAGATTGAGAATTCAATAGATTCTGTGAAGGGACTCTTAATTGAATCTAGTACCTAGTTGGAATGATTTAATTGAGAACTAACCATGGAACCTTTATATGATCATATCCTACCCATTCCGAGAGGAAGCTTAGGTGACATTAGTGTTAGCCTTTAGTCAAGCCTTAAACCACATGAGTTTGAATGCATGAATATATGAATTACCATTCATTGATTGTTGTTAATCTCACCCTTGCTTAATTTGAAAAACCGCTCATCTAATCATTTCATCTTGTTTGCATTGATTGATTTAATTTCTTGTTTGATCACCCCTCCATTTATATCCGTCTCTATAAAATTACAATGAACATGAGATCGCTTGAGCTCTAGTGCCGTCCTCCCTGAGGTTCGATAATTTTTAGTTAGTCATACCACTAAACTATGGCTAATCAAATGGCGCCGTTGCCGGGGAGGTAACGGTTGCTAGTAGTTTGACGAAGGATCATTTTGAGTAATCTTAATAGAGACATTTTTTTATTTTATTTGTTTACTTGTATTTACTTTGTGAAACCTTGTTCTAACTTCTTTTGCTTTGGAGGTGTATGCAAACAAGATCCAAGGGAAAACAAGTAGAACCTATCGATTGGGAGATTGAGCATACGTTGAGAAGGAGAAGAAAGGAGAACAAAAATAGTGAGCGAATGGAGAACTTTCAAGAGGATAATCGTGTGGAAATAGAGCATGATGGGGAAGGAGGACATAATATGAATGTGCATGACAACGCACCTCAATTCAATGCAAATCTTCCTCAACAAGCCTATCAAAATCATGGAGCTATGAACAACCAAGCTTTGCTTCAACAAATGGTGCAACAAGTTCTAAGGCAATAAGGCTTTCAACAAGCTTATGCTCCTCCGCAACAAGCATATGTACCACCACCACCACCTCCGGTGCAACATGGAATGCAAAATGATCAAAGGATGATCCGGGATTTCTTTATGCCAAGAGCAATGCCACAAATGATGGGGCCACCAATCCATGCTAATAACTTTGAATTTAAGATGGGCTTGATTTCTATGGTGAGGGAGCAACAATTTAGTGGAACTCCGAATGAAGATCCTAATGCTCATCTAGCCCAATTTGTGGAGATTGCTAACACCGTGAAGATGAATGGGGTAAGTGAAGATTGTATCAAGATGAGGTTGTTTCCATTTTCGTTGAGGGATAGAGCTCGAACATGGCTCTCCACTCTTACTCCCGGTACGTGCAACACATGGGACGAACTTGCACAAATGTTCTTGAACAAGTATTTCCCACCTTCCAAGACACTTCAAATGAAGAGCTTGATTACTCAATTCAAGCAATTGCCTCAAGAAAGCTTTTACGAAGCGTGGGAAAGATTTAAGGAAATGCTACGCAAGTGTCCTCAACATGGATTTCCAGAAAATCAACAAGTGGGGTTTTTCTACCAAGGTTTGGTAAATGGTCAAAGAGTGCTTGTTGATGCTTCGGCGGGTGGATCCGTACTTGGAGTGACTCCGGAAAGGGCTATAAGGATTTTTGATAAAATTGCTACAAATATCTACCAATGGCCATCGGAGAGGGTTAATGGATGCTACGGATTTGAGAGCTATGATCAAGGGCAACACTCGAGTGTGAAGAGTGTGAATATTGAGCCACAAACGCCAAGCATGGAAATGATAGTAGCGGAGGTAATGAAGCAAATGAGTTTGAAACAAGGAGTGATTAATCAAGGAGTTAATATGGTTGATGGCCAAATGGATCAAAGTGTGCTTCCTCCAAATGGTGTTAGTGGGGAACAATGGGCTATGACAATGCCACGTGTGGAGGATGTGCAATACATGCAAGGAAGAAACTACCAAGGGAATTACCAAAATAATTTCCAAGGTAGTTTCAACCAAAGTCAAGGAAACTATCCACCAAGGCAAGGAGGTTTCAATGGTCAAAGTAGTGAAAGCTCATACCCACAACAACAACAACAAAGACATGGTAACTTTTTCTACTCTAATCCGAGCAATGCGGTTGCGTATCCTCCGGGATATCAACCAGGGGCTAAGGCACCGAACAATGAGGGAAGAGCATCAACCGATGAGCTACTTGAACAATTGATTGCATCAAACAAAGCTAGAGAAGTATCGAAAAAAGTTAGAGATGAAGCTAATGAAAGAAGATTCAAAGCTATTGAGGAAAATAGTGATAGAAGATGCAAAGCTTTGGAGTACAATGTTGGGCAAATGGCAAGTTCATTGAGTGCTCAACAAAAAGAAAAGTTTCCGGCCACAACCGAAGTTAATCCAAAGGCTTAATATTTGTTGGTTGATATGAAAGAGGAACGAAAGGTTGAAAAAGGGTTGGTGGAAAGCAAGGTTGTTGAAGAAATGGAAGAAGTATATAAGAAAGAAGAGAAGGGGCCTAAATGGATACCCAAGTGGAAGAGGGTGCAAGAGGAAAAGAAAGTAGAGGAGAAGGTCAAAGAAGAAGAGTACAAATGTGACTATTGGGGTATCCCGATCACTCCATTCCCTATTCTCTATCCACAAATGTTTGTAAAGGAGGAGAAAAAGAAGGAATTTGAGGAGTATGTCATGTCACTCAAGAAGAAGTATGAAGAGAAAAAGAAAGAGGAGCAACCCGAAATGAGTAAGTCGATGCAAAAAGGGGGACCTACGAAGGTTGGTGATCCGGGAAAGTTCATAATTCCTTGTGATTTTGAAGGAAAAAGCACCCTTGATGCATTATGTGACTTGGGGGCAAGTGTCAACGTGATGTCTCATGCCACATTTAAAGACCTTGAAATTGGAGAGCTAAAGCCTACGACTATCCGTCTTGAAGTGGTAAATGGTGAAGTTGTGAAGCCACTTGGGATTGTTGAAGACGTGGAGGTGAAAGTGAAGGGGCTAGCTTTCCCGGTTGATTTCATGGTGTTGGAAGTAAAGGCGGACCCTCGAGTTCCACTCATTTTGGGAAGACCATTTCTAGCCACCGGAAGAGCAAAGATTGATGTTGGGAGAGAAGAGCTTTCTTTGAGCTCAAATGGAGAGAATGTCACATTCTTGTGCAAGAAAGATAAAGGGATCAAGCCTCATCATACAAGGCCTCCGGATGATTTCGATGATCATGATTCTCTTCTCTTTGACAATTTAAATTCATTTCTTCATGATTATATGAAATTTTCAAATGCTAACTTATCTTCTTATGATGTTAATAGGATGAAAGAATCGGAGCTTGATTGGAAAATCGATAAAGGAGAAAAAGGAAGACCACTAGAATCAATCCTTGATGAAGATTTGATGCTTGTAAGCAAGAATGGAGAAGTTGAATTAGTGGACAAAAAGAGAGCAAAGCTATTGTTCAAAGTGAGGATGCGAGGAGAAAGTGGGATGGACCATCCTTTGGTTCGATGAGCATGAAAATTTCGTCCGGCTTGAAGACGTTAAACTTAGCGCTAAATGGGAGGCAACCCATTCTTTTTATATTTTGATGCTTTTTGTTGATTTTGGTCATGTAGGTGGATTGAGCTCGTGAGAAGAAAGCGTATTGAAGAAAAGAGAAGTGTTTCATGGCTTCTCCACAAGAAGACCATCAATGGAAACTACAAGGGTAAGTCTCACCACTTTTTGCAAACTTAAGTCTCAACTTATTTCGATTTAAGTTTGGGAGGAGAGTGTGTGGTGTGACTCACCAATTGAGTGTGCTTGATATGATGATATTTTGATAATGATAAGTCTTCTTGTAAAAATTGGTCAATTTTAAAAATTTTCTCATGAGTTTTGGTTGGATTTTGGTAGATTGGTTGTGTTGAAGTTCATGATTGTCCATATTTTTATGAAATTGTTGAGCTAATGGTGTTTGTTGAGTCTTTGAGCATGAGTGAAAGGTATTAAAAGCATGAATGGAGCTTGGAGCTAACGCTTTCATTATCAAATGCCTATTGAGGGAGTACTCTACACCTTATCACTTCTAGTTGCTTGACATATTTTAATTTGGATTGATGGATTAACATGCTACTTTATGTGTTATGTCTTTGGGAGGTTTCCTTTTCAATCAAGGATGGGGATGATTGTGAGCTTACATTGTTATGGATGATTGAATATGTGCTTCATTTTCTAATGATGGTGATTGTTGTTTTTTCATGTTATGTGTTTTTGTTTTGTTTCTTGTTTGTTGAGTCTTTATTTTATGTTTTGTGTGTTTTTTTTATTTTTGTCTTGGTATGTTTGGTGGTTTATTTTGGGATGTTGTGAGTCATTTTTGAACATGAGTGGTGATATGTTGTGGTAGTAAGTGATGACAAGTTATGATTAAGAATCTCTACACTTTCGAATTGTGACATGTTTTACTTAACTTGTTCAATTTTGAGATGAATGTGGTGTAATAAGTTTCTTAAGGTCCAATGCATAAGCTTGTGAGAATTTGAGCCTCAACCTGCATACATGGTTTTTCTTCATGAGTGGATTGGTTGTATTTGATAAGCTAGAACTTGCTCAAGGACTATAGGAACGAGCCCAATTTGTGGAGATTAGTGAAATGATCTTAGGTCATCCTTGTTATTCATAGTCATTGCCATATATTTTCCTACCATGTACATCATCTCTAGTTAACCATTTTGAGCCTATAAGCCTTTTTATTGTGAATATAGCACATTACAAGCCTTGATTACCTTCTTAAGCCATGTATATATACCCTTTGTGTGGGTGATTGAGGAGATGGTGGTTAGAAAGGTTTGATGAGGGAGAAAAAGAAAAAAAGGAAATGGTAAACAAATGAAAAAAAAAATAAAAAATAGCACAAACAAGAGTGAACATGCAACCTCAAAACAAGAAAATGAGCAAAAAAACAATGAAATGCTCAAGTATTAAAAGTCAAAAGAAGGAAGCCTGCATTGAAATAAGCTAAAGAAATCCAAGGAAGTTGATGATTAGTGCTTGTGAGTAATAAAGAAAAGAAAGGAAGAAACGGAAAGTGGAGAAGTTGAGGAAATTGGCCATCTCTTCGATTACTTACACTTGTTTAGTCATTATTATCCACATTCTTCCTACCCTACCAAAGAGCCTATCATTACATCCCAATTAAAGACCTTTTTGATCATTAATTTAAACTTTGGTGGTTTGTGAATGTAGTCCACGAGCAAGCTTATAGCGAGTCGAGCTAATCGGTTAATGAGTGATGATTTACCCTACTTTAAAGAGTGTTGAGTGAAATTTATAACCTATGTGAGACTTGGACCAAAAAGAGTCTATATTACACTAATATTCTCTTGTGATTGAACTTGTTAATTCTCCATGTCATGAATCTAATGTTGTAGGATGACTTAGCATAAATTGTGATTCTTATTATTATTGATGTGTTGTTACTTATGTTCGTTTAGTCTTTTCCTAGGTGAAAATCACTCTTCTTGATTTATCATTTTCGTTGTGCGGGGACGCACAACAATTTAAGTTTAGGGGTGTGATGAGTGATATTTTCATCTAGATTTTAGTATCTTTTTATGTGAGTTTTCGTATATTTTTATCCATATTTGTATTTTATTTGGTTGTGTTTTATATTTTATTTGATGCTAGATATGATAAGGAAGGCATAGGAAAAAGCGGATCTCAATTCGGAGTTGAAACGAGGAAGAACGAGCCAGAACAGTGAAGCAGACAGCACAACACGGCTAGCCGAGCCCGGAAACACGACCCGTGTCCAGTGCAGAAATACGGGCCGTGTACCAAACACGGGCCTGTAACAAAAGCCGTGCGCGGACACCAGATTGCACAACACGGCCACCCCTGTGGTCGTGTGTAGAGCACGAGCCGTGTAGGTATAAATTCTGTCAAAAATCAGAATCCTTCTAGAAGCTTCCCAAGGGGTATAAATACCCCTTTATTCAACATTTTACAGGAGATCCAAATTCCATCCCTGCACACACACCTCACACACCATTTTCTTCATTTTATACATTTTCTTCATCCATTCATCATCTATCATCATCCTTTCATAAATCCACCATCATTTCATCTTCAAATCAAGTGAGGAAGCAAAGAAGATGAGGATTTCACTCAAGGAAGGAAGGAGATTCATTTTGATTCAATCCAAGGGAGTTTTCATCTTGATTTAGTGTTAAACCTTTTAGTTTACAATGATTTGTAAGATTCCTAATGTCTATGTTATGGATCTTGTAATGATTGTAGGCTAATCTCCTTTGTGAGATTAGCAACATGATAGGAGTTGAATAATTTGTGATATTCATGTACTTAAATTCATGTGTGGATTTGGTAATTGATTTTCTATCATTGATGTTTAATATCTTGAGGTTGATGATGCTTTGTGTGTTTAATTATTTTAAGCATGTGATTAGATTGAGAAGTCAATTGCATATTTAGGATAGTTAAGTGAATCATTTCATCAAACACTTCATGTACATTATAGATTATGAAGAGATTGAGAAGTCCTTGATAGTTTAGAACCCTTTGATAGAACATATCATTTATTAGATTGAGAATTCAATAGATTATGTGAAGGGACTCTTAATTGAATCTAGTACCTAGTTGGAATGATTTAATTGAGAACTAACCATGGAATCTTTATAAGATCATATCCTACCCATTCCGAGAGGAAGCTTAGGTGACATTAGTGTTAGCCCTTAGTCAAGCCTTAAACCACATGAGTTTGAATGCATGAATATATGAATTACCACTCCTTGATCGTTGTTAATCTCACCCTTGCTTAATTTGAAAAACCACTCATCTAATCATTTCATCTTGTTTGCATTGATTGATTTAATTTCTTGTTTGATCACCCCTCCATTTATATCCGTCTCTATAAAATTACAATGAACATGAGATCGCTTGAGCTCTAGTGTCGTCCTCCCTGAGGTTCGATAATCTTTAGTTGGTGATACCACTAAACTATGGCTAATCAAACTCTATTCTAGAAGAAAAACCATTTGGATGGAAAACGGTGGTTTTTGGTGGAGATTTTAGACAAATTTTGCCTGTGGTTACAAAAGGCACCCGCGAGGATATAATATCAACAACAATCAACTCTTTGAGCGTATGGGATGATTGTACGGTGCTAACACTCACAAAAAAATATGAGGCTACGTTCTGAAAGAGATGATCTTGAAAATAATGAACATGATATTGATGAGTTCTCTGATTGGATATTGAATGTTGGTAATGGAGATGTTGAGGAAGGTAATGATGAAGAGTACACAATTAAGATCCCTTCGGACCTACTAATATTGAACAACGAGAACCCAGTGGATGATATTGTTAACAGTAAATATCCATCATTATTGGAAAATTGCAATACGCCAGGATATTTTGAGGATAGAGCAATTCTAGCTCCTACATATAGAGTGGTAGAGTCTGTCAATGACCACATGCTAAATATGTTTCCTGGGGAAGTAAGAGAATATCTTAGTTCAGATAAAATATGTCCAAATGATAGATCACCCAACACTAATACTCTATATTCGGAAGATTGTTTGAATTCTCCTAAGTGTTCTGGACTCCCTAATCATGTTTTGATACTTAAGGTAGGAGTTCCAATAATGCTCCTCAGAAACATTGATCCAGCTTCAGGATTATGCAATGGAACTAGATTGATAGTAACTAAATTTGGAATTCATGTTATTGAAGCAAAGATACTAGGTGGTAAAAATAAAAAGAGCTTGGTGTTAATTCCTTAAATGATTTTGAGTCCAACGGACAGCACACTACCAGTTATGTTTCAAAGGAGACAGTTTCCAGTGTTGGTGTGCTTTGCGATGACTATAAACAAGAGTCAGGGACAATCATTATCGACTGTTGGGATTTTCCTAACGAAACATATTTTTATACATGGTCAGTTATATGTAGTGCTCTTCAGGGTTAAGAGTAGGGCAGGCCTAAAAATACTTTGTCTGGATGAAGAAGTGAAAGTAAGCAACAGCACAGTTAATATTGTGTTTGGCGAAGTTTTTAGAAATTTACAATAATTAATGTTACAGATAATATAAATATAATTATATTTCACTTTTTATTTATTTCAATTCAGTTACATAATATACCATTTAAAGGTAAACATCATAATTATAATAAATAAAGATAAATATATATGAATATGAAAAACAAAACGAAAATAACATTACATCAAAATATATCGAAATTAACATAATAAAGTAAAAATCATTTAAAAAAGTTGTATTATAAAAAATATAACCGTGTAATACACGGAAAAAAATAATAATTTATATTTTTAAAGAATAATTTTTCTTATATATAAATAGGATGTAAGGTGTTAATATTCGAATTAACGGGACATCTCACATTAAAATTTTAACCCATAAAAGGAGTTTCAAATAAAATCAGGGTGATGATCAAATAATTTAATTAGAGTACACCTAAAATTAATAGTCAAATATGATTTAAAATACAATTATATACTCGACAATGTATACATTTTTTTTATTTTGAACATCTGCACCAAAAGTATACATTACAATTAATATATGGGACTCACACATCACACTAATACAGCTATCTAATAGATATTAAATTATAATACTCTTTAATCCACGTGCAAAAAGTAAATGTGTATCTATCTAGCAGACGGAGGAGTACATTAAACTAAAAAAGAAAAAAAAGATTACTTTTAGAAAAAATAGTACATACTCCCTCCATCTCGAATTAATGTTTATGTTTACTTTTAGATTAAAAGATATAACCTCCAATTTTTGAAATATTATGTAGTGAGGTGAGAGAAATAATATTAATGTTAAGTGGGTATTTGTATTAATATTGTGTGTAGGCCCTTTTGTGTGGGTAGGGATGTAAGCGAACCAAACCGTTCGCGAACTATTCGGGTCTCGATTCGATAAAGTGTTCGTTCGAGCTCGTTCGTTAACCTTAACAAACCAAACCAAACTTGAATTTTGAGCTCGAATAGTCTATCAAACCAAATTCAAGCCTAAGAGTGTTCGGTTCGAAAGCTCGCGAACATATTCGTTAATGAGTTCGTTAATGGCTAGCAAACGTGTTCGTAAATTATATAATTATTTTTTTGTATTATATATTATTATTTATTTATTTATATTCAATCATTAAATATTTTATATTAAATCACACAAATATGTTAATAACTTAAGTCATTATTTAAATATTTAAATATTTTTGTAACGTTTATTATTATATTTTGTTAGTTTATTTATTTAATATTAAGAATAACATTTGATGTTTATAAACCAAACGTTCTTTTAATATTTATGAACAAAAATATTTAAATGTTCATGAAAAAATGTTCATAATCAAGTTACTTTATGTATTCGTGAACACGTTCGTGAGCCTTAACAAACAGTTTGAGTTTGAGTTCGAGCTCGAGTTCGATATTTTTTCCTGACGAGTTCGAGCTCGGGCTCGAATTCGATAATTCCTTAACAAACTATACTCAAACCTAGTAGTATTCGACTCGATTCGATTCGATTACATCCATATGTGTGGGTCTGATAAAAAAATAAATATAAACCTTGACTTGAGACAAATTAAAATGAAAATGTAAAGCTTAGGAACAGAGTAACTGAGAAAAGAAAAATATCACAAAAATTACAATGATATATTATATGATTTTAAAAAATAAATGCATGATTTTATCCTTAAAAATTAATGTTAAACCTTAATAATAAAAATTAAATTTATAATGCATCCCTCGTAAAAATAATAACTAAAATGTATTTCACAAACAATTTACTGGAATAATAAAAAATGATACATTTTAATAAAAAATTATTCCTAATCAAAGAAAAGTTAAATCTATCTAATTAAATTATTTCGTTAATAATTCATTGGAATAAAAAAGTGATAACATGTTTAATAAAATGTAATACATGATAAAGAAAAAGTGAAAATTGTTTAATTTAATTACTTTATAAATAATTCGTAGGACGCATAAAAAGTAATAATATTTTTAATATAAAGTGATAATAAAAAAATTGAACAAATTAATAAATAAATAATAATGATAATAATAATAATAATAATAATAATAATAATTATTATTATTATTATTATTATTATTATTATTATTATTATTATTATTATTATTATTATTATTATTATTATTATTATTATTATTAGACAAAGACTAGCTTGGGACGTCTTATTTTTTAGATTCATGAAACCGGATCTTTTATTAAAACTGGATCAAATTATTTAAAATACGGAGTCTCTAACCACACCCATGTGATTGTGATGTGTTCTGGTAAGTGGAACCCACCGTTTCTCTCCTTCCATCCTATCACTTCCTACTAGAGCTGTCAAAACAGGTTAGGCCCGCGGGCCGGCCCGCCCCCGCCTCTAAAAAGGTGGGTTGGGCCGTAAAATTTGCAGTCCGTTTGGAGGCTGGTCTAAACGGGCTGGCCCAAACGGGGGGCGGGCCTAGGTGGGCTCAACCCAAACGGGGGCGGGTTGGCCCGTTTGGGCCCGCCATAATTTTTTTTTTTTTGCTATTGATCTAGTATGTTCCAAATATTTATTGTTCCTTCTTTTAATCATTTTTTAAATAATAAATTAAATTATAAGATGAATACACTATCTACTCCTATTTTGTAATGTAGATTAGTATACAAAAAATTCGTAAATAAATTTAAGTCATAATTTTTTTTATTTGAATTTATTTTTAATTTTTGAAATTTTAATATATAAATGTATATAGGAATTAAGCAAATGCAAATGATAAATACTTAAGATATCTAATCCTTTGAAGATTGACGAGAATATAATTGATCAACATGAAAATTGAAATGTTTATATCATGATGTTATATTTGATGAGTCTTAAAAACAACTTTATAATTATGTTTTGAGTTTTGTGATTTTTAAAACTAGTAAACTTTTTGTGATTTAATTTATGTTATTTGAGGATAATTAGACATACATTGTTTTATTTATATATGGTTAGTAAACTTCATGTTGTTGATTAATGATCTTTGTTTATGTTTAATTGTTCATGGGGCTATTTTGTAAAATCTATATTTATATTTTAATGATCTAATTGACATTGTAGTATTTTATAAGAGCTTCCATCATTTTAATATTTCATTTTCAAATAATTAAAATTATATTAACATCGTAAAAAAATGGGTTGGCCCGCCATAACCCGCAATCCGCCTCTAAATGGGTTGGATTTCATATTTCGGGCCCACAACCCGCCTAGGCCCGCCCTGTCAAAGCCCGCCAAATGGCGAGTTGAGATGGATTTTGGGCCGGCCCGCCCCGCTGGCCCGTTTTGACACATCTACTTCCTACCTTTCCCCTCTAACCCAAACTTTCTCTCTCTCACTCTCACTTTCTTCTCTCTTTTGTCTGATCCAAACTTCTCTCTCACTCTTGAGACACCAACGGAGATTTTCTCAAGGATGCACCAGATTGTATAAGGCCGATGAAGCTAGACGACACTTCGCGATTCCGCAGCGGGATTAGGCGTTCGTGTCTTTGGCGGCGGCAAACGGAACTCGATGGCTCAGTATTTGTGGCTGATGGCGGGCAGATCCGGCGATGGACTGAGGCGGCTCGACGTTCGCGTCTTTGGCGGTAGCAGATGGAACACGCCGTCCCGCCGCTCGCTTTCCGGCCTTTCATATTATGCCTGAAAGGAGGGAAACAACTGCATTTTTCAAAGCTTCGACATTGGTAAAGCGAAGGTTACATTGATTTCTTACTGTTTGAAAAAATGGTTTATTGTTTGAAAATTGTGTTGTTACCAACGAGAACCTTCGGTAGTATCATTATCAAAAGATTCACATTTTACCGTGAAAAGTTTATTGTAGTAATGAAGCTTGACTTGTGGCAGATTTTATGGCAGGGATATTGGGAATGCACTTGTGTGATATTTCTTTATTTGGTTTGAGATAATGGGAATCCTTTGCTCTAACCCTTCCTATTATCACTTCCGTTTAGATGGCAATGAAAAATGTGAGATACAGAAGGCTGATGATATAGGATAACTTGTAGTTTTGAGTTTATATTTATTACAAATAAAGTAAATACTCAGTACCTTCTTCACATCATATGAGATGTAGAATTTATATACCTCACCCCCTTAAATTACTTTCAACAATTTGTGGAAGAACACCACTTGCTGATGACTGTTTTGCAGTTTAAAGCGACACCCACAAAATGATTAGCTTAAATGATCAGAGATGTTCTTGCACTTGACTTGGACCATTCCTGGTATTTCTTTTGCTTTTATATGTATTGGCCCATCCTGGTGAAGTATGTTACCCAACTTCAAATAATGGTTGTAAACAGATTATCTAATGTATAACATATGTCTAATAACATATACTTATTTGGGATCTCCTACTAGACTTGATAACTTCTGTCTAATAATATACTTATTTGGGATCTCCTACTAGACTTGATAACTTCTTTCAGATGTCTCTAATAATGTTTATGCATTGTTAATTAGTATAGAGGTTTTGGCTCAAGGGAGTTGATTTAGGCAAAAGATATTTTCAAACTGAATAGAGAACTTCTCAGAAATTAAGTTCAACTGACATCAAAACAATATCAGAAAATATTTAATTTAATTTAATTTAATTTAGCTGTTATATGATATGTTGGGCGATCAATTTGGATTTATGCATTGAAGGTCATATAAGGAGAAGTAAATAATATAGTTCAAGAATACTAAGAAGGAAAGCCATCCTTATGAATATGGATATATCCTCACCTTTTATTTGATTTGCTCAATTTGAAGCATTATTTCATACAATAGAAATATTTATTTTCCTGAATTGTAGTATTTAAGATTGGTCGTGATATTTAGATGGAATCTAAATGGATGATCTTGGAAGTGATGGAGAAGAAAAAAATTCCTGCACAGAAACAGAGGGGAAGACCAAAAAAATCACTTAAAGATGACATATATGATTTTGAAGCTCAGAAAACAGAAGAAGAAGACAACAAGGACACTATGTGGCTGTCCAATAAAGACACGAAAGATAAGACTGGGAAAAAAAGAAAAAGAAATGTCCAAGTTGATTTGTGTGAAGTGTGACCATTTTGGCATTAATTAGGACATCCAAATTGACAATCTCTTGATTTTACTTTCAGTCACTTGGACCAGATTCTTCCTTCCCATATTTCATGAGAAGATCAGTTGGGGTGACTTTCGGGATGGATCACACTTCTATTGGGTTAATAGGAAGCGACAAACTTGGTCTACTCTCCGCAGTCCATGCATGTTGTTATTAACAAATTTTTGGGTTATTCTTAATGTTGATTTGTTTATTTAATATTTATTTCGGTAACAACTTTCTAGGTTATTCTATTCTATTAATTAGGTTACTCTTTATAATAATTTGGGTTACTAAGAACAAGTTTTTATATTAACATGTTGATTTTTTATATTCTTTGCTATTTGATTTACAAGGTTACTTTTTTCTATTCATAAGGTTACTCTTTAAAATAAGGTTACTCTTTAAAATAAATTAGGTTACTCCTCGATTTGAGACTCTAATTTTATATTCTATTTTATTTCGTTAGCTTTTTAGGTTATTTTATTATATTAATAAGGTTATTCTATTATATTAATTATGTTACTCTTTATAATAACTTAGACTATTAAGAATAAGTTTGAGTTAAATTCATTTTTTGCCCGGTAACTAAGAAAAATTTTGATTTTTGCCTTAAAAAAGATAAATGGTTCAATTTTGCTATATAACTAACGAATTATTTCAATTCTTGCCCATTTTCGCCGAAAAATACAAATTTCGCCGGAATCTATCATGTCATGCTTCAATTCTAGTTGGTCAATCTGACGTGGCAATTTTGACTTTTTTTGAGCCAATGAATCCGCCACGTCATATTCCACCTGTTTATTATTTTTATTTTTTTATTGTAGTCATGGATCTGAGAAACCTCGGCATTGATGCTACTCTTCTCTTCATGCTCCAAGACATGCTAGATTACTCCGACGATCACGAAAAGCCGACGCAAAACAACCCCTCTTGGATATTCAGGCAGAGATACATTTGGTAGCAGCTGAAGAAGGTGAGGTTAGGGGAGAACATCAATGAAATTGAAGGAGATTCAGGCAGAGATACATTTCTCAAAGCGAAACAATTTTTCATAGAAGTTTTAAGCTCAGGATCTTGAATTCTGAACTTATTTGCCAAAATCTGCTCCAGAATATTATAATCATACCCTTCTTTTGCAAGAATTCTTGGATATTCAGAATCACAGCCATCAACTTTTACTATCTCACATCCCCCACCATTAAAATCGGACAGTGGAAAATCCATGTCAAACTCACCACACTTGAAGGGCTTCTGACATTTGGAATCAGATAAATTGAACAGAAGACAAGAAAGAAACAAAAACAAATATGTGTTGAAACCCATATTACAAATGATCTATAACAGATCACAGATCAGGTCTGCATTTTTCTATTCTCTCCTTCTCTTGGCCTACATTCGCGACGCCAAGGCCATGGTGGCGATGCCTGCTGATGTCAAAGAATACCCAAATTCCTACGCCGTCATCGTTGACATGCCCGGGGTCGTCGCCAAAGACATAAAGGTGCAGCTCGAGGACGGAAACATGCTGGTGGTGAGTGCGGAGCGGAAGAGGGAGAAAGAGGAGGGAGTGAAGTATCTGAGAATGGAGCGGCGCTTGGGGAAGTTTATGAGGAAGTTCCCATTGCCAGAGAATGCGAACGCCGATGCTATATCTGCCATGTGCCGCGACGGCTTGCTAGTTGTGACGGTGCATAATCTGCCACCGCCGGAGCCGAAGAGGCCGAAGATTATTGACGTCAAGACTGGTAAATAGTCAGCCAAGGAGAGAGTTTGATTTTATGTTTTTCTTGTGTTTGAAGATGATGATGAAATCTAGCTATGATTGGTCTTCTGTAAACTGGTCACCAGAATGTTTTTTTAATGAATATTTTAAGGGAAAACGATTCAGCAGCAGCCTTCGGCAACTCCAGCAGTAACTGGTGTTGCTTTTCCGGCGACGCCGGGTTCGGCTGTAGTGGTGGCCTCGTGTGGCGGAGTCGATGTGGTTGACGGGCTGCGGTGATGACGAGCAGCAATAGCAGACCATGGAATATGAAAAAAATAATAATAAATAGGTTGAATATGACGTGGCGGATTCATTGGCACAAAAAAAATCAAAATTGCCACGTCGGATTGACCAACTGGAATTGAAGCATGACATGGCGGATTCCGGCGAAATTTACATTTTCCGGTGAAAATGGGCAAAAATAGAAATAATTCGTTAGTTATAGGGCAAAATTGAACCACTTATCTTTTTAGGGCAAAAATCGAAGTTTTGCTTAGTTACAGGGCAAAAAATAAATTTAACTCGAATAAGTTTTATATTAACTTGTTGCTTTTTTTTATTCTGTACTATTTGATTTACAAGGTTACTTTTTTCTATTAATAAGGTAACTCTTTATAATAAATTAAGTTAATCTTTGATTTGAAACTCTAATTTTTTAAAATTAAACTATGTGTTCTGAAAAATTAAATTTTATGCAATTTGTAAGTTAAATCAAACTTTAACTTTTTTTTTAAATTAAACTATGTGTTGATAAGAATTAAATTTTATACAATTTGTAAATTGATAGATTACTCTATATAAATAACTAGACTACTTTCTAGAATTAATTAGGTCACTTTTTTAAATTAATTAAATAATGAAATCTAATGTCATATATTTTGAAAAATTAACCAAGAAGTCCCTTGTTGGTTATTCCTACTATCCTCTAATGATCACTTAATTAATAACAAGAGAAAAGCCAAATATGAATTAATATACTCAAATCAGATACTATGAATTATTTTAAGATAACACTTTTATATTTTGAAAAACATGAAACATAGGGATGTCAATTTTATCCGCAGGTGGGTTATTCGCGGGTATCTGAGGTGGTGGTACGGGTAGGGTAGGCTTTATCGGGTAACGGGTAGGGTAATATCCGAACCCGATAAAAATTTTGCAGGTAAGGATAGGGTACGGGTTCTCCTTTTATACCCGTTTACTCGACCCGATATCCGATCTGTTTACCCGATACTATATATTATACATATTATATTTATATAATACTATATATATATATAGTAGTATTATGTTATACATTTTTAATTACATTACATATTTATATATTCATATTTACATTATTTAATCTTTAATTAATTATGTCCAAGTAATATATTTATTTTTATTTATATTATAATATTATATATTACTAATTATGTATGTATATATTTATATTCCTATTTTCAAAAATTATATATAAGTATATTATATTATTTAATTTTTAAATTACGTATTTACATCATTTATTTAGTTTTTAATTAATAATATTTAAGTACATTATTTAATTCTAAATTTATATTTATACTTAAAAAAAACTTTTTAATTTCAATACGGGTAGGATTGATCAAGTTTGAGAAACGGCGGATATTCATATAATATTTTATAATAATTGCGGGTACTCATTTACCCGCGGATTATCCGCATACCCGACGGGTATACCCGTACCCTACCCGATGTTTAATTTTAGGGTAATAGGATAGGGTAAGGGTTAGAATAAATAAGGTAGCGAGTAGTATGTGGATTTGTCCAACCCGTACCCTACCCTACCCGTTTACATCCCTAACGAAACAGTATAAAGGATTACCTTTTTGAATCCACAATTATACACACAACTCCACTCCCTAACTAGAAAAAAGGTGACCGAAATATTCACACCTAAATAAAATAAAAAAATAAAAATAAAACAAGAATTCCTATATAAGGTCATCAAATAAGACCGAACGTAAGTTTAAACTTAAATAAAATGCAGCTGCTTTGACTACACAGAAGGTTTTTCTTCAGTCAAATTAAGTTGAAATAAAATGAAAATGTTGTGGGTCTCTTCTCCTTCTCTAATTTTCAGTCAATTAATTGAAGAAGTTGGTTCCTCATCTTCCTCCTCTTCTCTGTTGGCATCATCTCAAGCCGTCGCAAGGAAGGTGGTCTTCAGTGATGATGTTCGCTCAACAATTCAATTTTAGTCCACTGAAAAATTAATTTGAGCATAGAAATTAGGGCACTGTTTATCTTAAAGTAAACGATGTTAATATTATTTCTTATCAAGTATAATCAGAAAATAATCAACGAAACAGCAGCAGAGCAACCCTTGATCAAGAGATGAGCCTCAAGCATCATCAAATCAATTAGAATACAGTGAAAAAACTAAAAGAATTTGCTTTCGCCAAATGAAACAGTAGCAACCCAAGCAAACTCTTGTGAAAAATTCAGAGTTAAAAAAGAGTGACTATGGAAACTCAAACTCATGAAGTCATACAGCAATCAAGCGAACCATACTAAGGATATTCTCTTGCACATTCGGTTCTTATATTTGCTGCAACAGAAAAAACCAGAAGCAAGAGGCTGCTCTAGGCAGCAGCAAGACAGTGGTGGAGTCGAAATCCATCAACAAGATTGAGGGGCCTTGAACTGATATAGCTTGACAAAAGTCCCTCTCCTATTATTATTATTATTATTATTATTATTATTATTATTATTATTATTATATATATATTTTTTTTTTTTATTAAAATGAAAAACATAAAATTACGGGAGTTCCGAAATTTACGTAATTTATTACATGATCTCCATTGCAAGTTTATGTAGGCTTGCGTGAACAGTGCCGAAAATTTTGAATGTTGAGTAGAAAGGGTATGTTAATTAGCTATGCCAAACACGCCACCTACCATATTTTAATTGTATTAAAAAATAATTTAAAAAGATATGATATTTAATAGTATAATATTATAAAGAAAAATGGGAGGATTACTAATAGGTACACAAAAAAATCCTTAATTACTATGAGATACAAACATACAAAAGTATTACTATTAACTACAAAAATATATAGTGATATTCGAATATTACCCCTATAAATGTGCTGCACATAAATGTTGTGTGCAGCAAGTGTTCGTGTGCAGCAAGGTATGTGCAGTAGAAAAAAGTGTATGCAGCAAAAAAATGTGGTGGTCCGGCGGAGCTCCGACGGCGACAGTCAACGCCAGTCAATGGCCGGCCAACGCCAGTCAACAGCCGATCAGCGGCCGGTCAACGCCGGTCAACGGTGGTCAACGGTCGGTCAACGCCAGTCAACGCTGGTCAACTGCACGGTGGTGGGTGAGGGGTGGGGTTGGTGGTTTAAAAGTGTATGGGTTTAGGGGTATACTTGGTATTTTACTAATATTTTATATATAATAATAATTATTTTAAATCAATGTACCTAGTAGTAATTAGGGGTATAAAGTATGTACCTAGTAATAATTAATCCACGAAAAATCATCCCATAATTCTCTTCTAAAAATAGGTGGAAGTTTACTGTCATATTCCCTTATCCTTGTGTGCAGAAATTCATATATTTATGTACGTTATGTTTAGATAGACATGTTCAAAGTTTAATAATTAATTTTCTCTCACTCATCCTTACTTGTGTGCAGAAATTCTCCTCGTGTTTAAAAAAAAGAGTTTTGTTAATTACACCTAGGGATGGCAACGGATATGGTACCCGCTTATTTTGGGGTACCCGTACTCGTATCCAATTAAAAAAATAACTACTCGTATCCGTATCCGTCGGGTTTAAAAAATTTATTATAGTACCCGTACCGTCCCATTACCGTTTATCAATACCCGCGGGTACTCATACCCGTTTAATATTCATTTATTATATATATTTATATTTTTTATTGTCTAAATAAGTATAATAATAAAAATTACATTATTATTAATTAAATATAAAAATATATATAATATAAATTGTATTATTTTAAATAAATATGATTAAATAAAACTTATAACTATTAATTAAATATATAAAACATCTTATCATATATAAATTATGTAATATATATTAAATTTTATAAAAAAAATATATAATTGGGGTACCCGCGGGTTTGAAGCATTACTCGTACCCGTCCCAAACCCTAATGGTATTTTTCACAACTACTCGTACCCATCCCAAACCCGTTTACAACTACCTGTACCATACCCATTAGGCTTCGGGTAGACCGGGTATCCGAAAATACCCGTCTCATTGTCATCCCTAATTACACCCCTTTTTATTAAGTACACACTTTTTATTGAATACACATCCTCCATAATTTTTTATTTCTTAATTTTATTATGACAATTTATAGTGTGCACCCGGGTGCACCTAAAGATAGGGTGCACCCATATACAAATATAAACAAAAACATATACAATTAAGAGTAAAAATGTATATAATTTAATTGTTAATTTTTTTAATGAAAATTTGTATATAATATTCAATAAAAAGTTATACACATATGGATGTTAGTTTTTTTAATGAAAATTTAATGTGAAAAAAGTATACAATTATTACAAAACACGTATACAAAATAGAATAATATGTATACAAAATAGAATAAAAAGACATACACATATCGGTGCACCCTTTCACCCGGGTGCACCCAATATATACTCTTTTATTATATACACATCCCATGAAATTCCAAAACAACTCTTTTAAATTTAAATTATACACCCACATTAAAACATCCCAACTCAATTTTCCTAAAAGATAAACCTTCTCTTTTCTCAAAATTTCAAGTTCTTGCTCTTTACATCCAACCAACTTATATAGTTTGCAATACCCAGTTTATTTAGCCCCAAAAACACAAAGAAGAGCCAAAGAAGAGCACTATTCGATCAAATTTTCAATTTCAAAACCCTTTAATTCAGATTACGATTTAAATTTATTAGATTTTGTTTTTTAAAGCTTTTGTCAAATCTAAATACTATGAAATGTAATACTCCATTTAGTTTTGGGGAAAATTAATATTTTCACAAACTTCGACGAAGATTCTATCAACAATCCAAGGATCAAACAGTAATTTCTTGTCATTAATTTATATAGAAAAGGAGTTACTACATAACTAAAAAAAACACAGATATAATTGAAATTATTATTTATTGCAAAATTAATTCTTATGCTCTTCCCACACAATGCAACAGCCGCATTGCTGAAAATCCTCAAGAACAGCCGCATTGCTGAAAATTAATATTTTTTCAATGCTTCTTGTAAATATAGAAGTGTTTTGTGTTGGAAATTAATCCATGAAACCTTAACCCTATTATGATTAACGAGATTTAAACCGTAAAGCGGAAGCGTACCTGATCCAATGAGTCTCTAGGCGGAACACGAACTCAGGATCAGTGGTTATATGGCCTTCCTCAACTAAGCCTCCTTATTCCTTATGGGGACCGTAGTAATCCCTCCCGATGGGGAGAAGGGAAGACGATGTGCGGCTTAGTATATTGGGGACCATAACCGGGTAACCTTATATACTACTTTAATTAGGCCACCCATTATCACCTAATTATGTAGTATTGGGTATCTACTCAATTGGTCCATATCAAATATTATTATAGCCCATGGACTTTTAATCTTAATTGGATCACTTTAATTAAGTCCATAAAATAATTGAATAGCTAATATAATTGTATAATAATATATTGCCCACAATTAGATTATAATGAAAATTAATAAATTTCCAACAATCTCCCACTTGGGCTATATATTTTCCCAAAGCAATTATATCAAAAGTCCTTAGTTGCGCAACTTTATGCTATTCCTCTTCAGGCTATACTTAATAATCTGGTCCATCTCACATACTAATATGGAACTACCGCGGCCTTCACCACATTATAAATCGTGATTAAACCCCAACAATCACCATTATCAATATACTCAATGACATAGATCAAATATGGTGAGTAGCATGGAAATTACATGTCAAATGTGATCAACATCATGCCTATTTCCAACTGGTCCTACTTTAATCCTTAGTGAGATCAATTCATAATGTAAAATATTACAAAATGAAAAATTAACTTAAATGAATTCACAATGAATTCAAATCCATCAACTCAATTCTGCAGAAAACCGAATTATCTAAAATCAAAGTGTCTTAAAACTTTAAAGAGCAATAAATATAGACTCCCACTGAACCAATGTATTCTAAAATCATATAACACCCACATGAGTAGCTAGCTCATAAAATTACAGGGCGTTGAATACATGATTGGCGGATCCGTATTTAGAGTCTATCATAGTATGCTCTACCAAAATTTATCCATAAGAACACTTTCTTTAACAACCAAGAATTCTATGTCAATATGTTTGACTTATAAGAACTCTTATTGCTAATACTTTACTGCGAACTAACTGTCACAATCAACTTTATGTGACTAAACTTCGCAACCTTTATTTCATGTTTGAATGCCCCTTAGTGTGCTACTGATTCTGTTGTCATGGTTAATGAGCTAAAGTGTTTGCTTAATACTTTTACTTGTATAACTCTCCAGACCAACAGAAGATGTAGCCTGAAGTGGATCTTATATCGTATTGGCATCCAACAAACTCATAATCAGACTACTTTATGATCTCCTACTAATCTGATTATCTCTAATGTTAAAGCATGTTATCCTTAGTTCTTTGTAAAGATCCATACTAGAGTTACTTAAATGTCTACTTAATACACCAACAACAGAAGCCAAATTAAGTCTTGTAGAGACCTCATCATACAATAACTTCCAACAATCAAAACATATAGAATATTTATACATTTCTTAAATCTTTAATTTAACTTTAGGGCACCTTATTGAGACTCCACTTGTCTCCCTTAGTTTAAACATTCTCCCACTGAATCACATAATTATATACATTTGTCTCAAAACCAAATGAGACAATTAATTCATGATGATACTTGTGATTCCTTTACGAAAAAATTTTCTTGAATGCATAGATGGATTTCCTTTTGGTTCTTAAACTTATAATATCGTATCATGTTGCCATCAAGGAACTTTATCTTTACATCCATCTAAATGATTCAAGATTAAAATATACTAATAATATCACGATTATCTCAAAACAATGCCTTCCTTCCCTTTAGAGTATAATCCTTTATCAAGATGCAAACCTAATAATCTTGTATTGATTTATACTCATAACTTATGGCATTAACCCACTTTCGAGTATTTGGACCTTGCATGGTTTGATGAACATTGTTTGAATGTTCTACCATTAATTCCATAGTGTCCTCTTTATTTAGGAGAAAACTACATAATTATCCGAATTGATTTTCTCCCAACTCTAGTGGTTTTCTTAGTGACATTAATTCTTGAGGTTGTTGATTTTATTATACCTTAAATATTATTGACATTGTCCCATTGATATTATGAATTTACATAATTTCTAAAAGTTTAAGTAGGGACCGTATTGACTCCCCCTCAAAGACAATGTCTCTAATATTATTCTTCCCCCAAATCAACATCCTCACAGAATGCCGTATTACCCGTCTCAAATATGATCCGATTAATTGGATCATAAACTTTTATTTTTATTCATAACCAATAAAGTAGCTTACATCTATTTGAATCCAATTTTCTCTAGTAGATCCCAATGATCTAGCCTTGGTTGGATATCACCATATGTGAAACTCAAAGAGTTCTCACAACTACTTTGGTTGGAACTTTATTGAGACCATAAAGCTGCAATCTTTATAATTTCTCCAATTAGTAATCATATGTTGTGGAGTACTATTTTTATTTTTTAACTACACCACAACACCATTCATACTAAGTAATCTCAATGTGGTGTATTTTAGAACAATTCCACATGCCTTCAGGAGTAAACAAAAGGTTGTACTTTAGTTGTCTTTAGCAGCTTTCTTAATGGAATTTCTTGTATTGCCCTTATACTTTATTGAGATTAAGTTTGACTTATTAGTCTCATCCTTATTGTGGAAGTTCACTCATTAAGTATGATTTTGTTGTTGATATATGGAAAACTTAATTAGCAGACTTCTTAATTATACAGAGAATTAATGCAAAATAATTTTTCATGCTAGCATTAAACTTTATAATCTTTCAAAAAACTTTATAGTCTTTCAAAATTTAACTAAATTAGAATCATCTTGAAGATTCGAGCACAATATTAGTATGAAGTCTTTGGACAAAAAATACTAATTTAAATGATGCTCTCATGCAGTAGTCAAATACTGACAATAAAACTGTCAAGCAATAGCCTTCCTGTGGGCCGACTTATTACTCACATGTCAAACCAAATAATTGTCACGTATTTACCACCACAGGTACTTGTGTATTTCTGCCAAATATTAATCTACCTGTGGGCCGATCAATACCCGCATGAAGATACACTCATACAATATTATTAATTGGGGACCTATCACAAGACACCTTGTGCAACATTAACCTCGTCTGTGGACAAAAATTAACTGCAGGGGTAATCTTGGAGTAATAATCAAGTATTGACAATAAGTTCTGTCAAACAAGAGTCTATCTGTGGACCGACTAATGTTCACATGAACAATCCAAATAATTATCACATACTTATTATCACATGTATGTTATTATTCTGTCAAACTGTGCCTACCTGTGGGCCGAACACATAACACATGAATAATTACACACCCATCTATGTAATTTCAATAAAGTCGCACTTCGCACACAGAGGCTGATGTGGCAACATGAGGCTTTGATTGATTAGATTGAAAAATTACTAGACCAATTAAACAAATATTTTTTTAAAAAAAATATTACGTTTAATTGAACGACATTAAAAAATAATGTCTCCCCAATTTTATTAATTTAATTCAATAAATTAAATGGAAACTTTAGATGATTCATACCATAATGAAAGATTTCTTAATTTAATTATTCCATATCCTAATTTAGATGAAATCAAATTAGGCAAATATCCTTATATAAATAAATAATGATGTACCATATTAATTCTAATTTCAGTTATCAAATTAATGAAATTAGAATTACAATCCACAAGGATGTCAATTATACCATTATTTACTACCAATTCAATAATAGTAGTCAACATGACCAAAAAAATATATCGACTGTGCATCAATATTACTGAACACAAATATTTTCATTAATCATAATCACCACCCCAAAGCTAATCTAATTAATGAAAGACATACTAGTCAAACCATAAATTTATATGTCATCTTTAAAGTAATAGATCTGAATTCTAGGATGATGACAGAATAATGTCCATTCATACACTGACGTGAATATAACACATGTATTCAAAATACACAATGAAAATTCAATTATGCAAGGAGTGTATAAAATCAGAATCCGAATGCATTATCGAAACAATTCAGTGTATAATATTATAACATCAAACAAATAGATGATCCCCATAAAATTGTGATTTCGCATAATTCAAATATAAATATTTGGAACTTCAACACAATTCTTTCAAATATCAGAGAATCATAAATAGGGTGGCTCTGATACCAATTGTTGGAAATTAATCCATGAAACCTTAACCCTATTATGATTAACGAGATTTAAACCGTAAAGCGGAAGCGTACCTGATCCAATGAGTCTCTAGGCGGAACACGAACTCAGGATCAGTGGTTATATGGCCTTCCTCAACTAAGCCTCCTTATTCCTTATGGGGACCGTAGTAATCCCTCCCGATGGGGAGAAGGGAAGACGATGTGCGGCTTAGTATATTGGGGACCATAACCGGGTAACCTTATATACTACTTTAATTAGGCCACCCATTATCACCTAATTATGTAGTATTGGGTATCTACTCAATTGGTCCATATCAAATATTATTATAGCCCATGGACTTTTAATCTTAATTGGATCACTTTAATTAAGTCCATAAAATAATTGAATAGCTAATATAATTGTATAATAATATATTGCCCACAATTAGATTATAATGAAAATTAATAAATTTCCAACATTTTGTCCATCTTTCCCAAATCTTAATACATGTAGCAACATTCTATTCTCTGAAGCTTTCACGATCTTCCGGCGTGATTTGCATAATTCTTGATTCATCATGTAGATGAAGGTCAGTGGTTATAACGCAGGATAATTATCAATAATTTAGGGTTCATAAGAAAATGGTGTGTATGAAATATTAATTTAGGGAGTGTATTTAATAAATTAAGGGTAGTTTAGACTTTAAATTAATTTATATATTTTTTATATAATTATAGGATGTGTATTTAATAATGGGCAAAGACTTGTGTGAGACCGTCTCGTGGATCTCATTCCCTAGAACGGGTCAAGTAAAATTCGAATTAAAAAGCCGTGGATCTCAGACTACTTATAACCTGCTAAAAACGTGTCAACTTAACTTATTCATTTTGCCGTTTGATTTTTTTTCTAATTTTTATTTTTACAATTAAGTTAGGCTTAGTATGTTTTGTTTTAGAAAATATACTATTATTTATTATTACATTTATATTATTATTCGTAAATATATTAAGAAAATATTTTCTTTAAAAACATTATTAATGTTAATCGTGTCAAAATAATACTATATAATTAAAAAATATAATAATAACTTCACTTTTTATTAATTAGTTACCACTTTTTATTTATTAACAATAGTTCATGAAAAATTCATTTAAATTATTATCACTTTTTTTTATCAAGTATAACTTTTTATTAAAAATGTTATCACTTTTTATTTTTTAAAAAAATATAGTGTTCATTAAATATTTTAATTGGACATTTATCACTTTTCATTGATTATGTATCACTTCTTTATTAAATAAAAATGCTACTCCCTCCGTCCCAAGTATTTTTACCCACTTTCCATTTTGGGATGTCCCACGTATTTTACACATTCTATTTTTGGCAAAAATACATAATATTTTATTATCTACTTTTTACAATCCCAACAACTTTAATTACTTTTTTACACCTTATTCATCATTCCCAATAACTTTATTCAATTTTTCTTTTTAAATTACTAATTTATCCCTACTTTCTCTTACAATATATATTAAAAAAAGAAAACATCTTAATCTCCGTGCCCGTACAAACGGGTAAAAATACCCGGGATGGAGGAAGTATCACTTTTTATTCGTCCTATAAATTTTTTAGTAAATAATTTAATTGGATGTGTATCACTTTTTCTTAATCAAGTATTACTTTTTTATTAAAAATGTTATTACTTTTTATTTTTTTAAAATATATAGTGTTCTTTAAATATTTTAATTGGACATTTATCACTTTTCATTGATTAGCTATAACTTTTTTATTAAAAATATTATCACTTTTTATAAGTCCTATAAAATTTTCAGTAAATAATTTAATTGGATGTGTATAATTTTTTCTTAATCAAGTATCACTTTTGATTAAAAAATGTATCACTTTTTGTCCTTCTTACAAATTATTTATGGAATAATTTGAATAGTCAGGTATCACTTTTTCATTTCAAATATTATTATTTATTTATGAAAAATATTATCACTTTTTAATTTATAAAATTTTCATGAAATAGCTTAATAATAAGTTTTTCTTAGTATACTTTTAAATTTCTAACTATCACTTTTAATTTTCTTATTATCACATTATACTTTAAATATTAATTGTAATTTTAATAATTAATAAAATTTAAAATATTTAAAAAAAGGAAAAAAAAATGTAGCACTTCATCGGATTGCAAGTCATACGTTCATGAATGTGCCAATTGCCATTTCGGAGAGGCTTGAACGGGCGACCGGCTACGGCTGCTCTATTCTTTATTTTATTTTTTATATATTAAGTTAATTGATTGATGGATAATCCGTCTAACTTGAGGAGATCCGTGAGACGGCCTCATACAAAACTCACCCTTAATAATGAGGGGTGTGTATTTAAAGAGACCCTTAAAAAATTCATAAATGCGGTATTCAGACGTGGTGTTCAGATATTTTTTGTTCAGAGTATAATAGTGGTGTTCATGATATTTGTATTTAAAGTTTAATAATCAATTTCTCTCTCTCACACTGTTAAAAAACTATAATTTACGTGATTAAAATTCTCGTATTCAGAAATTCATATACATGATGTTCAGAATGTGTTAAGGACAAGACAATCGAGCAAAAGAATAAGATCACCATTACCACAGTCCCAACTATCCACTCCGATCCAATTCGAGAATGGGAACCAATTAAGTGATACTCAATTAATTAATTATATATATATATATATATATATATATATATATATATATATATATATATATATATATATATATATACACTAGAGAGAAGATATAAAGCGTTAAGAGAGAAAGAGTAGAGTAGTAACTTCTTTTTTTTCAGAAGGCGCAAATTTTATGATGGTGGTAGGCAGAGAAGGAAGAAGGGTGATTACAGCATAAACAAAGAGGAAATCACCGTTGATGACGATATGGAGCAATATATGATTTGAAATTATATTTTATTCTATATAGAGATATACTGGGGGTATCTCACGTTAATATATTATTTTTTACACGATATGGAGTAATATTTTCAAGTTAATGTATCTACTAGTTATATAAGTTGGCAAAAACTCTTGTGTCCTCGGGGACACACTGTGTTCCCATGTGAACACAAGAGTTTTAATACTAAAACTCTTGTTTGTCCCCGGGGAAAAAAGAGTCTCACTCAACAAGATAATATTTTGCTTTTTGCACTTGAATTAATAAATACTACTCTCTCCATCCCAGTCTAAGAGTGTCATTTTTTCATTTTGGTCATTCCACCCAAAGAGTCCCCTTTTTTTTTTACACACATGTGACCCACACACCCCCTCTAATACAATTAAATGTTGGGACCCACACTCCTACTAATACAACTATCCACTATACATTAATAATAATACTCCTTAATCTACGTACCAAAAAACAAATGACTCTCTTAACGAGGAACAGAGGGAGTATTATTTACTCCCTCCGTCCCAGTGCATTGCGAACACTACCTTATTATAAACTATAGGTAACTGTCTCTATTTCACTGGGACGGAGGGTATATAGTGAATAATTATATTAATAAGAGTGTGGGACTCATATTGTATTAGTAGGTGTGAGTAGATCTCATATGTATATAAAATGAAAGGAAATTCTTTGTATTCGCCCAAAAAAAATATATATATTCTCTTTGTATGGGACGTATTGAGTATATTTTTTATTAGAAAGTAATAAATTCAGTTATTTTTGTGTTAGATAATAATAAATTCAATTCTTTTATGTGGATATCATCTATCAAAAATAAAAATGCAGCTCGGGTTCCACGGGATACTTTTCCTAATGAATTATACGTCCACCACTTGTTACAAACGACATATCGTCAATTCGTCATATAAAGTACACATTTGCAGCCGACCTCCCAATCTTGTACTCTCCAAAGTTGAAAGAAACTCCACATAATATATACTCCCTCCGTCCCTAGGAGTCCATTTTACCATTTTGGTTGTCCCACCGAAAGAATCCTACTCCCTCCGTCCCAAATTCAAGTTCACATTTACTGTAGATACGGAGTTTAAGAAAAGTTACTTTTTGACTTACTTTTGAGGGTAGTATAGTATTTTTGGATAATAAATAAATGACAAAGTATGTTATGTGTGTTAAAAAGGTGATGGCAAATTTGAAATTAAAGTATGTTAGAGGGATATTAGTTTGTTGCTTTTTCCTTTTATGGAAGTGTGAAGTTGAATTTGGGACGGACCAAAACGGAAAGTGTGAAGTTGAAGTTGGGACGGAGGGAGTATTTATTTTTTTGGCACATGAAATCCACCCACACCCACTAATACAATCAAAACATGAGGCCCACACACCTACTAATACAACTACTCACTACACATTAAATAATAATACTCCTTAATCCACGTGCCCAAAAGCAAATGGGACTCTTACCAAGGAACGGAGGGGTATCATCATTGGTTATTAAAATTTAGACCAGCAAGATAAGTGATAACAATGAGGTCCAACGAATAAAAAGTGACTTATTTTTTAAGAGAATTGATAGCTTATTATTATACATTAAAAAGAAAATGTATATCCTATTAAGAGAAAGTATCAGCGGTTTCTTGCAAAGTGTAATTCAATCATAATCATTGTTATTTCAAAAATAAACATTTTCCAAACAAAAGATAAGAATAAGTTCATCACATGCTAAGATTGAGGGATAAACACATCCAGAGGAGCTGGATGGGCCACCAATTTAAATATGTAATGTAGTGCAAGAGGGCAGTTCATGTATGCTCCAAGTCTTCCATACAATAGCTGGCTACTGCCAGCCACAAAGTTCAGATGATGTCTCCATAACCAAGTGTATCCATCCTACACTGCACTGGTGGATTTCACCAGGCTGTGGCATCATCCACCACGAAATCCTTACACGGCTATGCGCGAATTTGTGGTGGCTGTATATGAATCGTGTGAATTCAGTGTAGGATGGTAGGGTCATATGCTTATAAAACAAGATTAATGATGAACTGAGCATCCCCTGTATTTGTTCGAGATTCGATTGTGAGTTTCAAACTGATTTTGCTTACACAGGATTACAGGGGAATGAATATATGTGCACATTCATGTAAAAGAAGTAGAGCTTAATTTGGGAAACAAAAGCATCATCTACTATTCAAAGAAGTGAGCACATTGGAATTGTGAGCATTCAAAGAAACGAAGATCATCAAGATACTTGGCTTGGTTTTTTATGGATGAATGAAATGGAACTACAGCTTCAACTCATACTTAGTAATGACATTTGATGTGGATGAAAAATTTTAACAAAATCCGTGGAATCAATTACTGGTTTCTAACTAATAACTTATCTTAATGAATTACATTCGGAAACAGAAAGTCTCACAAGTTATTCTCACTAATACAACATCATGAATTGACCCTCCTACAAAAGAACCTCTAGGATAACAAAAGGCTAAAGCTTTGAAGAGTGACAACAGACAACATGAACCCAAAAGAAACAGACTATATATGTGGAAAGCTCAATAGATAATAATCCAATCAATATGCTAAGAAACTACTTTCACAGGATACCTGTCGATGCAATCATCCCAGGGACTTCTTTTTGATGGTTTAACATTGCGGAGTGCCTCCCAAACCGCGCTATTACATTTAAAGCCACTTCCAAAAGCAATCTGCCACACCCTGTGTCCTCTCCTCATCCTTCCCTTGGCCTCGGTGTAAGCCAACTCGTACCAAATGGAGCTCGACGAAGTGTTGCCAAAACGATGAAGTGTCATCCTCGAAGCTTCCACGTGAATGGGGTGCAACTGTAAATTCTTTTCCAACTCATCAATCACAGCTCTTCCCCCAGCATGTATGCAAAAATGATCAAATGCCAACTTGAAATCTGGGATATAAGGCTTAACATTCTTCTTGAACAGCTTCTTGATCACCAATGTAGCAAAGAACAAGAGCTGCTCGCTGATGGGAAGAACAAGAGGACCCAACGTGGTAATGTTTGTCTTAAGAGCCCCACCAGCAATAGCCATAAGATCTTTCGACAACGAAACCCCGGTTTTCCCCATACCATCTTGTTCCTGATACACACATCGGAAAGCTTTATCATCAGCCCCTTTATGTGTTCTCACCACATGAACAAGCTTATACTTAGCCCTCCTTCTATCCCCACCTTTATTCGACAACAGAACAGCAGCACCTCCCACTCTGAACAAACAATTAGGTATCAGCATTGATTTCTTGTTCCCAAAATACCAATTCTGTGTAATATTCTCAGTACTAACCACAACAGCATACGTATTTCTATGAACCTGCAGCATATCCTTAGCTAAATCGACTGCAATAACGCCAGCACTGCACCCCATTCCCCCCAAATTGAAACTCTTGATATTTCCCCTCAGTTTATACTTGTTCACAATCATAGCAGACAATGAGGGCGTGGGATTAAATAAGCTACAATTCACAACCAAAATCCCGATTTCCTTCGGCTTCACATTCGTATTCGCGAACAGATTATCCAGTGATTCAAACATTACCTGCTCCGCCTCCTCCCGCGCCGCCGCCATGGAAGGCCGCGGCGGAATGAAATGCATGGCTTCCGGCACGTAAGTCTCTTCCCCAAGGCCCGATCTCTCAAGGATTTTTCTCTGAAATTCAAGCGACGATTCGTCGAAATCCCCTTGTAATTGAGAATGCTTCATGAATCGATCGTACGGAGCCTTCAATCTCTCCGGAGGGAGAAAACAGGAATAATCGACCAAATAAACGGGTCGCGGGCGGGTCATGATGTAAACAGTGGATCCAAAAACGAGGAAAGCGGAGCAGGTAATAACGGAAACGAGATTGTATTGCAAATGAAGCCACAATTGACGGATGTCATCGGGATTCATTTGAGAAGCTTCAACGATAATAATAACCATGATTGGAACTAAGCAGAGAGTTAACAAATGAGAGATCAAGTAATGGTAACCTAGTTTAACGTACTTCAAATTGACGCTCTGGAGGAAGTCCGGCAGCCGTCGGGACTGGTGGATCCGGACTCCGACGGTTGCGCCGCCGGCATCCCGGGATGAGGCGCCGCCCACTCCTCCGCCGTCCATGAACCGGAAAAAGGGGCGAAGCGATTCCAACAGTGGAGGAGAGAAGAGGAGTTGGGGTAGAGAGAGAAAATGGGAGCAGAGGCGGAGAAAGAAAGAGTTAAGTGAGGCTTTTGAATAGTTTGAAAGGAGAAGTTTGACCTTTTGGGAGAATAGAGTATATACGAATTGAGTTTTTGGGAGAATTTATGTTTCATTTTTGTGATTCACTATTTTCGTTTCTCTATAAATGCTATGCTAATTTTCCAGGTTTGTTTAATAATTAATTTTAATTTTATTACAAACTTCATTTAAACGCGAAAACATGTTTGCTTCCTTGTTTTCCATATTAATGTGCCGCCCATTCCTCGGAAAGAATTGATTCAGTGTTATAATTTTGAAAATGAACTGAATGTTGATCTATGCTTATTTTTTACTATAACATATTCTCTCGGTACTTGTGAGATGTATTGTAAGACGGATCGATACTAATTACTCCCTCCGTGTCCCATAATTATTTTCGTAGTTATTGTAGATATTGAGTTTAAGAAAAGTTACTTTTTGATCAATTTTATTAATTTTTTAGGGGTAATGTAGTATTTATAAGTAATAAATAAATTATAAAGTATGTTATTTTTGTTAGGTGTGAGTAATATTTTTTAAATTAAAATAACTTTTGAAGTTGTTGGTTTATGTGAAATTTCCATTTTTAGGGTGTGACAGTTATTGTGGAACAGACGAAAACGAAAAGTAAGACAGTTATTATGGGACGGATGAAGTATTATATAAATAAAATATGCTTAATGATACTTAAAGTATACAGTGAATTATACAATAACATTTTAAACACATAATACTTATATATTTTTATCATACTTTAAAAAACAAACTTTAATTATATAGTATCAAGTATGCTTTAATAATTGATTGATTCGTCTCACAACTCATTTCAATAAAAGATTTTGTCTTTTTATATATTTAAAATAATATTAATTGTTGTGAGAAAAAATAAAGAAGGCTGAATGAATGAAAGAGTATTAATTGAAGAATTAATATATGAAATGTGTGTTGAATAATGATGAACAAAGTTCATAGGTGCATGTTGGGATAATTTTTAAAACTCAAACTAGAACGGTGTAAGTTAATATAAGTCAAATGGTTCACATAACTATATATGTTAACCCTAATTGTTTACTCCTTTTAAAAACGTTTACGCATTTTTATTTTGATTGTCCCATAAAAAAGGTTTATATTTTTTTTATAGTAAATGTGACACACACACACTAATACAATTACTCACTATACATTAAAATATTATTTCTCTCATTTCAATACACATTAAAATACTACTCCCTCCGTTCCAATATTATTGTTACGTTTACTATTTGCAAGGAAATTAAGAAATATTGTATTTTAATGTGTTGTGAGATGAGAGAAATAATATTTTAACGTAAAGTGGGCAATTGTATTAGTATAGTGTTGTGAGCCCATTGAGATATTTAATAGTTTTGTGTGGGTCTTATCAACCAAAAGGAAAATATAACATTAATTGTGGGATGTCATTTTTAGCAAAATGTAACAATAATCATGGAAAGGAGGGAGTATATTCCTTAATCCTCGTGCAAAAAGCAAACATAAACGTTTCTGCGGGATGGAGGAAGTATGTTCTATTATACCTTTACAACATGATTTTGGTATGATTTAATAAAATTACTTGGGAAAACAAAGACTTAGGAGAAACTTTCTCACAAATTCTAATTCGTGAGATGGATTATCCATTGACCTAATTAAATTATTTTTAAGGCTCAATTTGTTTGATATCAAATTAAAAAATTAAAAATTAATAATGCGAGAAAATTACTTAGGCCTTACGTTTTCGAAATTTTAAATATATATATATATATATATATATATATATATATATATATATATATATATATATATATATATATCCTCCATATCGTTTCAATCTTTATATTTGCTTTTTATGCGGAGATTAAGGAATATAATATTTTAATGTATAGTAAGTTAAAAGATATATTAATATCAAATGTAAAGTGGTCCCATTAAGAAATAATAATTCTTTTATATGGATTTAAACTACCAAAAAAGGAATGTAAAGACTGAATGAGACACTCAAATTGAAAATATGTAAAGACTGAAATGCGACAGTTAGAATTATACGTGTTTTTTTTTAAAAATAGTATATTTTTTATTATTTTATAATTTTTACGTTTCTCTTTTTGGTATATGAGACTCACCTAAAATAATTAATATATTATCATGGGACCCACAACCAACACTAATACACCTATATTACCATGGACCCACAACTAACACTAATACACCTACCCACTAAATTAAATATTAGTATATCTTAACTATCCATTAAAATATTATATTCCTTAATCAACGTACAAAAAGTAAAACGTAAGCATTGAATTGGGACGGAGGGAATACAGCTTACCTACTTTTTACACTTTATTCATCAATTCCAACAATTTTATTTATTTTTTTACACTTTATTCATCATTCTAATAACTTTTTTTTTACACTTTATTTATCATTCACAATAGCTTTATTTATTTTCTCTCTCAAAATTACTAATTCATCCTTACTTTTTCTTACATTATATATTAAAAAAATACTTGTTAATCTTTGTGCCCGTACAAATCGATAAAAATACCCGGGACGGAGGGAGTATTATAAATGTATAAAATGTGATAATCTTTATAACAAAAAGTGATACTCAATTGAAGAAAATTGATAATTGTATTGTGAACTACTTCCTCCATCCCTTTGAAAGAGATGCATGTTGTTATTTTAATCCGTCTCAATACAAGAGATGTATTTCTCTTCTTAATAAATGAAGAAAAAAACAATTAATATATTTTCATGGGATTCATACACATCACTAATGCAACTAATCACTATACGTTACAATATTATATCTCTCCTCTCATCTATATTAGTATATCTTAATCTACGTGAAAGTAAAAAAATGCCTCCCCCCGAGAGACAAAGGAGTATGTCATAATAAGAAATGCCCCCTTTCAAGGCCAAGCATGCACGTATAAACGAAAAGCGATAATATTTTAAAAGAAAATAATAATATCTTTAATAAAAAGTGATAACTAATTATAAAGTGTATTTTATGAACAATTCATAAAATGTAATAATATTTTTAATAAAAGTGATGTCCGTCCAATTAAATTATTTCATGAACAATTCACTGGAATAATAAAAAGTGATACAATTTTTAATGCATAATAAAGAAAAAAGTGATAATCTTGTAATTCAATTATTTTATAAACAATTCGTATGTTGAATAAATAGTGATAACATACTATTTAGTATTCCCTCCCTTCCATAATTATTGTGTTAATTACTGTAGACACCGAGTTTAAGAAAAGTTATTTTTTGATCAACTTTATTGACTTTTTAGGGGTATTATGGTATTTGTAGGTAATAAATAAATTATAAAGTATGTTTTGTGTGTTAGATGAGGGTTATTTTTTGAAATTAAGATAACTTTTTGAGGTTATTGGTTAATGTGATAATTTCTTTTTTGGGGTAAGACATTTATTGTAGGATATACGAAAACGAAAAGTAAGACACTTATTATGGAACGGAGAGAGTATAAAGTGATACCTGATTAAGGTAAAATGATAATAAAATCGTTGAACTATCTAATAAACAATCAATAATAATAATAATTAATAATAATATTTCATTAAAAATGATTACCTAATGAATGAAAATTATAATATAATTATATTTAAATAAATAAAAAGTAATATCGAATTATGAAAAAGTTATTTTCTTATAAATAAAATACATATAATAAAATAATTAATAAAAACAATTTATTTTAGAATCTTGTAAAATAAATATTATTAAATATGTACATGTATTCTTGAAACGGGAGTAATTGGCAACAAGCAGCAATAATAATTAATTGACCATCAAATATGACACTTTTTTTCCTTCCTTGTTATTTTTTATTTGAATTTGGAATATGATTAATTATGTTAATAGATAATCCGCTTCACCAATTAGAATATGTGAAATAGTCTCACCCAAATTCACCTCATTTCAATATCCTTCTCGCTTTCTCTACGGTGGTAACACATTGAGGGTCTTTTGAGCCCTCTCGCAATGAATTTATAGTTATTAGTTGAATTATCTTGTGAATCTCCGTTAAGCACCAAAAAATTAATAGCAAAACATCATTATTTAAATTAATTTATAAATGAAACTGCAAAATTGGAAAAAATCGATCGAAATCGTATAAAATCGGATAATGAATATAATTTAAATTACCACAGTTTATACTTCATTACTAAACCGAATCGTAATACAATTTGAATTATGCAGAAAAAATCGTTAAACCGCACCATACACACTTCTAATGAAAATATATATTAATAATATACGAATATAAAATATTAACAAATATAGAATAAAGAATTAAATTGCACGAAAGTTAGATCATTGTTACTATTGTTGTCTCTCTTTCTATATATTCCTACGTCCTTCTACAATTTTCAAATTTTATCATTTATTTGTCCCAACATAATTTTCACGCCAAAATAGTAGTAACAAATATAAATAACTTCTCACTATTTTTATTTTAGAGTTATTTTCTTATGAGACATGTATATAAGATGGATTGTGAATGAGTCAACACATTAAAGTATAGTATTTGTTATATAACTAATATATTTATTGATAATTAAAGTATGTTTATAATGAATTATACTATAACACTCTAAAAATATACTTTAATTTATTATTTATCATACTTTAAAAAAACATACTTTAACTAAAAATAAATATATTTTACCTGGAGTATATAACAATGATACTTTAACAATGAGTTAACCCGCCTTTTATAATTACTATTTCACAAAAAAATTTATCTTTGTTTTTAAAAGAAAGTTGGTATCTTGTGCAGTTAGGAGCACGAGTTAATTTCTGTACACCATATATATTAATTTTACTCATGAATGTTTATATGTTTCTTATTGAATGTATTACTCCACTCGTCCCACGTATTTATGAACACTTTCTATTTTGAGGTGTCTCAAGTATTTGTGCATGTTCAGTTAATAGTAAAAATGCATTATACATTTTACTACTTTTTATATTTTATTCATCAATCTCAATAATTTTATTTACTTTTTTACACTTTATTCATATTTTCAACAATTTTATTAATTTTTTCTCTTTAAATTACCAATTTACCTCTACTTTTTTCTTACATTATATATTTAAAAAAAAATAATTTATATGGCCGTAGAAATGGGTTTAAATACTTGAATGGAGGGAATACTTTTTTTTTTTATCTTTAGTTGTTTATATCTAAAACTACCAAGAAATTAGCTAAAAATTTGCTAAAAGCGTGCTAACTATATAAGTTTTTATTCATTACTGTACATGTTTTTATTAATAAGTGCATATGAATTGAATATGTACGTTCAGACAATCCTCTCTTCAACGGCTTTCCGTCAGTATATTGAGCATCAAATTCTGAGCATTGTACAAATTTATACAAATTTCGCAATGTCGCGGACAGCAGCAGCAAACTACCTTCTGATCTTCTGTTGTATGTCCCAAGTCCGATCTCGACGTCGTGTGGGCAACGATCTACGAGACCTCCTCAATCTGCTCTCAACCCTCATCATACGTGAATAATCAATTAGATTAGATTAGGGTTCCAGATAAGCTGAGGTGACTTATATACATGGGCTACAGCAGGGACCAGGAGGAGAAATTGGGTTAGGCCTCCATTGGGCTTAGTTTGCCTCCAAAAATGACATCTCTACCCAATTTACAAAACTTATTTTATACTTTATCTATTATATTTTGACAAAAAATTGTGTGAGACGGTCTTACGTAATGACTTCTGTAAGATGAATAAAAAGTGATATTCATTATAACGAAAAGTAATACCTAATTAATGAAAATGGATAATGATGTTGTGAGCTGTATTTCATAAATAATTTAGGGTCAATAAATATTAGGTACAAAATGTATTTAGATATTACTAATTCATACATTCGCTATAAAAAATTACGCATAGATACAAAATTTAATTTTGTTTTTCCCATATTACACATACTTACTGAACATCAGTGTGCATCGTGTGTACCAAATTAAAAAAAAAACACGATTAAGTATTTATATGTATATACATCACTGTGCACTCATTTGAGATAAATAATTTTTGGAAGAAAAAAATAAATAAACTATTTATATGAATATACATCAGTATACATTTAGGTGAGATAAATAATTGTCGAAGATAGAGTCATTGAATACAACTTAATTTGTACACACGTATGCACAATGTACTTAATCCATCTGAAATTTGATTAATTAATCGGAAACTTGTCACAAAATGAAGAATGAAGTCACAATTAGAAGAACGGAGATGAATTTGTACATTGATATGCATTTAGAGAGAGAAAAAATAGAAAGTGACCGCAGAAAATTAGTAAAATATTTTTTCCTAAATTATTTCTTTTAAAATCTGTATATCAGCGTGCATTTAAAGATGAATAAAAGAAAGTGACTGCAGAGAGAATTAGGAAAATAATTTTTTCCTAAATTCACTCTCCTAAAATTTCGAGCGATAAGTACTAATAATAGTGTACATTAGTGTACATTGAATTATTTGCGTTTGTTATTTTTATTTGAATTATTTTTTTAAAAAAAAATTACTCGCTGGAGGTATAAGATAGAGGTAGTGGTTATTGCTGTTAGAGAAATACATGTTTGCTGTTTTTATTTGATGTAATGTATATTAGTATTCAACGAAATTATTTTTTTGTATAAACATTGAATATTAAACGTTGTGAACAAGGGTAATATTGAGAGAAAAAAATCGTTATATATCTCACAATAATTATATTAAATTAATATATTTATTAGTAATTAGATTTTAAATACACGTACATATAATTAATAAACCCAACAATTTATAATATCAATAAAAAGTAATAATATTTTAAAAATAAAGTAATAACATCTCGCCATCTCATCCAATATTTCCCCTTTTATCTTTATTATTAAAAAAATGACGTTACCCCATAAAATCAATGGGTTAGTTTAAAAAGTTGAATAGCAACTAAATTTTGTCATAATAAATGTGAAAGTTCTAGAGATATCGATAACGACTCCTTGATAGGCACCCGCCAAAATCTATTTGTTGAAAAGAACCCCCAACAGGGAAGTAAAGGCATAGAAAGAGAATATTCATTACAAAGATGTCTTTTGCAAAAAATATGGTCAGCATAAAAAAATGACCCTAATTGAAACAAAGAAACAATGTTGCAAGAAACTGGAAATGAAAGATACAACTCTCATCTGAAAGATTGCTGGATTTCCTCTAAAGTTTTCCCCTTCGTCTCTGGGACCCAGATCGAAACAAATGCCACTGTCAAGAGGCTCGTGACCGTGTAAAGTGCGAAAGTTCCTGTCAAGTTTATCATATTTCCAATTAGTATCCTATAAAAGGCAAAAACTTGTCTGAGACTGTCTCACTATGAGGCGGTGGTTCATTTTTTTTCACATAGTACTATCACTCTTCCTTTTTAGGGTATACAATACTATCACATTTCACTAATTATCTATCTATCTCACGGAACACAAGACGTGCTCCCTTTAGAAATTAGTTAGTCATAATGCACCATGAAAAGGAGAGAATATTCATCATCTTACATATGAAGACTTCGACTAGTAACAACCTTAAGCCTGAATGCACAATATTATGACTATAGTACCAAGTGCATGTATAATCTCACAAAGCTATCGCTAAGTTTACCTATACCTATCCCTCCTATTATATATTTGTAATTTGGTTCAAAGGTCTTTTATTATTCCACAAGTTTGGTAAAATATTATCAATTTGCTAGAACTATAAAAGGTGTGAACGAAAATGTCGACACGAAACAATTAAAATAGTAGGAATACACGAACCTCCACTGCTCCAATTTAGTAGCAATGGTGCAGTCATAGTAATAACCCAGGAGGTGAACCAATTAAGTAAAGTAGCAACACTTCCAGCGAGGCCTTTGATTTTTGGTGGAAGAATCTGAGAAACCGAATTTGGCGTCACTATATAATAGGATTCCATTTTATACAGAGGAAGCAATGAGAAGAAAAATGATACCTCAGACATTATAAGCCAGGGAATTGGCCCCATTCCAAGTGAAAAAGCGATAATCATGCACTACAGGCAGAAAGTTCAGTTAAACAAACTGAAAAACTTGAGCAGATGAATGTTCTTGAATTACAAAAAAGAACTTGTGCTGAAGTAAGAAGACGTACCACTACCCCAACTACTGATAGAATTCCAAATATTCCATAGAATAAAGAATCGTGTTCTACAAAGCCCTATAACATATTAGGATAGAGAAGACAAGGAATAGCATGAGTACAACCTGTTCAGCAATTATATACAGCTTTCAAAATAAAAAAGTTACTGCATACATTATACATTAATGCTACCTTGAGAAAAAATGCAATGGCAACAAGTAGAAGACTGAGAGCCATGCCAGAAGAAGATATCTGAAACAAATGATTTCATCCTTGTCAAGTGATCTAACGAATCATGGACATTAAATTATTGTAATATTAACTTACAATTAATAGAATCCTACGCCCCGTTTTGTCCACCAACCATGTTGAAACTGCAGTAGCAACCACCTAAACCATGGCTATGTTTCAGACCTTTGAAGAATTAAAAAAAGACTAGCATATTTCTATGAGAAAAATAATTTTAAAAGACAGAAAAAGGCAAGGGTACATTTGTCCAAGCTTAACCTGAATAATGCCAACACCAACTGTCGCAGCATTGCTTGATGAGATTCCTGTTAGCACAGGGTACATTTATAAAATCCATTAAACTTAAGCTAACGAGTAATTATACTCTCACAAAATATAACTTTAAAGGGAAACACATGCAGAAATATAATATTGCACCTTATGAGGTGGTGCACTTTAAGTAACTAAATATATAGAATTCAATAATTAAATGGTATCTTGCCTAGTGAAGTCTCCTTTGGGTGAGAGTTAATACTAAAATGAATAGCAATAAACAAGAGAAACTTTGATGCACTATTCTCAAGATCATAAATTCATCATATAAATAGATAAATAATTCTCTGCATCAGGGTGTTGGGGTGAAAAAAGATTGAGAGAGAAAGAGAGACTACTTCTACTCACCCGCGGATTCAAATATTGTCGTTGAGTAGAATATAACACCATTAGTCCCAGATAGCTGTTGGAAAACAAGTAATCCAGTTCCTATCTGAAGGAGAAAGAGACAATAAGAAAAGCAGACCATGTATATTCTTATAAAGGCAGGAACAGAACATGTTCAAGAGTATTATCAGAAGCCTTGTAAAGAATTATGCACCATCAGCGGTAGCCAATATCTTCTCAATTTTAGATCTGCAAAGCGTATGGCTGTTCTCCTACTTGTTGAAGCTACAGACCTCTGCAACACCAAAAAGTTGGGACATGATATGTAACTACTTTCAAGATAACAGTCAGTATGTGCAACATCGACGTTGAGATGCAATTAAATTCAGTCTTTCAAGATTAATGGGTGACAACTAACCTTGATTTCATTTACTTCAAGGGTAATATCAGTGTCAAACCCACGAAGGACTTGCAAAGAAGCTTCAAAATCATCGTTCATTCCCATTTTAGCCTAACTTTCACAAGAGAGATATATATTAGAGGTTGATTGTATGCATTTAAAAACTCATAATAGAAGACTTCTTTGTAACCTCACCAACCACCGAGGAGATTCTGGGATGAAAAAAAGACCAGGTATCAATATCAGACAAGGCAATATTCCTGTGAATGAACACACAAGAATAAAACTCAGACTTGAAAAGTTTCATTATTAACCTTCTTGTCAAAAGTGGTGCTGGGTTTAGGAGGAAGAAGCCAAAAGGTAATAAAATTATGATGAACAATTTGTTGAAAGTTCTTTATGACTAAATTCACGTTTTCCTTTTAGATGCACTAAATTGAATAAGAATCAACTAAATATATGCAGAACAAAACTAGTTAAAGATCTTATATTTAAATTGCTAATTTTTCAACTAGCCCAAGATCCATGATTTTAAGTGTATAAAGTGGATCATTTAGTACATTGAGAAGAGTATAAAGTGCATCATGGGAATTCCACAAAATCAACTATCCCATGTCAGAAGTCTAATAGGGATTCACCTAGAACAGCGAGTACTCTCCAATTGACAAATAGTCCCAAAAGATATGCTAGCAAGACTCCAATTGTCACCGAAAGCTACATTATTAGAGCAACTAAAATTCAGTTGCATTCTGTTATGGAATAAGTATGAATGAGAGATATAATAGTTCACTTAGTAAACCTGGTTCACAGACCCGAGGCCCCCTCTGAGATTTTGAGGCGCTATTTCAGCTATATATACAGGCACCTGGATATGGAAAAGGGTAATTAAAAAAAAAAAAAAGAAGATTTTCAGAACTCTTTTCACAGCTAGAATAGCAACATAACTGCACGGAACTTACTGTGTAAGAGATTATACCCACACCAAATCCTTCCAACAGTCTTCCCATGTAGAGAAACGAAAAGTCCTAAAGTACACGAAAAGAGGTTAAGAAGAGGCATCTAATGAACTGAAACTTAAAAAGCAGAAAAAGGCAGGAAATCTCACTTTGGCAAATGATATTGCAAGCCAGCCGATGATATTAGGTATTGCAGCAATCATTAGAGACTACAATTAACAATAGATCATTACTGGCGATTTCAATGCAAATGTTAAAATACTCATGCAGAAGTAAATAAATAACTAATAACCTATACCCCCTTCCGTCCAATGTACTCAGCAATCTGACCACTAGTTATTGCTCCAACCATAGCTCCAACATTCGACAAAGAACCAAATAAGGAGAACTGTTCCAATCACTTGAATTAATACAAAAGATGACAAATGTTAGTACAATCACGATAAGAAAATACAGAGTCACGAACCTGTGACACTGTGAGCTCGAGATCTCTAGTAATAGCAGACTGTGTTGGTGAAGAATAGCCACACTACATAATCAAGAAATTGAAATATAGCTCATACTTTCAAGAAAGAAACACAGATATTGTCATGAAAATTAACCACCATTAAAAATTTTCCAAATTCAAGACATCGATAAGGCCTCCAGTGATAAACCCAAGATCGATATACACAGAAATGTAAAGCTCCAACCGTCCATCACTATCCAATAATAATTCAAAAATAAAAAAATGTATCCTATCTAAGATTCAATCAGTTGCTTTTGAGTTCAGTTTTACCAGAAATTCATTAAACCCTACTTCTTCCATTCATACATACTAAACCCAAATTAGAGAATGTAGAACTAAGGCTGCCACATTCACAACATTTACTCAATTATACATGAATCCCATTCACAGCCCCTATAAGACAACCTGAAAGCACCCAAAACAGTCTCAAACAACTACATCAATCCTACAGGTTAGCACCCAATTCAACTCGAATCAATATCAAGAATGATCAAGAAATCCATCATATTAAGTAGAAGAGTTCCATTTGTACACTGCAAAACTGTCATCCCAAATTCATGCAACAAATAACCAGTTCTGCAAATATCTCTCTACCTCTTGCAATCATACAATCATTGAATAAGCACAATAAAGAATTCAAAATTAAAAGAAGCAGTGAATTACAGTGAAACCAAACTGGATAGGACCCAGAGCCACAATCAACACACAAGCCAATACTGAAATAGAACTATCCCTGATAGCCTGAGAAGAACCCATCAAACTAGACTGCCTTGAACCCATTCTATACCAACTCCCAGTATGCAAAAATGGCTTCCTCAAATCCCCCCTCCCATCTTCGACTTCCTCCCTGAAACTCATTATTGTCTCTGCGCTTTTTTAGAGAATTTTAATCCAAGAAGATGAAATCCCAGTTCAAGGTACAGAAAATTAGACGGTTTTCGATCAACAGGGAGTCGGTGGTTGATTGGAGTGAGTAACTGTGAGTTGCGTTTGGTTCAAGAAGAGGTTGGAAATGTCATGGATGAGCGAAAAACTCGACAGCTAGTTTAAATTGAATACTCTCTTTCATTTTCACAATAATGTTGTGTATATCTAATTTCCTCTCTTGTGTTACGTCAAGCCTATCAAGATTTGTGTCAACTTTATGTTTCAATTTATCTATGTATGTAAATAATTGCGAGTATTTTAATTGAAAATAGTAGGCACATTTATTACAACTTTCGTTGGTTATTCAAAAATAAAATAAATAAAATACTTAAGAGGGGAGTATTTGGAAGGGGTATCTTAGAAATTTCATTATTAATACTTCACCCAATAACTTTTTCAAAGAAAAATAATTTTTTATATTTTCAAAATCATTATTTTTTAGACAAAGTTTATTGTGAAATGATGTTACCTAAGATTATAATATGATTCAATAAAAATATACTTAAATTATTAATAAATATGCTTGTCTCATAAGAAAATATTATCTATTTTTATCCTATAAGTATTTTCTAAAAACTTTCACAAATCAAAGGATACGCTCGCACATCAAAAATTCAACTCACCCTAACACATGGGCAGTACAAGCAAAGAAATTAAAATAACAAATTTAATCTAGATATTTCTAACATAATGTGATCGGCTAGTTGTGTAGTAGAGGCACTGGTATTATCAAACGAGATTCCATATCTATGATACCACACTTTAGCCACGAACACCACAAGGCCCAAAGTCCATCTCCTTTTTATTTGGGGAGAGATCCGCTTCTCCTTATAAATTGGTTCGATTCTCCTGTTACATTTTAATATTACATTTCTTATTGCGCATTGTTGGATGATTGACACGTATAATATTATAAAACATATACCATAAAAATGTTTCACCATTAATCGGTATGGGTAAATTATCTTTGTATTACATGAAAATGTTGCAAAAATTGTGATCCCCCCTAAAGTTGAAGGCATAGATATTTATACATTTTCTATTTCTCTCTCATTAATGCTTTATCAGAGCATTAATGGTTGTCCTCAGGGCATTAAATGCATCTCCCATAATGCCGTGATATAGCGTCCCTCAATTGTTGAGCCGTAAGTTGGCAGACCATCATTACACCTAGGCTAGCCGTGGGGCATTATGGTATGAGGTGTGTAGTGTAAGGTTCCTTCATCGATGTTCGAGCTAGTCAGCCTCCCCATTCTTCCATTTTCTCTTCAATGGGAGTCGGATCCTATAAGCATTCGTCGGACGCAAGTGGTAACTTGGCTTGCTAGAAGTCGGGTATATGTCGTCCAAGGCCATTGAACTTAGAAGGATAGAGGCCCAACATTGTGTGACATGAAGTTGGGCCCCAGGTAACCGGAAGGGTTCAAGCCCATTGGGGTTGAGCCTCACCACAATATTATAACTCAGCCCTTTATAAATTGTATTTCATAGGGCTCATTATTTTTCATTAACGGAATTAGAAAAAAATAAGTTCACAGAGGAGGTGGTATATAAACTCTCCTATGACATTATATAATATATTAATTCAATATAAATCAAAAATATTTTTAAAAAATACATTTTAATTTCAAACTGTCATACATGTAATATAGTTTATACTTTTTTACTTACCCAAAAATATTAAATTACTTTAAACCTATTGTATAAAAGTATCTTCTTTTGAATAAAGTAAACGGTTATGTGAAATGAAGGGAATATTTTATTTTACAATATTATTTTGGACCTTCTAAACTTAATTCTGACTCCATCATTATCTGTATATATTATTAAGAGTACCTCTTGATATGTTAAAGAATAAACCTTGTTAGAAGAATACACCATATACCCGATTGCACACTAACACCTCTCATTATTTTCTAGTTTGTGGAACAAAGAAAAAAGGCTCATTAGCCGGACTGCTACCTCGCCTCCACCAGTCAAGTCTGGTAGCTTCCACAAGGGCTTACCCTGAGCCCAATAAGATACACCACATAGTGTATTTTATGGGCTTGTGCCAATAATAGTTGGTCCAAATAATTTTATTAAAAAAGCCCAATATTGTTATAAGCATATATGGTGGGCACACATATATATTAAAAATAATAAAGGCCCAATAGCCATGTTTTAATTAACATGTCTGAATTCCTATTTTAGTACAGTATTTCCTACAGACGTCCAGAACCAGAAAGAAAAGAAACAGTGATCAGCAAGAGAAGCATGGCAGAAGTGTTCTGAGAAACCATCCATTTCTGATGAATTTCACAACGCAGGAATGGTATAATATTAGGAATGATAAATCTCTAATTTTGGACCGATTCCTACAATCAAGGAACAAGAAATCTTCTACCCAAATATATTATGAGATAGTATATATACCAAAAATACAAAACAAAATCAATCAAATGTATATATCTCAATATTTTCTTCAAATTTTAAGGGATAGTTGGTGCTGACATCGTCTATGATTGGAGTGGTTTCTCTTGATGCATCACCGCAACGATAATTTGGTGACTCTTAATCTCTGTATTATTTGGTTATTCTCTTAATTTTATCCACTGTGATTGTGTATTCCAAGAGTGAATCTTTTGATGAAATTTTGGTGGTATTGGTTTGGTGCATTCCTCTATTACAGAGATACCACAAAGAGGGTTTAAAAATTCTTAGTGTTTGAATTCAATGATATGAGGATGGATTTGAATCTTTACAATACTTTGATTCATAATTGAACCCTCTTGCCTTAATTATAAACAATTTTTGGTCCTAAGTGACCATTAGGATATAGGTGTACTTGTACTGTTATGCCACTTTGGAAGACCCAATGCTTTCTTGAAATTATGTTCATTGATATTGATTTTTTGATCTGCAATAGCTGCTTTTTTTTTTTGGTATTGTGGGATGTCCTTATATCAGAGTATGAATTAATTGTACAATCTAGTTATCTAGTATCATCAACACAGTTCAGAAAACGACTCTCAATTGACAATAATGCTTGGTAGCAAGCGCAGAGCACCTCTTGTGAGTCTTGTCCTAGATATAGCTCAAGTGGGAGTTCACTTGAATAATAATCTGGAATGAGAAGGAACATTTGAGATGGTTAAATGGAATAGCATTGTTTCTAGGAAAAAAAAAATTTCTAAAAAGGAAACTACAGCAACGATATCCTAATGCATGTTGTCCTTTTCCTGGAGTCGAGGGAGGTAGGTTGAGTTCTGTCGAGCAAACTGTATAGCAAGATGCGGATACAACTTACATATTCTACTGGCTGGATCTGATAGTCTTTGTGGCATCCATTCCTTGATTTTTTATTTTGTTACTTAGTATTCATTGTCACCCTCTATAAATGTCACCTCATACCTCTCCATCCATTGCAATATTCATAGATATTTTTATGTTAAGTCCTAAGATATGGAAATTTAAGAGGTAGATGCTAATCTTTCTTTCGCATTAATGTAGTTAAAATGCTCAGAATATTAACCTTGATACAATAATTCTTTGAAGTGTCTAAGAACCCTATGAAATTGATTATGTCTCATGACATTTCACTGGCCGCTGCCCTTAAAGATCCTCAGCCTTGTGCAATTAACTAAGTTATTGAAACTCTGGTTGGGAAATCTGTGGAGGCTAGTAATTCCTCAAATTATCCCATGAAAGTTCTTCATTTTGTAGTTTATTGAGCTGAGATGAATATTTGATTGAATGAGAAATTGTGTCGTAGTTCAAGTGGTATGTCTATGTTTTATTGTTTCATCTAATTTTATTCTTGTTCCCGTAAGGATGATTAGTTCCTCAGATGCAGTTAATCATTCTTTTGTGATATCGGTTAAATTTATTGCATTTTGAAAAAGTTAGTTTATATCTATAAAGCTAGTTTACTTAATAAAGTTTGTGTTCTGACTGTGTAGTGTTGGAAAACTGTTGTTCAAGGCACTATACCATTAACTATCGGTGCCAATAAATTATCAGCTGAAAGCTCATTGTATTTTTTATTTTGATTAGACTAGTTAATTTAGATGGCAATAAACACTCCACCATGCTGTCGCCATGGCAGTGACTGTGGGCTGAAAGCCGACACAACTACTCCAATGACAGATAAAGAAGAAGAAAGCCAAAACACTGAGGTAAGCTTATTCTATGCATCTTCAGTCTGAAGCCGAACTAAAAAATTTGGCTTACCTTTAGTGGCTCTTTCCAGATTTTCAAGAAATTTTATAGCCATTATACTAATCCCACTTTATTCTCAACCATTTATGAGTGTCTTTGTATCAACTAGTTAGATATACATGCTTTGCAAATTATAAGTTATTATTTTATTATGTCATAAATAAAGGATAGAAGTTTAGTAATTATTATGGATAAAGTAAAGAATTGAAACGTTATAAATTTATGAGGTGAAAATTAAATTATCTTATGGCTTCATGAGAATTAATTAATGAAATGAATGCTTATATATCATGATGAATCGACTCATGTTAAAGTTGTAATAATGAATTAGCTAATTAGGATAAAACAGTAGATATTAAAATAAAGGAATGACCAATAATGCTTCTTAGACTCTTGTTTTTATAAAGATAAGATGTATATGATGCTTATTTTTAAGGTAAAGCTAGGACTTTCTGGTTCCAATGGATGAACATGTTGCTTCTACATCTAATCTAATTTTTCACTTTAAGAATGATATTTGTGTGGTTATTAAGTTAATTTTGGCATTACCTCAATTTCATTATGTGCAATTTGTTACAGTTTGTCGATCCCCTTTTATTTGACAACTACCTCTCCGAGTTCGGTTTAAAGCGAATATTGAAACAATTGAGTGAACACATTTTAGATTGTAAAAGTTGTGAAGCTCAATTTTTAAACTAGTTTATCATTGAAATGCAGATGATGCCTATGATCAGCAGAAGTAGGCCATTTTATTTCAGGAGATGCAAAAAGGTGGCAACAAGCATATTTTCTGTGCCAGAATATTTGTTGTTCACAATACTTTCACATCCCCCAACTCAATATATTTATGACCAGGCAAGGGTTGTATGCAGGAAATGGTACAATATGGTCCGTACCCAAGCTTTCGTAAATGAAAACATTCAGCACAGTAGATATGGGCTTTTGTTCTCATGCAAACCTCCAATTTTTATTGTTAAACCTTCAGCAATGGGGAAGGTTGAGACATATGAGTGTCGCCACGAAGTCGGATTCAACTTCAGTGCAAGTTGTAATGGTTTGATATTGGAGAATCATCCGAGGCACTATTTTTATATTGTAAATCCTGCAACGAGGCAACGCTTTATCCTCCCTTCATTTTTCGAAGAGGTTGGGATGGTTTGTTATTGTGGCTTAGCTTACGCAGCAGCTTCCATGGAGTTTAAAGCAATTATTGCACATGCTTTTACAGAGCCAATATTATGGCAGTGTTACATATTAACAGTTGGAGTTGATGAATCCTGGAGGAATGTTCCAATCAATCACTTAACTGTCTCGGTTGAAACCAACATTTTTATAAAAAATCCGTTGATCACTGAAGGTTTTATGCATTGGGCTGATTACACTCATGTTTTGACTTTGAACGTGGAGACAGAAGTGTTCACAGAGATTCCAATTCTAAAGATCAGTAAAATAGAAAGAAAGGTACCATATTTTGTGTCCACAGGGAGGTGTCTATGTTTGGTGTTGTCGGTAGCTGCTGCAGAGTTATTGTGGAAGGTTTGGGAGCTGAAAGCAGAAACCAGAGAATGGAGAAAGATGTCTGACATCGACTTGAGAGGTCAAAAGGGCAGACTTAAACGTATCCTGGGCGACGATAGCTGTGTGCTCAGACCAGTTGGTTGGTTAGAATACCCGGAGTTGATTTTCTTTTCTGTTGACAGGCTACATTTACCTTCACGCTGGATTTCTTATAATCTTCATTCACATGTAATTGAATCAATTCATGATATACCCATCTCTCACAGAGCCAAAGTCCATAAGAGCAGCCTGTTATGGTTTGGTGAATCATAAGTTTGGGTTTTTTATTGTCTTAAAAGATTTAGTGGTGTTGGAGAGATGTTGGGTCTTAATAGTTCGTAGTACCTGCTAAAGTTTATTTTGGAGCTTGAATTTTTTTTATTTTAATCTTTGATTCTTTCTTTCTCTTGTCACACAAATACTCATTATTGATGAATGCAACTGACTGACTCCTTCTGTCCCGGCATAAAATTTAGTGCTGGAGGAAAAGAGTATTTATTTTTATTCCAAAGCATTTCAAATCAATCACAAAACTATAATACTACATGCAAATTATTAAAAGAGGGCTTGTATTCAGCATAACTAAAACAATCAAAATGACATTGTTAGTTAAATACTTTAGCATAAAGGTTAGGGAGTAATACCTTAGATTACCAATTAATGCATTGAATTTGCTAGCAAAATTATGAAATACATCTATCTATTTACTTACTAAGATAATTGAAAATTTGTATAGAAGAGTTATGTATGTATGAATGTAGAAAAAGATAAATATAAAGAGTTTTCGCCTCAAAATACGCCTGTAAGTGTACGATTGCCCGTGCGGCCGTGACCCTATTTCCGCGCGTCAACAATTCTTCATGGTCTTTGTTTACGTGGGTCACCGTGATGGGCCGCTTGTAACCAAGCTTGAGCTGTCCGCGTTCACCCACCTCCATCTGTCCATCGCGTCGCCCCCCTTTGCCTACGTTTCTGTTCATCCTTATCTGGGTTCTCATTCAAGATACACACATACGACGCTTTGTCTCTATCTACCGAGTTCTTTTCTTTCCCTTGCAATTTTACAGAAATCATCCCTTGTTTTACATTTTTCCAACTTCGTCTTTCAAATAAGGTTTCCCTTCGTGATTTCACTCGGTTCGGTTTCGCTCCGTCTTCTTCATCACGGCGTAGGTAAGCTCTGCATCCGTTGTGTTCTGTTTTTGGTTTATTACTCAATTCTCAGTATCCTGCGTCTAACACGTGAGTCACTAATTCCAGCCCGCAACCCGCTGTACATACCGCTCCATAGTTCTTCGCTAATTCCAGCCTGCAACCCGCTGTCCGCACCCCTCCACCGCTCTTCATCAACACAATTTCCCCACCGCAATTTCCACAGAACTCTGCCTCCCTTCCCGCTGATGTCGCGCCGACATCTGATCCCAATCTCTACGCTCGTTATGTTCTTGCGACGACAAGGTGATCCTCTTTTTAAGTTTTATTTTTTTGTTATTTTCTCTTGCAATAGTTCCTTCTTCCTATACAGTCATGTCTCTTTGGATGCCCTCTGTGATTTCTGTTAGAAATTTTTTTGCCTTCTTAATTTTGATGTGATTAGCAGTAATATGCTTCTGTACCTTTTGATATTTATAGAGCCTTACCAATTAATTATGCTTTAAAATTTTATTTGCAAAAATAAAATCACCCAATATGTTACATGTATTTGGTTATACTTTGCCAACCATTTAATTACTTTGAGCACATTCACTGCAGCATATGAAATAGTGATGTATTCCATTGACTTTGGGGCATTACTGATGATATAAGTGAATCTTTATATGCATCGTAATACATGCATTTACTTTAATTGTTTAGGGACAATTGGCTTATTGGTTATGTAACGTATTTGCAAAATTATTCTTCAATTTACTTCTACATCTACACTAATGCAATTTTTACGCTATTTGGGGGACTAGAAGTTATAGACTTATCTTATATAAAAACTCTTATATACAGAATGAGTCTTTAACTTGTTAAGAATTAGGTGTGTACTTCAAAAAGAATTAGGTCTGTACTTAAAAAAGAATTAGCTGCATGTTAGAAATTTTGTCTGGACTACCATGATATATAATCCTCATTGAACTACTGCAGTGGTACTATTATATTATACTCCATTAATAGAAGGGTGATAGCAGTTATAGTTCCCTATATGACCACCTTTGAAAGATATATCTCTTACCTTATTTTATTGGCTAATTTTGATGAAACCCACTCTTAGGTCATTACATATTCACATCTATGTACTGAAAGGTTGCATGAAAAAAACTTGCTTCATAATATATGATCCTTTTGTAAATGTTACCCAGGTCTGAAGATGAATATTAGTTTATGTTTATTTGTCATCAACCAATAAATTTGTGAAGCCTATTTTTTATAGCTGGGCCCCTCTTAAGTAAGTATAAAAGATTGTTTAGTCTGCTATCACATCAGGAATTTCTTTCACCCACTTCATTGCAATATTTTTCCCTTTAATTTTTTCTCCTACTTCACTTTATACGTTCATTCTTTTTAATATCATTAATGATAATGAGAGTTCAAGCATAATGTGAACCAGTGATTAGAAAATCGGATCGGAGAACGAACCGGAAGAGGCAACGGTTCAAGGTCCAACAGGGCGGTTCAACCGAAAAATTATATTTTACATAATTACAATTAAAAAAAATATAATTACCGAAATTATTTTTTAAAATTTAAAATACATTTTAAAATTAAAAATATAATTGAATAAAAATATCTATAGTTCATAATTTATACTTCCTCCATCCCGTTTCAATGTTTACGTTTGCTTTTTGCACATTAATTAAGGAGTATAATATTTTAATAGATAGTGGGTGGAAAAATATAATATTTAATATAAAGTGGGTAGGTGCATTAGTGTTGGATGATATATTAATTGTTTTAGGTGAGTTTCATATTCCAAAAAGGAAAACATAAACATTGAAATGAGACGCGCAAAATAGAAACGTAAACATTGAAACGGGACGGAGGGAGTACTTCGTATATAGTTTATATGTACCCACTCATTATAATTAATAATTTAATCCAAAACGTAAATATTATATTTTAAAATAAATAAAAATAAAAGTGAAATATCATAAAAGTTAAAAAAAATTAAAAAGATAAGAGAAATAAAAAAAATTAAAAAAATTATAAAAAATAAAAATACTGAAACCGGTCGAACCGGTTCAATCTGTTTTTTTGGTTTGACCGGTTCAACCCGATCCAACTCGGTTCAATCCGGTTCAACTCAAAAAAAGGGTTTTATCCGGGTCCGATTCCCGGTCCAACCGGTTGAACCGGCCGGTCCTGTCGGGTCCGGTTTTCTAATCATTGATGTGAACCATTTTGTATACGTAAAATTTAAATGTTTCTTTAATTTAAATGAAGTCATTTATCTTTTAAAACCATAACCATTATCATTGTTTCTGAAAAAAAAGTCCACCCTTAAAGTGATGGCAGAAGTGAACTACGATTTAAATGGAGGAAAACTATTCACAGACAATAATGGCATTGGCATAACCCTAAAAGGTGTTTTCTAAGGATGTGCTTTCAATAATTCTTTTAGCAGTTCTTGTTGTCATTTAATAGGCAGTGTAGTAAGAGTGATATTCTTAAAATATTGGTTGAGTTCTTGAATAAAATATTTAACTTCCCACTTTAAAACCTCCGACTACTACGACTTTCCATTAGCCACTATAAATAGGAGTATTGACATATAATTAGGCAGAGCAAAAACTAGTGTGGATCACCAGTCAAATTGAAATAATAATGTACATGAGTTGAGATTAGATAAAGAGAGTTTTCACTGTAGTATCAATGATATTGTTAAATATTGGGTGAGTTCTTCAATAAAATATTTATTTTCGCAATTTAAAACCTATAATTAGTAAACCCTGTCATTAGCCACTTATATTGGCATATGATTACGCAGAGCGAAAATCAGCGTATGCCCTGACTCAAATTCTGAACAAGTTAAAGAGGTGAGAGAAACATGAGTGCATAGATATGTGTGAGTAGCTTATAAATGAGACAGTAATGTATATGAGTTCATATTACATACAAATAGTCTTAGTGTTGTGAAAGTGATATTGCAAAATATTTAGTGAATTCTTGAATAAAATATTTACTTGCTGAACTTCAATAGTTGGAGATACGGCGTTACCTGTGTTTGAACTTTTAATGGACATGTCCCCTATAATGTACGTTACCCGCGGATATACAAATATGATATCAGTATTCTATTCTTGGACTAATTTTGGCTTTAGTGTTAGGTTTTTGTAAACTTTGAATAAGCTATTTTCTTTTCTTTTCTTTGCACATGTATCTGTATGAGTGCATATACATATGTTGACACATTATACTGCAACATAGCAAAATTGAATTTGAATTAAATAAAAGAAATTAAGATCTTCCAATTCATTCCTTTAGAAAGAAGAACAGCTCTCTTAGCTTTAAGATTATCTGCTACCCTTCTTGTAAATCTTATCTATCTTTCTTATTTATTTTCTGTTACAGTTGTTCCACTTCGTATATATTAATAGACTTTGTTGCCATTTACCACCCATTTATGCTTGCGATCACTTTTTGTGCTCATGGGTATGCTTAATTCCCCTGCAAACTTAAAATTTACATTAACTTCATCGTAATTGTCTCCACGTGCCTGCAAAATTTTTTAGCTCTTCAGCTATATGTAGGTGAGTTTCATTACCTTCACAAAGTGGATCATTTCACGCCAACCACTCATGCTTCATAGGAAATTATTTGTTATGAATATGTCAGCATTTACTTATGCTTAGTAGAAGTAACAAACTATTCATCTTTTTCGTAAAATGTCGTAGATAACATTCCTAGCTGCAACATAAACATGACGGTAAAGCCATGAGCACGCAGATGTAAAAGGTATGTTTCTGTTATAATTTATTAGCATTTGTGAACTTTGTAATTTATATGCTTCCACTGTATGCACTGTACTATCACTCATTTATATAATAATATTAACATAGGTACAGTTTTTACACAAATTCCTTTATAAAACTTACTTAGTTTGTAAAGCAAGAATGCCAAGAAAAACAACATCAACACCTATGATGCCCACACCGTAAAATACTTTCAAAAGAAAATACACTTGCTTTGACGAGCGTAGGTTGGCAAAGAACGCCCGTGAAAAATTCCAGCATCAAAATAAACGTCAAAACATATATACTACAGTACCTATAAATACTGACCCGTTGCAATGTGTGCCTAAAACTTCAAATTTGCTACCTAATATACCGAACTGTAAATTTTTCAATGCAAGACGTATTTACACGGAGTCCCTAAATTTTTGTTGTTCATTAGGGAATATAAAATTATTCAAACTGAAATGCCTTCGGAATTGATTCAGCTTTACCTTGGCAACACTGAACTTGCAAAAGAATTTTGTAACTATATCCGTAGTTACAATAACATGTTTGTCTTCACATCATTAGATGTGCATTCTGATAAATCTTTGGCTAAAAGAAACGCTGGAATTTACACATTTAAAGTGCACGGCCAGATTTATTATTTCCTTGACTGATTAATACCATCAAACAACATAACCCCAAAAAATGTGCAATTATATTTTTTTGATACAGAACATGAAATCTTGAACAGCTTGTCAGTTAGCTCAAAATTTAAAGACCATCTTGTTGAAAAATTGGTTCATATTTTGGAAGTTAATCCTTATGGAAATTTCTTCCGTAGCCTTAACAATATTCATAACCTGAACGAATACAAAATTGCTTTACAAGCTGACCCCTTATCTGACCAAAATACTTTTAATAAACCTTCTGCATCTCAAGTTGCTGGAATATGGATTGAAGCAAATAATAGTGACCAATGTATAAGCCCACATATTCAAGTCTACACAAATACCAACCATTCACAAATTATTAAGCAATACTTTGGCTGCTATGATCCCATGCAATATCCTTTAATATTCCCCAATGGAGAACCTGGTTGGCATTGTGGCATCAAAAAATTAAATAAAAATAAAAAAAGATTACTACGAACACAACATGTGATGGAGAATACGATTACGATATCCATCACTATGCAGACGCAACTACATTTCTATTGGATAAAACTCAAGGTACACTTAAAATAACTTATCTCTAGGTGTCTTAAGAATATTTACATTTATATAGTTTTATTAAATGCAAATAACTGTCTATGTAGGGGCATGAATAGAAGGCCAACGACAGGTCAGTTGTATCATGTTGCGAATACTATTGTTATAAACTGCAAATTAGAGAAAATGATACATCATTTTTATTACATGCTGGAAGACTTCTTCAACAATATATCGTAGATATGCACATTAAAATTGAAACATCAAGATTAGATTTTTTTCAAAAGCATGGACATGCAGAAACGTTTGTGCAATGATATTTATCGTGGTTTATTAGACGGTATAGAACAAGGATGCAAAACAGGCTCAGATATTGGTTCGCGTATTATATTACCTGCATCATTTATTGGTGGTCCTAGAGATATGCGTAAAAGATACATGGATGCTATAGCTTTAGTCCAACGCCACGGTAAACCAGATATTTTCCTAACAATAACCTCAAATCCAAATTGGCCTGAAATAAAGACATTATGCATACCTTCTGATGAAGTTCAAAATAGAACTGATTTAGTAGCTAGAGTCTTTCACGCAAAACTTTAGGTTTAAAAAAAAAGAGTTATTTGACAAAATTTTTTTGATCATATAGTTGCATATACTTGTATCATAGAATTCCAAAAAAGAGGTTTACCTCATGCTCACTTTTTACTTATCTTAAATCAACCATAAAAAATGTATGCTCCTGAAGCATTTGACAGAATTGTCTCTGCAGAACTTCCTGACCCCTCCACTAATGCATATTTGTTTTCTTAAGTAACAAAACATATGATGCATGGCCCTTGTGGTTCACTAAACCCAAATTGTGCTTGTATGAGAAAAGGCTTTTGCAAGTTCAGATACCCTAAAGAATTCTCAGAGATCACAAAATTGAAAAAAACTCGTACCCAATCTATCATCGTACTGATAATAAATGCAGTGTAACTGTTCGAGGTTCACAGCTTGACAATAGATGGGTTCCTTACAGTCCATATCTTCTGGCAACATTTAATTGTCACATTAATATTGAAATTTGCTCAACCATTCAGGCTATAAACTACATGTACAAATATATTTATAAAGGACATGATAAAATCTCTTATACACTACTTGCAAATAATGACGATCCAATAATAGACGAGATAAAAGATTTCCAAAATGCAAGATGGATTTCTCCCCCTGAAGCAGTTTGGCGAATTTTCAAATTCAAACTTAGCCACATATACCCTCCAGTAATATGCTTACCAATTCACTAAGAAAATGAGCACACAATCAGTTTTCCTGCTGATGAACCTCTAGCAAGCATTGCTGACAATCCTAAAACTAAGAAAACAATGTTAACACAGTTCTTCTATATGATTGAACATGATGCCTATGCAAAAAGCCTTATTTGCTTATATATTGAATTTTCCGAACACTTTACATGGCATAACGACTTAAAAGAATGGAAACCTTGTGTTAGAGGGCAAATAATAGCTAGACTTGCAAGCTGTCAACCATCTTAAGGTGAACCGTTCTATTTGAAAGCCTTGTTAATGCATATTAGAAAACCACCATCATATAAGTACTTGAGAACAGTGAAGGGGGAAACGTACTCCACGTATAGAGAAACAACACAAATATTAGGATTAATTGAAGACAAAAATACTGCTGAAATGTGTATTCAAGAAGCTACAGCATATTTAATGCCTTCTGCTCTATGACAACTATTTGCTACTGTCCTGGTGTATTGCAACCTAAAAAATCCAAAACAACTGTGGTTAAAATATGAAGAGTTCTTGTCCGAAGATTTTAAACAAAATCGCAGTTTTACTTATGATATAATCAAACAGAAGGTCTTAAACGCTCTTGATTACTATCTTTATTCGATGGGAAAAAAATTAAAAGATTTCTTTACTATAGATGATGAGCTACCAATAAGTTTTTATGATAACTTGACCAAAGAATTACAGGCCAAACATGAAATACATATACCAAATTGTGATAAATTAGCTGTTCACAAATTAAACAAAGAACAAAAAAATGCGTATGATCAGATCTTATCCCATGTTAACAACAATTTGCCAAATGTTTTTTTTGTTGACGGCCCTAGATGTACTGAAAAAACTTTCTTATTTAAAGCTCTTCTTGCTACTGTAAGATCAGCAGGTCATATTGCACTTGCGACAGCTACTTCAGGGGTAGCAGCATCCCTACTCCCTGGAGGGAGAACTTCACATTCGCGTTTTAAACTACCTCTAAATGAAAATGATATGAAATCATGCAATATTAGTAAACAAAGTACATTAGTTCATTTGATCAAAGCGGCAAAATTAATAATATGGGACGAAGCTACAATGGCCAAACGAAGTACTATAGAAATCTTTGATGAAATGCTAAGAGATATAATGGATTCACAAATAAACTTTGGTGGTAAACTAATTGTGTTTGGAGGAGACTTTTGCCAGACATTACCAGTTGTTACTCAAGGCTAAAAAAATAATATTATAAACACCTCTATTGTAATGTCACCTTTATGGAATCAATTTGAGAAATTAAAACTAAAGCAGAATATGTGAGCACTGCACGATCCTAATTTTTCATCTTATTTGCTACGAGTTGGCGATGGAATTGAACAAAAAAATGAGAAAGATGAAATTCAAATACCACCAGCAATTAATATTCCTTACATTGATGATTCCGCATCATTAGGTAGCCTGATCAACATTGTATTCCCAAATATTAATGATCCAAAATTTGATTTTTCATTATTCATTAAAAGAGCCATACTTACTACAAGAAATGAGTTTGTTCATGAAATAAATGATGTCATACTTAACAGATTCTCTGGAGAAGAAACTACATACTTCAGTTGTGATGAAAGCACATGTTCACACGTTACTCCTGATCAACAAGAACTATTTCACTCTTTAACCCCCCTCCGGGCTTCTCCCCCACAGATTGACTCTTAAAATAAACGCACCAATTATGTTACTACGAAACATCAACCCAACAGAAGGACTTTGTAATGGAACACGCCTTCTTTGCAAAGATTTTGACAAAAATATCATCTACGCTGAAATTTCAATAGGTACACATGCAGGAAAACCTGTATTTATTCCACGAATAACATTAGAGGCTCCAAATGAACACTTCTCCTCTATTTCATTCAAAAGAAGGCAATTCCCAGTGCGATTGTGTTATGCAATGACAATAAATAAAGCACAAGGCCAAACTTTAGACTACGTCGGTATTTATTTAAAAGAGTCTATATTTTCACATGGTCAACTTTACGTTGCACTGTCAAGAGCTAAAACAGCAAGCCAAATAAAAGTTCTGATAAGACCACCAACACCATTACTATAGATAACAAACCGCACAAAAACATCGTTTATCATGAGATCTTAAAAGCTAATGACCTTACATAAATGTAAACAAGGTACTTAAGAAAAAAAAAACGATACAAGTTCTATTTCAGATATTAATAGCATATCAACTCAGATTTTTACTTGTTCCTTTTTTGTTAAATACTTCTCCGATCGATTATTTGGTGTGGTGCGTGCAACTTTCACCGAGATTGATCCAAAAAATAAAAGAAAAATTGGGGATATTGTATGGCATGACGCTGGTCAATTGACCCCATTCTTCCCACCTTATTCTTCATAGTAAAGGTAACCTCTCCATCTGTTTGTGTTCCGCTTTTGGTTTCGACATTTCTCCATCAACTATGTAAGAATTGTTTGCAATTCATTCTCTCTTATGTTCAAATAATGTGATCATTTTATTTCCCTTATGTTCATTTCGCGTTAAGCACACATTTCCTTGTGAGAAAGCAAAATGCAGCCAATATAGTTAACGTATGATTTTAACTTTGCTAATATCGGTTATCACTTTCATTATTCCTTTATCTGTCCTATGCTCATTTTACTACATCTACAATATCAGAATTGAAAAAGATTTATGGAGATAAGTGGATCTTTAGAAAATTAGAAAATGAGATTTAAATTCTCGAAATTCTGTTGGTACTGGCATGTATAGAGGACCGACATAATTTTATTATATGAGTATCAATTGTAGTATGATGACAATGCTTAATGCCTTGATAGTTGATATAATCCAAGATTCTCTCGAAATATGTTTGAAAAATAGTCTCTACAAATACTATGTTGGATCCGCCCTTTCAAAATTAATGTCCCCTTTTTCACATCTTATCTTTAACCAATATTCGAGAATATGATATTATGCTTCATTTGCTTATTTTATCAATTCTTTTCACAGGTTGTTGATTTTGTTGGACCTTAAATTCCACCCATTGATGGAAGGATGTTGACTAATTTCATGCAGGGGTCTGCGAATGTTCTCCCTGTATTTGTTTATAAATTACTAGACCACTCATATTTTTGTTTTTAATGGCATATGTCTCGTTCCAAATTTATTGAACTTCTGTGACGTTTCTAACATGGCTACACAGGTTACTTCTTGTTTAAATGTTCTCCTAGGGATACCACTAATAGAAACTTTTGATGTAAATGCTTATAGTGATTATGAATTAAAATGGAAGTGGGTTGAAACATTCATACTGTGAAAGATAACTCCAGTTATGAGATAAGAAAGTTTGTTACTCTTCGCGAGCTTTGTCAAAAGGTAAATAAATTCACGCAAATGAATTTTAATAGATATGAACTTGTTATTTTGTTTTAATTTAAAAAAAATCCAAGTTAGAGTTCAACTTATTCCTAAAGACTATGATATGGATTCTCCATCTCCATTCAAGAAATCAGATATAACCAACATGGCGCCTATTTATAAAGTATGGGGGTAGTGATCATTTAGAAATTGGAATGTTGATGCTAGAATGCATATGCTTCTTTCAGTAACTTTTATCAAATCGGTTAATGTAACTCAATTTCCTTGGATTACAGAAATAATCTGTCATATGGCTACAAGCTGAGAACAGTTTAAAAAAAATTATATATATATATATATAAATATAATTGTTTGCAAGATTAAGAAAATTATATTTTGATTGTTATTATAAAGCAAATGCTATATTTATTCGTAAATCAATATACAAATACATTATAGCATAACTATAAATACATATTCACGCAGACCCGGGCTGACACCTCACGAAGTGAGGTGTAGCTCTCCTAGTATATATATATTAGTACTAATAAAAACATAAACTATTAATACAAATTCTACTTATTACGCGAGTGCGCATAAGTTGTAAAATTATAATTTAAAAATAAATTTATTTAATATAATTATTTATTTATATTTTGATATAATTTTATTTAGAGGAGAAAAATTGGAATTTATATACACCCGTATTATTATTATTATTATTATTATTATTATTATTATTATTATTATTATTATTATTATTATTATTATTATTATTATTATTATTATTATTATTATTATTATATAGTTAATGGGATAACATGAAGATATATTCAAGTTTTAGGCAAAGACTTGTATGAGATCGTCTCATATAAGCCCTTACGTGAGATAGATAAAAAGTTCATGAAATGTTATCACTTTCTCTATAAAATGTTATCACTTCTTGTTTATACTATAAATTGTTTATAAAATAGTTCACTGCACCATTATCACTTTTTATGAATTGAGTATCACTTTTTATTAATAATAATACCCCAAATTTTATAGTAGTAAATATATACTTCATATACTTATAAACATTAATTTAAAAAAATCTTTTGTTATATTATTAAAATATATTTTAATTAATAATCTATACTTCTAATAATTAATAAAAATTGATAATAACTCTAACTATCGCTTTTTATCAAAAAATTTATTATAATAAAATTTTATTATTCTTGAGACGGTCTCACTCAAAGCCTTTGCCACATAAAAAAGCTAAAAAATCAATAATTTCCATCTTAACAAGCCCGAACGAGCCCGAGCTCGAACTGATGAGTAGTTTTTATCGAGCCGAATTCGAGCTCGAGATCAAATTTGATTTTATTTATTCAGTAAAAATTTTTTGAGCCGAGTTTGCGAACTGTTCGAGAGATATATTTTACACACGAACCGAGCCGAACTAGAACCTAAAAAATAAAGTTTGAATCGAGCTCAAGCCGAACTCGAGCCTCTTAAATAAACATTCGAGTTGAGCTCGAGCCAAGAGATATATATTCGGCTCGACTCGATTCGATTACATCCCTAATGATCATGTCCCTCTTTTTCTCTCACCAACTTTTCTTTAAACTTGGAGAAAGTAGGACTTTCTCTATGTTTATTTAATTATTATTTTTATTATACTTTGGATAAAGCAGTATTACAAAACTACAAGATCGTACCCTATAAAACCTATAATACATACTCAATTGAAAACTCCCTCCGTTCTAGTCATAATTCCTCATTTGGTTTTTGCATGTGGATTAAGGAGTATTATTATTTTATGTGTAGTGAGTAGTTGTATTAGTAGTGAGTGGTGGGCCATATGTGGGTCCCTTCTACTAAAAGAAGAAAATGAGGATCTATAAATGGAATGCCTAATATAGTCAAATGAGAACCTTTCGCTAGGACGGAGGGAGTATATTTTTTTTAAATTCAAACATACACTATCTCTCCTACTTTTAAACCAAACTAGCCCAAGAAAATAATACGGGCTCCAACCACTTAAAAGATATTCGTTTGTTTTTTACGTGTGGATTAATGATTATTATTATTATATATTATTATATATGTAATGAGTAGTTGTATTAGAGATAGTGGTGGACCATAAGGTGGGGTTTTTTTACAAAAAAGGGAATATGGATACCTTTAAAGTGACCTCCCAAAATAGAAAATTTGATACCTTTAGACTGGCCGGAAGTAGTATAATTTTATAACATCATCATCTTTTCAAAATTCTACGTAGACAAAAAACTGTCGGATCAACATTGAATTCAATCAACCATTTTATTATTCACAAATTACCCCACCATGACTCTACAAATCAAACATACTTTAAAATTCAATCAACATTTTATTATTCACAAATTACAAAGTCAACATTTAAAAGTCAAGCTAAGTTCAATCCAAAATATATACTCCTTCCGTCCCATAATAAATGTCTTTACTTTCTGTTTTCATTCGTCCCACAATAACTGTCACACCTCACCTCAAAAGTTATCTTAATTTCAAAAATACCACTCCCACCTAACACACATAATATACTTTATAATTTATTTATTACTTAAAAATACCACAATACCTCCAAAAAGTCAAAAAAAATTAGTCAAAAAATAATTTTTCTTAAACTCCGTATCTACAGTAACTATGACAACAATTATGGGACGGAGGGAGTAGTAATTAAGATTATGCTTGTTTTGAATTTTGAAAATCAAGTTATTAATATTCAAAACTCACATCTAAGTTTTAAAAACCATTTTTATATATACTTACAAATTATATTAGTCATCAATCAATCCACCTTCTATGCATTCTTTGTATCAATTAATATTTTTAATTTCTCTTTTTCTTTCTCCTTTCTCCTCTCTCCCCTCTCCTCTCTCATAAATTAACACCCTTTTATACATATTACCTCTCACCTCTTACATATTGATTTGAATAAATTTAAACGTACAATGTCAAATCCAAAACCAAACAAATTAAAATGCACCACTAATGGGCATAGCATATAGTGAGTTAAACACCTGGAAATAAGAAAAAAAAAGCAGAAACAGAAGCAAGTCCCTTCAAATTTGTTCTGCCTGTTGAAGAATTATAGTTGAGTTCTATTCGTTGAAGAATAGCAGTTGAATTCTGCTAGCTTGTCTAAAATAGCAGATTCAACTATGTGCATGCTCTGAGTCATCTTTTCTTGATCTTGAGCTTATATATAGCTGTTAGATGTATATATCTCCTCCATCTCTGACTCCTCGTTCAGTCTTACATCTTTTCTCCGATGATCTTGTATGACAATCATTCAGTCCATGAGTTGATAAACTATGTTAGAATTTAGATAAGAACATAAGAGATGAAATCTGAAGAGAACTATTTTTCATTCGTCACATTAGATAATTCACATACACACATCCAAAAAGGAGAAAAAGGTGGAGTAGGTAGAGACACCATACTTGCATCATGCTTACACCATACTTCAATATTATAATATATCCTAGACTTAGGATGACCACAAAATACAATTCAAACTTTGACTAACATAATACATCATAAAGTATCTTAGACAAATCTCAATTTCTAACACTCCTCCTTGAGATTTTTCTTAGATACTCAAAGCTTTAATCTTAAAAACTCAAAATTGGCTTTAAGAAGTGCCTTTATCATGATATCAGCAAACTGAATCTTAGAGCTGCAGTGAACCAGCTTTACTTCTCCATTCTTTTTAGCTTCTCTAATTAAGTGATACTTGACATTTATGTGTTTCGTCCTTCCATGCTGCACTGGATTCTTTGAAATAGAAATAGCTAATTTGTTATCCACCCATAGAATAGTAGCATCAGGTTGAAATGGCCCCAAGTCCATCAATAGTTTCCTTAACCAAATGGCTTGGTTTGCTGCTGCTGCTGCTGAAATATATTCAGCGTCAGCTGAAGATTGTGCAACCACATCTTGTTTCTTGGAGTTCCATGAAAAAACTCCACTCCCAAAAGAAAATACATAACCTGATGTACTCTTAAAGTCATCAACACTTCCAACCCAATCACTATCTGAATAACCAACCAAACTTTCACTTTCTCTCTTCAAATAATATACACCAAAGTCAAGTGATCCTTTGATGTATCTCAACACTCTTTTGGCAGCACCAAGGTGAATCTGACTTGGAGAATGCATAAACCTTAATAAGAGACTTGTAGCAAACATTATATCCGGTCTAGTTGCACTTAATCAAGCTTCTAAAAACTGACGCATTAGCCTTTGTTCCACCATCATCTCACAATTTTTCATTCACTGCCAAAGGCGTAGGAACTGATTTTGCTTTCAGTTCTAAGGCATCATCTCCGTCTTGAAACTTTTCAAAACTTCTAAGGCATATTTTCTTTGAGAAATGAAGATTCCATGATAATTTTGCTCAACCTCCAATTTCAAAAAATATTTCATTTCACCAAGGTCTGACATGTCAAACTCATTCTTCATATCAGTCTTGAATTTCTTCAAGAAGTAGATCACCACAAGTGACTAGCAAATCATCAACGTACAAAGACACAATAAGATCCACTTTAAATCCAACCTTCTTGACATAGAGAATATGCTAACTTTCACTTATTTGAAAACCTTGTTTTAGAAGATAACCATTGATTTTGTTGTACCAAGTATTAGGAGCTTGCTTAAGACCATACAAAACTTTCTTGAGATGATACAACATATCCTCTTTGCCTAAAATCTGAAATCCTTCCGGTTGCTCAATATAGATGACTTCATTGATTATGCCATTCAAGAATGCTGACTTGACATCAAAATAAAATACTTTCCATCCAAGTTTTGCAGCAAGTGCAACTAGAAATCTGATTGTATCATGTCTTGCCACCGGTGCAAACGTGTCAAAAAAATCAACTCCATGTTGTTGTGCATATCCCTTCACAACTTACATGGCTTTAAGTTTGTTTATAGAACCATCAGGATTGAGTTTGGTTCTATAAACCCACTTAACACCTATCACATTTTTATTTTGAGGTCTTTCCACCAATTTTCAAGTTTTATTTTTCTCGATCATGGTTATCTCCTCCTGCATTGCAGCCATCCAATCTACTTCACTTGCAGCCTCATCATAATTTTTTTGTTCAAGTGAAGCCACATTGCATCTCTCATAGATATCCTCAATTGTCCTTGTTCCTCTAACTGGAAATTCATCGTAATTATCATTCATCTCTTCATCAAGTATTTCTTCTTCATGAGAAGAATTTTTTTGGAAATACTTCTTTTCTTGAAACATAAACTTTCTTCTTTTTTCAATCCCACTTGGAAAATTCATCAAATTTCACATTTCTGCAAACCTGCATTTTTTCTGATATTGGATTCAAGATTCTATAGCCTTTCACATTGCTGCTATATCCCAAGAATATGCATGTTTCAAACTTGTGATCAAGTTTGTCTCTCTTGATATCTGGAATTAGTGCATAGCAAACACATTCAAATACTTTGAGATGCTCAACTGAAGGTATTACTCCATGCCAACTTTCATATGTAGTATGATCATTTAATGCTTTTGTTGGCAACAAATTTAGCAAATACATTGATGTATTTACTGCCTCTGCCCATAATTTCCTTGGAAAATCTTTTTCAAATAGCAAACATCTTGACATTTCCATTACTGACATGTTCTTCCTTTCACTCATCACATTTTGTTGTGGAGTATATGGTATAGTAAGCTGATGATGAATGCTTTCATTATCACAAAATTCCTTGAATTTGTTTTGAAGTATACTCAACTCCGTTGTCGGTTTTGAGCATCTTTATCTTGCATCGTGTTTGGTTTTCAACTAAGTTTTTGAAGGTTAAAAACACAGAAAATGCTTCAGACTTCATCTTTAAGAAATACACCTAACAAAACCTTGAGTAATCATCAATAAATAGTATAAAATACTTGCTTCCATTTAAAGATGAAACACTCATCGGCCCACAAATATCAGAGTGCACAAGCTGTAATTTTTCTTTTGCTCTCCAATTGTTGTCATAAAATGACAACCTACATTGCTTTCCAAATTGGCACATATTACACACAATATCCACTTCATGAATCGTAGACATATCATTTACTATATTTTTTGTGTGCATGTTCATCAAGGTCGAGTAGCTGAAATGACCCAATCTTTTATGCCATAAAACAGAACCATCAACTTTGCAGGTATATGCATGCATTTTAGATTCATTCCAATTTAGATGGAAGCCTTTATTTTTTATTTCTACAGTCATAACTTCATTCTCTAAAGGATCAAATATAATGCATGACCTATTTTCAAAATGAAATGAATAATTTCTTTTTAGCATTTGTCCAACACTCAACAAGTTTTGATCTATCTCAGGTACGTAAAGCACATCTGTAATTAGTATAGTACCTGAGGATGTGTTGACAGTTACTGCTCATTTTCCTTTCACTTGCAATTGCTTTCCATCTCCAATTTTCACCCATGAGTTATATGATTTGTCTAACTCATTAAAAATACCAGCATCTCTTGTCATATGATTTGTACAACCACTATCAATCAATCAAGTATCTTCATGGCTGATTGTAGCATAACAAGTGGCAACAAAGAGATTCTCAATTTTTTGCTCTTGATTTTCAGCAACTTGAGCTTGAGTTTACTGCCCTTGTTGATTTTCTTTGTTCTTGCAGACCATTTCAATATGCCCGAATTCATTACAATCTTGGCATTTAACACCAGGTCTAAACCAACAAAAGTTTTTAGTATGACTTCTTTTCTTACAATGAGGGCAAGGTGGATACTTTTCCTTTTTGCCTCCACTCTTGTAAGCATCATTCTGTTTCTTTTATTTGTCTTTGCCCTTCATGTCCCCATATTGCTTTTTCCCACTCCCACTGCTACTGCTTGAGAGATTTTTCATTTGCTTTGCAAGGAGTGCTCCTTCTGCTTTCTCTTCCTGCCTCAAAGTCCTACTTTGGTCAATTGCTTAAAAATCATTAACAACTTCATTCAGTGTTAATATAGACAAGTCCCTTGAGTCTTCAAGGGAAGAAATTTTTGGTTCAAACCTTTCGGGAATGCTGATAAGGACTTTGCTTACAATCCTTTTATCAGGTAACTCCTCTTCAAGCAATCTCAGTTTGTTTACAACCTTCATCAACCTATCAGAATACTCTTGAACAGTCTCACTTTCAGAGATCCTCAAAATTTCAAACTCCCTCCACAAATTTAACACCTGTATTTGCCTTGTTCTTTCACTTCCTTGGAACTCTTCCTTCAACTGATCCCTGTTGGCGTTTGGATCTTTTGGTTAACGTGAACCGTTAGGGTTCTATGTAATTCTACAGCAGCGGAAGCATAAGTGTAGAATCGAATTATCTTTCACCAGGGTTGATGTAGAGGTTGAATTCTCGCCGGCAGCCTACGCAGCCTCATGGTTTTAGGCATAACTTTCTCATCCAATATCAGAATTGCGTGATCTACGTACCAAAATGATCCTCTCTTCAGTAGCTTTCCAACGGTATATCACACATACAGTTTCGACTTCCACATGATTTTAGAGAAATCAGTGAATTTGACGGATAGAAACAGTAAACGACCTTCCGGTCTTCTGTTGTATTCCTAAGCCACGTCTTGACGTTGGTGTGGGCAACGATCTACAAGATGAACTCAGTCTACAACCCTAATCTGCCTTTCACATGTGTTATGCGTGTGATTCAAATTTCTAGATTGATGAGATTGACTATTATATAGGCTACAACAGGGACCAGGAGGATAAAGTAGGGTTTGGGCCTCCCATTGAGCTTAAGCATCCAAGTTTAGCCCAAAACTTATACTTAAGTCCAATAATAATAAATCATTCTACTAAAAAAATATTATTGCACTGCCACCCTAATCCCAAATTACATTTATGGGCTCCTTCTTATTATGAGCTCATTAATCTCCCCGTGTTTAAGATTCAATGCCCATTAATTAATTAAGTTACTGACAACTCCATTAATTAATATATTTACCGAGAGTAGTACCAATCAACTTTATTATCATGCCGGAATAAATCTAACTGCAGAGTTTACATGATAATCATTATAAGCTCCTTAAGGGGACATCATCAACCAATTTCGTTAGGACACGGATTCCTTCTACAATCAACAGTACACCATAGAGGCAGCACCATCTCCCAATTCACCAAGCATATTGATTTAATAATTAAATCTCATCCATTGATGAATTAAAGAAATAAATACTGGCTTACGTGTCGAGGTTATTGTACTAACTTTCATAATAATAGAGATCAAGTTTTATTATATAGTCAGTATAAGCCAAACGATCTCAGCGCGGTTCTGTTCAATACACAAAGTGCACTAGTGCAATTTTATAGTCAAGACAGACTAATGCCAAATTACACTACAACCATACCGATATATAGTCCCTGTCTATCTCGATTGTGAACATCGTTTGTACTTTATAAGGAGCCGATAATATGATCTTCTGTGTGACGTCGCACACCACATTATCTACAGTATAAAGTAAATGGACTTTTGCAACAACATTATTATTGCAAACATTTGATCACATGATTCTCATTTCAAATAAATTAAATTATTAAAACATTGTTCATACTAAAAAATTAGACTTTCAGTATACAATCCCAAGCTTGCTTTGCTGTTTCACAATTCATAATTCTTATGAATATTGCATCACAATTCATAATTCTTGTGAATATTGCATCAGAAACTGAAGAATGAATTTCTGACAAAGCCTTGTACTTCTTTGCACTATCTTCGTACTTCTTTGCACTATCTTAACTATGTTGATGGATTTGAGTAATGGTTGAATTCTCTCTCAAATGAGGAGTATCTCTGCCTAATTCTACAGCATCCCACAAGTCAAAAGCCCTTAGATATGCCTTCATCTTCACAACCCAAGTTGGGTAGTTTTCACCATTGAAAACAAGTGGTGTTGGAGCTGAAAAACTTTTGCAAGCCTTAAGAAATTTGATGGTTGATTTTGAGGTTTATTCTAGGGAAAAGCCTTGCTGGTTTTCTCTCAAATTCTCACACAGCCGGTAAGATCAATATGCTCTTGATACCATGTTAGAATTTAGATAAGAACATAAGAGATGAAATTCTGCAGAGAACTATTTTTCATTCATCACATTAGATAATTTACATACACACATCCAAAAAAGAGAAAAATGTGGAGTAGGTAGAAACACCATACTTACACCATGCTTACACCATACTTCAATATTATAATATATCCTAGACTTAGGATGACCACAAAACACAATTCAAACTTTGACTAACATAATACATCATAAAGTATCTTAGACAAATCTCAATTTCTAACAAACTATTTGCTTCTGGTTTGAACGTGTCTATCAGCAATATTGGAAGTGATTTTTTCTTCTATTTCTTCATCACTTAACATGCAAACTTTTTTTTTTATTTTCTTGAAGTGTGCAACCCAACTCAACAGTATTGGCGTCTTGCTGTTGGATGATTTGACTCCACAATTTCTGCTCCTTTTAACCTCAACAACATTACAACAACCATGCTACTTTGGTGTACCTGTGCTTCATAATTATATTTGTGCTTCATTTCTTCTTCTTCTACTTCTTCTTCTTCTTTTTTTATATTTTATTTTATTTAAATTTTATCAAGTAGATTTTTTCTTCGCAAATCTACCTAGTCTGGAGTTGTGAAGAACTAAGCTTCAAAAGTTCCAAATCAACCTACACAATGTCTTTGCCAAAGGTATGATTGGAGTTGCTATTTGGGCTCGTGCTTTTCAAGTTGTATAAACTTTTGAATTGAACCCTGAATAACATTTCCAGTTTTTAGAAGATATGATTCTTCCAAATGTTTTCCAAGTCACTACAGTGATTGAGAAGTTGTCTCGTCGCATGAGAGAAATAAAAGCTTTATATGAATAATGTGTTTTATTATATACATTTAACGATATGAGGTAGCATCCAAAGTCATGTTAACAATATAATCCAACATGCTTGCTGGAATATTGTATCACCTGTTAATTTTTGGATAGACAATAGGCTCAGGTATTCAATTGTGGATCAGCTCTGTTTCTGATTATTTCTAAAATAATACTTTGGCATTTTGTCGAGAAATTCACCATTGTGTAGATGACACAAAAGTTTGCCTATTCCTATCAAAGCAAGGGATTAAAGGGTGGGTTTACTCTATTCATAGAGACCTCTCTGGCCCTACTACCGTAAGGTTCGTGGCCCGATTGTGGGACTTGTACATCCTTCCGACAAAGTATTCTTTGCACCGTGTTGTTCCCCACTGGTTTGGAGGGTTAATAAACAGCAAGCTCTCTATTTGGAGCAATGGAAACATGGCTACAGCTTAGCATATATTTTTGGAATGCAATTTTAGTATTTACCATGGAAGTTTATCACAATAGTTTTAGCCTTCTTCAATTCAGTTTGATGATTATAATCCAGGCCATCTGGAAGCAATGCAACGACCGAATGTTGAACAACACCCGTCCGTCCAACATGGGCAATTGTTGCTTCTTTCGAGAGCTGGTCTCAGAAGCTAGCTTCATCCCGGGCACACAAACGATACATTGTTCGATTTGGGTCACTATTTCTTATCCAAGAAAACAAGAAAAACGAATGTGATTTTTTTTTTCACGAGCAAAATACATCTACAAAGTGTTCAGAATTCAGATGTACAGTGTTTAAAATGACTCCCCTAACCCATCCTGGAATTTTTGTAAGGACACATGATACATCCCCTATGGAATCACATATGCTAATAAATGAAGATGGGGTCAAGCTATAACTTTGCAAGGAAAACAAAAAGAATTAAAAAAAAAAAAAGATTAATAAGATTTTCCAATTCAATATGGAAAGTTACCCGTCTCCCGAATGTGATCAAGTGTTCTCTGTAAACCGAACTTGAGGACAGCCTGATTTCCAGCTCTAAACCCATTTCCATAAACAACGGATGTATCTGTTGCAATCTGGTGCTTAAAAAAGATGCCAAGTTTCTTCTCAAACGGTGATCTTGCTAATGTTAAAGTCGAGGAAGACGGTGAGGAGGTTGCGGGATTATTACTATCAGACATGCATAAAACCTGTGATTCCAACCACATGCTAGCTAGCACCTGGCAGATACCTTCTTCCACATCTTGTCTCAGAGTTCGATAACCTTCCACAGAAACAAAGACATAAGATGCGGAAATGAAATCTATTATGCATTAATCAGATCATTCCAACTAATTAATATTAACAAATAGAAATTGAGTGCAAAAAAAAAAAAAAAAAATATCAAATCATCTGGTGTTTTTCCCTCGGACACACATTCATCTGGCTATTGGACACAATGAATATTCTGCATTTAATTCTAATTGGAAAACGAAAACAAATAAACAAAATAAATGCATCAACACTATGCTGGTTAAGTTATAATTACCCAATTCAACGTTGGATCTACATAGAGTACTATCAGATCAACAGATTATGTGCAATAAACTAAATTAAAAGAGCCAAGAAAACTACACAGCTTGTCCAAATATTTGAAATTGATTTCCAAAAATCTTTTAAATGTGAATGAACAGTACAGAAATTGAACCAAGACTAGGTTTGGGAGAGCACCATTAAGTCGCAGCCAAGCGTGCATCATTTCATGAGCCAATATTGATCCAGTTAGTAACCTGAATGTGTCATCATCTCATGAGCCATATTGATCAGGAAATTAAAATAAAGGATCAAAGAATAAAATAGAAATGTAATAAACTCAAAATGAGAAACATATCACCTTGGCAGACCATATAGAATTAGGATGGCTGTCACTTCACAATGGCGTGTTAATTTATAAGGCTCGGTTCTCATGCCTATTACTCGATTGCCTCCTGTCCTCGGGCGCCTCAGTATCTGGCAATTCATTTTGGAATATAAGAGTTTGTAATGAAATAAAGTAGATCAAATTCATAAGTCACAACTATATCAAATGGCTAAGTGTCTATTCCACTATGATGGGGTCATTATTTGGATCATATGATGTAGTTTGTTCATAGTTCACACGAGACACATGTACTTTACTATGCTTATACATAAGAGGTTGATTTCGAGATGGAGATTTGAAATACCCTATACATTATAAGAAAATATATTTAGCATTAATAATTTCAAAACATCTACATTTTCTATAAATAAAAATACAATTATTTACTGATAAAAGTATAATAAGCACATAATAAATTAAAAAAAAATTCAGGACAATATAAAAATTTTCAAAGCATATGTTAAAAATCTAAATATTTATATTAATTCTATATCTTTATAAATTTTAAGAAAATAAATGAAGCTCTTACAGTTCTGACTGTTTGTTCCTCAGAGAGACAGAGACCTCGAGTTTCAGGCATGTGATGATGTCCCTGGCAAGAAAAAGGCAGAAAATCAAGATAAACATGACAGAAAACAATGTTATGTCTTCTGAACTGATTGAACTAGGGACATTTCTTACATGTCTCTCTCCATCCATTGCTTCATTCAATGCCTGCCTTTCAACCAAAAGCAATGGAACTTGTTGCGTCACTTTCATATTTAATCCTTCATAAAATTCAAGGATATCAAGAAAAAGGGGCTGGCACTCATCCGTATCCATAATTGCAGAGTCGAGGCATTCCAAGCAAAGTTTACGACCATCATTTAGGGCCGCAAATCTAGCATCCCTGGACTGTGACAAGCAAAGTCAAATATATCATATTAGTGAAAATTAGGAAATACGTATGCTCCTACTCTACACAAGATCACAACAGTAATGGCATGATTTGCATACTTGATTGGAATGGCAACTGCTAAACGCATTCTCATTGAAATTCCCATTGAAGCTGATAATCCACAATGATGGGATTAGTCATTCCTCCCCACCCCGTGATACAATTAATACCCAATTATTAGAAATGAACTTATTTAATTTTCAAACTATGTATAAATACGATATAATGTATTTATTCAAAAAATTATAATATTAATATTAATTCTTATGTAAGTTTATAAATATTAGGACACAATTACTACAAATATAATATAATATGACACAAAAATTGATAATTATATGTAATAGGGGTAAGATATAAGTATGACAGTAGTATACCAATCGTATTATTATAATATTATTTTTTAACATATAATGTCAAGCAACATTTCTCTTTATTTTTTCCTCATTCCCTTGGTATACCAAGCATGTGAAGTGCACCATCCTTTCCATCACTCCAATGTTACCTAAATTCCAACCTGTCATACCAATCACTTATAGGACATATAGACTTGGAATCGGCTCAAACTTACTTCCATTCGCTCGCAACTACAGCATCGAGGTGTTCCATCATGCTCATGACTAGGACAGTACTTCTGGGACCAAAAAGGATGCGCCCTATATTCAATAAGACCAGCTGCATTTGTAGGTATCTGTTAAAAAAAATACTAAGCCTTCTCAAACAAATAAAATCGGTAACATATATTTTCAATCACACGAAAAGATGGTAAAGATGCACATTGGATGCTACAAATTAATCATACAAGATAAAGAACACCTCATTTGTTTTATCAGGTAGTACTTGTTTCCTAAATATCAGTCATCCACAGTCAACAACAGTTCCCACCTCCCATCCCCCAACAAAGGGCTATTTCCCTAATTAGGAATCCAGATCCCAGCATCTTAATCAGTTTTACTCCTATTCTATAAAGATACAACTACTAGAACCATAAAGAATTTATATGAGGAAGCAAACTTTTGAATGCGAAAAATCTAAATACATGTAAAACATATAAATGAGATTATTTCCTTTTCCCTTGTAAATTACATCAGATGTTACATGCACCCAGTCAACCATAAGAACACAATAAAAACAAAGTGTGATTGAATCACACTTACCTCCATACAAATTCATTCCTCACTAAATCAATTTGGATGTATAAACTATTTTGCACCATTTTAATGTAGTTGTCATTGCCACAACTGATTATATCTAGCTTAATCTTCGAATAAAAGGCTCTCCTAGTTACTTATCCAAAAGATGCAAGACATGTGGCAGGTACACCTTCAACTTACCCATTCCATAATAATTGGATATAATTTGAATTGGTACAGATTGTGCATTAATTGATCTTCCAAATATTGCTTCTATGGTTTTTAGTTTAATTCTATGTGAGCAAATGACCATGTTAAATTGATCTTGACATAGTATAACTATAAATGATCAAATTGTTGAAATCAACTTTGTAATAAACAATGACAACACCACGTTTTCCAAGATAGTTACGTTTGTTTATTAGCCTTTAATCATGCATGGTTTGGCAAGTTATTTAGCTCTGCATTAAGGGTGGTTTGGTCGTGATGCATAGGTGGATTAATCATCTTGACAAACCTTGACAGTTCATCTTTGAAGCATTGTTCTGGTGCACTTTTGTTGGCCAATTTAGGGAAGGTTACAAGTCTGTTTTGACCGCGATTTTTCCCAGAGAAGACATTCATTTTATTGTATAGATGATAGGGCAGTTAGCATCCAGGAACAGTTACTTCACATCGAGGTATTTAAACTTGAAACTCAGCACAGCATCACAATTTCCCAAAAATCACAGTTTTAGACTTTTGTGAGGAATGCATATTCTAGCTTCCTTCTTGTATTTAAATTATCTTGTAAGTCATTGATCATCAAAAATAGAGCTTGGTAACTCACAAGTGGATGTAGATCACTTGATTGAATCACTTAAATCCTTTGTGCTCTTGTTTTCATTTCATCATTTTATGTACTACAAGTTTCATGTTTCTTTGATCATTTCGGATTGATTCCCAAAAAGATAATAATAGAGACAATGAACTCATTGCCTATGTTGAAGATTTCGAAGATATTACTCCATCTTTTATGTTAACTTAATACACCTCCGCTAGCTAACATTTTATGTTTTTAAATGAAGTGATTATTTAATATGGTATCAAAGCCAAGTTAAAAGTGCGGTCTTTGTTTGGAATCAGTCACCCATTTATAAAAATTTCCACATGGAGGTTTTACTACAAAGTAACCACTTATCAGGGGGCATTACGACAGTAATCAAATGTAATGTCAGTATTGTAGATACTTACAAAGTGATAGCATATATCACATTTTGGATGATAAGACTCTTTATAGCAAGCTTTGTGATACGGGTAGCTTCCAGACATGGAAAACTGCAACATTAATATAAAACCTGATTATTTAATATTTATATATGTAAAAAGAAAATTCTGATAAGCAAAGTTTTTATTAGACTAGAAAGATTATAAGGGATGAAGATCCCTAACATAAAGTACAAACAACTGTTACAATGCACAGCACTTAACTAAATCCGAAAAGTGAAGACTTCTAAAACTTCCATGACCTAATACCCAAAGAGCAACTGTTTATTAATTTTTTTTCCGTGAACATCCTCTATAGATTCACATGAATTTTTAAAAGTTCTCTTATTTCTTTTTAGTGAAACAGAACAATTTAACAAAGGAACAATAATCCCAGACAGTATTTTGTTCTTTTTGTTAACAAGACCACCCAAATTAGTCAGATATAATTATTGGCAGAATGTGATGCCACCTAAACAAATGAGTACTTTGTTCCGAGTAACGTGAGCAAAGGAGCAGAGCAAGAATAAGTGGATATGATCTTCAAGGCTAAACCTACAGAAAACACACCAATTGGGAGACAAGAAGACTTCAGAAATGCTTTTGCAGGAAATCACAGGAGGGTAACGTACTCAAGGTCCTTAATCATATAAGAACCACTAGTTTTGTATTCCTTTAGTTCAAATCTCAATAAAATTGTCTTTCTATTTTCCTTACCCAAATTAATTGTCTCTAACCACAGATTACAATTTAATTCTAAGAAATGGATATGTGAAAATTAACATACCTCATTTCCTTCCCTAAATTATGCTACAAATGTTTCATTGAATGCATGAATGAGATTTATGGCAATTCGCCAATTGGATTAGGAACTTCTACACACTTGTGAATGATAAGTACAAATTCCAAGACCAAAGTTAGAAATTTCTTAACTCGTAAGTCTTATGATAAAAGTGCCAGTGTCAATAATTGGTTATTAATATTTAGATTATATTAATCTGCAGCCTACACAAGTACAAGAAAATTCTAAAGATTTAGTGAAATCCTTTGAGTTCTAAGAGTAGATAATATCTCTAAAGGACAAAAGGAGTTGGGTTTACAATACTCTAAAAAGAAGTTATTCAAAGTTAACATAATAAGTAAGTATTATTGAGAATGTTATGTAGACAATGTCAAACATTTCAAATAAGCTAAAAGAACCAAATGACCTACAAAATTAGCGACATAATTGATCATAGTTTAAGTGTAATGATAATACAGATTGTAATGAAAGTTTATATGTCAAAGACTACCTGATGATGAAAACCATGCTAATGAATATATCTTCAATATGACTGCAGCAAAGGTTTGCTTAATGTGCACATATTTAAGTTTTTGCTTATAAATGAATGATATTATCCAACTTTTTAGAATTTAGAGGAGCATGAATTGCTTACTCCATTTAGATCAGTTAAAAAAATTAGGTATATGCCTCCATGGCTTCATTTTGAACAATAAGTCACAAAGTATAAGTAATTTATGATATTTATAGCAAAAAGATTCTAGCACAAGCACAACAAGCATCTAAAACTGACACATTTCAGATATCAGGTACAGCCTTAAATCCAACAAATTATATGTGATATCCCTAGCACAGAATAAAATAGCAAAAGTAATCCAACATTCCATGGTGGACAAAGAGAATTTTGTACCTCATAATCACATATTGGCTGGCTGCATCCATTGCATCTAAAACATTCTGGATGCCAGACAGCACTCATGCAACTCAAAAATCTTCCATGACCAATCTCCATGTTACAACCAGCACAAATCCTAACACAGCCAATGTAGGTAAGATTGAAATATAGTTTCACCAACTTGGTTTGAATTTTAGTGTCTACATCCATCATACTCAAAGAAACACGGTACTCAGTTCTAAAATTGTATTATATCACAATAAAATTTGAAGTTTCTAATGAAAAAATCTCTAGGTAATATCTTGCAATATTGCGGCACTTATATTGCAAAGAATTTATCTCATTATAAACTGCCACATCCCAAAATTTAAAACATTTTAAAAATAATTTATCACGGTACGCAAATCACAGTTTAGTGAGGGCACATTTATTAATATTAAAATATTATTAATAAACATACCAAACTTATGAAAATTAAGTTGTTGGGTTCGTTATTCATAATAGTCATAAGACCCCCTCCTTTATAAAGATTCTGAGACATATCCTCTTTCATAAAATCCTGAGACCTATACTCTCTACACGTATTGTACAGATTAAAGTATTCAACTCAATCATAAGTCATGTTTAATATAAACGTGATAGAAAAAAATCCCCACCTAGAAAAGAAACTGAGGTAATGATGCGATAGATTGAAAAATGCACTTGTTCGTCATAAAACAAAAGAAGAATACTCATGTGCACTCATGTTGCTGAAGGAAAGTAAAACACAGTTAGCAACAGTGAATGGACAGCATTAGAAAAATCCCCACCTTGATTTTGAAGAAAACAAGTTGATGAAGAGTGAAGTTTGTTCAAACTCTTAGAAACCTGAACACCTTTGTCATAGAAATGTGCATGTATGATTATTGCGTTATGAATCAATTTTATGCATTGGATTGGAATGTAAACACTTGGTACTTCATGGTACTGAACATATCCCAGGTTTTAGAGGTGCAGGGATTATAAAATGATCTTGACATATACTTTCCGTGCTACACATATTATTGAGTGATCAAAGACTTAGAGAATTTCGTACAATTGGATAACTTTACATAGTGATGAGCATGCCATCTATATAGTTGACAATATTTTGCAAGTTGATGCTCACCCCATATATTTTAAATTTTAAAATTACAAAAGTTGATAACAGCAAGGGTGGAGATGTAATATCATGAACTATTAAAAATGAAACTATGATTCCTCCAAGTTGTCATTACTCATTAGTAAAAGTATTTGAGTCAAATACTCTCCACAGTGTTTAAATGTTACTCATGAGCTTTTGATCTTTTCTATCCCAAAACTAGTAGTATATATATTATACATAATGTTCTTCCTCTATCTTAATAAGTAATACTATACTTTTAAATACTTATAATGTCTTTCAGTTATTTTACTTAAATTTTTTTCATCTTAGAAAAGATTTATGAAATTTGGGATATTACAAAGATCTCACTCTTAAAAAAAAAAAAAAAAAGAGAGAGAATCATTTACCCACCTTGGATACACAGCCACCATTACAATCTTTCACAGAGGCCACAAGGAGACTTGAAGTAAGACGTGAACTCTCTCATCAAGTGTTTTTGCTAATTACTACAAGTTTGAGGTGGAAATTTCCATTTATGCTATGTGTCCTTAATTAAATGAGTTTTACGTTTCTTATTCATTTATAAATGATTAGGTCAATGGATCCAAATGTTTAGGATTTGAAACCAGAAAAGGTATTGAATCATGATGATGACCAAGTGTTCATGTTCTTGTGGAATTGTTAAGGGCATCTTCAACCCTTCTTTCTCAATAACAATGGTCCATAAGCCACATATGCATTTCATTGATACCCATTGTTATTAACAATCTCAAATCATTTTAACTCAACTTTTCTTATTTGTGTGGGGCCCACAACAATTTCACTTTCCTCCCAATTAACTAGTTAATAGCTATAAAAATTTGTTTGGAACCCACCACAAAAGTTGTTATTAATGTTCACATGGCTTCAACTAATAAAGTTTGAAATTAACACTCTTAATAACATCAATGGTGAATGCTCACATGGCTTGAACTAATAAAGTTTGTAATTAACACTTTTAATAACATCAATAATGAAAGCTCTAAGGGGTTGCCAATAATGTTTTTTCATGTAAATATGCTATGTAGGTTGGTTTTCACCTTCGCTTCTTGAATTTGAACCCTTCTATTTTCTTCCAATCCTTTAATTGTTAGACATTAAGAACCGGTTTTAGTAGAAAATTTCTTTACTTGTCTATTTAGTTTTCATTAATTATTTTATCTCTAATAATACAATTTACTTGAACTAAAAAATTGAAGGTAAATTGAACATCAAGCCTAAAAATCTGCTAAAACGTTAAAGGTACAACATTGAAATCAAAACACTTTTATCTTTTGAAATAACTCATCATCATATAATATGACTGAAATAGCATATAGTATAAGAATTACAATATTACGTAAACTGTATTATAAGAGAACTTTTTACCTTACACTTGTAGAATAAGGGAAAGGTATGGGCTGGTAAAAGACATCATGTCCAAGTCCATTTCCATGCTCAAACCCATTTCCATGTCCACATCCATTTCGAAAACTGCTGTTATTTGGAGTCTCTGGATCTTCTGGAGAGTCAACATTCAAGCTCTCCTGAAGAGCCCTAGCAAATTGTTCATCTTCTTCCAATTGCGGTTCTCTATCTATCCAATTTTTAAAATTACATTGCTAAACTGGAATACATAAATTAAATAATGATAAAACTACATTTACAGAAGAAAGGAAATCAAGACAGCTAGAATTTTACAATAATCCACTACGCAAATAGATATTCTGATCACACATTTCATAGAGGAAAGCTCCGTGTAATAGGAGATATGAAGCACCATGACGATAAACTACTGTTCAGCCAAGAAACAATTTTTTAAAACACAACCAATTGCGCACAAGGAAGCTGTTCCAACCATACAACTTAAAGTGCTCAACTATGTGCAAACATCGAAAGGCAATCATCCTTTCAAGTTTATTTATAACCTGGCTCCAACAAAAAGATAGTTCTAAATTGAATAAATAAGCATATTGCCAGAGCACTCACCAATAACATTATTTGCTTGATGATCTTCTTCTGAAAGAGATAATGCAATAGCATGGTCTATGTCTTCAATCTCCGACCATGAATCCTAAACCATTTTTCTCTCATGAACAATTTATTCGTCTAAAACAATTATAAGTAAATGATGTAAGCCTATAAATGTAAAGCAGGCCATTCTTAGCACAATAGTAATACAAAATATCCACATTAAAAACACTCTGTTTTAAAATAAAATATTCAAATTCCCCAAGTCATAAATTGGGTTATAAACGTAGAAAGTGTTGGGTTCACTAAAGTTAATATGTAGGTTAATAAAGCTTAAAAATGTGATAAAGAAGGAATGAGCATGGGAATTCCTAACTAGGTTGTACTCCATTGGGCCCCTTGCTTTTTATTAAAGGGCTTTGAAGAAAATAAGCCTGGATTAGTGAGTAAACTCTCTTATTTTTAATAATTTTTTAAGGCCTATTCACTAATATTAACTCAATATAAATCAAACACTCTCTTGAACATTATATCCTCACTTATGCTGCCTAGCTTTGTCTAGTGTATCTTTGATCACTTATGCAGATAATAGGGTCTTTACAAGAATGACTAATACACAAAAAGAAATGCAGAGTTAATATGTCAAGATTAAAATTGAAAAGGGCATAATAAGACCATAAATGTATATGACGGATAGGTAGTTCTAGTGGGCACCATGTTTCCTGTATATGATATAAAGAACATCAACGAAGTTGAAGGCATGTTAACGCAAAATGATGAAATCGAAGGTAAGAAACAAGGCAACCAATAACTTTTTCACACTAGTAGGCTTACCATCATGACAAAGAGATAGAAACAAAATCAACGAGTACTTACACACGAAGTAGAAGGATGATTTTCCACTGGATCAGCTTCATATCTCTGATCATACAGCCCCTCCGACACTTCATGGTTTGAACCCTTGAAAATCTTGCTAAACCAGCCCATCAGGGGAAATGTAGACACGGCATAATCAACAAAGCCAGGATCTGTCACCAAATTATTAAATGGGTGTCTTGAAGTATAATACAAAGCCTTGAAAAATGTCAGGAAGGGAACAGAAAAGAAAATTAAGTCCATACAAACACAGATGATGGGAGCTTTCATTGTTAATCCTGCATATTAACCTAAATAGCTGACTCTGTTAGTTTAGTTTCCTCTTATGTTTAAGAATAAATAACTAAAGAAATGAAATTTTCACAAACTTCTTTTCCCTACATTTAGAATTCATTACCATAGAAAATCCTTATGACCAAGGAGAAGTTGTTTCTTAGAAAGCACAGGGGCAACGCCATTTTTCCAAACATATTCTTCCTAACATGCTGATCGGAAAGCTGCTTTCAGTGTTGAGCCATACACTACAAGAGAACTGTGGTTCTCTGTACCACTTGATTTTAGGCAGGTGGTATTTCAAGGCAGATTCTGACAAAGGGACAAGTTTTTAATGCTAAGAAGGATATATTTTGCAGCAATGGTTTGAATCTATGTGTTCTAATCATAGGGAATGTAGTAAATAGGTTAATAGTGTAGAAAAATTAGACAAATACTTCACATGCATACTATTCTTGAGATAAGAACCCTTAGAACTTAATATAAAATTTTGCAAGTAATACTGACAAGTACAAGCTTTCGATTTCCTATAACCAATTGTGACATGTTCCTAAAGGTTGAGGGAAGGAGACTACAAAACAAAAATGTTGTAAAATCATGTATGTTCTTCAGGTATATCTAGGTGAATAAAATAAGTAGCATCATTATCAACAAGAAAGTCATATTTCAGTTCTGCAAATTGAAATGCAATTTACAGCTCACCAAAATGCAGAATGGTTTATAATCAAACACAATCAAGCCGCAACAGAATTGAAACGCAAAGTTATTGAAAGCTGTAAATGTGGTAAAAGCTGCAATAGTCTCTTAGCATACTAATCCCAAGAAATGATAGCTCCACCTCATTGTCCTCTCTAAATTAAACCAATAATATAAGAAATCATCCATTTGAGGATTGGCTTACCTCAACATAGACCCCAAAATCTGCAAGGGTTGTTGAAGAAAAACGCACTCAGATCAAAAGAGAACGGTTTCTTTGCATATAAGTAACGTAATCAAGAACAGTTTCAGAATGCTGAAAGAATCCATAGTAGCAAGAAGCAGAAAATAAAAAATTAATTAAATTGAGGAATCTTTTGTCCCTAAAACTAGTCCAGAAAATTAGGTTACTTTATGGATAGAGAAGATGATGAATGCCCAGAATCAGTTATCATTCAAATAGCTCACCAAGAAACCAAAAAAAGAATATCTATCTGGTGGGAAACTGTCATTTAATATCGTATTCGTGGGAAGAATTAATTGATAAGAATATTCTGTGGCTTTCAAAGCCAAAGATAGACAAATATTGATGCCAAATTAATGCAAAATCAAACCCCCATCCCCCGAAAAAAGCTCGACGGAGTAAAATCAAGAGCAATTGGGGGGTTTGGGTGTTTTCTAAGAGTGGTTGAATTCGATTGGTGAGAGAGATGAAGTAATTATTAGTATTATTATTATAACTATAATTATAATAATGAATTGGCTAATCTTTTTATACACTTGAAATTTTAATGTCATTAAATTTGAACACCTCCTCAATTAATATAAGAAGTGAAAAAATAAGCTAACCTAAAAAATGACAAGATTAAAATATTGAGATTAGTGTCACAAATGATACAGGTCAAATTTAATTGTAAGATCAATCACTTTTGATAAAGATCTTTCAATTCAAAACAACCACTTTTATAGGGACAACTACTTGCATTTTCGAAAATGCTACACACCCCCCAAAATGTTTAAATTTAAAAATTATTGATTAATATATCAAAATTACCCTTGATGAAAATGTTTACATTTCCTCACTCTCACCCCTCAGAACTCTCCCCCTCTTTCTTTACATCTCCTCTGCACTCAGTGCTCTGAATCTGATTGCGCTTCCAACAGTAGGGATTGGGTCAGCCAACTGTTGTGTGCTACCAAAATCACAGACATGTGTCTGCACAAGGCGTCCCCCATGGCTAGAGTTGATTTCAAGATGAAACTTGAGGGAGATTCCCTTAGAGGGTCGCAAAGTAAAAGACTAAAGAAGTTATAGAGAGGGTTGCTTACTTGGCACAGTCGCAGAATGATTCGAGGTTGATTATGGCTAATTTAACAAGTAACACAGTATTTTTCATGGTAAGTAATATCCCACAAGTACACATAGAACTTCATATCACAATATAACTCAAGTACACTTCCTTCATCAATTTCAAGAGCATATGAATTTTAGGCACAATTAAAAAAAACGCTCATGTGGATCACCAAAACCAAAAACTCAATCCTTCCACTCTCATGAATTAAAAGCACACATAAAAAATTAGAATAAAAAAACGAGGGCACCTGATTTTCATCCTTCAAAACGATCACAAGCTCCTCAAGTTGTTCAACTTGTGTTGGCGTTCGATCGTTTGGTTAGCGTGAACCGTTAGGGTTCCATGCGTTTCTAAATCAGCGGAAGCAAGAAAATATAAACGCATTACTTTTCACCAGGGTATGTTGAAGATGAACACCTGCAGAAACACAACCTCTTGATCTTCTGCTGTATTCCCAAATCCAATGTTGTATTCCCAAGTCCAATCTTGATGTCGTGTGGGCGACGATCTTCAAGATCCTCTCAATCTGCTTTCCACCCTCTCACTCACGATTTTACACGCCTGATTAGAGTTCCAGATATGTTGAGATGACTTATTTATAGGATATAGCAGGGACCAGGAGGAGAAATTAGAGTCGGGCCTCCATTGGCTTAAGTATCCAAGTTTAGCCCAAAACTTATACTTAAGTCTAATAATAATAATATAGTCCACTAAAATATTATTACTGCACTGCCGCTTCAATCCCATAATTACGTTATGAGCTCCTTCTTATTATGAACCCGACAGTCTCCCATGTTTAAGATATACAATGCCCATTAATTAATTAAGTTACTAATACAATTCCATTAATTAATTATATCTCATCCGAGAGTAGTGCCACCCAATCTCATTATCATGCTGGAATTAGTCCACTTGCAAGATTTACATGATAATCTTTTTAAGCTCCTTAAGGGGACATCATCAACCTATTTAATAGAACACGGATTCCTTCTACAATCAACAGCACACCATAGAGACAGCACTACTTCCCAACTCACCGAGTTTGTTGATTTAATTACATGTAAATCTCACACATTGATGAATCAAAGAAATTCATACTGCCTTTATCTGTCGAGGTTATTGTATAGGGATTAAGAGCACGAACATTCATAATAACAGAGATCAAGTTCTTCTATATGGTCAGTATAAGTCGAACGATCTCAGGCGGTCCTGCTCAATACACACAAAGCATACTAATGTTATTTTATAGTCAAGACAAACTAATGCCAAATCACACTACAACCATCCCGATAGATTGCCCCGGTCTATCTCGATGTGAGCATCTGTTTATACTTTATATGAAAACCGATAATATAATCTTTCGCGTATTGTCGCACAACATATTATCTACATTATAAAGTACATGGACTTTTGTACAGACATTATAATATGCAAAATGTTTGATCATATGATTCTCATTTCAAATAAATTGTTAAAACATTGTTCAAACAAAAGCTAGACTTTTAGTATACAATCTAACAACTCGGTCAGTTCAAAGCCTCAGTGTAGAACTCATCTTGCCACTCTTTTACATTTTCTATCATCAAAGCTCAACACACCTCATCATCACAGGATTCATCAATAATAATATAGGAGATACCAGAAAAAATCGAAAAGATAAAAAATTAAAAACTCGACCATTGAACTCTAGGGAACACACAAAGACAAAATACAAAACATTAGGTAAGTTGCAAAAATTGACATACCAACACTAATTAAAATATTAATATGCCGCAAAAAATCAACCTCTTAACAAACAAACAAACCAACAAAAGGAAAAAATTATACCCTTGGTGCTCATAAGATGAGGTAAATACATCACACACCCCTCCCCAAACTTAGTAAAAACGTAAGTCGAAACTAAGTTTGAAAAGAGATGTAATTGCCGAAGCGTGAGCACTTCAAATATAATAACTCCTCATTCACACAAAAGAAATACGAAGCAATAAAATGAAAGGGCAAGACCCCAACAGACGCTCATATTTAATGTCGAAGAGTCACGACGGTATGCAACCTTTTGAACTACTGGATGAGAGGATGACTTTCTCGCATCCTCACCTTCAAATACTTCCTTTCCCTCTTCTTGTCTACACTCAGCACCTCACCTTTCTTGGTCAAAAAAATATGATCCCCATAATTTCTTTTCTCCCATGGATGTCTAGACTCCTCCTTGTCAATCTTCCACTCAAATTCAGAATCATCTGTCCTATTAAAATCAAGATTAAACAAGTTAGAAACCACATCCATGCTCTTGCATGATTAAGTCTCCATTGGCATCTTCATTGCTTGATTGTTCAACTCGAACGGCTAGTCGAACGACTCTCTTGGGCGTGACTGCGCAGTCTCACGATTTTGAGCATAACTTTCGCATTTGAACTGCGATTGAGGTAATTCACGCGCGAAAACAATCCTGACTATTTGAGGAGCTGGTTCGACAATGGTTTAGCCAAAAGGTTTGGTCAAACCAAAGTTGAACTGGACATCGATGATCTCTAGAACATTACTAGGTGTCTGGTTTGACTTGTTAAAGGTGGTTTGACCAAGGACCTTGGTTAAACCGAGATCAAACAGGCTCCCTGAAGCTTCTGAATCCGCTGATGATAGCATCGCTCCCTTATACTGCATTTCGGACATCAACATGATGGCTTCGCACTCTTTCGGGTTCATTATGCCTTGAAACGGAAACTTTCCTTTCTCCAATGTCTGTGTCAGCTAATTCACATTCCCAGCCATCTGCCCCAACTTCAGAGTAAGCTCCTTCAGCTGCTTAGAGAGTGTAGCAATTTAAAAAAAATGTGTTCATTATCTCATATGGAGAGAAGGGCGCGTTATAAATAAAGCTACACTTTCATCTACATGCATATCGGCTAAGGCTCAACACGAACATCAGAGGCGGACGCAGTAAGGTTCATGGGGGCATAGTTGTACCCCAAATTGAAATTTACATAGGTATATATATATATATATTTATATATATATATATATATGTATGTATGTATGTATGTATGTATGTATGTATGTATATATGGGTTCCTTTAAATGCACACCACTTTTTATTAAATACACACCCTCATTATTATATAATTAAAATTAATATTTTTAAAAAGTCTAAAATATCCTTCTTTTATTAAATAAACATCCTTACTTTATACACCTCTACAATGTCCCTATTAACTCGTTTCGTGCCGGATCAACTTCTTCCAGCTTTATTTCTAACAAACCTTCTGATTAACTTATTGTTCGATATACTAAGAAACTTTAATGATCTCATGTCTCCCATTGATGTGGGAAGGGATCTAGTGAAGCCATTGTCGGAGAAATTCAGGTACTCAAGGATGGTGAGCTGGTTAATCCACTGAGGCAAATCTCCAGTGATAAGATTGCTATATAAACTCAATCTGACTTCTTTCAAGTGTGATATAGCAACTGTGCCTATGAATGGTTGTCGTTGAAGTCTACCATGGTCAGATGTAGAAAGAGACCAATGTGGGCTGGCTGGTAAGGAATTTGAAAACTCATTGACATTGAAGGCCAGCTCTTTCAAGTTATGTACAATAGAGATACCCACTAGTATGGATCATGAAAACGCATTTTCGGAATGATCCAACGTCCGAAGCCTCGTGAGTAGCCACAACCCGCCGGAAAAAATCAAAATGCTGGAGAAGTGGTTTCCCGACGGGTTGAGGTGGTCCAGGGTTGCACAATTGGAGAGAGAGGTCGGAATTAGGCCCTATAGAAGATTCTCAGCTAGAGAGAGAAATCGAAGTGATTGAAATTTCCGAAGGTAGGGAGAGGAAATGTTGAAGAGAGGAAATGTTAAAATTGGAGAATTTGCAGAGATTGAGATCGAGAAACTGGAGAGAGAAAATGTTGAAGAGAGAATGAGGGTTTTTGCCGGTAACCATTATTGGGGGATTGAATAATTTTAATTTTAAATGAGGAATTTTGAAATTTTATGAGTATGTATATAATAAAATTAAGAAATAAAATATTTAAAGGGATGTGTATTTAATAAAGGATGTGCATTCAATAAAAAGGGGTGTATATTTAACACTACTCTCTCTCTCTCTCTCTATATATATATATATACACACACACACACACATCTATTTAATTTTACATTTCATCATAAGTCTACATTTAAAAATTAATTACTCTAAAATTTTTATATCTAATTACCACAAAATTTCACTCAAAAAATTAATATGGTTTGTAAAACATTTATTTAACATAAATATTGTACTATATTTATCTTTATCTTTATATATAATAAAAAATTGGGTGATGTCTTGCTTCATTCTTAAGATCTTTAAGGGTGACATGTATCTTTCCAAGAACTTCTGCAGCAGTTGATCCCTTGTATTGCAGTCTGCTGCATCAAGAGTCTCATACCAAGCTTCCGCCCTATCAATCAAAGAAAACTTGAATAGGGCGATCTGCCTAGCATTATCATTAGCTCCAGCACCCTTCTGAGTGTTCGCATAACCATGGAACCTTTAAGATGCTGTAATGGATCTTCAAATGAACCTCCAGAAAAGGGATTCTTCTCTACCATGTTAATAAGAGCGGGATGTATCTCAAAATCATCATCTTCCCCCTTGCTCCTATCAACCCCATGTTGCCAATCCCATTATACGTGAAAATTTCACGTATGACAACATTATCCAGATTCTGCCTTGCTCCGACCATGTTTGACATTGTGTGTTATTCCTTCCTTTCCTTCCTCTTATTTTCCTAGTGCACAAGTACCTTAGAAAAATTCAAGGTTAGATAGAAATAAATATCACAAATAAAAAGTAGGGTCAATTACTTATAAGTACAATTTATCTATCTATATTACTAGCAGGTACATTATCCAAATTAAAATATTATCCACTACAAATTGAACCCATCAAATACCCTTTTAACCCTATTATAAAATTTATTGTATTAAAAAATTAATTAACTATTAATCTCTTCAAAAAAATAGGAAATAAATTGGGATTAGTCAATTTGATAAAAAAGAGTCGAACATGATATTAAAATAATAGATTGTATTTAAAAAAATTTATGCTCAACATATTTGTGTTCAATAAATTAAAATCTATGATATTTATTATTGTTCAAAATATATATATATATATATATATATATATATATATATATATATATATATATACACGTATTCAAAATTTATGTATTCAGAAATATTAATATTTAATATATTTGTATTCAGAAAAAATTATGTTCGTGATTTATCCCTTAAACATCGCAACAAACCTTCCCTATTCATGGTTAAAAAAAAATTGACTTTTATTTTTATTCAAATTTTATGTATTCAAAAATATTTATATTCAATATATTAAAATCTATGATATTTATTGTTGTTCAAAATATATGTATTCAGAAATATTTATGGCCAATTTATTTAAATCTGTTACGTTCGGTATTTATGTTATAAAGGAGTACGTATTATTCAAAACTTATTTATTCAAAAATATTAATGTTTAATACTCCCTCCGTCCCATTTAAAGAGTGTCTTTTTTCATTTTGGTTGTCGCACCCAAAGAGTCCCCTTTCATTCTTTACACACATGGGACCCACACACTCCTCTAATACAATTAAAATATGGGGCCCACACTTCCAATAATACAACTACTCACTACATATTAAATAATAATACTCATTAATCCACGTGCAAAAAAGTAAAAGACCCTCTTAACTTGGGACGGAGGGAGTATATTTGTATTCTAAAAGACTTATATTCACAATATATTATTCAAAAACTTACGGATGGATATATTGGATATCTTATTCTAATATATTGTATTTATCAGTAATATTTTCACCGTAATGTATCTAACAATAATATAAGAGTATAATTTGTAGTAGGTAGTAATAAATCCTAAAAAGTAATAATCAAACTAGAAATAATAAATTAATAATGACAACCGTCCCCGGCAACGACGCCAAAAACTTGATGAGCGTTTTCTTTGCACGCAAAATTAATCCCCAAGTATTAATAAGGATATCAACTACAGCTTAAGCAAGCAATCAAGTTAAATATCGAACCCAAAGGACGACGTATTATCAATTTAATTATTTACTAAATTAATTAAGACAAAAGACAATAATAGTTTATGGATTTAATTAACAACTAATAAACAATTAAATAACAATTAAAATAAAATAAACACTAGAAAAATACAAATATGACTCAAGAATAGAGAATAAGTAGCCCTAGGGTAATCCGATTTCACTCATTAATTTTCCTTTCGTGTATCAATGTCCGACTCTGCCTTGTGGAATATGGATACATCACTAAGCCATTCAAATATACTCTATAGACACAAGTAAATATGCGTGTAATACGTGTGAATAATCTTGGAGCAAGAGATATAATTTCACCCCCCCTTTCTAGGTAATATCAGTATCAATTATTTCCCCCTATAATTGGTACTCTAACCCGATATGATCTCCCTTTATAGAAACTATAAAATTAACCTCTTTATCCTTCTTACTAATTCGAATTTAATTCAATTAATAAACATTCATATATGATAGTTCTAATAAAGGTTCGGAGTCCCCTCACTTAGAATCATAACATAGAATCTTGTTCAGCAGTGAACGCGCTCAATCAACAACCAAGATATATATTCAGACTCTATATAACAGTTGAAGATGCACAAAATGACCGTGAATATGAATTAAAAATGCATAATCATATCTAAAATAAATCCACAAATTGTGTTGTACGAAGTATACATACGAAAGTTCAATTAATTCATAAAAACCTTCAAAATCCTAGATCTACCAAAACGGTTCTAGTCCATGATGTTGCGAAGAACAATCATGGGTGTTGGATAGATCTTACCCATATGTCTAGAAAATACAAGATAAATTAGAAAACGATAAAAACCCTAGATGCGGGCGTCGTCGCGTCCTTCTTCGTCTTGAATCCTCCTCTTGGTTCTCCTCTTGATTCAACAAATGAATCTTCACAGTGATGGATGGATGAAAGAAAGGATGTGGATGATGGTTGAGGGGTGATCCCCCTTGTGGTGTGGTGTAGGATGATTGTTTGTGGTCTTCTCACATGAATAATGATGTAAAATATATATAGTTGTGAGAAGGGAATGAAATAAGAAAATAAAAGATATGGGTGAATCATGAAGTATTATGTGACAAGGAAATTAATTGTGCTCCAAGAAATATGAAATATGGGCTAATTTTCTAAAATTTTCGAAAATTCTGCCGGCAGCTGCGTGACCTCATGATTTTGAGCATAACTTTCTCGTCCGAACTTCGATTTGACTAATTCTTGCACCGAAACGATCCTATCTTCCGTGGCTTTCCAATCATGTATTACACTACCAGTTTGGAGCTTCACATAAACACAAAAAAATTATGAAAGTTGAGCGTACATTTTTCAGCATTCCTCTAGCTAACTTTGCACTTTTGATCATTTTTTCACCTAAAACACAATAAAACACCTCATATGCACTTTTTTCTTAAATATATCGAATATAAGACACTTGTGCTAATATATAACAACAATTCCTATAAAAAGGTGTTAAATTGGACATTAAAATATACTTATTTTCTCTCTCATCTACGACACTATGCCAAAACTGTGGAAAGACAACGGGGAATCCCCGTTGTCGTAGTCCCTCCAACTCCGTTGTTGACCCGGCAGTTGTTAAAGCTCTAGAGTTTTAACAACGGTTAATGAACCGTTGTTGTAGCTTACTTTTAACAACGGGGTATCCCCATTGTCGTAACTTCAAATTTCTGTTGTTAAAACTAGTGTTGTCACCAAAATATGTTTTAACAACGGTGAATGGCGTAGAGAGTTATGACAACGGTAAATCTCCATTGTCGTAGCCCTGAAGCTCTGTCTTTAATTCGGGAGTTGTTAAAGATTCCGCACCTTTAGCAACGGTGCTCAAACCATTGTCGTAGCTACTCTTTAACAGCGGGGTATCCCCGTTGTTGTTACTGACTTCCCCATTGTTATATCTTACTACGACAATAGAAAATCACCGTTGTCGTAGCCCACAATGCTCCGTTGTCTACCCAGCAGTTGTTAAAGGTTCCACACTTTTTAACAATGGTATTCGAACTGTTGTTGTAGCTTATTTTTAACAACAGTGAATCCCTGTTGTTGTAGGCAATTCACCATTGTTGTAGGCAACTTTTACAACAGTGCAAATAACTTTTTAACAATGGAGAATCCCCGTTGTCATAGCCTATTGATTTTTTTTTAATTTCACCTGCTACAAAAATTAATAAAAAAATACAAAAATCATAAAGTGTTAATGAAAAGTTCATCACCAATCCAAAATATCATTACATATTAAAAATTTAATAAAATATCTAATATATTCTTCAAGACACAACAAAAAATCAATATCATGTTACTACCTTTACATCTCATGAACCTCACGCAAAAAATCTAACAACAATGCTTTATAACAAAAATCTATCACAATCTTCTACTCTTAAATGCATTCTTAATATATAGCCTTGCCTCATCTACTCTTAAATGCATTCTTCGTATATAGCCTTGATACAAATTATAACGAAAATATACCAAATTCTAATCTCCACCCTCATTCTTCCACGTCAATGATGCTTTTAACCCTTAACCTAAAAAAATTCATCAAAACTAATTACTATGATTTAAAACCAAAATAATGACTGACTTCATAAAAAGGAACCTGGTTCAACACAAAGCAGACCACAATTACTAGATGAAATATGAAAGGTGGTGGCGTTCGATCAAAAGGTACCACATCTGATTTGCTTAAAATTTTGCGGGTCCTCTCTTGAATATTTTGCCTAGTTTTGGGGGTATTCAACTTTGACACTAACCTGTGAAAATAATGGACAACATATTTCGTAAAATATACAGTGTACATTGCTTCCATCAACACTATTATTTACACTCAAAATTATTCATGACATCCTAGTTAATAAATTTCAGTAGCCAAAAAGTCCATCTTCATATGAGGTCATAACAGACTGGCTCTTCTAAACTATCATGTAATGGCAAACACATACTTGTGTTCACAGAAAGCCATTCTTGTTGTACATAGTCGCAGATATTAAATATTAAGATAATCAAAGGTTTTTAATGTCTATAAATATTAATAAAACCAATATTTTTGTTTTTGGGTTGGAACGGGAAGGTAAAAGCTTCATTCTATCTTTATGAGAAGAAAGGAATATTGAATTTAGACCATCAAAGTAAGTCAATTTTAAAATAAAAATAGCCTCACCAAGAAAACAAGTGATTCATAATATATGGACAGAGTGCCTGCAATAGTCAATAAATGGATTTTAGCATTAACTCTGAATATTTTTCATTAGTGACAGCCTCTAACACATGGATCACACCCACTATTAAAAGTAACAGGCCTAAAATAAAAGAGAGTTTAAGTGCAGTCCTCATTGGTAAAAGACTATCATTTTTTGTGTGGTGGATGTGGCAAATCTTAGAACAATAAAATTTAAAATGATTTAAGATATGCTTTTACCAATTAAAACAAGCTTCAATGCATCTGTTAGACTCCTTCCCAGTTTCTTTTTTCCCACTTGATCTCCTGCAAGTAAAAAGATCTAAATTCACTTTATGCTTCTAAGGATTTTGACGACTTCTCTGCACCTACTGCACAAGTTGGTTCTCCTCATACATTACAAATAAAACCCAAAAAAACCAATAACTAAATAAAGCAAATCATAAGCTAGATAAACTTACCCAACAATGATGATCAAATCCTTCAAAATAGTCTGTTATAAACCAAAAACTGATTTGATTGGGTATTAATTAGGCTTCATGGCATGTATTATTAAAAATCCACAAAAGTCTAGTTTCTAAGGAATTTTGAAAATTGCAATTCTGAGTTTTGAGTTAAAAGTTATGGTTAAATTACGAAAGAGTGGCAGTCTATTCAGAAATTTGCCAAAAGATATCAATGTTGGAAATATCCTTATCCATATTTCTTTATATGCAACAGCCAAAACAACAACATTATACTTAGTATTTGCTATAAAATCATCCTCATACTTCCTAACAGTAGTAGACCACCATAATTCAATTGATAGTTTTTTATCTACAAAAATAACAACACAATGTTGTATTTATTCATAGTTGATAAGAAGTATACCCTTTTCGAGAAAGGAGTAGTTACTTCCAGTTAGATAAATTGTGATAGAAGCAACATGCACGTAGTTATTATGGGGAAAACATCCAGGGCAGTGTTGGCGTTTGAATCTTTTGGTTAACATGAACCTTTAGGGTTCCATGCGTTTCTATATCAGCGAAAGTAAGAAATCATAAAAACGTATTACCTTTCACAAGGGTATATTGAAGAAGAAGGATTCTCGTCGGCAGCATGCACAGTCCCACGATTTTAGCCATAACTTCCTCATTCGATCACCGATTGGAGTGATCGATCCTATCTTCTATGGATTTCCGTCAGTATATCACACATCTAGTTCTAATATTCACACGATTTTATAAAAATCATGGATGTTGATGGTCAGAAATAGAAAATGACCTTCCGATCTTCTGTTGTATTTCTAAGCCACGTCTCGATGTTGTGTGGGCAACTATCTACGAGACGAACTCAGTCTACAATCTTAATCTATTTTTCACGTGTTTAAGCGTGATTAACTTTTTTCCGAATTAATGAAATTGACTATTATATAGGCTACAATAGGGACCAGAAGGAGAAATTAAGGTTTGGGCCTCCACTGGGCTTAAGCATCCAAGTTTAGCCCAAAACTTATACTTAAGTTCAATAATAATAAATCAGTCCACTAAAGAAGTATTATTGCACTGCCACCCTAATCCCAAATTACGTTATGAGCTCCTTCTTATTATGAGCCCGTTAGTCTCCCCGTGTTTAAAATTCAATGCCCATTAATTAATTAAGTTACTGACAACTCCATTAATTAATATATTTACCGAGAGTAGTACCACTCAACCTTATTATCATGCCAGAATAAATCTACCTGTAGGGTTTACATGATAATCATTATGAGCTCCTCAAGGGGACATCATCAACCAATTCCGTTAGGACATGGATTCCTTCTACAATCAACAACACACCATAGAGGCAGCACCATCTCCCAATTCACCAAGTATATTGATTTAATAATTAAATCTCACCCATTGATGAATTAAAGAAATAAATACTGGCTTACCTGTCGAGGTTAATGTATAGGGATTAAGAGTACGAACTTCCATAATAACAGAGATCAAGTTCTATTATATAGTCAATATCAATCAAACGATCTCAACGCGAACCTGTTCAATACAAAAAGTGCACTAGTGTAATTTTATAGTCAAGACAGATTAATGAAGTGAAATAAACTATTCGAAAATTCAGAGAATCAAGAAAATAAATACGACGATCAAACACTTCAAATTTAAATTTTATATTATTTCCCTCAATAAACAATATAAAATAAATTCACCGACATCTCAAGCACCGTGAATTTGCATGCCACGTTAGTGTGGACGTATGCAAACCCTAACATTCGCAAGAGAAGATTTTACCCATTAATTCCATACGTCATAATTAACTTTATGACTCAATGATTAATAGTCGGTTGTCCTTTAGCCATGCAATTTAATAGCAGTGACTCCGTTGGGGAGGATACATATTAATTGCACCTAAGTGTATACCTATATTTGATACAAGTACATTACCCAAATTTGTGTGTCTTATTGGAGAAGTCCACACGCCCTCAAATAATTTCCTTTAACCATCAATTATTAATTTGTACCAGTGATCCGCAAATAAAACTCATCCGTTGGGGAGGAAGGCACTATTGCCGACTCATAAGCTTACTTGAATCACATTATAAATAATAATTATTTAATAAAATTTATTCCAGTGGTCACAAATAAAACTCATCCGTTGGGGAGGAAGACACTAAAATCGACTCATAAGCTTTCTTGCATCACTTAACAAATCAATAATGGAGGTCGCGGGATCTTGATCAATCCCTCTCCCACTTAGTTATTTAACAAGAGGATTTTTGCATGCATACAATATAACAGATATAATATACACAATTAAACATGGTATTATTGATTGGTCGTTATAGTCCGGGCGACCAAGCAACAAAATATCGAATCCAAGGGAATTTAGGATTCATGGCCTTTAGGTATAGTATCGTGATTAGTTAGGGACGATCGAATCGGAGGATAAGAAAAATAAAAGGAAATGCAAGGAAAATAAATCTAATTACAATATTTTTGGATGCAATGGTGGTTTCTCGATGCGCTGAAACAATCTTAAATTGATTCCATTTTTAAACTAATCATGGTAAGGGCGATCACTAAATCATACCTACACCTAAGCTCTCTGCCAAGATGAATAGGATACAAGTAAAAATGGCTCATTAGAACGTCTCCAATGCTCATAATTCCCATAGGTACTTATGGATATTAATATACCTACTAGAGATATTATCACGAAGAATTTTCTCTTTGAGGCAGGGACGTTTTCCTATGTTCCCTTTCTAGGTACTATGCTCACAATGGCTTGGTTCCCTTCACTAACTCAATTACAAGTAATCTCGCTAGTGTTTGTTTATGTAGTTCTAAACATAGGATGATTCTGCCAAACTCCCTCCCATATTAATCCTCATGCAATAAGTAGAAAAAACTCACATATGATAATCATGTAAAGGGACTAAGGTGAAAGCAACAATAAGACATGTTGATACACAATGCACAACTTAATCACTAAACACTAATATCAAAGGCATTAATCCCAAATTAAAGCATGTATACATATTCCATAACCGAAACCTAATCATAGTAGGAAATTCAATTAAGAAACATAATCATGCATCAATCACCCACCAAAGCAAATTAAGATAACAAGTAGGATTAGATTACACCTTAAATGAAGTTTTACATCCATGAAGATCATCTACTCCTTGGTGTCTCCACCTTCTTGGAAAACAAATAAAATCCTAATCTAGAAAAACATTTAAAACTAAAATGGATCCCTCCCCCAAAGGGGAAGGGATCTCAACTATGGAGGTCTTACTTAAAAAGCCCTCTCTCAACTATGGAATCTTGAAAAGATTCAATTTTAATTGAATTTAAATGGATATAGGAATTGGTTTTCAGTTTATGGATGTGAGGAGGTATTATAGTGGAGAGGTGAGTGGAGTTTTGGTGTTGATTTTCGATGTGGGACAAGAGTGAAATTTTTGGAATTTTTAGGTTCCAGGAAGAGGGTATAAGTTTAAATCGGGCGAGAATTAATCACATGTGGTGATTTGGCAAAGTGGTTGGAGGCGCCCTTATGCCTCCGAGAGGTCACGGGTTCGAATTCCAGCCTCCACAATTTTTTTTTCAAAAGTGCATAAAAACACGGTCGTGTTTTTATGCATCTGCCCGTGTTTTCTTGCAATTTTTCAGCTCTCTGGACAATTTTTATACTTCTGAATAGACAACCCTTTTCTGAAAAGTGTTGTCTTTTCTGTGTTGTCTTTGCCAAATTTTCTCCTTTTTTTCGTCTTCGTCCCAATTTAATTCCCGTTTCTTCCATCACTCTTTCAAGCTCAAAACACCCCTTTTCTGCAAAAATACATAAGAATACCTCTCTCAAACTAATTAAGCAATTAATAATATTTTCATTAAAATCATGCTTAATTATTGAATTAAATCCAAATAAATCCACATAAATTCATGCAATTTATGCCCAAATTCTAGGTGAATTTCACACCGATCAAACTCCCAAACTTAAAGTGTTGCTCGTCCCTGAGCAACGAAAGAAAAGAAAGAACGAGGAGGGGAATTCACCTAGAATTAAATCAAGATATCAATAAAGATTGAGTCAATTCAAAATTATTTCAATTCAATCAAAACAAGTGACAAGACATCAATTTAAATACATACAAGTTAAGCTTAGGAAATATGCAAGCAAGTGAGACTTCCACTATTCCTCTCTAGATTTTGCTTTCACTCTCACACTCAAGAGGTGTATGGGAGAAGTGTTTACTCTAAAAAAATCAATTCAAATGCATGCCATTACCATATGCTTGCCAAAGGTCTAAACTCGCTACCACTTGTATATGTGTTAATCATTGAATCAAAAAGGTCTTTAATGGGGTTTTAATGTAGGCTCTTTGGTCTTGGGTAGGAAAATATTTAGGAAAAGTAAGCTCAAGATTAGTAGAGAAATTTAAGTTGATTGATCACTTCAACTCTCATCCTCTCTTTTTCTCTTTTCACCTCAAGAAAAATATAATCTTCCATCCGACACACCAACAAACCTTTATTTTCTTTCCTTAGCACTATTTGAGTTTTTTTTCCTTTTCTCCAAGGGCTCTCTTTTCATTCTTCTAGTAGAGCTCCTCTATGCTTCTTTTATACAAGCTTCACTCAATTTTTCTTTTCACACAACCTCCATTTTTTCATCTTTTCTTCCTCTTTTCTTTCACTTTCACCATTTTTTTCTTTCCAAACTCTCTTGTAAGCTCAATTCAACCACTATGTCCCCATTAATCCTCTACTAATCAATAAAGGTGATTAGGATATAAAATATGGATAAAATGGATAAATTTGTAGGTTGCCAAAGAAATAAGGATAATAAGCTCAAAGGGGCAAACTACGATATGATTTCATTTGGTAGGATCGATTTGGTTGAGTGACTTGTCAACACAAAGATGGCCTTAAATCATTTCCAACAATCTTCACACACGTGTAGTTTTAAGAAGACACAATGGCAAGTTCTAGAATGCACACAAAAGAACGATGCACACACAAGAAAGGAAAAATCATTTGATTTCATGATTTTAAGGCTCAAAAGCTCACGGGTTTGTAGTAGTGAAAGAAACACGAAACAAGCATAAACCATAATTCAACAAGTACACAAGTAAAAATCCACCAAGTCACAAGTTTCAATCAAAAATCATAATCTTAAAATTTCTCACATTTAAGCACAAGAGAGCCAAGAAAGATTTTCTCCTTATTGAAAACAAGATAAAGCGAGAAAAGCATGAAAAAAAAAACCGAAAATAACAAAAAAGGAGAAAATACGTGCCAAGGAAAAGAGTAAGGACTTAAACGTGCGCCGGTGCAATATGCTCAAGTAGGAGTTCATGGATACAATTTATAATTCAAACCGTAGAAAAGTCAAGTAACAAATGACATGCCCCCCAAACTTAAATTAGACAAAGTCGAATTTAAGTTGGGAAGATGTTCGTTACCTCAATTTGCACCACTCCTTTGCTCTTCAAGGCCAATACCATGGCTCCACGCTTTAGTCCATACAAACACAATCATAAAACGAAAAACAAATCAAAGAAAAAAAATATCCCTATCCTAACCACTCAACAAACCCAAAGTCACAAATACAACTAAATTCCCCGGCAACGGCGCCATTTGATTGGTCGTTATAGTCCGGGCGACCAAGCAACAAAATATCGAACCCAAGGGAATTTAGGATTCATGGCCTTTAGGTATAGTATCGTGATTAGTTAGGGACGATCGAATCGGAGGATAAGAAAAATAAAAGGAAATGCAAGGAAAATAAATCTAATTACAATATTTTTGGATGCAATGGTGGTTTCTCGATGCGCTGAAACAATCTTAAATTGATTCCATTTTAAAACTAATCATGGTAAGGGCGATCACTAAATCATACCTACACCTAAGCTCTCTGCCAAGATGAATAGGATACAAGTAAAAATGGCTCATTAGATCGTCTCCAATGCTCACAATTCCCATAGGTACTTATGGATATTAATATACCTACTAGAGATATTATCACGAAGAATTTTCTCTTTGAGGCAGGGACGTTTTCCTATGTTCCCTTTCTAGGTACTATGCTCACAATGGCTTGGTTCCCTTCACTAACTCAATTACAAGTAATCTCGCTAGTGTTTGTTTATGTAGTTCTAAACATAGGATGGTTCTGCCAAACTCCCTCCCATATTAATCCTCATGCAATAAGTAGAAAAAACTCACATATGATAATCATGTAAAGGGACTAAGGTGAAAGCAACAACAAGACATGTTGATACACAATGCACAACCTAATCACTAAACACTAATATCAAAGGCATTAATCCCAAATTAAAGTATGTATACATATTCCATAACCGAAACCTAATCATAGTAGAAAATTCAATTAAGAAACATAATCATGCATCAATCACCCACCAAAGCAAATTAAGATAACAAGTAGGATTAGATTACACCTTAAATGAAGTTTTACATCCATGAAGATCATCTACTCCTTAGTGTCTCCACCTTCTTGGAAAACAAATAAAATCCTAATCTAGAAAAACATTTAAAACTAAAATGGATCCCTCCCCCAAAGGGGAAGGGATCTCAACTATGGAGGTCTTACTTAAAAAGCCCTCTCTCAACTATGGAATCTTGAAAAGATTCAATTTTAATTGAATTTAAATGGATATAGGAATTGGTTTTCAGTTTATGGATGTGAGGAGGTATTATAGTGGAGAGGTAAGTGGAGTTTTGGTGTTGATTTTCGATGTGGGACAAGAGTGAAATTTTTGGAATTTTTAGGTTCCAGGAAGAGGGTATAAGTTTAAATCGGGCGAGAATTAATCACATGTGGTGATTTGGCAAAGTGGTTGGAGGCGCCCTTATGCCTCCGAGAGGTCACGGGTTCGAATTCCAGCCTCCACAATTTTTTTTTCAAAAGTGCATAAAAACACGGTCGTGTTTTTATGCATCTGCCCGTGTTTTCTTGCAATTTTTCAGCTCTCTGGACAATTTTTGTACTTCTGAATAGACAACCCTTTTCTGAAAAGTGTTGTCTTTTCTGTGTTGTCTTTGCCAAATTTTCTCCTTTTTTTCGTCTTCGTCCCAATTTAATTCCCGTTTCTTCCATCACTCTTTCAAGCTCAAAACACCCCTTTTCTGCAAAAATACATAAGAATACCTCTCTCAAACTAATTAAGCAATTAATAATATTTTCATTAAAATCATGCTTAATTATTGAATTAAATCCAAATAAATCCACATAAATTCATGCAATTTATGCCCAAATTCTAGGTGAATTTCACACCGATCAAACTCCCAAACTTAAAGTGTTGCTCGTCCCTGAGCAACGAAAGAAAAGAAAGAACGAGGAGGGGAATTCACCTAGAATTAAATCAAGATATCAATAAAGATTGAGTCAATTCAAAATTATTTCAATTCAATCAAAACAAGTGACAAGACATCAATTTAAATACATACAAGTTAAGCTTAGGAAATATGCAAGCAAGTGAGACTTCCACTATTCCTCTCTAGATTTTGCTTTCACTCTCACACTCAAGAGGTGTATGGGAGAAGTGTTTACTCTAAAAAAATCAATTCAAATGCATGCCATTACCATATGCTTGCCAAAGGTCTAAACTCGCTACCACTTGTATATGTGTTAATCATTGAATCAAAAAGGTCTTTAATGGGGTTGTAATGTAGGCTCTTTGGTCTTGGGTAGGAAAATATTTAGGAAAAGTAAGCTCAAGATTAGTAGAGAAATTTAAGTTGATTGATCACTTCAACTCTCATCCTCTCTTTTTCTCTTTTCACCTCAAGAAAAATATAATCTTCCATCCGACACACCAACAAACCTTTATTTTCTTTCCTTAGCACTATTTGAGTTTTTTTTTCCTTTTCTCCAAGGGCTCTCTTTTCATTCTTCTAGTAGAGCTCCTCTATGCTTCTTTTATACAAGCTTCACTCAATTTTTCTTTTCACACAACCTCCATTTTTTTCATCTTTTCTTCCTCTTTTCTTTCACTTTCACCATTTTTTTCTCTCCAAACTCTCTTGTAAGCTCAATTCAACCACTATGTCCCCATTAATCCTCTACTAATCAATAAAGGTGATTAGGATATAAAATATGGATAAAATGGATAAATTTGTAGGTTGCCAAAGAAATAAGGATAATAAGCTCAAAGGGGCAAACTACGATATGATTTCATTTGGTAGGATCGATTTGGTTGAGTGACTTGTCAACACAAAGATGGCCTTAAATCATTTCCAACAATCTTCACACACGTGTAGTTTTAAGAAGACACAATGGCAAGTTCTAGAATGCACACAAAAGAACGATGCACACACAAGAAAGGAAAAATCATTTGATTTCATGATTTTAAGGCTCAAAAGCTCACGGGTTTGTAGTAGTGAAAGAAACACGAAACAAGCATAAACCATAATTCAACAAGTACACAAGTAAAAATCCACCAAGTCACAAGTTTCAATCAAAAATCATAATCTTAAAATTTCTCACATTTAAGCACAAGAGAGCCAAGAAAGATTTTCTCCTTATTGAAAACAAGATAAAGCGAGAAAAGCATGAAAAAAAAAACCGAAAATAACAAAAAAGGAGAAAATACGTGCCAAGGAAAAGAGTAAGGACTTAAACGTGCGCCGGTGCAATATGCTCAAGTAGGAGTTCATGGATACAATTTATAATTCAAACCGTAGAAAAGTCAAGTAACAAATGACATGCCCCCCAAACTTAAATTAGACAAAGTCGAATTTAAGTTGGGAAGATGTTCGTTACCTCAATTTGCACCACTCCTTTGCTCTTCAAGGCCAATACCATGGCTCCACGCTTTAGTCCATACAAACACAATCATAAAACGAAAAACAAATCAAAGAAAAAAAATATCCCTATCCTAACCACTCAACAAACCCAAAGTCACAAATACAACTAAATTCCCCGGCAACGGCGCCATTTGATTGGTCGTTATAGTCCGGGCGACCAAGCAACAAAATATCGAACCCAAGGGAATTTAGGATTCATGGCCTTTAGGTATAGTATCGTGATTAGTTAGGGACGATCGAATCGGAGGATAAGAAAAATAAAAGGAAATGCAAGGAAAATAAATCTAATTACAATATTTTTGGATGCAATGGTGGTTTCTCGATGCGCTGAAACAATCTTAAATTGATTCCATTTTAAAACTAATCATGGTAAGGGCGATCACTAAATCATACCTACACCTAAGCTCTCTGCCAAGATGAATAGGATACAAGTAAAAATGGCTCATTAGATCGTCTCCAATGCTCACAATTCCCATAGGTACTTATGGATATTAATATACCTACTAGAGATATTATCACGAAGAATTTTCTCTTTGAGGCAGGGACGTTTTCCTATGTTCCCTTTCTAGGTACTATGCTCACAATGGCTTGGTTCCCTTCACTAACTCAATTACAAGTAATCTCGCTAGTGTTTGTTTATGTAGTTCTAAACATAGGATGGTTCTGCCAAACTCCCTCCCATATTAATCCTCATGCAATAAGTAGAAAAAACTCACATATGATAATCATGTAAAGGGACTAAGGTGAAAGCAACAACAAGACATGTTGATACACAATGCACAACCTAATCACTAAACACTAATATCAAAGGCATTAATCCCAAATTAAAGCATGTATACATATTCCATAACCGAAACCTAATCATAGTAGGAAATTCAATTAAGAAACATAATCATGCATCAATCACCCACCAAAGCAAATTAAGATAACAAGTAGGATTAGATTACACCTTAAATGAAGTTTTACATCCATGAAGATCATCTACTCCTTGGTGTCTCCACCTTCTTGGAAAACAAATAAAATCCTAATATAGAAAAACATTTAAAACTAAAATGGATCCCTCCCCCAAAGGGGAAGGGATCTCAACTATGGAGGTCTTACTTAAAAAGCCCTCTCTCAACTATGAAATCTTGAAAAGATTCAATTTTAATTGAATTTAAATGGATATAGGAATTGGTTTTCAGTTTATGGATGTGAGGAGGTATTATAGTGGAGAGGTGAGTGGAGTTTTGGTGTTGATTTTCGATGTGGGACAAGAGTGAAATTTTTGGAATTTTTAGGTTCCAGGAAGAGGGTTTAAGTTTAAATCGGGCGAGAATTAATCACATGTGGTGGTTTGGCAAAGTGGTTGGAGGCGCCCTTATGCCTCCGAGAGGTCACGGGTTCGAATTCCAGCCTCCACAATTTTTTTTTCAAAAGTGCATAAAAACACGGTCGTGTTTTTATGCATCTGCCCGTGTTTTCTTGCAATTTTTCAGCTCTCTGGACAATTTTTATACTTCTGAATAGACAACCCTTTTCTGAAAAGTGTTGTCTTTTCTGTGTTGTCTTTGCCAAATTTTCTCCTTTTTTTCGTCTTCGTCCCAATTTAATTCCCGTTTCTTCCATCACTCTTTCAAGCTCAAAACACCCCTTTTCTGCAAAAATACATAAGAATACCTCTCTCAAACTAATTAAGCAATTAATAATATTTTCATTAAAATCATGCTTAATTATTGAATTAAATCCAAATAAATCCACATAAATTCATGCAATTTATGCCCAAATTCTAGGTGAATTTCACACCGATCAAACTCCCAAACTTAAAGTGTTGCTCGTCCCCGAGCAACGAAAGAAAAGAAAGAACGAGGAGGGGAATTCACCTAGAATTAAATCAAGATATCAATAAAATTTGAGTCAATTCAAAATTATTTCAATTCAATCAAAACAAGTGACAAGACATCAATTTAAATACATACAAGTTAAGCTTAGGAAATATGCAAGCAAGTGAGACTTCCACTATTCCTCTCTAGATTTTGCTTTCACTCTCACACTCAAGAGGTGTATGGGAGAAGTGTTTACTCTCAAAAAATCAATTCAAATGCATGCCATTACCATATGCTTGCCAAAGGTCTAAACTCGCTACCACTTGTATATGTGTTAATCATTGAATCAAAAAGGTCTTTAATGGGGTTGTAATGTAGGCTCTTTGGTCTTGGGTAGGAAAATATTTAGGAAAAGTAAGCTCAAGATTAGTAGAGAAATTTAAGTTGATTGATCACTTCAACTCTCATCCTCTCTTTTTCTCTTTTCACCTCAAGAAAAATATAATCTTCCATCCGACACACCAACAAACCTTTATTTTCTTTCCTTAGCACTATTTGAGTTTTTTTTTTCCTTTTCTCCAAGGGCTCTCTTTTCATTCTTCTAGTAGAGCTCCTCTATGCTTCTTTTATACAAGCTTCACTCAATTTTTCTTTTCACACAACCTCCATTTTTTCATCTTTTCTTCCTCTTTTCTTTCACTTTCACCATTTTTTTCTTTCCAAACTCTCTTGTAAGCTCAATTCAACCACTATGTCCCCATTAATCCTCTACTAATCAATAAAGGTGATTAGGATATAAAATATGGATAAAATGGATAAATTTGTAGGTTGCCAAAGAAATAAGGATAATAAGCTCAAAGGGGCAAACTACGATATGATTTCATTTGGTAGGATCGATTTGGTTAAGTGACTTGTCAACACAAAGATGGCCTTAAATCATTTCCAACAATCTTCACACACGTGTAGTTTTAAGAAGACACAATGGCAAGTTCTAGAATGCACACAAAAGAACGATGCACACACAAGAAAGGAAAAATCATTTGATTTCATGATTTTAAGGCTCAAAAGCTCACGGGTTTGTAGTAGTGAAAGAAACACGAAACAAGCATAAACCATAACTCAACAAGTACACAAGTAAAAATCCACCAAGTCACAAGTTTCAATCAAAAATCATAATCTTAAAATTTCTCACATTTAAGCACAAGAGAGCCAAGAAAGATTTTCTCCTTATTGAAAACAAGATAAAGCGAGAAAAGCATGAAAAAAAAACCGAAAATAACAAAAAAGGAGAAAATACGTGCCAAGGA